>OX031016.1:10801645-13201645 GCA_943736025.1 Tenthredo mesomela | reverse complement strand
GCGATCCATTGTAACCAGGGCGATTAAGGCCCTCCGGGTCCTTGTTGCGAGTCCGATGCCTTTTGAATGGTGCCACAAAGGCTGTGATTAGAAGAGACATTCTTTGTTTCCAATTTGTTATGCGGCAGACGAGCTCACGGTACACGATGTCCTACACCTCAGCGTACGGCCGCATGTACTTCAGACCACACGTACATATATATATATATATATATATTATACATACGAGGGAGGATATTACGAGGGACGTTGGATTGAATATAAAGTGCTAAGGCAAGAAAGGCGCGGACCGTATGTATAAACACTGCAGCATACCTGGTGACCCGAAACCCGGGTATAACTGAATCTATATTATACTTATTATACTTATACAGCTATAAGCCTGCAGATATAAGTTAAATATATTATAAAGAATCCTGAGTTCTTGTCTTAATATAAATGACTCTTGAAATTTTCGAAAAGTTTACTCAAAAGCCTCGTCGTAGAGTCATGTGGCTAGTTACGAGACACTTTTGTTTCTGCACCGTTTTCTTATTTTTTTTTGTTCAAATTCGTGAGCGTGATGGAAACATACAACAAGGCTGAAGGCATCAGCAAAGTGATTGTTGATAAGATAAACTTATCAATATTTGATGTAAATCTTCATATTTTGTCTGAGGTAACGCATATTTGTTATTTTTATTTTTTTATTTACTTTGACGGAATGGGGTAAGTGTACGCGAGTAAGTGTCCGCAGTATTATTATGCGTATACTTATCCCATCAAAGTAAATCACAATGGATTGAGTACTATTATATTGCCTTTTAGATTGAAGATGCCTCGTAAATATATATTTATAAGACTAGTTACCTAGTAGTAAGTCCACTCGCACACTTACCCCATCGTGCGTACACTTAACCGAAGCCGTGCGGGACAATTGGGACAATTTTCTTGGTTCGAGAAAAATTTTTGATTTTATCCGAGAAAATTTCGGTCTTCATTTTTGGAATGCAAAAATTGTCTTGAATCAAGTTAACCTTTCTTTCTGTGCAGTTACCTCACGTGACTCTATATACCATGCCTATATACATACATATATATATATATACCATTTGCGTGTACGTCTATATAACAGCAAAAAATTTCATCCTTATGGCTGGAAAAGTTCTTCGAGAATTGGTTAAGACTTTGTCATGGAGTAAGTTAAGTACTTGGACAGGACAAAGCTGGCAGTATAGGTACTATATACTGACAAGAAGAAAAATCACAAAGGATGTACCTCATGCCCGAGGGAAAGGGGGAGGAATGAGGCGTGAGGAAACACGTGGAGGTAGTATAGGACTAATGGCCAAGTGGGCGAGTGGGCGACCGGGTAAACCGCGCGTTTCACCATTTTTCTCTTTGTTCTACGTCTGAACAAATCCCAACAAATTTACCAGACATAATTTTAACTGGGAACCTCTGCAATACTGCAGAGGACACTCTCCACTCGCGTTTAACCAGCTTCCTCAAACGTCTTTGCCAACGTGCGATTAGCAGCCCCTGCAGCTTAAGCATGCACAGAAAAAAAAGGTTAATTTGAGCCAAGAAAATTTTGCGGTCCAAAAATGAAGACCGAAATTTTCTCCAATCAAGAAAATTGGGAAATTGAAAATTTGAAAAATTGAAAATTTTGCGGTCCAAAAATGAAGACCGAAATTTTTTCGGATCAAATAAAAAATTTTCTCCAACAAAGAAAATTTGGAAATTGAAAATTTGAAAATTTGAAAATTTTGCGGTCCAAAAATGAAGACCGAAATTTTGATTTGATCCGAGAAAATTTCGGTCTTCATTTTTGGACCGCAAAATTATCTTGAATCAAGTCAACCTTTCTTTCTGTGTGTAACTGCGGTTAAACTCTGCGCAGTTGAAAAATGGTTTGTAAAAGCGCGGAAAAAGCTATACAGCTGGAATAATCGTCTCGTAAAAAATTGTCTCCAAAATATACCAGCTACTACAGGTATACCTATCCTAGGGAAATATTATCAACGCGCGTTTTGGTATGCATGTTGCACCTGCCGCATGCTCGATCGACGGAATGAATTGACGGGAGAATGGAAAGAAATTTTTTTTTTTTTTTTTTTTTTTTTTTAATTGTGTGTTCTCGGAGGAGAATCCTAGGGTTAAGAGTCACGTTCCCTCCAGGCGGATCACACGGAGGCAGAGGGCGACCGGGCCAACCGGAGTCACGCAAGACTGTACATCCGGTGGGTGCGAATGCGATACGTATGCATGTATAGGTACAGTCACATACCTATATATATATATATTATATATGTCCCTTTCTACTATACAAACAGTAAAACACATTTATTATAATATTTGTACAAACGTGCACAAACTTCTAGAAATACACATATTTATTACATATACAACTCTATACGCGTCGATCTAGGTATACCATATACCTCTTCTTAGTGAGGATTTGAGGAATGCATACGAACGTTGAAATTTATCCACCGCAAATAAGTGTTTACGTTATTGTATGAAAATTGTCGAGTAAAAATGATACCTGCGCACATCTATTTAGGTATATGTATACGTATTAGGTATATATTAGACCGGTTTAAAAAAATCGACTATTCTTTTTTTTTTTTTTTTTCAATTTTCGCATTGAAATACTTTCGGGGATGTGAAAAAAGATGCCTGTTAAAAGCGGAGCTCTTAATATTAAGATTTAGAGGTCGCTCATCGCGGATTTCTATTTTCCATTTAAATAGCATAGGAATTTTATTTTTCTTTTTCTTCAGAATTTCGTAGCTCACAAACCAATGAACAAATCCAAATGACTCTTACATATTCTGATAGGGGATTGAACACTCTAAAAAATGTATCTATCATTGTGGAAAAAAAATCACAAAAAAAAAAAAAAGTTAACTCAACTATAAATTGAACTTTGCGCTTGAATAACTTTGGAAGGTGTCAATTTATCAAAAAATGATAAGAGAAGCTTTTTGTAGAGTGTTCAATTTCCTATGAAAATATGTTTGAGTCATTTGAATTTGTTCATTGGTTTGTGAGCTACAAAATTACTTAAAAAAAAAAAAAAAAATTTCCTATATGCTATTCAAATGGAAAATAGAAATCCGCGATGAGCGACCTCTAAATCTTAATATTAAGAGCTCCGCTTTTAACAGGCATCTCCCCCCCCCCCCCCCCCCCCCCCCCCCCCCCCCCCCCGAAAGTATTTCAATGCTAAAATTGAAAAAAAAAGAATAGTCGATTTTTTTGAACCGGTTTAGTATATATGTACATAATATATATATATATGTACACAGGAGAAAACTGACTGTACGATAAACAGCGACGTTATCTTCGAGCTATTGTTGAAACTAGAACAAACTTTATACCTACTACCATGATACGTATAGGTACCTATGTGAAGGGAGAAGAGCGTTACATTAACTGCAGACGACTGCTGCAGGGTACACGGCTGCAAAGCAGCGAGGTGGATTTTTCTCGATGAAAATATTATTCCGGCAGACGTCTTATTCACGAATATACCCGTTATATATTATGCGGTTATAAAGTTTTGCAAACAAACAGCTGAGACCTCTTTTCAATTGGTTGCAAATAACGAATATTTAAATCTGATATTTTTCCATAAGGAAGTTATTTTGCCAACCGCAGGGGAAGTGTTCACCGTAACAACGATAAAAATTGACGTAGCGATGCTAGCTGGCCCTAAGCTCCCTCGGGGTCCAATGGGTCGCTCGCGATTCAATTTAGTATATAAGATATAAAAAAAGAACCTCGACGCGTTACAAAGGACAAAATTGCCATTCCTAAATATCCCAGCTCGTAGAATTCTTTCTTTATTATATCTTGACCCTTTTTGATACGAGATGATCGCCATATTGAAGAACCCTTTTTAAGTTCGATTTTTTTACGAGGAAAAATTAAATATCAAAATATACTATAATATTGTTGCAGCGCAGGTATATGAGAGAAGGAAGTAGTCCCGCAAACAAGGCGTATAGGATTATTAGCATTTTCAATACAATTTACTTGACATGGAATATCGAACCGGTCAGGTCACTCAAACATTCCGCTGGTCACCACTACGCCGCCTCATTAAATATAGAGAATCGAGCGAACCGTATAGTTGCTGAACGGAAATGACCAAACTCCCGATCTGGACGGAACTAAGGAAGGACAAATTAGGAGAGAAAGGCCACCGGAATCACCGCCCCGGGAGACCCCCAGGGAAGGTAAGTACTGATCTGATTCTGAGGATAAATAGGCCAGCACACGACCAGAATCTTTGAGTTGCGACAACCACCGTCTTTGCTAACTACAGCAACATGAAGTTCCTCAAGAGCTACTCGGTGAGTTATATACTACGGTGAAGTTAAACCTAAGAAGATCGGTAGGAAATTGAATTTTTTCATTTACTTTTACTTTTTTTTTTTTTTTTTATTTTTTATTTTTTATTTTTTTTATTTTTTTTTTTTTTTTCTACTCGTTCGAAAGAGCTAATCTAAGCAAAAAGCTGCTTCACCCTTCGTTGTATATCTACACCCACGCGGGATACGTGCGGTCGGCGGTTTTCGTATTGTGCAAAGTCAGTATAATATAAAGTTTAAGGGCTGTTTTACTTTCAACTTCCACAGTTACCCGCACAGGTGGGTATAGGTATATATGTTATATCGTTGAAATATTCCGCGACCAACGCGGCGAGGTAAAATATCGGAAATTCCTGCAAACGCGTTAGGTATCCGAAATATCGGGAATATATGATATACTAGGTACCTACCTATCTACCTACTCGTAAAAAAGTAGAACGTTCAAAAACCATATTTTAGCTTTATAGATAATTGCTATAAATAATATGTATAAGGCATATAGACTCTGCGAACATTTTTATAGCAGGATGCGCGATTTCAAACAATTTGAACAATAACTACGATGAATAAATGCCACAGTGGATAAAATAGCGACGTAAAAACTATATCCGTTCTCATATTTGACTCGGAGTAAACTTATCCCTAAGTCAAGTTTTACCCACGAGAATAGAAATTTTCTAATAGAATCGAGAATATAATCAGGAACTATAAGACATGACATCGGCATCACAAACAAGTAATGAACCTAGGGTTTAGTAAGGCGTCTATCTCAATCCTTCTTTGTCGAACGGACACGTAGAAAGAATGTTGATTCTAAGATTCCTGCCCACTATACGTGTGTGAGGGGACTTGTTACATTACAGAGTCTCGCGCTAATGGTCTCACGGATGGGTGCGGTGAGGCTATAGCCGTTGCCATGTCGGTTCCGGTGTCAAGGTTCGCTAATCATAACCGTCCTGCAGACGTCGAAATTCAGTATTTCGGTTGAAAAGTAAGGTAGTTAGTACTATATATATGTGGGCCGCTTCTCACGCAATCAAACACTTTTACTTTTCAACAGACGTGAGAATTTAATGCCGTGATGTAAACTGCAGCGTATATATAGGTACTATACAAAAAAAAACACTGAATAAATCTGCTAAAGTTTATATTTCATAAAAATCTCTGTCTGAACAATCCGTATAGCAAACAAACTTATGTGTAGTCAAATTGTGATTGCCAACCATTCTTAAAGTGATTCCGTAATCTTATATGCTAATCCAACGAATTGTAAAATCATGCCACGGGAAGAATATGTATTTCGTTGATCGAAATGAAAAGAATTCTCCGGTGGAAAATTCGTTGTTGAAAATATTCGTCCCATGGCATGATTTTCCAATTCTATATGGAAAAGCACGAATAGGTATAGGTAGGTATACGGTATCACCTTAATCATTTCTGATCTGATCATGCATATATAGCAAGAGTAGAAACTCACTCTTGTTTTTATGGCTAGAAATGTTTCTAAAGCAACTTGCATATATATGCATACATGCCCTAAGCATACAGCTTACCTACTGGCGTAAACATCCGCGGAAGCTTTTCAATTAACTGGAATAGTAAAAGCTTTTTTTTTCTTTCTCATTTCAGACAATTTTGCTGCTGGTTGCTCTGTGCGTAAGCGTTAATTCTACGAGCAATGCCAACGACCCCCAAGAGGATAGCACCGGTGCGGATGGGGGACGAGAGGTAATCGACACTAGCGTTGCTGAGGAAAACAGCTCTGGCTCGTCGACGTTGAAACAAGCAGCCAAGCGAGGAGTCTATTATCCCGGAGGATTTGGAGGTCATGAAGGTCACGGAGGACATGGGGGATACGGACACGGACACGGACACGGGGGCCATGGGGGATACGGAGGACACGGGAGCCACGGATTATACGGAGGATACGGAGGATATGGAGGATATGGATATGGAGGATACGGCTACGGAGGTCTCGGTGGCTACGGATCCGGATCATTTTATCAAGGCTATACGCCAGTTCCGGTTCCACAGCCAGTCCCAGTCCCAGTAGCCGTACCCGTAACAAGACACGTACCAGTGGTCAAGCCAGTGCCCGTACCCGTACCAGTACCTGTCGTAGTTCACCGCCACATACCCTTCCCGGTTACTGTTAACCGTCCAGTTCCAGTTCCAGTGCCAGTTCCGCACCCGGTAGCGGTCCCTGTACCCGTACACTATGCCCCATACTACGGTGGTGATTTTGCCAGTTATGGTGGTGGCTATGCAGCCGGTTATGGTGGCGGCTTCGGAAGTGGCTTTGGACACGGTGGATACGGATATGGTAGTCATGGAGGGCATGGAGGACATGGACACCATCACTTCAAGGGACACCATCATTAGTCGTAGGCTCGTCAATTCGAAATACAGTGTATTTTCAGGTCATTATTGTTGTGTATGCGATGCTATATACTTTTATATATAGTTTATATAGATATTATGTTTATCGAAGTGTGTAACGCGCACTTCTATTGTAATAAAATTTGTTATCTAAAACTGTGGTATGTACCTATACAGATATTTTTTTTTCCATTTGCAGACTCTACATTGTCCGCGTATATTCTACTATACTATAAACATATGTGTGTGATAATTTCGGTATAATGGCAATTGGAAGAGTCTGAAAATCGCTGCGGCAGTGAAAAACTGTTATCCACACGGTGGTTGTGATTCATATGATATTTTTTTTTTTTCCAGTCGTTGGAGTCGGTTAAAAATTTATCAGCAAGAAGGTGACGAAATTAGGATGTTCTAAAAAATAAATTTTTCTGTTCATAAGTAATTATAGACGTGCTAACGCAAAAAGATATATACAAAGAAGAGAAAAGAAGTTGTTGCATAAAAATTGCACTCTATTCTTATAATACTCAGTGAAATCTTAAGAATGCAGCTACACGCCCAAGTAAGTAGTTGACGGCGTAATATTGCGAAAATCATTCGTCGATAATATACCACTCAAGTGCATTTCTAATAGAGGGAAGCCAGTTACCAAGTTCCACCAAGTCAATTTTTTTCATTAACTTTAACATCAGCGAAATCGAAGTTTTATCGATCATTATATTCGTCCATTACGAAATCACCATGAATAATTTTTACAAGTGAAGAAAGACCTATAGGCCTTTATCCTCGATTTGTGTTTGGAGATCTGAAATAGCATCCAGAATTTTCTATACTCAAGATGATAAATAATAATTATTCGAACTATATACCTACTACTTCCCAAGGTATAGAAAATACTGGAAAGGAGACTGCGTGAGCTTGGACGACGAAATAATCTTTTCGTTCGAATTATTCAGGTATGAATACCTTCGAAGAGCTGCAGTGACACAATACCCGTTCCCAGCCGAGTCGGTTTGTATGGTATTAATTTACTTTTACCACAATAACGTATCAAAGCCTTATCCGTTAATTAATTTCGAGAAGTAAAACGAGGTTTATAATTGGTGTGGAAAATCACAGCACCACTTTTTCCTCTTTAATGTTCAAAGGTTCCAGAGTATCATGACGGAAATAGCTATACACCTAGCTGTATAGTAACCCCACCGTATAAAAGTACACATATATAATATAACGACCGAAAATCGAGATTTGATTTTCCCAGAAGCTCCATAAATATAAAAACCAAATTTTCTGCTCAGTATACTTCGAACTTCAATTTACCTCCGATCTCTTTATATACCTACTCTGCAAGGTTAAATTCTAGCAGGCCAATATCCCTGTATAATATTTACGTTTTATTTTCGCTCGATATATATCGGCACTAGCTGGCTTTCGTATAAGACCTTTAACCTTCGAGGTAGGATACACGTACAGGACTATAAACCTCACACCCTTGCCAAAGAAGAGACGTATACGATTGCCTCAGGCGTCAAAAGAATTTTAAGCTTCATCTCTTCTCTTCTCTTCGCCCAAAACCTCTCCATAACCTGAGGCAGGCTTCACTGAATATATATATATATATATATTTATTTCTTTTTTTTTTCTCTCCGTCCAAACAAGAATTCTCAGTGATAACGAATCAAACAATGTGAGAAGTTCGTTTGAGCGATAATATTACACGTCAGCTGTTTTTCCCCAAAATTCTCCCCTCAGCTGTCGTTTGCAACCCTTGGCACCTATATACATATATATATATATATATATATATGGAACATACCTAATTCAAAGCCTGAATCAAATCCGATAAACTTTAATGACCTGTATGATATAAACATTTGTCTGGTTTCTTCGTCGCATATATAATAGGTGTGAATACAGCCCAAAGTATAAAATATATAAAAAAAAATAATAATAAAAAATAAAAAAAAATGTTACATCGTACACTGTAGGTACGTTGAGAAAGGTTATAGTATGGCGATCCAACTATATCGATACATAGGCACCAACCAAGAATATCCGTTCATTCATCCGGGGATACAAACAAGCTCGAAGCATCAGCAGCAGCCTAGTATAGAGAGAGGGTTGTCGGGCAGAGAAGAAGGTGTGAGGAGTCGCGAGCGCTTGGACAGTTTCAAGTTCAATATTGTAGCGCAAGCGCGAGATTGCGAACTGCTAGCTGTGCGTGAGGGTCTGTAAGCGCTGAAGGTTTCAAGTAGGTATACGTACGTATAGGTATGGATACGTGTGCGTTTCGCGCCCTGTGCGCACGCACGCACAAGGACACCCGCTATCCTGTAGCCCAGGTTTTGGTCTTTAATACATATAACGTATGTCTATATATACCTTAAATATGGTATATCTAGGTATATATTCACATAAAACGTGAAAAGAAGTAAGCTTTTAAAACTGGTATATAATATATAGAGGAAAACTGTAGCGTTTGTCATACCTTCACACATAAGAATAGTTAAATACCTACACATATACCTATAGACAGATAGTCAGACTGGCGAAGATACAGACTCACTTGACTCTTATATAGCTGTACCGTACCGTCTCGAGTTTCCGACGTTTCGCCGTCATCTAGTGTAGTGTTTTTGTCGTTTGCGGTTTACTTTTAGCGATTCTGAACGAGGTATAGATTTTCGTTCTAGTATATAAATGCAAAGACTTTTTATAACGTCGACCTAAAATATATACCTATAGAAATAGAGATGTCTATAGACTATAATAATATCTCGCCGGATATATTGTGACACAATATTCGAGTACAAAATTAATCGAAACTCAATATTTAAGTATATAATGCGTATAGATAGGTATATTATATATCATCATAATTGAGGAATTTTTATCAAGACATAGACATATAACGTTGAATGCATACCGCGACATAACATCCACAAGTAATAAACTCACACCGCGATGCAGTCTGAAGCCCCATGAAGAGCTGCCTTTCAGCTCGATACAGCAAAGGGGCATTGCACGTTCGTTATTTCTCAACTAGCGAATAGAGCGGCAGGTAGTACGCGCTGCATTTTTCTTCACTTTATTTTTATTATTTTTTATTGTTTACAGTTTAATAATTCCATCGTATATAAACCATTTTTGTAAATATTAATAACTCGTGATGATCATTACTTATATGATTCAATGATTACCTCACATGAAAATGTTTATCTATTGGGTAAGACGGGGCAAAATGATACACCATATTTTTCCTAAGTCTCCGGAGGATGCGGGGGAAATTCAGTCAAACGTGGTGTTTCATCCTGCCCCGGACACTTATGAAAAATTTGGTGTGTCATTTTGCCCCGGGTCCCCATATATAGGTAGAAAAAACAAAGTGAATAATCCTACTACGTGATAGCCACATCGTTGGGTGTTAGTTTACAGTATATACGTACTACTACTCTCGATTGCAAATGCAAACGTGTTTGCCCACCGCAAGTATAGTTTTTGAACACGTATAAATTGACGAGGACCAGCCCAGACGTCTGGCGTGGAGTGTGAAATTCGTGAACTAGTTTCATATAGTAGGTACCTATATTTCAATGTTTTGTGAAGAAGCGTATAGATTTTCGTTTTCAAGAAATTGTTCTTAGCGAAAAATATATGTATATCAACTGATGGTGGAGGAGCATATAGAGCTATGTCTTGTACTAACTCTCGACACTTTTTGGAGAAGCTTCGCGCGACACGTATACATACCTATACATATAACATAAGAACTTTCTTTGGCCCAGTGTAGGTACATAAAAGGTTTACGAGTACTCCTTCTGTCTGGAAACTTGTTACCTACGATGTAAGCCGGAATATATCGCGACGGTCATCACAATGTGAAGACTTGTATGAAGACTTCTACTCGGGACTTTCATGGTCTATATTTTCTGCAGAAATTGTACGAGCTATGTACCTACTACGTATACTACCTATACATACATACTATGTCATCTTCCTACCAAGAAGACAAAATAAGAAAAAAAAATAAGAAATCATTATATCATCCAGACTGAAAGCCACACCATACAGTATTCAAACTGTGTATATGCAGTATACATATATTATCACATTAGAGTATTTGATGGTCAGCAAAAAATGAACTATAGATTATTGTTCGTAGCTTGCTTACAGTTTATATCGTTCAAACTTTACTTAGAAAATGAATATTGTCACCGGTTAACCGCTGGTTCGTATAACAATCCGTCCATTGATTTCTAGTATGACCGCATCAACTTTGGCGGGACAACAATAACCATTCTTCCGCTTCTCTCGTATTATACACATTATATACGGAAAATATACCGAATTTAACCGCAGTACAATGGTCGGATTGTTCATTATTATATTGGAACATATTGTTTCGTCGTGAAACCGATATCAAACAATCAATTATTATACAATTCATTATCATATTGACGCTACAATCGATATAACATACAGCTCTGTAGATTTGTTGCTATTGTAAAACCATTTTACTGTTAATATTTACTTAATCGAAGTGAGAATACGCCGTGTGTCTTAATTTCAAACGTTTATCCCTATATATCGTTGTATAGATTAACAGTGACAAAGGCATCATTATTTATTATACTGAGTTCGCATGTGTATACCTATAACACATGAAAGGACATTTATCAGTCCGAGTTCGATTTTCATTGCGATTCTGAACACATCTTCCATCCTTTTAACGCCAGAGTTTGAATTGGATTTTCTTTGTTTTTTTTTTTTTTTTTTTTTTTTTTTTTTGTTCCTCGTTGGATAAAGAAGCTTCTTGGCGATCAAGACAAACGCCCGGATAGGATATAAGCACGCAAGAAGAGAAGAGTAATGTGTGAGCTTCAGGTCCCTTCCATGTCTGCCAGAGCACCGTGCGCCGGTTCACCACCGAACGAACAGAATAACCGCGTCTAGGCGGAGAGTAATTGAAAATATGGTCATGTGCCAACCAAAGATAAATAATCCAGCTAAACCATATATCTATCTATCTCACGGAATATAAGAAACGCAAGAAAGGCAACAAAAAGCTACTAATCGACCGTTGCCCATTTCAGAAACCATATATAGTTTTACACCTTCAAAAATGATGCATCTCGAAAATAAATACCGCGATCTCTTCTCTCTCTATATAGAAAAACAGGGAGAGAAAAAAAAAGGAGCGTAATGGTTATCTTGAAGAACGTGGACAGTTCGTATATTTCTATAATCTCCTTGCATATGGCGTGCCTAATATAACGACAGGGTCTTGTAATAAATTGAAAGTCCTAAAAACATTCCATTTTACGAGCAAGTTGAGATTAAACCAGCGCAGTAGGCGGCGGAAGTTAGGGGTTAGGTACTCGCTCACTAAGGTAAAAGTAAAAGATTCGCTACGCTCTGAGTGAAACGTGTCCTTGGAGAGAAGGCGGAAGAGAAAGGGGAACGATCGAGGTGGGAGACGAGACTGGGTACCAGAATAGAAAACTGGGGATAAACCAGGAGAAAGACAATGAGAGGTAGATAGTCCGAATACTACGAATCGCACGTGCTCGCTGTAAAGGTTTCGGGTGAAATTATGCGGACGACTCTTATACTTCGCCGCGTACCTATTAAGTACTTTTCTGCCAAAATCTCGGATCTCTGTCCGGAGGGGTGGATCTCCCCAAAAGGTATTCTTCTTCAATCGAGCAGCTCCGTGAACGGCTCACGCCAAGCATCTCATCGTTAGTTCAAAGACGTGCAAGTTTGCAGCAGCAGCTACATTTTGAGATGTATATACATTAGGGTGGTTCAAAAAAGACCTAATTTCTCAGATGTTGCTGCTCATCCGTGAATATGTTGTTTGTGATTTTTAAAAATTATTCCATTTTTTTTTAGCTCTATTGGACAATATTTACTACTGCCTCAGTGAAGTTGGAATTTCGAAATTTAGCCATTTTTGGCCATTTCAAAGTTCTCAGATCAAAGCGCTCATCTGGCTACCTCGAGATTCTCATTCAATGAGCATGATGGTTCAAGATGAGACTCGTACGATAATATTTAGTACTGCCTCGGAGACATTGGAGTTTTTTCAATATTTTGCGTTTTTTCGGAGATTCGATCGCCAGGTGCTGCTCATGAGACAGTTTCTCTTACCAATATAAGAAAGAAATCCAAGCAGTGTGCAGTCTGCGGGACCATTTTTACTACTGCCTCATTGAGGGCGACTTTCCTTCAAGTAAAATTAGCAACATGAGGCAGTAGTAAAAATGGTCCCACAGACTGCAAACTTCGTGTACTTCTTCCTTAAAATGGTAAGAAAAAACTGTCTCATGAGCAACACCTGGCAATCCAATCTCTAAGAAAACCCCTAAATAGTGAAAAAACTTCAATGTCTGTGAAGCAGTACTAAATATTATCATACGAGTCTCATCTTGAACCAACATGCTCATTGAATGAGAACCTAGAGGTAGCCAGATGAGGACTTTGATCTGAGAACTTTGAAATTGCCAAAAATGGTAAAATTTCGAAATTTCAACTTCACTGAGGCAGTAGTAAATATTGTCCTATAGAGCTAAAAAAAATGGAATAATTTTTCAAAATCACAAACAACATTTTCACGAATGAGCAGCAACATCTGAGAAATTGGGTCTTTTTTGAACCACCCTAATATACATACTATATATATTGCAAGGTTCTCGCGTATATGATCGTTTCTTTATGACATATTTTTACGAAACAAACTGATGTGACGACGAGGAAGACGGTCATTACAGTTGTTTTATACTTTCAATTCCCGTGCGAGTAAAAATCTCATCAAAATTTAAATCGGATTATATTAGCCAAGTTCTGAAAGGATCGTTTTAATCGGAGCTTTGTCCTCCCTGTCTGATACTTACTTCTCAAGATTTTTATACAGCATACGATGTACCTGGGAATACATGATCGTCGTCACATATTTCATTGATTTGTTTGAAGTGTAAAAAGTAATTTTGCTATAATATAGCTAAACGGATCGATTCACCCACGTGCTTTCTCACGAATAGAATACAAAAACAAAAGGGCAATATCCCGCATGGTGTATATTATGTATCTCCTTAGAACCCTCTTCCGTATATGATGAACGGGTAAAAATTGTATACAGTTCGAGGAGGATACCCTGTAGTGTAAAATATTGTAAAAGATAATAGCTACGTTAATTTGATACGCGAAGCACAACCGGGGTTTCCCACGCGGTGCACCTAATGCTCTGACCAAAAACACATGTATACAATATACGTATACCTACTCGTATACGTAGAGCTGTATTAGTTGCACGCTATCCTCCAGGGGGACCCCAAAGTACATAATACACAACGAGCTAAAATTAACACAAGGGTATCAGGTGCCGTATACTAGTTTACAAGCTCACGTGACTCAGTTATTACCTACTGGCTGAACTATATCCCTACTGCACTCGCACACATGTATCAACGTCTAACTCACAGACGTTAGCTCACCTGTCGTCTGTTGATGGTAGTAGTTGCACTCCGCACAAATGGGATGATGGTGATGATCGACCTCCTCCGACTCGCCCTCATCGCAAACGTCCTTGTAGCCCTCAGGCGGGCTTAGTGTTTCCTGATGTTGTTGTTGTTTTTGTTGCTGCTGCTGTTGTTGCTGCTGCTGCTGTTGGTGGTGTTGCTGTCGTTGTTGTTGTTTTTGATTTCTTGGGGGTGTTATACCTCCGTCGATCGACCCTCGGCCATCAACCTCGTCTACAGAGCAGCCCCCCTGCTGTAGAGTAATCCCCTCGCTGGTGGTAAACACCTGTTCATGACCCCCGGCAGTATCACCGTCTGCTATCCTACCACCGGTAGCAAATTGTAAATTTAATTCAGCTCTACACTCCTTGCAGTTTCCCAATCTTATCATTTCGTGTTCTTGACAACAGCAATCGCACTCCTCCTCGTAGTCAGCGCAGCATTCTTCCTTTATTAATATTATGTAATCAGCAGCAAAGAATTCGTTCAGTTTCTCATTTATTACTACGCGATTTTTTTGACCCTTTGGCTTTGTTTGACCCGGCTTTTTTAACAATGATTTCAATGACTTCAATGGTTTTGTCTTCGGCATATCGGAGCTAGATTCACTCCCGTGTTCCTTCATTTTTATGCTTTTCTTTTTATTTAGTTTATTCAGTTGATTTTTTTTTTTTTTTTTTGTGCAATTATTTTTCTCCAAGTTCTCAGTTCTAGTTGTTAAGACTAATTAACTGGATTATGGCATCCGCTGTACTAACAATTGTCGTTCGCACGGACAACAATGTCTAGTTGGTTTTCTGACGTTACCATACACTCCGATGGTTATGTAATAATGTAAACATACATATGTTCGAGTAATAATATCTCTTCTACTTGTCAATAATTTTTCAATTTAATTCAACTATCAACAAATATTTAAAACTTGTATAATATTGAAATTCATTATTATTATTATTATTATTATTATTATTTTATGTTAATATTCTTCACAAGGGTATAGATATAATATATATTTATAATATAATATAATATAGTATGTATGTGTATATAGTATATATATATATACATATATATATGGGTATATTAGAAAATTATTAATTCCGCTTTTTGTCGTGATAAAATAATTTCAGCAGCAATTAATAATTGAAATCTATAACTCTAACAAACAACACGTGCGGTATAACGTAGCGGTAGCTTTTTTTCGTCGCATAATTTAGTGAGAAGACGATGTATTTTTTTTGTGTTTTTTTTTTGTGTTTTTTTTTTTTGTTATATTAGCAGCGCAAAATCGCTAAATATATTCTCACGAACTCCCGCATTCCGCCATAACGAACAAACACCATCCTATTCCACCTTCGAAACGTAGCATATCGATCTATCTCCTATAACTTGCGTGGGCGTACTGTTAAACGACGCCGCTCTAGCGACCCGATTCACATTTCCACGATCATAAATGCACTTGATACCCAACGAAGGACCTGACATCAGCAGCTGTCAAACGAGCTCCCAGGGAACTCCCAGACCTCGCAACTCGTCGTTGCACACTGGCGTATCCAGGCCAGAGTCACTCGAGCAACGCGCTGGAGTCGACTCCGAACGGCCGAAACCGACTGGAGCAGGGGAACCAAAGAAAACGCGTGACGAAGCGATAGCTGGCGACGAACTACGGAGGCGCTTAGAACTACATAACCATACGTATTTTTAATATGGGCTATCGGCCATGGGGGGCTTACTCGCGTAAGCTCAGATATGCCTGATATAATGTGTTCACTCACAGACCGCGAAAAGCTACGGACGATCGAACAGTTTCATATGTTAGAAATTTAACAGAGAGCAGTTCACAGCTGACGCACCATATTATTGATTGCGCGACTAGCTCGAGGGGACTTTTGCTACATGGAAGCTACATTCCTGCAGCAAACGATATCTAGTTTAGTTCATTTCGTTCATTTGCAGCCTTACTTTATGTATTGCCCCTACTTCGATAGTTTGACGAATTAGTTACCTATACTCATTTATGGATAGGGAAATCGAAAGGCGTTTCAGAATTCGAAATTTGTATATTCTCGTATTGGTTTATATAATATAACATTAGTTTTCATTACATAATTAAGTAAAAGTTTACATTTCACAGATTAACAATGAATTGGATTCGTTTATAATTATTTATATAACATGACCTGCATGTTTAGAGTAAGGCTTTTAAAAACTGTATGACACATATAAAAATATTGAATATATGATATAATTGTACTATCACGACATGAAATAAAAAATCTATAATTGGATGATTTGTTTTGAATCATTAGTAAGGTAAAACTTTGTATGGATTCAAAATTCCGTTTGGATCCATCAGTTGTTTCAGTTCGTGCATCTGCTTAATGGCAGACTGGTCTTTACTGAGGTGTAAAAATTTGGTTTTCTTAAACCCAATTCCATGCTCTGCACTTACGCTACCTTTTAATTTGGAAACGTATTCGAAAACAAATGGCTCTATTTGTTGAGCTATTTCCTCTATGTATTCAGGTATCGAGACTTGAACATGCAGATTTCCATCCCCTGAAAGATAATAAGAAAAAACGTTTACCAAAACGAGTTTGTTAAGCAGACCTATTTAGCTTGTAAATTCTTCGAATATTCTGAATCGAATTTGATATTCACTCAGGTTTTATTTTCATGTTATAAAACATGGTAGCATAGCTCACCGAGGTGACCATATCCTCCGATTCGTACTATTCGAGGATCTTTCAGATGTTCACGAAGGGCATAGACTGTTTTGTAAAAATCTGGTAATGGCATTGAAATATCATACTTGAAGACGAACCCGTCTAACAGGATACCACCTGTAATGCGTTCTCTGAGTTCCCAAATATTCTGAAAGCCATATCCCGTCTGAGTTTACTAAACAGTTTTGTGTTAGAGGAAGAAATATTCATAGAGTGAACTGCTTCCACCAAGAATTAGTAATAACATTTGATAACTTATTTGTATTTACATGTGTGTTTACTTACTTTGATTTTAGTAGGCTCAGTGGCTACCGTACCATTTTCAATAATCTCTTTGGCCATTGCTTTCTCAAGAAATGAATTAAGTTTTTCCTCGTCATGATGACCCTCACTTCCCCCTGTTTCAAGAAGCATGTAAAACTCATATCCATCGTTATCAAGAGTTAGTGGATTCCTCAATCCCAAAAGCTTGGTAGAAACATCCATCGATGATCGATCGATCATTTCACAAGAAGATAAAATCTCCGCCAATTCAGTCTTGGCTAGACGATAAGTCTTCAACAAGTTCTCAAAACTATTCAAACCTATAAAGAGATGATTTGTTAATCGTAAATATATTTCTGTTAGGTAATAAATGAGACGAAAAATATTAAGGATAAAATAAAGTATAACCACCTAGCAGAGCCAAGTTCACAGCTTTTGGACGAGGCGGACACTGGATCGCAACTTTAGTTACAACTCCCAGCGTGCCTTCAGATCCAATAAATAAGTGTTTCAAATGGTACCCAGTGTTATCTTTCTTTAGCGTGTTCAAACAGTTGACAATATCACCGTTTGCTTTCACCTATGAATAGATGAATATCTTTGTTACAAGAGTGAACTGTAAACTGTGAAATCTTGCAGTGTCGACTTTTCGCAGCATATACATATATCTAACGTACAGCTTCAAGTCCCAATACAGTTCCATGCAGGTTCCCGTAACGCAATAATCGAAGACCACCAGCGTTTGTAGAAATACAACCACCAATCTGACAACTACCCTTAGCCCCAAGATCCAGTGGCATCATTAACCCTGCGTCTTCTAAGTGGTTGTCCAGAGTTTCTAGAATACAGCCAGCTTGGCAGACCAATGTACCTAACAATACAGTCAATTTGTAATTAGAATCGAGGTTCACATATTACAACAAGCTAAATAAATAGTTTTTGAATAATATTCAAATAACAGTATTATAGGATATTTACTTGAAATTTCATCGACCGCTATGATATTATTCATCAGACTTGTTGTGAGAACAATTTCGTCGAAGACAGGAACGCTTCCACCGACAAGTCCGGTATTGCCGCCTTGAGGACATACCGCCAGTCGGTTTTCATTGCAGAATCGAAGTATTGCTGAAACTTCTTCGGTCGTTTTTGGCTTCACAACAACTCGGCTGCATCCTGTATGAAACAGAAAAAAAAGTTGAAACACTACATTTTGAAATGGGTTCGAAGATAAAAGGAATGAAAAAAAAACCGATGAAATCTTACTTCTTTTGAAAATTTTGCGTTTATCATTGCTATCGAAGAATTTTGTGAAAAATTTACGTCGTGGATAATAATTTGTAAGTCCCGCTTATCTTGGGAAATGAAATATTCAAGTTGTCAATAAGAGATGTCGCTGAGTGACCATAACGTTCAGTGGCGCGCTCTATAAGTATATTTCAGCAACTATGTGTTCAGCGTGTTTAATCCTCCCTTAAAATTTGATAATCGAATACTATAAGAGACGTGCCAAAGGTTCTAATTACTCGTATAGTCTCGTAGTAATTGAACAACAAGCGATCGATAACTTTTGTTAACAAAAATGGCGGGGAGCATAAATGAAAATGAAAAAACAAAAAAAGATGAAAAAAAAAAAAAAAACGAAAAATAATAATCAGAAAGCCAGGGAAGAAAGAAGAAAGACGAGGTATGTCGTCTCCCTCTCGCTCAGCTCCTCCCCTTTTTCCTTCCTTCTCCCACCCATCGACGAAATACCATCTCCATGTAGACCCGCGCAGGTTTTAGATGCGTTTGAAATATACTCCTACCAGCTTCCACCCACCTCTGACCGATTTAACCCAATCGACGTTGTAACTCTCGCATTCGTCGGGATCAGTGAGGAGTCTGTCCTTGCCGAGAAGATCCTCGAAGAATCGTAGATGGCTGTCGGTAACTGTAGCGTATGGTCCACGTGTTACTTTGTACCTTACAGATGTCGGCTCAGGCTGCAGTGAAGAAACGGCGCCCTTTGTACCGAAGAACTTTCTCGCATCTTTCAATTTTGCAGGCTGTAGCTGGCCTCTGCGAGTCTTTGGCAACCGTTGGAAGACAACTCCAACATTTCTCAACATATTTTCAGCTTCACTGTGTACCGAGAAAAAAAAAATATATATATATTTTACACAATTTTAAACGAATTTGGAAACCTTATTTTAATTCCACGAATCACAGGTAAAAAAAAAACAAAAAAAAACCCAATACTTGTAAGTATTTCGGCCTGAATTATGGCGACGCGTTCGCGTTCTCTCTCGGGTTGCGAGTTGAAATTCTCCACGTCGTCGTCGTCGTCGTCGTGCCGCGATGGGAGTGTACTGGCGGGACGGTGTACAGTCACCGTCATAAGTTACGTATCTTTCGTGTATGAAGTTCCGTCGTATTTTTACATCGCAATGTACATTCAATTTTTGAAGTCACTATTACCGTACAATAGCCACTATGTCTGACATTTTTACCACTCTAACCTATCCAATGAAGATTTACAATCCTAGTACCTAACAATGAAGCAGTCATTTAACTCCGAGGGACTCCTTCCGGCGACTGTACTCCACGGGGTAGCGGTCAGTGGCACGGTGGGGCTCGGATGGTGGGGGAAAGGGTTTTATTTTATACCTACACAAAAATATGCAGCCACGATACCACCAGCGGGAACGAGAACCGTCCACGATATTATTATTGTAGATAGAACAACCGCCGAGCTTAGTTTTTTATTTACCAAAAAAAAAAAAAACCGCATGATGCCGTTTAATATAGCCTAGTACTCACAGCTCGAGAGATACAATTCACTTACTATTACTCTACCTCTCAATGATTACACTAATTGACACCACGTGGTACATGCAAATTTCGCCACAGCTCTGCAAATTGCCATTAGACAATCTTCGCTAAAACTTTAACTGTCTATTCTATTTAGAAAAAGCGTAATAATTCGAATTCTTTTGGGTTATAGAACATTACGAAATATCTTGGCTGACAATTATAAGTGCATTGCTAATCCGAATGTTGCTGATCTTCAATTTCAATAAAACTGTGTTCATATGGTAAAGAAAATATGAAACGATAAACAGAAAGTCTTATCTCGACCACTTTATAAGTATATCTATAAATGATTAATTAAATTTATAGTGTAAGCAACAAGTAGGTGGCCACGATACGTGTCATGCCTTCCATGAAGTAAGGTAATTTATGTGTGTCCAACAAGTTGTGTATATAGTTGCTTATACGCATGTATGTATATCGTAGATTAAACTATGGGGGTATAGGCTACAGGTATAATGAAGTTGGTCAAAATCGTTAACGTGACATCCGATTGTGCACGTGCCTAAGATGAGAAAGAAAAAAAGAAAAAAAAAAAAACACTTGACAGAGTTTGCCGGGAGTGAGAGAGATGAGACCACAAAAAGCGAGGGGTTGCACTGCTGCAGCAGAATCGAGGGTGGAAAGCAGAAAGTAGAGGGAAAGTGCCCAAGTCTCCCTTTCCGCAAGGGTGGGATTATGTGTGTGATGGGGGCTATATATCACACATAATAAATTATCCTTCGTCTTTAGGTATAGAGATAATATTAAAAGAAATTCTCAATTAATTCTCCCCCAGCCAACTTTCTTTCTAAATCAACCTAAACTATAGAAATGTATCAGAACAGATCAAAAGAAATTAAGAGTCTTAATTAAACTCGATGCATACAATCCAATAACAATGATTTTATGAGCCAAATACCATAGAAATAGATACAGGTATACGTGGCCATCCAAGAAACGAAATCCTGTAATCTATATATACCAATAATAGTTTATACCTAATAGTTTGAAATGGAAGTCGCAGAGACAGGCATAACTATGTAATTTGAAGCACTGTTTATGCTGATTCATAAACCTTTGCGGAAGTAGATTATTTGTTATATACGTTACGATAATAAATTTAGACTCTCCATGAACTATAATAGTCGATTGATTAAGTGTTGGAGAGAAAAATAGAATAAATAAAGATGGTCAGCCTGTACTGCACACTCAGAAAAAAGTCTTGTTGACACAACCAAAATTTGGGTTATTATATGCACAATCACATTTTTTTGTTCAGTCAACCAAAAATTTTGTTGGAATAGCCAAAATTTTGGTTGTCCCAACAAAATTTGGTTTTCCCAACAAAGTTTTGGTTATCCCAACGAGATTTTTGGTTGACTGAACAAAAAATTTGATTGACTGAACAAAAAAATGTGATTGTGCATATAATAACCAAATTTTGGTTGTTATTTTTCTGAGTGTGAATGTGAGAATTTTCTATGTAGTATTTTATACTATATTATATCAATGCAGCATAAAATATGTAAACAGACATTGAAATCGAGAAAAGAAATGCAATATATGAGTATGATACCAAGGTGCATTATATCTGATTGTAAATAAGGAAGAAGAAGACATATATATAGTTCGACGAGAATATTTCTCAAACTGGCAAATATAAATTTTACCATTTTTTTTTTTTTTCTCTTCACCAATTCCAAGCTTCATTTAAAATGTTCATTATAGTGTAATTTTGAATTTCCTGTAGAATAAGCGATGAGCCTTCATTCAGAAATAATGCGTGGGTCCTGGAAGCCATCAGTATATTTATATCTTGGCGGTGAAATGAAGTGGACACCATAATTTTGCTGTGGAAACTCTAAGGGGGGAAATAGTATGCCTTCAGGTTTCTCTTTATATTTACAGTAACATTCTCCGTTATATGTGCGTAATGTGTGCATATACTAGGTACCTATATTTATATTGCGAGACTAACATTACTCTTTTTTTTTTTTAAAGAAGATCTGCACTTATAGCTATAATAGCAACCAAGAACTGATACATCAATTAGCAAATGGTCGTAGTACTGAGGCGCACAGGGGGAGGTTACGTGAACCTTAATTGAAAGAAACCCTCCTTTCGCTGAGAAAAGCTTAAACACGTATCCACGATACATTGTGCGATCGTCACACTCGAAATATATATACGATCCAAGTTATTCAATTCATAGGTATTCATGCATATAGGTAATTCATAATTCGCAGGTAATCAAAACAATTAATCATGCCCATCAGAGCATGTACGTAACAAATCGTGTATATCTTATATACCCACATATTATGTAGGTTATGTGCAGAATTATCTATAAAGCATAAATTATCAACGAGTATCAGAAAAATCCTACCAATAATTCCTGCAATAATGCAAAACTGATTTATTTCGATATGGCGGTCTCAATCTTGGTATATGTCTATGAAGACATTTTCTTTTATTATATATAGTACCTGATGTGTACAATCTTCGGATTTATAGAAGAGATAGCATGCAGGTCTATATATCTAATTGGATAAGACACAGCTCTCCACTGATAAGATTAGTCGGTATTATTGCAATGAGAATATTGTATGTAGTCTATATATGGGTATTGGGTATAGGATGTCTATATAAGGACGCGTGGTGGACTCGCAATACGTCAATCCCACGTATTATTATTAGCCATTATTAATTTCAATATACCTAATAAGATATAAACACTGTTCAGCAGTTGGCATAGTTGACAGTTTTTCATTCACTTGTTACAAAATACAAAGAATTACAAAAAGACATGGCGCTTAATCAGAATCCGACAGGACATATCCGATTGTTCAACTGCATGGCGTACAAAGTTTAGCAAATAATCACCTGAATGTCTGTTTGTAAACAGTTGGCATAATATCCAATAATTATATTATATGTGTTGCCTGCAGTTATGGAGAATTAACAGAACCTGTATCAGAAGAAGATTTGTCAGCTTCTACAGCGTATATTCGAATGTATAGGAGCTGCAATCATGTAAATTATATACAATGAAACAAAATGGTCGGATTGCCTCCGAGTTTCTTGCCCAACTTTTCACCCGATGTTCAGGATTTCAAAAAACTTCTACACCACATTATTTTACTAGAATGCGTTCTTCTTCTGCACATATGTATCCCACGTGTCCATAGTAGAAAAAAAAAAAAAAAAAAAACTCTGACTTGTCACACTGTTTATTACTGTCAATATTAACAGCAAAACAAACTGGGAGTATGCCCCTCGACCTTCACCCCAAGATGCTAGTTTCTATTCCACTCTATTGAGACTGCATCATAAAAGTGAAGTAAGAAATTCTAGCATCCTTGAAGATTGTAAGTCTCAAATAGAATATAGTGGAAACAAATGTTGCTGTTTAAATCCTGCGAATAAATGAAGATCACTAAATAGGTTGGCTCCGCCATGTTTTCTATTCATCTTCCCTTGGTTGTCTAAAATAGATTATAGAAATACGGTGATTGTAATCGCATTCACGGCTGTCAACTGATCGCTTTGGTTAATATTTACGCAAGGTAGCCTAAGGACCCGCCACAACAATTATATGTAGTATATATCTATATATACGTATACGAAGAGCTGCAAGGGAGGGTGACTCTAGGAGCGGAGCGTGCTGCGTGCAGATAAAGAGAGATGAACGTATGAGGCGCCGGCACAAGGCCAAAGGAGATAGCGAATCGGTGGGGGACACACGAACCCGCGAATGTTGCATTACAATTATTCATGCTCGGTTGTATAGGCTGTATATCTATACATAGGTCCCCCCCCCCCCCCCTTCTTCGCCCCTTGCCGAACTCCGAGTAGCATTCATATATACATCGAATCGGTACGTGTATATATAATATATATATATATATCTACATGCATATATGCCTACAGCACGCTCCTACCCATACTACATGCTATGCAGTCTCTGGTCGCTCGTCACGTGAGCGTGAAACGCCCACCCCGCAAGCGCGCTCTAGTCCACTATTCTTCGTGGTCTAGAATTGAGAGGCAAGGAGCGAGAGAGACTGAGATAAATAAGGAAGGAATGCAGGAAGGAGAGGGTGAAGGCGAGAAACAGTGGGACAGAGAGAGATAGATAGGAGGAGCGAGAGCGAAGTAAAGAGAGAGGGAGGAAGAGAGATAGGTCAGGACAGAGACGGCGCGATGTCGGTGTGGCGGGTCGCGAGAGGTACAGAGGGGACAGAGGGGAAACACGGAATTTGGCGGGACAACAAGAGGGGGCGGCAGCGACACTGAGCAGGGAGCAGAGCTCTTATAGGTGTTCCATATTCAATTTTTATCCTTGATTATTTTGAGACAAAGAGCTACTGGAGGGAGGGAATTCTTATTGGTGTACCACCGTATTGTTGGAGACCTGATTTTCACGGATCAAGGAGAGCTCTGCATTCTATAATACTCCTGAGTAAGACCTAAGGGGGATTGTGCATGTCGAAAACTTGGGTGTTCGGAGGGATCCCCTGCAAAGAATAACGTCTCTTAGTATATAGTTCTCAGCGTGGGAGGGCAGGACTCTCTTATGTCAGCCTAACACTGATTGATGTTCTCACCTTGCCTGCAGTTCAGACCTCGATCGGTATATATGTGTGATACATCCAAGCGAAAGAATATATACTTCGGAATGTACTGCTCGTGGCCATGCGCTTCTGGGCTCGTACATACAGGGGGATTTTATTTCAGTTACTTGTTATGGCAGTATATCGTAACATGATACACTACTCGATAAAAATGGTTGGCCTGATTTGTACCGATCGTTCGAGACCATAAAAAGAAGATTGGAGAAAGCAAGGAATATTTTTGATATGTATCATAATAAAATCCAAATTAATTGGTGGAAATTACAATCAATTCAGCATATCAAACTCACCATATCAGGTCAATTTAATCGTGAACAAAAATTGATAAATTTCTAAGATATGTCCACCAAGTTCATAGTCTTCTTTCAAACGAAAGTCTTGTTTGATGAAAGATCATATCTCCTGTGTGGTATTAGGGTGTTGCATCAAACAATTACGTTAATGTATTTTCCAATTTTTTTGTTCTTTTGTTTTTGCCAAGAAAACTAGTTGAAGAATGTATCTTCGAATTAGTTGAAATCTTTAGCTAACGTTTTTTAAGATCTACCAAGAATGTCATGTAACGAATGTCAAAAACAATCACATCCATATGCTGCTTTCAAAAAGATCTAGAGAATAACAAATATCAGCTGCTTTAAAAGAAGGCAAGTATAATGATGGTCTGACACAGCGTGACGTGTTGAACTAATTTTGACCTTGGTGCATGGGCGTGCCAACGCACCTACGTTTCTAGTGGCCGATGTATACAGTATTTCGATCCCCCTGCTTACACTGGTGGATGGATACGCGAGCCCCCTTCTCTGTGCCGGCTATCGTATGTATACGTATACAAATATATAGGTGGTACATACCTACTGTATAATGGTATATACATATAGGTATATCATCGAATCGGTAAAATATGATAGAACAGGAGAGCAGCTCGGAGGGGGGCGAGCAGTGGGGGGTGGGGATTTTGACGTTGGGGAAGACACCAATCGTCGTCAAGGTTTCAACAGTCGCCTCTGTGTGCGTGGAGAGGTTTAATTATCTGTGTGGAGGCGAGAGGTGACCGGCCCGACATCTATTTGATATTGCTGTGTGCGTGAACCGGCAGAACGCACACATCGACAAACGGGACGGCTCGCTATTAATAAATCGTCTCCCAGTGGTATACGCATGCGCAGGTATACCCTCGTCGAGCCAATTCCTCAGTGGCGGCCGGAATCATTAACCGGTTTCCTTGGCAACCCTGGCCGACCTAAACCATTGGCTGGTTACTTACCCCACCACTATGCCCAAACTATACTCCACCGGTGGCACAAAAAATCATAAATATAGTGTATCATAACATCGTGCTATAGTCTTGCTCTTATTATTATTATTAGTATTATTATTACTATCATCATTATTATCATTATTGATGAAATTCTTAAGAATCTGATATTCGTTGCATTTCATAGCATAAATGTTAACGATGATGTATTTAGAAAATTTCATTAGGGTTGAGAAAAAATAAAAAATTTTTCAAACACAAATAGTTTCGTCTTGATATATTTTTCTTTATTGTACTATACTATATCGTTCTGTACCGCTACGACGAAGTGTATTTAGTCATGATGTTGGAAAGCATGCAAACGGCTCAGATGCAACAAATACAGATGTGTGGTAGAATTTATGCTCCTATATTTAAGGTGAGGTTTGGTTTCCAGTAAAGCTGTGCCGATTGGTGGAAATACCCCCCACTGCGACCTTCCACGAATCCGCTGCCATGTGGCGCATTTAACTCGGGGTATAAACTCGGCTTATAGTCAGCTGGGCCAGGGCCGTCAATAGACACTGGCGCCCTGTTTTATTGACTCGCTGAATTTTACAATTGCGATTCAAACTATGAAAATGAACGCAATTTAAACTACGACTTGTCTCATACGAGCTATCCAGGTACGAATACCAGCTACAAAAACCTATACAGATACCCAGCCGTACCAAATATGTATATACTACGGTGGGTATCGTGGTTTATGGCAACGTATAACATTGCAATTATACACAATTTGTATGCATCATGCATACTGCAGGTCTTCGAGTCGGTACTCGAATTGACGTCACGCTTAAAGTCGGTATCAGAAAAAGTTTTAAAGTTTGAATCACGTTTCACGATTTAGAAAGCCTTCTTACGAGGGCGTACGACGAGTGCAGGAATCATGAGCTCAAATTAGCGTTGTTTTCTTAAATGTGTCAATTAACACTAGTTTGTAGAAAAGGTATTTTAGTATCCAATTTTATTTGTCATTCCTGGGGGGTACCAAATAAATGTAATAAAAAAAAAAAAAAAAAAATTGCACCTTTAGTATGCCTGTATTGGTACGGCCCTGAGCCGAGAGTTTATGCCATTAGGCCTACTATGGACTCTAGATGGTGTGTATATGCGCCGCGCATGTGTATCGAGCGAACGCCTCGTATCGCGTTAGCATGTGTGCAGGCATGCGCCCATAATCCGAATCTTGCAAGCCCCGCCCTTAGCGCTATGAACGATGCCTCTGGGATTTGTCCACGTTGGACCAATCACCAATCAGTGTTGGAGCTGGAGGGCAAAACGATAGGGGGGGAAAGGGTCGGAGCTCTGCGAAGGGGAAGCGAGGGGTGCTTCACTCGTAAAGTGGGAGGCAGACAGCGAGCGCGACTACCAACGCTTTCAGGTTCGACGTCAACTCGGAATATTATATTTCTAAACTGATGTTTCTTCCAGTGCATTTTAGATTTTTTCAAATTCTCGTCATTATTTAACGCGTTTATTTGTGATTTCGGTGTGTTTAAAAACGTGTTAATAAACTCTGCGCAGTCGCTGAACTAGTGAATACATGGTGAGTACGAAATTATCGAGATTTGCCTTGGTGTGTGATGGTGTTGTTTCTACATAGCCGTCGACGGCAGCCGACGACCAGTGAGCTAGTCCCAATCCAATATGTCGGAGAGTAGGACGCCTTCCAACCTTTCCAACTCGATTCTAACCTACTCTCGGTTCGTTAACTGAAGATACATATGTATACGTGCTATCCGCTATCGTGATAGACCGTGCCGCGTGTTATTGTTATTATTACTATTATTATTATGATTCCATTATGGCGAGATCCGTGTTGTCACTCACACCCCGCTTGACTAATTATGGAGGTTTTCGTTGGGCGACATTTTGTATTTTGTTATTCCAAGATGGACACGAAACGAGAGATACGCTATCCCACTTGTATACACCACACACGCACGCACGCACATCTATACACGCCGATATATATACGATTGGCATATTTGTATATCACTAGATATACGTATAGGTTAGGTATATTGCATCTGAATGTATACATATAAGTACATACAAACTTCTCGAAATAGAAGACGCTGGAGGTGTAAACACGGTTCTGAGTTCAAACAACTATGTACTCGAAAGCAGAGCCACTGATAAATTTCAAACGCAACTACGTGTTTAGATAGTGCAGAAATATATTGGAAGACTAGAAAGCGTTGATAATTTCTACACCGAGTTGAGTTTCACTGACTGGTTTTATCTTTCTCCCTCTCGACTTTGTGTATTTCAACAGTTTTGCCGTCTCCCTCGATCTTACGACGTTCCTACCAAGGGAACGAAGACAGCACGTACCAGTGACTCTCATCAATGTATAGAACTCCGCAGTATTGTACCACTGGTGCACAGCTGTATTATGTTTTCTTTATGTTTTTTTAGATTCTTTATTTTCCATTGGATAGCATTTTCGTTAAATGAGAAACATGTTGCATGCAATGATGCGTTACAACCGTATCTTGTCTCGATTTTAGGACAAATTACGTCTCTTGATTTAATAATATTAGATTCAACAGTACCCCCAAGATTTATTGATTTTTCTGATATTCGCTTCATGGATAATTTCGGATATTACGCTCATTAAAGTCGACAAATAAAATACTTATTTATAATTTCATGCCATCATCACCATAGAAATTTAGCAACAATAATAATTAAAAGTATGATTACTCTGATGCGAAAAATTCTCATAAACACTTTGCCATAGCAAGTTTTCCATAAAAATGACTAACACCCAGTCACTGAAAACAAACAAATAAACAAACAACAATCTATCTCACACATTACACCTTGACCCACCCACACTCTTTGTTTCGACTTATCCCAAATTTGTTCATTTCGAGACCGGCCATAACCTATACCAGATTATCACGAAATTTTATTTCGGATTTGGATATGAAATTTGTTTTTTTTAATTGTGATTCTCTACTCACCAAATCGTATTACAAGCCCCTAATAAAATTGTTGGATCTTCCTCACAATATGGCACAATGATAATGACAATTCAAATTTCTAGTCAAATATTGCATAATTATAAAAGAGTAAAAAACGACTGTTTTACTGATTATATATATTATATAATGATAAAATGACATAGGTGGAGCTGCTGTCTCTGATTAAGAATTCAAATAGATAGTCATGATCGAATATATTAGAAAGATTCAAGATCTCAATAATATCTGAACATACCGGTTCGGGTCTTTCATGAACCATGTATAGCCCCTTGGGACAGCCTCTTATGCATAAATGAAATTATTCTACATTCAGATGCTTTCTATGGAAGCATTATTATTATTATTATTATTCAATCATTATCTCATAAATAAAAATATTATACGTGTATTTTACATGTTCCATTCAGCTAATATTACTATTTTCATTTGATGATTTCAGATTTGACAATGCAATAAAGAGATACACAAAATGTGGATGACAAACAGTGAAGAAATTGAAATGGCTAAGAGAAAAGCTGTGCCTCGCAAGTGATCGTTGAAGATCGCTTAATAATAATAAGAAATTTGTATAAAAAGTTTGTTCGCATTGTTGGCTTGGCAGTAAGCTTAATTTAAAATGACTGATGTCAAGCAAATTGAGCTTCCCCAATCTCAGCAGCAGCAACAACAACCGCAGCAACAACAACCTCAACAACAAATGATGATGACATCGCAGGACATACAACAGCAGAACGTTCAACAACAACAGCAACAAGTTCAACAACAACAACAGCAACAAGTCCAACAACAACAGCAGCAACAAGTTCAACAACAACAGCAGCAGCAACAACAGCAACAACAACAATTGCAACAGCAAGTTCAGCAACAAGTCCAACAGCAAGTCCAGCAACAAGTACAACAAGTTCAACAACAGGTACAACAACAAGTACAACAGCAACAGCAGCAACAACAACAGCAACAGCAACAACAACAACAGCAGCCAGGGAATGGGCCACACAGTGTCGTTCCTACACAGGTCCAGGTTCAACCTCAGGCAGTAGCATCTAGTATGCCCCAACAAGTACGTGGATAAGAATATCATTCGATTGGCAAGAAAATGCCATTATATCAAGTTTTAGAAAGTCTATAATATAATTCAGGGTTTTTAATTGAAATTGGTTGTAAAAAAAAGTTGCAGGGTGCAGTAACCGTGTCTATGCAGCACCAACAGCAACAACAACAACAGCAGGGTGTCTCTATGACCTTATCTGGTCAACAAGGCGCTACTACGATAACAACAATGGCTGCTCATCCTCAAGCTGTCCAAGTAATTCAGCAACCTATGCAGAGTCAGGCGTATCATTTGCAACAACTTTACAACACCCAGGGCCAACCACTGCTAATGCCAAGCAATATTGCTCTTCATCCGGCGGGACTAAATCCATCCTCTATTCAGGTAAATGTGAAGAAAAATTAGTACCATTCTAATCTATATTGGTTTGAATAACTAAAGGTAAACTGTTGTTTGATGCAGAGATAAATGAGAGTGAAATCTTTACAGGTAATAACAGCTGGAAAACCGTTTCAATCTGCGGGACAATTAACACCTCACATGTTAACTACATCGTCGAACCCTGGACAGGGTGGCGGTCATCCCGGAGCAGGGGGTACAAAGGTTCAAGGCTTTCCTGCGGGGTATCTCCCTGTTCCTACATCTGGCAACCCTGGCGGTGGGCAGACTTTAGTTTTTGGTCAACTCGGGGTTCTCGGCTCACCACAACCTCCTCAATCTCTACAGCAACAACAACAGTCGGGGAATAAACAAGACCAAGTACAAAAGGTAATAGATCAATAAATTTATGGAAATTACAGTTTTCAAATTAATCGAAAATATCTATATTCTATCCGGCACTATTAATGATTAATAAAAAAAATCAGTATTTATTGTAAATATTTTGATTGATCAAAGCTTGAATGGAATTGAAATTGAAGGAAGTCTTCTAGCTAAACGGAAGTAGATTTCTACCGAGCCCTATATCTGTTATCTTCTTGAACATATAATTGATTATGTTGTGTAACCTTTAGTTTAATTTGAGTATGGGGTAAGCTTGCAATTTCGAATAACGTGCAGATATGTGCCAATGTCTTTTTTTATTTTTATTTTTTTATTTTTCAATTTTCTAAAATTATATTACAGCTCTGTATATGAATTAATTCAATTCATTGATTGTCGATCTAGCCGACGTCAAATATAGTGGGCTATTACCGACGCAGCTCTGACTCTGACATGTTGCAGTATACTACATGTACAGCGGGAACTGCAACAGGGGCTCGAAGCGGAGGTATGCAATTTGCCCCGTGGCAATTTGCGCAACAAGTCGCATGGACAGGTCTGCAACCACCAACTCTACTCACTGCAGCGCCGAATCAGATTTTTATCAGGGGTCCGACGCAGCAAGATATGTTTATTCAAAGCCCGCAGCCTATTCAGACGCATAATGGTGAGTAATTCAGAAATTACAACATTCTACAGGAATAATTTTACTATTCAACTGATAATCAGTAACTAATTGAGAGCAATATATTCATTCTCATCTTATAGCTCTGGCAACGCAACAGCAAATACAAGGCGTTCAACAAATAGCTTCCGCAGGGGGTAAACCGAGAGGAATGGACTTGCAACAACAACAACAGCAGCAGCAACAACAAGCTAAACAGGGAGGTGGTAGCCAACGACCGCTCAGTATTCTTCCGTCTTCGCTACAAGGGGTTCCGGGTCAAAATATTCGACCAGCTAGTTCAGTTTCTACCCAGACGGTTCACGGAGTACAGGCTTCAGTACACGCACAGGTCATTATTAAACAAGAGTAACGATCAAATGGGCATGGTCATAATACTGGAGTATAGACGATAAAGTGAAATGCTAAATAATTTCTATGTCCTTTTTTTTTTCTCATAGCTTTAAATAAAAAAAAATGAGAATATCTTCCGTATAATCTTTATGTTAACAAATCGCTATTTGTGTAGAGTGGCAAAGCAGGGGGAGGAGGTGGAAAAGGTCGAGGGAAACCTATAATACGAACTAGTCCTGGTCCTAATGCATCGGCAGCGACTACCAAAGCAGATGCTGCTAATCAAACAAAATCTAATGTACATCATGCCACAATGATCATGCAACAGCAGACCGTCCAACAACAGCAGCAGCAACAGCATCAACAGCAACAGCAACAATTACAACAACAAGTTCAGCAGCAAGTTCAACAGGTTCAACAGCAAGTACAACAGCAAGTACAACAGCAAGTCCAACAGCAATTACAACAACAAGTACAACAACAACAACAACAACAAGCAGGAAACGGTTCACATAGCGTAGTTCCTACGCAAGTTCAGGTCCAACCTCAGACGGTGGCAGTTAGCATGCCTCAACAAGTATGTTATTAAATAATACTTCGATTTAAGTCTGTTAATTTACGTATTTACATAAATTTAGTTGAAGAATGAACGTGCAAACATAAGAACAAAGTATTTAATCGATAATTTTCAATAGTTGCAGGGTGCTGTGACAGTTTCCATGCAACAACAGCAACCGCAACAACAGGGTGTTGCAATGACTTTGTCCGGACAACAAGGCGCAACAACCATAACTACTATGGCTGCTCATCCCCAAGTTCAAGTTATTCAACAACCGATGCAAAACCAAGCTTATCAATTACAACAGTTGTATAATACCCATGGGCAACCATTGATAATGCCAATGAAACAACAATTGCAGCAACAATTTCAACAGCAACAACAATTGCAACAGCAACATCAGCAGCAGCAACTGCAGCAGCAGCAGCAACAACAACAGCAGCAGCAACAGCAGCAGCAGCAACAACAACAGCAGCAACAACAACAACAACAGCAGCAGCAACAGCAGCAACAACAACAGCAACAGCAGCAGCAGCAACAACAACAACAACAACAGCAGCAACAACAACAGCTTGAAACCATGAAAGCGATAAAAAAAGAGGAGAATACTGTAATCATCAATCAAGCTGAGATTACTGCAACGCAGACCGACAATCCTGGTTAGTATTTGAAAAGTATCAGACTTTGGATTCCTTGCACTTTAATAGAAAAATGTAGATATCCAATGTTGTTTAATTTTGTGAAAAGTTAGGAGTGTATGATGGGATTGTAATGTAAACTTTTCTACAGAGGGAGAACGCAGTAAAAAGGATGAAAATCCTGCAATAGTTCCCAAACAGGAAGATAGAGGATGTAGTAATCCGCTTGCAGGTCTCGCTAATGCTATAAACTCGATTACAAACGGAGTTAGCACAGAAGAAACTCCTGTACCTACACCGATAGCACCTACCGTTACTAACAAACAGGCACCACCCAAAGCTATGGTCAAACCTCAAGTGCTTACACACGTAATAGAAGGATTTGTGATACAAGAAGGTATTACTTTTCAAAGAATCTTATTAGATCTGTAAATTTTTCTATTTGCTGTACAGCTAAGTTTCTATGAAATATTTTATTACAATTACTGTGGTTAGTAAATTGACATTGACTTTCAGCTTCAGAACCATTTGCTGTAAATCGATCGTCACTGAGTGGAACGGTAGGACAAGTTGGACACGATACAACAAATTCATTGAATCGGAACAACATGCTATCTGACAAAGAGTCCATCGATGAACCTCCCAGTGAGTTTTGTTATAACACAAGTCTCCGACTTTGAGTAGATGTTGACAGGACACATATGGGAATAATATTCCAAAAATATGAGGGCTAATAATTATACTTTTTTCATTTTACTTTTTATAGGAAAGAAGCATGCACCTGATTACTCGAATGATGGAGATGGGAATGGGCCAATAGTTACAAAATGCGAAGCGTGTGGAAATATGCTTGAAGAACATAACGGCAAATATAAGAAACCTAAACGCTTCTGTTCTGCTATTTGCGCAAAAAGGTGAGTTTTCATAAAATTTCAATCATTCTAAGACAACGACGTAGGAAATATTTTGAAATAACAATTTTTTTTTAACTATATGAAATTTTCAGCAAAAGAAAAGATACTGGAGATCGTGAACACGGGGAAAAGGAGTGGACGAGTATGGACACTGATTCAAAGCTGAATAATGGGGATTCGATACGAAAGAACGGAGAAGACAGGCCTTTGTCTGTGGCGAATATCACTGCAACTGTTAATGCAGATGATTCAATGACACGAATTAACCCAGTGAAATGGACGGTAAGAAAATATGTGAAAAACTATTTGTACAAGGATATAAGAGCTTTGTTTAATTAAGTGAAATCCCGACTAATTCTCCACTCTATATTATAAATAATAACAAATTTGTCAACAGGTGGGCGAGGTCTGCGATTTTATCCGAGGTTTACCCGGATGTGCTGATTATGCTGAAGACTTTGCGATCCAGGAGATCGATGGTCAAGCCCTAATGTTGCTAAAAGAAGACCATTTGATGTCGGCGATGAGCATCAAGTTAGGACCAGCACTGAAAATTGTTGCAAAAATTGACTCGATGAGATTGGAATCGAATTTATCTCCGTCAATACCATCATCCAACAATTCCTAAGCCGTCATTAAAGAAATGAAACAAAGTGTTTACATTAAACAGTGGTAGTGATGATCCACGCTAGTGTATGGAGTTCGTACTATATTATCTCAAAAATAATATTACCTAGTTTAAAAAATATTTTATACATGAAAGATTTGATCTACTGTTTTCAATGATTCAAGATGATTTCTTGGAAGTATATATATAATGCATTCAAGAATTTGTCAACACGTGTTCAAAAAAACATTTGATTAATGGTATTTCATATCAATAATGATCATTTGTATTCGAGCTAACTATTCACTGCCGACTACCTTTAGGGCCAATGTTCCTTTATTTCAATTGCACAGTAGTCTACAATCACTGTGGAACAATATTTTCTGCAGTATTGAAGATTGTCAGGTAGTACAAGGTATTGTTCAAAACGATTGTGTTCAAAAAACCGATATTGAAATTGAAACAGTTATTCAATAATAAAAAATAAAGATTCTAGATTCATATTGAATGGAAATTATTTTTGAGCAAAAAAACTTTAGAACTCCGTACTGATGGTGGATGAGATTTTAAGTGACCCCCGTGAAACTTGAATAATCTCACTTTGTATAAACTCAAATATATGATAATACATATCTGATAATTCTATGGACTGTGATGTGATGGGATTATCGATATATTTTCCACCATATAAATTGGTGTGAAATGAACAGTATAAAAAAAATAAATAAAAAACAGTCTCGTTATAGACGTGTTTTGAAAAGTGAATAGAAGAGAGCTGCTGTATATTCAGTGTGATATGCAGAGTAGGTATTTTAATATTTCGTGTTCATTCACGAAAGCGTGAAAGCTCATTTTCATAGCGTAAATAAATAAACAGGCATGGTATCTCGTCTCGGCTATCCTAAAAAAATAGCATGGTCCGATACCATGGCCTATATATGTAAATATTAATACTAAATATACTATGTTTATTTAAAATACCAAATTTTATAACGTCAAATTGTAGAAATATAGTAGAATTAAAAAATTGAGGTTTAATAGTCGTCGTGAATTATTAATTAAATAGTTTTTATGATTGCTAATAAAAATAATCACAGCTCTTGACTGTCTATTACAGAATATTTCAAACCTTATACCAAATAATTGATTTTTACCAACAACGTATTCAAATCATCATACCCGACAAACACTTCTTAGAAATTGAAAGAAAATATTTTTAATCCAAAATATTTATAAACAATATTTTATACGTACTTACCAATTCATCGTGCAATCCAATCTTATCCTCTATCAAGCAATCGTTTTATATGTAAATCAGAGAAGAGATGTGAGGGAAGAACAAACTTCTCATGTTTCATGATATCTAGAACCAAAATACAAACAACTTGCAAAGTTTTCGTGGGCTAAATAAATACTTTCGTATTTTATTATTATCAAATATTTGTTATTTGTTATTTATATATAGTATTCACATTCATACTGAACAAATAATAATCACATTCATATATACTATAACCCAGTTAGCCCATGTATTACTTTGTCATGGGTATATATTATATAATATGTCATGGTAATAAATAAGTAAGATCAAGACAAAAATTTGTATAATAATTAAAAAAAAAAAAATTGACTCCTGTGAGTATTGGAAAAAGAAAAGAGAAAGATAAACGAAAAAAAATTTTCAACTAATGATATAGATTTAATTAAGTTTTTTTTTTTTTTTTTTTATTTTTTCACGAAATAAACACCTCTATTCTATTATATTGATATGAAACCTCGTTTGACATTCTTTCCATTAAGTTGAATTAATTTATCATAGAGGTAGTCGGATGAATTAAAAAATCAATAATAACACTACTTCAATTGCAAGTATGTGATGCGATTAGAAAAATTCCAAGTATGTATCTAACATCGTTTATAAAATTATTTTAGTTACCTGCTTTACAAACAAATGAATAACCATGTCATATAAGGACCGAACGAAATGATTCTCTATGTACTTCGAAATATGGGGAAAAGAGTTTTCCAAAATAATTCAAGGTGAGTTTAAATACTTCCGACTAAGAAATAATTGCAGAACAATATATAAGTGTCCGATTAATTGCATTTTTAATTCAAGGATTTCATTGACTGTATAATAATGAAACATAACGTGTGTTAGAACCAGTTCTCGACTATTTCGCATATAAATATGGATTGTCAGCTCGCTTGAATAACCAACAAGTTACATAATACATAGCTAGAAAGATTTAAACGCTTTGGAAAAACTTGAGAAGGTGTAATGCGAATATTTCAATACAGAATACGGGTTACTAGAAATAAATTACCTTTTCTTTATTTTATTTTTTTTCAGATAAAACAGTTTTTCAATTTATTAACCAATTGATTATCAATATATTTTGTTGGACTAGGTGGTAGTAGGTGTAGCGAATGATGATTAGGATACATAAACAAACTACAGACGGCTAAATTCTGAGTTGTGAATTTTGATCTGACGTATCCATCCCTTCGGTTAATAATTGTTGTTCCTTTTCAAGTTGTAGTTGTTTTCGCAGTGGTCTTACTACTGCGAAATAGTGATAGGCTCGTATTCCGATTACAATAGATGCACCCACGGTTACGGCCACACTTGTCAGCACAAATCCTTTGTGCAATCTATCGTACAATAGATTTTTCGCATTCTTCTTCATTGTTACGTTACGTTTATTATTATTTATCAAACGCTCTCTTCGAATATGATTTCGCACAATGGCAAGTATATTTGTTTAGCGGCTAGCGGCGAATGGATCACGTTGTTTAAATAATTTTTATCAAGACCATGGAGATTGGAGTTTACCAAGCTTACGGAGTTTCTGTAGAACCGTTTTCTTGATACGATTTGAGAATATGGGGCGATGTGCTTCCCCTTTTAACGGGTAGCTGGCGCAGTAGTCTAGATGCAATAATTAGGGTTTGGAAAACTTTTCCAACGTTGTATATTGCGTTGTATAGCCAAGTCCTTGTGAAAGTTAATTTCTAATGATCACAGAGCTTTTATCATTACGTAGTAGCTATATTCATAAATTAATGCAACAAAATTTTATCCCTTAGATTTTTTTTCCAACGGTTAGGATCTTGTTTAAATTTCCTTCTGACGTACTACTTTGACGTGAAAATATACATATACTTAACGATATTTAAATTTTTCTTGTCGTTTTTAACGCGACTAGCGACCGTCGTCTAATAGCGGTACGAAAATGCAACGACGAGAAAGTTTAAAGCCGGAATTCGTATGACCCTTCTATAGCCATAATATATCCCTTCGGCTTATATATGTCCGTTACTTTTTTGTTTTCGTTGACACTTGAAAATGTCAGGTCGGTGTCAGTTTTCTAAAATATATTTCTTCGCCGTTTAATGACGCTAAATGTTGGAGTTTTAACTATTGACGCGAAACTATGTACTAGTAACTGTTGTTGAGTGGCTACAATCATACATAGTTACGACATGGCATCTCGCAGGTGAGGCGTGTTTAAAGCACTTGCATTAAAAGAAAAGAGAGAAAAAAAAAAAGAATTGAACAAAAAAAAAAACAAAAAACAAAAAACATGTAATTATGCCAATCACTAGATATAATTTCAACAAATAACCTTTAGCTAATAAAATTTGAGTCACGAACTTACTCTCTGAAAAAAAAAAAATAATTCCTAAAAAATCTCGTCAATTTACACCATTAAACACCGAACATTTTTTTTTTTTTTTTTTGCATCTACATTCTTAACCTCACTAACTTTTACCACGTACATTTAAGTACATATGAATTATTCTGCAACCTATTTCCTAACATATACTTTCAATTAGAGTCGAGCATGTCTATATTTGAATTCAACAGCTCTTTTTTAACAACCTTATCTGCATTCAAATAACTATTCATAACCTAACATGGCAGGATATAGATATTTCGATTTAAATATTCCATAATAGGCTCGTTTTATAGCTAAGCTATACCTAACGCTACTCTGAAAACAAAATTGGTAATAATATCAAAATATTTTGTTTTGCAATATTATATTGATAACTTAATGAATGAATTGTTCAATTTTAATTAATAAAAAAAATGTGAACAGCATCTATGATATTAATTAATTTATTTATTAAATTCTCTATGAATAACAATGGAATATATAGTAATGTAGATTTATAACGATCAGAGCTCCACATTATCGGCATTCATCATATCAGCCTTGAGGAACACCTTTTTTGTGCAGTAGACGGCATCTAGTTTCATTGAATATATATTCTTTTTTTTCCATACAAGTATCATCACTCTCTGATGCAAGGCATGATGTGATGATGCATCAATGTCCTAATTTGGCTATACTTCATTATAACTAGAGGTTCATTGTAGAATATATATATATATATATATGCATACACCTATATATTCAAATAATATATTGCATGTGTGAGTTATTTTTCTCGACAATCACCTTTTTTGATCAGACATTTTTACTGTTTTGTTAACTCAAATAATTTTTTTTATAACAAGTGAATTGAATTAAGTGACTTGAAAGAAGACGTAATATTGTTATTCGTAGATGGTTTCATCCCAACATATCAGGCTTGGAAGCAGAAAAATTGTTGATGGGACATGGATACGATTGCTCGTTCTTAGCACGTCCTAGTTCATCTAATCCTGCAAACTTTACACTGTCTGTTAGGTGAGTGATAATAAAAATGTGTTTTTTTTAATACGAATGTCAATTTCGCGGATGATCATAATCTAGAAAATATTTGTAACATACGTCGCGATGTTGTGTGCAATCCATTTTATCATTGTTATTCATTTTCGTCTAAGATTGGTGTTATTTTTTTTTCATGATATAGACGTAACGGGGAAGTTACACATATAAAAATTCAGAATACAGGAGATTTTTATGATCTTTATGGAGGAGAAAAGTTCGCCACATTATCAGAACTTGTGCAGTACTATATGGAGAATGGTGGACAGTTGCGAGAGAAGAACGGCGAAGTTATTGAATTGAGGTATCCTCTGAACTGCGCTGATCCAACTACCGAAAGGTATCACTAATATTTAGTCTATTCAATAGCTGTAAAAATGTTTTTGCTTTAATGCAGAGTCTGAGAAACTTATGATTGAATTTTTCCAAAGGTGGTTTCACGGACACTTATCAGGTAAAGAAGCGGAGCGGTTGATGGTAGAACGTGGAAAAAACGGCTCGTTTCTTGTCAGAGAGTCTCAAAGTAAACCTGGTGATTTTGTTCTGTCTGTTCGCACCGACGACCGTGTAACACACGTCATGATACGTTCACAGGTTGATTTTATTTTCTGCTAAATAATAAAGTGTACTTTAATTATTGAGTCAATTTAGGTAATTTTATTCGGACCGTATCCAACAGCAAGTAATTTATGTTCTAGGACAACAGATTCGATGTGGGAGGCGGTGACAAATTCGACAGTCTTAGCGATCTCATAGAACACTACAAACGTAATCCGATGGTTGAAACAAGTGGAACCGTTGTTCACCTTCGGTAAGAGATTCGTATTTCTCAGTTACATCGATGGAACTCAATCGTTGAATGTTTGTTCACAGTACCCCACGATTCATAATTCATTCACAAAACTAAATGATCAATTATCGGCATTCCAGACAACCATTTAACGCAACTCGTATAAATGCAAGCGGAATTGAGAGCAGGGTGAGACAACTACACAAAGAGAATGGGTGGTTCAATGTTTCTGGAGTTGGTACTATCGGGACTGGAAATGGAGCTGGGGGATCTGTGAAAGGCAAAGCTGGATTTTGGGAAGAATTTGAATCGTTGCAACAGCTTGAATGCCGGCATTTGTTTTCGAGGAAAGAAGGGCAGCGTCCAGAAAACCGTGCAAAAAATCGCTACAAGAATATACTACCGTGTAAGAATTTCATTGATTAATTAAATAATGTCTAATTTTTATTTTATAGATAAAATGATTCTATTCTCACAGGAATAAGCTCTTTGATACATGGTGCCATTTTCAAAATAGAATATCATTCATTTTTGTAGGATTGAATCAACAAATTTTAATATTATTATATCCCCACTCTTACATTGCTTCAGTTGATCACACAAGGGTGCGATTGAAGGATGTTGACCCTACAGTACCAGGAGCTGACTACATAAATGCCAATTATATACGAGTATGTCTATTATACTACATTAAATAAAAATGAAAAAAAAAAAATACAAGAAATAAGCACATTGATGATACTGAAACTGATTCAATTTCACCAGTAAATTTGATCATGGTGCGTGCTAACCACTTATACCTATATTCGTTCTACCTTAATTGAAATTGACAAATTTATTCTAGACCGAAGAAAGTGATGGAGCGGGCAGTGTTGTAAGTGATGCTGGCTCATCGTCGGCCAAATGTTATATTGCGACTCAAGGATGCCTCCCGAATACTATTCAAGATTTTTGGCATATGGTATACCAAGAAAATACTCGTGTTATTGTGATGACCACAAAGGAGATGGAAAGAGGAAAGGTATTACAAGACTAATTTAAAAATCGTGGAACGATTAAGACTCGCTCTTTTAATAGATAAATTATTATTTATCATAGTTAGCTGTTAGTCATTATACGTCTATCGTGTTTGCAGAACAAGTGTGCTCGGTACTGGCCTGAGGAAGGTGAGCAAGCCGAGTACGGAGGAGAATGGAGAGTGCGTACATTGGGGCACATATCAACAGCGGACTATACACTCCGCGAGTTTTTATTGTGTGGAGTAAAACCGCAGCATTCTGACCCGAGAAAAATCTACCATTACCATTTTCAAGTATATAAATAGTTTCACTTTATTCACAACAATTATGGAAACGTTCATTTGAGTTATTTTCTATAAACAATTCGTGGGGTTTCTTTATCACCATTTTCATATTGACGAAAATTTAGAAATTTGTAATAATTTCATCTCTAGTATCTCCTGGTGCTTTATAATTTTCATATTTTTATTTTACAGAAGAGATCCTTTATTGTAACAAGCATTATTTGTATTAACGATAATGATAATAATAGTTAATAAAAAATTATAATAATAAATAATAGACGAAAACGATTGGCAGGCGTGGCCGGATCACGGTGTCCCTTCGGACCCTGGCTGCGTCTTGAACTTTCTCCATGACGTAAATGCCAGACAAACTGCTGCCGGTGCGGTACCTAGTGTCAATAATGCTGTTACTCCCGGAATTGGACCAGTCCTGGTTCACTGCAGTGCTGGCATAGGACGAACAGGCACATTCATCGTTATTGACATGATTCTTGATCAAATTAAACGACATGGTAATTTTTACACGAGTTATATGCATGCATTTAGGATTATTCTTCATCTGTATTTCCAATAATTTATATCACCTTACAGACAGTAATAATTTTATAATTTACATTAAAAATAAGAATCGATAATGAAAACTGAGAAATGGTGCAACCAAGTATCTGACTTTCAATTCATTTTGAGAGATCTGACAAATTTCGAATCTATCAGACTATTTTTTTGAATACTGTGATTTTTCGTCTCTTAGTATTTAATGTTTGTTTCTAATTAATGATTGAATTTTCCTATCTGCTAACAAAATTTAGTAATCAATCTCACATTGAACTATATATTTCAGGACTGGAATGCGAAATAGACATACAACGCACAATTCAGAAGGTGAGAAGTCAGCGGTCAGGAATGGTGCAGACCGAGGCCCAGTACAAGTTTGTGTATCTAGCTGTTCTGCATTACATAGAAACAGTATCTCAGCGGATGCTCGCTCAGCAGGTATACTATTCATGTATTTGAAATGAATGGGAAGAAAGTTTGTTAACTCTCAGCCTAACTTCGATAGCTAATTTAATATTGATGTGAAAAATATTTCAGAAAGCATCACAACTGGGTCGTGAATATACCAACATTCGATACCCAAATGAAACTAATGTTGCAAGTACTGGATCAGGGGATGCTACAAGTCCTACGCCAACTCTTGCTACTTTACCAACGCCAACGAATTTCACACTTTCAACAATTGTTGGTGCGCTTAGGCCAAAGTAACCCGAATTATTAGTTCGATCGCCTACGAACGAACATTTAATAAACTAGCAGAGAGGTGAACCAATTTGCTATTTTCCGTTGAGTGATATTACTATGCTCTTTTTATTGGGTAACACATTAAATCGAGGTAATTGGTTACAATCTTGAGTGTTTGCACAAAGAGCAGATTTATTCCTTTTGCACTATGAGGTTGGTGAGAAGAAAGAGAAAAAAAGAAAAAGAAAAAAAAAAAAAAAATAACAAGAGAAGGGGAAAGGGAAACGAACGTTAACTTGCTTACAAAGATCAAATACCTTATTTTATTTGTCGTAATTAATTGATAAATCATATTGTTCTATGTTGGGAAAAGTAAACGTTCTTTGTCCATTTATATTTATAATATTAATAAAGATCGAATCGCAATTACGTTGATTATATTCTTTAAATTCTTTCACATCGCCCTTTATAAAATATCTCTGAAACTATGCTGTATTGTATATACGCCCTTTATTATTATCAATCATTTAAAATTCGTATCTTTTTTTTTTTTCTTCTACTTTTTTTGTTTATTTAGAAATTTATTTAGGTAGTATAGAAAAGCCTGGATGGCTTCTACTATTTGAAAATTTTATTCCAACACGTTACAGCGTTGATCAATCGGAAGTATAATATGTAGTACAACTTACGTTATAACGTAAACAATTAAAATTACGTTTATTTTATTAAAAAAAAAAAAATTGAATACAAATTAAAATAATATTTACAAATGTACAACTTATAAATAATATAAAAATACATATACATGTTTATTGTTTATAAATTAAAATCAGTTCTCAATTTAGACTTTGAGGACCACGTTAGTGATGCCATAAGCGCGTCGATTGTTGAATAATATTGTATTATATCAACAGTCAATCGTCATATAAATATATATCCGTCCCAATAGTATCTAAAATCCAATCCAGATAATATTCAACTCTAGTATAAACCCCAGGAATGTGATCGGATCCACAATCTCGCGGACCAAAACTAACGATTCCATAAATAATATTTCTCGGTTTTCCAAAGTACATTCCTAGAGTTTGGAGCGGTCCGCCGCTATCTCCGGAGCACGAATCGGTCCGATTAGGACCTCCGGCGCAGATTTGTTTGTACCATATTTTGATGTTGCGCATTTTGTATAAAATCGTGCATTCTTGATTAGGTATAATCGGCAGGGTGACCTTGCGCAGAGCTTCGCTCCGAGGACCGAATTCTGTTGCACCCCAACCACTAACGGTCATTCTTTGTTTTAATACCGACGTTAAACTTAGAGGTAAACAAATCGGGCGTACGTTTATGGCTGAAAAATCAGCTTCTCCATCTAACATGATTAAACCTATATCATCTTGGTATTTATTTTTCTTATAATCTGGATGCACCGCTACTCCTAATATCGAAAAGTCTTGGTAATTTTCCGCGCAGTTTATGTCCAAGCCGTTAATATCGATGTCGCAGTCTCGTTCTTTCGAAAGATCGTGTTCTCCAAGTCGTACACCAACTAGTTGTAGATCGGGGGGAAGCGTTGCGACGCAATGAGCCGCAGTCAAAACGTGTTTCTTTGTAATTAGAGAACCGCCACAACGAAACTCTGGAAGTCCCGAACCCGCGTCGTAGGCTATCAATGCCATCCACGGGAATTCAAAGACCCCAGTTTCTTTACCACCCATAATTCTAGCCTCAGTAATCGGACCGCAAAGATCGTGGTCAAGCAGTGCGAGACTGGGATGATTGGTGACGTCCGGTGGGATCGGAATCGGAATCGGTTTCTTATCGGTTGACTGATCTGACGACGTCGTAGGAGGAGGAGGACTATGTTGTTCATTCTCGCAGCAAACCTTAGGATCCATCTTTTCAAAGCCGCAATGTAGTTCCTTCAGAGTCTGCGAAACTTCATACGACCCTTTATTAGATTGTTTCAAAAGCTTCAACAGAGATTGGCAGCGTTTTATATTCACACATGTGCCGTGGGCACCGCGCGGAGTAATACACGCTTCTGGAATCGAGTTAATAGAAGTCATATGATGCGATTGCGATGATACCGTTGTCGATTCTCTAGCGATATCTAGTTCATCGCTGCAGCAAATTTTTGGCACCGTTTTTTCAAGCCCGCAAAGTGATTGCTTTAGTATTTCGAGCGCTGCTGCACTGATCGTCGATTGTTCTGTTAGGGTTGCATATAAAGATGGGCATTGATTTACATTGATGCACATTCCCTCGCCACCATCTGCGGTTTTACATGCAGTAAACTTTGAAAAATCACTGATTACGTTGGTAAATAATGGTGTAGATCCGATTGACTGCGGAGGTAGAGGTTCCTCGTCATTTGAAAGCTCACTACTGCAGCACACCTTCGGATCGAGTTTCTCAAAACCGCATTGCGATTTATTTAATAGATTTAACGCATTTGCGGATAATGACCCTCGACGTTTGAGGAGATTCAGTAGGAATGGGCATTGCTTGATATTAACACATACACCTTTTGTGTCTTTATATGTTGTACAACTGTCCGGTACTGCGGAAGAACGTTTCACGAAAAGCGCAACCGATACGAGTACTAAGAGTAATAGATTCATTATTCACTAGGTAGTTCGTCACGTTGAATACTCATTGGGCGAGTATCGGTTGAAATAACGTGCTTACGACATGCGGCAGACAACTGCCCTACCTCAATTATTTATTTGTATGATATTCGAGTAGCAGGTGAAAACTGACCGCTAATCCCTCGATGGTCGGTTTATATTATATTATACCTGTTGATAATACCGAAAATTCTACCTAAGGCAGACCCGGTGTCCCACCAAACAACAATTACTTCTGAACAATGACGAACTCTATGAACTTATATTCTAGAAAATAGTAAATACCTTTGTCATTATTATATTCGTCGAATCGAACGCTCATTGGGGTAAACCATAGGCAATTGAATATATTTGCTGGTCAAAGCCAGTCTATAAAATTTTAAAAATTGGTGGTTTCTAAGCACATGAAATTTGACTATATAGCTTTGGGAAGTAATCCTGGGTGCTTATTCCGACATTCCGCATATACTTTGCAATTGGCGAAATAATTTCAGATTCTCGTTAGTATGGTAGTAATAAAGTAAAAAACCAAATATTGTATTTTTATGAAATTGTAATTAGTATTTTTTTATTGTTGTGATTCATAAGTAAAGCTGTAAGGGAATAATTATTCATTTTTCGACATATCTCCTACTACTTAATTATTAGATACTACAATAAAGGTAATGGGAGTTGACGAGTGAAGGACGGCTCAATGTGTCTGTACATACATTCTTAAATACCTATATGACTAGAAATAAATACAAACATAAACATGTAATACCAGTAAATGAGAAATTTTTATGTTAATCTATCTTATCTCTTTTAAATTATCACTAGCTAACATTCAATAAAAACCCCGTCAACATTATTAATTTTCAGACGCACAATATACTATGCTTTGTCGGATGATTAAAAAAAGTGCCTTCTGTAGTCAGTTAGAAAGTTCACAGCGGGTTTTCAAAAAAGTCTGAGAATGAAAACAGCGATTTGTTGTATATCTTATAAAATTATCATTGAAGAATAAGGATGCCTGTATCTTGTTTCAGTATATTCATATTCAACTTCAATCCAGATTGATTCTTATTAGTCAATAATACTGTCTGTGGATTTGAATCAAGAATCACACCTAGCTAGCTATTAAAATTCACGCTCTCCCAAATACACGAACAAATTAAAAGTTACATTCTCTAGTCACCCAAAGTCTGTATATATATCGTTCTTGCAGCACTAAAGAATCAGACTTAAATCACTTATAATCAATTGTGGCATAGCTTGGTCTATCCACTCTCTACTTCTTTTCTACTGTTCCTTTTTATGACTGGAAGGAATGCCCATAATGCAGTTCCCAGTATCAGTATGATTCCAAATGCTAGAAATATTGGTTTGTACGAACCAACTTGTTCATAAATTACACCACATACTGGTGGGCCAACCAATTGAAGTACACCATTCACAAATAATGAAATACCATAAGATGATTCCAACCTTTCAGTCCCAAGCATATCAGCTAAAATTACAGTCGTTATCCCAATGTACATGCCTGAAGAAAGACCAAATAAAGCGCAAAAAAATGATAACATTGTGTAACTGTTTGCCATTGGTAGTAAAGCCAAGGCAATACCACTTGTTCCAAGTCCACCAACGAAATAGTAATACTTCGGTATATAATCAATGTCCGATAAAGATGCGCCGCTGATCCTCCCAACCAGATCCAATGCAGAAACAATTGACAGTAACAGAGCTGACATATTTTTATCGAAGCCTTGTGAAATGGCATAAGATGGCAATAAAATCATAAAATTGGTATTACTAATAGCAGAAGTGGAGTTGGAAATAAGAATAACTAAATAAGTTGGATCTTTCAATACGCTGAAGTCAAAGAATTTCGTTTTGTCATTTGTTATTTTTTCACCGTCAGATGCTTCGTTGCCAGACTGTCTTGCTTGTTCTGAATCGTCTGGTGTAGTACAGTTCTTTTTAGGCGTATTCGTTTTGAAAAGACTCTTGAACATTCCAGGCACATTTAATCTTGGACTCAGAGCAATAGTCCCCATTTCAGAAACTATGCTGTGCTGACGAGAAAGGCGGAAAGTTTCATTGTTTCGAATACTATGCCGCATTGAACTATTTCTGCTTACTTGCGGAGTATTAAGAGAAGCATTCTTCATGTTCTTGCCAGTGGAAACATTGTCTTTTAATTCTACATCTGAATTATCAAACGACATGTTGAGGACTCCATTTGTGGCTGTATCGCTATTTCCGTTAGGTATTGTTTCTTCACGTGTGTGAAATTTTTCGTCAACTGGATTGATAAACGATGAATTCTGAGCTGCATCAAGTGCATGAGCCGAATCCGGCACAGGTAGGCCTTCGGCAATTGATCTATAAGATTCATTCGTTATTTCTAAGCTTTGTTGTTTTATAACATCACTTGGTGCTTCTTTGTCAGTGGGCATTTCGTCCAATGTTAATGCCTCATTATCTACACCTTCATCCTGAGTGATAGGAACCCTTATCATATGCTGCTCGACAGGGTGATATAACAGAGCACAGATCCATGTGTTTAATGTGATTGCACCCATTATCAGTACTGCACCTCTGAATAAGACAAAAAATGTAAAGTTCAAATTTTAACATGCTATAAGAATAAGTGCTGGTTATGATTATGGTGACTATTCATTCTTTCATTCAATAAATATTTCTCCCACCGGTATCCAAAGTGATTGAGCAGATACTGTAGAAATGGCGGAAGAACAATAGTACCAATTGCGCTGCCGGATATGCAAAGTCCATTAGCAAAGCCACGCAATCGCTCAAAGTAGGATGTAACTATGTATATTGTTGGAGGAAATGATAGACCCGCTCCGATGCCGACCATGACTCCGTAACTGAAACCAAAAGTAGATTTTCAGGTTGGCGTTAAGCTGAAGATACTGAAACTCATGTTCAGAAGCGGTAAGCTCTGAACTTCTCAAATGAGAAATACTATTTATCCCACAGAAATCAAACTTATGCAATTCATTTCAAATAGCGATTTGTTGAAATTTACCTGACATAAAGATAACTAACAGAGGTCGCAAAATAACTCAGCATCATTCCTCCAGCAGCAAATGTACCACCAATAAGCGTAACAGTTCTATAAGAATATTTCATCGATAGGATGCTTGATAAGGGGCCTGAAAAATATATAATTAAATTTAAACAGCTGGCATAAGAAATAATATTTATAAGGTCTTAAATTAAAAGGTCTTTTCGGAATATCGTGCTAAGAGTGGTAGAATTTCAAAAAGACGTGGTCCACATACCTAAGAAACTGTATAGAAAATAGCAGAGCGCTGGCATCCATGAAGCTGCTGTAGGTGTTGCTTTAAAAACTTGTAAGAACTCGACAAACAGCACACCGAATGATTTAACGGTTCCAGGAATAAGAAAATTAACGGTCAGAGCTGAACATAAAACTACCCAGCCCCATCCTCCGTCAGGAGCCACCAGCTTTGTTTTTCTTGCCTTCATACTCATGGTCACTCACAGAATCTGTAAATTGATTATAAGTCTTCTGATACAGCAGCAAGCTTTGAGTTATCACATGAAAAATATCATAAAATATAGTATACTATAAATTATATGTAATAGTTAGTGATTAGTGATTAATGCCCAATTTCTTACGTACATTTTATACCCACATCTGTTAGGTACAATGCATAGCAATGGATGATACGATTATACTGTCCATAATGAATTAGGGACCTATGACTTGAAACACTCTTTTATGAACATAAATGGAAGTACCAGAACTATAAAGCAGCATATATCGTCGGTGATAGTGCAATACCGCGTAACTAAATATTGCAATACCGTGTTAGTACAAAAAAAATAAAAATAATGAGATTTGGTGTGCATTCTATGTAGAAATAAAAAATACACAATATGTACACCAAATCTCATTTTTTTTTTTTTTTTGTACTTACGCGGTATTGCAATATTTAGTCACACGGTATTGCACTATCACCGAAGATGTGTTTAATCCTGTGATACATTTATTAAATTTATTGTTCACACGCCATTCTTATCAGACAGACACCTGTTCATAAAATACACGTGAAACCCATTCATGGTCTGACCAAATGATTTTCATGATATCTCCGTAGGAAAAAAAGTCCTACATACACTGATAGAATCAAAACGGACATTAATACCAGTTCCCTGCATTCGGATTAATCCCATCCCATAAATGCCTATTGGACTTTTATATTATGGATGAACATCGGAGATTCCGCATCCCATTAAACTTATCAAATACATGCATTATCAATAATTGGGGCATATCAAAGGTAAAATGAGAAAGAGTATTATTTGGCTTTTAAAGTTATATTATGTTTGGTTTTTATAGAAAGTCTGATGATTCATAACTATTATATCTGAATTCACACTTCATCTGTAAGTCATGCTTCCAACGGTGAAAGATTCTAATTATAAAGAACAAATATTGAAATGTAATGATGTCAAGATTTACTATCGTTAAAGATCAAGATACATTTAGGCAGAACCGAACAATGTAGAAACATCGGCAGCATGGAGAATCATTATAGTAATCAGAGTTGGGAACAAATATGAAGAAAAATATCACCTCACCTAATGTATTAATTCACTCAGTTGAAGAATATCATCAGCATTATGTCAGTGAAAATGTTTAATTCATATTACTAAAAAGCGTTCAACTGCAAAAAGATACTTCAAAACTTACAAGAGATGATTGCCTAATATATTGAAGGATACGCCTAGATTGCCGAATCTATAAGAACTGCGGGTATACATACAAGACAATATAATATTTACTGAGTTCTAATTATGGGATAAGTTACCCTGAGGTGAGTTTAGGCACCAAAAGCAATATGCTTACATAGTCAAGACCTAATACTACTTTGCCCTCTACGATTTCAACAGCTACATTCTAACTACTATGTTTGTTTATCGTTTAGTAAGTAACATATATATCAGGCTACCAGGAAAAGTCCCTGTTATTGCCAATACTTTGAGCACCTTATCAGTACTGTCAGTGCATGATGTAGAATTCAACTTTCATAAATGCAATAGAAAGCCTCTAGCCATAATTTCTGACGTTGATTCAAGTCAACTAGTAGTTGATATGATATTTCTTATATAATAACTTGTATTCTTCCCTAATCATACCAATATATTATGTGTCAGAATGAATATCGATGGCCTTGTGATTTTCAAAATTAATGTAACTGATAAACTTTGTGAAATATAAAATTGTTTAGTGCAGATAACGGAGTGTGAATCCTAATCTCTGATTATTCAATCAAATAAATCCTGAAGCATAGTGTTTGCAAATTAATTTTCACGTAAACTTTCGTTCGCAATTATGATTCTTTTGAATCACTATAAGTCCACACAAGATAATTATGTGTCTCAAAATTTACCATAATTAATACAATACAATTGCATAATAAGGTTTGCAGACAAAGATTGGCAACACTTATTATAAATCATTATCAATTACTCAATTCACCTGGTTCTATTTTGAATTTTGTACATACCGAGTCAATTCTGATTGAAACTAATCATGTAATGTAACAAACTTCAGTGAGGAATTGAGTTTAAAGGTATATAACAAATTTTGGACCATTAATATACTTGGTTATTGAATTAGTAAATGATAGAAGCAAGCTATGAAGTGTGCACTGACCTGGAGTTTCGATGCGGTGTCTGAGGAGGCTGGTTTGCTGTAGCACTTGATAGACAGTGGTTTGGGTAGGTCTACTGAAGGGTGGGAGATTCTTCGCCGGGCAACCACCACCAGCGAAACCATTCCACTACCAAGATCTTCACTAGTTCCTAAGAGTCAATTCGTATCCCCCTTCTCTCTAGTCGGCTTCATATGGTTACTAAGAACAGTACCCAGTCTCAAGCTGTACCAACTAATATTGGCCAGCATCATCGCACATATCATCTATGCATTGTGTCTATTCAATAGAGCTGACTAGTTCTCTGTCAATGTGTAACCGGCAGCTTCATTTTTTCCGAAAAGGGATGGCACGACAACAGGCTTTACTTACTGTTTGAACACCTAAGTCCTAAACGTATCACTTAATCATTTTCATCCGTGATATAATTACAGCTTTTTTGTAATAATAGCGTCTGCCACTCTCGCTATGCTTCTTGGCTCTTCCATATTGACTCGAGTTGTTATATTTGAAAGATTTTTGTCGTATGAATATTTATGAGTATGACTTTTATTTACATGGACTTAGTTCATGTTGGTGGTCTCGGATTACTATATTGTTATCATTATCAGTTTATTTGACTTTATTTTTACTTTTATTGAAGGTATAAAGTAATATATCATGTTTAAAACAAATTTCCTGCTATCAGAGCAGTAACATTAGATCATGTGTAGAAAAATAACTGATGGCTTAACTCAACATCAGTTCCATAAAGTCTTATTTTTGATTATTCTGGAAGTTGCAGTCTCATTGCCATAGTATGTCTGTCTGTTGTTATCTTATGCAAGCAGATGAGTACCTAAAATTATCCAGGAATTGATCTAGTATTAGAGGCTTGAGTCTCGATCACTTGCTCTAAGTTGATATTAAAAATATTACTAATATGTCATCGAACCACCAGGTAGCGATTAATTTCTGCAAACGGCATGCTTGCTATTTATAGAATGCGTCTGCCTTAGGCTATTTCTAAATTTACATAAAATGTATCCAAGTTTAGCTTCTTGTAAAAAGGGTAAGGCAAAAAGACTGGACTGACTGGTATTTATTGCTTTTCCAGGCCAGGTAGTAAGCTATTTTTTTCACGGACTATTTTGTTTTGATGCATTAGCCTTGCATGGCATGTAGTTGTGGGGTAAGGATCCCTGCCTGACCGCAGCTACAGTCTGTCCCTGTTCAACAACCACTTTGCAATATAGCTGAGAGTTGGTTCCCATGCCATCTCTATCGCGTGTTAACTATTTTTAAGAAACCAAACTGGTTGGATGAAAATAACTTGCCTGTTTGAGCAACTACAGGTATGTATGTATGTGTGTGGTGCAAGGAACAGCCTCAAAGGCTGTTGGTTTTATTATCCCTGTAAACTATAGCGTTTTTAGTTACTACTACGCATCCCCAAGATTGTACACATTCACGGCCAATGCCGGATGATGCACTGCTATGCGTAATCAGAAGTCAGGACACGTTTGTGATTACTTATACCACTATGCTCCATATAGTCTTGGAATTTTCTCCCGATAATTGTAAACAATTATGTCTATTTCTATTTTGTTTTTTTGTATAAATATTTGTTACTCCTTGATTTTATGTGATGTGTGATTCATTTATACTAATTCTACACATTTTACAACAATGATATTCAAAAGTAAAATTAATAGTTGTACATCTTTTAACTGAGAATTACTTTTGTCTCATTGATATCAACTCCATCTTCATTATTGCCTGATCGTGGTCATTTCATTATTACAATAAACCTCAATGGAATCAAGTTCCGTTCACTCAATTATTGCATGCACGACATGTGTAATTATACTCCCAGGAGAGATAAATTTCAAATTAATAAGTTTCTGCTGACGCATGATACCACAAAGATGAATGAATGGTAGGTAAAGGCAGCGTAGTGGTTGTAGTATGAAAAGTATTGGAACCATGTGACACAGGGTACCCGGTACCTTGACTTTTACAGATGATCATTCCTTGTACCATAATGAATTGACAAATAATTAATTAAACATCCAATGGAGATCTCACAATGTTGCAAAGGTTTTTTTACCTACTTTTAGTGTGACTCAGGTATGCCATCAGATAATAAGCAGGAAATGCAGCAGACTTTCAGAGTACAAGTTACTCATCATTAAGCAAGAAAATTTCAATCAAATCATTGCACTTAACTATATTCAAAAACTATCATGAATAGTTAAAAGAAGATATAGACATTGAGGGGATACAATGTTTTTATAACGATATTATCATTCAATATCTAATACTAACAACGTGTGTTGTTATTGTAACAAATCAACGATACCCAATACCACTGGTTATAATATTGTAAACATGACGCAGTGATTTTTATGTATCATATTTCTTGTCATCATCAATATGGCACAGAATTCATGGATTGCAATTGATATGGTCTGGCAGGTACATTATTGTAGTAATTCTACTAGACATAGGTAATACGAATATATTATGAATTCATCTGTTTGACGAATTACGTGGAAATGATATGTAATGAAGTTGTGCAGGTTTGGAAAAAAAAATGTCAACGCATTGTTTCTGTACAACCTAATCAAACTTTTCAACATATGTATAATTATGCTACCTGTAGAGCTATTGACTTATTGATAGATGCCTATGGTCTTATTAGTTATTTTTACTGCAACTCTAAGTTCAGAAGTTGGTTATTGTGGCAGGTGTCTGTACACATTTTTTACATCTCAACTTGAATATTTATTTCACATGAGATTACCGCACTAGAGAACATTCATCTAGAATTTTCAAAATCATTTCAGGAAGCTAGATAGTAGTGCCGTTGTTTGTGCTCTATTAAACGGTAGACTGTTCTATTTTTCACATCGCAGTAGTTTTAATGAAGGAGTAATTAACCACTTACATACAATTTAGACAGGAATTACTTCATGACATAGAGATCTAATACTACCCCTGATATTAACAGATGATGTTAAAAATGTAATGATTTTTCAGGACAGACTAATAGTTCTTAGATGATGGTTTGATTTACACGATCTAACACTTCAGAGATCTAATAGTGCGGTACCAATTCCTAATGAAAAGAATTATCAATGAATAAGGATTGTATGTATTTTCATGAATATTGTAATTTTGCATGAGTACTTTTAAAGAGTTATGGGGCCCTAATGAATTTGTGAAGGATGAGGAATAGATATAGCCACCTACAGCAGTGAGAATTGAATAACATCACTTGAATGACTTGAGAATATATTTATATTCTTTCCTCAAAGATATTTTTTGTAATTTATAAAATTCGATAACTCAGAATACAGGAACTGAATTTTCATACGCCCCTCATGTCTGAGAATACCTGAGAGTACTTCCTAGCATAAGAATACCTCTCACTTGGTGCTAATAATATCAATGCACAGCTGATTCTGTACCAAGATTGAATATTTTACGGATTATTGAATATGCCTGTTGCGAGAGCATTTCTTTGTCATCACAAAGTACGTCTACAGCAAAACAACTTACAATGATTATTTGATCTGTAACCTAATGAAAATTCAACCTTTAGCTGATGACAAAAAGATGCGTTATTTTCAGAATCTTCTAAGAATAGTGTATTAAAAGTACCAAATTAGTAATGTCTGATGATAATCAATATCTTCCACATTAAGTCGGAGGCATCATACAAAAGGTTTCAAGATTTTTACCATTCAGGAAACAAGGATCAGCAGGGAAATTGAGTAAAAAAATTTTCACTATATGCTGACAAAATTATTTCTATTCACAGTAAACATTACGCACTAGATCGCAGTACAAGTAGCAGTAGATTCTCTTGCTTGAGAAAAACCTATAACAGTAAAAATGATAATTAAATTTGCTTAGTTATCAAATGACCTCAAAAGAAACTCGTATTACAGTCGAAAAGGTATTTTACAATCATCAATCAAGAGTACACTACGTGCCCGTGTGTATCAGCATTTCTAGAATACTTTCAAATATTAATTCCATTCGTTCGGTACAACAAACAGTACATTTTAGTAGAATTATAATATTTATGGATCTAATTAACAAATAACAATATATACATAAATAATCGTTTAAGGATAAAACTTATTTATCTGAATTGATTGAGCTGTATATTTATCGGATTGAAAAATAAATATACCCCAAGTTATTATCCCTTGCTCGAATTGAACTGGACTAACGGCAAATATTTATTATTCAATGTTATGTAGTATGCACCTGTAGCTGGGCAAAATATCAATACTCAAATATTCACTATGGTAAAAAATTACATAAAAAAAAAAAAGTCAAAGACTATTACTGAAAATTTGTTACTGATGTGTATGTCTGATGTTTCCAATTATTGGATACTATTTGTTGAACTTCCTCAAAGATGAGTATGAAATAAATAAATGTATAAATCTGGTTAATAATGAAACGCAATATCAACAAAAGAATTAGAAAAAGAATGCACCACCTTTCGAATTACAATGTGACCTCGTTTGTATAATATTAACGTGTTATCCGCACTTTCAGAATTCCTAATTAGCCAGCTTGCATTTCATTTTTCCTAGAGCCTGTTTCTATAGGAAATGTAAGTCCGTAGACCGACCTGGTTGTGAAATACGACTATTGGGCTTGTGTCAATTACTTTCAGCTCTCCAAATTTTCAAATAAATGTCACATGGTTAATTTCGAATACAGATTTAAAATTTTGTTTCTGGTGGGAGATTAGTATTCCAACATCACTGTTTTTTTTTACAACAATTTTTCTTTTATTCTAATGCAAGTTTACTCGATGAATATAAGAATAATGAAATCAATAAGTTACATTAATATCAATGCAGTTATAATTAATAAAAATAATATATCAAATCGATAATGATTACAATATAAATTTATCAATTTATTTATAATAATACCAATAAGGATTACATCATGATTTTACACAGCTAAACCAAATTACTTCACATCTCAAATGACGTACATCGGCTATACAAATTAAAGGCAGACTTTAAAAACTAAAAGTCTTCACATTCTTCATAAATATTATTTAAACATTTCATTAATAGAACACAGCTATTACATATATTTTCCTAACTTTTTGCAAACATCCTCACGTTATGTAAAATTACATATTTTTAGGAGAGTTTTGCATTAAATGCCAAATTTATTTTCATACCTCGATTTCACACTCTAACACAGAAATTCAAAATCATTTTCTATACCATCTAACTACAGAATAGTATTAAACAGCTAATTTTAGGTCAATTACAGCGAATGCTTCGACCAACCACTTATGAAACTAATGTACCGAACTACCCTCAAACAATCTTCAATCAAAGAATATTTTATGGAACATCTGCTATATAATATATTACGAGGTACCATTAAACTATGAAATTTAATTGTTTGTTGGACGGAGCAGCTAAAAAATATTTCTTCATTATGGAAGTTTCTTGCTAAAACCGAAAGGGCTGAAGAGGCATTTTATCATGTCATTGAATTCTAATTCCATAAATTTTTTAAATAGTATCACCTCGGATATATAAAAATAAAAAATTCACCATATTGTAGATAGAGAGTCGGTATTTGGAGATGTGGTAATTCGGGGTTTATATGTTACGGAGTTAATACAAGCTATTGCATTATACTATTTCTGTCATTTAAGATATGAGGTAAACTATTAACTATATCTAGATAATAGTCTTAAATATGGAATAAATATTATACATCCTCCACCTCGTTTACCCTTCAAACACCAGATGCTGGCGTATGAATTGTGAAGAACATAAACCGTATCGACACACTTCTTAAGTTAGTAACATTATTTCATACTTTTTTTTAAATAAAATAACGAAGTGGCAAGTTAGGAAATCATTTCTCAGCAAAGCTTTGCTTGGCTGTAAAATATTGTTAAAAAAATTAACAAATCAATTAAAAAAAAAAAAAAAAAAAAAAAAATGTTCATTAAATATTCGAGTTTCTCAATATAAGGTGTATGTACATTAAATTTGTTGTAAAATATTATTATATCTGATAAATATTCCTGCCGAATAGCGACTCTGCAATAGGGAAATCATTTTCATTTTGCCATTTAAGATTTTTACATATAAAATCTTGGTATTCAAAGGGTTGAAGTCTGAGAGGCTAAATAAAAAGATTACATTACCTTAGCAAAGTTCCAACGATTTTACACAGTCGTTATCATTTTTTCACCTTGTTTGTATGTTAGTAAATATTGCACTCACCATAGCACTGATTTAATCTAAATGAGAAGAAGTATGAATACTATTCAAATAATTTTACAAATAAATTTATAATTTTTACATACGATTTTTTTTTTTTTTTTTATCTTCTCCTTTCTATTTCTTATATATATTTTTTTTTCTTTCTTTCTTTCTTTCTTTTTACACACCTTTTTTCTTTTATGAGAAAGTTATGCGTGTTAAAAATTATCGAAATCAATATAGATATTACACATTACAATCTAAAAGAATTGTTTGGATTTTTAATTTTTTTTTTTTTCACTTCTTACTTTTTTAGTATATTCACTATATTTATTTTCACCATTTTTTCTCCCATCCATCTCAATTAAATGTGATCAATCATTGTTCACCTACCGTATGTATATATATAATATATATACATATATATATAAGACAATATGTGCGCTTGTACTATCAATGGACAAAGATTATTTGTATCACGCAAAAATTCTGTGCAAATAAAAAAAAAAAAAAATTCAATTTAACGTTGTTCCTTATATTCATTCGGCATTTAAACGAAAAATTCAACTCAATTTTTCTCCTAACAATTAACATCCATTGTTAGTAAAAGCTTTTTCTGTAAAGCTAATTGCGACAAAAGCGTCTCGTTTCAGTAACAGGTTCATATTGTAAAGCAAGTTTGTACGACGTTTAAAAGCCACTATTTATTAATATAATTACACAAAGAACTCTGATGTATTATACAAGACATGATAAATTGTTTGAGAATTAGTTGGAAAAACCAGGAGATTTATGTTACAGGCGTTACAGAAGCAAGAAGAACACAAACTGCTTTTTTAATTATCAAAATCGAATGATTATGCAAAGTTAAGTTCTGTCGCTCATCAATGTAGATTGTGATCAGTCTTGTATACATTGGCAATAACGAATAGTCAAAATAGTTGAATTATACTTGAACAAAGATACTTTGATTAGAAATTGTTCAAGCAAAATTTGTTTCTGTGACGAGAGCTTGAGCTTAGTATTAGTAAAATTTGTCTAATACTAATATATGCTTATGATACAGTTAAAAGAACAATTACTATGGTCATCTTTGTATTATAAATTTAAACGGAGAATTAGGGTATTATATATATATATATTGTGCAGCGATAAGTTTATCTTTTTCTCATCTATTGTTATAAAATTGAAAAGCGAAGCAATGTTCGCGTGTTAAATGCTTTGGATATTTTATCAAGTTTGGATGGAAGATATATATTTGTTGTTTATTGAATACTATTAACTCGGAGGAGACCTAAGAATAGATGGATCATCTATCGAACCCTCATCGTTACACTCACTTTTAACTGCGTTGCTGTTGTTCACATTGCGTACAGAACTCACTATTATATCACTACTATTTTCGCACTGTTCAGGGTTCATGTTCGATACCCCAGGATGTTTCTTCATATGGGTTGTTAAATTTCCACTGTGATAAAACTCCTTCCCACAAACTTTGCATTGAAATGGTTTTATCCCAGAATGTATCCTTTCGTGTATAGAGAGATTCCCGCTATGTCTAAATTCCTTTGCGCATACGCTGCACTTGTAAGGTTTAACACCTGAATGAGTGCGTAAGTGCGTTGATAAATTACCGCTATGACTGAACATTTTACCGCATATTTGGCACGCGTATGGCCTTTCGCCGGAGTGTGTTCTCATGTGAATAGCTAGATTACCGCTATGGGTAAAGCATTTCTCACACTGAGTACATTTGTAAGGTCTTTCGCCATTGTGAGTCCTCATGTGAATGAATAAGTTGCTTTTATGACCAAACTCCTTGAAACAAACTTCACATTGGCATTTTAATTTCTTTAGACTTCCGGTTCCACCAGATGACTTAGGTGGCCGTCCTGGGCCGTTATGTTTGGCTGGCGACGTAGACGGAATGCCTAATAACGATTGATTTATACTTGTCTGCTGTTGATTGATTTGAGAAAGCTGACTTTGTTGAGCCTGTTGAGTAATGTGTGATTGATTTTGTTGGGTTGTTTGAGTTTCATTGCCTGCTTCTTGGGGATGTTGAGAAACTTGGAATGGCATGGCATGCTGTTGAAGGTAGCTAGTTACGGCCAACTGAGGCATAGTTTGCTGTAAACAAACATAGGAATACCAAATATGAATAAATCTTAACGTCATTTCGTGTTTACTACATTCTTGAGTCATTTTGCATTCATCTTTTAAACCCACTCTAATATCAACTAAAAAAATCTTCGAAATAGTCGATATCTTGCCTCGCTGAGTCTGTAAAAGCTCGCCGTAGAAATGTAAAAATATTTTACATTATCAGACAGTGATTTGGATGATTCACACCTTTAGCTATAATATTTGATGAAAATTTCTATTTCATATAAGACTTGGATGACTTGAAAGTAATATTTTCAGCGTTTTCAGGCTTCTAACAACAGAACTCTGAATGAGTTCTCTATCGACATAAGAAACAGGCGAGTTAGAATTGACAAAAAAAAAACAAAAATCGTGCAAATGTTGCTCAAAGCTTTCATAAATGAATGTTCCGAGAAATTTCAATTAGAAAAACTGTTTTCTTCAAAAGGCTGAAATATAGTGACGAAATTTCGAATGAATTAGATATCTTGCATGTCCGTCTGACAATTTTTCAAGTAAAATTTAATCAGAAAGATTTTGACCGCTGTCCGGATAGCGAATAAGGTATGCTCACACGCAGTTAGATAAGATAAGTTCGAGCATGTCCCAGCGCCGTAAGATTAATAGCTGTTGACTCCTGAAATACTTGCGAAAAAATTGGCTAATACTTAAAGCCTTGGTTTCTCTTTCAAGTTATACTTCTATCTCTATATATAAAAAAAAAAAAAAAAAAAAAACATTTAGTTTCTTGCAGATTGATCAGACGTTATAAACTCCGTTGTTTCAGTGGTCTTTGACGATCTAAGACAAGCAATGAATGAGAAATGAGAATTTAGAAAGTTTTCATTCAAAATATACTTACTCCCATTTGAGAAAGATCTTGACGAGCTAAAGATTCACCCTTCGATGGCATATCTATGGGTATTTGATTCTGATGTAATTGAGCACCCCAGAGTTGTGGAAGTTGACGATACATGTATTCAACGTCTTGATTTGTGAATTGAACCGGGTAATCAGAACTACCTGGGACACCGTTAATACCACTTTGATTAGCATCCTCCACCCCTGTATATTCCTGCTTTATTTGCACCGGACTAAACATCTGTTGAGAAAAATGTAAAGAAAATATTTCTTTTTTTATCGTTTTTTCATCTTTTTCTTCTTCTTGCTTTTTATAATTAGATAATTAATCAAAGATTATGATACATTTTTTGCAATAATATATTACACCATAAATTTGTTGTTTACTGATAAACCTTTACAAATATTTAGCCTATATTAAGATACACGATCATCGAGAGATCAACGTTTACTTTAAATATTAAAAATAAAAATAAAAAGAAAGAGTAGACTGATTTAGCAATAATGTATAATTTCATGATAGATATTGAGCAATCATACTGATTCATTTCAAAATTTGATGATAATTGATAGAAAAAAATTGGGTAAAATTCTCTCTAGCATAAGGATTGTTTCGATGTTATAATAGTTAATCTGATTAAATGACAGAGATGTGAAATTTTTTTTCAATTAATTGATGATGAACAATAGTCTCTTTGACAGAGGTTTGTTGTTGGATAAAATAAACTAAGGATTGGTACTACTTAGAATTTCGAGGAAAAGATGTAGGTATATAAAAAATGAAAAAATCTGAATTTTTCTTTAAATCAGTAATAACCTAAGCGATATATACTTACGTTGCGACTTTTCCAATATACGGTATCTGGCTTAGCTCTTGGGCTTAGGACATCGCAAAAGGAATAACTGTCGAATTTAATGAGAGTGAATTTTTAGTTGCAAAACCGATAACCTAAATTTAAGAAACTTTGAAAATAAATATTGTTGACTACATTGTTGACAATTTATATAAAGGGTTACCGAAATCCACAAGTGGGTGATATATCGCGTAATACAAATTCACGAAATAGGTGTAAAGAAACTATTATTTTTTTTTTTCTTTCTCATGAGGATAAAAAATTCTTATGAAATGCAACCAAAGATGGCGAACCTTAATTTTCGTAATTATATCGAACAAGGTCAAAAGGCATTGAAGCATATGTGTGTCTACCTTCGTTATAAAAAAATCTTCCTCATTGTTTATATTCTCAGTCGTTTTCAGTTGTATCACTTTAGGTAAATTTGTTATTATTATACCATGATGATTATTTTTAAGCTTAAAAACACTCGGCAGCCTGTACGCACCGGAAAAGCGTCAACAATCATGAATGAAATGAGCGGAGAAAAGTTACTTCCTGCGCACGGTTTGCGCAGGAAAATGGAAAATCTATGACGTACTCAACGCTACCAACCTATAAATTTTATTATTCGATATCACGGAAGAAAATCATTCAAAAATAATTAATCGTTCTATTTAATAATTATTATAATTTCGATTAAATTTATTTAAAACATATTTTAGTCACACGAAATACACCATAATTATCACTAAAAATATGTCGTACCTGATACGCGTTTAGTTTATATATTACTAGTTGGCAAATCCGTGAAATTACAATATTAGGGAAAATCATTTTGTCTGCTAGCAATCAATTAAGACATACGGTGTCAAAATGACATGGCAACTACTTAAGTATCACCACGTATAATTTCTGATGAAATATAGGTACTATATGATCTTCGATCTGCGTATAGAGGCGTAAACCAATCGTTTTCTCAGTATTGTCAACATTCAACAACGCACGCTTTTCTTTCACCCACAGCAGACAGCCCACAGATCTGTGACACTATTCATTACGATTCAATCTGATTAAATATGTCAACAACTTTCCAAGCACAGATATCCTGCTTAGGAAATAAAAGTAAATATTTAGCAGAGCTTAAAAAACCAGTTATTCGCCCTTTGATACAACGTAAGTGACATACAAGCCCTGACGCGTTACAGGAATCTTTATTCTCATTATTTTGAGGTTATTTATTGCTTCGTGACAGCTGACACTGTTCGACTCTTTCTTTGTCCGAACATTTGCCAATTATTTTAAACAAAATATTTTAGCAATGTATTGATAAGGGAATATTCATTTCAAATACGCCAAGAATGTAATGCGACCAGAATTTTTCTGTTCTCAACAGTCGCTGTCAAGTCTATACAAAGAGATCACATTGAGGAAGGAGTGTTGGATAGAATTTGTGAAAAGTATAATATATCGCAAGAAAATGTTGATCAATGGTATAGTGCGGTTTTGAAAATCTTGCACACCCATTTACGATCTCCAGCAGGTTCTATAAAGCCTGGAGAGTTCAAGGAATGCCTTCAAGATTTAAAGTGAGTATAGAATCAATTTTTTTCATTCGAAAAACGAAAAATTAAAAAAAATTTATGCAAATTCATTTTTTGAGTAAAATTTCTGCCAAAAATACTTATCGATTAACATTTGTTAAATTATATCTATCTATGAATTTTTATCACACTATATAAATGATCTGTTATTTAGATTATCTCCCGATTGCATAGAAGATTTATCGACAGTTGTTTATGGTCAAAGGAGAATAGTTTTGGTGAATGAATTGCTTCACATTACCCAGTTTTATCCAGAGTTAAAATCGTGTCGTTGGCGAGTGGATATTAACATTTCTTCAAGGTAAGATAAAGATACTGTTGATTACTGTAATTTAAAATTTGAGATTATTGAGTGAAGCACTTGAAATCATAGCATTGTTTAAACAGAATATAAAACTTGAATCACATGATTAAATAAAAAATATTGAAAATAAATGTATGTAAGATTGTTTATTCTTTCCAGTGTGTTATCGAGAGTTTTGGAACCAAGTATTATAATGGAATGGACTTTGAGCACAGGAGAATGCAAAACGTTTGAATTATCTATGGGACGATTTCATCAACTAAGGCACGCTGTAGCCAGTCTTTTGAAAGAGATTCAAGCCCTTGAGCGTCGCAATGCGTTTAAAAATTACTCAATTCCTAGTTTAGAAAGTAAGTAGGTAAGATATAGGTGTAATTTGACCAGGGAAACAAGAATTGTAATATAGTAATATTACAAGTGCCATTTACAAATGTGATAACAGTTAAAAATCGATAATCGTTACCGTTTACAAAAAATAAATACATGATATCCTATATATGTGCAAATAATTTGTCAAATAAGATTATACCACAGAGCAGTACACATTATATTCTTTATATTAATATAAAATGATAAGAAAGTATGTAACAGCCAATCGTTCGAATGTATTCTTGATTTGGAATAAACCACTAACAAATATTAGTCACTAGATATTAAAATAATAAAAATAATTAGGAGATAAGTATTTTGCTTATTTACTTATCATCCCTCATGAAACCATGATATAAACTCTGATATTTTCGTTATTTATGACTTTAACTTTCATATTCATCAAGATCTTGATAATTATCAGTTTCACTGCCAAAGCTGCCTTTTGGAGTAACACTTTTTTTATTTTTCTTTTGCATGGCCTTACTTTTGTAATTCTTAAAAAGTAAAAAGTTGCTCCATGGTTGATGGCGCCCCGTTCTGAAAGTAACGTAATTAATTCATGAATTGAACTTTCGAAGAAGTAATGTCTGATCACTTTCTGTTACCTTTCATTCTATTATGCACTGTATTATTCCTGCTTAACAAAATATTGAATAGAATTCAATAAAGAAATATGCAGTAATTGGTATATTTGTTAACAAGTATTATTTACTCTGTAATATGCATCCCAAAATGCAGTGAGAGCTGTTTTGTCCAAACTTGCTTGTTGACGCAACGTTGGTATGCAATATTTATCATCTCCACATTTAGCAATCAGTCCTACAAGTACAGCGCAATCCAACTTTTCGCTTAACTCTTTTTTTAGTGCAGTTGGATCATTTTTTATGGGATAGAAGCGCCGCAAATGGCTGGCGATCAATGAAGAACTAATGTAAACTCTTCTTGTCTGTAATTCTTTAACAGCGACGCGAATCATCTGCGGGGTAATTGGAACTGTTGCTCTTCCAACTAAGAGTATCAAACAAAAACTATGATCCAGTTGATTACTTACGTATTATCATGAAATTTGCTATTTACACAGCAAATTTGAAAAGAAACAGAATATACTTTTCACATAGTGTAATAAATCAAAAAAATCGTGACAATTTTACTCTAATGCACTCTCCAAATGCAGACATTCACATACCCGGTGCTACACATCTCTTTTGCAAGCTACTTTTTTGCGTCTTTGCTTTACCACGTTGTTTTGCAGAGTTTTCTTTTAAAGACCCATGGCATCCCGGAAAGTTAATCGACTGCAATAGTTGACTTGTGCAATCAGGAGTTGGTCCTGAATTATGACGATTGTATAATATCTAGCGATAGAATTGATACACTATACAGAATGTAGAATGTAAAGTAAAGGATATGGCCAAAAGCGAAGCGATTGTATGACACAAACTGGTATCAAAGTATTATGTGTCTGCATTGTCGAACTCACGAAGCTTTTTAGTAGATCGACCAGACTCTTTGACAGTAATCTGTTTGCGTTTGGCAGATTCGAAAAGCCTTTGATTAGTATTTTGTGTATTCTCAGACATGACTATAAGATTGGCAAGATACAGGTGTAATACACAATTACAGCGCTGCGACAAAATAGGGTTTTCACCTGGAAAATAGAGAAATTTTTTACCGAAACAAAAACTAAATATTTGATCTTCTAAATTTGCTTTTGCAGTCGTCATGGAGTCATGGCCAACATAATTATACACATGTATGCATGTATGATGGTAAGTTTATAGAATGACCTATTTAAACAATAGCAATAAACTACGAGAATGCAGCTTAAAGTTGTCGGAAAGTTTACTGTACTTGGAGTGTCCGACTAATAGATGATATTAGTTTTTTACAAGTAGTTTACGATGATACCTGTGTCTGTTTTTAGGAAATTAGATAACACATTGAAGGTGATTTGTTTGAGATGCTATTCAGAGTGATATTTTGATTTGGCATTGTCACAAGTGTTCTACATTAGAATTGAAATCTGAATGTTCAAATAGATAATTATCAAATAAGAGTAAAATTTTATTTAAAACATATTGGATAATAACGTATAGCATTTGAATAATTGTAATGTATGTACAAGTTTATTTATAACGTATAAATTTTCTTACATTTTATTAACCTACTACACCTCAATGCAATAGTGAATATTTATAATGTACAGCTAATATACGTATGCAAAGATACGAGATGAGACCATATTTACACAATGGATAAATGAATGTGAATAAATATTTGCCATGGTTATTATTTTATGGTAGATTGTGTTTATTGCGAATGAGTTTTGTTTTGTGCATTACAAATTTAATGTATTATATTATACAGTTACACTATTACACTTTGAGAATTTATTTATTATTATTTTTTTTTTTTTTTTTTAATCAGGCAACGGCATGCAAAGGACAAGTCGCTGTCAGTCAGATATTATTTTTATAACAAATACATATTCATATATTATTATGTGACCAGCATGTGATATTTTTTATATATTATTAATAAACTCATCGTATTTACATTCTATTTCTTTTCTAACACCAAAGATTCACAGAAGTCATGGTAAAGGACTTTAGTGATTGATTTATTAAATTGTATCAATTTGGAAAAATTTCCTCATTCTTTTTTATATTACAGGATTACTTCAGTTTAATTCCATTTAAGATATAGGTATATCGAATGATACAACAACAGCATTTAGTCATTATATGATATTTGATTCACTGCTTTGTTCCAGAAATCTTTTTCAAATCCAACTATTTTACCCCAGACATTTTAGATGATAACTAACACATAATAGCAGCAAATCATTTGAAGAACTCATCGTGTATTTTCTACTATCCAAAGGGACAAAAGGTGCTGGCGGTTTTGTAACCATTAATAGAAATACACTTATATCTATCATTCAATGCATAAGAAAACCACCGCGACATATTTAGCGTGTAAGGCACTTATTGGTAATTATACAATTGAAAATACCTGCTATTACAAACGAGAGCAGGGATTTTCAATTATTTATCAATGACCAATAACTGCTGTACACAGCTATATCTTATAGCAAGCAATTTTCAATCTCATAAGATTCACAGATATCCACGTTTCTCATTCATTTTTACCTTATGGTATTAAAATAGCAATGACAATTGCTTCATAATTCATGTAATAATCTGAAGTGATTTTGGTCAGTTTGCCAAGTCCGGTGGTTAAATTGCATTTCAATGAAATATCACTGATGCAGTCCGAGAATTGAGTTTCAAAATCTTATAGAATATTTAATCTGTTATTTCAATTATTTATAATGTAATGTTCGATTAAGTTTTTGCTGCATCTACATACAATAGAATGAAAAGATTTAGAACAATTGGAGTCTATAAGATGGTATGAAACTATAGCATTATATTATTCAAATGATCTATTTGTTTCATGCGGTATATGAACAGTATAATTGTGAATGTTTTACATTGATGACGGATGTAGATTACACATATAAATAAGGTTGCGAATAATGATATAATCCTACAAATGATATTAAACGAAATACTATTTCATTACTTTCAATAATATATTAATTATATACATATATACGAGGATCACGAGAGGTGACTGTCCCTTTCGAAAAAATCAGTTACGCAGAAAAAAAAAAAGAGCAGAATTTCGATCACCAGCGATTCTACGAGGTCGTGAAACTGGTCAGACTTTATCAAACTGACACATGAAAAATTTAGCAGTGCAATAAAAGTTTTTACACAACAAAAATGTACAGTTGAAAAAGTTATCAGTCATTTTCAAATCCACTCAATAGCAATTTTATCCACCCACAACTATGATGAGAATTGGTTGTCGATCTTGTCTAATATTTTGAAACGAGGCAAAGAAATTCTGTCGGAGTTTTCCATGTACTTGATTTTCAAGGTGCATACAGTTATCTCGCTTCACCCTGTGTATGCATTAATGTATATACATATATATATTTATAATTATTTTTTATTTTTTTATTTTTTTTTATTTTTTTTTTTGTAAACATTTAAGGGGCAAAACATTGTGCACTATCTCTTATCAAATGTTATACAATAATAATAAGATATTTAACATCAAAAATCGACAGAGGCGTTTCAACACATAACAGAAAATACACTTTTTCGCTATATACAAGAGTTATGTGCTTCCCTGCCGACCCAATTATCTGATGATACACTTGCACCATTCAAAATCATCTTTCATAAATTACGTTTGTTTTTTTTAAATATTTTTATGAACATACACTCTCTTACACTTTATTCAAATATGAAGCTTCAGAAATAGCTTCACATGTAATCACAAAAGTTCAGTCAAACAATGCACAGCACATACTTTCATTTCATTTAATTTCATTTTATTTTGCTCTCAATATGATATCACGATTTCAATTAATTTTGGAAGATCTTCTTATTTGAGTGTGGAATGAGATGAAGACAAGCTTGAATTATTCTGAGAAATAATTGAACCATTTTTGATTTCCGAATGAGTATTACAATTTAAGATTCAGATAAATTCTCTAGTTTTCCTCAAACGGATTAGTTTGTTTCTTCTTTTGAACGATTCATTCAGTTGAGTAAAAAGGACTCCACTTTAAATCACATGAATATTATATTATTACCGATGATGATATGTATATTCATGCTGCCTAAAAATCGTTCCTAATTATCAGTTCGAATTCATCATGTTTATGTAAATTTCAATTAAAATCAAAATTAAAACCATTTCTATAACTCAAATGTGAAGATGGATGGTAGTCAAATTTCATATAGTGCACAGGATAAATTTTATTTTGTTTACCTGGCAGTAGTTGGCAGCCACAATTGACTACTTTGAAAAAAATAAATGTTAATATTATCCATAAACTCAAAGCAAGAAGAACATCCTGAATATAAAAGATTGTCAGATTATAAATTTCATGCTCTGACATAAATGACGCAATGCACTATTGGACTGAATTTTTTTGACTGAGATCTTGTACCCTTCTAAAGGATATTTTGAAATACTTTTATTCACATTGATTCCTTCAACGAATTCAAATAATTATTTTGTACTTTTGACAGTATTTTTTTTTTTTTTTTTTTTTAAGATTATACTTGGCTGGCTGGCTGATGTATCACAGATGTAACAACGTGGTGGTACTTACGTTTATCACTTTATTAACTACATTCTAGGAAAAATCTCTTACATTAGTACGTCAGATGTTGCTCGGTTATTATTATTATTATTATTCTTTTTTTCTTCAATAGATTTTCTTGTTACAAGTTCGATGCAAGAGTCAGCTAACCGGGAAAGGCAATTTTCATTCTCACTACTAGTGAAACAACAATAAATTTGAAAACTAAACAGTAGATTAAGAAAACGACAATTCAGATGGATTATGATATGTCATTTTGGCGACTGTCAATTTGCACATAATTATGAAAAAAAAAAATCTTCCTTTCCCCAAACCCCCACAACAATTCGTACCAACAGAATGTTCACTTTTATTTCTTTATTTATACATTTTCTCAATTATTTTTATATATTTGAATTTAGAAAATTGGAGTCAATAACGTGCTGAGGCAACAACAGAACAAAGACTATGGTGGTGGTGGTGGTGGTGGTGGTGGTGGTGGTAATTTGAGTTGAGATAAAAACAGAAAAAAAAAAAAAAAAAGAAACGGATACATCTGATGGATAATTTATTTGAGATTTTTTTTTTTTTTTTAGTCATTGCAAGAGATACCGCCATGACCGAGCGGCCGTAGAACATGCTACGATTGAATAACAAATAAAATAAAATAAAATAAAATAAAATAAATAATTTCACATGTCAAAATGAAATGAATTTTATATTTTAGTAATTATCAGAACGACCGGACTTATATAATTATGTAGAACACAAGAACTGTGATTAAGGCGAGACTTAAGCTATTTTAAAAAATGTCTTTCAAACGATTAGATATGATATATATATATATATTACCATTGCCTTCAACAGGCACGTAGAACATACTACGTTCAATGGTATGAATTTTGATTGAAAATGTACTTCTATTACTAAAAATTGATCAAGGCCCCCCTTTCAGTAGATGTTATGGTCTTCATTCGGATAATTAATAACTATAATTGGCCTATAAGGGTTAATTTTGTTGGTAAGAAAGCCGTAGAGGTTGTGCCTGTAACTAAAAACTGGTACGCGGACATCTAATTTTGCCGATTTCGTTGTAACATTCTATTGTAACGCGTGTTTGTAATGTTTCTCAGAGAATTTTTAGACAATGCCAGCATTACCCTGAGATATATATTTATTTTTATTTATTTTATTAATTAATTTACTTCAATGTATTTATTATCGCGTTTTTGTTAGTGACTAATTTTCACATTCACTGAGATTTAAGTTGATTTTGGAATTTGTTGGTTTTTTTTTCTCTCTCTCTCTCTCTCTTTCTCTCTCTTCTCTCTTTATTTGAAAATAATATTATGACAGTATTATTATTTCTGATAGAGAAAATTTCTATATATGTTTCAATTAATCACGATAATAGAAACTGAGACGATTCAATTAAAACAAGCAATTAAAAACTGAGATTGAACAAAGTGACTTTTGACTAGCACAAACTGGCTATAACTCTGACGCTCATTCATCCATCATTTAACTCTGGCATTTTCTCATAATATTCCACGACATGCGCATTAAATTTAATAAGTTACCAAACAAATATAAAAATATAGCTACAATGAATAATTTTGCCTCATTTATCATAACAAATTAATAAATAAATATATAATTTTCACATCTTCTTTAAATCGTCAAACGTGTCACATGTAATTGGAATCTCAAGAGTAACCACAGAGCTTTTCGATGAGATTAGAATGGCTAAATTTCATATTTCTCTCCACACTACTGTCACGCTAGCAGCCTCATACCACGCTAGTAGCCTACTACTGTCAGCCTCGGTACAGGCTGTTTTGAAAAGCCAATGACACCCTTTCGCCAATTACGGAACCACTTGTAAATGTCAATGAATGGTTTAAATGATTCCAGAATCAACGATTTTATACACAATACATTTTTTTATTAAATTATTTAGCAATAGTTCGACTTGCTTTTCTCCTCTGCTTATCGGAAGTATCACAAATTCTTTATTCAAAACAGATCATAAGAGTAATCTGTTCTAGCATAGAGCTGCGCGCGATTGATTTAAGGAATATAGATACTATAGGTAATATACAAGGCTACGCGAGGAAACGATTCTGGAACCAAAACCAAAACAATTTAAATTGACCAATTAGCTCTTTAAACTTAAGCTATGTCAAGCCACCTTAATAAGTTTACCTACTTAGTACATATTACATTTTTACTTGTTTTAAAATTAAATTTTTTTTGTTTTTTTGTTTTTTTTTGCTTTATAATAATTTTTTTTTCGTACTTTCTTTTTATCTTGTTTTTTTTTTTTTTTTTTTTTTTTTCTTCCTCTTACTGTATATCTTTTTTTTTTTCTTTTTTTCTTAGCTTTTAATGATTTTAGTGAATATACATATACTATATATAGCTATGTAATATTATGTACTTTGATGTTCAGAAGAATTTCTTATTTACTATGCGCTGCAGATTTTACAAATACATCAAATTTAACACCATTAACAAGTATGGTAATTACCTGTCTTATGAATTTAGTACGGTTTTTTTTTTTTCAACTATGGAACTGTGTTACAAGAACAATATTGAATTTTCGGCTAAATTGGCAGACGTAAGTATCAAATTACCGTATTGTTCCGAGCATAAGTCGACCCTGAGTATAAGTCGACCTCCAATTCTGAGGTCTGATTGGGAGACATTTTTTTAGAGACCTAATATAAGTCGACTTTTACAAAGAAATTATCATTTATATTTATATTCATATTTAATCGTCGTCACTGTTCCGAATTTTTTTTTTTTCACTCAATTTTTCTGCAAATCTCTAGATTCCACTCTATCACCACTTCAAATATCTATTTTATCACAATGTTCAATAATTTCACATAAGATCTCGCTTGCAATCTGTTGCATTTTGCATATTATCCCGAATTTAAGTTGACTCCGCATTTTTGGACTGATATCCGTTACAAAAAACGTCGACTTATACTCAGAACAATACGGTAGTCCAAATAGTTAAAAACTATCTGCTAATGTTTATAACTGATGAAACTTATTAAAAATTGACCAGTAATTTAGTAAACTCGTAGGCTGAGCACAGAGTTGATTTAATAAAATAGTAACCGATCTCATTACTCGCTGTCTTAACTTCTTCTCGCAGGTTTTTGTTTTATTTTAATTTTTTCAAATGATATTAAAAACCTGTGTTTCTGGATGAAAAATGCAAACTTAAACTGACGTATGGTGTGACAGGAGCTGAAATATAACTGGCATAACTGGCATTTGAAGTGTCGTAATTCTAAGTTCTTCAATTCATACCATTAATTGATCAACATTGAATTGGCCAATCAATAGGATGCAAAAGTGAGTCCGTACTTTCCATATCCCAGTCAATGACAATTTCATCTTCGCTGCTCCAGCTTGATGATGAACTTATGCTGCCACACCTTGAAAGAAAAAATACACACATGAGATAAGAAGGATACTGGCTAAAGTATTTCACCTTCAATATGCAATAATATTTATTGTAAAACAAAGAGTTGTCAGCATTCTTGTTATTATTAATATTCATATTAAACGACATTATAGAATAAAAAAAACTCTTCATATTGACCTCTCTTTGTGATACAACTAGACATTGATTTCACAATATAATTAACATACAACATCCTACAAGAAAATCACACATACACAACCCTTCCTGGGTAAACCCACACTCTTTGTCAGGGTCAATGTTTGCATATAATAACGAGCTATAGCATACGCCATCCTTATCTAGCAATTTCATCGCCCGGAAAAAAAAAAACACCTGTAAAAAAACTACAATACGTATGTATGGGTAATGATAGATTCTACGATGTTAGTATAAAAATAAAGTGAGAAATACTGCTAGTCACAATACAAAAAGACACGCTCGTCACACTGATTTTTGTCATCTGATTCGTGAAGTATCTTTGGATCGATAAAACAAAAAAGTTTTACTCTCAGAGGATCTTAAATTTACAGTCTAATTTGATTTCTGGCAATATATTTGCACCTGTGTGTTTGTTAAGCTATTCAAAGTTATGACAATATGTTAATCAGTGTGATCAGTGCTGCATTCTATAGTAGTAGTATTGTAACAATAGAATAAAGTAAAATTGATCGAGAATATAATGGGAATTATTGGATAAAAAAAACAACACATAAAATTCAAAGAATATGTGATGAATTTCGGGAAGATGGCCCGAGCTGCAATTTATAAATACCTTGGATGCACTTTGAGAATATGGCATCTTATCGCCTCTTGTTGCCATGACGACGTGCAAATTTCCGATTTTTTCTAAAGAAAATCAAAAAGAAAATAGCAAAGTTAAGTAATATGTTTGATTAAAAGATGCTTGGTTCTACCAATTACAAACTTATACCTTAGATTATTTGATAGATTCAAATTAGCTGGATTAATCATAGTGAAAACAATTAACGCTGCTTTCACTTTACCCAGAAAGGTAGGATTCAAGTCGTTCATATGATTTAATGCTTCAAATAATATGAACACAATTCATTCACACTTTTCTTCACTAAAAAAAATACAATCATCTATATAACACATGCTAGCGTGGCTATAGACAGTAATAATAAATATTTTGCAATAAATTTTCTATCAGACATATATTCTATAATTCTGAACCATTTTACGATTCATTTCAAGCAAGGTCAATAGATGATTGTGCTATATATTGTTTTTTAATAAAAAAAAAAAAGGCTTATTAATAAATTAGTATACATAGCTTCAACATACGTAGTCCCAAGGACAGAGCTGCACCTTTTCAAAGATACTTTATACAATAATATAGAGTATTCGAAAAACAAGGCGAGCTCTGGGAACTCCTTGAGATCGCACGATGCAATATAAATAAATACAACAAAGTCTCAAGGTTGAAAACGAAGTGGTATGACAAGACTGCTGCAGTATGTACCTAAAAAAAATCTTGAATAATAATCAATGAGTATATACCTAATCCTGCTAGGTGACGGAATCGGAGCATGTTCAGCAATCGCTGGTAGAACTGATGTGAATTTATCCGTTGGACGCAAAAGGCGCGCAGTTCTTGAGGACAATCTCCACACCAGTCTCTGCCTATGAGGTGTTTGCTCCTGGGCGTTGTACTTGCTCAAAATAGCACCCACAGCTTCGTGTGTTCGATAGAAGCTTTCATCCGGGATCTAAAAGTAGTTTGATGACCGTAATTAAAATTACCGAATGCATAAACTGAAGAAACTTTTAATTTCTGGCTAAAGTAATCAGAAGCTTTATCAAATACTTGGCTCCTCCTATTTATTACCTTGCAAATTTTCTGCAGTTCAGCAGCAAAGTCAACAAGTCGGAGCATTTGGTGAGCCGGAGTAGCAGCCATTGTTAAGCTCGAAGTAGATGGGCCGGATATCCCTGGAAGAGACATGGTGGCGTCAGCGTTGCTGTCTAGGCGATTTACAGCTGCATCTAGATACGTGCATAGCAAAACCAATGCAACTTCAGACGGTCTTAGGCTCGCGCAATTTCCATCGCAAGCAACCATCTCCAGTCGCAAAAGAAGTTCAGACTCCTATAAAATTTAGTCACAGTTAAAATGAGGAAATAAAGTCTCAACGAATTACTCTGAATCTTGTTAGATAAAATGTTAGAAATGCTTGTACATACTTTGACAATGCTTGCATACAACTCTGCGAGTCCTAGCTGTGCGGCAGCAGCATGAAACATGACGTTGAATAGTCGGAGGAAGGTAAGCGCCGTAACAAGTTGCGTGCCTGGTGCCCATCCAAGCTTGTTTCGGATGACTTCTGACATACGTTTCAAATCACCGCCTGTGCATTTGCATTGAGAGATGGAAACCAGATGGTCAGCATCCAGGGATTGTGCCATTTGAACAGCAGCAATATGAAATGATGACACGCTGATACAGGCCATGTGCTTAGGCCTTGCTTTCATTTTGGTCAAGAAACGATCCATCAAATTGATCGCGATGAAGAAAACGTCCGAAGGTAGGTCGTACCATACCTTCAGACAACGTAACACATGTGCCGAACCATCTCGAGCACCAATGGTTATCTCATCGTTCTTTAAAGAAAAAAATACAAAATTGTTATAAACTTTCAACTTACCATCAAGAATTGAATTTGAATAGTATTTCAACTCACCTGGGTGGTAATGGGTAGTTGAAGATTAGGTTGATATTTGGTCTCGAGCACCAGGGCTTCTTGCAGCTGTTCTACAAGAGGGTGGATTGCATCCGGTACAGGCGAGCCCGATGTGTCCATTCCTGCTACGTGTGACCGACGTCAAACTACTTTGATAGAAGTAGGCACCGAGCAACACTGCCAAACAGTAGTCTGACCAAAAGGAGTAGTCACACCACAAGAATGGCCCAACAGCTGGCTGGCCTAGTATCTAAAACATAATACCAAAACCTTGAAGTCAGTATGCTGATTATCACCTTCAAATATCAATGGAAATTTCTCGACTATCTTGAATTGTATCACCAAAACAAACGAATGTAAACATTCACCAAACAGGCATTTAGTTGACCTTTCAATTTTCAAACATGATAATATACTCATTTTTCGATCACAATCTATCTTGCGTTTCATCAAGTTTCTTATTTTAGTTTAAATATCGATTTTGGATGGACCTAGGTGGACCCTAATTCAAAATAAGATCCGAGCATATAAATGAGCATTGTGATTATCTGAGCATCAACGGTGCACAAAAATGTATTTTCATCTATAATTAATAAGTAGATAATACCATGGTCCTATTTTTTTTTTTTTTTTTCCTAAAGGGTATGAGAGAACTTTTCATATCATTAATCTGTAGCATAATTATTGTATAATCAAACGCTAAAATTCACGAATTAAAATATTTTCTGGTAACAGCTGAGGAAACAGCTGGCTAAACAAACATCTGGCGTTACGTTCTGCAATCGGTGCAGTTTGCTCGACAGTTTTTGATATCATGATTCGGCATATTATTCCGGAGCAGCATCAACAGACGAGATTGAACTTCTTATTGAACAACCTTGTTACACGGTGAGCGTAAAACCTTCGATCGTATGTGTATATTATTGTTACGGGTGCTGACCATACCCTAGATTTATCTCGAAATCCCTCTCACTTCTTATGCTATAGATACAAATGTTACTATAACATAAGATCAACAGCTAGTGATTGTATAAATTTATGCTTTGATTAGACTGAATAAGCTGACGTTATGTTTGGTATTTTTGAAATCGTTGACATTGCAATTAGTCATAAAAAAAATCACAAAATAAATAATTTCACAATCTTCTCTTTGCCCTTTTACTAAACATTGAGACGTTTGTCTGCAGTAGGAATTTTCAACAGATTAATATCTGCCATGGCTTCAATGAAAACGAACATATCTTGAAAGTTGAATCTGTCATGCAACATAACACTCAAGGAAATAGACATTGATACATGAGAACGTCGACAAGATGATGGATAGGTAGTAGGGTATAATATAATATGCAAATATTGTCTATTTGAAAATGTATTACAGGAATTACGAATATACACCGATTGTGTTACACTATAGATTTTTAATCTCCATAGTTAGTCGAATGTTGTTTCACAATTTGAATAAGCTTATGATATCCTAGACGATGGATTTGTTCCGGCTTGAAATTTAATGTATACGTCAGTCAAAAGTGATAACAATAATAACAAGGTCTTTAATTCAGACTGGAGATTATCATTCGATTGTTGTCTTTCATAAATCATAAAAGCTGAGTTACGTCGGACGGATGTTAGGTAAATAAAGCCACTTCTAAGCTCACTTTATCAGTCAGAATAAAGCCCCAGGGTTTTGTAAACGAAGTCGCCTATTAGTCTGCGGTTCAATTACTCGGCTATGCCATATCGTTCGGTTCCATCAAAAATATAACTGATATCGCGTTAACCATTTTTTTTTTTTTTTTTTTTTTTTTTTTCCACTACTGACAATCGATTCAAAATCTACGTTGCGATTACAACGATGTGTATTTATTTAGTCTATAAATGTATCAGTATTCGTTGAAATTTTTTCAGTGCACTATCATGTCACTATAAATAAAATTGCGTGCAAATTCAGCGAAGTATAATGTCTTTCGATAAAAACGAATACCTATACACATAACTGATTTCGTAATTGGTAGAAAGCCACAAAGACAATTTTGGACGTGATCTAGGTTTGCAATAGAATGCGAAGGTTCTGTTTGCCAACAAGCAAAAATAGACGAATGTGCCACTATACATATATAACGATGTCCTCGATTACGCAACAAGAAAATCTTTTCATCCATCTTAAAAAACTAGTTTTTAAATCAACATTTTCGCCTTTTCAAAATAATATTGCGCGGGTATGAGCCAAATGTTATGCAACTATCATAAAACTGTATATGAATGAGATCATTTTTACCTAAAAATTTTTGACTCATTTCCAACAAGAACAAAAACATTGTTTGAGTATCGACTGTATACTTGAGGTGTGCGATATTTCAGCCGTAGGTATACCGGTACCAAAATATCGAGAAATCGGTAGATTCCTGAATATTGAAAACTCAGTGCAGTATTATAGGTTTACCAAAATATCAAAATCACTGATAAAACTGATATACTGAAAAAGGAAGAATAATTTGATAATATTTCTGTATTTCAGAATATCGGGGTCTATACCAAGGCTTAGGTTTTCAAAAATTTCAATATTCATACCAATATTTCTAAGATATATTTTGGTATTTACCGAAATTTCAATATTTACCGCGTAAATATGCTGCATTAAAACTATCTTATGCGAGTTGCAGAGAGCGTATAATACCTAAATAATAAAATAATAATTCACAGGGCGACGACCGAATAAAGAAATAAATATATAATCGAGTGGCAGTCTACACACATACTTTAGTTACTAATTGGTATGTATTTGTTAACTTAATAACTTCGACAAACACCAGGATGTTAAAAAACTCCCGCATATTAGCATCCGAACAATCAGTTTGTTGACAAAGATGCAAAGATAACAGAATTTAAATGCAGAAAGGATTTTCGCATATAAATATAGATATATTATACCTACATTAATGTTGAGTTTACTCAATTGCAAGTCATGATACGAGTTAATTATATACGGATACGATTGTGGTTCATAAAAATAAATGTACAAGTCTTTGATAGCAACGAATGGTTTTTAAATATAGATAGCTTTCGTATAGATAAGACATTATTATATATATATATTCAATTTTTTACGCAACAAATTATAGTTCGTTGTCACAATATGGTGAAAAAAAATAAATAATAATAATAATTCGAAACGTTTGATAAATGCCTTATCAGGGATGAACTTTCAGTAATGGATTGACTAAAGGTCCGGTTAAATATTACGTAATTTATATCGTAATTCTGCAATAGAATTTAGCGTTTTTTTTATATATATATATATAAAAAGGTATAATAGTGAGTTGAAAAAATGTTAATGTTAACTATACTCAAGTTATATTACGAGTTGAAGTATTATATCAACATGCACGTGCCAGAGATATTGCGGAACATATATATATATATATATGGAATCCAAATCTTTATATTTAATTACATCTTTTATCGGTTGACCAAGTCAAGTCTCGGAAGTAAAAAGATGTGCGTGTGCCTAAAATCGAATATGAGTATAGTATATAGGCGCCACATCTCATATCGGGATATAATATAAGGCGTAAATAATTTCTAATGGAAATTGAATTCGCGTCTCGTTTAACGCCCAGCTTATTTCGAAGCGACTTACATAAGACATTGCAAGGAGAGAGAGAGAGAAAAAAAAAAGGAAGAAACCGTGTTAGTTATAACGATTGAATGTTTCGTGCGTTGTTCAATGTCGTGTTCTAAGAGACTGAATGTAAATATTGTCATTTGAATTACTAGTTGGTAAATTTTTAATATTCATTAGCTTAAGAAGCGAGATGACGATGAAATAATTAGGTGGGCGATTATATACGATATGTTTTGAAAAGCGAAGCAACGCTTGAAATGGAATTTCAAATAGTACATAAATGAAAATCTAGATGAAAGTTCAAAGCGAGTTTTCAGCTAATATTTAGCACAAGGTTTTTATACAAGGTGGAAATTAGCACAGTGTCAGTTAGATGGCCAAGATGTTTAGAAACGAAATTCCAAGGAGAAAACGCAGCGTTGTTGCGAAAACTGGTACGTGACATGAACGGCAATAATTATATTAAATATAAGATAAACAAATAAATATACTAATTAACAGCTGATATAACTTGTATATAATAATGATATTCGTAATTGTAATGTGATTTCGATTATTTAACGCCTGGATAACGTCGAACAGAAAAAAATTAATAAAAAATTTAAAGAGGAATAAAAAAAACCATAACTAAAGATATAAAGCGTGGATTTTCGACACTGGTGTAAAAAATGGCGCGAAATTATGTCAATAATTGGCTATACGTATACCGCGAGGACCAGGTGAAAGAGAATGGTCCATCCGCCCAGGCAGCTAATATTTCGTATTTTTAGGGGGATAGCCACTCGTTGCACTGAAAATCCCTAGGGTGATTTTGGCGCGCGGTCGATGCAACTCTGGAGCCATTGTTGATACAAGCCGGCTGACTGTCAATACATCGCGGAAGGTAGACAAGTGTGGTTATGTTCGTTTATTTGAAGGAAATGATGAATAAAGTGAATAAAACCTACGTGAATAAGTTATGGATATTTATTGATGCCTCAACCTCAAGATACAATCAATAATTTTGTTCGAATTGGTTGTTCTCGATGAACTCTTTGATTCTGATAATTTTCCAGTTTTAGCTTAGGTTTATTCGTTGATTGCATTAAGATATCATTTAAAACTGATTGATCGATTTTTGATAAATATTCCTAGCTTATTCACGTAGGTTTTATGCACTTTATTTATCATTTGCTTCAAATAAACGAACATAACCACACTTGTCTACCTTCCGCGATGTATTGACAGTCAGCCGGCTTGTATCAACAATGGCTGCCGAGTTGCATCGACCGCGCGCCAAAATCACCCTAGGGATTTTTTCAGCGCAACGAGTGGTTATCCCCCTAAAAATACGAAATATTAGCTGCCTGGGCGGATGGACCATTCTCTTTCACCTGGTCCTCGCGGTATACCTACATTAGGGTGGTTCAAAAAAAGACCTAATTTTTCAGATGTGCTGCTCATTCGTGAATATGTTGTTTGTGATTTTGAAAAATTATTCCATTTTTTTTTTTTTAGCTCTATAGGACAATATTTACTACTGCCTCAGTGAAGTTGAAATTTCGAAATTTTGCCATTTTTGGCAATTTCAAAGTTCTCAGATCAAAGTCCTCATCTGGCTACCTGTAGGTTCTCATTTAATGAGGATGTTGGTTCAAGATGAGACTCGTACGATAATATTTAGTACTGCTTCAGAGACATTGAAGTTTTTTCACTATTTAGGGGTTTTCTTAGAGATTGGATTGCCAGGTGTTGCTCATGAGAATTCATTTTAAGAGAGTACAGATATACACGTGCTATATAAGTTATATGTTAGGGTTCAGATTTATAGGGTTGTAGATTTAATGTGTGAACTTAGGAAGGTATCTATATAGTTGTAGTTGAAATTAATATAGTTAATAATTACAAACAATGAGACGGTGACTTTCTATTTTTTTTTTTATAGAGATGTTACACAGCATTTATTTGTTGTTAGCCAACTAGTAAATAAGAGTTGAATTATTAATTAAGCGTTTTCTTAACATTGCGTAATCTACAGCACGCAAATAAATTGTGGAAACGTATGTATTGTATACATGGTATATGTAACTGATTTCAAATTTAGCAAATTAGGTGCTCGGTTATAGTTTTCATCAGACTCTACGTCGCTCGAAATTATATAAAGTTAAAAATTTAACGGATAATAAGATACGATCTATCGATAGCAAACTGGTTGCGGGTATTTCTATTGCCCAAAAATTATATTGGAAATATACGTAGTTCTCAATTTTTATACGCAAATCTTTCAACTCTTCGCAAGAACAGCTCCGTCAAATAAGCAAATATAGAGAAAAACCGAACGAATCCTACGTAACAATATTATATATGTATGTACACTAAACGTAATGGATTCTGATCCGGACGAGTTGGACAATTCTAGAAACAGCCAATCGGCGCTCTGGATTTTTTTAATTTTTTTAATCCAGAGCGCCGATTGGCTGTTTCTAGAATTGTCCAACTCGTCCGGATCAGAATCCATTACGTTTAGTGTACATAGGTACTTTTAAACGGTGCAAGAATCCTCGCGGTAAAGTAAAAAGTTATTATTTTTATCATCATATAATGATCGTGTTTCGAGGAGTTATACCATATCTGAATCTTTGCGTTCGTGGTGAAATGCGTTACGGTAAAAAAGAAAAAAGAAAAAAGAAAAGAAGAAAAAAAAAAAAAAAAAAAAAAAAAAAAAATATGGAGAGAAAATTGGAGAACGATGCTGGAAAGTGTTACGACCGACAGTCTCACTTACTCAAATGGGACGTGTGTGTCTAGCATATCAAGTAGTTCTAAAGAAGTAGTGTGTCTCGTCTATAACCGCGATACAAAACAAACTTTATTTTCTATGTTAAAGCCGTTATCACAGTTTTATACTAATACATATAATTATTGTTAATACATATTTTATTTCCGTATCAGACACCCACCCCGTGTGTCTAAACATATGTAATACAGTAGTTTCGTATGTCATTTTCAAATGCCTGCAGGAGGTAGACATTGAAAATATGTAGTATGTACAATTTTGCCAATTGAATAAAACTAAATGTTATAGAACATCGTGCAGCGTATAATCTCGTTAGATAACTCATCGATACGATCAGCAATCGTTTGAAAATTATAAACATGCTGTGCATGGACGTGAATTTTTTTTTTCTTCCTTTCTCACGTTTGTCGACGACTCTAATTCACACGATTTATATACAACGTATATTTAAAAGAAATCGTAGTTTCGCGACGTATTAATGAGGATCTAATCTTTCTTCGTATATACTTTTAGAAATACTTTTAGAAATAAATTTAATTAATTATTAATTAATCATACTAACTATTGAGTATCTATTAAAAATCAACCATATTTATCACTTATGACAAATATGCGATTAAAATATTTGACCGCCAAAAGTTGTGAATAGTTTTGCACTAAAAATGACTATAACGGTCGGTCTTATCGACAGTCCGAATCAACAAAAATGAGAAATTGACTAGTTTGATACGGGGCGTGAGTAAGAGGAACGTTATAAACGAGCTGAAAATATTGCAAGACTGAAGGATTTAATTCAATATAAAGCAAGAGAACGTTGCCCTGTTTGATTAGTGTCGTTGACAGATGGACGCAATGACGTCAATCGCTCCCGTCTTCTGTGTATCACGTGTATACATATATTATTAAGACCTCGAATTATATTCTAGCGTAAATATAATACCCGTACATAATAATATAGTACTATATTTTTCTCTAATATGATGATTTTCAAACAAATGTCATGCTTCAATTTTTCATCCCATTTATATTGTCTATTTATTATAGATTTAATTTAAAAAAAAAAGGTTGTTAATTGTTATGAACAAGTCATCTTAAGTTCCTATGTAAGTGAACGTTTAAGTTTTTCAAATGCCAGGCACATTGGCGTATGAAATTTATCAGTCTTGACCGACATTGCAAATCAACAAAGCGCTCTTGCAGATGGCGTGGAATTAAGCAGCCTTACAATTCACGAAGAATATTCTCATATACCTAACATAACCTAACCGAGCTTTATGCCCTTTGGTTCAATCTGTGTCACGTTATCGACTCGGGGCTGCCTCTAGAACGATGCGACGCTGTAGTATACGAGTTGAACTTGACCTAAAAAGCTTAGAACGAAAATCAATCTTTTTCAATGAGAAGATTTTTAGTATAAGCAATTTCTATTACACGAATAACTATATAGATGTAAACTATATACTTTATTATTAAAATATCAAGCAAGATCTAATATGCTGCAGTAATGAATAGCAATGAGTGTGTCAGTGATCCCAGCGCCCGGTCAGATTAAATTTAGAGAATGTTATAGTACATGTAGTTTGTTGTTTGGACGAAATTAAAGCAAACTATTTAGAGCACGGAGTTGTTGACACTATACCACTTGGCATAATAGCATGGATATTACGCAAACGTTCATGTTATGATGCGTATAGCGTATATCAGCCTATAGTTATAATGTCTGTGTTTATATTGCGGAGTTGAGTAATTGCGTCATCATGGTTGCAGGTCTAGGTTTCCTAGTTTCGTTCATAAAATAAACGCTGTTTCATACGAGCAATAAATTACTGTTTACTATAGATTTGACACAATCCAAGAGAGACATAATATGATAAAGCGTGAATAATATTCACGCAATACTTACTTACAGCAATATTATTATACTGTTTATAAATTTCACTTTTACGTATAGGTACATACATACGCTTATATATTTTGCTGGTTATTGACCTGTTTATCTATATATCTATCTCTGTCTTTGTTTATTTCTCGCTTTTATTAGGCGTAAATATATTTTTTTCAATACATAAGTATAATTTCGAAACTAATATAATAATTATTATTACGACTATATATATATATATATGCGAGCGTAGCGAAATGGTTGAAAAACTAGTTGCCTTGTTAAAAAAGGCAATATAAAAGTCCGGAAATAATGTATATGGAACACTATATGAACTTTAAAAGGTATTACATAGGTGTGATCTATTCGTTGAATTGTTACGGGTAAGTTGGAGAGCTGGGGGCGAGAGAATAGAAGGGGATGGATAACGATTTAGATAAATAGATAACGTTACTTTGTCATGTGGTGTAAGCATGACTGAAGGTCGTTGACCCTGTAGCGTACAATATCTACCGATTGCATGAACGCATATACATATATATGTAAATATTTTTCGAAACGTGAAGATTCTTATCATTATTTTATCATTCTTTTATAGATCGTGATTATTATACCACTTGTTTGAATTTTGTTGATTGTTTAAAACAGTTGTATAACTATAATGGCAAATTTAATGTTGTGTCCATTAATAGTGACGACGTCAGACCAGCGGAATCACTAAAATAATCGCTATACGAAAGCTCGAAGGCTTAGTGTATAAATATACATAATATCAGGGCTACTACCACTTTGTGCAGAGATCCGCGAAATTATTATTATTATTATTATTATTATCTGAATTTTCTAGGCTGTTCAATCCAAAAAATAGCAATTTTTTTTTTTTTTTTAGTCACATATTTTTATCTTAAAAAATTAACTCGATCAATTATTATACACGAGCCTATTAGTAGTATAAACGGTGACGAATATAAGCTGCACGTGATTATTGATGTGTTATTTATATTATTACCGCATGTACGTCGAGTGTACAACAAATTTGAATCTTAGATTTTGTTTGATGAGATAAGATTATGGTTTCCATTTCGAACCACTAATCTCTAAGTACTATATGTATATCGGAAATAGTCACACAGAAAAAAAGGTTAACTTGATTCAAGACAATTTTGCGGTCCAAAAAATGAAGACCGAAATTTTCTCGGATCAAATCAAAAATTTTCTCGAACCAAGAAAATTGGGACAATTTTCTTGGTTCGAGTAAAATTTTTGATTTGATCCGAGAAAATTTCGGTCTTCATTTTTGGACCGCAAAATTGTCTTGAATCAAGTCAACCTTTCTTTCTGTGCATGAATTCATAACTAACAATTCCTGAGTCAAATCTATGTATATACATGAACGCTCATTCAACTCACTCGGTACTTTCAAATGTCCGACCTTGCCGCTGGCTTTTCGCCCCGTGCAACAATTATGGCGATAGACTGGTGCAGAGTGTGAAACAATCGCTGATTTAATTAGATCGATAATATGGTAACCTTATATTGTTCGCACGATTGATACATAATATTTATTTCGATTTTTTTTATATCGTATACAAAATACGTCAATTAGATATCAAATTCAATGTTTCTCAGATCAAATCTACAATAACAAAGCCTTTCGGTATTATAAAAGATAAAAATCCAGATGAGACATTGACATAGTTAAATCTCGAAACGGCTGTTTGAAAAGTTAATAAATTTAGTGAAGATTTTTTGGATGAGATTTATCGTGTCGGTGACGACATATAGATAGATTGAAGTAATTTTTCCCGAATAATTTAATATTAACGATCGTGTTGAGCTGCGAAACGAATTTTGCCTATAAACGAATAATAATAAAAAAAAAAAAAAAAAAAAAAGAAACGGTTTAAATGTAGCTGTATACGTATGTATAATACGTAATATTATATGAAACGTCAAACACAGCTGACTGCGCTTAGTGGTGAAACTTGTTGATGAGAAATTGAAGGTGGGGCAGAGAAGATGGCCAGTCACGATTCACGACGATACGGGGTGAACGTCACGCTGCAAAACACACGATTCTTAATTACGAAAACAAACCGATGACTTTTGAACGTTGCTTAATCAAGATTAATCGAGATATGTATGTATTAAATACCAAGGCCGAGTTCATCGCATGTGAAACATTCGTGATTAGTTGATTTAGCAGCTCCCACCCCGCTTAATTACTACCCAAACTATATGTAGTACAGAATATTATAACAAGTACAATACATATTTGTCAAATGTGTTAAAACTTATACAGAAATAAGAAGAGTGTAGGTCAAAGGTTGGATTTAAAGTGATTAATCTTCTCGTCAAACTGTCTAAATATTCAAACAAATCACCGGAAGTAGTTTTTTCGGATTATAATGAACGAGGTGGAACTTTTCATCTGTTTTCTTTCATATTTTTTTTATTTATTTCCGATTATAATTTATCAATTTATCGTATTGCAATAATCTGCAATATTCGAAATCTTCCGAATATAATATTGTCATTGTTATACTGGTGAGACCTTGTGGTATAATTTATACTCATGTATTGTGAGTATAATGGGAATTACACTTCCGTGACTGTATTATACTATACGTATATATATTTATCTATTTTTCACAAATTGGATGTCTAAACTTCTGGAACACTATTATTCGATCGCGTTTGACCATTGCGTGGAACAGGATGGGATAAATGATTTCGTATTTTTCAGAGCGTGTCAACAGTTTGTATGCAATAAAAAAAAAAAAAAAACAATGGAATCCGTAAAAATGAATCACTTGATAATTTAGAAAAAAAAAAAAAAAAAAAACATTGTTACCGCATATAACAGTAAGGAATTAGAATAACGATGTATAAAATGAATAGTTTGTTAATTTTACATCGCAATAATTCTTCTGTTTAGTTTAACGAAACTCGTTTTACCATTTGCGAAACGTTAGACGACCACGACTCACGCCTACGTAGCATTAGACTTTTGAAAGAGAAGAAGTCGGTTCCTTCGTACTTTAAGTTCAAAAGGTGAACCGTCTAATCCACGTGAATCAAGATGGTATAATTTTTTGTCCCTGGGTAGTTGATTCGTTGTTTGAATGGAAAATAACAAAACGTTATGCGCTAAGCTCCGCGTAGTATATGGTTGTTAATATTTTTACTTCCATACATATATAGAGAGCCGGAAAACGAATAAAAGATAAGAGGCGGTGACGCGAGAATTTCATGAAATTTCAGAAATCTCAAGATTTTCATTTTTTTCAAAATAATTACTACGTAAAATGTTTGCCATTCAGTTTTATTTATTGTTCAACTATTATTATAGGCTCCGCTACGGTATAGATTGAAATATATATCGAAACTGCTAAGTATATAGTTTCGGGTATAAATTTATCGGAAAAACGAAAGTTGATGAAATTGAGTTGATAAAAATATAAACGAACCATTCAAGAAAGCTGTTAGAAGTCTAAAAAATATGTACTAATTGTTAGTATATGTATACGCAGGGTCAACGCCCCTGCGCTCGCCGGGTTGGTGCTGACTTATTGTTTACTATACTTAAGAGTAAAAAATAGGCATCTGGCATTTGAAGAAATAAACGATCTATACAGAACCAGCTGGGAAAAAGAGTTGTTCTAAAACATTTTTATCTAGAAGGAAGTTCGCCAGGATGTAAGAAAAACCATGAATCAGACTCTATCGAAGATTTCGAAAAAGACAAGGCTAGAATTAAAAAAATAAATAAATAAATAAATAAAAATAAGAGGATACCGAAAACGCGAACTAACAATAGGAACAAGGTCGCCCTCGTTCGAAGGCGCCCATGGCCTCCTTTTAAGTTTAAAACGTTATTATTGTTATTATGCATCCATATAGATTCCGTGAGTGTTGATATTTTTAATTGACAATAATCTTGGAGTATAATGAATTCCATGGTAAATATCTTATGTAGTAATTAAATATGTAATAAGAGAGAAAACTCCAGTTTACATTTACTTTAATAATTATTCTGTATAGGAACGATCAACATTTTTAATAACACTGGATTGGATTGGTGTATTGCGTATGGTATATGAGGAAAGAAGAAAGCTCGAACGAAAAAATCTCGCGTTTTATAATCATGTTCAAATATCGCTTTCTACTGCGCATCTCCGTTTGGCAATATGTATATTTTTATGGGTCACTGTTGATTGCCGAACTTTTAACTACCGGAAGAATTTCATCAGCGTGAATAATAATTTGTCGTGACTGCATTTTCTTTTCTTTTCTTTTCTTTTCTTTTGGTTTAGTTTTGTTTCCTTTTTATTTTTAGGCCTATTGCCAAAGTGTCTTAAGTGCTGACCTCGAATAGAAGAATGCCAAGCTGCAGCTTACGGTTTATATATTTGAAACTGCAGCATGGTATAAAAAAAAAAAAAAAAAAAAAAAATAAAAATAAATGGATTAATATGTGTACAGACATATAGGAACGTATATAAGAGAGAATATATTTGCACAACTCTCCGGTTGGCAACTCCTCGCGCAAAACTTGAGGAGGAGCGCCGTTTACATCTCAGAATAATGTCAACTGATCCTAAGACCGAGGCTCGCATTTCCACGGAATAAAAACAACAACTATAAACTTATATCTCGCGTGTAATGCAACACTTCTGTATATGCGTATAACATATGCAGTATTACGTCGCAGTAAACAATAAGATATTTATATTTGACTTCTGGGGCGAAATCTGAGCCCGAAGTCCCCCGTCGAATCAAGAAGATATCGCAAAGTGAAGAACAACGTACAATAAACTGCTTATGTAACTTAATTGGTGACAAAAAATAAAAAAATTACCAAAGCTGTTTCTAATATCGAATGATTACATATAAAGTAGTTTCCTAAATGACTACATAATTTTAAGTTTTTCCCTTTAGATTCTATTACGAGCCTTATATGTACCTCTGATAATTATTAACCATATTCTGAATAACCATAGTCAGATGGCGTCATTACAAGTCGAGTGCTTGGAGCGAAGCGAGTAGCAGCTTGCTTCCCTATATTGACGTCAGATTCTCGTTGGATTACGATGAATTCAATATATATATAGTTTAAGAATAATATGAAGTTATGCCGCACAAGATCTGGGAAAGTTTGAGTGTGAAAAACATCTGCGGTTTATTTTCGTTACGTATATAGAGATTGGAAAAGAAGAGATTGAGAGGAAGAAAAAAACGGTACTACTATTCGGTGTGTGTGTGTGTGTGTGTTCACAGTCTTTGATATGTCTATAATTTTTGATAATGTTTGATGATACGATTAAACATTTATTCGTAGACCGCTATATCTCCAAATATCTCTAAGTTAGCCATAGAATCTGTATCTTAAATCGGATTATATGATAGGATGATAATTTAAATACGCAATATTAAATTTTATTGCGTCAATCTGATAATAAGCCAGTGCTTCACACAGTTCCGACGATTCAATCATATTTCATGTGTATTTGGTTGATCAGTTGAACGGTATGTTGGTAGGTATTGCAATTAGTCATAGCGGGTTCCCTTTCTCCGCATATATACCACACATCGGTATATAAGTTTCAATATTCTATAATTTAGTATAATATTTCGTATGTATTGAATATAATTATTATTTCTATATGAATAATATAAGAAGAGAGAATAAGAGAATAAGAAGAGTGTCCTAATTAAAGTATAATGGCACCACCCACTGACACAAAACTGGTTACGGTCTAAGAACTACATTCCTCTGACTAAAGTGAAATGAATTATTATAGTTCTCATTCGTATGTCATTGTGTCTCGCTATTGGTTAGAGATAAAATTTTCTCAGTAGGTATATGTATAGTATTCGAATGTTACTATTTCCGTTTGATAATCATCCATCATCCTCGTTGTAAATCAATATAAAAAAATTCTTTAAAAATTGAACGAATTTAATTCCAAATTTATTTCGATCGAGATTATTTTCCGAAATCTCACAACATTTGTATTTATTCTAATACCTTCCGCAAGGTATTGTAATATAATATTCGAGTATCTAGATCTGAGTGGAATAAATTGTAAAAAAAAAAAAAAATAAAATAAAGGTTCGGATGTAAAGAAAGAATCCCATTTATAAGCGTAATATTAATCTATGGCTTGACTTTGCCTAGGCTTAATTCGGCACCTCTACATTCAACATCACGTCGCAACAACTCACAGTCTTGCTTGCCATGGCGGACTCCGTGCGTTGAACAACGTATAGTATGTATGCGTCACGAAAGAGGGGAGGTATAGTATAGTATAGTAGTAACAAAGAACAGTATGTATTCGGTCCCCCTCTCTTCGTCCACCATCACAAAGTTGAGAATTATTTTAGTTTTATTTCTTTCTTTTTTTTTCTTTCTTTCTACGGAGCGTATAATATTATGTCGAAAGCAAAAAATGATTGCTATGTTGTTTGATAATAATTGTTGGTAAAGAAACATCTTCTGAAATTCGTTGTATATCTATTACCGTTATATTCAATCGTGAGTATAAAAACTAAATGTATATATATATACTATAATATGTGTATATTATACGCATGTCATACTATACGAATTAAATTGTGTAAATAATTGTTGTATAACAGAAGAAGTAATGCTCGCTGTCACGCTAATAATTGTAACTCTAGGTACAGAAATGAGATATAGGTACTATAAAATTGAGCTTTGTTCCTTCTGAGATTTAGTTTCGCAGTTTTATATCCGCCTACGGAACGAATGAATCGAGGTGAGCGGTAAAGATTGATTTACACAGTCAGAGATAGATATAATTCGTAAATATCAAATGTTTAAAGTGTATTAAAAAAAAAAGGAAAAAAAAAAAAAAAAAAAATGATAGGGCTAGGTATATCTTTGTTATGTACTTATTATGTATATATACGTATAATAGAAGTTTCGAACGTATCGTATAAGATAAGATTTATATACTCACGTGTAGGGTTGAGTTACGAAATGATTAGAGAGCTGACGATATCACAAAACTTTATAGTCCAATGTATGTATAATCAAAAAAAATTAAGGAATTTTATTTTTTTCAATATCAAAAACAAAAGAAAAATAAGAACTTGTCAGATCTCGTACGAAACAAAGGCGGCAAAAGTAAGTAAGGCGCGCGCGTGTGTTGCTGGGCTGACGCAACGAAATGTCAGAATTTTATCTTCAATATTAACGATTACACGTTAACGTAAAAGGTATAGGTACTCTTTTCGTGTATAATAATTATATATTTTAACAATATTTATACGTTAATATTTAACGATGAAAATTTTACACGCAATAAATAAATTTATTAATTATAAATTCGTTGTTTTATATATTTAAGAATAGTCAGCCTTTAAGTTACTTTATAATATTGGTAATCGCTTATTTTTTTCTTTGTTATTCTTATTCTTTTTTTTTTTTTTTTAATATTATTTTTAAAAACTTGTCGTCACGGCGGAATGTGTAATACTTTTATTTATATGATATTTATAGTATATATTATAAGGTTTATTCCACGACGATTTATTAAGTGATAACGAGTTTTAATATAAGCGTATTTGGGTTTACTTATTTCGATTTATTTAATTCCTTTTTTCGGAAAGACTACGCGAATATTTAATAACTCATAGTTTAACACGACACGGTTGCGTGTAGTTCAATAAACTACAAGTCTCCGGGTCATAGGAAGGCTCCACTCGGAGCAAATGAGCACGCGGTGCGTCCGCTGAGGTTTTCTCACTGCATTTGACTTCATCCTCCACTTCATACGGTCGGAGAACTCCGGCTGCCAGCCGGTCGCCCTCCTCTCTCCCCCCATCGCTACTTACTCCACGGTAAACGTATACCTATATATGCTCAAACACGGATGATACAGGCTGCGTATGCTACATCAGATGGTGGGGATGTCAAACCGGAGGGGATCGTCACAAATAGTTTTGCAAGTTTGAACTGGTCTGTGCAAGTTGAGGACCATAAAGATTGCAATATAAAGCGATTGGGAAATAGGTTTAAAATATATCGAATATTCTAGAACTTTCAGGAATCTGAGTATAAAGAGTTGGAAATAAAGTACTAAATAGCAGAAAATTCGATGATGCAGCAAGATATTTCTTATTTGTCGTCAACTACAAGTCGTAGTTCTTCGTTTTTCCCAAAGTTTATCAAAGAAGCTTTATATTATAATAGTGAAAATAAATCAACGACCTTGAAAGCATAAAGGGCGATTGTAACGTAATGATGTTGCGTGTTTGAAATAAAAGAAAGAATTTCTTTTTTCTTTTTTTTTTTACAGCTCCTAACTAAATTTTAGATGAAATTCAACAACCAGTTGAATAATGTTGCATAAACTTGATGAAAACGTCACACGTGCTACTAGGTCGACTTCGGTTAACCTTGTCAGCTGTTTCTGACATAAAGTTACGGCTGTTGCAGTCAGTCAGATAATACCAATAATCTTAAATATTATCTAGATAATATCTGAGAAAGGCCGAAAATAGCCGAGCTGGCGCGACGCGGCGGCTGGCAATACGAACGTCACTAACCGACTGTGAACAGTTGTATAGGCAGAAAGAAAGAACTCGCGACGTGAAGGGCTCGAGAACGAAAATATCCTGTAACTTTACATCGACAGATACTACTGCTACTGCAGCCAATATTTATATAAAATAAATTGTTGTTGTATTTTCCAGCTTTTGAAATAATATTTTTTATTCTAATACCTGTTGCAGCTGTAGACATTTATGTCAATATTAATTCACCACATATTATGTTCACAAGAAGATTCAGGTTTTTTCAGGAGACTTAGATTTTTTTTTTTTTTTTTTCATTCTTCAGTGAACACGTGCGCGATCGTTTTTTGAATTGACGATGTATAGCAACAAGTTCAGATGAAAGAAGCGCTATAATTAGCATCTAGTAAATGGCTTTCAATTCAGCGGTATAGAAAGTGACTGTCGAATTTTTTTGGAGACTAGAATAGTTAAACAAATAAAAACAAAATCATAAAGAAAATCGAAAGACTATAGTATAGAAATAAATTTCAAGTTTCATTAAATTACAGATTAATCGATTTATATAATTCGCTTGAAATTATTGATCATTTCTTAGAAATTCGAATACCTGACTAGTATTTATATTTATACGTAGGGATTACAAGATCCGATTGGGAAATTCCTTGGGGTCTAGGGACCAAGGAAAACTAGGATGGATAGCGATGGGTAAACTGGTGTGAAAGTTTTACGGAGGGACGCGAGCGCGAAGGGTAGATAAATATAACGCGGATAATTTGATGTATGGATATAATGTTTTGGTATAGGTAGACGACTGATTTCATATATTTTAAGGGGGCTTTAGGTCGGATGAGAAGAATACTTATTTAAACGACGAGATATTTTATCATACATATGGTAAATATTTAATTAACAATTATAAATCGTACGTTCACGTGTGAGCGCACTGTGTTTAAACGTTCGTATATTATTTTAGAATCATATATGATATATGATAGTAGATTACTATAGTATAGGTAAGTATTCATTAAAGAAGTTTACTGTAATGCCGACAGTATTCTTCCTGCTCACTTATATATTATCAATGTGAATAATTATATGAAATATGCATTTTTATATGTACATGCGATCAAAAGGTTATTAACGCAGGAATTTTTTATTCTTTATTTCTAAATCGCAATATTTGTTTTAATTAATTTTTTTTTTTTTTTTTTTTTTTTTACATACATATTTCGACTAGACGAATATTTCTGTTGAATATTTTGTGCTAGAAAAATAACTTATTCATAAACTCTATTTATAGGCAATTACTTATTAATCCTCGCATCATGAAAGAGGAGCCGCAAGAATATTAAATTGGTTTTGTCAACCATTTGTCGTTTCGTATTACACCCCTGCATGATATGTATACATACGTTCGTTCGCGTATCTATTCTATGTTCACACTAAACAATCTACGAACGAAAAGTTACATTCGTAGTTCAGTAACAATTTTCATGTTCTCTTTTTTTTTTTTTTTTTTTTTTCAAATTATTGTTCGCGCGACGAACCGCGACACGTGCGATAACTCGAAACAGTTTCTTTGCAACTGTTTGACCTGAACGCTTGAACGCATTCTAATTCTGCATTCTGAATATAAAAAAAAAGGTCATTGCACTTCTCGCATAGTTTATATATAATTTTCATATTCAAATTCCTTGTTATCGATATCAGTGCGTATAGCATCGATCGGCGATACGCACGAATACATAAATTATTTATCACAATAGTTTGCCCAGCTGCCTATATTCCATCGCATTGACTTGTACCCCGTTATCATATTATTTTATTCATTCTTTTTCTCGGCATATATATATATATACGCCGGAGCATAAGGACTTTATACGTTCGTAAAATAATATTATTAAAAGAATTGCTAGCTGAAATCTAGCTCCATCTACAAAGGTTTGAAACTTGCATAATATATACCTACATATCTGCAAGTTATATAAGCTACGTGACGGTTCGTTCTGTTTCGTCTTTCACCTCGCGTATTCCGATATATACGCACCTTCACAAATATATTACTCCAAATGTTTTAATTAAAGATATACTAAGGCTAAGCGGGCCAGTGTTTACTGCGAGGTTGAAAAAATCGAGGACGATCGATGCCATACGAATTGATATAGCAGTTATTAAAATATTCATGAATATTCGTAAGCCTAATGACGAGATTAACTCTAGATAAAAATAAAAAAAAGAAATCCTCAATCTCGTACAGATCGTCGGGCGCTGATTATAATAGAAATTATGATAGACCGCAGATATATATAACAGCGTGAAAAATTCTAGCTGTTCTAGAATATATATATGACCACTGACCGATAAGAACGAATTCTATATGAAAATTTAGGTCAGTAGAAGAGTGGGCACGTGGTTTGCTTGCGTGGTTATCGAATCTAATTTTCTTTCGAACTTACACACCATGACTTGTTATACGACTTTGTGTCTCATTATAACTATATACTACGTATACAGTCGCGAGTGACGCAAATGAACTAAAATTTCATCTGCTTAACTATATTTTTTTCTAATTTTGTCAGAAATTATGTACCTATACAGGGTGATTCAGAATTCGTGACAAATCTCTTGAGGGGTTAATCCTCGTCAAAATTGGGATCGAAAGTTCCTGAGCCATTTTTCTGAAAAATGATTTCTTTTTCTTAGAAATTTTTTTTTTTCCGACAAATAATTTTTTTTTTTTTTTTTTTTCTATATCATTTGTCAATTTTGAAGTATCCCACATGATGCCAATGAGTGACATTATTTTCTAGTATGCGCCATAACAATTAAAAACTTTTGTAGTTTTTGACGAGATTTTTGAGTATATATCCGAGATTTTTGGATCTCTCTATATATAGGTTTATGATGTTATATATTTATTTTGGTGGTAATATCGCCTGGCGATGATTCTGCAGAGCTGACAGTGAGATTCATTTCTTTTGATGTTAATGCGCATAAGCTATGGATATTCATTATTAAAACTTGTTGATATTATACATTGCGCAAATACGTATGCGATTGAAAGTACATATAATAATCACGAAAGATAACTTTCAGAGCTGCTGAAGGCTAACGCCAAGCTTGCTTACCTCGTGAAATTATACTTAATGCATATATTCGTTACTATATACATATATTTCATATTTCAAAAGCTTACGCGCCTACTTCTCTGTCAATTTAACTTCCTGCACCTACTGAAGTGTCAAGGTTGGAGAGAAACCATAAATAACATCTGACGCCCGAATAGCTTAGCTCATAGGAGGCTGTAGGCCACGGCTTGTCTTAAGGTGCCACAGTACTGGCGTGTCCTATATATATTTTGTGACGTCAGAATCGTGAAATACGAGGAATTTCGTCGACAAATTGAGCCCAAACGAGGAAACGAATTCCACGGGTATTATTTTTTTATAAAAGCTTGAATTGATCTGTAGGGCGCTTACTTAGTGATTTTCAGCGTAGATTACCCAGTAATGTGTATTGCTAATAAATAAAAGTGACAGGTCGTTTATACATATCCAACATGGCGGCATCAGAATTCGGCCATTACCGACTTGTCGTATTTTCGCCGCATCCAGGAGATTAAAACGTCTATCACTCAACACAGGGAGTAAGCGCCCCGTAGGAATACACACTTATTTCAGGAAAACTTATTTCACCCATCTGCGTCCCGTAAATAAGGCTCAATTTGTCGACGAAATTCCTCGTATTTGACGTCTCGGTATGACATATATCTATCGAAAATCTGAGCATCGACTTCCGGTACTGTGGCACCTTAAAGATTTTCGCCTCAGATTATGTCAAAAAACGGAACTATTCTATTCAGCTTCCAAAATAATATCTCTTGTAAGTTCATATTGTCAGTTTCGAAAATACTAATTCCTTCTAACTTTTCGTCCTTTGACCCATTTCCAAATAAAGCTCATAAATTCAGAAAAAAGAGCTGCTCATTTAGGACCAAAATTTTTAACTTTGTTTTTCAATTCTTAAATTTCCCTGGGCTGTTGCTAGGGGAAATATATGAGATGCCTTTCAATTCAATCTCACGTCACTGGTGCAACGGAGACGGAACCGGACGGGGGTGGATTACGACTAAAGTCGAGCGACTGAAGGACAGAACGAGGAAGAGCGAGAGAGACAGATAGGAATATCGATTTGCAAGTGGTGGAGCCCCTTTCGAGGCCAGACTAGGCGTTTGTCTAGTCTGATGCAACCTTGCCTCCCTACCACCCCATGACTTTCTCGCCCTCATCAGCCCCTGTTGCTCTTTACTATAGCATCAAGACCTCGCTACTACATATAGCTTCACGTATAAACAATGAAAAATATTGTACGGAAGTATATAAAAGAATAAATCGAAAGTGTAAAATAATTGATTGTTATTATAAAGCGAAGTGATTCCTTATTTTTGTTATGTCTTATAATGTGCTTGAGAATTGCATCGTGGTTCTTTCAACTTCTCATACTACGTGGTAAAGTTGAATGTCACTAATATAATGTTACGCAAGAATTACAGCGCGTAACTAAAGACAGTCGATACTATTCTGATGAGAGATCGAAGAACTTCTTGTAATAGATACAGTGGCTAGGATGCAGTGTACTGCACCTATTACTGAACATCCTCATTTCTCTGTGTCTTTAGACATAGACTGCAGAGAGAGAAAATTACCGTATGATAGAGGCGTTTAACGGTGTTCTACGGAGCATCTCGAAGACGTGATTTAACGAATGACGAAATATTCGCGGAGACATAGGCAGCGCTTCGCTGAATTGAATAACAAAAAAATGCTAAAATCGCTTATCTATTGCATTTTAATCTGCGGTACTACCTATTGATATACAATGTAGGTATATATTCAGATTTCGCTGTGATGAATACATCGAGTCGATCGTTATCTTTTCGTGAAACTATCAAGCTGACATTCTACTTTATATAGAAGTTATAGAAATAACAGTTATAAACATAATATAAAGATAACACTACCGCGTCTTTGGTTCTTTGGGAATAAAAACTGAACCAAACAATTTACGGTCTTTACCTTCCCTAAGAAATTATACTTATTTTTCTTCCGGGGGATACCGGTTATAGTGTTATTGACCGAACAAAAGACGATTAACGGGATCGGGTTTAGAATAATGGAAGAAAGTCGCGCTGCGCGAGTATATATAACGCATATATGCGACATTATTATACCAAGAACTTGGTATGTGTTATTTTAAAGTATATGTAAAGAACTATATGGTACTATCTTTTAATTGTGCTGATTTGTTGAGACAGTTTCATCTCGTGCGTGAGATTAATGCCGAGGCAAACTTTCAAGTTTACGATATTGAATAATGCTCGTCGATTGTTTCATTCATTCAAATGTAAAAATTAAATATGTTTTTCTGTGTGTAAAAAAACAATCTATTACAAGCTTGCGATAACGAATTATAAATTCAGCATAGTACCATAACAAGAAATTCTAAACAGAATACCCGATACGAATTGGACGATTTCCGATCCTTGCTCAGTAAACATCCGATTTTATCAACGATATTTGTTAACTTATATCTACGATAATATGTACAAAGTATACGAAAAATGCGATATTCAATATCACCATATTTTTATAGCATATGTCGTCTAATCATTTATTTGTGCCTATATTCTGCGTAGTTTACACTTTTCGTGGCAACGAATGTTCGCTCATTATTATTATTATTATTATTATTATTATTATTTTTATTATTTTAGAAACTATTGTTTAGCCTAACATATGACGTAAGACGTTTGAATAACTCGACAATTGGATACAGAAATCGTGTGTCGTGAGGATCATCGTGAGTGTCAAGATTGTCAACAAGAGATTCTAGTTAATTTTAATAAAGATTAAATGTAATGTATACAGTCTGAATTTATAAAACTTGATATTGAGACTCAATACCCCTTTGTCCCAACATATACATAAATATTGCTATAATATACTTCGTATATCAAATGCAGTAATTTATTATTAAAATAGATTTTTTTTTTTTTTTTCAAAAATTTAATATTGTTATTCGAGGATGATTTGCGTACACAACCCAAAGTTAACTCGGGCGTAAGTTGAAAATAGAACGAGGTTTTAGATCTCGTTTGATACCTATATACGCTCGTTTTGTCGTGTTGACAGTTCGGTTCCGGGACTAATAATCACTGTGATTAATGGAGGAAAAATAATACAGAAAGTTGATTTTTGTTTTGTCAAAGCTTAGGTGAATCTAAATAGTATGAGTTTCAGATATTTTGTTTAGTTGAATCGGTCAGGTAGCTGAGACACGAAAACAACGCAATATCCACTTCCTCTTGAACTATCGCTTCGCGGTGGCTTTGAGCAAATTACCTTTCCAGTATCGGAAATAAACGTGGAATAATAGAAATTCGTAAAAAGCTTACCCGGATGCGTCCAAAACGCTCCTACTCTCAAAGATCACCCAATCTTGGCCTCGTTCTTCCAACAATTTAAGTTTTAGAAGAGGAAGATAGAGCACTGTCCAACTCTGTGCTTGACAGTTTCTTGCACAACGCGCAATGGCGTCGCGGTTACACAGCTGATCACTGCGCACCAGTTGCCATATCAAGCCGCCATTATAGACGTAACAAAATAGTCCCTAAATAATTTATTGTTAGAGTGTTTTCAGCTCATCTAGAATGATTCTTCGGCCATGAAAGTGATAATAAAAATTTCTCGATAGCAAGTTGTATTTTTTATTTATTTCAACCGTAGTATTATCATCAATTTATTTGACTTATATTAATAAAATAATGTTACATGGGTATAGTTGTTTGTATGTTACATGCATAAAGTTTTTAAATTCTATGTATGAAGGCGTTATATTTTCTTTGATAAAAATTCTTATGTGTCAGAATCATACGATGCTGTAGAGAATAATTTCATCCAATAAATAGAATGAGTTTTGACATAAAACAATAATTTCTATTACAAATATTCCAATACTACGCAGTATGAACGACTGTGTTCGATCATTGATATCGATTGTTGAAATTCAGATTGACGAATAATAAATACATATGAACTTGTAATCGATCACTGCGATTGGTTGGAATCCGTAATGCAACATGAAGTATACAAACTTTAATCATGTAGCGTGGTATATGACGTAGATAGGCCACGAGTGATAAAACTATGGTAGACAAGCATCTCGGCTTATACTGCTGCGAGCACAGAGGGCTCTAATATCGTTACTCGAGCACTACTGGCGTCCTCTGCTTTTCAGCTTTAGAAGCAATAAGCCCGAACAACTCACTATTATATTTTTATTTGGTTTGTTCGTCTTAGTTACACTTTTCACACTTTTACCAGATTTTACACTTTTCACTAGGAATTTACACCTCCTATTGGGCGAGGGTAAAAAGTGCAGGAAAATGGTAGAAAGTGTAAACTGAGACGAACACAGCTAATAGATCCGATAGCGAAGTAGCCGTGTTTTGTAATCAGAGATAAGCCAAAAAAAAAAAAAACGGAAGAAGAAGAAGAAGAAGAAACCGTGTTTTGTCGGCCAGTGGATATCATTTGAATTATAAGTCGTTGCAGTGTGTTCGAAATATTAATTTATTTTGAAATTCACACGCTCATTATTCGCGTACGTATTTGTGGAAAGTTTTGAGGTTAGGAATTAGCATCGCTAACAATTCTGTAAAACATGTCAGAGTATGATAAACTTGTTGACACATCGACGAAAGGTTTGGCTTGTCTATGTTTCCGCAACAAGGACAGACTCTCAATTGCAGAAATAACGGAAATATTTTCTAAACACGGAAAGATAGTGAGCATTAATTGCGCTGGCGATGATCAAGGCTTTCGTTTTATAAGATATCGCACTAAAGAAGAAGCGTTAAAATGTGCAATTGCATTGAATAAACATCCTAGCATACAATTACACCCAGTTAAACCAAAGTCCAACGATTTTAACAAAGATAATCACCATGATCAATTCAATAAAAATAAATGGGAGAACATCAATGATCAGAGAAATGATGTGATGCCGCACAATGCCGAACAAACCAACAAAGCAAACTCAACAAGAGGTAGTACATCCTCTAGAAGATCAAAAACTAACAATTATCAGAGAAAAGATACAGATAATCAAGTTCACAATGGCCTCACCAGCGTCAACAATTTGAATAATAGAAGTGGTGAGACTGGCAAAGACCAGAACCCAATAAGGAATCGTTTAAATTTCAGACAATATCCGAAATCTGATGAGTCTGACCATAAGAACAACGAAATTCAGAATCAAAATAGTCGTATGAATGCATCAAAGCTTGCGAATTTACATAAACTTCGCGGTACTATTGCAAACACTTTCCAAGCTCCTGGGAATGATTTGACAACGAATGTTCCTGCAGTTCCAGCTGATTTAAAACCATTCCAAAATATCTCCAGCCCACCTTTATCGCATCAGTCTAGTAAAGGACAGTCAGTGATGACTGATATGCCGCCGCCTCTGGTCTCCGGTATATCCTCTCTTCATTCTGGTCAAACAAATGTTCCAGATGAAGAAATAGAAGTAGTACTTGCTTGCGACGTAATTCTAGCTAATATTCATTCTAACATCGGTGTTAGCAACATTTATCAAATGCTTAGAAAATTTTGTCCAATTTATGTTTCTGACATTGAAACTGTGCCTGAAATCAATGTCAGGTTCTGCTATGCTTATTTTGAGACACCACACGACGCTATAGGAGTTGAACAATCATTCGATGGAGTCTCTGTATGCGGAAAAAATCTGATTACTTTAAGACCACAGAGGCTAGAAGTTGAAGCAGGAATTTTCTAAAATCATAGTACTGCAGCTGAGAATGAATACTAACAATAGCTACAGTACTGATTACGAAAAAGTAAGAATACGTCAGAATATTTTATATCAATATTTGACAGATGCTCATGATGTTGTGTTATATTTTTCAGTCTGACTTGTTATCGCTGTGCCGATAATGCAATATTTATCAAGGCTGATACTTAATATTAGATTCTTGAGGTGCATCGCAAGCTTTGGATCATGATAGACAATTTCTTTGTAATTGTTCAGAAATTTGTCAACATAGTTCTTAAAACTGTTATGAACAGTTGTTCTCTGCCAGATGCAAGAATTTGCATTTGTTATATATTAGGTTTAAATGTGATTAAAGCGATTAGTTAAATCATAGTTACGCACCTTGAGTTCTGATGTTATGAGACAATTACAGACGGTTATACCAAATCTTTCTATACTTGTAAGATTCAACTTGTGCTTGATTTAGTTTAGGAATAGAATGTTCCTAACAGCCAGCTGTGTCATTGTAACTAAAAATACTGATTCTTCTTCTGCAAGAAGAAAAATTAAATAGTAACTTCAACTGAGTTCATGATAAAGATAACTAATGTCAGCTCTATGTTACTACGAACGAAATATGTTGGATAATGGTGTTTCAATATTCGATTCTGTTACGATATTTTTTAATTATAGTATTTTCCTTTGTTAAGAAGACACTTTGTTCGAGTTAATTTTTTACTTTTATTTTGCATGAGTTTGTACCATTTTTAACTGAAGAACAAACGGAATATAATTTATGATTTTTGTTTCATTAGGTACAAGTGTTATTACCTATTTGGAATCGTATATATTGATTATTATTCATATTAATTATATTTATTGCCTCTATTCCATGCATGTCATTTTTATGAATTCAATTATTAATCATTTAGTAGTAAGATTTACGGAGATAAAGAATCTGTATATTTGGTTTATAATATTTTCATTTTGAACGGGAATCGCAAATATGATAGTACCGGTATTATGGTAGCTAACATGCTTTGAACACACAGTAACCAGGCTACAAATATAATGAAAAGTACGAAATTCCGAAAATATGCGATGAAATCTTACATAATAGATACTTATGTTCGCCTGTACAAGGCATTAAAACAAATCTTTTTGATACAGCAATTGAGTTTATACTCGGGAGTAGTTTATGAAATTTAAATTCGAAAAAGCATTATGTTGGTAAAGGTGATTGCAATGTGCAAAATCTGTCGAATTTTACTCCATTAAGTTAATCTATTTTTATAAGTATTTTATCCCACTAATGTATTGCAAAATTGAAACTAAATTTTAACATTCGGTTCGTCTTATTCTTCTGATGCATCATTTTTCAGAATATCCATGGCTTAATATTTTTAATTCAACAGCTTTAACGGGCTGTAGCTTACTCACACTATGCGCTGATTTTTTTTTTCACTGATGTTAGATATGTGAAAACATGAAGGGATTTAAAAACGTGTTACTTGAACTGTATTGATATATGAAATAAATTCAGTTATTATTTGATATGGCATTTCTCTTCCTTTATCGCTAGTTACACTTACATTCGTAAATTGATTTCAAATTTTTACCAAGTTATTTGTTGCATGCTTACCGATCGCGACCGTAACAATCTGATTAAATCAGTGGATATGAACTTTCGAATAGTTCGCGCTATAAGGGGTTCCATTGTCGGGTGGTGCTGCCGCTGTGTACAGTGGCTACAGAATGAATTATTATTCAAATACACCAAGAAACCAATTCTCTGTTGTCTGCCCCATTTCATCGATATCATATTCACAATCGCGATACATTAATCGTGTTGATACACACGATTGAAAACCAGACGTGATTATTCGAAAGAAAATAAAATCCATTTCTATACGAATTAATTATATAAAATGCACACATGTGTATTTTATTTATATCGAGTTTTTTTTTGTTTTTTTTTGCAGCCGGAACCTATGCAATTATCGTTCACTGGAAATTACGTGAATCTTTAGTTAACACAAACAGTAGTACGTCTATAATATGATATTTGATTAGTATGATATAATCAATATCAATTAGTTCATTGGCGGTTCTATTATGAAAAAGAATCCGTTGAAGACAACTGTAATATCATTAATAGTATCTAAATGTGTCTGACCGCATGATATATCAATTTCTCATTTCAACTTAGAAAAATGGTTCTTTTTCTATTGCAATTTCTTTTTGTAGACTGCTCTGAGATCAGGTCAAATATTGACATTCACGATTTTATAACTGCAGACGTAGTCCGATCGGTATAATATGAAGCATATGTATCATGCAGGTAACTGGTAACTATAGTCGGATGTGTGTTAAGCATTTTCGAAAGTCACATTACTTTTTTCTTGCTTTGAGTATTTTTAGCAAAATGATATGTTATTTTTCTGCTCTGATAATTTTTTTCCTTGTCGTAAAGTAATTTATTTATAATGCCCTTGCGCCTTACCCTTGGCCTTCGGGCTTTCCGCAGTTCCTGTCTAACAGGCTCAAGTTGCGGTTTAATGTAAATGTGATAATTCCTCGGTTCGCGCACGTTCATATGGAATATAGTTGGCATCCTCCTGGTGAATTTTTTAATCCCAGCTGGAATCGAATTAACCTGTGTAGCTTCTTTATCGATTCTGGCAACTCACGCGGCGGACGCCCAAGGCGATGTGGGAATCCCTGAAATAGGCTTCATGCGCCTCTGTGTTCCTAATTTGTAAAAAAAATCAATCTTACAAATCGCAAAAGGTCGAAAATTACGTTGGTGCGTATATTATAATTCATAAATATATACGCACGGAGAAATTTATGAGACAAATTGATTTACATCTTCAATTTGATCGTGATACAGATGTATAGACCAGTAAACGTATCATTATAAATATGCTAATCGTTAAGTCTTCGTATTAATAAATTAACGAATGTGGCAACATGATCGTATGCAGAGGACTTAGGTAATTGAAATTTGGATTAAATTCGTAATATTATCTTCAACGAGATATAGTAGAATTTATTAAGCGTTTAAATATCTCGGCACGTCCGTTATACGATCGTTGTCATAAATATTGAGATTGGTTCTTCTATCTAACAATAGTATACATCAGAATTATAAATATACGTGCTACAGTCAACATTTTATTCTCAATACGTAGCTCTATGCGGCAATATTGTATATTAGTTAATAAAAAAATATTGCTGTCTCTTGAAATGTACGCGAGGTTGCGATATAGTATAAACATTAAAGAGTCAAAACTATCTATCACTCTGCTCTCAATTCGTTAGCAAAAGTTATGCGAGTGAAACAAATTATACGTCCACCTCGAATTGCAATGTAAATAAATAGCCGGAAACCTTGAGATGATATGAAAATATTTTGACATTGAATGAAAAACAAGCAAGTGAGAAAGCTTAGGGAAAGCAAAGTTGAACGTGACAAACCATCATCATCATCACCATCATTGTCATATAATCTAGTGTAAGTAATCTTTTGCGAGAAATAATCATGTCTGACAATGAGTGGGGAGAGGCGGAAGAATGGGCAACAGTAGACGCCGAGTCTAGCGTTCTGTGTGAAGTCGTTTGACTTCAGTTGATTTTAGACCACGATGCTGCGAAGAAGGTCCTCCGCATCCCTCTGCGCCCTCACCCTGGCCGCCATGTGTATTTCGCCTATTCGCGCTTGGATCGACACTTACAAATCTGACATACACCCTGGTAGGTATTTGAAATATATAATTTTTCGTTACTTCTATTGGATATACATTTAGGTATTTGTATTACTATAGTCATGCAATATTTGGAAAATTTACTGTTTACTATACTTATTCCCATATGAAAACATGATGAAAAACTACTCAACGACAGTCCTATTATTATACTAATTTAAAAAATCTTGAATTTCATTCCCGAAGAAAAGAGCATGCTTTAGTTTGTAAATCACACAATCAGTTCCGCAGCATTATTATAGAATTGGAAAATAACTACAGTTTGAAATAGAAATTTCGCGTGTTGATAGATCTATAGTTACAAGACACTTATTATTATACGGTATCGTTATAAACTCGCGGTGGCTAGACTTGAAATTATACTTCGAAATTCCTATCTGCTCCATTTCTCTCTCTCTCTCTCTCTCTCTCTTTATGTATATATATATACATACGATACACCTTATGATTACGGTTAAGAGAAATGCGATTTGCAGTGATGTCATCGATGTTGACCGTTGGAGATTTAACTAATCAGTTATTCGCTTCGAATAAATTTATTTTTAATCCATAGAACTACAATAACTGTATTTTTCTAAACATTCCGTTACTATATATATATATATATATATATATATATATATATATATATATATATATAGTACCATTGAGAAGACATTACCGCATTTGCATATTTATAACATATCGGACAGCTCATTCTTAGATATTTTTTTTGTTCTTGAATTTTAAACAGAGTCTTAATCATAAATTGAAATTGCTTGTCAGTAACTATTATATTGGCATGTTAAAAACTAACAGATTGAAATTTGTTAAAATTAACATTGATACTAATTAATCTATCTGCCAACCATGTAATGATCATCAAAATAACTAATGACTCAATTTTCACATCTTCATGTTACATATATCACGCTGTGCAATTTAATCTCCATTTCCATTATAAAATTGACTTATGATATAGTACTTGAAGTAATTGTCGTCTATAGTTTTCGGATAATAACCGAATAGAATTATTGGCCTTCAATTCTGATACGTGCTAAAAGTATAAAAGGAATATATATTTTTCCGAATAGGTACATTAAACATTCCGCCAGTGATTCGGATTAAAAAGATTCATAGAACGAGTAACCGGGCATAATAAGCTTATATTATATCGTATACGAAAGAATTTCGTCATCAAGTTGAAAGACAGCCGTGAAATCGGCAAACGCTTCGAGTAGGTTTATGAAAGGAGTGTATGAAAGGCTCGGTGTTTATAAAAGTCGTGCACAGTGAGTATAATTGGCAAGTGTAAAAAACGAAGGTGATATATCTAGATAGTGGATTTTAGAAATTTCTTTTTCACCAACAATCGCGTTGGTGCATTGAGGTCTGAGCTTGACATTCATCTAAAGAAAACGATAATAGCAAACACCTGAATGATAGTGCTGCACGTTGCAGCGAGCTACGTACCCAATCAGGATTACAGCAACAATATCTGTATTCGTATTATAAATATCCGATTCCCAACTACGACCTCGTAGAGTTATCACAGCTAGGTTACCACAATCTGACTGCGAATGTTAGAACCGGTTGTAACTCAATAAGATATATTTGATATTCAGCCGAACCGAGACACATCTAGCCTCTGGAGTGGGATAATCAGATGTAGTGGCGTCAGAATGCATTAGCAACGTGTTTTGCGTTTAAGAACAATATATAAGTTTGCCGCTCTGTTCCTATATAGTGTTGGAAATTTTTATTGATGGTGGTTGTGACTTGTAGAAAATTCAGAACGTGGCAAGACTTCCGAATAATTTTATGGGACTTCCGTTTGTTAAATAGATCAGATTATCGAATCGAAGTTCGCCTCATGAAGCAAATGAAAGCGCGGCATTGTTACGTTATGGCTCTTTGAACTACTATTATACATCTGATAACTCTTTTCATTTCATTCATGACATCGAACTCCAGATTGCGTTACGCATGAAAGACGCTACTGCTCGACTAGACTGCATAGCTCTCGTTTAAAAATTGAAAGTGAATTTCTTTCTGAACGTTAAGTCGGAGAATGGGTACGGAGGTCTAAGGAATATTTTTAATTTTTGAATATAACTCCATGTGTGTAGTAATGTTTATTCAATTGTGTTGTTACCACGTACGTTTTACAGCTGAACAATGTTTCAATGTTGTTGTTCTTATTTACCTTCTCCTTCTAGCTATACTTGCTGATTCGTTGATATTCTCATGTTCTGCGATGCAATGTTATTTTGTGATCGCTTTAAGATCGTGGTACTATTACCAAGTAGTTGTAATGCAAGTAGGAACCATTTCCACCTGCCACAGTGTGATCGAACGGTATTGGGCCAAGCGGAACATTCTAATATTTGTCTAGTATAAATAATAGGGATTTGTCAAGCTCATGGTCAACGTTGTATTTTTGTTAACCGCAGGTACAACCCACTGGCATATATGTGCAAATCTCTTAGAATTATTAATTAGCGATGTAGACGTTATTCCCACTTTGACGTAGATGATGTTTTTTTTTTTTTTTTTTTTTAGAATCTATGAATTATATATTCTTCATTCAAATCACTACTTGCTTTTGAAATATTGTTATCTTGTATTTTCTTGTGAAAAAAATGCAACTTGGAGCAAACAAATGACACTCTTCCGTTGAATCATGTACCATTTTGTGCATAAGATGTGCAAAAAAATTACATGATTGCTTGCGTCATCGACACCAATCAAGTGGTCACCTCTGGAACCAGACTGAGCAATTACCGTGTTGTTTTCTTTTTTTTTTTTTTTTTTGTCAGGAACAACGTTCTCAATTGCGAAAATGTTACGAATATTTTTCTATGAATTTTTAAACCTGAAAAGTGCTATAGATGGAAAGAAATTGCTAGCAGAAAATTTTCTATTTACGATAGGTACCTAGTATAGCTGCTGTGAAACTTGAGCTACTTATACCACAGCGTCTACTTTCACTATATTGTTTAAATTATTCTCGATGTTTTATACCCAGTTATTATTATTCAGTCACATTAGACAAATGTTAGGTATTTCTTTCCCTCCGCACGAAAGTGAAAAGTGCAGTATGAGATTACAGTCATATTTCATTTGCTAATTTTATGAAAATCGTTTTCATCTTCGTAAATTTATGGATCACGTTTTTCGTTAGACTTTTACCACTGATACTTTTTTTAAAAATATATATACAAAATACGATATATTACTTTAAGTATAGAGTGCTCATTACGGTGCATCAAATAGAACGTATATACGCGTTAATTCTCCTAATGTATGTAGTATTCCAATTAAGATGCAATTGCGAGTAATAAAGACACAATGAGTTGAATGAATAAAAAGCACGTTACGAACAGTGCAGGACGTGCCTTGCGAATAGTGAAAACGTATCACCATATCTACTAGTCGCACGTCGTTATACCAAATGCAAAGTACGTACTTGTTATGGTTTGCGGTAATTATACTTTGTGCGAACTCATTAGCCCCCTCACTTTTTTTTTTCCTTAACCTATGCTATTATACAATCCGTAAATGTAAGACGCAACACCTTCATTCGCTCATATGTTTACTACAAAGCGTTCCCGAAATATTTGCAATTCTATGGGACCGTGGCGTATATTGGCTTTGTCTCGTTCACTGGCCGAAAGGATCGTGAGCTTTCATGTCCTTTTTGTAGTCCCAACAGTGTTCGCTTATGTTACGTAACAATTATTCAGGAATGCTGTATAGGTATAGGGCCTTATGTTTCTACAAAACCTACTAGTCAACATTGCTTTCCCACATCGCCTTCTGCTACAGGCATTCAGCCTTTCTGACACACTTAACTTCACTTTTATCTGACGATAGGTTCTCATCTGTTATAAAGGACCTTGCCACACCGACAGTCACTTATATATCATTACGTGAAGTACAGTGATTTACCTTGCTTATATCTCCATATTTTATTACTAATTTTTCACTCGTTGCGCACACTAATCGTATATTATGGGAATTGACGATCTATGACGTTAAGTAGCTTCGCTTCATATCGGTAGATCTCTCCTTGGCCGCGAAGCTTGCAAGCTTTTAGATAAATGTTCAGCAAATTCTCGCTAACGAAAATGCGATACAAATCATGTTCCATGTTTTCAAATCAGGCTCCCGATGATCAGGTGCTATTTATATTTCTAAGAAATAATATCCATATTCACCGCTGCATGCAGATGATTTAATTCAATTATTTCATGTATATAGAATTTAACGCTATTACTGACGCACGTACGCTACAGGCTTTTGTATAAGATCTCGGACATATGTATACTACTATACCTATGCTGGTGCTGAATATAGAGTAACCATTTATATTTATATGCTTATCACGAGTATTTCGATCGTAAATTTGAACAATGTTCATTTCAATTTAGTCATCATCCAACCGCATCGTACAACCACCTCTTCATCATCCATAGGTGTACAGTGATCACCTCCCTCCCCCAAGACTGAAGCATCATTGACTGCTCGCAGAGTATCCAGGAAGCTGTTACGACGCTGATTCTGGAGCCGTATTGACCCCAGGTGTCACTATGACGTTGGCTGGTGGTGCCGGACGATCTCCTGGAGAACACTGTGTCAGCAAAACCTGCATAAGAGCGCCTGGGCATTCTACTAGGAACGACGCTCGAACAGAACTTTTTGTCAAGGTTGAAAGGTGAGTAACGTGTCTGCAAACGGACGTGGTATACATCCCTATTCGGTTGTTACCAATCTTCCAAAATATGTATTATGTTTGCGAAACTTTAATTGCCAATTGGTAGGTATACCTATATTATATATACACCCGATACCTTGGATTCCATTATTCAAAACAAAGAGTCATCAGCAGTAGACTCGTTACTAATGAGTTCATCACAACGGCGATCATCATACTTGCGAGAAGGAAAATGGCGAGACGGCTTATTGGCATTGAAACGGTTTACATTTGGCGATCTTGGAAATCGAGACTTATTTACTGAAAACATGGGTCAGTGGCTGTCCTTCAAGAGTCAATCGCTAAGGCTGTCCCATGTCCATAATTGCACGATGAGTTGCGTGAGGGCCCCTGAATTTATTTGCACAGAATTTAAAACGAAATATCTACATATATGTTTCACTCCGGAATAAAATTTATTCACTCATTCTGCTCGGTGTAGTGTATCGAGTTAAAGTATCTCGATTAATGACACCGGCATTGGTACTTAAATTTTTACTTTTGCGTGACCGACGTAACCGTTTTGAAAATCGTAACTCATATGTAGGGGAGAGTTGCCACTATTGGACCGCCACCTAAATTGGACCGTTTCAATTTGGTAATTTTTTGCAACTGTATCTTCTCAATTTTGAGAATTGTAAAAATGGGTACCATCAGTACTAGAAATTCTCTAAACATTCCTATTTTTACAATTCTCAAAATCGAAGAGATACTGTTGCAAAAAATTACCAAATTGAAACGGTCCAATTTAGGTGGCGGTCCAACAGTGGCAACTCTCCCCTATATAAGTATTGTATACAAGTTCGACGAAAGAATATTAAATACTCGATCTGGGAGTATGGTGTATGAGATGAAATTCAGTACTTTCATTTTAAGCCTCTATATTTATATACTAAGTCAGAAACGGGTTGCTGCACTTGTTCCCAGATACTCGAAAGTCCATAGGCCAATCTCGAAAACATTGATACTAATTATTGGACTTCGAGTATAGATGAAAGGCTGTACATATTTTAATTCTGTCATTATCTGATACACCACGAGTTAAATATGTTTAGTCAACCATATGCCTGGCATAATCTTAAAAAAATCATTTGTTAACAGTTTCGAAGTATAATAGTATAGCTGTAATACATATAGGTGTAAATAATTATAACCAGCGGTCCTTGTTTATCATAAATCAGTAATGATAGCTACCTATATGTTATCAACTGATAATGTGAGTCAGACTATATAGTGAATGCGGTGATCATAAAAAGCAATGATTTTCTCACGGAAATATATAAGCAGCGTTGAGGGATGCTGTCTAATAGACAATACTATAATCATTCACCTATAGCTCTACACTCAGGTCGTATAGCAATTTACTTTTTTTTTTTTCTTGTCGCTAATCTGTTCCTAGACCTTGTGTTACCTTGTCGGTTAGTTGAATTCGGCGTAGATGTATATAGGGCTCAAGGTCTGTCACGCTCCTGTAAGTTCTTTATACTAGCTCGGTAATAACATTGCTCTCAATTATTATCGCACCACGTAATAATAAACTAACTACACAAGTTACTGACTGTACGAGTATCCACATGCCGCAGGTACTCACAGCTACGATATGGAGCAAGGTAGACCGGGTGCAGAATCGTATAGCTTGAATCTTGAGACGTAAGTCTGCACTTAACTTTAATTAAGTTTGATAAAATTAAATAAGGATGCGTTTTTATGTTCGATTTCACGGAAAGCTATACACATATTTTGATATACGGGTCTCTTCATATAGCTGGTGGAGTGAAGTGGCCGAAGTATAGAGGCGATACAATTTCCTTGCGAAAGATTCATCCGCAATGTGTGACGTGAGATCTAGATTCTAGAAAGTAAATCGATCACGATTCTTAAAGCTGGAGAACGTAGTATAGAATTTCACGATAATCAGAATCATATACACATCAGTATCACCGCTTGGGAGGTTTTGATCCTGTCCTCTCATCCTCTTGCTCATTACGTCGTGTATACACGATCAATCCATAATGTTTCAATATCGATATGCATCTACCGATGAAGACCCTGTCTGCAGGAGTAATGGGTATACATATACATGATATAAACAATCAACAATCGCACATTGTACTTTGCGTCGTGGTTGCAGACGAAGGTGAAGGCAACCAAGTATATAGTACAGAATACGATAATCGCAGTATTAGCGCAACATACGGAGTAATAGAACAAGAGAATACAGGAATCATAATACATCATCTTAAAAATATTTATGATTTGAACCTGCCATTGAGTTATCGCCGCGGGGTATCTGAAAGTCTGCAGTACGTCGAGTTGGCTAAAGTTAGCTATATGGTTGCCTGTACGATACACACACACACACACACACACACACACTGTATTATACGTAGTAGGTACTTAAACACCTGACAACCTGCAAAGGTTTTGCATGATTTGCCGCAAGCGGGGCCGGCCTCAGGGCATTTCACGAGCTAGACTCGTAACTTGTTTTCCACACACGAAATCATGACGATCATATAAACCCTGAGTACGGCAGCTGTTGTGTTCTGCCTTTAAGGCATTTTTCGATCTGTGGGTCCTCGTCACGCCGTTTGGCAAGAAATCAGAATTTTACGATATAAGTGAATGGGGAGTTTAAAGAATTTCTTTTATATCATTCAAACAGTTATAAAAGCCATATATATGATTGATATTATATTCTACATATTATATGAGTATTTATTTTCATATAAATATGAATGGGGATGAATTTAGGATACAAGAAATGAAATTTGCGACAAATATATTTTCTGTTTTGACCTAGAATTGTAATCCAAGAAGCCTAACAGAGCGTAAACTGATCTGTAATGACGTTACAAAATTATTGGAGAAAAAGTAGGTTAATATTTATTCGTCTCGAGTTAATATACTTATCTGATTTTTATTACGATCAACAATTAATATATTATTCCAAATTATTGAAAGCGGTCGGCGTATATAATGATCGCCTAATGTTAAAATTATTAGATCCTAATTATACCTATATAAATTATATACATCATACAATACATTTGCCTGTTTGAAAACGTATATAGTTTTCTTTATAATTATAGTTAATTATTCCTAATTTCCAGTGTTTCTCGGGGCGTATAACTTTCACTTGCGCAGCAAATCTCATATCTCAAACGATCGTTTAAACTCGCCTTCTAAACACGGTCTATATTATATACATATACTGTATTGAAAATTGTTATAATATCTGCAGGTGTGTGAAATTATTTATTCACCTATATTGTCAATCTCTGAAATCTTTGAACATATAGTATATTAGTTTACATGATTTCCGAGAAAACTAATTAACGCGTCGATTTGTTCCGCGCCTATTCACCTGCGTACCTATATAATGTATATTATGCAGATATGAATGTATAGTATAATCAAAGTGTACGTCTTTGAGCGTGCTAACATTTATGTAGAATAGATACCAGCTTACGCGTATAGCATGCGTGTTTTTTATACTACGATAATTCAAGTTATTACGTATAGGTATAGTATATGAGTCATTCCATGTCAGACCGGACAATTTTTAACCTCGATGTTTCCAATTTCGTCATAATTGTTTTTACGGGTTTTATGGAACAGATAAATTCATCAAACGGTGAAAAAAAAAAAAAAAAAAAAAAAAAAAAAAAAACAATTTCATCTCTATTTTCCAAGTTATACATGGGGGCGAAATTTAGGAAAAAGAGCCAAAAATCGAAAACACACTCCCCTTCGATCGGTCACAATAATATCTTCGGTTGTATTAATCTTATAGAGACTTCATCTCTTATGTATACGAACCATTTTAAAGCTATTGAATGACACTATTATTATAGGTATATTTATTGAATTCTGCGATAACGTAAAATTCCATTTGTTATAAACAAACTCCAATATAAACAAATGGAATTGTTCGTTATTGCAGAATTTAATAAATATATATAATGATAGCGTAATTCAATAGCTTCAAAATGGTTCTTAGATGAAGTCTCTAGGATGAATACAACCAAAGATATATTATGAGCGTGTGAAGGAGAGTATGTTTTCGATTTTTGGCTCTGTCTCCTGAATTTCACCTTCGTGTAACTTGGAAAATAGGGGGAAATTTTTATTTTTTTTAAATTTTTTTATTGTTCAATGAATTGATTTGTTCCATAGAACCTGTGAAAAAAATGATGACCAAATCGGAACCATCGAGGTCAAAAACTGTCAGGTCTGATGTGGAATGACTCATATATGCACACAACAGAGCAATTATTAATGATAAATTGTGCCTTGTGGTGGAGTAGGTATACTAGTACCTCCGGGTAGTGAAGTCTCATTATGATCTGCCTCAAGTTCCGAAGATTGATTGTACTTTCTTAAAGCTAATGAATATCTATATATTTTCATTTGGGACTAGAATTAGTAATTAAAAACAATTCAATCCAATATTGCAGACATATCTGCATTGCGTTGTGTAATAAACGCAGCTTTATCGACGATCTGTAGTCTTCCGTCTTTATACATTAATCACTTTATTATGTTTACGGTTTCATTTCGTAATGGGGAAAAATAAGTTGTCGGTAAATGGAAACTAATTGTTTCGAAAATAATTTTTCCGACGAGATACTAAGGTAACTAGTATATTGTGAAATTTGTCAGAGCGTAGAACCGCGTTCAAACGACTTGAAGTATAATCGTTAAAATGTTCCACACATTTTTCCAAATTCTATCGCGTAAACACTGCGCACGAAACGAATTGCTCAAACTGTAAAGTATGTCCTGCCGGTAATTTTGTAATCTAACAAAGAGTTGAGTAAGGTAGCGAAATTAGCTTGACAAAGGGAAGGTAATCCAAAAATCCATATTGGTCATAATCAAGAATTATATCGTTGAGATTGGTAAACATATATAAATATCTCTCTTAATTTCTTGGAGTGAAAATTGCACCACTCCAAGAAAAAAAAGTGAAATTTCACTCTAAATTGAGTGAATTTTCACTTCCTTGGATTGAAAACAGCACCAGTCCAAAAAAAAAAAGGAGTGAATTTTTCACTCCAAAAAATTTACAGAGATTGCAATAGTATCATTGCATTTTCACAAATACATTACATAGTTCCCCGAACGTGAATTCAACATCAAAATAATTTTTAATCTGCCTATATGTCAAACAGCAGGAATATTTGACCACAGATCGTTTGAAAATGATATTCCACTCATGCAAAAATTACGCTAATTTATATATCTGATGAATTATATTTCTGTGTGCAAATTTTAACTAATTGAAATTTTTTCTTCTGTTGCATTGCCAGGTGTACACCGATCAAGGAAATAGATGGATGTGAGATAATCCCTGGCTTCGAGGACGTAGTTTATCCCAGCTGTTGTCCAAGATTACGATGCAACATCCCTGCACCTCCTGAGTTGCCATTAAAATCACCCACGTTATCTCCCATCGTTGTTGTGTGATAGGCTATAACTTATTTACGATTAGTTACCTCTTGTACATATTGTATTTATAATAAACTATTATTAACGGTAAATTTATTTCCTCTTCTATATGTGTGTTCAATTTTTCACTTACATACGTGGTCGTAAATGGCGATTAATTATGTTCGATGACGATCTCTCTATAACTAACGCCGTTATTAGATTTACTGTTTTCCTAATCAAAGCATCTATAATATACTCAAGTTATTGTTAACCATTCGACTCCGTTCAATAGATTTCAATCTTACGTTCTTAATTTTTACACAAATGCAGCGATTGATTTCGTTAAATTATGATGTGGATAAACGGATTCCGGAATTCTTCCACCAAGTTATGCTTCGAATTTCATTCGCTCTCGCTTGTTTTTATGGAATTTTCTTATCCGTCATCGAACTCCCAACTATATTCTTGCAACCGGGATTGTGAAATCTATCGATAGATACTGAAAGAGACAGTGGCTTCGTTCGTAGCTCAAGGGGAAAATTTCATGATTTTCCATAGAAATTGAAGTCCTCAAAAAATGAGGAATTTAGATATTTAAAAATTGTTCATAGATCATCGGGAACGTTTGCATATCAGTTTGAAGAATTCGTGCTAAATAGTTCGACGCATCGAAGATTAGCATTTTCACTTAGGAAAATGTTCCAATTGACAATTCCCGTTAAAATTGAATGAAAATAGGACCACAAATTGGCCGAAAAATCAATTCCATGCATCTTCACAGCATGGGATTATAACGGGTTTTGAGTTAATTGATATACTTATAGTACCCCATGGATATATTCTCAATGAAAGATACTGATCGAAGTAATTGATAATGAAGCTTGAGATCCTCGCTGTAAATGGAAGTAGTTATATAATTATATAGGTGGTACAAAGAGAATAAGAGTTCTATAAATTAAAAGTAATTTTATTCAGTAATAACTAAACAACATTCTACTAAATAACAATGAATAATAACAAGGTAAGTAGGTAGGTACTGTGCGTCTTTTCTATACATATGTTGATGTGCACGTAAGTTTCTTAAGTTTATACATTTTTCTAGCTCAGATTATTTGAAAATTTGATATAGTGAAAATTGTCGACATTTCGCGATTCAGTTAAGCTATCTCGTGAATTTATTTTCGTAAGTTTCAAATACGGTGTAGCTTGATTTCAAGACTCTATATATGGCCATTGGGTTAGGATATCCATTAAATACATCTGGAGCTTATCATAACTGAAATGTAGTTCATAGAATATCCGCAATTCGCCATCAGGGACAAGAATAGAGAAACATCAAACGTGGGATATTGTTCTATAATATATGCAATGCCTAAATATTTTCAACGTTTCTCCATTGATCGCTGCACATCTATTTTAGTTTTATTGAACAAAATTCAATTTATTTTTCTGGGAACAACTTGTCAAAAGGCACCTTTGTGAATATGCGATTCGCGATCTCGATAAAAGTACTACCATATGCGTTTTCGGTCTCTGACTTCAGTTCTGGCCATACCTCATTCCAATTTTCGTTCAGGAACTTATTCATATTGTCACCTGAAACATTTGAAAAAATAGTTTTCTTCAATGTTTAAATTCTGTAGTCAGTCGGCTTATTCTTTACAATCTGCATTCACTTACCAAGAGCTTTGTCCCCGTTAAAGAGGTTGTCGAAATGAATGCTCACGCGCCTAGGGTTCAGATTGAAATTCACTTTTGTGAATGCCAGATATTTGTGTCCATCCTTAATTCCTGTTTTGCCAGTGAATTTAATACTCGCCTCTGCACCGACTGTAGTAAAAAAATTTTCATTAGCGACCGCGGAATCAGACAAATGATGCGTTACATAATATCATTCAATAATTTAGTTGTGATGTATAAAAATTTACTTTTAAAAAATAAATTACATATGCTATGTACATTTTACACGATTGTCATATATATGCAAATTAAATAATTATTATGGCGTATGTCTCAAATCGATCAACTTACACAGCTCAATCTTGGAGTCTCCGGTTCCAGAAATGGGTAGGACAAGTACTTTTCCCTCAATCGTATAGTGGCCCTGCATGATTAAAGATTCATCTGTCGACACTTTTATTGTCAGTGTTTTTTCATCTCCTTTCAGTTGTGCACTAAAATTGCAAAAAATGTTTCATATAAGTGTGATAATAATAATAATTTAATTGACCATAAATTCACGTATTATCTCCTGCAATAAAAAAAAAAAAAAAGAAAATCTAATTTCACAATTATTATTTTCAAGATCCAATCATCGGCTTACATTTAATTCTGAAACCGATTTGAGGCAATAAACAAATACTCGTTTACCCTTTTAGCACGCATATTAACTCCTGGATAAGGATATATCTGCACGAGCCCGCTATAGGCAAAGAATTCCTATATATTATATACCTGTATAGTACGCGACATTCTCTAAGCTCGTGTAAATTAATGTAGATTCATTGAATTAGTGAATAGGTGGTCAATAAAAAATACACCGAAATGCCACTGTTTTATTCCACGTATTAAAGGCCGCTCGAGTGAGATCTCATCCTCAGAAGTTTATGAACGTGAATATACAAATTTTCAAACTTTTTCAAAGCAATCGTAGGAATTTTTTACGATGTATCAAAAATATCTCAAATTTTCCAATTCAACCTAGTTCTAATATTGGTTTACGGAAATACAATATGGTATAAACTTCGTTCCATTACGTCTCATTCTTAGTTGACTGTATAGAGAATATGTATAGTTGATCATATAAAGCGATTTAAAATTCAAACTTGTGAATAGTCAGTATGCTTCAAAGTTTTTTTTCGGCATAGGCATTGAAAAGTCACTTTTTGACGCCTGTTTTCGATCCACAAAGTGTCACTTTATACGGTTGATCTCCGAACTGCCCTATAAAGTCTTTATACGGCAGTTTGGATGCGCAGTTCGAAGTGCGTATTCCAAAGCTGCTGTATAAAGTCTTTATACGGCAGTGCCGATGCGCGGTTCGAAGTGCGAGACAGATCGCACCATAACCTCACTCTTCGTACTGAATCTCAACAGGCGTCAAAGTGACTTTTCATGCCTATTTCGAAAAAAATACAGTATGGGGCGCACCCGTAAACCGTTTTTGACTCGAATAACACTTGGTTTACGGGCATGCCACATAATATACTATTATACGGCAGCTTTGGAATGTGCACTTCGAACTGCGCATCCAGACTGCCGTATAAAGACTTTATAGGGCAGTTCTGAAATCAACCATATAAAATGACACTTTGTGGATTGAAAACAGGCGCCAAAAAGTGACTTTTCAATGCCTATGCCTAAAAAAAAAAATTTACTTTCATTAATAAATCCCCGAAGGGAGACCTCGGTAAAAACACGTGTAGGATTTTTAAATGTATATATTTAAATGTACACCGCGTTCGTAAATAGAATAAAATTACAATGAATTATTGGGATGTAAAATTTTGCAGAAGTTGAACTCCATATGATGCGTTTCAGTATGCGAATGGTTAATAACGAGACAAAGTTTTTATAACTTTTTTTTTTTTTTTTTTCTGCTTGTCTAATTTACCGCAGTCAATATTCAAACTATTCATGTGGATTTCAATTAGTATTTATAAACGTAACTTACTCGACATCTTCAATTTTAAGCTGGCGGAGTCCATGGATTAATAGATCGGTGAATTCGAGGACTATGGAGACCGGACCATCGCCTTGGTTGATGCTTAACGATGTTAATTGTAAAGGATCTGTCGGCAAGACGCCAAGGGGTCTGGAACCTAAATTCATGCAAGCCTTCATTAATCAATAATTTCACACCACACTATATTTTATTATTATCAAATATTGACTTTATAAACTATCAGTTCGTCAGACGAAATGTCGTACATTAAATTACTCGAATGACATACCTGTTAGTAATACGGACATCGAAGACTGTATAGCTGCCTTCAAGCATTCGTTAAGTTTGGGATCATTTCTTGAGCACACTTCAAATCCTGGTGCTGAAATACAAACAGTGATGTATTATGTAGAAATAAATAATTATAGTATAATATAGGTATCATAAGTATAGTATAATAGGAATATATAAGTATAGCTATAATAGTTTGAAATAACATCTATACTTCGTTTACTTTTTACAGAATGATTGCTATTTCATGCAAATTAGTTCCATGAAATTGACAAATTTTATTATTATTTGATCAATTATTTATCACTTCGCAGACATCTCAATTAAAAGAAAGATCTCTCTCATATTGTCAATACACGGAGAGAAATTTGCTGTTGCGAATCTACTGTGTGCTTAGTTGTATATGTGACAGCTACTTTTTCGCCGTAGAAATGAGAAGAAAGTGGTAACATTTACTCTGCTGCAATGTACCAAATACTAGAATTGTGGTAATTTCTACTGAAAAAAGGAGTTCTCACATATCCAACTAAGCACATAGTAAACATTTTTCTCCGTGTATCATTTAACCCCAGGTGCGAGTAACGAGACCTGTGGCCCTATTTGCGATCCCCTCAAAATCGTTATTAGAATATGCTTCAGCATTTGTATACAGGGGAAGGTATAGGGCGAAACGGACCGAGAGGGCAAAACGGAACACATAAAATAGTATATTCTGCAACTAGGGGGGAAAATAGCCACCTTCGGCGCCCCCTACTACGGTCCGTGCTAAAAACGTCTCACCCTCGCTCGAAATGTCCGTTTTGCCCTACCCTCCCCTACATATATATATATATATATATATATATATATTAGGGCTAATCATTTTGGGGTCATATTTTTTGATTTGCCCTCGCACCCCTCAAAATGTGAGTGTATGATGTCAGTATTACTACCTATCAATGATAACCAAGGTGCGATTTTTTTTGGCGTGGCCCATTGCAAAAGTATTTTTCCCATTTAAATAACACGGGAAATGTTTTTTTATTTTATTTGGAATTTTATTTCGTTCTATCGAATCATCGTGTTGTAAAAATCAACACATATTCTTGTACGAAATTGAACGATCTCCAAAAAAGGTCTGATACGATTTTTCGCTAGGTCGAAAAAAAAGTCGTCATATACCGTTTGAGGTTGAACTTTAACCTTCAATAACTTTCAAACGAGCGGACTTAGCGAAAAATCATATCAGACCTTTTTTGGAGATCGTTCAATTTCCTATAAGAATATGTATTGATTTTTGCAGCGCGATGATTCGTTAGATTGGAATAAAATTTCAAATAAAAAAAAAAAACATTTCCCGTGTTATTTGCATGGGAAAAATACTTTTGCAATGGGCCACGCCAAAAAAAATCGCACCGTGGTCATATTGATAGGTGCTGATACTGACCTCATACACTCACATTTTGAGGGGTGCGAGGGCAAATCAAAAAATATGACCCCAAAATGATTAGCCCTAATATATATATATATATATTAGGGTGATTCAAAAAAAAAAAAATTTTTTTTTTTCTTTCACTAACAGGCTCAAAAGTTTCATTTAGGTCAAAAAGTATGCCTGTTAAAATATGAGCTCTGAATATTAATATTAAGAGTGGGCGCATCGCACTTTTCGATTTTCCATAAGAATAACATGGGATAAATTATTTTTGCCTCTTCTGATTCTTATAACTAGCAAATGATACGTCACACAAAGAATCTACAGACATGTTTTGGTTGGAAAATGAAAAACGAAAAATACAAAAAAATAAAAAAATTAAAATTGTAAAAATTAACATTAAAATCAATTAAAATAAATTAAACTTTGACCTTGAATAACTTTTGAACGAGTGGACTTATTGGAAAATAACTCAGAACTTTTTTGTAGAGCGTTCAATTCTCTACAAAAATATGTCTGTAGATTCTCTGTGTGACATATCATTTGCTAGTTATAAAAATCAGAAGAAGCAAGAATGATTTATCCCATGTTATTCTTATGGAAAATCGAAAAGTGCGATGCGCCCACTCTTAATATTAATATTAAGAGCTCATATTTTAACAGGCATACTTTTTGACCTAAATGAAACTTTTGAGCCTGTTAGTGAAAGGAAAAAAAAAAATTTTTTTTTTTTGAATCACCCTAATATATATATATGTACAGAAAAAAAAAAGAACAAGTCTGCTTTGAAATATATTACAGAAAATCTTAAAAGCGTTGATATAGTGTCAATTTGTTCTTACGAAATGATTTCCGGTTGTAACAACTGTACGGGGGAGAGCGGGGCAAAGATGGCACCTCGGCCAAATTTTCCAAATTAAATTAAAAGAAAAAAAAATTAAATTTCTTTAGGAAACAAGTTTTATTGAAAAAAAAAAAAAAAAATTGAAAATTTTCCAAGAAATTTTTTTTTTTTTTTTTTGCCGAGGTGCCCCCTTTGCTCTGCTCACCCCTATAAGGGTATATGAATTGAAAAATAATGATGGTTTCGAAGACGAGTAGATCATAAAAGCACGCATAAAATACAGAAATGAAAGACGTTTTATCGGCGCGGTAAATACTAAATTATATGATTGTAACACATGCGAATGTAGGTAATACAATCAATCAGTATAAATTGTGAAATGTGAAATGTGAAATGTGGTACTTACGCAGGTCAACAGGACCGGCAGCTAGTACACTTGCAGCAAATAATATCGGAAGTAGTAACTGATACATTGCGGGTTTAGAATAATTTGAAAATCGTATAAAAATTATTGACGTTGAACCTAGCTAAACGACTTGTTGGAATCCTCGTAAAGTTGTGCTCGTTATTCGGGCTCCCGCAATGCTTATATAGCGTGCTTTGCCACCATCGACTCGTTCGGGTATCTCCTATAAAAGTCTCAGAAGGAAACAGAAGAACTTGTTGACCTGCTCACACACAGGTAAAGTTAAAGGTAATCGGGCTGTCAAGTTCGTGGTAAAAAAAAAAGCATAGCGGACTCTCGAAGGACATGCAAGTATATTGGAATCAAGAGATTCGGAACTAGTTTTTTATTATCCATTTTTTATTCCATCATTATGATAATCCTCTCGGGCAAATGTTGGTAGGAGTAAAAAAATGGATATATATATATTAGTTTCTTCCTATTCCCGCACAGGTTTAATATATAGGCGAAGATATCTGTGCGCAGTTATATATAGTCATTTGTTAAATTGTACAAAGTTCGAAGATAATATCGCGTTCTTATATACGAGACAAAAAACCGCTGTTTTGCCTAGCAACTATTCAAATTTTCCAATAATTAAAGTCACATCTACTATTAATTACTTTGGTGATGAATGCTTCTGCGATCGTTTTACTGCACTCATATGTAGTAACCAGACGATTTTTATTTATTGGCAAGATTATCGCTTCATAGGACCTTGCGGTTTTGACAATTTGATTTGGACCTTGACAATTCGTAGTTCCACATATTTGTTTATTAATTATTTCTGCATATGTGACAGCGTGAAATTTCATTTTATCTAATAGATATTTCGTTTTGTATATATAGGTAATATGTACAGCAGTTAATTGCTTCGCATTTAAGCTGCATATGTTGAATAAACTGTAAAGGTTCGAAGATCCTCCCGAAAGCTTTAACGTTGCTATAGTAAGTGCTCAATTTGTTTTTAGCCTTTCCGTTCGGTTCATGGGTATCGTTTTATATCATCCAACCGATCTCATGATTTGGTCTAGCCGGTTAGTTGTATAATTAGTTACCCGCTCAAACTATACGGTTATTATAATCATGTTTTTTTCTTATTGTAGACTATAAGAAATTTATTAGATTCATATGTGCGATAAACCTGGTGATTAAATATCCGATACAAAACCGTCAACACTAAACTTGATCTAAGAATGTGCAAATTGGATCATTGACGAAATTAATTATAACGAATGGACGCACACTTTCTGAGGCTATAGCGTCACATAATGTAACCGATATATTCTAATGAAATTTCTGTTATCCGATGGAAAAGGAATACACAAATAGTATATTTGAAGTTAGTTAGGAAAACAAATTCATTTACTAACCAGCCTATTTTCGTAATTAGTCTTAAGAGCTCAATAACGTTTAATAATATGCTTGGAAGATAGTAATTAGCAGGAAAACACAAAAGCTGTTCAAGGACAGTTATCAAACAGGGAATAATTGCCGTCGTGCACTTTCGCCCGGCTGCCTTTCTTCATTACCTTGGACGTAGGTAAGCATATATATGTATCGTTGATATTGCATATACGAAGAGAATCGAAACATTAAAATTGAATGAATATGATTACTAAATAATTCCAACATTTAAACTAATTCCAGATAACCTTGATGAATTTTATTTTTAATTTTTATCTTTATTTCTCAAATTCTACATAATTACGAAGACGGAAATAAGGTGGATGTTGAATTTGGCTTTCCTATAATTAGGAATAAACGCAACATAAGAATAGCATATGTTTGATATTTTTTTACCAGTTTGACGAGTGTTAAGTTATACAATCTCATTAAATATATTGGTCTGGCTAATCTGAGCATTGAAAGAGCACCATGATCTTTCAGTCGAATACATTGGAGGCCGATTACATACGTCACAGTATATGACCGTTAAAAAATTCAATTTCTGTTTCTGTATAATGTGTAAAAATTATACATTTATTTTAACCAATCAATCTGATTCAAATTTAACTAATGACAATAACGCGTCGTTGACTAATCTGTAGAAAAATATCATCACACGGCGGCGTATTAACTAGGAAAAATCTGCTCATAATTATCATACTAATATATGGGGCATTCTACGCCAACTCGATCTGGCCAAAACCCTCAACATTTTAAATTCTTTTTTTCCTTTCAGTATGTGGTTCGTCATCACAAAAAAGCCCACCACACCAAGTTTTAGATATTTTGAGAAATTGGTTTGGTCGTTATAATTTGAAAACGCAAAACACTGTTTGACCAATCCGATTTGAATGAGATTTGGAGAGATGAATCTCTGTGAAAAAACAACATTTTTGAGCCATTAGCGAAGGTGGACGTGGATCTGGTTTAGGAGATACAGGGAAATGAATTTTTATTTTTTTCATTTTTCATATGAATTTTCCACCTCCTTCAGGCTACTATACAGCTAATAACATTCACTTATGGTTAGAGCCGAACAAATTGTGAATATACCAGAAAAAAAAAAAAAAATTCATTATATCTGAAATGAAAAAAAATTCATTTCCCAGCTGTACCTCCCAAACCAGATCCACGCCAACCTTCGCTTATGTCTCAAAAAAAAAATTTGCTCCACAAACATTCATCTCTTTAAATCTCATTCAAATCGGATTGGTCGAACAGTGTTTTGCGTTTTCAAATTATATCGACCAGACCAATTTTTCAAAAAATATAAAACTTGGTGTGGTGGGCTTTTTTGTGATGACAAACCACGTACTAGAAGGAAAAAAGAATTTGAAATGCTGAGGGTTTTGGCCAGGTCGAATTGGCGTGGAATGCCCCATATATGTATACCTTTGGCCGACAGGTCGGTATTTCATCTTTTAATGTGTGGTACAAATATATTCAAAAGCAATAAAAATCCATCGAAATTATGCAGCTTTAAATACTATTTTCAATCTACGATTGCCTTGATGATAAAGAACCGATTATTCTTTTACTTGCGGCGCCGGGGGGAGGGGGGGGGGGGGGGGGGGGGGGGGGGAATTATTTTCACAAAATCATCAAGCGAAACAATTATTCATTTCAAATACGCGCATGAAAGAAAAAACGATCTGGTTATCGAAACCAGACTGCGAGAGAGAGAGTCAAGAGTATAAGTATTACTTATACTTATACTTATATACCTGTAGATCTATACAGGGCCGAACTTAGCCATTTACCGCCCCAAGGCCGATTTTTCTGTGCCGCCCCATCAAGAGCTACAAAATCTCTAAGTCTTTTTTTTCTTCCTTTAGTTCGAAAACCTTGCTATGAATTGTGAATCTAATACCAAATTGAATCACAGGTAGAAGAAAATTGATACTCATAATTGATACTCAGGATACTCATTCGCAGTTGCTTACTCTTTAAATTTTGTAACTCTTTGAAAATTTCAGCTCAATCTTCACAGTTTGTAGTCCCTCCGAGAAAAAATTTCCATTGCCATTTCCCAAAAAATTACACGCGAATTTTCAAAAGTATGAATATTGCAAAAAAAAAAAAAAAAAAAATACAGTCATGTTTAACATTACATAGTGAGTGCGGAAAAAATCGTGAAAAATTGAAAAAAGAAGCGAAATAAAGCTGGTTTTTGTCCTGATTCCACTTTCAAATGCCACCTGGACCATTTGGCTAAAAACAATTTTGACTAAGATATTCAATTTTCTGTCTCGATCTAAAATTCGGAAGGTGATCCCAAACTTATGAACGGTACTGTACGACGATCGAATTTTGAATCATTTTCGTGCGAATGAATGGATCAGAGAATAAAAAAACGTACACTATTCTATAGAAAGAAGTTTATGGAAACAGAAAAGTTCGTTTTACAAATTACAGTTAGGCTCAGTAAGTAAGGGCTCTACATCCTACACTAGCAGGAGTGGATCGAGAAAAAAGAACAACTAATTTCCTTAATTCTTTTATTCCATTCCATAAATTGCAATATTATAGATATTTGAGGGGGTTTAAGGTTGAGTGACAAAAAAAAAAAATAGTTCTGGCAAAAGTACTATTTTGTACATTAAAACTGTTGAAATGCGTAGAAAAGTAGTTTTCCCCATTTTTTTTACTTGTTCCTTTTGGCATTTCTCGAAATTTTGACAAAAAAAGTCACTCTATTAAATGCCGCCCCCCAAAATATGCCGTCCTAGGCCATGGCCTTGTTGGCCTAGGCGTAAGTTCGGCCCTGGATCTATACTTGTATAATGTATCAGCGGGTTTTTTGCAGTAATAAAAGTAGAATAATTTGAGGATGGATAATCGTCGCTGTTACAACCATCTGCTAACAATTTGCATTTTTGCAAGAATCTGATTACAAATTATCCAGTATAACTAATCTGTTGTCTACTAATTGTTTGCTCACATTGATTTTTTGTGACACTTTCATTGTACATTATACATATCTGAAATCGTTAGACTTACCTTTATTATCAAAATATAAAGACGTGATAAAATATTGTATGGCATTTTAGAGCATTTGAATTTAAATTCGTTGCCCGCATTAATCTGCGAGGCTAAAGACATCTTGCGGAAAAATTTAACATTATAATCCACGTATGTCGCGAGCGCAAACAGCATAATGACGATCTGACAGATACCATTAAACGTATATGTATATTTGCGGTAAATCACAATTACCATTTTATAGCAACGTTAATAGCAATCGTAACACGCATTTTTATCATTTTTTGCTAGACTCCGTAATCTTACTAATTGCGCAAAACTATTCGGTTGTTTGTTCCATCTATTATGGTAAATTGCACGTCAGCTCATCTACTTGTTGCATATATAATAATTTCCTAGTAATCGTATAACAGGAAAATTCCGATCATGCAAATACTTCATAGTGCGGTTTGTTTTTTAAGTCGTGTAAAAATGACTTCCATTCATTGTGATAGTCGGCTAAAATACTTATACCAATTGTCGTATAGCGAATGGCATCAACTATATAAAAGGTTGGACCGTAATTACACATGGGAGGATCTTGCAGGTATTGTTTTCCGATTTGTCATAAAGTGAATAGATTCGTTAAAGAATAATCTCTCTCGGTTTCGGTTTTTCCTCAATGGAAAAAATGACTAATCAATTTCATTTTAATCTAGTATGTTATAATAAAATTGAAAACTGACAAAATATACCTACATATGTATAACGTTATATGAATCTTTATTTTCTGACAAACAGAACAGATGAAATGCGGTGTCCTCATAGTTTACGATTTGAAAAGGAAAAAAGATCCAACGGAATCATTTCTGGCAATATGCTCGAAGTTGAATTTCACAATGACAGACTTATTTTTACTATTGTCAGAAATCCATGATTATGAATTGATGGTCTGGCTGAAACCATTTGTAGACCAAAAACACCACCACTTGATATCAGATGGTCGTTTAAATTTCGAAAGACTACCAATCAGTGGAGAAGATCATTTAGATGAAAAAGATCTGAAAATTGGGTTGCAAAACTTTAACAATGTTCAGTCAAATGAAATTGGTGGAAAAAATGGTGTAATTAATAGTCAAACTAACAAGGGATCGGGAGATAGGAAAATATTGAATGATCCTTTACAGACAACCGAAAATCTAGTGCAAAGTCATTCTGGTAATTCATTAGTCCAAAAATCTGCACCTGGTACTCCTAAGATTAATAACGTCTTTGAGTTTTTATACGATACAACTTTGCTCCAAATTCCATACGAAGAATTGGCAGAGACTACAGATGACTGGAATAATAGATTGGGAGAAGGTGGTTTTGGGACGGTTTACACGGGTGGGTAAAAAAAAAAAAAAAAAAATGTTCAGGAGAAATTTCTGATAATATCGAATGTTGATAAGCATTCAATGAATTCATTCAAATTTTGTGTTATTTTTTTTTGAACTCTAGGTTGTTGGAAACAGACGGCAATAGCAATCAAAAGGATTGAACAACGCCGGCCTGACACTGTCGAAAGCTATTTAATCCAGCTACAACAAGTGTCGAGGAAATTGGAGATGCTAAACTCATACAGTCATGATAACATTCTATCATTATATGCCTACAGCATGGGGCCAGAAGCACCTTGTCTGGTGTATCAATTAATGATTAATGGATCTTTGGAAGATAGCCTTTGGTTGACAAAGCGAAGCGAACCTCTCACTTGGCTCCAAAGACACAATATAGCAAAGGGTACAGCCAAAGGGCTGCAATATTTGCATACTGTTGGTGACGTGCCACTTATTCATGGAAACATCAAATCTGCAAATATTCTGTTGAACCAGAATCTTGAACCCAGGATCGGGGATTTTGGATTAACGCAAGAATTACCCGAAGTGGATAGCATGAAAGTATTGAAAATTTAATTATCTTCAATAATATTCTACCTTTTGGTACCTCGACTGAGTTTACTTACTTTTGAAACAATCTAGGCAAATATGCGTTTAGAAATTATTGACATTAATTTTTATTTTCAAAAATCTTAATGAATGAAAATTATTTTCGCAGATTAGCAAGATCCATGGAACTCGGCCTTATTTGCCACTCGAATATCTGCAGGATAGAATTTTATCGACAAAAGTAGACATGTACAGTTATGGCATAGTGTTATTTGAACTAGCAACTGGCATTCCTATTTACGATGACAGAAGACGGAGCGATAAATTTTTGAAGGATTTCATAGACAGTCGTGAATCGCATAATTTATCTATTTTAAAAGATTCAAAAGCTGGTGAGGAGAACCAGCAGGTCTTCGAAAATCTTATTATTTTGGGAAAGTTGTGCTCCAACACATCAGCCGAACATAGACCAGAGATAGTATCGGTACTTGAACAACTTTGTTGAGTAATAATCGCTAATATAATTTCAAATTTGTAAGTTGGTGTATTTCAGCTTGTAATACATCAATTTGATGATAATTTTACACACGGACTTTTTATATTACAGTCAATAGGACGTAAGTTTTTCTAAATATATAATTATAAATACAAATATAATATAGGTAATGTTTTATGAAGTTATATACTGGTTGAAATTTAATAAATTTAACATAATTATACTTGTTACTGGAATCTAATCTCACTAACAATTTTTTATATCAAAGATGTAAGCTATTGATTATATTTAGAATGTAAAATTCTTTGAAGAAATGTTATATGATTTTTAATATAATAAATAAACAATTATATCCCTGAATGTTGTTCATCACTACCTGCGATTCTCCAACTAAACTATAAGTTAACAAATACAAATTCCAATAAACCAAATAATGTGTAAGGGAAAACAACGAATCTTTAATCTCCATCGTTTTGGCATCTTATAAATCAGCGTTATTATTATAACTTCAAGTATAAATATACAGTTAATTATTGCATCGCAGATGCCCATGGTGGACTCATAGGTTGTGGATTTTGCAAGTAAGACATAACAACGGCTGAAATAGACAGCATAAAACTACTCAGAATTTGTTTAGTGTCGTCACTGACTCTAGAATTGGCAAAACTGATGCATGAACAGTAAAGAGCGACCCAGGCGCACCATTTAAGCCGCATCATCAAACCGCACATACTAAAAATCATTCCTAAGATGTTCATGTAGTCTGGTGTCAAATCATCACCTGGCTGAGCTTGGCTATTAGATATTAATGGCTTGTAACGAACTTCCTTGTCGGGACGGCGAGGATCTGAAGAGTTGTTCATTATGAAATCTAGAAAAGTGTAATAAACCATTTGCTCAATTCTATACAAACATTAGACAAGTAGTTAAGCTCCATTTATACAAATATAGGTATCAGATATGTGGGAGTAGGTTATTGAGGGCATCAGACCAAGATGTAAAATACTAGAATTTTAAATACGATGAGTGTGTCTAGAAAATGTATTTCGACATACATTAGACGTCGACATTAAGGTTAGGAAGAGTTTTTGTCACTAATTTCATTTATACCTATATGTGTTAGAAATCGCTTAAGCAAATGGTTCGTGAAATTCACTTACGTTTTTTGTTAACTGATTGTTAAAAAATTAAACGGTAGTTAATAGCAGAGTTTGTCTAAAACGCGAATATTTACAAGTGCTAGTCCGAATCACAGGTAGTCTGTCGAAACTACAAAACGATGATTGGTCGATGTGACGTAAACGGTGCTCATTGCTTGGCAGTTGGCAGAGTGCGCTACAAAAGTTACAAACTGCACAAACCTCGTGGACCATGTGGTTTTTATCACATTTTTGAGAAACTTATTTTTTCGGCTTATAATACCTAGGGTAACGATTTTCAGGTTAATTAAACTCGTTTAATATACTATAACGATGAATTTTATACCATGCGTTACATGGGTGAAGAGAGGAGTGTCAGCGGCAAATCCTGATAAGGTTAGGTTCTCACGTTGCGTTGTATAAATATCGTACCAATGCATTACTAAAATATTGATAAATGAATAGACTTAAAAAAATAATATAATTATTATACGCGTTGAAAATAATTAACGATATAATTTCGTATCGTAGGTGGAATTAACTCCTCAGGAATTGGAACAGATCATAAAGCAAACTCAGTCAGATCTGAAGTAAGTTGTATATTATAAGTGTATTGAATTGTTGTGGAATGTTTTTTCACTCTTGGATATTTTCATTTTTAGAGATATTGAAAATAGCTCAGATGACTCTGACGAAGATATTTCAAATTCTAAACGGAACAAGAATAAAAAAGACAAGCCACCCGAGCAAAATGAAACCATGGATGATGACGAGTATAAGTTTGACAAGTATGACGAAGAAGGTATAATCAGTTTATACAATTTTTACGATTTATTCTAACATCGGCTTTCACATCTTATTTCAACTGTTTTTTTTTTTTTTTTTTTTTTATCAGGAGATAATGTACACTGCAATATCGGAGGATTGGCAGTCATTACCGAGGATGGGTCAGATCCTTACGTGACGATACCAGACAGTGAAGACGAAGACTCAGAAAAAGAAGACGACATTATAAAGCCTGATGATAATCTTGTTCTGTTGGGTCATGTCGAAGGAGATGCTAGCATTCTTGAAGTGTTTGGTAATTTTAAAGCTGAGAATGATTTTCTCTTTTTTTATTCTGCTGATAAAAATTGGTGAAATGGATTTTTTTAATCATTTCTAAGTTTAGTCATAAGATTTTTAAAGATTTATTTAGAAATTGTTTTCAGTGTACAACGAGGCGGAGGGATCGTTTTATTGCCATCATGATATTCTATTGCCATCGTTTCCGCTCTGCTTAGAATGGCTAAATTTTGATCCGAGTGATGCAAAGCCAGGTATAATGGATTCTTGTTAAAGTAATTACGGTATTATTGAATCATTTCCGAATTTATTTAATGATAATATATTTTGAAGGTAACTTTTGTGCAATTGGTAATATGACTCCAATTATCGAAGTGTGGGACTTGGATTTAGTTGACTGTTTAGAACCAGTATTCAAACTTGGTTGTAAACCGAGTAAGAAGAAAAAGCAGAAAAGAATTGGCCATAGAGATGCTGTTCTTGACGTAGCATGGAATTGTAATTACACGTTAGTGATATACTCGATTAGTCCCTTTATTGAATATAAATCTGTGGTACTGTTTTTTTATTCAATAATTTTATATTTCATTGATCCGATTTATAATAAATAAATTGCAGTGACATCATTTTTAAAAACCTTTAATATTTCGAAAGTGTATATAAGAATTTCCTAGAAATATTATTTCTATTAATTATTAGACTTGTAGAATGAAAATTTCGTCTAATTTAATGTTCATTCATTGCAGACACGTTTTGGCAAGTGGTTCTGTAGATCAAACTGTACTTCTATGGGATTTGGATAACGGAACACCAGTCACTAAACTAAGCGCCTTCGATGAAAAAGTACAAGCTATTAAGTGGCATCCTAGTGAAGCTCAACAGTTACTAACCGGCTGCGGTGATAAGTATGGCTTGCTTGATGTTTTAATTGCTCAATGATTTTGGGCTGAAATTTGTGATACATTTTTTTATTCCTGATTTAAGAAATGCGCGAATATTTGACTGTCGAACTGAAAACGATTTCAAAACTTGGGAGTGTTCGGGTGAGGTGGAAAGAGTCTTATGGAATCACTTTGATCCTACTTACTGCTTTGTGAGTTGTACTATAATAGAAGTATAAAATATGATAATGATTTTCTAGATAGGTAATTTAATTAATTTTTTTTCTCCATTTTTTTCACAGGTGAGCACAGACAATGGAAACATTCATTATATTGATATCAGAAATGAGAAACCATTGTGGCTACTTTCTGCACATGAAAAAGAAGTAACAGGTATGTTTGATAATCCAACAAGTATACTTAGGAACTTCCAATGTTTTATAAATTTGAATATATACCTACATTGAAAGAATTGTATTATCTGTTTCAGGATTATCTCTAAGCACTTCTTGCCCTGGGCTATTAGTCAGTTGTTCAACCGATAGTTGTATCAAGGTTTGGGATGTTGTGAATAACGAAAAGCCCGAGCTTGTATGGGAAACAAAGACAAACTTAGGAGACTTGCAATGTTTGGAAGCAAGTCCAAATAGTCCATTTATGTTTGCTGCAGGTGGTGATAACAAATCACACAATTTCAAACTGTATGATATTCTAGAGAGTACCTTGGGTGAGTATTCGCATTACCTTGTATTCGTAATATCTTTTGAAAATAGTTTATGGCTATGTTTAAAATTGGTAAAAACTAAAAATCTATATTTCATGGATTCAATCTGTTCATTCGAAATTCAAATGATTTTTAATTTTTGTTTCATGATTGGCAGTATCAGAAAGGTTTTCGAATAGACCAATGGTGAAGATAAAGTGCGAGGATAATTCTTTAGCAGTTAATTCTGAAGCTAAGAGCAACCCAGAAGAGGTAATGGATGTCACCGTTGAGATGAGCTCTATGGCTTTGGGATCAACTTCAATAAGCAAATTGACTAAGAAAAAGAAACGAACAAAAAAATGAATTTCGATAAAATATAATGTATCAAAGTTCTCTATTCTCAATCAGTTGGTTTGCAATAAATAAGATTATGTTCTATCTGATATGTGTTATATTCATGTCAGGCTTGGCAAGCTACGATTATTATGTAAATCGTATTATTTGCAGTTTTTGTTATTCCAAAGAAATCGAGTTAATGGAATAGAAAATTTGAATATTAATCCTATTGTTGAAGCATGGAAAGTATATTTCTAACAGAATGTATCATTGCTATTAATATAATTCTACATATTTTCCAACTACTGTGTTATTCCCTCTCAGTGACCTGAAACCACACAAACAACTATGAAAAATGTTCCATATTTCGTAGCATGGAAAAGTTTTGTGAATAAAATGACGGGCATAATTAAGATCACAAATATTTCCAATAGTTAAATTTTTATTAGAGTATGTACATTTAAAATCAACAGGTTACATGTATTTAGCATAAACGCGAACCAAATATCCAGAATTTAATTGGCCATGGCCATGGGAATATTATTATTATTTTTTTTTCTTTTCTTTCATAGTAACGTCCATTCGTGAATGATGCAGAATTGAGCAATAATTGTTATAATAACCTGAAGTATTCCAACATTGCTCTATAATTCTGTTATTATAATTGAAATAAACTTTATAAATAATATCCTACATGCTACATAAGTAATATACCTATAATCTGAGTTTGCATAATCATTAACTATATAATTCATATATATATATTATATATATATACGAGATATATTCAATTTACAATATTTTTTCCTAATCTTATTACAAAATAGACTTCGTTCACAGGCTGCCGTTAATGCAACCCAAGCAGAAGCCTAAATAAAAATTTCGATTCCTACTATAATTCAATATTATCAAGTTGCGATGCATAGATCATATAACAAATGGGCCAATTATTTGACGTTTTCAAATTATTTATAAGAAATGAAAAATTGAGCAAAACTGTATTTTGCATCAAAAAGGAAAAAAAAAAAAAAAAAAACAATTAAAAATAATGTAACAAATACCTAAAAAGCATTTAGGTCGATGGACAGTAGGATTGGAGCACACCATACCACGCTTAGTGGTGTTAGCAGATATTAATCTACAAAATTGTTAAATCTATCATCTTGCCTAGAGCGAAACTAGAAAATTCGACTTTATTAACTTACTACTAGGGTAGAACAGAAAACAAGATTAAACGTGGCTTGATGGCTGCATGATTCAGATGCCAAATAACTTTACTACCTGACATGATTCTAACATGATTATCTACATTCCCAGTTAATGATAGATGCGCTAATCATTCTATATGAAATTTCCAGTTCTATAGAGTTTCAGTATGTAATCGGTATAAAATATTAAAGAACACTAGAAAAGGTGAAAGTTGGGTGAATTTATGACTATATCGACTGGAACTAATATGTGAAGATATTTAAGAGTGGTATATTTTCTATTATGTATCTAATATCGAGTTGAGTATTAAAAAGAGCTATCAATATGCTAATTATGTATTTGTTGATGTCGTTTTATATCTTCTAGTAATCTTGATTTTGCTCAACTTTAACAGATCACTTGATTTCATGGAATTCTATGTATGTATTTCATTCAGTTTGTAATATGCCTATTGTTGTATTAAACAATGTGTAAAACAGTCTCATAATATTATATCAAATACAAACGTATAGTAGCTGTCGAATAACTTGTACACAGAGATTCTATGCTATTAATGTTACATTAACAATCGTTGTTATTTCTAAAATATTAGTAATTTTAAATTACTAATACATTTTACATAGTATCTAAATATACACAGGTTGCATGCTACTACCATAGTATAGGTGAATTTTGATTTGACAGTTTATTTCGTTTGTCTATTGGTATTCGATCGTTGCCAGACATTATATTTCAAGAATATAGGTATGTATACTCTTAGGCAGTGTTGAATTTGGCCTCGAGGATTGATTTTTTGTTTCTCCCTTTTTACTCCAAACTTTTACATCATCGCTATCTGGCTATTAGCTTTGATGTTAATGTTTGTAGATTAGATAATCTCGGTTCTAGTTACCATCTCTATGGTAGTATTTATAAGTGAATATTTAAAGCTCGATTTTTACATACGTAGCTTATTCACAATAATCTAAAATTGCAAAAGGCAAATGACATTTTGCAAAAATAGAAAAATATTTAGTTGTGTGTACTCCATGGACATTTTGACGTTCGATAATTATATAATCATCTGTTAATTGTACTCTGAAGTCGTTCCGTTGTCACAATTACAAAGGAGACTGTGCGATGTTATAAGCAATGGAATTCAATATTACATATATGTAATGCCCATCTATTGAAAGTATGCAATAAGAAGTAACTTATTAAAAAGTAAAATAACTGTTGGAGTTTTAGTGAGATAAAGATTTATCTCATGGTAATGTTGCGACATTTTTTACAAAATTATGTATTTTATCTTCTTGATGTAACGGTAAGAGATCGCAAAAGGAATATGATTCGTCATATTAGTTTCCTAATTTTATAAATTATGTAAATGATCGTCATTTCATCATTGGATTGTAAATTGGATGGGAATCTATTCGGTATAAACTAGTCACAAGTATCTACTAGATATCTTGGATATGTTTATTAATTATAACGTTCTGTAGCGCTACAGATAAGATTAATTGGGTTTTGTCGTGATTTTTTAATTCACACTGTATACTTGTATTTACAAAAAAATCACAATTAACAAATAGGTCTATTTGATAGATTCCTCAATTCTACTTAATAAAGTCAACCCCTTCCTCTATACCTTTGACGGAAAATCTAAAAAATATAGTTTTCATATTTTAGACTATTGTCATGGGCAGTAATTACCGCAGTACTGGGAATAAATGCTACTAGCACAATTATTAATCAAAAATAAAAGTATAAGGAAAATCTTCAATAACATAATGTTTCTATTATTGTGAAACACATTTCATTGTAAACGAGATTTCGTTTACACCCTATGTCTATAGTTACATCTTTATTTTTTTTTACCAAGGACGTTTTTATTCATGAGTAATCATGACATGATTTAATGATTAAATATTGTTTAAAAAAACATTGCCGTTTGGTAATATAATTAATCTATTTTACGTTGAGAAATATGGTGTCTTTCTTACTTTATCGTAAGCTTTAAACTTTCATATCAATTTCAATCACAATCTAATTCAAACATTTTTTTTCAACATATGATTTAAATTATTGTTCGTTATTTTTCGAGTTAATTGAATTGCGGTAGAGATAGCTTTCACTAACTCCGTATTTCTTCCTTTCAATTTTGTATTATACAATATTTGTCTTGATCAGGTAGTAGGCGTGTAAAATTATAAACCAAACCCTGGCAGTGTTGTGTCGCTTCACATGTGCGATGAAAGAAAAAAAATATCTTTCTGTTCAGTTAAGGATGGATTGAGCAATGAATAAGAGCTGACTATCCTTTCGTGTTTAAAATCGAAAAACAAAGTACATCACGGAACGAGAAGATCCGATCATTTAATATTGATGAGAAATGTACAATCCATCGATAAGTGGGCAAATGTTCATGCAAAGCATAGAACATTGATAGTGTACTCATCTTGGAGTACAGATGCGAAACAACAAATTTTATCCAAGTAAAGCAGTTGATATCGTGGTTTGACAGTGTGGTTTTTGTATATAATATATATTAATGACAAATATTTATTCACACGTCATAATAACGAACTAAGCATCAGTTCCTATGTCCAGGCTTCTAGAATCCTGATTAGAATCATGTTGACTCCCATTTTCAGAAGAAGCACTGCTCGACAGACCAGACTGATCGGAGCTTTTCTTTACTTTTGGTTTATATTCGGTGATGACAACGGTAACATTATTCACGGTGACTTCTTTAGTTTGCGCCGTACTACGATCAATGTTCTTGAGGCGTGGAGGATGCCTGTTCTTACGTCTTGGTTTATCCAGTTTTCTCTCCTTGTCTTTACCGCTGCTCGTTGTACTGCTACCACTTCCACCTTCTTTTTTACCCGGCTTCAACGGCGGCACATATTGTTGTTGAGCAGCCTATATACCAAATCAAAGACTGTTACATATATATTCAGTCAAGTTTAACATTTATTAAAATAACGTATTGATAACTTGACCCATTTGAATTTGGAAATAATATAAAATATGGTAGGGTGTCGAACCTGTTGAGCTACTAATTGAGGGTTCATGCGGGGTTTTCGCGTCGAGGTTCCTTTGCGAACGTCACACATCAGGCACTTGAAAGCTTCAGCTGTGTTCCTATAGGTGCAGACACTGCAGTCCCAGTAGTTGTCTTCCAAAACCTTCGCCTGCCGCTTCCCGCTTCCGGAATGGTTCATTGTTCATCGGAGTCAGTCGTGCTACGCTGAACGTTCTCAAAAGAGACCCTGCCCTCTTCTGCTCCCTTTCAGCCTCATTAAAACCAGTTTTATTATAACTTTTTAGTATTTTAAATATTTGAAAATTAGCCAGGATGAACGACGGATTTATTTGATAAACTAACGATATCAAATCCCTATAAACAAATTTCAGATGCATCAACTCAATAATACTTCGCCTATTGTTGGTTTTTCATAGATATCAAAATGACACCCTTGATCCATTATTAACCATAATATCCTTGTCCCAAACATCATTTTCAATCTTTAAATGAGACTGAAACATACAACAAGTTTTTAAGAACATTAATTATCATAATCATTGATAATAATCATTGGTAATCTAATCACTATTATTAGTCACTTAACTAAATAGTAATGACTTAATTAGACAATGTCTAGACAATTGATTGCAGTTGTCATTCAATCAGAACCAATATAAGACAAGTGATATGCTATTGTTTTTTTTTTCTCTCTCTTTTGTTTTTTTTTTTTTTACAAGAAAGATTGAACAGAATTTTTGTCGATGGTTGCTGTTCTCAATTTTTTTTGTTTTAATCACACTTCTCTTATATACGCACGAATTGATCTTACACATAGATAGGAATGTAGGATAATAACAATTTATAATCGAAAAAAAAAAAAATGAATATTTTTTTCTCTTTTTTTTTTTGTCTTCTACTCAATCATACCTTTCCATGGATGCAAGGAGGTGGCTTAAGGTTAGATATTCGAAAAACTACACTTGTGATGATCAATTATAGTTTTAAAATCGCAAAAAGTTAATAAAAGGTGGGTTGAAGAGAATAAGAATTCCGACCTTGCACACTCTGCAGAGCAGGGTTAGTGCATATGCAAACTTACCCACGTATACACGCGTATAGGGGATGGTATGCATGTATGATATGGATAATGGATGTGTATGTGTATGTGTATGGATGGATGTATGTATGTATGATGCTATCAATGAACTGACACACAAGCACTCGTACACAAACACACACCGTAGTGACTTTCTTAATAGAGAAGCAATGTAGAAATGACTTTACTTACGCCGATTTAGCCCCTAATATATTGATTATTAGTAAGTCTTAATGACTCGAGACAGAAGTGTTAATTATTTAATACAAACGAATTTCATTAAGCGATATAAATCAGGATAAAACAAAATATTGACAAACAACCCGAAGGCGCTACGGAGGCGCTGTTTTGCTGCCGCTTAGACGGCGGAACGACTGAATTTAACCAAAATAAATCTATGCATGCGTGCATGTATGTATGCATGTATGTATGTATGTATGTATGTATGCGAATGTTGCCTACTGGTAATATTTGGCAACACCGCATTACGATTAGCGATTTAAAAACTTCATTCGATTGTGGCACATATTATAATAATAAGAAAAATTAGTTTAACGGACCAAAGTCATCATTACTATATAGATACCAAAATTCCAGCTGTTAAATGTGATATATATGGGAAATATCAGTTACTCGGTGTAATCCAAGTGTCAGGCGATATATATATATATATAATATAAAAAAATGGTAAAGAACCTCTTTATTTTATTATCACACTCGACTAATTTCTATACCTATATCCATTTTATAACAAAAAATTATCATTCATTTTTAAATCAGCTGATTTTAAGGGGGTGTGTAAACTCAGATTGACAGATTCACTGGCCTTTAACAGTGGCCAAACATCAGAATCTTCAAAATTCCTTGGAACTTGTTTTTCAATAAACATTTTACACCCATACCACACATTGTTATACATAAAACAGTTTTACTCTGTCTACAAAAATTATCATTATAAATATTATGATTAATTGTATTAATTCTAAGGATGTACCCGCCGCCGCATCTGAACGAAATGAAAAACCATGGGATCATCCGTGGACAACTGATGAAATGCGAGAGAAAAGGGCAGATTGGAATCTCGCCGGAGACTCGGGCCTTTTGCAACATCTACAGCAATTCTCAGACGTACTTATTATTATTTGCTTTATATCAATTTTTTTTTTTTTTTTTTTTTTTTTTTTTAACAAATTAATATATATAGATAACTTTCACGCAGTTGGAGAATAACATGAGTCACACATATGTATCAGTCGTATACGCGTGTCATTGAATAACTTGAAAATCATAATAAATGTAAAACGATGATCTAAAAATTTTCTAAAGTTCTAGTTTTCCCAATAAATCAAATAAAAACGTTAAATTTTTATCACAAATTCGTTTAGTATCATGTGAAAGTTTCATTTTTCAATAGCAAATGATAATATCAACTATATTTCAAGTGACTTAATTAAAAGGAATAATTATAGTCTGTCTTGTTTACAGCAGTGATAATTGTTGGATATTCATATTGCATTTGTTGTTGATTATTATTTTACAGAAACTGATGACAACAGCTAATAAAACACAGGAAGCCTTAAACTCACTAACGTCAGAGTTGGATGAGACAATCATTTTTATAGATAATATTACTAACACATCGTTGGCTTTGGCTAACACACAATTTATTGAAAGTAGAGTGTGTGAGGATGAAGTCGAGGCTGAAAAACCACAGGAAAAACGGCTAGAGGTAAGTAATCTTGAGTGTATTTATACTATTTATCGTTTATTTTTCAACTTTACTTATTAGAAATCTATATTTAGCATGGTAACAATCTGTGAGAGAGATAATAATCTGTGCAATTTCATTAGACACCTAAAACCAAAGAGCAGCTTGATGCGGAGCTGATAGCAAGCATAGGGGAAAGCGTACGACGTGGCATTGCAATTATGGAAGAAAAATATGAAACTTTGGAGGTCGTCGCCAGCGATAGTGAAGATGAAGGGGAAATTCCTATTCCAAGGTTCGACAATCCTCGTTAATATTTATGGATAGGAAAATTTGGAAAAAAATGAAATCTGTACCACTAAAATATCAATCTGTAATTTCTGGTGAAAGATATAAATGTGGACTGGGACTGATCCAGAAAGCAGATTGAACGTTTTATGAATCTGAAATAAATTCTAGCAGTTTTTATCCTCGTTAAAGGACTGATAAGATATTATATAATATAAACCAACCACATGATAGAATATCATCAATAATAATCATTATTATCCTCGTTTTGTTTCTTATATGATATTCTGTATCGCTATGGGGCTGTTTAACCAGGATATGGACTTTTTTTTTAACGGGTAATTTGTACCACTGTAAACAGTACTTTTATATGGTAGATTTCATAGATCACACTTGTTCATGCGTGCATTATTTTAATTTGATATTACGTAAAGGCGGTCATTTTTTTTACATTCAAGTTAGTTTTTGATGATTAATTAATTTGTATTAATGAACCTTGTGTATTTTAACAGTGTTATACTCAGGCCAAAGGATCCGTATCAGGATCGTCCATTGCCTTATATAATTGGATCAGAAAAATGGAAAAATTCTAGTAAAATAGGTCTGGAGACTAGCAGTAGCGAATCGGAGCACCAGGAGGAAGATGAATCTGATAGTGATTCTGAGGACAATATACCGCCAATGTCTAAACCAATTAATCTCCAGAATCCAAGAATAGTTAGACAGTCATCATCGTCTAGCGAATCCAATGATTATAATGGAACAAACATTACAAGACATGCGGATGATAGTGGATCAAACAAAACCCAAGATATCTTTGATTCGGAGAGTGAAACTAACACTGCCGCTAGTAGTTTGCCTAAAGTAAGACATACATAATTATTTTTATCATTTGCAGACTTACCGATCAATAATTATGCTTTTTTAATAATTAATCATCATTCTTTCGAGCTCCGATTTGTAAAGAACTTGCAAATAATTTATACGTTTGTTATAGTTACTTAATTTCATCGAAAATTGATGAAAAATTATTTGTGATTATAGAATTCAGGCAGTGCTGCACCAAATTTTGCAGAAGAATTGGCTAAAAGATTGGGAAGTGTTAATCCGACACGAAAATCTATGAACACTCAAGCGGTCAGCGAACCTGTTGTAGTTCAAGCTAAAGGTATTAATCAATTCGATATAGGGTGTATGTTTCTTTTTCGACTGTATTATGGGTTCAAATATTAGACACTAGGTCATAATATGTAAAACTGACAAATAATCAGACAAGTTACACACATTGAAAATTCTATACTAATCCCTAATGTGCGAATAATTACAGATGATCTTTTCACGCCGGAAGATGACGATCTGTTTGGTAATTCATCGAAAAATCTATTCAATGAACCATCTGGATTATTCGACGAAGAACCCTCTAATTCATTGTGGCACGACAAACCGGCTAAACCGTTTGTTAAATCTAGCATAATTCCTCCTTCACTCGATCTACCGCCACCGATCAATGATATTTGTAAGTTTTGATTATCATTCTGGAATCAATACGAATCTGAGAACAATATAGATTGTAGATTATAGATTGTTTATTGAAGATTGATATTATGATAATTTTTTATGCAGTTGATCGTGTAACGTTCACATTCTCTACTCTAACATTCAGTAATTTATTTTTCTACACTTTAGCAACAAAACCGAAATCAGCGATCGACGATCTCTTCGGTGATGCAGACTCTGAGGATTCGGATGATATATTTTCTGGTAAAACTTCCATAACTAGACCTTTAAATCAGAACAATTCACCAAGTAGCAGCCTTCGTACTGATGAGAACAAGAGAACTAACAACCTGTTGTCTGTTGCTGGTTTGATTGGAAAAGAAAGAATGACGACAAGTACACCGGAGACAAATGACATCTCTAATTCACTTTTTGATGATGAATCTGAGGATGTTGGGAATCTTTTTAACCAGAAAAAGAAACTCAATGGTAAAGTTTTTATATCCGTTTTAAAAAACATTTATTTTTCAATACCACATGTTATGAAGTAGCTTGGTTGATACAATTTACTGCTGAAAGGTAGAAACGTTTTAAACATTGTTGACATTTAATTTTTAAATCTATGCGCACACTAAATAATCAATTATTTCAATCTAGTTATATTTTATCCTGATTTTTTCAGTCGTAATAAATCCTCTGAAAACCTTTTAATAATATCAATGAACTTCGCTGTATTACAAATCTATAAATAACTTTGCCTAATATTAGAATTCTGTTGATCAGATTGGACCGGAGCCAAAGCGAGTATTCCTGACAAGTCTGCTGGTTCGACACCCGCAGAAGCGTCCAACACTAATAACAGAAAGGTACAGACGGAGCGAGGATACTCTTTATAAAATTGAAACTATAATTTTATCTGTTTTTCTCTGATAAATTATCTTCTCATTTTACTAAATATATCATTATCATATACTAAATAATAATCATAAATTTTATAAACGTTTATTTACTAAAAACATCTTCAAAGATTCTGAGTTTCAAATAAAACTAGCAATAATATTGACACATCATACGGTGATAAAGTAAGCTAGGGTATAAAATATTTCATTTCTGCATATTATGTATAAAAGAAAAACATCTGATTGTCCGATGATTGTAAATGCACAAAGCTTCGGGCCTAGATATAATATAAGTACCTAAATACTAGAATTATTATTATTATTATTATTATTATTATTATTATTATTTTTTTCATAAATCTGACCACTGATTATTCTCTTGTTACAGAAACCAGTAGGAGGGGTATCGATTCTTGGTCAGATAGACATTTTTGCATCAGGTAAATTGCGTCGTCAATCATCTAGCGATTCTTCTAGCAGTAAATCATCATCATCAGATTTTGATACTTCAAGAAATAGAATAACAAATACAAGAGATGCTACCAATTCTTTAAGAAACAACAACTCTGCTGATGGTAGTAATTCTGTACTGCTAGCTTCGAATATGGAACATACTGGAAGCAGTGGTATCTCTCTACAGCCACCAAGTATAGACGATGTTACTGCTGGCTCAAATATAAGGTAGGATTCATGTCTCTTATTATTTGTTCATTCGATCAATTTAAAACATTCATCTGGTTACACGATTTTTACATATTTAAAGGCATTTAAAAAGACGTAAGTCACGTTTTCATATATATATTTACGTATACGCCAAGAATTTATTGGATTATACAGATGTGTAAAAACAATTGAATTCACTGTATTATGTGATTTGTGTTATATAGCCGCTGGAACTTGGCTATTCTTATAAAATAAAAAAGAGAACCAAATTACGTCGTAGGATAGTTTGAATAACGCTAAAGTAAAGCAAGGCAAAGTTATGCATGGAGATGATTTCTCTTTGTTCTAATGCGCGAGCCTTCCTGTAGCAAACAATTGTCTCTTGTTATGCATCTACTATGCGAATGACATCGTGATTTTGACAAATGTATAATGTATATACCCCAATTTTCATTCAAATTCATGAATTAGCAAACAGCTCTGCGTTCGATTATTTATTTGCGAATAACAATTATCACTGCAAAGTAAATTGAACTATATGTACTATACCGACATTTTACAATATGTATTATTTATATTCACATAATTAATTATTATACACCAATTATTTATGCTTATGTGTGATATATTTCTAACAAAATCGATTGCTTTTAAACGATTGTAACACGTTCACGAAGGTGTTATGTAGTCATTGATTGAGAAATATGCAATAACAATAACACTATATGTTATACTGGTTGACGCATCGTTGAATCGTGTCTCGCATAACGATAACATGAGATAATATTGAAGCAAGAGCAAGAGTGATTTCACTCTACCAATGCCTTATGCCATGTGGTTAATCAGGTTCAATGCAGGTGTAGCTTGCCAAGGTGTCTTTCATACAAACTCGTTTTCTCGTGACTCACTAGGCAAATAAAATGCAGAAAAAAAAAGAAAAAAAAAAAAGGAACAACAACAAAAATATAATTATATACATAAAAACAAAAAAAAAAAAAAAATAGATTTTGTCTAAACGAATGAGTGATGTCATGATTCATAAGTAGGTATTCAAGGATGCTGAATATTCGTAATTTCATTTAATTCGTGGGACAAGACAAGCTGGAGAATTATGATTTTTTTTTTTTTTTTGTATATACATCTGTTTCACAAGAATACTGATCAGTGGTGGTATTTTCGGAAAATTTTCACAGGTCTTTATCTACTACATATTATTATGTACGTGTGTTCCTAATAACGTGAACTGAATTTACAGTTGCGAATTATGTAGGTATACCTACATCGGTGATCGGTTAAACGTAAAGGTGGGATGCGATCCTAGAAATAGATTCTCGAAGAGCTCCCACATCGGTGAACGGGGTGATTCAACTGGGTTAATTGTTTTAAGCCACACGCAAATCCTAGATGTTGCAGTAATTAAAGAACTTAGTAATTTGAATATTATATATAATATATATATATTAGACCGGTTCAAAAAAATCGACTATTCTTTTTTTTTTTCAATTTTCGCATTGAAATACTTTCGGGGGAGTGAAAAAAGATGCCTGTTAAAAGCGGAGCTCTTAATATTAAGATTTAGAGGTCGCTCATCGCGGCTTTCTATTTTCCATTTAAATAGCATAAGGAATTTTATTTTTTTTTCTTCAGAATTTCGTAGCTCACAAACCAATGAACAAATCTAAATGACTCTTACATATTTTGATAGGGGATTGAACACTCTAAAAAATGTATCTATCATTGTGGAAAAAAAAATCACAAAACAAAAATAGTTTACTCAACTATAAATTGAAATTTGAGCTTAAATAACTTTGGAAGGAGTCAATTTATCAAAAAATGATAAGAGAAGCTTTTTGTAGAGTGTTCAATTTCCTATGAAAATATGTTTGAGTCATTTGGATTTGTTCATTGGTTTGTGAGCTACAAAATTATATATAAAAAAAAAAAAAAAAAAAATTCCTATGCTATTCAAATGGAAAATAGAAATCCGCGATGAGCGACCTCTAAATCTTAATATTAAGAGCTCCGCTTTTAACAGGCATCTTTTTTCAGCCCCCCGAAAGTATTTCAATGCGAAAATTGAAAAAAAAAAGAATAGTCGATTTTTTTGAACCGGTCTAATATATATGTATTCCAGCCATTTCTCTGTATCATTTATTATAATCATCAAATAATCCGCAATTTTTTCGAATTATTATTCGATTAGAAAATAAATCATATATGCTAGCTTCTTATTTCGACTTGTATCGAATTTTGCGGAGGTGCGGGTATATAAATAGGCGACTACATATTAGGAAAACGTCCAAGAAGGTTGGAACCGTTCGATCAACCGCGTTTTATAATCACATTAGCGATCGTATAGGCGCATTGTGTAGGTATATAAGATGTTAGGATGTACGTATATATGTATACATCCTAATATAGGTATATATATACTACCTATACTATAAATCTTGGTAGGATATCGCGTGATCATGAAAGACCCAAGAACAATGTAAGAAAAAGCCTAAAAGGAGAACAAGAGTGTTCATGTTGGTTCATGATGGGAATACCTAGCTGGTGCTCCCTTAAATCTAAATTCATTGCCAAAGACTGCTACTTTCGATTCGTTACTCTTCTATGTACAGCTGACATTGAGGCATTCACTAGTCGCGACTCTCTCAGGTGTACGATTCATCTAAACGTCTTTAGTATAGTGTATAAAGTGACGTGTGTATAAGATTTGATAAGTTTTAAGGTAAAACGTAAACGCGCCAAGGGGAATACATAATAAATTTTGGTGATAAGGGTTTATGAAGCGAAGAATCTGCAGGTTTGTTGAATTTGCATTTAAATAAGGGTAAAGCTGAGTTATTTAAGATAAAAGTCATTTTTCATTCGGATTTGCCTTTATTCAAATATCTATATATCCAATATCTTGAAATGTACAATGATATAGTTTGGATTTCGAAGTTTCACTGCAATGTCGACAAATAATTGAAAAATTTTATTTTCTTGAATTTGAAACAAACAATTTTGCATCATTGCAAATACCCTCGTGATTATCAAGGTTTTTTTTTTCTTTACCTGTATACCATCGTATGAATATTCACATCTAAACGTTGTTTACGGACAGGTAATAAAATGTATTTAGGACTGTGAGCTAACACGTTGAAGCAATTATAAATGCAGAGACCCCGGCCCTTGGTTACGCTGTATACTAGGATGTACAAAGGCCAAGAAAGACGTCAACATATATATGATGATGTTGATGAAATTTTTATTAGTCTCGATGAGAATCATAAATGCTCATACGTTCATGAACGTACAGTCCTTCGATTTTTATTTATTTTCAATATTTCTAGTAAAGAAGTCTCGTAAACATTCCAATTTGAAACTCCATATCTAAATTACGCTTGTCTATAAACCTATCATTCATGAACATGGCTCATCAAATATTATATCATCGTTATCTATACTATTAAAAATCTCATGACCCATAACTGATATCCCAAATTCTTGGATAATTCGTATCTGATAAACGGATGACTGAACGGTTACGTGTTTAAAGTGTTTACGAGTTCGGCGAGACGGTTTTATAGTTTGCAGTATTCTTTTGCTCCTAACGATATTATATGTGTTTTAATAATTTTATAATGTTGCGAGTTGTTGAATGAGCAATTCTTTAATTATACATATGATTGATTTTCTTTTCTTTCTTTCTAAAAGCAAATCAACCGCTATCAATTAATTTTCAGCTAAACTTTACTTAGTACTGATATCCCACTTATATTGATATACATACAACGATCTATGCAGTGACGTAATTTGAACGTGGCATTTGCTCAATATCGTAGGAGCCGCATAGGTACGTCTTCATTATCATAATACTTATATACCTACCTGCTTTACTCACGAACATAAATAATTTATGTAAAAAATAAATTAATCTGCGGTGGAGAACTATCGATTCGCTTCAACAGAAGTAGAAAATTGATAAGACCGAATTGAATTTCATATTCGAAAAAAAAATGAGGAATGAAATTGCATGCGATTATAATCTGCGATGCAAAAAATTAAAGATACGAGAACCCGCGGGCTTGAATTTTACATCTCGTTTCTTATTGCGAGGATTATTGTCTAAGATAATTTACTGCTCCTTTGACTTGTATATGGGCAGGTCCAACACGATCCGGGGTCAAAATTTCGATTTGTCTGCAATTTTGATATCTCATAGTGTGTATTGAGATGTAAGAATCCACTAAGTATTAGACCTCTAAGTCTTACCGTTCAGGAGAGACGCGTTGATTAGCCTCTCAACTTTGAGTACATTGACTTTGGCATTCGAATTTTTATCTCATCTCTATCGCAAAAAAGAGAATTTGATGTATCATGATATGATGATATCATGTTATTCTTAATTTTAAGGTAAAGTGGAAAATATATTGCGGTTCAAGACTGTGTCACAGCATAACGTGTAGGTTTTAATTTGCACATGCATATATACAATCAGAACAGTTTATTCATGTAAATATCAGTTCATCGTCCGTTGCGGTAACTTTTTATTTAACATATACATATGTTTGATATAGAGATTAGTTGGAATAATTAGAGGTCAACAACTGTAGCGTGGACAGCACCGAGGCCAAGGCTTCGAAGTGTCGAGGTTTCGATGTATCTTTGCAGTTTCATTATTCGATTTAATGCAACTGTAAATTATTGTTATCAAAGAATTAGCTGGCGTTTTTGGACAATGTTTAAATTAACGGGTTTCATTCATATTGATAAAATATTTATCTTATCACAGTTATTAGTTCTTATGATTCAAAATTTAGGGAGAAAGATTACACCACGATAAATGAATACGTATGAATAAATTAATTAATATAATATTTTTGCACGGAGAAAAATGTGCTGTTGAATCTACTGTGTGCTTAGTAATTTGTATATGTGACAGCTACTTTTTTGCAGTAGAAATGACAAGAATAGGTGGTAACATTTACTCTGCTGCAATGTACCAAATACTAGAATTGTGGTAATTTCTACTGCAAAAATGTGTTGTCACATATATCCAACTAAGCACATAGTAAACATTTTTATCCGTGCAGTGGAATTTGAAAGTACATCATTTCAACCTACGCTGGGTATACACGAAGATTACTGTTCGAGTCGCACAGGTAGAGAGTCTCACAGTTTACGATATGACTTGTTCCTGCTTTCATGGTTTTATTTTTTTTGAATTCACAACTCGCGTCTAAAAAATGAAAGCCAATGTTTATTTATTTTTCTTATAATAAATCAGTTTTTTCTCTGCTATGCAGGGACAGTGATTCGTAGATAAGGCAGAAAAGTTAACTCACCAATGCAGCTCGCGAGCAAAAAGACGAAAAAAAGAGTACCGAAGTAGTAAACTTTAAGAACAATCATTTTCTGTTGGAAGTAGACGGTGTTGTCGCATCACAGCCCCGAGGTCTTAATATAAAGCTCGTATAATCATCATATTAACCGTGTAATGGCACGTATCTACAGATATGTGCTCGAATTGCGTGCAAAGAATAGCAAAGCTTTTAGCAAACTGATTGGATTGTTTGAAAAACATCTTGAATCAAGAATTTCAGCGAAGATAAGTAAATCGAGTACCTATAGTTACTCTTATGTCGTCACACTGACTGATTTCTGTAGTTTTTTTTTTTTTTTTTTTTTTTTTTTTTTTAAGAAATATCGTTGCAATATAGCCGTGAGATCACTTCGGAATATAATAAATTGTTTGAAAATAAATAAATTTTATTACAACAATTTTCGCTTCAACAAGTAGATATTGGAGAATTTTTTATGTATAGAGAATTCAAATAAACTAGACGTTCCAATCATGTTACGTGAATTTTTGCTGATTCAGCGATGCTTATTAACAATTAATTGCATATGTTCGTGGCATGGTGTAATAAACTAAAGAAGGCAGGTATATAGTATCGCGATAACAGTATACTTGGGAATATAGCTTATACGTATATAAAATAAATTATCAAATTATAACACGATCTTTGAAAAGATATAATTATAATTACGAGAATGCGATATGGTTAATACCGCGAAGATTTAGGCAGCAAGTAATTTTTAATTGGAACTCACAATCAGATTCATTTCCGTGTATGTTTATTCACACGAGCTGATGGTATATGGGCAAATCTCTGAAACCTCGAATTTTTTTAAGGAATTTTTTTTCATTTTCAATTCTTGAGCACATGCCTGAAATTTTGAGTATACGTCCCGTCAGCTGTTAGAATACAGAATCTAACGTGGTGCAACGTTTTGAAGCAACGCACCAATCATTATCAACGTTTTTTCATATTTTTGTGATTTTCGAATCATTTTTAGAAAATAAGGTGATAAAAAATACAAATAAGGTAATAATTAAGTTTTTTGTATGAAAGCGCATACTTTTGCGAACAAAATGATTCCAGGATCAGTCTGCTCCGATTGATACTTTCGGAGATATGAATTTTCAAACATAGCGGTGCAACAGCGGTTTATGAAAATTAACATAGCTCCAAATCCGCCATTTTAAATTTTTTTTCGAAATCCTTGAAGTTGTATTTTTTTTTTCTATAGTACTACAGATATTTTGAATGGCGCAAAGTTCTGTGATTTGACGGTTTTTTTTTTTGAGTGAGGTGACGTGGATCCGCTCACCTAACGCGTGTAATTGTATGATCTTGGATTTTTCGCATTTACTTTTCACTCCGTAACTTGTTGAATAATTGTTAAGGAGATGGTGCGGGTGAATTTTGATTCAATAGTGTACTAAACAGCAGTGCACAAATGTATTCAGCTAGATTTTTCATCAGCAGACGATGTGCCAATAAGAAGTATGCGTTTTTACTTCGGTGCACGTATTGTCTACTTTTCAATAAGATGTATTTTAACTACCCCCTCATGCGAGCACATAATCCTGTCACGTCTAGATTTACTTCTTTTGTGCCCTAGAACACGATCGATGTTGTCTGATAACGATTTCAGGTACGCACCAACCACGGTGCGCTATAAAAGTCATAAATATTACAAGTTTAAAAAAGTAGTCACACCACTTTGACTCTTCATAACTTTTCTCCTATTGTGAGCACATACTTCTAACATGTTGCATTCTATTCTGCTCTCTTAATGCTTTCAATTCATCACCAATTCAAACATTACCAACTAATGCACCAAATTTTACAGCATAAAAATAAAATAAAAATGAGGGAGTGACATCTTCGAATGTGCCAATTTCGCTATTTTATGTGTGTATCATATGCATTTTTGACTTGAAAATTTGTGCGCTAGTATTTTTTTTTTTTGTATTCACATGATCTACACAACATATACAACCTTATTTTTCACTGATAAATGGGTAAAAATGATGTATTAGTATAAAGAATGTAGAGTGACACAAAAATTCGAGGTTTCAGAGATTTGCCCATATATATTACCGTCTTTTAAAATGAATTTCAAATTTCATGAACAGTATTTTGAAGTTTGATTCATTGATTTTCATTGATTTATATCGACAATTTTTATTCCATTACCTCGATTGCTATTGGTTTTAGTAAATAATCCGTAAGTTGTATTAAAAAAAAAAAAACTGCGCATGATTTTTTTTTTTATTTATTAAAAAATTAAATCTAGGTACAGAAATTAGATACGATATATATACTGATCTGAATACATTATCTGTACATAAATTGTACAAGCTATACCTACTTATTATAACTTTATTCACTAGAAGTTGAAAACATATATGAGTATAGGTATTACCGCTTTCGTTGATTTTTGCAATAACTCGGCGTTTATACGACTAGCTTATACACACTTGACATAAGTTAATATCAAATATCTTATTTTATCGACACAAACTCTGTACAGTTAGAATATAACATTAATGCAGTCATAATTAATGGATTAAAAATAATTCTTAATTAATTAGTGATACCTATGAACCGTCGTAATATATGAGTTACCAATTATACATTCATATCTTAATCGCTATAATCAGCCTTCTGGGACGAAACTTTTTGGCGTTATAACCGAGTTATGAAATTCAATAAGGTAACTATATTATCTTCTCAGGGTTTGTAGAAGTACAATTTATAGACATCATTGCAAATGGGTCCGCCACAACAATCTGGATAGGATTTGCGGTGATTGAACTGTTTGTAGCCGAGTAACTTATGCTCGCAGATGTACCTCGCGCATCTGCAAAAATTGGTAATGCATAGATCAATATTAAGATGACTGTTTGATTCCTCGAAATTTTCCAACCACATGCCACAGACTAGATTTAAATAACTTTGGGCTCAGAAAATGAAATTCGCCATGAGATGCAATTATTTGGTACACTGAGAAAAAGGTCTTGTTGAAACAACCAAAATTTGGTTATTATACGGTCAAAGAAATTTTTTTGTTCAGTCAACCAAAATTTTGTTGTACTAACAAGAAATTTAGTAGTATCAGCAAAAATTTTGGTTAGCCCCACAAAATTTTGGTTGGCCCAACAAAATTTTGGTTGACTGAACAATAGTATATTATGTGGCATGCCCGTAAACCAAGTGTTTTTCGGCGAGAATAATGATTTCAGGACGAGCTAAAGGCGAGCCGGAAGCGAGGTCTGAAATCATTATTCGAGTCAAAAACGGTTTACGGGTGCGCCCCATACTGTATTTTTTTCGAAATAGGCATGAAAAGTCACTTTGACGCCTGTTGAGATTCACTAGACGAAGAGTGGGGTTATGGTGCGATCTGTCGCGCACTTCGAACCGCGCATCCAGACTGCCGTATAAAGACTTTATAGGGCAGTTCTGAAACCAACCGTATAAAGTGACACTTTGTGGATCGAAAAAATGCGTCAAAAAGTGACTTTTCAATGCCTATGCCGAAAAAAAAAAAATTTCTTTGACCGTCTAATAACTAAATTTTGGTTGTGTCAACAAGACCTTTTTCTGAGTGTATGAATTGCTCGCAGTTACGAAATCACACTCAAGTTCAGTTGATCACAAATTTTTATATATTGTGCCTCGGGACGCGACTGCTTCGTAACAAATCTTTGACCGTGTAATACCACAATACAATGGAATTTGTAAGCTGCCTTTGCTACATACTGCGATAACTATTACGTGCTACAATTGAAGAACGAATTTTCGAAGCGAAGTATTTATTATGTAAACTATATCTAGATACTCACGATTCTCGTCGTTCAATAACACCTCCAGTCTTGCATGTTATGATGGCGTAGCAATCCGTTATACTTTGGCCAGGCGTCATCTGCCTTCCTCTGTACTTGCAGATATTTTCTGTAACAAACCCGCGGTCCCTGTTAGATTACAAACTCCACAGCTTTTCATTAGACTTATAAAGACTTATAAAGCTGCCGTATAAAGACTTTATACGGCAGCTTTGGAATGCGCACTTCGAACTGCGCATCCAGACTGCCGTATAAAGACTTTACACGGCAGTTCTGAAATCAACCGTATAAAGTGACACTTTGTGGATCGAAAACAGGCGTCAAAAAGTGACTTTTCAATGCCTATGCCGAAAAAAAAAAGACTTACTTAATGCGAATGTAATCGTCAGAACTTGAAGTAGGATAAAAATCGTGAATGACAGTCTCAGGACCTTCATGGTGCGGTCTTCCGGATGTGTAGATTGAAGTTTTAAAGAAAACAGTAAGAAATGTTCACGGTACAGTACTTACAAATGTCTAATGTCCCCCGCAGCTTTTTGCGACTCTTATATGGACGTGGGGTTGTCTTATTTTGATACGGATGGCTGCATCATATTGATAACTACATTGTAATGCGTCACGAGAGTAGCAGCCCCCCCGTGGATCACGAAATGGAAAAAATATGTTACGTCTGTCGTAGTTCATAGGGCATCGAAATCACTTATTGCGTTATCAGAAATTGCGTTTATTCTACAGTATAAGCTTGGACGTCAATCGTTATGCCACGCTCTTATCTCCGTTAAATTAGTATTTCATCATTACATGTTTGAGATATCTTTTTTCTGCCAAAGATTTTTTCCTTGATCTTTTCCTGTCTGATTCTTCGCAAGAATCACAATATTCACATTATTCATACTATATGAATGTTATCTATAATGTTATAAATAATTGTGGAATCAGGATATTATCTGAAAAAATTGTTTTATATGAATGAAATAAATGAATCGATTTCACGCAATACAGTATTGAACACATAACAATTGAATTAGCAATTAATTCTACTGATAGTATTCGTCGAGTTATGTTGCGAACAATAAATTTTCAGTTCATATTAACTCCGTCGAATTAATATTATCAGAATCTCGAATCCCGATACGATAACGAAAATTGATCAATATACATTTTGGAAAAATAGTGTGCGTTTTTGAGATCCGTAAATGCTTACGTAGATGATTATGAAACCTTTTCGAAACTTGTTATTTGCAATCGATTCTAACAAACGAATAATATTATTAGACGGTAACCGTCTGATTGACGTAAACATTATACACATTACGTAAAACTATAACATCTCTGTGTTTCGTAAACATCCACGCATATAATATATGTTTCAGGTTATTTTGCTGGGTATCGGACAAAATTTCCGCAAAACATTTACCGTATATACAGATTGGAAAATGTATTACGTAAGATTGTCATCTAATTAGGTTTTTGACGTAATTGCTCAGTACGCTCGCACTCAGAAAAAGGTCTTGTCGACACAACCAAAATTTGGTTATTATACGGTCAAAGAAATTTTTTTGTTCAGTTAATCAAAATTTTTCTGGGTCAACCAAAATTTTGTTGGGCTAACCAAAATTTTTGCTGATACTACTAAATTTCTTGTTAGAACAACAAAATTTTGGTTGACTGAACAAAAAAAATTCTTTGACCGTATAATAACCAAATTTTGGTTGTTTCAACAAGACCTTTTTCTCAGTGCGATTTTTGACTTGTAGATATAAGCTGCGAATGCTGCCTAGTGTACTACCCGCGATGTGTAAAATGCGGTTGCCATAGGAAAATAAATCTTTTTCTCAAGGGTAGAGAACTTTTCTGCATCTGGGAAATAATTTTCTTGTTAACTGTTTGATGGATGATCGCATTGGACCAAAATAATTCTCTCCGCAATGCAAACGTTGTATATGTACCGTATTTTGGAAAAATGCCATCTTTTTGCCATTGTATTATATCTGAGAAATCCACAACGAAGGCTTACACTGAAAATGTAAAATTACAATTTTTTTTTTCCACAAATTGAACCGATGTTCGTTAATTTTTAGTCCGTTTGGCTTAATTATATGTAAGTTGAAGCTAACTGCAAAAAATAAGCACCCGATTTACTCAGTCGCGAGCCTTTTGCCTGTCCATCGTATAACTATAGTCCCCGAAGTTAGTGAAAAGCAACCTTAATATTGTCAGGGCAAGGGAAATTCTAAAAAAAAATCAAACTATACAGTTTTTCCATCTTAATTTCTTTCTGTAAAAATTCGACAAATGTTTTCATTATCGTTTCATAGTTATCAATTATTTTAGTTATCATCGTCGCTGATTATTGCACTCCGAGTTCATTAGTACAATGCTATACCCATAATTGCACATCAAATAAAATGCAGTAGTTGTGGATAATAGGGATTCGTTCTACCATGAATGATGATTGAATAAAATTCTATAATTGTTTCAATGCGGTTATTATACTTATTATGAGGCTGCCGTTCCGTATCCTATATATGTCTTTGGAGAATAATAGGAGTCGTGAAATTTTACCGAGGCAAAATGTGAGCAGATGGCACAAGATTGAATTTTCCTAATAAATCTGAGTTTTTATGTTCGCCAACTGGGATTGAATTTCCAATTTGTAAAAAGCGGAATCCTAGACCCGCCATGTTGTCTGTATAGGGCAACCGCAATCAGGCCGTACAAATAATCAGCACGTTTACGAAACTGTTAGGAATAAAGATTTACAGATACACGCAGTTCGCTGCATAGGCCGTCAACATTTGTATAAGCTGGCAACTAGCCAGTTGGTCCGAGAGACGATTGTGCAATTTTGATCTCAACGATGATAGGAAAGCTCCGGACACCTGACTTCTACCATTTCGTTGAATTTCCCGAAATGCCGCAGTTACATTTTGGCTGTTCGCCGAAAGCGATCTACTTCAAACGACCCAACCGTGCGTTAGATTTTCATGCGTAGTTATCATGCGATAGATTTTATTGCTATACCTACATACGGATTTTATGCAAAAATTAAAATCCGAATGCAAGACATTTTTTTTTTCTGCTAATCGTTATCTTCAAGGCATAAAATTTTACGATATTATTGGGGTTTAATGTTCGAGAGTGCTTGAAGACAGACGGCTTCACTAAGATCCAATTGCTTCCGCGTTCAACGAATCTCAGATTAACAAGCGCCAGTGTCTAACTTTTACATTTGTTTCTTAGCGAACCAATTTCTTCGCTGCGCTCTGGTTAGTTCAGGTTGAGCCATTTTCTTTTGCCAAGTCAGTGAATAGAAACGGTAATTTTAGTTCTATTTTAGTTCTCGTGAAGTTTGCATGTTTTTTTTAAATCCTTACAATACATAAAAAAAAAAAAACAAGTGCAGATATCATCTCGGTATGTTTATTTCGAATAAGAATTGTCAGCCTAACTATGCGTACTCTCTAAATTCGAATCAATGGAAAGTCACTGATGGCCGTGATAAGTATACCAGAATCACTGACAATCAGTGAAAATGTTACTGATTGTCAGTGATTCTGGTATACTTATCACTGCCATCAGTGACTTTCCACTGATTCGAATTTAGAGAGTAAAGTCAATATTTGCGGATAACAATTAAAGAACGGAAATGATAGAGTTTCAAGGTACTTTCACTTCCCTGTGGCATTGTGCGACAATTGTATCAAGAATATCAGCTCGTGTCGTTTACCGAAATACTTGATTACCAAATCTCGCGATTTCCAGTATGTATGTATATAAAATTGGCGTAAGAAAAAAGACCGGTAAAGTTGATCCTAGGACTATGACTATATAGAAGACACGTGTCGTTCGGGAAATCTGAAGTTAGACACGTCTGACCTAGATTTCGGTCTTTTTTAATTCTCTGACGGTTATAACCAGCGCGGGTCACCGACACAACGGCCGAATTCGAACACTAGTTTGTTTCCTGTTTTAGTTTTTTTCTTTCTTTCTAAACTCGCACGGGTCATAATCAAACGACTTCCGCCGGTTTGTAAAAGTCTTCAAACTTCGAAAAAGTCATCCAAAACAAGTTTGAGTAATTTTCAATGTTTGAGTAATGCAATTACGGTAGTAGTATACAGTGTTTACAAATGACGATTGATTTGTTTTTACTATATCTCATATTGCACGCATATCGTTACTCCGATCTCGGTATTCGTAATTACTTTAACTTGACGTGTTACATAGTAGGTACGTCTAATCAGTACGAGCCTTCGATTTATATAAGGGGTCATTCGAGTTTATACAGATAATTGCCTTGGTTCCAAGTCGAGGTTCTGACTTTATGTATATATCTAAGATACATTATGTATAATCATATACTGCTGTGGAAATCGACTTCAAAGGCGCGCCTTTGGCGACACTAGTTTGCTGACTGATTTGTAGAAACTTAGGTATATACCTAAGTCGATAAAAGATATTTGCTAGACTATGAAAAAAAGGTTCTAATTATGGAGAACAAATAATTTTCTCCGCACTAGTAAAAATTTTGGGAATATTAACGGAAAATTGCATAACAAATAATCGTAATAGTTGCACAATAATCATTAAATTAAAAAGCATGTAGTTATTTCTTGGCGTTCCTAGTACTACATGGGCTGAAGATGTAGCAAAATATATTGATAAATCGTGCCCAAATTCCGTCCTGACTCATAATGGCTCAAAACCGAGTCAAATCTATAATAGGTCCGCATGTTCAAATACGAAAATCCTGGTCGTCGTTATATTTGTTCATTATATCATGGTGTTTAAGTTTCTGCAGGGGTATTCATCATCTAATGTGGGTATTCTCGTTAAATTTTCAGTCCTGAATTCCAACCGCAGATGACATCGACTTGGAACAAGACTGGAGATATGTATCGGGAGAGGATCGGAAGCGATAGTCTTTTCGCGGCTAAAACACTAGACCGTGATAATGAGAATTCACTTGCTAATGCGCGGATCGACGAAGTACCCGACGTTCAAAATCCCGATCTTTTAGAAGACACTAACGAGATTTTCGGCCCTCCGCCATTACCGAAAACCGGATCAAAAACCAGCGCGAAATCAAAGGTTGCTTCCTTGTTCGATGACTCTGATTCCGGAGATGACATCTTTTCTAACGCCAGCTCAGGATCTCGATCTCAAAAAAGCGCCGATCTTTTGACCACGACGACCACGACGACCACGACCTCGGCAGCGACGTCACAGTCATCGGAGAAATCGAAAAACCTTCGGAAGAAAGGATTGTTTGATGACGACGACGATGAAAGTGATATTTTCGGGACCAAGGACTCATCGGAGGTGAACTTATTCGCGGCAAAAAATGTCACCAAGAATAAACAGTCTGAGATTGTCCAAGAAGCTTCGGTCAGCTCGATCACAAGTGAAAAATCTAAAGAAGTTAATAGCATCGTGCAGGAGAGCCTCGATAGTAGTTTTGAGAAACAGAATACCGTAAAAATTTCGCAGACTGCGCCAATCGCGAAGCTTGGAAGTATATTCGACGATCTAGACGACGATGACTTGTTCAGTCCAAGTTTTAGGAAGAAAACTTCTACTGGACAAAAGGCAGTGGCACCAAGTTTGTTCGACGATGGTGCAGACGACTTATTTGCTGTTTCAGCAAAAACTGGATTAGGAAAAGATGAGAAGACGGTAGAATCTTCATCGTATAAAAAGTCCGAAGTTACGGAGTCAGTGGGGGTAAAATCGTCGACGAAAATTGGTGGCGAAGTCAAGTCTAGAATGATGGAACAACTGGCGGCGAAACTGGAAGTAGTGAAGAACGAGGAAAAACGAGATGCCGAATCGAAGATCAAAACCGAATCTACAAAATCTGAAAAAGATGTGAAAACAGTGAAAAATGACAATTTTTCGAAAAATAAATCTAAGATACTTGCTGCGAAGATATTGGACGAGATTAAAACAGTTCAAAAATCCAAAGGGGACGGTGAAGTGAAACCAGGAATCGCCAAGAAGCCGGAGGTGTTGAAAAAATTACATCGGAAACCGGAGGCTGCTAGTAAGTCTGATTTTCGTAAGGATATCGTTTCGTCAACCGTTACGGAGACGAAGTCCGAAAGTGTGGAGGAAACAGAGGTGGTGTCTGAAGAATCGTCAGTGAAAAGTTTCGAATCTGAAAAAAGAACTTCAACGTCGGAAGGCGATAGATCTTCGAAGATATCAAAAGCAGAAGACGTAATTACGGATCAAGAAATATCATCTAAGTCGTCAAAATCCGAGGAATCGTCGACTAGCGCGAGAAGGGAGCCTCCAAAGACTTTGGAAATAAGATCGAGCACGACTTCTATATCGAGTGAAAAGTCGAGTGCTGTTCAGCGGCGAGTTGTTTCGGGAAAAATAAAAAACTTGATGGGATGTATGAGCGATTTGAAGATTTTATCGCCGACCGACACGCCACCGGTATGGAGAAAAAACGAGGACAGGGTTGACGAGGAGGGAGATAAGGACAGTGAAGATGGTAGCGGCTTCAGTACATCAAAGGAGAGTCCAACGCTGTCAGGTAACTTTAAGTGATTTGCGGTCGCACATTAGAATCACATGTGAAATTTGACCTGACAATGCGATGATCTTATTAATCAAATTGCAATCTGTATTTTAATTGCAGAGGAACTACCTAAGATTGTTGCGCTACCTTCGCCGACTGATCGCAAAGAACTGGAACCAGCCATCAGTTTCGATCAACCGGTCCAAGTTGAAACATTAAGCGTTACAGCATATAAGGTAAGTTTGAATCGAGAAAATTGAGAAATTGACGTGTAATTTGTGTTTGAAATATTCAAAAATTTTCTCAAATTCGAAGCCCCAAATTTCACGAATTGGTTTAACATAGTTTTGAACCTCTGTGCGAACGTTCGAAGATAGTCCCGAAGAAATTTGGTCATTCTCTATATTCAGCCGGGACGAGATATTATGATTTTAATTTAAGTAGCAACTATAACAACTTTTAATAAATTTCTGTTACAGAGTCGAGTGAGAATTCAGACTAAGCGACGACCGCAGAGTCGACATGCGCGTCAAAATGCTCTCCGTAAAAGTGGCATAGATTTCGACACTGGGGATTATTCGAATGACAATAATTCAGACACAAATCGAAACCTCTCGTCGAATAGCGCGAACAATAATCCGACGTCAACTGAAAATTCAGCCAATGCTCAGAACATTGCAAACTCGAATACTGACAGATTGATAATTCCCACGGGAGGTAGTGAGAGCGTCAGTGTAAAGGTTACAGAGTCGAGTTCATCAATGTTCTTCGACGATCGTTCGGAGCTCAGTTTTAGCAAGGAGAGTTCATTAAGTATGAACAAAAACACGCTTTTATCGCCTTCAACCGACGAAGAGGACTTGTTTGATGTGCCTCCCGATCTGCCCGAGGATCCACCGAAGGAAGATTCCCTTTTTGGAAGAGCTCCGATTCTATCCCCAGTCGAGTCATTCGTGAATGTGAAAAAAGAAGCGAAACACGAGTCCTATAAGAGCGAGAAACGAAAGGAAGGTGCGAAGGCAGAGATCAGTGTGTCTAAAAGCCAGACGAGAAGTTCCACCACAATTGTGACCGAAGAATCTTCGCAGACCGATACGAGAAACGATTCTTTTGCTAATGAGGTGTTGGCCATAGATAATAGAATCGGTACTAAAAAACTTCCGAATAAAATAACTTCCGATAAGAAAGAGACTCTCGGGGATAAACTGTCGAAGGTAGAATCGAAGGCCGATAAATCCCGAGACCAGGATAGTTTGGGAATTGAAAATAAGCCGAAAAATCGCGTGATCAGAAAGGAAGAAGGTGACAACAAAGAATTGAGCGATCCGCTTCGTGACAACAGCCACGATCCTCTGAAGGACCCTAGCAAGCTGTTTGCATTCGTAACGAAGACTCCGTCGCCAGAAAAAGGCAAGAATCTCTTGTTCAACGAGGACGATGATAGTTTGTTCTCAAGTTCAATATCGAAGAGATCGAGAGACGGTAAAGCCGAAGAAGAGAAAGGAAGCGATAAGACGGGTTCATCGAAAAATAAACAAACCCTAGATCTTTTCGCGGATGATTCAGAGGTAGATTTCTTTACCTCGGCGTTGCCTAAGAATGTTAGAAAATCCCAAAAGGAATCTAAGATTGATTTGTTTGGCGACGACGACAACCAGGACGACGAACTTTTCGGAGGTAAAACGAAAAAATCTACAATAAAATCGGATGTAAGATCTTCGCAGGGTGTTGTCACAGAAAAAACAATTCATGAAGTGGAAACATCCTCGAGAAAGCACTCCTTGTTCGCAGACTCTAGCGAGGAGAAATTATTCGGAAGTTTGAAGACTAGTGGAACAGAGACTAAATCAGAAACAAAAACCGCAACGTCTTCCTCTGGTATTTTTTCCGACGATGATACATCCGAGATATTCACCGGTGGTAAGCCAAAGCCTGCTGAGATCACTTCCGGCACTAAGAAAACCGTGAATGATATTTTTGGCGATCAATCGAGCGGAGAGGAGGATATGTTTGCTGCAAAAAAGACTGTGATTAAGAAATCTACGGTATCTGCCGGATTGTTTGGCGACGACGATGACGACGGAGATGACATCGGTGGAAATATATTTGGAAAATCTAAAATCACAACCGTTAGCCAATCGAAATCGATTAAGAATCGTGGTGTTGTCAAGAAAGCAGTGACTAGAGATTTAAGAAAAACTGCTGAACAAATTGTTGAGGATGATCCGTTGAGCATGCTGCAAAGAGACTAATCACGAAAATATCTGATAAGCGGATGACTTTTGTTTGTTACTATATTCGCTTGTCTTTTTTTAATTTATTATTTATTATGCGTTTCAAAATTGCATTCCTTTGAAAGTATTAAATTTGTTATATTATTAAAATATCTTCTTTGCGTTTTCACGCAAATAAAACTGTTTTTTCTTTTTTTTTTTTTTTTGGTATTATATTGAAATCATAGATTGTGAGCTTATACTGATCAGCCTTTTAGGCAGTCTTTCGAAAATTTAATTATTAAGTCATTGAATGCGGAAATGATGCTTTAAAATCATACATTCATTGTATATATACGTATATAAATACACGCATATGAGTGGCGATCTATTTTAATAGCTTTAACAGTGTGTAAGTATCTCTGACCCATATTATCTATTCCTTGTAATCTTTTTTTCCCTTAATCAAACCATGTACATTTGTAATTTTCTTTTAATTTATATAAAGTTGCTCGAATATCTCGCTGATTATAGAAATTATGTGAGCGTTTATATTAAATGAGGAAATATTTATTTAAATGTGATTTTCATAAGAGATTATAATGTAATATCAATTCCAGAATACATATTGCCTTAAAGTGGTATCAAATAATGTTCTTATATACTATAATCGTTACTGAACAAGAGTCATGTTATGATCGTATGGTTGATATATATTAGAGTGAAGAAAACAAAGAACATAATAATAAATGAATTACTATGAAAAAATAAAAAAATATAAATGTTTTATAAATTTGGATATTGATTTGAGTCAATGAACAATAAAATATGTTGAAATGTTGTTACGATTACATTACATTATCAGAATTCTCAGTATAAAGTTACATTTTACATTATAAGCATATGTATGTATCTATTCTATCTGCTATATCTCAAAGATGCTCGGATTTTCCGCGCATCTCAATTAGCAATTAGTTATCCTAAATTCAATTTCAGGTTTAGATGATAAGAAATTTCATAAGAATCTATACGCTGATATTTGCAGGACGAAAATCGTTAGCAGGAAAAGGTACGTTTGATGAAACTACTCAGCATATTCTATCCTTGATGATTAAGGCTTTTATATCAATTTAATGTATGAGAAATTCATTTTCTTAGACTACCACCACTTTATACTTTAGCTTTTGAAACTAATAATTCCTCTCAAGAAGGAGCAATATGAGTCTAGTCTCAAGGGTGCCTCAGGCAATTTTTATATTTTTCATTTAATTAACCAGTAGTCTAAATCGTCATGTAATAGTCCAAGTCGGAATGCTAATAACAAAATGCAATAGCTGGGATTTCTAAATAAAATGAATTTTCATCATAAGATTTCATTTTTATAATTGCGTTCACAAATTTCTTAATGGCACTTTTAAATATCAGATTTTTCTTCACACCATCCTATAATATATATTATATTTTTTTTATTATCATTAGTGGAGTTTAATTCGATCACGTCGTATTATTCTAGTTTATGAGAAACGGAGTAGCAACGCAAGAAGACGTCTCTCAGAAGGTGCATTTCATCATCAGTATATTATATTTCGTCTTCACGAGCTGAGAAGTGAATAACTGATTGCCCCTAGACTAAATATTGTGCAGGGAGGGAATGATGTAACGAGAAAGCTCGAGCTACGTCACAATAAATAAATGTTTCATATTTCAATATTTGCCACGAAACACAAACTGTCCCATATGTGGCTCGGGTCGAAAAATTCTGTTTATCGGCATTTTGAGTTAAACACTGCAATTTTTCTTGCTAATAACAATGGTAATTCCGTGCCGTTCATGAAAACACGTCGTATAGACATTTAGGTACGCGGAAAGAAATAAGCGGTTATGCATATAAAGGACACTATAGAGAATTTTCCTGACAATTTTAGAATTTAAAATCATGAAAAACAAAAAGATAATAGTGGAAAGAAATTTGTTTGTTACAATTGCAGCACCTCTTTCCTACTTGTTGAGAATTTTGACAATTGAAGAGGCACCGGTAGGGTTGTAATATTTAGATTGCATCAGAATGCATCATACTTGAATCATTTTAACTTGGTGATACTGTATACAATAAAACCTATGTAATAGGTATATTCATCAAAATTCAATAGGTATGTAAATCCGGAAGTGAGCGTTGCGCATTTCGCTTTCTGTTATACATAGTTCAAAGAGTTCTAAATCCACACAAATTTTCGCAAAATTTTGTATCAATGATGTGTTTTTCCAAAACAATGTATCAAATATATTGAATAAATACTCTTATGTCAGTTTTTTTGACTGTATACTCTAAAATTTTGGTATGATGATAGTGTCTATGCTATACGAAGCAAAGCTTACCCGAGGACAAGGGTAATAAGGAACATGCTTGCGATTTGCGTGCCATAACAGAAAACTAAAAGTTCCAAGAGTAAAACTCGTTCAAATACCACCAACTAACTGATCTACACTACTTCAGGTTGAAGTTTAGTAAAGTAGATCGCAGTTCAACTTAAATCTGCCATGTAGTATGAAATGAAAAAAAGTTGTTTTACGTCATGGCCAGTGTGCCCTCCCGGGTTAAATTCACTGTATTAAATCTACATAAATTTGTATGTGTGCTGAAATTTCAATGAAACCATTATCCAACTGCAACCAAAGTTTTGTTTTGACGGTGAGTGACGAGTCAAGGTACCAAAAGGTCATACCCAATGAACACTTCTTGAATGCTCTTCGCGTTAATTCGTCTTTGTTTTTCAAACTATGGTAGGGACAAAACCGATAATGATATCAAAATGAATGATAACTGCGGCGCAAATTCAACACTGTTATTTCGATTGACGTCAGACCTCGAGTATTTGTTTTGTGTATGCAGAAAATGTATAACAGTATAACTTTTTCCGCGTTTATTCAAAGCGCAGATTTTATATGCTTCGGAGGTGGGCACGAACGGTTTCCACATAATCAAGGACAAAACTTTGGTCCCCTTAGATCTCATTGTCAATTAATGCAGTTAGCATATAAGTTTCCCCATTTCTTCTATTACTCTCATTTATCAATTCAGCGCACACGAACAAAATTAATATGCATATCCATTATACAGGATGTTTATGTTAACTCTGCACATACTTCTAAGGTGTGTATAGGGGCTGCCTAGGCGAGCATTTAGAGATAAGACACCCATGGTCGGAAACTCATCCTAACGGCTGTGGAGGGCTTTGAAGGATTTGGCACGGCATGGCACGCTTGTTCATAGTGTGATGAATCAGATGTGATCACTTTCGACCCAACGTTTTATTCAGCCGTGGACAACGGTACAAAGTTCTTGTGTGAAATCAACAAACCGATAAACTTCGGAATAAAAGAATACCAAAACAATTTTCGGTACTTATAAACAGAATTTGAAAAAGTTATGGAAAACGAAAAGCCCAATTTGTTTTTTTGGCAATTTGGCTTATCGTTTTCCATAATCGCCCTACACACCCTAGAACTATGTGCGGAGTCAGCACAAACACCCTGTATAGTAGAACACACAGGGCTTCGATCCAACTGTTCATCCGAGTATCGGTCCAATGCCTTATAGACGAAATGATTAGGTCGCGTTAACGTTTCTCGCCAAAACTGGGCAAATATTCAAAATAAACTTTGGACGAGTGATTCATATACTAGTAACGAATTACCATTGCGGAGTATTAGCACTGCGCAAGTAGGTATACAAATCTAACATTAAGCGAGTATTGCGATTTTTTACTCCTTTTATGGAAAAAAAAAGAAAAAAAAAAAAAAAAACGGTTATGAATGTAATTGGGTAATCGAAGAAAGTTTCAATGCAGTATATTACAAAAGTAATCCTTAGTTAAATGGGTAATTGAATTACAAAAGTAATTATTGACTCGCAAAACTATGCAGATATCAAGTGAATGCATGGTAGTGGTTAGGCTCAGGGTTTTGCATGCATAAATATATTATTCTGTACAAATCAACGGACTATCAAGTATTCCTGGATATAGCACAGCCAATTTTTCGCCGATCGTTGTCAGTTACACGTCGATCGTTTTGAAGTACGGTTCAATTCCGAATATTTGGCTATCGAATCAATAGATCATCATTTTAGTACGCGAGCAGATAATATTGCTGCTGCTCCTACTGATAGTTTGGTATTCGTAAGGTATTGACTTCGAACATGATCCCGTATTTTAACATTTTCACAATCTCCAATCGTTATTTGTAAGAAATATTCGGCGTTTGTAAAATACGCGTAAGAGATTAGTGTAAAATAGGAATGTCCAGCGATTATGTCCGGAAAGACACAGAACAAGGAACTTTCGAAATGACGGCTCCGAGTTTTCATGTTCCGAGACGTGGGAAGTTTAGTTATTCTTCTTCTTGGAACAAGTCTACAAGAATGCCCATAGTTCACATGTTCATTGAGATCAGATGAAATACATAATCAATCAAGGATTAAGGTAGTACTGTCGGTACATAGCTACACTGTAAAAAATGATTGTGCATTTACAACACATTTAGTATGCAAAAGTTTTGCAAAATTACAAATGTGGCGTAGCAAAGTGAATTGCTAAGCTTGTTCTGTAAATTTCTAAATAATTTCTTGATTTTGCTGAACTTTTATACGAAAAACACAAAAATTGTACTTGAATTCACAAAATTATTTGAAATACCGATAAAAAAGTTTTGTATAATTACTATACCCGATTTTTAATTTCGGCTAGATGTTTTGCCTATTAGCTTCCAACACATTCTTGTGGAACTCCACTAGAAATAGTAACTACACATAGAAATTTCTAATAGTGTAGTCAAGTTCATTCTGGCTCTCATTTGAGTCGGTTGGTATTTAGATGTGGCAACGTCGCAGGATGTTTTCACTACACTCAAGCAGATCAACATGATTTTCGTTCATATTCAACATCACTTGCCAAATTAAAAAAAAAAAAAAAAAACGGAATTATGGAACCTTTGTTAAGATTCACTCATGTTCCCAGCCCGTATCATTTTGGACCGCGCACGTCCTAACCTCTTTTACGCCTTACAGCGTTACCCCATACGATACATCATTGTCAGCTATTCGCAGTTTTCAATTTTCAACTGCTTATCTTTCTTATCACACGCTCCTAAACTGTGTTTTCAAGCATCTGGAATGTTCAGCAGATATTGAACTATCATTCTGTGCAATTTCATTCGAATCTGAACGGTAGTCATTACACAATCTTAGTTTGAAATTGCCAAAAGCGTGATTCTCCATAAGACTACGTGTTAAGCACGTGAAAAATGGAAATGTTTGGAACTTTTCTCTCGGGCTCCTAATCTTCACAAAAATTTAACTGAGTGACTTTTGGGCCAACATCTACGAGCATATTAAATTTCATCGATATCTGTACGGTAAATCGTTTTGCGACAGTACTACCTTAATATAAAAACGAACTACCTGACCAGAAGAGTCCTACAAGAAAAGTGGTTTGTTAAATGTTTCATTTCCATACCGTCAGTGTCCCAGTTATGGAACCTGTACGGGTGTTGGAACACTTTGGTCTAGTTATTGAGAAATAAAATTCTAAACGTATTGGTATAATAAATAATTTAGCTGCGATGGTAGTCTGCTGTTTTCTGTATCCCCAGGGTTAGGTTTGGTCGGGGTGAGTGAGTGAGAACCTTTAAAAAAAAAATCGTTGAAAGGGGCGGGTGAGCCATTGCTGTTGCATGGCTGTCATCAATCATTAGGTTAAGTCGTACAGTCATTTGGTGTCTATGATTGAAGGGACTATTTTCACAAAATGTGAGTATCTGATGCCTCAAAAAGTGTTTGTGGCTATACTTAATTGATCAAGGTTCCTGATTCAATCGTAAAAAATCATTATTACAATCAATTTCGTTTAAAAAATAGCGGTTCCATTACTGGAACACCTCAACATCGCCTTGTACCAGTTAGCGAACCCCCATCCGTTAATAAACTTACCTCTCGCATTTTTCCCAATTGTGTATAAAAATTTAATTTTGGATAGAATACAAACATTTTTCCTTCTGGTTACTTCCGGAGCATGATTCCATCTGGATTCACTTCAATTTTTACAAAAAATACTCCTTCTTTATCAGGGGAAAAACGAAAAAAAAGACCCCAAATGTGAAGGGAAGTTACACAGAAGAGTCATTACAAGAAGCACTTGTAGAACTGAAGAGTGGAAGATCACTTGGAGTTGTCAGTGATAAGTATAATATTCCAAAAACAACGTTGTCCTACAAGAAGAGAGGTATCACAAAACCTACTAAAGTGCGAAGAGGGCCAGAGTGTATTCTTGGCGATGAAGAAGAAAATAATTTAGTGAGTTGGATATCCTACATGAGTGACCTAGGCTTCCCGATCACCAAACTTCAATTGTTGAACACTGTTAAGGGGCTACTCAAAGAGTTGGGCAAAGAAGCAGCATTTAAGAACGGTATACCAGGCAGGCACTGGTATGAGGGTTTCAAAACTCGTCATCCAGACGTTTGTGAAAGATTGTCACAAAACCTGCTGTATACTCGAGCCACTTTGACTGAAAAAATGATTCGGGCTTGGTTTAAAAGAGTCGAAGACCAGCTAGAGAAATATAATGTCCAGGGTATTGGTCCTTCCAGGATATTTAACTGTGATGAATCAGCCTTCTACTTGAGCCCAAAAGGAGAGAAGGTGCTTGTTAAAACTGGTGAGAAGGTTGCGTACAATATTGTTCGCAATGATGACAAGGAATGTTTAACAGTTTTATTCTGTGGAAATGCTGCTGGACAACTCCTTCAACCCATGATTCTATTCAATTACGTCAAAATTCCTCGAAGTATTTCGATGACAATGCCCAAAGGATTTGACATTGGACACACAGAATCTGGCTGGCAAACTGCAGAATCGTTTTATGAATGGGTGGCCAATTGTTTTCTCAAATGGTTAAAAGCTAACAGAATCCAGTTTCCAGTGATTCTGTACGTAGATGGCCACGTCTCACACATGACTCGAGAGCTAAGTAACTTCTGCAGGGACCACGATATTGTGTTAGTTGCCCTCCATCCCAATGCCACCCACATTATCCAACCGATGGATGTGGCTTTTTTTCATCCATTGAAGAAAATTTGGAGTACCACTATCAGAACCTGGCGAGTTGAACATTGCGGGGAACGTTTACAACGAGAATATTTTGGAGGCCTGATGAAAGAGGCTCTTGATCACTTGAATCAGAAGGAAATTCTAATCAGTGGATTCCGAGCCACAGGCCTTTACCCTTTTTCACCAGATGCAGTAAAGTATGAAAATTTTTTCAAGAAACCTCAAAGTTCAGACCCTGCCACATTAGTTGGGCAAAAGCCAACTGAACTGAGTTACCTGAAATATATTGAGAGTCAAATTGATGTTGGAGAACTGGCGCTCTTCAAAAGCACTGGTGTCGATGGTGATTGGGCTGGACCTGATCGTTTGGAGGGTCTCTACCAGTTCTGGAGGAGAGTACAGGGCAAACAGAATGCTGAGCAACAAAATGAACATATCACCGGGGGTTGTGGGAGTGACCAAGCTAGAGATGAGGAACAGCAGGCTCATGATGACAGAAACGCTAGGGTGCATAATTCACTATGATTTCTCACTTGCAGATCCAAATTTTACTGATAGTTTAATGAAATTAAGATTCACTACATTTTTACGATTTTTCCTGTCATTACTAATGTTTTTTCTTTCTTCCAATCATCGATTTTTTCATCACTCTGACAATTCATTTATCATGACGATCTTCTTTCGCTCACTGGTGCTTTCGATACTTCATATTGCAGATGAAAACCCAACACGACAATTCATCTAATGATCCCATGTTATTTCATTCGAAATTGAAGAAGAACCCAAATCAGTGTCTCATTCGTCTACTCTTAATTCCAATACTCCGGATGATGGAGTCTTCATTTATACTGTTAGTGAAGGTGGAGAATTAATACTGACAGAAAAATCACTCATCAGTGCGATGAATGATGAAGCTCCAGTCAGTAACATTGACGATTACCTGGTCGTTGGAGATGAAATTATTACTAAAAATATTGATAGAGTAGGCGAGGGTCTTCTCTTGAACGAGCAAAGTGTTGAGGATGAGGTAAAAGATAATGAGGATGTTTCGAGTCCCAAAAATGGTAGAATGTTTGTGGAGCCAGAACAGGAAAGTCTTCCTGTCCGGCAAATCCCCCTAAGCGTAACTGAAGAAGAACAGCTCCCTCACTGCTCTGGTGGGATACTAAAGTCACCAGTTACAACATGTCCACTGCCAAATATACCATTCTCATACAGAAACTCATATTTATATCCCATTGAGAAGAAAATGCTGAAGAAGAAAGGTAAAATGAAAGAACTAGCACCTTGTGTGGTTAGTTCTGATGACTTTCGTGATTATCACGACAAGAAAGATGAAGCCAAACGTAAACAAGAGCAAGATATACTCAACAGAAAAAATGAGAAGCTGCAGAATCGACTCAAAAAAGCAGAGGAAGCAATACTCCGCCGAGAGGCTCAAGAGATGAAGAGAAAGCAGCGAGATGAATTATTTCAGAGTATCGTTGTTGTTAAAAACAGATTGTATAATTTAAATAAAGTATTAGTTCATGATTATATCAATTTATAAGCTCGGGGTAATCAGTAATCTGAATTCAATCCCTCCGTTCCAAAACTAGTACATTTGTGGGTTCCAAAAAGGGGACAAATGGACTTTTAGGGTTCCATAACTGGGCCATTAGACAGGTGTTGCATTTAATTCAATATTAATTAATTTTTTGATTCCGTGAGAGTAGAAACGCGTACAAATCAAAGGCAAGATATAGCTTCAGGCATTAGCAAAAATTAAATTCCATAAATTATCAAAAGAAACATGTTGAAACGCATTCTGGCGGGATTTTAATCGCAAGGAGTTCCATAACTGGTACACTGACGGTATTTCACTTGGAAATTTTGGAACTGCAATAACATTATCGACATTGAATCTAGATGCAGGAAAGTTTGTTCAAAAGTTTGTTCAAGAGATATTTCTCTGTTCCTCTGTATTGAAGATCACGCGTGATGTCGCAGGCTGGTTATATCCATGACATGATGACAGATCTTGCACCGGATTTGGATGCAGGTCCGTCTGAAGTCGCAAGTTTTTACGCTGGACGAAACGTTCTACTCACAGGGGGTACCGGTTTTTTGGGAAGACTTTTGATAGAACGGATATTGCGGTAAGCAGTCCCAACCCTAGAACACTAGACTGGGGTAGAAATCTACTCCAGACGACGAGCGAAAAAGTGCGTTTTAAGCTGATTTTCATCATTTTCCGATCTTTGAATGGGTTTTTCGTCAATTAAACTTCAATGAAATTTAATTTTTCGTACACCATTCTTTTCCTTGTGACAAAATGAAAAGATTTTTGTGCTAGAAAGTCTCTCTACCACGGATCGGAACGATTGTGTCGGCAACAACTGCGTGGGGTGGATATCTACCCCAGTCTAGCGCTAGAAGCTATAGGGCAAATCATACTGGCGTTCTAGGGTTAAAAACACTATTCTTTCATGTATAAAAAAAAAAATGTTATAAATCAATGTTATAACCTCATCGTTACTCTGTTCTACATACTTCCGTAGAGACATATAACAGACAGGGATAATGTTTTAATTTGCACGCTGATTGAGGCAACTCCTAAGAATACGTAAATAATTTTGAGGGTTCAGGTGGATGGTATAGGATAATAATTAAACGCAATCTTCAGGGACTACATACACTACGCCACGCTGAATATTTATCGTCACGGTAACCCCCCACCGGCTGGTCTGATTAGGTGAAAGTTCACCATATGGGGTTGAATTTTTAGTACGTGGTGGTGAAAGTGGCCGTATATCAGTAGTTGGACCTGATTTTGAAAGATTTCCATGTACCGACAATGATTGTTATTACTGACCGTAAATACCGAAAAGTTGATTAAATAATTAGTAGATTGATTGAAATCGCAAGTTAGCATTCCCTTGAACGGTGGTCACTGTAAATTTTCATTTAAAATGTAGAGAGTTTCGTAGCAAGGGACAATAAAATTTTTTGCAGATCTAAATTATCAATTGATACATGCAATGACTGAATATCGACATGTTTAGGTCATGTCCGGATGTGAACACCTTATTCTTGCTTGTGCGGGGAAAAAAAGGGAAGAGTCCTGAGGAGAGGTTCAATGAACTCTTCAATGACGTGGTGAGCATTACTTTCGGATTCTGTGAAACTGAAATCATTCAACTTTTCTACGCATAATAATTGCCTAAAATGACAATATTTATGCTAATACACGGAGAGAAAAGAGTGGTTCACACAACAAACTAAATGATAGCTGCATGCATGTCACTCACAGCAGCTATATGGATTGTCGTATGAGGATTACGCATTGCTCTAATAGCAATACGGTATAGTTGCCCAAGGTTCGTTACTGTAGCGATGCGCTAATGTTCGTGGAAAGATATCGTTCAGTTTTTAACTATTCCTCAGTTTTACGCGCGGGAACGCGTCAGAAATGACAGACAGACCATGACATCGAAATTGGTTAGGTTGAGCTATTCTCAAGATTTCAGATGTATAACATTTATATATGTATATTTATAAAAACGTATGAGTATATTAGGGTGGAGGTTAAATACCATCTTGAGGAGTAAAGGAGTAAAGCCTCAAAGTTTATAGACACAGAATGGAAAATAATTTTGGCCCCAGAGCGAGGTTTTTTTAAATTTATAAAACGTTATTTTTATTCATAGAATAACATAACTTGTAAAATAAAAGGACATTTTCGATGTGAAAATGCAAATTCTAAATTATTGAATAAAAGTAATCGACGAATAAAAGTTATTTGTCGTTGATGAAACCGGCCATATGTCATGCATCTCATGAGAGCGTATTGAACATAGCATAGCTATAGCATAGCATAGCATGCTATAAATCCGTCGTTCAGCTCTCACAGCTATACCGCATCGTTCATGCAAGCGGACTACGTCAGGCTCTAATGTTCTGCTCTTGTAGCTAGACAACAATACTGTTACGACCAAAGACCCGATTATAGCTTCAAGAACCAGAAATTCGGCAGTCACAACCACTCTTTTCTCTCCGTGTACGATTGATGTCGATTCACAAGACTTGGTAACATGTAGACAAACCAGTTTTTCAAATGCAACGTGCAAAGGAAAACGTTGTGAATAAGTGAACCGACAGAAGCGATACCCTTACGAAATTTTTCCATCTATCTATTCTATTCTTCGTGCAAAACGGATCGATTTCGTTTCTGTTGCAGATCTTTGACCGGCTGTGGAGAGAGAAGCCAGTATTTGTTCGAAAGGTTGTATTAGTAGAGGGCAACATGTTGCAAGTTGGTCTTGGTTTGTCTTTGGAGCAGAGAAAGCTACTCCAAAGTACCCACATTGTGGTACATTGCGCAGCTACCATCAGATTTGATGAAACGTTGAGAACTGCAGCGATCATCAACGTGAGGGGAACCCAGGAAGTTCTTTCGCTCGCGAAAGAAATGGTGGATCTTCAGGTCAGTAAGCTAATAAGCGTTTGATCTTTTCCTTTAATTTCCTACTTATTTCCACCACAGGCGTTTGTACACATCTCTACGGCCTACTCTCATTGTGTTTCTCACGAGATTGAAGAAAAATTTTACCCACCTTCGATCGATTCCGATAAGCTGCTCAGTCTACTAGATATACTGGATGACGCGTCCCTAGATCACTTGACCCCTGTGTAAGAGAAAATATCTGTCACTTATTTTTCATATATATTGGCTTGCCTACTTGATGCTATTATTTGCTTGTATGCGAATATTTCGATTACCATGATGATACGTCAGAAAGTAGAATATTTCAGCCGATTGCGAATTAACAAACGTTACAGACTCCTGGGAAAGTGGCCAAATACGTACGCCTTTACGAAAGCGGTGGCCGAGGACCACATTCGTCGCAATTGTCAAAGTCTACCTCTGTGCATCGTGAGGCCTTCGATAGTAACAGCTACCTCCAAGGAGCCTGTTTCCGGGTGGATAAATAATGTCTATGGTGTCACCGGAATATCGATCGCTGTTGCGATCGGACTACTGCGCAGTCTGCATTGCAACAAGGATCTGTTCGCGGACATAATCCCCGCTGACTACGTTGTCAACAATATCATCGTCGCTGCCTGGGATATTGCGAAAGCTCAGTAAGACACCTCCTTTCCACGTTAAGTTTCCGGAAGTTGGGTAAAAGATAATTGATTATGTGCTATAATGAATATCCGGCAGAAATACTGACTATGAGATGGCAAAATGATGTCAGCGACGCGATTATGTTTCAGGAGCATAAATGCGAACAGCGCAAATGGATCAACGACTCCAATGGTCGGAGAGCCACCGATCTTCAACGTTGTGTCATCGTGTCAAAGACCAATTACGTGGGGACAATATCTGAAGTATGGTACGGAACATGCGACAGAAGTTCCAAGTAATCTGACCATATGGTACTTGTGCTTCAAACTCAACAAATACCGCTGGGTTCATAAGCTCTACGTGATCTTTCTCCATCTTATCCCTGCCGCCATAGTAGACTGTTTGGCCTGGCTCACCGGACGAAAGCCTATGTAAGAATTTTACTTGTATATATATTCGTTCGTCAAATGGTCATTGTAATTTGAAAACACTGCCAGGGTCTGTCAATGCGGTGCAATATTTCATTCTTACATTAATATTTATTCGGAAGAATGAGCCGTAGTATATATCGATAGTAAAATGTATCAAATATTCGCGAAACTGACCAATACTGTCGCATAACTGACCAAACAGATAGCCTGCCGAGTTCCATACGTGTAAAGACTACAACATAGTACATAATTTGGAGATCAGATATAGAACGTATGACTAAAATGAGTGGCTCACTAAATTCTTCAGTCTAATCGCTTACGTTGATTGTATACAGGCTGTGGGAGGCGTACAAAAAAATTCACAAGTTCAGTTCTGTAATTGAGTACTTCACGATGCGAGAATGGCGATTTGATAACACTAAAGTCCAGCAACTGTGGGACAAGTTGGGTTCCGCCGATCGCAGTGAGTTTTACTTCAACATGGAGAACCTAGACTGGGAAGAGTATAGTTATAATCACGTTCGTGGCGTTCGATTCTACCTTCTGAAAGAAAGCTTGGACACTTTACCGTCTGGAATTGCGAAATATGCAAAGTATGATCAATATACTACTATATTCTTCAATGCTTACCTAAATATATTATTACGCTTTAATGAATGCTCTCTGCAGCTTTACATTCCCGCGAGGCGTCTTTTTAATGTAGGCATCACCGAATAACGAGGATCATTTTATCAAAATGTATAGGATGCTTTTGATAAATGTTTAGCTAGTGTTTCAAATTTTCGGTAGATAAATTTTTGCACCTAACTTCTGAACTTAATTTTATGCACGTGCGTGTCCTGAAATCCTCGAAGATGTGTGATGAATAATGATTTGATGAATAATGTATTGTTCTAATTTTCAGGCTGAAGGTAGCTCACTATACTCTGGTAACAGCTGTATGCGGCATTCTTTTATGGTTGATATGGATGGTTTTGGGATTTATTGTATTATGGTGAGCTTCATCGGTTTTACTTTGTACTGAACGTGTTTGATTCCGACCGATTCACCGCTACGCATATTTACAACAAATGCGAATCTAGATGAGAACCGCTTGATTCGTCGGTAGCGCCCCTAGTGGCCTTGGAGGGAATCTCACCCAGATAAAGATTTTGACCCGCTGTTTTATTGATATTGATTTCAAAGGGCTAAGTATCGATAAATTCAGCTGAAAAAAAAAAAAAACAGCTATTGATATCTTCATCAGGACGAGATTTCCTCAGAGGCCACTAGGGGTGCTACAAACGAATCAAGCGGTTCTCATCCGGATTCGCATCTGTTGAAAATATGCGATGGCCTTGAATCGGTCAGAATCAAACACGTTTAGTGTACAACCAAAGTATAATCTAAAATAAACTGTGTTCGAATATTGGAGAAGGGACGAGAAAATTGAATCTTTGTACTGTACCCGATCAACATTGTATAAATTAAAGTTGCATGTTCTGTAATACATATATAATAAAGTACGGTTCTTTTTTCTATAAAGTATAAGGACTATATCCTGTATGGTTATTTGATATTCTGGACAAGGAAAAATAATTGTTCGAACTATTTCGTTAATTTCTCTAATTCATTGGCAATCTTCGCGGGATCTAATGGGATCGAACAAGTATCACGTAACTTTTCATACTCTGAACTTCCATGATGGGTTCAAGTTAAAAAGTAACATCATAGAGGATCGGTACCGTTCTCCCCATCCGTAACGTATCCCTCGTAACTTCGACCTCACCCCTTTCCCGCCGTAGATAATTTTACTTAATTAGTTTCTAATATCATACCACTGCACGGAGAGAATTTTATGATAGCGGGTACGATATTAGAATGGTATATTATGGTATGATATCGTATGGTTCATATTAACATAAAAGATGATAACCATTACCATCAGAATGGTAAATTGTATTATACAGATGATAAAGATTATCATCAGAGTGGTGAATTCAAGCATCGCTTTCATTGAATCGGTTGTAGTGTGCTTTTACAATACTGCGATAGTAGTATTTACCATAAAATTCTCTCCGTGTGGTTGCCTGCATCGTATCTCAGATTAATTAATACAGATAACGGAATTTTCACCTTTCATACTTGGATAATACAACCAAAAACGGATATAAATATATCTGCCTAAGGCTATCTCATTTAAAATAGTAAAATCATTATACATATGAATATTAGTCTGTGTCAAAAAAAAAAAAAAAAAAAAAAAAAAAAAAAACGACATCTTTTTCGAAAATAGTTAGTGCTTAATATAAAAAAAATTTTCCCTAAAGCCCAGCTATGTAGCTTGAACACAGAAGCAGCGCATTTGAAAATAAGATTTCCCATGTATTTCAAATGACAAAATTTGTTTATTTTAGTTTTGTCTGTACCTATAACTTTTTTTTTATTCAACTGATCAAAGTCAAGTAAATACACGTTTTTAGTACTTTGGGGCGGACAAGGATGGGCAATGACAAAATTGGAGAATTTTTGTCTCTCAGATAATCATAATAATCGAAGAAATGACTAGCAAGAACCAACTACACGAACTTTTAGAGGGAAGGCCAGGTGCCATCCGCTTAGCCATCGTCGATCATTGACCTTGCACGAACTCAATTCAAGTCAATGTGAGTGGGCCACATTGATGATCGCAGGCCACCAAAATATTCACGCTTCCATCCAGTCACGCTGTTACGTAAATTTTTCATTTCGAATTCAGCTTTTCTATTCATCAGTTCAGCACCCACAGCTACGATATTGGCTGCATATAGGTACGTAATAGTATCATACAAAGCAGTCTATCTTATTCTATTTCTACGTCGATCTAATTTAATATCCAAATACGACTTTTGTGATGGGGTGACGATTTGGCTGAAGACCTGTAGAGAATGTCCGATATAATAAGTAGATAACAGTTGAAGTACATGCTAATATCGGTGCAGGAAATGAACCTTCTCGAACCGACGCGACGCCTTTCAGAGTGACTTGGCGGTCACGGAATGAATAGAGCAATTATATTTACCCAGGGAAAACTCACATGTGTATGCAAATGTACATATATATATAGGGGAGAGCGGGGCAAAGAGGGCAGCTCGGCCAAAAAAAAAAAAAAAAAAATTCTTGGAAAATTTTCGACTTTTTCTTTTTTTTTTCAAGAAAAATCGTTTCCCGAAGGAATTTAATTTTTTTGAAATTTAATTTCGAAAATTTAGCGGAGCTGCCCTCTTTGCCCCGCTCTCCCCTATATATATACGCGCTTTTCCTTGCGATTCATTTGATGGAATAAAGAAATAAAACAAGTTTGCCTTATGATGGCATTATGTCTTATCCTTTGCGACCATTGACGTTGTACAGGATGACGTTAAATCGAATCCTGGTTTGCAATCCAGTTTCAGAAATGACTTCTATCGAATAAGCTGATTGTGTTAGAACAATTAGTACCTTTCAATATGTTTTCCACACTTGAACGGCTTGTCGAAACTCTGTCGCGTATAATGAAAGCTGCAACGAGGAAGAAATTATACATCACACGTATCATTTGGTCTTCGTCAGGGCCGGATTTACCCAGGGTGCCGCCCTGGGGCACCGTGAAAAATGCCGCCCCATTACCTAAAGCCTACATAAAATGGGTAAAAGGTTCGGTGTATACAATTTTCAAATAAATAAAATCAAAACAAAAACTTTCAAAAATTGTGAACAACAAGATACTTATGAGGGTTTCTTCGTCAAACGAGGCCACCCATTTAATTTGAGGTCTTCGAACATTCCGTAATAATTCGTACATGTTATTGAGGATGAAAAACAAATTTTCGAATTTTTTCAGACTTTTTGGTCATTGCATTCCAGAAATATTTTTATACTCAATAATTTTCACATAGTGCGATAAATTGGGGAAGGAGAGAAAACTTGGCATGAAATTTCTTCGTTTTTTTTTCAGCTTTTCGGTAAAATTAACAGAAAAAAATTCCGGCCCATTTAAACCCCTTTTATAAAAAAAAAAAAAAAAAAACATCGAAAAATGTGCCTTGTCCTAATTTGGACATTTTTTTTTTTCGTTTAAAAAAATGCCTAAAAAATGAAATTCATAATAGCGTTTTTTGACAAAAAAATGTGGAGTGGCGACTTCAATTTTCTCCCAGAAAAAAAAAAATAATCATCAGAACGATGATTTTTCTTCTTCATTTCCATTTCCATTTTTTTTTTTTTTTTTCAAAAACTCTATTATGAATGTATATTTTTTTTAGATTTTTTTTTTTTACGAAAAAAAACTTTCCAAATTAGGAAAAGGCACATTTTACAACGTTTTTTTTTTTTTTTTTTTTTTTTATAAATGCGGTTTAAATGAGTCGGAATTCTTTTATTCTAATTTTACCGAAAAGTAAGAAAAAAACAGAGAAATTTCATGCCAACAACATTTCGATAGCTCCGCGGAATAACCAGCTATCTCAGAAGCTGCTTGAAAAAGCAGCTATCTCAGAAGTTGCTTGAAGAAGCAGCTATCTCAAATTTTGCTTGAAAAAAGAGCTATGTTCAAATCTATCTAGCAAAATTTTGCTTCAAAAACGTAAAATTATGATTAAAAAGCTGAAAAACAGGTTGGAGCAGACATTATAATGTCTGGGCTTTTGCTTCAACCTGTGTTTTCAGCTTTTCAATCATAATTTTACGTTTTTGAAGCAAAATTTTGCTAGATAGATTTGAACATAGCTCTTTTTTCAAGCAAAATTTGAGATAGCTGCTTCTTCAAGCAACTTCTGAGATAGCTGCTTTTTCAAGCAGCTTCTGAGATAGCTGGTTATTCCGCGGAGCCATAGATTTCTCTCCTTCCCCAATTTATCACGCTACGTGAAAATGATTGAGTAAAAATATTTCTGGAATGCAATGACCAAAAAATTTTTTTTTGTTCCTCAATAATATTTACGAATCATCACGGAATTTTCGAAGACCTCAAATTTAATGGGTGACCCGCTTGACGAAGAAACCCTCTTATTTTCTTAACTAAAAATGTGTGTAAAATTCTAGAAACTGAAAGATTGTTTCACAATTTTGTAAGAAAAACTGCAGTGTTTATAATTTTAGACACATTCTTATAATAATTATGAAAAAAAATATTTTATTCATTTCAATTTATGAATGTTTTTAACACGATCACACTTTTCGAAGAATTTTCCATAACGGGAAAAAAAAAAAAAAATTTCTCACGTTACAAATTTTGCCGCCCTTGAAAATTTGCCGCCCTGGGCACTGGCCCCTAGTGCCCCTAGTGTAAATCCAGCGCTGGTCTTCGTTCACATCAAATGATATTACAGAAAACATCAGGAACAGTTCATTTCTGGATGGAAATCCCGTAGAGAATGTTGTATTTGTTACTTTGCTAGGAAATGAACATCCAGCTGCTTCTTACTTTACAATTGATTGTCATTTTCAGACGCAAATTTAGCGCAATGTAAGATTGTTTGAACTTAATATTTATTGATAACCTTGTTGAACTATGCGCATTGACCCTGGAATAGCATGAGATCGCCATTTTTCTCGTTCCATGAAAATAAAATAGCCGAAAGACATAAGATTCACTGCAGCTTCAAAACTGACAGATTTCTTTGGGCTATCCTGACTGTAATGCCATCACACGTATCGGCATCGATCACTGCAGGTAGTATCGAGTAAGTGATCGCAACTGTTAGAGGCCACAAATAATTGCCGCACATTGGTATGGGCACATAATTATTAGATTATCGACTACTGCTGGATAGAAGGGCCGTCTTATAACTCGTCAGTTGTGAATCGAACCTCGTGGAGTAGGGTTCAATTTTGAAGATTTTGCTGTTCAATTGTTCCATCATCATATTAGTACGCGAGCACACACTCATTTGACATCCGTATAAGGTATTGATTTTAGAGAGTTTTCCAGTATTCCGATTTTTTCTGAACTTTAGTCCGTCTTCGTGAAAGATAGTCGTTGCTCTCTAAATATGCTCATAAAAGTATGAAAAAAATGCACTTGAAACTGGAACGAAAGTTTGTTTAGCGTTTTGTGAACTCATGGTCAGTATGATATAAAAATAAATATTATACAGCACATCCAAGTCGCTTAGGTATTGCTAAGATATGATCCATATTTCCCATCAGTTTTATACAAAACGCACGATTTTCAATTGGAAGGGTTCCTATTCAAAGTCCACTCTTGGGAACTTTCAGTTCTCTTGACTTAGAAGGTTCTTGTATCGGATTACAATGACAGAATATATCTTAACTATAAATTCATTTTATTTTTCAAACAATATGCCAATTTCATGAATTTCATAGAGAATTTCAATATTTCGAGTCTCCAATAAGAAACACACAATCTGGAGCTACAAGAACGATTTCAACATCGGATCTACAAGTAGGAAGTATTTACCCGGGAATTTTTTTTTTATATGATCATATATAATCATATATCATTAAATATAGTTTTATATAGTTATATATAATTTTTTACATAAAACTATATTATATAGTTATATATATAAATATATATAAATATATACAAGTTTATATAATTATATAAAACTAGATAAAGTTTTATATAATAGCGTATCGCATGGCTTTCTATTACTATATAAAACTATACATAGTTGTATATAAAAATATATAATTTTATAAAAATATATACCGGGAGTTTTCGTGTTCGTGGAAACGCTTCATAGGACGCCTACATACATGCAACTGAAACATTAAGCGATTAGGTTTTGCCTGTATGCAGGTGTTTTTACTTTCCTATGAAGCGTTTCCACGAATACTCCCAGTATAATCACATATATATATATTTATTAGACTGATTTGAGGTAACGACGATTTTTTCGTTCACTCTCGGCGTGCCCCAAAAACTTTAGAAGATAGTCAGACAAGATGTATTGTGAAATTTAGGGCCTCTAGAACGATGTTAAGCGGTGTCTCAACGGTATTTTCGAATTCCCATTTGAATAACATAGGAAATTTTTTTCCTAATTGGTTGAATTGTACCTCATCGTATGGTACATCACCCACAGGGTGGATCGCCCGCAATCTAAGTTTATTAAGGTTGGATCGAATTGAAAAAAATCGGAATTTCACCCCTTGGTCAGATGGGGTGAAACGGCGGAGGAAATAAAATCAGAAAATTATTTTTTTAATGCAAAAATTCCAAAAAATTCTAAAAAAATTCTGAAAAATTGGAATAAACGTAATAGTACTCCTGAAAACTTCTATTCATGAGACAACCCCCAAAAAATTAGATTTTATGATTTTTTTGTGAAGGAAAATATCACTACTATCGGGACGTAAAATCGGGGCACGTGGGTTTGACGCACTACATATAAGTGAAAAAAAATCGGACAGCCTTTGGATACGAATCATTTTCAAGCTTGTTTTATTCCCCGTTAGATCAGCCAAATACCATTGTTGTATGAAAATCAAGAGGGAAGTTATCGTTCAATGTATGTAAAAAAACGTAATTTTTACACATTCTCTTTCGTAGCTTCACTTCAACTCACCGCCATTCTTCCAGAATAGCCGGGAAAAATATTCAAAAAGTCATGCTCAATCTTTGAAGCTTTCTAAGTGCAATGCTTTTTGAATTTTGGAGAAATTCCCAAAATTATGGTCACGGCAGTGGAAAATAGCCCGAGTGGTGATCTCGGAGACGAGTAACAATAGAAGGTTCATCAATGGCTGAAAATTTCGGGAAAAATTATGGTAAGCAATTGCCGTTGCGATTTAATATGTTCGATGTATTGTTCAACAGTTATTGCTCCTGCAGCCATAGGCGCCGCGCGCGAGATACTGCTCCGAAAGCTCAACGCGGAATACTTTGCAATAACTGTTAAATAACACATCGAACATATCAAATCGCAAGAGCCTTTTATTGTTACTCGTCTCCGAGATCACGACTTGGGCTATTTTCCACTGCCGTGACCATAATTTTGGGAATTTCTCCAAAATTCAAAAAGCATTGCACTTAGAAAGCTTCAAAGATTGAGCATGATTCTTTGAATATTTTTCCCGGCTATTCTGGAAGAATGGCGGTGAGTTGAAGTGAAGCTACGAAAGAGAATGTGTAAAAACTACGTTTTTTTGCATACGTTGAACGATAACTTCCCTCTTCATTTTCATACAACAATGGTCTTTGGCTGATCTAACGAGAAATAAAACAAGCTTGAAAATGATTCGTATCCAAAGGCTGTCCGATTTTTTTTCACTTAGATGTAGTGTGTCAAACCCACGTGTCCCGATTTTACGTCCCGATAGTAATAATCCTTTATCGCTTTTAAAAATCATAAAATCTCATCTTTAGGGGTTGTCTCATGAATAGAAGTTTTCGGGAGTACTATTACGTTTATTCCAATTTTTTCGAATTTTTTTCAGAATTTTTTGGAATTTTTGAATTGAAAAAATAATCTTCTTTTTATTTTCTCCGCCGTTTCACCCCATATGACCATGGGGTGAAATTCCGATTTTTCTCACTTCGATCCAACCTTAATGAACTCAGATTGCGGGCGATCCACCCTGTGGGTGATGTACCATACGATGAGGTACAATTCAACCGATTGGGAAAAAATTTTCCTATGTTATTCAGATGGGAATTCGAAAAGACCGTCGAGACACCCCTTAACATCGTTCTAGAGGCCCTAAATTTCACCATACATCTTGTCTGACTATCTTCTCAAGTTTTTGGGGCACGCCGAGAGTGAACGAAAAAATCGTCGTTACCTCAAATCAGTCTGATACTTATATACAAGTATACAACCATAAATTTTTTTAGATAATTGTATATTTTTATATATAACTGTACATAGTTTTATATAAAAAATAATATATAACTATATAAAACTATATAGTATAATGATATAAACTTATATATAATTATATATGATTATATATGATCATATAAAAAAATCTACAGGTTTTACTCAAGAGCAACAACGGAGCATTGAAAATGGAATCTAGTTATTTTTCTAAGATAGTTTACGAAAAAATAAAAAAAAAAACAATAAACGAGAACATAATATTACATAAGTATTTACTCACATCATTTTCCCCCCTAACCATATTACAAATTATTGATTACATACATTCATTTCTTTTTCTACATACATTAAAGCGCGAAGATTCCCCCCCCCCCCCCCCACCCCAAAAAAAACGTTACGATTCGTTGCAACTCTCGCGTTTGTCGACATACCCAGATAACAGCTGTGACGTCATCCAGAGAGGCGCCATTTTAAAAAATTCAAAAAATGAACAGATACAACATTCAAATCTTCCTGCTTTAGTTGACTTCCGGTTACGCCGCCATCTTAGCGTGACGCTATTTCCGTTGCATTTGCCAAGTTTGCGCCACATACCGAAAAGAGAACCATTTTCAATGGTATAAAAAATTCCCGGAATCGGAAAATGTAACTTTTTTTTTCATTTGCAAAAATGTGCTCTTTGCAAATAAATGCATTCAACAAATATTAAAATTCGGAAATAAGTTCAACTTTTAAATTTATATAAAAGTTGTAAAAAAAAAAAAAAATGAAATGTCACGCGTTGATCATATACTTTATATTTATATTATCATATAGAAAAAGTGCATATAATTTGAAAATTAAATCATAGAAGAACGTTTCTCCATGATTGGTTTTATTACTTAATTAATTTTTAGGTTCTTATGAAGGAAATCGATGTTACCAAATATTAAATAATTTTTAACATTGTTTTAATTAATAATTGTTACAGAAAATTCTTCTTTGAAAAAATGAACTTCTAGGAAATTAGAAAAATCATTGGTGCATGTTTTTTGTAATGTTTTTTTTTTAAATGTTTGGTCAACCATTTAATAGTATATTATGTGGCATGCCCGTAAACCAAGTGTTTTTCGGCGAGAATAATGATTTCAGGACGAGCTAAAGGCGAGCCGGAAGCGAGTTCTGAAATCATTATTCGAGTCAAAAACGGTTTACGGGTGCACCCCATATTGTATTTTTTTCGAAATAGGCATGAAAAGTCACTTTGACGCCTGTTGAGATTCACTAGACGAAGAGTGGGGTTATGGTGCGATCTATCGCGCACTTCGAACTGCGCATCGAAACTGCCGTATAAAGACTTTATACGGCAGCTTTGGAATGCGCACTTCGAACTGCGCATCCAGACTGCCGTATAAAGACTTTATAGGGCAGTTCTGAAACCAACCGTATAAAGTGACACTTTGTGGATCGAAAACAGGCGTCAAAAAGTGACTTTTCAATGCCTATGCCGAAAAAAAACATATGATTGATCAACTTCACCCGAGCGGAACGTCACACATGGACGGCTCCGCAACTGGCATAAATAGGGACACCCTGTTGGGGAGCAACCAGTATCAGGTTGTTTCTCGCCCTGATGAAGTAAACTGCAATGTTCACGAAACGTCGGCACCTAACCGTTAAACAACGCGGCTCCATCCCGGAAGCCAAGTCTTATTGTTTTTTTTATATTTTTATTAACATAATTGATAATTAATACGTCAGATGTAAAATTTTGTCTAATAAGAATTTAAATGTATGAAATTTGTATATTTCATATTCATTTAAGCTTAAAGGATCGATAACAGATCTTAGGTGAGTCGGTAGCGGGCAGAGTTGGCGAGCGCCTGGTTCACGGATCGACCCCAGGTCGGGACCAAGTTTTTTTTCTTTTTTTTTTACCCCGGGCTGATATGCGATACAAGTATATAAAACTATATAAAATTATATAAAACTATATACCGCGAAAACTCATATCTAATTTTATATAGCCATTTATATATAATTTTATATAATTATATAAAAAAAAATTTTCCCGGGCAGTTTCTTCGAAAGACATTTCTGATCACGTCTGTCCAAGAAATGTCGCAGGCTGCGTATATCCGGGACATGATGACAGAGCCTGCGCCGGATTTAGCTGCAGGTCCGTCTGAAGTCGCAAATTTTTACACCGGACGAAACGTTCTAATCACAGGGGGTACCGGTTTTTTGGGAAGACTTTCGATAGAACGAATAATGCGGTAAGCAGATTGATACATGAAATATCAGTCTTTTGTGTATGAAATTTTTTTTGAAAATTGAAGACATTGCCACTCGATTTTATATTCATTCGTGAAAGTAAAAAACTGCTTGATTGTATAGATAGTGTCTTGATGAGCTGGTTGAAGAAGCAATAAGTTATGGTTTGTACAGTAAGATAGGATTATCTTTAATGGTGCTCGTCGCAAATTATTATTTCAAATGCAGCAAATTATATGTAGTGCGGAAAAACATAACTATAATCACTTGAAGTGAATGAATTGATAAACGCAATGACTGCATATCGACATTTTTAGGTCATGTCCGGGAGTAAAAACCATGTTCCTGCTGGCGCGGGAGAAAAAAGGAAAGAGTCCTGAAGACAGGTTCACGGAACTCTTCAATGACGTGGTGAGCATTAGTTTCAGATTCTGTTGTAACCATTCGGTATTTCTACGCGTAATGATTGCATAAAACGATGATCTGGTAATACGGTAGTTGTCGATTACTAAGATTTGGTCAGATTAAAACAAATAATTTTTCTTAACACATGCACCGAAAGTCCTCGTTTGCGCACCGTCTACATGCACCGAAAGCAGACTTTCGCGCACCCGTGTGCGAGAAAAATTTCGCACACCGCTAGCAGTGCGCGAAAAATCTTGCACACCGCTAGCGGTGCGCGAAGGTTTTTCCCGCACGGGTACGCTCAAACCTGCTTTCGTGCATGCAGACGGCGCGCAGCGAGGATCTTTCGTTGTATTTGTTAAGAAAAATAGAGTTTGATACATGAGCCCAAAGCAGCAATTCCTTACTCGTGTGAAGGCGCCTCACTCGCTACCTTCGGCTCGCCTGTCGGCTCGCCTTCGGGCTCGTTTCGGGCCTTCACACTCGTGCGCGAATTGCTGCTTCGCGCTCTTGTATCGAAAAACACTATTTCATGTACAACATGTGAAGACAAACGCGAATATATGACCAGGCAAAAGCGTTCTCCTTGCGAGATTTTTCCAACTCTCAATGTTGATCTCCATGGGCAACGCATCCAATTCGTTTCCGTTCTAGATATTTGACCGTTTGCGGAGAGAAAGGCCCGGGTTTGCTCGAAAAGTTGTGTTGGTCAATGGTGACATGATGCAAGGTGGCTTGGGTTTGTCTCCGGGGCAGAGAAAGCTACTCCAAAGCACGCACATCGTGATACATTGCGCAGCCACCGTAAGGTTTGATGAAAAGTTGAGAATTGCCGCTCACATCAACGTTAGAGGAACCCGAGAGCTTCTATCCCTCGCGAAAGAAATGGTGGATCTTAAGGTGAGTGGACTAATGCTAACCTGCACGGAAATATATACAGGGTGTAAATCTTAACTCTGTACATACTTATAGGGTGTGTAGGGGCTGCCAATACAAGCATTTTGAGGTATGACACCCAAGGTCGGAAACTCATCCCAACGGCTGTGGAGGGCTTTGAAGGTTCTGGTACCCCGTGCTTTTCGTAGTGTAATGAATCAGATGTGATCATTTTCGACCCAACATTTTATTCAGCCGTAGACAACAGTACAATAATGTTCTTGCGTGAAATCAACAAAACGATAAACTTGGCAATAAAATAGTACATTATGTCACTAGGCCGATTAAGTATTTTCCGACGAATTTGAGTTTATAATCCGAGCCGAAGGCGAGGATTATGATGAAATTCGTCAGAAAATACTTTTTCGGCCGTATGGCATACAGAATTTTATGTGTCCAGGCCATAAACCGCGTTTAAACCGAGCGAAGCGAGGTTAAAATCGCGGTTTTACGGCCTATGACACATAAAAATTACAAAACAATTTCCGGTGCTTATAAACAGAATTTGAAAAAGTTATGGAAAACGAAAAGCCCAAGTGTGCAAAACCCCAATTCATTTTCCATAACTTTTTCAAATTCTGTTCATAAGCACCGGAAATTGTTTTGTTATTTTTTTTTAATGCAAAGTTTATCGTTTTGTTGATTTCACGCAAGAACATTTATGTACTGTTGTCTACGGCTGAATAAAATGTTGGGTCGAAAGTGATCACATCTGATTCATTACACTACGATCAAGCGTGCGGTACCATTTCCTTCAAAGCCCTCCATAGTGGTTAGGATGAATTTCCGACCATGGGTGTTATACCTCAAAATGCTTGTATTGGCAGCCCCTACACACCCTATAGGGGAAAGGTGGGTAGCCCCGGACAGCGGGTACCCCCGGTCATCTCAAGTTTTGGACACTTACGCACAAATAAATTTGAAAAATAAAACGTGAAAATTAGGGCAACGATCTTGGTCACATTTTCGCATTTTATTTTTCAAATTTATTGGTTCGTGAGTGTCCAAAACTTGAGATGACCGGGGGTACCCGCTGTCCGGGGCTACCCACCTTTCCCCTAAGTATGTACAGAGTTAAGATTTACACCCTATATATGCGAAAAATATATGCGACATAGGGTGTATCACCTCACGTGTTCGTAAGAGTCAGAGGGAATAAATACTTAACAAGCACATTAAATCGTTGTTGACATTTTTTTTCTGGACCAAAAAATTGTATTTTATATTCTCGTAAGAATTTCGGTCTACGGAAATCTTATGTTTTTTAATTGGCTATAGGGGCGCGGTTTCGCGTCGGCTAAGTGCCTCCCATTCTGAACACATGAGGTGATACATGTTGTATATGCGACATATTTGTTTCTTGCGCTAACATATATTTTTACAAGTTTGATATAAATGTCGGATATATGTCAACATAAATGTTGCGGCATGTATGTCGACGTCTATGTCAACATTATGTAAAACTCAATCAAACATGTTTGTATTTTGCGTACTTATATTTTATATAATGCGACATAGATGTCACATATATTTTTCGCATATATATATTTCCATGCGGGAAGTCTGGGCGATCATCTCGCTGATTGGGATGACGAAGATTCCGTTTGAAGTAATGCTGCTCGTTTGAACAATCTATTTCATCCTATAATATTAGCCAAATCGCGGTTTGATTTTGAACATTCGAACGAGTAAATGAAGAGTATTTATTTCGGTATGGGATCCCGTTGAAAAAATCATCCATCAAAATTATATTGGTGCATAAAAAATTACTCGTTTTGGGATTAAAAAAGTCAATCAGACAGCTCTTTAATCCATCGATAATTCATTTAGCCTCAACTAATACACCTACATTTAATCTCATAAAAAACTTACACTATTCATACCTATATGCTTGGTGGTGCAGTCGAACATTCCATCTTTTTCTTTCATTTTCTGCTTACCTTCATTACAGGCATTCGTCCACGTCTCTACGGCATACTCTCATTGCGTTTCTAATGTGATTGAAGAAAAATTTTACCCACCACCCATCGATTCTGATAAGCTGCTTAGCCTGATAGATTTACTGGACGATGCGTCCCTGGACCATCTGACCCCGGTGTAAGAGAAAATATTGTTGAGTTACGTTTCAACTCTTGACTCGTCCATTTAGAATAATTATAGTATACGATTATGAATATTACATTTTAGAATAATCACGAAGAGACGATGGAGATGCGTCAGCAAGTAAAATCATCAAATGTTACAGACTCTTGGGAAAGTGGCCAAATACTTACGCGTTCACTAAGGCGGTTGCCGAAGACACTATTCGTCGCAACTGCCATGATCTACCTTTATGCATCGTGAGGCCTTCGATAGTAATTGCTACGTCTAAGGAACCTGTATCTGGTTGGATAAATAATGTCTATGGTGCTACCGGAATCTTGGTCGGTGCCGGAATCGGACTATTGCGTACTCTGCACTGTGACGGGGAGCTGGTCGCGGACATCATTCCCGCTGACTACGTTGTCAACAACATCGTCGTTGCCGCTTGGGACACTGCCAAGACTCAGTAAGACACCTTTTTACCACATTTAGAGTACGAAACAGTGAAAAATATAATTAATTATGTGCTATGATGAATAGTAGATTAGATATGCGGAGATGCAATAACTGTGTTAACAACATGATTATTTGCTTCAGGAGTCAAGAAGTGAACGGTTCAACGGGTCCAAACGGCGAATCACCTCCTACAATTTATAATGTTGTAACATCCACTCAGGCACCGATTACGTGGAGCCAACTCATGTTGTATTTCGAGAGTTATGGACTCGTAACTCCATCCATGCTTTGTATATGGTACGGTTGCTTCACACCCAACAAATATCGTTGGGTTCACAACCTTTACGTGATCTTCCTCCATCTTCTTCCTGCCGCCATAGTGGATAGTTTAGCCTGGATTACGGGACGAAAGCCTATGTAAGAAGTTTATTTGTATATCTCCGTTCGTCGAGTGGCCATCGTGAATCAGAAATAGTGCTAGGATTTGTCAATGCCAATATTTCATGAACTCTCACATCCATGTTTATTCAGTATAAACTGACCAATAAAAGTTCAAAATTGTGGGAGGAGATATCATTTGAAGTCACGAAAATCGTCCGAATGTGTCAAAAATGTGTCAAATCGCCTTCTCATATTATATTCTTGTTAGTTTTTACTTCTTTCCCATTAAAAAAAAATAAGCTATAGATTTAAACTAATAGGTAGTATACAGTGATAAAAAAATGGATTCCATGGCCTGAATGCCAAAATTTCTGTGATATGATCAGGTAAAAGTTTACCTTGACCAAAATCATATGATACTCATCGCCATTATGTAATATAATCAGTAGTAATATCACAAGACCTTCAAAATTATCGGATATTTCCCGATTGTTTTGCACATTTTTGACACATTTTTAACACATTTGGGCGATTTTCGTGACTTCCAATGGTATCTCCTCCTACAATTTTGAACTTTGAGGGTCATAAATTTTTGTACACACTCTTTGGGTCACCATGAACAATCTACCGTATGGGATTTTTGATACCTCAACGTATTCGAAAAAAAAAAATAATTTGAAATTGGTGAAAAAATTAATTTTTTCAAATTTAATCAATGTGAGGTATTTTGTTATGATAAATGTTGTCAAAACAAAAATTAGCGAATCTCTACCGTGAATGGTTCTGGGTGTGAAATTTTCGGTACCCTACCCCCTCAAATAGATAGCCCGTTAAGTCTCTACGTATACAGAATACACGTAACAAGGTCCATGATTCGAGAGCAGAGAGAATGTAAGATCGACCTGTTTGGCTTGAGGAATACTCAAGATGCCTAATTTCTCACTTTGGCTTCATATAGGTTGTGGGCGGCGTACAAGAAGATCCACAAGTTCAGTTCTGTAATTGAGTACTTCACGATGCAAGAATGGCAATTCGATAACAAAAACTTTCAGCAATTATGGAACAAGTTGGGTCCAGCTGATCGCAGTGAGTTTGACATGGATATAGGAAGCCTCGACTGGGACGAGTATAGTTTTCATCTAGTTCGCGGTCTTCGGTGGTACCTCCTTAAAGATCCGTTGGACACACTTCCACAAGCACAAGCGAGATATGCAAAGTATGATCCATATTACTACGATATTTTTTGATTCTAATATTATTACGATGTATTGGTATCAACAAGTAACAAATACTAGAAACCCTCGTGTATAAAGCGTTGCCAGTACATGAAATCACCGGATAATGGCAGGACTGGGGAGTCGAATCATTATGTCACTACATTACGAAGCTGTTAGAAGTAGGATTCAAAATCACTGACTGCGATACGGTCATATGAGTATACGATGGTATACGACACTTTATCTTGTCGGGGAAGAAGGTGCACTGGCATAAACCCGCACCTATTGTAGTCTACTGCATTTATTACCAATTCATACAACACCAAATGATGGGTTTTCAGGTAGGTTTTGGTGTTCTGAAGAAAAAAAAAAAAAAAAAATCCTCAATGCAGTGGACCATTAGCAGTGGCGTAGTTACGGGGAGCAAAATGAGCACCATGCTCCATGCGCAAGCCTCAGAGGGGCGCCACGACTATCATTTTTTTTTTGGTAAATTTCCAAAAAATTTATTACGCGACAAGATTTATATTTTTCGCGTTGTTGCATTCCATTCCAATTTTTTGAAATCATTTGTTACGTACAGTAAAAGAGCTTTACTGGGAGCAAGAAGATGCGCGGCCTCGTTAGCGGCCAAGTTTAAATATGTACTCATAACAATGTTTCTTCTCAATCTTTTGTATTTTTATCCAGCTAAGTACGCGATCTGATAAGTTGAGGGGGCGTTCTGACATATCTGCGCCGAACACCTAGCATATCTGTACCGAACACCTAGCTATACGCTACTAACTATTACACTGAGGGAAAGGATTTTTTGAAACAAATGATATTTATTTCACTAAACGAAATCCGGCTATCAAATGCGGGGAAGCGACTGTTTTTTTTAAATCAACAAAATAGTCTTTGATGCAAAGAAGTAGTGTTAGGGGAAACGAGCGATACCTCCGGATTGAACGAGATTTATTCTAACCAAATCAGAAATACTTGACCCAACTAATTATTCCAACAAAATATATTGGATTGGTTCAAAAAATCCTTTTTCTGCGTGTAGACTTGCAGGGCTAAGAATAAATAGTAACAAAGTCTAACGCAGGTCTCATGTTGTCAGAATTTTTTTATCATTTCGTAGCATGTTGACCGATTCAAATTTTCAAAGATAACCCTCTCGTACTTGTCTGCCAATGTTAATTGCACGATAACTGTGTATATCTGGAAATTGAAGACACGTATAGATATAAGTGATTTTATGAATAATTCATTGTTTTAATTTTCAGGCTGAAGGTAGCTCACTACACGATTTTATGAATAATTCATTGTTTTAATTTTCAGGCTGAAGGTAGCTCACTACACACTGATGACGGCTGCATGTGGTATTCTTCTATGGCTACTATGGATGGTCTGTAGACTCATTGGTCTATGGTAATTTGTATTGGCTTCAGTTTGCGTCCAACAGAAGTTTAATCGAAGGAAATTGAATCTTGGTAGGCACAGATCGTCAGTGTAGGGTAAGGTTTTAAGCTGGCTACATCGCACCACTTCTCCGATTTTCTGTCATGTGGCGATTATTCCGATAATTTTTAATTTATTTTATTTTTTTTTTTTCATTTTTTTTTTTTTTTTTATTTTTAATTTTTTTATTTATTTTTTATTTTATTTTATAGGCCTCGTAAGTGGTGCGATTATGGAAACTAATTCCCAGATTTACAATCAGGGCATCCCAACTAGGTAAACAGGTTTCCAAAATCGCCCAATAAAGGCACCATCGTAGGTAGCTCAGGGGGCTTATTCGCTAACTTCATAACTGCAGAATAGCTGCAGAAAACAATGTCAATCCATGAAATAGGAGCAGCTCATTGGCAGCCGCCTATTGTTTTTCGTGATTTCAGTGCTATTTTGCCGTTATTTTCGCAGTTATGAGTTAGTCAATCAGCCCCCTGGTGTAATGATGTAGAAAATATGTAATTATGAAATACGGATAAATATAGAATGTATAAAAATCCAAGCTGTTGTTTTTGTTGATCCCATATTGCTAAAATATACAAGGCTGGTTCTACACTAACGGTAAATTTCGTGTCGCACGAAGATTTCAACCATAAAATGATTCAAACTATTAAATCGAAATTATTATGTAGTGAACAAGTGACAACAAGTAATAATATTTTTCAATACTACTCTCATATGGTTGTCTATAATAAAGGTATTTTACAGTTTGCATGGTTATAATTTTGTTATCTACTACTTCTATGCCGAACTTGTTAGCTGAAGTTTGTCCCTTGATTTCTGCTATCAGTCCCCTGTCGCACAGCAAAAAAATTCTTTTAAATGGTGCGTGGCACCCTCGTCACGATTTATGCGTTAAATCGAATGTTACCGCTGAGAAGTTCATAGCAAATGCCAGACAGCGCTGTAATAGCGTTCAGTGTGATGATTACGTGTCTGGACCCCTAAAAAGATCAGTCCTCTGGTAACGTTTTTTTCTTTAAACGAATTATTTTATTCACTCTGTTCAGTTAGATACTTAGATAACATCTAACGGTGGAAGTCGTATTACTATCACTGCAACTTTATTTGATGGAATATTGTTAGTTTCTGCATGATTGTGTATTGTAGCCAAATTCGTCAGTATCCCCTGATGCCTAAGAATATGCCAGTTTCTTCTAATTTCATTGTTAATAAGTTGATGTTATGAGATGTTGATTTCAGAATTAGGTTTTGTAACATGTTGATTTGATATAAAAAGAAATTTTGTTTTTAGTTGACTTCATTTTGATTATTTTTTCCAAACATGCGAAAAAAGTGATGGTGGGGGGGATTTAAAAAGAAATATTGTTTTCATTCGATTTGATTTTGATTATTTTTCCAAATATGCGAAAAAAGTGTCGGGGACAATTTTGGGTAGTTTTTTTTTTCCCGTCAGTGTAGAACCAGCCACAAACAACAAGTCATGAGAACTTCAGGGATGTATAGGTATAAGGCATTCCACGACAAGTGTGCCACTTTTTCAGTTGGGTTTTTTGAATTTCATGAAAATCTTATGGTATCCCCAGAAGGCCTAAGAAACACGTTCTAAACACTTGTCAATGTCAAAAATCAGAATGTCGCGGAGCTACGCTTTATTTCCGAAATTGGTATTTTCCACAATGTTCCTTTTCGAATAATTATGTCGTAGTAGAACGATAGAGAACAAATTGTTGGATATACATGCATTCTGAAGAATTTTTTTCCGTACTTTCACGTAAAAATATCTGTTTCATTCTAGTGAAGTCGTGAAAATGCGGTTTCAAATTTCAACGACACTTTTTTCCAATGTACGATTAACATTTTTTGAAAAATTCCGAAATATCATCTAATTCTTTCAAGTTTATCCCCCCAAAAGGATTTATATGTGAAAATCCGAGAAATTTTTTTTTCGAGATCCCAGTCTCTTGTTTATTCTTGGACTTTCTTTGGAAAAAGATTTTCCGCCGTATCCAAACTAATACGTTTCAATGCAAGTTTTGCATCGCTTACTGGAACGAATGAAAGGTAACCGATTGTCCCCGGAATGGTTTTAGTTCTTTAATCTAGCCAGGTAATGCTAATATTTGAACTAAATCATGATTGATGATTCAAGTTAATTTCTCATGAAACTTCAAGTCCGGAAACACAAGATGTATTTTTTTTTCATTCACCTCAAATAGATGAAAATTATTGAACGTGAACGGAAGAAATTTCTTCAAGCAATCTTATTTTCGATAATTACCGTCATAAATAACATTTCGTTAGAGGAAAATAAGTTACCTGAATTCTAGATAGTCGAATGGCGGTCCGGCGAATTTTCATGACACATAGCAAAATAAAAACGAGATTTCCGATTTGTTCCCTATCGTCTCACTACGACATAATTATTCGAAAAGAAAAAATGTGGAAAATTATCAAGTGTTTCAAACATATTTCTCAGGCCTTCTGAGGATACCATAAGATTTTTGAGGAAATTCAAAAAACCCAACTGAAAAAGTTGCCCAATTGATGTGAAATGTCCCGTACATGAACACTGGGCGTACAGAAAAGGTCCATATAGAGATTTTGTTTTTTATTATTGTCGAGGAGACATTCACGAAAATCGCCACGCCATACCGCTCTGACGGGTCTAAATAGTCGCCATACTGCCGGAAAGAAGCAGTGTGTAAACTTTCAAAGAATCCCAATGTCATACTGTAAGAAATCGTTTGGCAACTTTCAAAAAAATCTGCTTTTTCACGGCAGTATGGCAACTATTTAGACCCGTCAAAACGGTATGGCGTGGCGATTTTCGTGAATGTCTCCTCGATAATAATTAGTTGAAACAAAAGTGAGCCTGTCAAAAATAGTTCAGAATAAAAAAAAAAAAAAAACTTACCTGTTTCGATTAGTATATATGGCGGGCTGTAAGCCCCACCGCATGGGTATGGCATTTTGCTTTCGCCGGATTATTTTTCATAAGCTACCGGAAAATGCAAGATTTTTTGTGTAAAAAATTGTTCAAAACCCGTAATTTATCCGACAAGTTCGATACTTCGTCTTGCGATTACGCCCCTACGGTCGGAGCTATGACCATCATTTTCCTTTCATTAATTATGTAATTCGACCCCCGAAGGGATGCCATACTTGTAAAAAATGAGTCAGGATTTTCTGTCACTATCTCCCGGTCTATCTGTTACAACTCTCATTCGAATGAATTTATAGGTACTTCATTGACCTTTTTTTTTATTGCAATTACCATTTTTTGTGGGTCTCATTGATCATATTCTCTAATTGTCGTTGTTACTCTTCAAAATGATGGAAAGTGATGAAAACAGCACATTTGCGGTCGGATGACTAATTTTTATTTGGCACCTTAAACCTATAGGACTGGTCACCTTCCCTCCAAACATCCACCACCTCAATAATCAAATAAGCTTAATTCCATTTTCCAACTCATTGCTTGATCTGTATTCTGCTTTCCGATGCATCATATCCAGGTATAAAGCCCCAAATAAAGGCCTCCTTCTTTACCGCGTTGCTGCCGCCGAAACCGCCTCGTAAATCTGATAAGTCGCAGATTGTCCTTCATGGCGACAAATATTTCTTCAGAGGTGAGATAGGGGGAAGTCCCATAACGCCGGACGGCACCTAGTATCGGACATTGCTAGTATCAGCCAAACTAGAAACATTATTTACAATTCTTTTCCGTGGTTCGAACATGCATAGCGAGCGTAGTAGTGGGGGTGTGTCACTAGCGGCAGTCTGCGTGCATGCGTGATCAAGAGGCACTTGACATTTGAACCTGCAGAAATCTGCGTCACATCTAATTTTCTCGTGGACATATTCCGAACAATTGGTGATTCCACCATTTTGTTTTTCAATTGGAATGTTTGTTGGTATGTATTCTTTCAGACAATGTACGATAAAAGTAAAAATTTTTGCGGTCTAGCGTACATTTTATTATTTAGTCTGGTATTAGGGGTCCCTAATATCGGACACTCGACTTGTCCCCTAATACCGGACACAGCTTTTTTAACTTATTTCGATTATTTGTACAAAAATTGTTCTCATTAGTTGTATAGTGGTATTTTGACTATGGCTGACCAGTCCAAAATACGGGTAAAAGGAAAATGGTTGGAAGAAAACATGAAAAGAGCGGTCCAGAAAGTTTTCTCTGAGAAGATGACTGGTAGAGAGGTTACCGTGAAATATGAGGTACATACCTAAGAGTACCTTGTTTGATCGCACGAAAGTGATGAAAAGTGGAGGTGAATATCATTTTAAACCGGAACTAGGAAGAATTGACTTGAATTGAATTACTTTTTATCACTTTTTCCATTCATACTATCATTGTCCGGTACTAGGTGCCACTCTTCTGACGCAACCGTTTTTAATACTAAATATAATAGTACATTACGATACGAGTGCGGTAAAACTTTTTCTGTCGAGTGTGAGGTTGCAGCACGAGCCGAGGGCGAGTGTTGCAATCACACGAGATCAGAAGAAGTTTTTCCGTCGAGTACAGTACAAAATTTTACTTCACAAGGTCTGAAAATGGGGATTTTATCCACGCGAAGCGTGGATAAAACGTCCATTATCACACTGCGTGAAGTAAAGATATTTTCTCATCAGTTTGACGTTAAATGAATATTAAAATAGTATATTGTGATACAAGTGCGGAAAGTAGGTAATATCCGACGAGTGTCGTTTGAAGCACGAGCCGAAGGCGAGTGCTGTAATGACACGAGACAGATATTGCCTATCCGCACTTGTGTCACACGATATTTTTTGTAACTCCCTGCGAAGAAAGTTTGATTTGAGAGACAGATTGATTAATCAATATAACCTCACATCGCGACTGTCCACCGCCATGAAACAGTGCACGAAAAAAGCACTAGTGCGCAAAGTAGAGTATTCGCGATGTGCGCTTGCGCGACAAAAGCACTAGTGCGCAAAGTAGAGTATTTGCGGTGTGCGCATGCGCCAACTCTTCTTTTCATCACCCCTCGGAAATAAGGTATTTTGCGCTCGCCAGACAGGCCTCGAAAATCAAACTTTCGTAGCAGGTGTTGCAAAAATGTTATTACGTTATCACAAATACTCCAAAGTTTACTATAAAAATGAAAAATATCGAAGATCCTATGTATTTTGTCGTTTTATTAATGAATAACCTTAAGTGTCCGGTACTGAGAGACTTCCCCCTACAGCTTCTATCGTTGCTGTATGCCTTCCGAATCAGATTCTGTAGTTTATTCATGTGAAGAGATGACAATGCCTCGAGTTACGGTTGATTTTCTGATTTGTTTCCTCTACATTCAAGATGTAAACTAAGTATTTCAATTCTGTACGTCTTTTGTCAGTTGTTCATGAACAAAATTATTGATAAGTGCTCTTATACGCTAGGCAAGTACTACTACACTCGTATAAACAAACTTGTGTGTTCGTATACATGCACGCGATTTCCACACAAGAGTTGCCTGCCACACAAGTTAGGCGGCGCTGGCGGTCGTATACATGCATACATTTTACACACACTAGTAGCGTCCTGGAATTGTACTTGCCTAGCGTATATGCACATGGCAACCGGATTCTGCAGGCTGTACGTGTACACAATCTCTGTATCTTTATAGTAGACACCTGATGAGCAGTCCCGAATTCTGCGGCAGAACAATCCAGCTCTGTCACCCGCTATTATTGTGCTTGCCAAGAACATGCAAACAGTCTTCACGCACACGAGTGTGGAGATTCGTTGTTGTACAAAAAATCTTGGTATTCGAGTGTTTTGTTCGAGAACCAATTGGGGTTTTGCATCAAAATTTTTTTTCATTTTTTGGGGGTGCATAATGTAGAGTAAGCCAAAATAATGAAGACGTATTTTTTCTTTTTCGTTAAAAATGATAATTGCTCATGTTATAGGCAATTGAATTTCACTAATTTTGATATACAGGGTGTTCCAGACCTCGCGACGAATATTTCACAGGGTAAATCTTGATCGAAAATGGGATCGAAATTTCCTTAGCCGATTTTTTTTTAAATGCATATCTTTTTCGTTATAATTAATTCAATTTCAGTCAATGACGCGCGGCTTACGAACGGCCGCGCGTCGGTGTGCTTACCGCTCGGTTGTGTGCACTTTTTTCGTGGCGACAATAGGGCGAGAGACGCGCACACAACCGAGCGGTGATTACACCGACAAACGGCCGTTTATAAGTCGCATGTCATTAGCTGAAATTAAAATAATTATAACGGAAGATCCATGCATCTCCGAAAAAATCGGCTGAGGAAATTTCGATCCCATTTTTGATCAAGATTTACCCTGTGAAATATTCGTCGCGAGGTCTGGAACACCCTGTATATATATATATATATATATATTTTTATATATATATATATATATCTTAACATGGGTGACGTCATATTGTTGTAGTTTTCAATCTGTTATATCAACGGCAATTTTGGTTGAATCGAAAAAATAAAAAATACGTCCCAAATGGTTTTTCAAAAACTACTAGAATATGAAATAAAAAAAAAGTCATGCAAAATCCCAATTGTTTGTCATTTTCGCGGGACTAGATTTTCAGCAAAAGGCCTTATCGATTTTTTTCAAAGAAGTTTCTCGAGAATTCTGCAGAAAATAACGAGAATGTCGAGCCCTTGCGATCATGTTGATAGCAATCGTCATTCGGATATCGGAAGAGCGGCAATTCTAATAATCTGGAGGCGATGAAGGAATTTTTTATAAGTAATTTGAAGCGGACAAGGATGGGCAACGATAAAATTGGCGAATTTTGGTCTCTTGGATAATCATAAAAATCGAAAAAATTACTAGCAAGAACCAACTGCATGAACTCATAGATGGGAGGCCAGGTTCCTGTCCGCTGAGCCATCGTCGATCATTGACCTTACATGAATTCGAGTCAAGTCAATGCGTCAATGAGTTGCCCACATTGATGATCGTATTCGTTACCTTGCTAGGAAATGAACGTTCTGCTTTTCACTGTACAATTGATTCTCATTTTCAAATATAAATTTAGTGCAATGTAAAATGGTTTGAACTTAATGTTTATTGATAACCTTGTTGAACTATGCGCATTGACCCTCAAATAGCATGAGATTGCCATTTTTTTCGTTCTATGAAAATAAAAAAACCAAAAGACATACTCATTTTAGCCCTTGGCATTGAATAAGATTCACTGCAGCTTCAAAACTGACAGATTTCTTTGGGCCATCCTGACTGTAATGCCGTCACACGTATCGTCATCGATCACTGTATGCAGTATCGAGTAAGTAATCGCAACTGTTAGAGGCCACAAATTGTCGCACATTGGTGTGGGCCCAAAATTATTAGACTATCGAGTATTGCTGGATAGTAGGGCCGTCTTATAGGCGATCCTCGTCACTCGTCAGTTGCGAATCGAACCTCGTGGAGTAGGGTTCAATTTTGAAGATTTTGCTGTTCAATTGTTCCATCATCATTTTGGTACGCGAGCACACACTCATTTGACATCCGTATAAGGTATTGATTTTTGAGAGTTTTTCAGTATTCCGATTTTTTTCTGAACTGCAGCCCGTTTTCGTGAAAGATAGTCGTTGCTCTCTAAATATGCTCATAAAAGTATGGAAAAAATTCACCTGACACTGGAACGAAAGTTTGTTTAGCGTTTTGTGAACTCATCGTCAGTATGGTATAAAAATAAATATTATACAGCATATCCAAGTCACTTGAGAATTTTATGATTTTTCATGCTTTCCTGGCAATATACTCGAAAAGCGATTTTTGTGCCATGTATAAAAATCGTTTCCTATTTCCTGGAATAATTCATTGGAATCTCGACGCAATACCAATTGAGAAATACGAAGCCTGTGGAATAAGAATTGTCAAAAACATCCCAATCAATTTGTCACACAATTCCCGATTGACGATATTATGAGCTCGCAACGAAAACAATCTTCGATTTAAAAGTTTATAATCACGTTGCTTCTAAAAATCCGATCAATAACAAGTTCCACTTTATCTATTCAAAAGATTGACAAGAATATAGAAAAAGGTTATCAGCCACCGGCGCATGAATTTATGGGAACAGATACTGTTCAAAACACATATTAGGTATTGCTAAGATATAATTCTGATTTCCCATCGGTTTTATACAAAACGAACAATTTTTAATTGGAAGGGTTCATATTCAGAGTACACTCTTGGGAATTTTCAGTTCTCTTGACTAAGAAGGTTCTTGTATTGGACTACAATTGCAGAATATATCTTAACTATATTTTTATTCTATTTTTTAAACAACATGCCAATTCCATGAATTTCATATGACGTTTTCGGTTGCTACACCGGGCTACACTCGGTGTAGCCGAACATCCACTATCAGCTCCGGAATTTTCAAACAATTGCCGAACACGTTGCCGAGGCTTCGATTTTATTTGATTAACAGATCGCTGAAACATTAGCGCTCGCAAGAAAAAAAAAAAAAAAAAACAAATAGCAGCATAATCAAATAAAATCGAAGCCTCGGCAACGTGTTCGGCAATTATTTGAAAATTCCGGAGCTGATTGCGGATGTTCGGCTGCACCGAGTGTAGCCCGGTGTAGCAACCGAAAACGTCAATAGAGAATTTCAATATTTCGAATCTCCAATAAGACAACACACAATCTGGAGCTACAAAAACGATTTCGACATCGGATCTACAAGTAGGAAGTATTCAGTTTTTTCGAAAGACATTTCTGATCTCGTCTGTCCAAGAAATGTCGCAGGCTGCGTATATCCGGGACATGATGACAGAGCCTGCGCCGGATTTAGCTGCAGGTCCATCTGAAGTCGCAAATTTTTACGCCGGACGAAACGTTCTACTCACAGGGGGTACCGGTTTTTTGGGAAGACTTTTGATAGAACGAATAATGCGGTAAGCAGATTGATACATGAAATATCAGTCTTTTGTGTATGAAAAAAATGTTGCAAATTGAAGTCATTGCCACTCGATTTTATATTCATTCGTGGAAGTAAAAAACTGCTTGATTGTATAGATAGTGTCTTGATGAGCTGGTTGAAGAAGTAATAAGTTATGGTTTGAACAATAAGACATTATCTTTAATGGCGCTGGTGGCAAATTGTTATTTCAAATGCAGCAAATTAAGGCGTCATTCAAGTATTACGTAACGCTATTTTTGAGCATTTTTGACCCCCGCTCCCCCCATCATAACACATAGTAACTGGTACCTAGCAGCCCCCCCCCCCCCCCCCCCAGTGTTACATTACGCGACTGATTGCTAAGATTATGACAAGGCGCTGAAATTTTCAAAAAATTAAGATTATTCCTCGGTGGTCACAATTATAAACCTTTCGGCTATCTGGATATATGCTTTCATTTCTCAAGTATTAAAATGAAAAGAAAGACTGCACGTAACGTCTGATACCCCCCCCCCCCTCCGTAACCGATAGTCACGCTTTGGCCAACCCCTCCGCCCCCATGAGAGCATTACGTAATACTTGAATGACGCCTTATACGTAGTGCGGAAAAACATAACTCTATAATGACTTGAAATGAATGAATTGATAAACGCAATGACTGCATATCGACATTTTTAGGTCATGTCCGGGAGTAAAAGTCATGTTCTTGCTGGTGCGGGAGAAAAAAGGAAAGAGTCCTGAAGACAGGTTCATGGAACTCTTCAATGACGTGGTGAGCATTAGTTTCAGATTCTGTTGTAACCATTCGGTATTTCTACGCGTAATGATTGCGTAAAACTATAATCTGGTAAAACGGTAGTTGTCAGGGCCGGTTCAGAGTTTCGAATCTTCGAAGCTCCGAACGGTCAAATTTCCGAATTTATTCTAAACGATTTCAAAATTTCCAGAAAGACTAGGGTTCAGAAAATTAACATTTCGAATGGTCTAAATGCAGATAGCTCAAGACTCCGACAGTCCGATGTTCCGAAAGTCCAAAATTCCGAAAGTTCAAAATTCCGAAAGTCCAAAATTCCGAAAGTTTAAAATTCCGAAAGATCGCACGTATTCTTAACGTGTCGATGAAACGACGCGCGACGGCTTGATGTTCAAGTTTCGAAGTTTTGGCCTTTCGGATCTTGAGCTTTCGGAGTCTTGACCTCTCAGATCTTTAGCTTTCGGATCTTTAGCTTTCCGAATTTTGAACCTTCGGTGTGCTGCGATTCGGAATTTTTTAAATTGGTTACGTAGACTTTCGGTGCAATATCCTTTCTGATAATTGTGAGTTCGTTGCATTAAAATTCGGAAATTTGACTGTTCGGAGCCTTGAAAATTCGGAACTTCGAACCGGCCCCTAGTTGTCGATTACCAAGATTTGGTCAAAGTTGAACAAATAATTTTTCATGTACAACATGTGAAGACAAACGCGAATATGTGACCAGGCAAAAGCGTTCCCCTTGCGAGATCTTTCCATCTCTCAATGTTGATATTTGTGGGCAACGCATCCAATTCGTTTTCGTTCTAGATATTTGACCGTTTGCGGAGAGAGAGGCCCGGGTTTGCTCGAAAAGTTGTGTTGGTCAATGGTGACATGATGCAAGGTGGCTTGGGTTTGTCTCCGGAGCAGAGAAAGCTACTCCAAAGCACGCACATCGTGGTACATTGCGCAGCCACCGTAAAGTTTGATGAAAAGTTGAGAATTGCCGCGAATATCAACGTTAGAGGAACCCTAGAGCTTCTATCTCTCGCGAAAGAAATGGTGGATCTTAAGGTCGGTGGACTAATACTAAGTCGGGGCGATCATCTCGCTGATTGGGATGACAAAGATTCCGTTTGAAGCAATGCTGCTCGTTTGAACAATCTACACGGATAAAAAAAAAAAAAAAAACACCACTGGTTACTATTTTGTATTGTCAGTCACGACTCAGTCGTGGGCTGACAGTAGGCAGTCGTGTGCTACACAGCACTCACTACTGTCGAAGCACAGTTAACATTTTTATTGTTAACACACTACTGACTACTATACAAAATAGTAACCAGTGGCGTTTTTCTGTCTCCGTGTATTTCATCATAATATTAGCCGAATTGCGGTTTTATTTTGAACACTCGAACGAGTGAATAAAGAGTATTTTCACCACACCTGCACGAAAAGTACGACTTTCACTCCCTTGCGTGAGCGGGAAGTCGTTCTTTCCGATGCAGGGGGTGGTGAAAAATAGTATACCTCACACGGGAGTGAAAAAGGCCATCCCAAACTGCGGTTTTGTCACCCTCGCCTTCGGCTCGGGTGTCAATCTCACACGCAGTTTAGGTTAGCCTACTCCCTAGGTGAGTAATATACTATTACCTAGGTATGGGATCCCGTTGAAAAAATCATCCATCAAAATTATATTTGTGCATAAAATATTACTCGTTTTGGGATTAAAAAAAAGTCAATCAGACAGCTCTTGAATTCATCGATAATTCATCCAACCTCAACTAATACACCTACATTTAATCTCATAAAAAACTATCACTATCCATACCTACACGGAGAAAAAATAACACTACTCAGTGCTGCGCAGAACACTCATTTGTCAAAAATTTTTATAAACTGACTCACTAGAGGGCAGGACGCTACTCATTGCTGTCAAAAAAATAACTAAAGTTGTCAATACATCAATGAGTAGTGTCCTGCACTCTAGTGAGTGATATTTTTTGGTTATTGAGTCAATTTATAAAAAAGTTTGACAAATGAGTGTTCTGCGCAGCAATGAGTAGTGTTATTTTTTCTCCGTGTATATGCTTGGTGGTGCAGTCAAACATTTCATCTTTTTCTTTCATTTTCTGCTTACCTTCATTACAGGCATTCGTCTACGTCTCTACGGCATACTCTCATTGCGTTTCTAATGTGATTGAAGAAAAATTTTACCCACCGCCCATCGATTCTGATAAGCTGCTTAGCCTGATAGATTTACTGGACGATGCGTCCCTGGACCATCTGACCCCGGTGTAAGAGAAAATATTGTTGAGTTACGTCTGGGGGTTGATTCTGTAGCGGAAATAACGGCAAAATAGCAAAAAATTAATGTCAATCCATGAAATAGGAGCAGCTCATTGGCACCCGCCTATCGTTTTTCATGATTTCAGTGCTATTTTGCCGTTATTTCCGCTACAGAATCAACCCCCTGAACTCTTGACTCGTCCATTTAGAATAATTATATACGATTATGAATATCACATTTCAGAATAATTACGAAAAGACGATCGTCATGTGTCAGCAAGTAAAATTATCAAATATTACAGACTCTTGGGGAAATGGCCAAATACATATTCTTTCACGAAGGCAGTGGCTGAGGACACTATTCGTCGCAATTGCCAGAGTCTACCTCTGTGCATTGTAAGGCCTTCGATAGTAGTTGCTACGTCTAAGGAACCTGTATCTGGTTGGATAAATAATATCTATGGTCCTACCGGAGTCGTAGTCGGTGCCGCAATCGGACTATTGCATACTCTGCACTGCGACGGGGAGCTGGTCGCGGACGTCGTTCCCGCTGACTACGTTGTCAACAACATCGTCGTTGCCGCCTGGGAGACTGCCAAGACTCAGTAAGACACCTTTTTACCACATTTACAGTACGAAACGGTGAAAATTAGTGTATTACGATATTAGTGCGGTAAGTTCGAGATTACATGTGAGTGCGGAGGTGGCTCACGAACGTGTAGTCTCAATTACTAGTGTCGTATACTATTTTTTGTAACACTTTCATGGAAAGTTCGACTTCGCGCACTGTAGAGGGTGCGCGAAATTGCCGATTGCCAAACCGGGCGGAGAGCGTGCGGTAATGTACGTTAGCGTTAGGTAATGTTCATTACCTAACGCTAATCCGAGCGAAACGAGCATAACTAGCGCCATCGAACGGAACAAGTGGTGAGTTGGTTATGGTTTCGAATATTGACACAAAAACACTATCTTTGGGTCGAACTTCTCACGACTCGTTACAAAAAATAGTATATGATACAAGTGCGCGTACCTGATCCTCGCACTCGTCTTCTTGTCACGCTTCGCGCACTTGTATCGTAATCTACTATAATTATGTGCTATGATGAATAGTAGATTAGAAATGCGGAGATCTAATAACTGTGTTAGCAACATGATTATTTGCTTCAGGAGTCAAAAAGTGAACGGTCCAATGGTTCCAAACGGCGAATCACCTCCTACAATTTATAATGTTGTAACATCCACTGAGGCACCGATTACGTGGAGACAACTCATGTGGGATACCGAGAGGTATGGATTCGAAACTCCAACCATGCTTGCTCTATGGTACTGCTGCTTCAGACTCAACAAATATCGTTGGGTTCACAACCTTCACGTGATCTTCCTCCATTTTGTTCCTGCCGCCATAGTGGACAGTTTAGCCTGGCTTACAGGACGAAAGCCTATGTAAGAAGTTTGTTTGTCTATGTCCGTTCGTCAAGTGGTCATCGTGATTCAGAAATAGTTCGTCAACGCGGGACAAGATTCAGTTCTTACATTCGTATTCATTCAGTAGAAACCGGGCGTAGCTTATCGATAGTAAAATTTACCTATAGTATTTGCGGAGCTGACCATACTGTCCAAATATATAGCCTGTCAAGTCCCTACGAGTGAAAAGTTGAAGACTACAACAAAGTAGGGAATGGCGGGGCAAAGCCGGCAGTGGGGGCAAATCTGGCACCAAAAGAAAAAAATGACCTAATGGTATTTTCGAATTAAGGCAAGTAAAACAAAAAGTCTCCGCTGAAAGCGATAGAAATTTTAGAGGGTGGGACAAAACTGGCACCAAAAAAAAGGCTAAATCGTATTTTTTTATTTTTTCTTTCCGTAGAAAACTATGTTAGAAAAATTTAAATATATATATATGGGGAATTCCACCCCAACCCGACCTACGTCTAGGTCTACGAAAAGGTGGAACAACATAAAAAATTATGACTCGAATCGAAAGGGGTGAGGGTCAGACGTAGGTCGGGTTGGGGTGGAATTCCCCATATATTTATTTATTCTTATTTTCTATTGGTGCATTTGTTATGTCTTATATTGGGGTCTTACGTCCCTGTTCTAAATACTAAAGTATAACTGAGGAATGTTGAAGGTGGAAATGAACGTTGGTATTAGTGAACTCGTAACTTTATTCAGATGAATAGGTTCTATTATATTTCGGTATGTTGAATCTACGTCGTACTTAGGTATACTATATATATTATCGGCTAAGTTGTTTTAGGTGTTTGCAGTAAGGAGTATGGTTGAGAAGTGAGTCGAGGGAAGAATAATCAGGTAGTTGCTAGGATAGTAACATAAAAGGTTTTTCGTCACTCAAGCCCAATTGACAGCCTTTTCCGGTCCGATTTGGCGCCGACAGATGGCACTTTCTCGTATCATTCGTGAAAAGGTGACATGTGACTGCCTAGGCAGTGAAAACCACTTTTTTCTGCCTAGGCGTCCAAAAATCGGACCGGAAGGCTGCCATTGTGCATTTGTGACGAAAAATAGTATATGTCATTCGACTTCGACCTCAGGTTTTCAGCCTAGTGACATAATGTACTATTAGCTGACTCGTTGCGTTTGGCAGAGTCGTCAGCAACGAGTGTTTTCTACACTGAGAAAATAATTCCGTTGTGAGTACGTTAGAGCGCCCCGTCATTACTACTCAGTAGCCAACACAGTAGAATCTACTGTGCTGGTTGTGTTATCCCCACCATGTTACCCAGTATAAGGCGCTCACGTATCTATACGGGAGAGGCAACGAATAATTCGGGATAGTTGGCCTTTTGCCGAACTTGATATTAATACTGTTCTGAATTAAATGTGGGGCAACTATACCGGACTTACCCTAAATGTTCGTACTTTTGATTAAATTTTTTTCGTTCATTTCAAATGGTATAGTAATAGCTCTTTTGTTAAACACATCTACGGTCGGTTCATAAAGGTTGGGCCCCTCTGTTTGAGTGATCATAACTTCTACAGGAAAATTGGTAGAGCATCGAGTCTGGAAAGATCGGAAAGCGCCAAGTTTTCTGCGTCTAATGGTTGTTCGCAAATTTCCGTGTAAAAATCGTGAAAGGTGTTATGATCTCCGAAAAGTTAAAAAACGTAGTTTTTCGGAGTCCACCGCCGTACGTCAACTTCACCTCGTCACCGTTTATCTCAAATGAGTGTAAAAAATCTGGAAAAATTTAGCAATATTCCCTGAACATTGACGAACATGATAGAGTTTGGTAAATCCAAAAATATTCACAAACCTGGACGCCAGGTGCAAAAAGGTCCCATGGTGCGATTTGGGGAACGGATCGGTACGGACGAATCTGAGCCGGCTCAAAATTATCGTCAGGATATACACTTTTTGATTCCGTAATCAGTTTTTGGTTCGCAATAGCGGACTTCCAGTAATCGACATCAACAATTTTTCAAATTTGAGCGGGGCCGCGTGTGTCCCAGCCGTGATATTCTTCGCTGCATTCACATTGTTATATCAGTGGCCCCGAGTAACAATTGAGTCTGCGACGGGCGCGGTGAGAGGGAAATGCAGCGACGAATATCGCAGCTAGGACACAGGCGGCCCTGCGCAAATTTGAAAAATTAAGATCCTCACCGATCAAACTTTTCGTAGATGGCGGTAGATTGCTAGGCTCCGTCATGGCGGCGATTACATACACATTACATACATTTAGTGTGAATAGTTAGTATGCGTGAGGTTGCGCGCGTCGTTTGAATTTATGATTTGAATCTTAGCAACTTCACGCATACAAACTATTCACACTAACATCGCGTTAGTGTATGTAATCGCCGCCATGACGGAGCCTAGCAATCTACCGCCATCTACGAAAAGTTTGATCAGTGAGGATCCTAATTGTTGACGTCGATTACTGGAAGTCCGCTATTGCGAACCAAAAACTGATTACGGAATCAAAAAGTGTATATCCTGACGATAATTTTGAGCCAGCTCAGGTTCGTCCGTACCGATCCGTTCCCCAAATCGCACCATTGGACCTTTTTGCACCTGGCATCCAGGTTTGTGAATATTTTTAGATTTACCAAACTCTATCATGTTCGTCAATGTTCAGGGAATATTTCTAAATTTTTCCAGATTTTTTACACTCATTTCAGATAAACGGTGACGAGTTGAAGTTGACGTACGGCGATGGACTCCGAAAAACCACGTTTTTTTTAACTTTTCGGACATCACAACGGATTTCACGATTTTTACACGGAAATTTGCGAACAACCATTAGACGCAGAAAACTTGGCTATTTCCGATCTTTCCAGACTCGATGCTGTAGCAATTTTCCTGTAGAAGTTATGATCACTCAAACAGAGGGGTCAAACCTTTATGAACCTTTAGTAGTCTCTAAAACTGTTCCATTTTTTCTTTCATTAAATTGATTTTTCTAGTTTTAATTAATTTGAATTCGTATAATTTTCTTGTTTAGTGACCGGTTTTCCCCCATTTCCCGGTACTTTATCGTTTTCAGCAGAGGCACGTTAGATATACAGCCTTTTCTTAGTCGCCTCATCACCGGTTTTGCCCCACCTTCTAAAATTCTATCCGCTTTCAGCGGAGACACTCGGTATGACGTTTTGTTTTATTCGCCTTAATTCGAAAACACCATTAGGTCATTTTTTTTTTTGGTGCCGGTTTTGCCCCTACTGCCGGCTTTGCCCCACCATCCCCTTATTCTACATCATTGAAGAGCAGATCGATCGTAAGATTAAACTGTTTGGCTTGAAGAAAACTCTAGATACCTAATTTCTCACGTTGGTTTCATATAGGTTGTGGGCGGCGTACAAGAAGATCTACAAGTTCAGTTCTGTAATTGAGTACTTCTCGATGCAAGAATGGCGATTCGATAACAAAAACTTTAAGCAATTATGGAACAAGTTGGGTCCAGCCGATCGCAGTGAGTTTGACTTGGATATAGGAAGCCTCGACTGGGACGAGTATAGTTTTCATCACGTTCGCGGTCTTCGGGTCTACCTCCTTAAAGATCCGTTGGACACACTTCCACAAGCACAAGCGAGATTTGCAAAGTATGACCCATATTACTACCATATTTTTCAATTCTAATATTATTACGATGTATAGTAGGGTGGTTCATTGTTTTTTTTTTCTTGTTTTTCATGGGTACACGAATGAAGTTATGAGGAATCAAAAAAAAAAAAAAAAAAACATCTGTCTAAAAACTTGACAACATAAGACTCCATGGCACAGCCCTATAGTAAACCCCGGAGGGGCGCCACTACCATTTTTTTTTCAATTCTTAAAAATTTACCACGCGACAAGATTTGGATCTTTCGCGTTTTTGCATTCCATTTATGCGGATAATTTTTCGGAATTGTCTGCTACGTACAGTGAAAGAACTTTATTGGAAGCAAGAAGATGCGCGGCCTTATTAGCGGCCAAATTTATTATGTACTCATAACAATGTTTCCTCCCAATATGCCTACATAAATCTCTTATATTTTTACCCAGCTAAGTACGCGGTCTGATAAGTTGAGGGGGCGTTTTGACATATCTGCTCCAGAGCACCGAACACCTAGCTACGCTACTGACTATTAGACTTACAGGGCTAATAATTAATATTAATGAAGTCTAACGCAGGTCTCATGTTGCCAGAATTTTTAATCATTCTGAAGCACGTTTATCGATTCAAACTTTCAAGGATAACCCTTTCGTACTTGTCTTTCAATGTTAATTGCATGATAACTCTGTATCTGTAAATTGAAGACACGTACCTATAGATATGAGTGATTTTATGAATAATTCATTATTTTAATTTTCAGGCTGAAGGTGGCTCACTACACACTGATGACAGCTGCATATGGTGTTCTTCTATGGCTACTATGGATGGTCTGCCGACTCATTGGTCTATGGTAACTTGTATTGCCTTCAGTTTGCGTCCAACAGAAGTTTAATCTGAAGTAAATTATGTTTGAATGTTAGAGGGGGCCGAAGGAAATTGAATCTTGGTAGGCACAGATCGTCAGTGTAGCGTAAGGTTGTAAGTCAGATACATCGCAACACTTCTCCGAATTTCTGTCATGTGGCAATTATTCCGATAATTTTTAATTTATATTATTAGCGATTTTTATAGGCCTCGTAAGTGGTGCGCATCTGGAAACCAATTCCCAGATTTACAATCAGGGCATTCACAACTAGGTAAACAGGTTTCCGAAATCGCACCAATAAAGGCAGAATCGTAGGTACCTCAGGTGTAACGATATAGAAAATATGTATTTATGAAATACGGAAATATAGAATGTATAAAAATCCAAGCTTTTGTTTTTGTTGATCCCAAATGGTTGAAATACAAACAAGCTTTGAGAAGCTCAAGGGGGCAGGTATGGGCCATTCCGCGACAAGTGTGTCACTTTTTCAGTTGGGTTTTTTGAATTTCATGAAAATCTTATGGTATTCTCAGAAGGCCTAACAAACATGTTTGAAACACTTGTCAATGTCAAAAGTCGAAATGTTGCAGAGCTATACGCTTCATTTCCGAAATTGATGACATAATGCCTCGAGTTAAGGTTGATTTTCTGACTAATTATTTCTCTACAGTCAAGATGTAATCTATTTTAATTCTGCACGTCTCTTGTCAGTTGTCAATGAACAAAATTATTGACAAATGCTCTTATATACTCATGGCAACCGGATGTTGCAGGCTGTACGTGTTCAAAATCTCTGTATCTTGATAGTAGACACCTGATGAGCAGTCCCGAATTCTGCGGCAGAAGAATCCAGCTTTGTCACCCACTATCATTGTGCTTGCCAAGAACATGCAAACAGTCTTCACGCACATGAGTGTGGAGATTCGTTGTTGTACAAAAAATCTTGGTATTCGAGTATTTTGTTCGAGAAACAATTTTTTGTCATTTTCGCGGGACTAGATTTTCAGCAAAAGGCCTTATCGATTTGTTTCAAAGAAGTTTCTCGAAAATTCTGCAGAAAATAACGAGAACGTCGAGACCTTGCGATCGTGTTGATGGCAACCGTCATTTGGATATCGGAAGAGCGGAAATTTTTAAAATCTGGAGGTGATGAAGAAATTTTTTTATAAGTACTTTGAAGTGGACAAGGATGGGCAACGATAAAATTGGCGAATTTTTTTCTCTTGGATAATCATGATAGACCGGGGGATGGTGACAGATTTTGGGATACGATTTTACTCAGTATGCCTTTCAGAGGACAACATTATTTGTATATCCTCATGATAATAATGCATGGATCAAAAAGTCGTCCTGGGTTCTTCATATTAAAAAACGATCCGTCATTTTTCCGAAAATTATGTGTTTTGATACGATTTTAATCAGGCTGCCATGTGTTTTGTAATGAAATTCGAAATAAAAATTGCTCGGAAAACCATTGGCATACCGTTAGGGTGGGCCCGAAGGGCTGGTATGGTCACGTGAACTTGTATTTGAATCAGGAAATTTTCTGCGTTTTTAAACAGGCTGCCACTGATAAGTATACAAGTTCTTGTCATAAAACTGCTTGAGGAAAGATGGCATACCGATTGCGTATGCCCTAGCACTGTTTAAATTGACAAAATTTTGTACTGACTAGGAGCACGAATTGTTATTCCGTAACTGTAGAAAATTTTTGCAATGTAAACAGTAGTTGAACATACGCAATCGGTATGCCATCTTTCCTCAAGCAGTTTTATAACAAGAACTTGTATACTTATCAGTGGCAGCCTGTTTAAAAACGCAGAAAATTTCCTTATTCAAATACAAGTTCACGTGACCATACCAGCCCTTCGGGCCCACCCTAACGGTATGCCAATGGTTTTCGGAGGGATTTTTATTTTGAATTTCATTACAAAACACATGGCAGCCTGATTAAAATCGTACCAAAACACATAATTTTCGCATAAATGACGAATCATTTTTTAATATGAAGAACCCAGGACGACTCTTTAATTCATACATTATTATCATGAGGATATACGGATAATATTGTCATCTGAAAGGCATACTGAGTAAAATCGTATCCCAAAATCTGTCACTATCCCCCGGTCTATGATAATCGAAAAAATTACTAGCAAGAACCAATTGCATGAACTCATAAATGAGAGGCCAGGTTCCTATCCGCTGGGCCATCGTCGATCATTGACCTTACATGAACTCGAGTCACGTCAATGAGTTAATGAGTTGCCCACATTGATGATCGCAGGCCACCAAAATATTCACGTTTTTATCCAGTCACGCTGTGACGTAAGCTTCTTATTTCGACTTCAGCTTTGATATTCATCAATTCAGCACCCACAGCTATGATATTCACTACATACCGTGAATTTTCGTGGAAGCGCGACATGCCTAGATCTGAAGATAGCCGAACGTACGCCCTATTATATGCAACCGTACACAAGTGTGTCGTATTGAGGTGGCCGAGAGTCGGTTCGGCAATTGTTTCGGTGGTTACCAAGTCCTTGATTGGCTGTCTAGTAATAAACAATTGCCGTTTAATGAAAACATTGAGGCTCAACATCTGATCCCAATAAACCATAACGTAGAAAAAATAGGGCTGAAGTCCGGCCGAAACATGTGTATTAACGTGATTACGTTTAATATACGTGTTTCGGCCGGACATTAGCCCTATTTTTTCTACGTTATGGTTTATTGGGATGGCTTGCCGCTTATTTTTGACGCTTGGGTCCTGCTTGGGCCTTGGCGGAAATCAAATCCTTGTTTTGCAATTCAATTCCACAAATTACTTCCATCAAATGAGCTGATTGTATTGAAACAAGTACCTTTCGATATGTATTCCATACTTGACGGGCTTGTCGAAACTCTATAGCGTATGATGAGAGCTGCAACGAGGGAAAAATATGAGCTATACCTATCATTGGGTCTTTGTTCCGGAAAATAATATTACAGAAAACATCAGGAACAGTTCATTTCTGGATAGAAATTCCCGAGAGAATGTTGTATTGTTACCTTGCTAAGAAATGAACATCCTGCTTTTCACTGTACAATTGATTCTCATTTTCAAATATAAATTTAGCGCAATGTAAAATTGTTTGAACCTAATATTCATTGATAACCTTGTTGAACTATGCGCATTGACCCTGGAATAGCATGAGATTGCCATTTTTTTCATTCCATGAAAATAAAAAAAAACCAAAAGACATACTCATTTCAGCCCTTGGCATTGAATAAGATTCATTGCAGCTTCAAAACTGAGAGATTTCTTTGGGTCATCCTGATTGTAATGCCATCACACGTATCGTTATCGATCACTGCAGGCAGTATGGAGTAAGTGATCGCAACTGTTGGAGGCCGCAAAGAGTGGCACATTGGTGTGGGCACAAAATTATTAGACTATCGAGTACTGTTGGATAGTAGTGCCGGCTTATAAGCCTACGTCGTCAGTTCCGAATCGAACTTCGTGGAGTAGGGTTCAATTGTGAAAATTTGGCTCTGTGCAATTGTTCCATCATCATTTTAGTACGCGAGCACACACTCATCCAACATCTGTATAAGGTATTGATTGTTGAGAGTGTTTCAGTATTTCAATTTTTTCCTGAACTCCAGTCCCTTTTCGTAGAAGATAGTCATTGTTTTCTGCACATGCACCGAGGATTAATAAAGAGAAAATCTACCTGACAATGAAATAAAAGTTTGTTCAGCTTCTTGTACCCTCATCGTCAGTATGATATAAGAATAAATATACAGCACATCCAAGGGGGCCGGTTCGAAGTTCCGAATTTTCAAAAATCCGAACGGCCAAATTTCCGAATTTTAGTGCAACGAACTCACAGGGTTCAGAAAGGGTATTTCACCGAAAGTCTATGTAACCGATTTAAAAAATTCCGAAAGCTAAAGTCCCGAAAGGTCAAGACACCGAAAGCTCAATGATCCGAAAGGCCAAAAATCCAAAACTTGAACATCAAACCGTCGCACGTCGTTTAGTCGACACGTTAAGAACACGTTCGATCTTTCGGAATTTTAGACTTTCGGAATTTTGGACTTTCGGAACATCGGACTGTCGGAGCCTTGAGCTATCTACATTTCGACCATTCGGAATTTTAAATTTTCTAAACTTTAGTCTTTCTGAAGATTCGAAATCGTTTAGAATAAATTCGGAAATTTGACCGTTCGGAGCTTTGAAATTTCGGAATTTTGGACCTGCCCCCATCCAAGTTGCGTGAGAAAAGTATGATTTTTTATGCTCTCTGGAAATTTACTTGGGAAACGATTTTTGCTTTATATCTTAAAATCGCTTTTTACTCCCTAAGATAATTCGTCAGATTCTGGACGGAATACCAACTGAGAAACACGAAACTTGGGAACAAGAATTATTACCAAAGTGTCCCAATAAATTTGTCACACAAATTGCAACACAATTTTCGATCGAGAATGATACCATGACCTTGCGACGAAAACAATCTTCGGTTTCGAAAGTTTATAATCTCATTTCTTCTGAAAATTTAATCAATGAGATGTCCCACTTTATCTGTTCGAAAAATCTACAAATAGTAGATTACGATACAAGTGCGCGAAGTACGAGGATCAGGTACGCGCACTTGTATCGTATACTATTTTTTGTAACGAGTCGTGAGAAGTTCGACCCAAAGATAGTGTTTTTGTGTCGATATTCGAAACCATAACCAACTCACCACTTGTTCCGTTCGATGGCGCTAGTTATGCTCGTTTCGCTCGGATTAGCGTTAGGTAATGAACATTACCTAATGCTAACGTACATTACCGCACGCTCTCCGCCCGGTTTGGCAATCGGCAATTTCGCGCACCCTCTACAGTGCGCGAAGTCGAACTTCCCATGCAAGTGTTACAAAAAAAGTTATTAGCCACCGGCGCTTGAATTCGTCGGACCTAATACGGTTCAAAACACATTTTAGGTATATTCCTAAGATGTGATCCTAATCACTCATAGGTTTAGAACAAGGAGCACACACAAACTTCCGAATCAAATAAGCATTCCAACTTTTCCGAATTTGACCTATGTTTTGCACTTTTGTGGTATCATTTTCGATCGGAGATGATATGAGAGAAAAAAATTGCGATCCTTCGGTTTTCAATGGAGGGGTTTGGATTTGGAACCGGATATGGAATGCCCGCTTAAAGATTGTCAGTTTTCTTGACTTAGAAAGTTCGTGTATTGGATTACAATGAGAGAATATATCTTAACTATAAATTCATTTTATTTTTCAAACAATATGCCAATTCCATAAATTTCATACACTGTGAGAATTTTCCGTTAATTTTTACTTTGCATGGAATTCACATTTTACTATGGTGCATATTACTGGTGAACTTTGTTTACTCAATCCTAAATTCTATAATGGCCCATAGTAATTGATTACAGATGTCAATTTCTGTTCATTTAAAACATTATTAGGTTGTAAATAACTGTCTTGGTGAAATTTACGCATCTCGCAGTAATAAAGTTAATAAGTCAATAGCATATACGATATTGATTCTTGATAACTTTATTTCAGGTGTGCATTTCTGTTTACTTGCTTTTTTAGTTTTCATTTTTATAACCAAACTTTTACATGCAAATAATCACGAAACAAAGAAAAAGCGCGCGTCGCTACTCACGTGCATCCGTTTACTATGGCCTCTAGTAAATATTCTTTGCTTCAATACGATATTTTCATATTTTTATAGTAAAATTCTGGATAGGGTCGTTATAGTTCACCTTTAATATGCTCCCATGGTAAATTCTAGCGGGAAATTTTCACAGTGTAGAAAATTTCAATGTTCCGAAAGTGCAATAAAACAATACACAATCTGGAGCTACAGCAACGATTCCGGCATTGGATCTACCAGTACGAAGTATACAGTTCCTTCAAAAGACATTTCTGATCTCGTCTGTCCAAGAAATGTCGCAGGCTGCGTATATCCGGGACATGATGACAGAGCCTGCGCTGGATTTAGCTGCTGGTCCGTCTAAAGTCGTAAATTTTTACGCCGGACGAAACGTTCTACTCACAGGGGGTACCGGTTTTTTGGGAAGACTTTTGATAGAACGAATAATGCGGTGAGCAAATTGATACATGAAATATCAGTCTTTTGTGTATGAAAAAATTTTGAAAATTGAAGTCATTGCCACTCGATTTTATATTCATTCGTGGAAGTAAAAAACTGCTTGATTGTATAGATAGTGTCTTGATGAGCTGGTTGAAGAAGCAATAAGTTATGGTTTGAACAATAAGATAGGATTATCTTTAATGGTGCTCGTCGCAAATTATTATTTCAAATGCAGCAAATTATATGTAGTGCGGAAAAACATAACTATAATCACTTGAAGTGAATGAATTGATAAACGCAATGATTGCATATCGACATTTTTAGGTCATGTCCGGGAGTAAAAACCATGTTCTTGCTGGCGCGGGAGAAAAAAGGAAAGAGTGCTGAAGAAAGGTTCACGGAACTCTTTAATGACGTGGTGAGCATTACTTTCAGATTCTGTTGTAACCATTTGGTATTTCTACGCGTAATGATTGCATAAAACTATAATCTGGTAATACGGTAGCTGTCGATTTCCAAGATTTGGCCAAATTTGAACAAATAATTTTTCATGTACAACATGTGAAGACAAACCCGAATATGCGACCAGGCAAGAGCGTTCCCCTTGCGAGATCTTTCCATCTCTCAATGTTGATCTTCGTGGGCAACGCATCCAATTCGTTTCTGTTCTAGATATTTGACCGTTTGCGGAGAGAGAGGCCCGGGTTTGCTCGAAAAATTGTATTGGTCAATGGTGACATGATGCAAGGTGGTTTGGGTTTGTCTCCGGAGCAGAGAAAGCTACTCCAAAGCACGCACATCGTGGTACATTGCGCAGCCACCATAAGGTTTGATGAAAAGTTGAGAATTGCCGCTAACATCAACGTTAGAGGAACCCTAGAGCTCTTATCCCTCGCGAAAGAAATGGTGGATCTGAAGGTCAGTGGACTAATACTAAGTCTGGGCGATCATCTCGCTGATTGGGATGAGAAAGATTCCGTTTGAAGCAATGCTGCTCGTTTGAACAATCTACACGGAGAAAAAAAAAAATACCACTGGTTACTATTTTGTATTGTCAGCGCACGACTGACGCTGACAGTAGTCAGTCGTGTGCTACACATCACTCACTACTGTCGAAGTACAGTAGACCTTTTTACTGTCAACACACTACTGACTACTATACAAAATAGTAACCAGTGGTGTTTTTTTTTTGTCTACGTGTTCTCTCAACTAATACACCTACATTTATAATCTCATAAAAAGCTTTCATACTATCCACACTAGGGTGGTCCTTAATGGGGGTGCTGACGAATTTTGACAAGTGCGCCCCCCAGATACGTTCGAAATAAATAAATAAAACTGTGTGCGAAATCCCAGCACTGTAGTCCAATGGAAAGACGTGCCTGTAAGCTCGTTTTGTTTCCCATTTGAATAACATGAGATTTTCAGACTAATTCAGTCATTATTTTTTCGAGTTGTCCCTAAGCACGCCAAACTTTTTTATTCACAAAAATCTATTGTTTAGCAAGCAGTCTGATGTCGGAACTCGCGCTGGTAAATTCGTTTTCGAAAACACATAAGTTAATACGCGAATTATCGAATCGAGATCGCATCGTGTTTTATTATAAATTTGATATTTGATATCTAATATTCGAACTTTGATTTGAGTTGTATTCAAACTATGTTTATTCAGTTTAAATTGTATATAATCTAGAAGTTTACTAATTCAGAGTATAAATATTAATGTGAAATATTTTTAATATCATAAAAATGTTCTTTATTCAATTCATTAATAAAAAAAAAAATTAAAATTAAAATTATTAATAATTATTAATTATTATTAAAAAAAAAAGTATAAAGTGTAATCGATGTGTGTTAAAACATGCTAATTGAAATAAATATTTTTTCTTACATGTACAATTATTATTTTTACAAACTTATGACGCAAATAAGACTGCCTTTTAATGGGTGAAATACTGTAAAGCACCAAACGGCTAAAAACAGGAAGTCAAGTTGATCAATTTTCCGTCGTGTATAATATAAGGGGGGTGCGGGAGTAAGGGTTGTGATAACGCCTTGTATAAAATTTTACACGTAGATATACCAATTAAGAATAGATGTATATGAATAATATTTTTTTCAATGCTTAGGAGAACTTCCAAAAAATAATGACTGCATTAGTCTGAAAATCCCATGTTATTCAAATGGGAAACAAAACGAGCTTACAGGCACGCCTTCTCATTGGACTACAGCGCTGGGGTTTCGCACAAATTTTTATTTATTCATTTCGAACCTATCTGGGGGGTGCACTTGTCGAAATTCGTTAACACTCCCATTAAGGATCACCCTAATCCACACCTAAATATGCTTGGTGGTGCAGTCAAACATTTTATCTTTTTCGTTAATTTTCTGCTGATCTCTATTACAGGCATTCGTCTACGTCTCTACGGCATACTCTCATTGCGTTTCTCATGTAATTGAGGAAAAATTTTACCCTTCGCCTATCGATTCTGATAAGCTGCTTAGCCTGATAGATTTACTGGACGATGCGTCCCTGGACCATCTGACCCCGGTGTAAGAGAAAATATTGTTAAGTTACGTTTCAACTCTTGACTCGTCCATTTAGATTAATTATGGTATACGATTATGAATATTACATTTTAGAATAATCACGAAGAGACGATGGAGATGCGTCAGCAAGTAAAATCATCAAATGTTACAGACTCTTGGGGAAATGGCCGAATACATATGCTTTCACGAAAGCAGTGGCTGAGGACACTATTCGTCGCAATTGCCAGAGTCTACCCCTGTGCATCGTAAGGCCTTCGATAGTAATTGCTACGTTTAAGGAACCTGTATCTGGTTGGATAAATAATGTCTATGGTCCTACCGGAGTTATGGTCGGTGCCGCAATCGGACTATTGCGTACTCTGCACTGTAACGAGCAGCTGGTTGCGGATATGATTCCCGCTGATTACGTTATCAATAACATCATCGTTGCCGCATGGGAGACTGCCGAATCTCAGTAAGACACCCTCTTTTTGCATTGAACGTACGAGACTGTGAAAAATATAATTAACGATGTGACACAGTAGATAGATATGCGGAGATGCAACAACTGTGTTAGCAACATGATTATATGCTTTAGGAGTCTCGGAGTGAACGGTTCAACGGTTCCGAATGTCGAATCATCTCCGACAATTTATAATGCTGTAACATCCAGCCAGGCACCGATTACGTGGGAACAACTTATGAAGTATACGGTGGAACATGCAACCCCAATTCCAAGCTTGGTCTGCATATGGCACTGGTACTTCACAATGAACAAATATCGTTGGGTTCACAACCTTCACGTGATTTTCCTCCATTTTCTTCCTGCCGCCATAGTGGACAGTTTAGCCTGGATTACGGGACGAAAGCCTATGTAAGACGTTTATTTGTATATCTCCGTTCGTCGAGTGGTCATCGTGAATCAGAAATAGTGCTAGGGTTTGTCAATGATTATATTTCATTCCCGCATCCATGTTTATTCAGTATAAACGGGGCGTAGTTTATCGATGGTAAAAGCTACCGAGCATTCGCGAAGCTGATCAATCATGTTTGAATAGATAGCCTGTTAAGTCCCTACGTGTACAGAGTACAACAAGGTCCATGATTTGAGAGCAGAGAAAATGTAAGATCAACCTGTTTCACAGAGAAAAAAATTTCTCGTTTCAAGAAAAAGAATTCTTGTTCTAAGAAACTACAGTTTCTTAAAACAAGAAATATTTTTCTTGAAACGAGGAATTTTTTTTTTCTGTGTTGACTTGAGGAATACTCAAGATGCCTATTTTCTCACGTTGGCTTCCTATAGGTTGTGGGCGGCGTACAAGAAGATCCAGAAGTTCAGTTCTGTAATTGAGTACTTCTCGATGCAAGAATGGCGATTCGATAACAAAAACTTTCAGCAATTATGGAACAAGTTGGGTCCAGCTGATCGCAGTGAGTTTGACATGGATATAGGAAGCCTCGACTGGGACGAGTATAGTTTTCATCACGTTCGTGGTCTTCGGTTGTACATCCTTAAAGATCCGATGGACACACTTCCACAAGCACAAGCGAGACATACAAAGTATGAAGTATTTTTTATTCTGATACTATTATTACGATGTATAGGTATCAATTAGTAACAAATACTAGAAACCCTCGAGTATAAAGCGTTGCCAGTACATGAAATCACCGGATAATGGCGGGACTGAGAAGCCGAATCATTATGTCACTACATTACGAAGCTGTTGGAAGTGTGATTCAAAATCACTGACTGAAAAATGGCAGTACTCTATATCTATCATTAGTGTACTGCATTTAGGCTGAAATAGGATGAAACTACGGGCCAAATCATACGACAGCAAATAATGGATTTTCAGCTGGGTTTTGGTGTCCTGAATAAGCCCTCAGAAGTTCTAGAGGTTGGAGGTTAAAGGCTGAAATTCACTAGTCGGTAGCGAACGGTGGCGCACGGTCAAAAACAGTAAAAAAATGCCGAATGCAGTGGACTATTAGACTTGAAGGGCTTCGAATGAATAGTAAAGACGTTTAACGCAGGTCTCATGTTGCCAGGATTTTTGATCATGCTGAAACACGTTTGACGATTCAAACTTTCAAGGATAACCCTTTCGAACTTGTCTTTCGATGTTAATTGCATGATAAGTTTGCATCTAGAAATTGAAGACACGTATATATGAGTAATTTTATGAATAATTAATTTTTTCAATTTTTAGGCTGAAGGTAGCTCACTACACATTGATGACGGCTATATGTGGTATTCTTCTATGGCTACTATGGATGGTCTGCCGACTCATTGGTCTATGGTAACTCGTATCGGCTTCAGTTTGCGTCAAGTTGAATCTGAAATAAATTACGTTAGAATATTAGAGGGGGTGAAAGGAGGTTGAATCTTGGTATAGGCACAGCTCACGAGTGTATAGGGTAAAGTTATAAGCTGAATACGTTGCACCACTTCTCCGAATTGTAATGTCCGAACCTCATTTGCAACACAATATTGAGCTAGAAATGTTTATGATTTTAGTTGCATGCTTATATATAAATTATCCTCTTCCAAACCTGCAACCTTATCTTAAACCTAAACAGACTCCATCCTTTACCCTCATCAACTCTCAAAACTCCGAAGTCCAATTTTTACAACTCAAAGTTCCTCCCACAAATCCCATCATCCCTTTTTACTTAGACATAGGATAAATAAAAGAATACTTGTATCATTCTACTCCGAAACTCAAAACTGAGAACTACTTCCATATCCGCAATAAAACAGTAGATTTACTCAAAGAAATAATACCTTGTTAATTTATCCAATCAAAGTCCATTACAGAATTTCTGTTGTGTGCTAATTGTTGTGATAATTTTTCATTTATTTTATCAGCGATTTTCATAGGCCTCGCAAGTGGTGCGGATTTGGAAACTATAATTCTCAGATTTACAATCAGGGCATCCCAACCCAGTAAACACAAAGGTGAATTACGTAACGGTTACATATCTGGTACGCAGTAATGTCCGCAACAGACATGTAACAGGGCCATACACATCGCTGGTATGGCGCCGGTATGTGTATGTCCCATGTTACATGTTTGTTGCGCAAGATAAGATATACATTTTTTTTCTTCTTAAATCAGATACTAGACCCCTGAAATATACATTATTATTAGTATGTATGCAGCTATATCGAAAAACCTTAAATAAAACGACTGTTCATGAGCATGTGATACAAATTAATAAAAAATCATCTATCCTGATCCAACAAATCTCTCATTAGTAAACAGATGACTAGGTAGGGGGGGGAATAAGTTCGGGACAAGAAGCGGCTCCAAGTTGGCACAAAATTATTAACCCTCGAACGGTACACATGGGTCACAGGTACCCGGACCTTTTCCAACAAAAACCCGATTTTGTGGAATTTTGTTGGATTGCCTCTTCTGCGACAGCTTATAATTTGTTCATTAATGATTGAATTAATTTTTTTCCAATTTATGTGTGTAGTCCACAGTCTGTTGGATCGATTTCACTGGTTTTAAAAGAAAAATAATGACAATGGACCAGAATTACTGCCTATTTCGTCACCTGGGTACCACGGACCCATGTGTACCGTAATAAGGGCAAAAAAATATGTGTACCGTTCTAGGGTTAAACGGCAAGTACAGTGCAATCTCTCAATGGAGCCGCTCATGGGCTGTGAGGGGAATACATTTCTCAGAATCTCGGTTCCCCCACTCTGACTACAAACGCTTGTGAAAACAAGAAGTATAACTTTCGTACCTTTGTACGCCGGGATTGTAGTATGGTAGTGGGGGAAGTGCCCGATCACGGATTAGGGGAAGCGGCACTATTGAGAGTGGCACTATTGAGAGGTTGTACTGTATTGCTCGATAGTGAAGCCACCTTATATGCGCTGCCCGATAGTCAGTAGTAAGTTGATCCTCTTGGAATACGGATCAATGCCGAAAAGTTGACTGTGCAATTATTCCATCGTCAACTTAGTACACCGAGCAGAGAAAGATTTGGTATTTGTAAAGTATTGATTTTCAACGTGATTCCCTATTTTTTAATTTTTGTCAACTATATTATTTATTCGTGAAAACTCGTCGTCGTTTTTCAAATACGTATGCGAAGGAATAGTAGGGGAAAGGTGGGTAGCCCCGGACAGCGGGTACCCCCGGTCATCTCAAGTTTTGGACACTCACGAACAAATAAATTTGAAAAATAAAATGCGAAAATGTGACCAAGATCGTTGCCCTAATTTTCACGTTTTATTTTTCAAATTTATTTGTGCGTAAGTGTCCAAAACTTGAGATGACCGGGGGTACCCGCTGTCCGGGGCTACCCACCTTTCCCCTACAGAAACAACTGTTTGAAGATGACGTTGAAAAATTTAACAGCCTTTCGTGAACTGAGTATACAGGACCACTAACTATGTCACCCTGCCGGGTGGTGATAGGTGGGACCCTAACTAACATTTTTGATATAGTTAGTGGTAACACTCTGTATAACGAAGATGAATGCATATTAGACTGACAGTTATTTTGGTTATCGTCGAAATGTTTCGCTCCGAGTACATGAATAGGTTCCGAATAAATAAAAAAAAACTGAAAGGGAGTATCATCACCGATATTGTTGCCCAATCTTAGATTTTTTGACGAATAATTCCGCCTTCAAGAAAAAAATTGATTAAAACAGTCGAAAGGCCAATGTTATTCAAATGGGAAAAAGTAAGGGGCTGTCGGCACCCCTTAATATTAAAATTAAGGGCTAAAATTTGGCGAGGCTTTTTTGTTATTTATTCGGAACCCATGTACTCCGTGTCACCGTAATGCATATACCATTTTCGACTGGCGTGAGGATTGTATGATTTTTGTATGCTTTGCTGGAGATTTCCCGGGGCAACGATTCTTCATCTTGAAAGTATCCCTCTGTTCCTAGCATAGATTAATCAGATTCTTGAAGAGACACTAATCTAGAACCACAAAACACCATAATTGTCGAGGGTCTTCAATCAATTTATCACCCAATTTTCAATCGATAGCTCTGATTTGAAGAAGTTCACGTTCTCATTCATTTTGAAAGTCTGATGAAAGAAAATTCTCAAAGTTATTTTTCCGAAAATCCTGTAAGACTACGAAAAGAAAAGTCATCAGCCACTGGCTCTTAAATTTGTAAGACCAGATTCAGTTTATTCAGACATTTTGGGTATTGACCAAACTTTTAATTCGTGTTAATTCTGGAGCACCCTGAAAATGTAATACAACACAATAATTTTCACTCGGGTTCGAGTGTTCCGCCGGTCAGAAACTTGATTTGTTGTTAACATTGCCTCCGGTTTCTTCAGTCTATAGAAAAGAATCTTTTTTTTTTTTTCACTTTGTTTTAAACCAACAAATTATCAGACATATCTTCGTTTTAAAAAGCAGTCTCAATTTATGACCGAGTCATGAATAGAAAAAAAAAAAAAGAAATTGTCATACTACTGTAATTTTAAGATTGCAATTTCTTGCCTGTTTTACAAATTTGGGACAATGAACGCGATACTCTGTTTCTGATGGCTAGGAACATCCGATAGAGTAGTTATTTTGAACCGCATCTGGTTCTAGAAAGTCAACCATAACAGATTGCCAGTATTTCCAGCAGAATGATCCATAGATTAAAACACACACACACACATTCAGATCAAATTACCAATTCAACTTTTTCAAATTCAAACTACGTTTCGCACATTCGTATCATTTACGATCGGGAACTATAAGCCGAAGAAAACCAGGACCTTGACGATTTTTACTCTTTGCCTGACAGGTTTTTATGATATTTATATATTTTAATCAGCGTGCCAATATAAATTACGATTATGAAATTCCAATTTCAAATATGCACCCATAAGAGACGCACGCATGAGAAAGATTTGTGATGTTGAAATACACTCAAAAAGTCTGGTTGAGACAGCAACGTTATCGTTGTTTCGATCAAAATCGTTTGTAATCGTAATAACGAATAAATATTTCGTCAAGGTAGTGAAAATATGTTGTAATAATTAGTTTACAGAAACTAACTGCGAAGTTTCGTTCAGACAAAAAAATCAATCGTAACACTAACACAATAGTTAATTCGAATTGGAGGCCGGTTCAGAATTCCGAAATTTCAAAGCTCCGAACGGTCAAATTTCCGAATTTATTCTAAACGATTCCGAATTTTCAGAAAGACTAAAGGTTAGAAAATTAAAATTCCGAATGGTCGAAATGTAGATAGCTCAAGGCTCCGACAGTCCGATGTTCCGAAAGTCCAAAATTCCGAAAATCTAAAATTCTGAAAGACCGAACGTGTTCTTAACGTGTCGACTAAACGATGTGCGACGGCATGATGTTCAAGTTTCGGATTTTTGGCCCTTCGGATTATTGAGCTTTCGGAGTCTTGACCTTTCGGGTCTTTAGCTTTCAGAATTTTTTGAATCGGTTACATAGACTTTCTGTGAAATACCCTTTCTGAACCCTGTGAGTTCGTTGCACTAAAATTCGGAAATTTGGTCGTTCGGATTTTTGAAAATTCGGAACTTCGAACCGGCCCCTCGAATTGAAATGTTGGAAAAGTAAGACTGAAGTGAAATATAAAATCTGTTCTAGAAGTGTCGCAGGCTACGTATATCCAGGACATGATGACAGATCCTGCATCGGATTTAGCTTCAGGTCCGTCTGAAGTGGCAAGTTTTTATGCTGGACGAAACGTTTTACTCACGGGAGGTACCGGTTTTCTTGGAAAACTTTTGATAGAGCGATTATTGCGGTAAACAGTTACTGAAAATACTAATAATTTATATATGACAAAAATTTCAAATAAATCTCATCGAAACTCGATTTTATATAGGTATTTCTGTATAAATAGATACCTAATTGCTATTTTATGGTTTCCAAATTAAACTCGAAAATTAATGTTTCTTTTACCAGAATTTGGGACGTCATGTTTTTGCACTGAGGCGTCGACTTGTACTCCCTCACGTGAATTATTTATTTTCGGGGTAGATCGTTTGCCCGACAATCTAATTATGCGGTAGGAGAATTAACGTGAGGATAATTTTTTTGCGAGGGGTGATGAAATTGGCCTTGAGGGTTTCATAGCGCCATATCCTTATGCCGAATTTGGCAAGATTTCTATGCACCGATTCCAACTGTTATTACATACCATATACGCCTAACGAATTATTTAAATATCTATGGAGTTGTTGAATAATGAATGAGTTAGTTTGAATAACGAACTAGCATTTCCTCCAACGCCGCTCGATGCAAATTCATTTTTCAAATGAGGCAAATTATGTAGCAAGCGCAGACAGAACTTTCAGCCGATGTGAATATATTGATATACGGAATGACTGAATATCAATGATTTCAGGTCATGCCCGAACATAAAAACCTTGTTCCTGCTCGTGCGAGCAAAAAAAGGAAAGAGTTCACAGGAGAGATTCAAGGAACTCTTTGATGATTTGGTGAGCAATATTTCAAAACTCCGTTACTAAAGTAAAACGATTTCACTCCTCTACGGACAAGAATCACTTGAAAGAATAATTTCTCAACATGCTTATTGCTAATATATACAAGAATTAAGGAGATGCGGTGCGAGGGGCATTACCTCCGTTTCCGTTGCAGATCTTCGACCGGCTACGAAAAGAGAAGCCTGTGTTCGCTCGAAAGCTTGTGTTGATCGAGGGTGACATGATGCAGGTGGGTTTGGGTTTGTCCTCGGAGCAGAGAAGGTTACTTCAAAGCGTTCACATCGTGGTACATGGCGCAGCAACCGTAAGGTTCGATGAACAGTTGAGAATTGCAGCTAGCATCAACGTTAGGGGTACACAAGAACTCCTTTCACTCGCAACAGAAATGGTCAATCTCAAGGTCAATGAACTAACACCAAATACGCCTAGATTAAGTGTCGTAGACAAATTCCACCACCCATTCAGTGTATTGTGACACGTGGAATCAAGCGCTTCATTTCTTTCTTTCAATTACCGCAGGCATTCGTTCACGTCTCCACGGCTTACTCCAATTGCGTTTCTAATAACATTGAAGAAAAATTCTACCCGCCGCCGATCGATTCCGACAAGCTGCTTAGTCTAATAGATATACTAGATGACGCGTCCCTGGACCATTTGACGCCGGTGTAAGAGAAAACATCTTCGATCTACGTTTTGACTCTTGATTCGTCCATTTGATATAATTATATGGGATTATCACAATAAAATCTCATTATTCATCCAGAAGACACGGCGATGACATGCCGACCCGCATGGAAATGAATATCTGCGAAAAATATATGCAACATCTATGTCGCATGTATAACATATAAGTACGCAAAATACAAATATGCTTGATGAGTTTTACTCAGTGTTAACATCTATGTCGACATCTATGTCAACATACATGCCGCAACATTTATGTTAACATATATCCGACATTTATATCAAACTTATAAAAATAGATGTTAGAGCAAAAAACAAATATGTCACATATATAGTCGCATATATTTTGCGCATATATATTTCCGTGCGGGGATAAAGTCGAATATTGTAGTCGATTGCGAATTACCAAACGTTACAGACTTTTGGGGAAATGGCCGAATACGTACGCCTTCACCAAAGCGGTAGCTGAGGACACTATTCGTCGCAATGGCCAAAGTCTACCTCTGTGCATCGTAAGGCCTTCGATAGTAATTGCTACGTCTAAGGAACCTGTATCTGGTTGGATAAATAATGTCTATGGTGCTACCGGAATCATGGTCGGTGCCGCAATCGGACTATTGCGTACTGTGCACTGCGACGAGGAGCTGGTTGCGGACATGATCCCTGCTGACTACGTTATCAACAACATCATTGTCGCCGCCTGGGAGACTGCTAGAACTCAGTAAGACAACTTGTTACCACATTTAGAGTACAAAACGGTGAAAAATATAATTAATGATATGCTATGATAAACAGTAGATTTGATTATTTGCTTCAGGAGTCAAAAAGTGAACGGTTCAAACGGTGAATCATCTCATACAATTTATAATGCTGTAACATCTACTCAGGCACCGATTACATGGGGTCAACTCATGAGTCATTCCGTGGATCATGGACTCAGACTTCCATCCATGCTTTGCATATGGTACTATTACTTCAGACTCAACAAATATCGTTGGGTTCATAACCTTCACGTGATCTTCCTCCATCTTGTTCCTGCCGCCATAGTGGACAGTTTAGCCTGGCTTACGGGACGAAAGCCTATGTAAGAAGATTGTTTTCGTAACACGGGCATGAAATAAGCCTTCTTTCATGCTTGTCGGGAGGGGGGGAAATCACGTGTTTCGACCGTGAGTACCGAATATCGAACAGCGGGAGGGAATATACATTCCTTCCCGCTCCAACGGCAAATCTTGGATCTTTCCTTTTTTATATAGTATATTACTCACCTAGGGAGGGAAAGTAGGCTAACCCAAACTGCGTGTGAGATTGATACCCGAGCCGAAGGCGAGAGTGGTAAAAACGCAGTTTGGGATGGCCTTTTTCACTCCCGTGTACGTGAGGTATATCTACTATTTTTCACCACCCCCTGCATCGGAAAGTACGACTTCCCGCTCACGTGAGGGGCCGAAAGTCGTACTTTCCGTGCAGGTGTGGTGAAAAATAAATTATTATTAATTATTAATAATTTTTGATTTTTTTGCCAATTCAAATATCTATGAGTGTGTGGTACACGACTCATCCGATCCACGCGCATCAAAGAAGGCCCATACCGTGCCCCTATTATAAAAAGTACAGTGTGCAACTAGGGGGATGGCCATTCCCCCCCCCCCCCCCCCCCCCCCTAGATACACAATATACTATTGTATATTTCCGCTCGTCAAGTGGTCATCGTGATTCAGAGATAGTTCGTCAACGCGGGACAATATTCCATTCTCACATACGTATTAATTCAGTAGAAATCGGGAGTAGCTTATCGATAGTAGAATCTACCTAGTATTCGCGGAACTGACCATTACTGTCCAAATATATAGCCTGTCAAGTCCCTACGTGGGAAAAGTTGAAGTCTACAACAAAGTACATCATCGGAGAGCAGATCGATCGTAAGATTAAACTGTTTGGCTTGAGGTATACTCTACACTGTACTTTTTATAATAAGGGCACGGTATGGGCCTTCTTTGATGCGCGTGGATCGGATGAGTCGTGTACCACACACTCATAGATAAGTCAGTTGAAGACTACAACAAAGTACATCATCGGAGAGCAGATCGATCGTAAGATTAAACTGTTTGGCTTGAGGAATACTCTAGATACCTAATTTCTGACGTTGGCTTCATATAGGTTGTGGGCGGCGTACAAGAAGATCCACAAGTTCAGTTCTGTGATTGAGTACTTCATGATGCAAGAATGGCGATTCGACAACAAAAACTTCCAGCAATTGTGGAACAGGTTGGGTCCTGCCGATCGCAGTGAGTTTGACTTGGATGTAGGAAGCCTCGACTGGCACGAGTATATTTTTCATCAGGTTCGCGGTATTCGGGTCTACCTCCTTAAAGATCCGTTGCACACACTTCCACAAGCACAAGCGAGATATGAAAAGTATGACCCATACTATTACCATATTTTTCAATGGCGGGACTGGGCAGTCGAATCATTATGTCACTACATTACAAAGCTGTTAGAAGTAGGATTCAGAATCACCGACTGTGATACGGTTATATCAGTACGATGGTATACGACATTTTATCTTTTCTGGGAAGATGGTGCTCTGGCGGAACTCTGTACCTATTACAGTCTACTGCATTTAGACTAAAATAGGCCGAAACTACGGACCAATTCATACAACACCAAATGATGGGTTTTCAGGCAGGTTTTGGTGTTCTGAATAAGCCATTAGAAGTCCCTTGAAAACAGCAGTACGCTTTCATATGAATTGGTCCTCAAAAAATCCTCAATGCAGTGGACCATTAGCAGTGGCGTAGCTACTGCGAGCAAAATGAGCCCCATGCTCCATGCGCAAGCCCCGGAGAGCGCCACGACTATCATTTTTTTTTTGTAAATTTTCAAAAAATTTACCACGTGACAAGATTTAGATTTTGCGCGTTGTTGCATTCCATTCCAATTTTTTGAAATTATCTGCTACGTACAGTTAAAGAACTTCACTGGGAGCAAGAAGATGCGCGGCCTCGTTAGCGCCTAAGTTCAAATATGGACTCATGACAATGTTTCCTCTCAATATGCCTACATACATCTTTTATATTTTTATCCAGCTAAGTACGCGATCTAATAAGTTGAGGTTGAGGTCTTGACATATCTGCTCCAGAGCACCGAACACCTAGCTACGCTACTATAACTATTAGACTTGCAGGGCCAAGAATAAATAGTAATAAAGTCTAACGCAGGTCTCATGTTGTCAGAATTTTTTATCATTCCGGAGCACGTTGGCCATTTCAAACTCTCAAGGATAACCCTTTCGTACTTGTCTTTCAATGTTAATTGCATGATAATTCTGTATCTGGAAATTGAAGACACGTATAGATATAAGTGATTTTATGAATAATTCGTTGTTTTCATTTTCAGGTTGAAGGTAGCTCACTACACACTGATGACTTCTGCATATGGTATTCTTCTATGGCTACTATGGATGGTCTGCCGACTCATTGGTCTATGGTAACTTGTATTGGCTTCAGTTTGCGTCCAACAGAAGCTTAATTTGAAGTAAATTATGTTCGAATATTAGAGCCCGTGTAGAAATTTAAATCGGGATCTGGTCGGGTCCCGACCAGTCAGCCCCGTTTCAAATCGGGCGCTGGTCAGGATAACTAGCCAGAATCCAGCCAGGAGTGTCACGGTAATTCATTAAGTTCCTGGCCAGTCACACCGATTTTTCCCTAGCCGGGAACTGGTCAGGCACTAGTATCGCGCCGATATGAAGATTTTCTTCCAAAAATTCTCTGGGATTGATAAAAGGATTTATAAGTGTAAACTATTGACAATTTTGAATAATTTTTATTTCACCTACATTTATTATCATATTATGTATAAGAATATCAAATAATATACCTCACGTATTAGTTAGGATCTTTGGTAATATAAATGCAGCTGAACTTATATATATTTATGATACATTTAAAACATATATTTTTTTTTCTCACTTATGAAAAAAAGATACGCATAAAAATATCAAATAATATACCTTACATATTAGTTAGGAACTTTGGTAATATAAATGCAGCTGAACTATGATACATTATCTTAAAACATACTATATTTTGATATTATATTATTATTATTATTATTATTATTATTATTATTATTATTATTATTATTTTTATACTATATTCTTGATGTTCAGCAGAATAAACTTGCTCCGGAAGGGAATCTTCTTCATTTACAGACATTTCCTGAACATCTTCACGATGTTCATTGACTATCTGAAGTTCTGAAATTATAAACTAAAATTACCAAATAATTGAAGCCTGAGGACACTGGAAATTGTTGGTATATAACTGCAGGTCATGTATGTTTCAAAACATCAATCGTATTTCTTGATTGGATTTCAACGCATGTCAATGAACTCAGTTTGAATTCGAATAATCATTATTATTACGAAACCGTTCACGAAAACGTACATACCTTCAGAAATGCATGTGGGTTCTTCGACTTCAAAACTTTCATCGGAGTCGGATTCATCCGCACAATAACCCGGCTCCACTAACTTCTTTGACATCAATCGGCGTTTCCTAGTACGCCGCCGATTTTGATTCCTAATTTTACGCGAAAGGTCCATAGCAATATACTATACAAGCTTCAATTGGCGTACGTACAACTGCCAATTACATTGAGGTTAGAAATCGGCAAATAGCCGCACAGGATAACTGAGGAGACGATGTGCATGCGTCTCGTAGGATAGTCAGGAAATTAAGGTGGCCGGTATAAACATTATCCGACGTTAGTGACAGAAATTAAGCTGTGCGGTCAAAGATAATCCGGCCAGAGTCTGACTAGTATCCGCCAAGGTGATAGGAAAAAATACCCCAATCAACCCCCGTTTAATACCCAGTGAGGTTTTTTAGTAAATCAAAACTATCCCGGCCAGTACCCGATCAGTACCCGATCAGGAATCTTGATAGAAAATAGCCTGACTAGTACACGACTAGCGCCCCACTTCTGATCGGGCTAAGTGGGGCTATTTCTACACGGGAGGGGGCCGAAGGAAATTGAATCTTGGTAGGCACAGATAGTCAGTGTAGGGTAAGGTTGTAAGCTGGGTACATCGCACCACTTTTCCGAATTTCTGTCATGTGCCAATTATTCCCATAATTTTTAATTTATTTTATTAGCGATTTTTATAAGCTTTGTAAGTGGTGCGATTCTGGAAACTAATTTCCGCAGATTTACAATCTGGGCATCTCAACTAGGTGAACAGGTTTCCGAAATCGCACCAAAGGCACTATCGTACCTCAGGTCTAACGATGTAGATAATGTGTAATTCTTATGTAATTACGTAATTATGTAATATGTAAAATTATGAAATACGGAAATATAGAATGTATAAAAATCCAAGCTTTTGTTTTTGTTGATCCCAAATGGTTGAAATACAAACAAGTCATGAGAACCTCAGGGAGGTAGGTATGGGGCATTCCACGACAAGTGTGCCACTTTTTCAGTAGGGTTTTTTTCAATTTCACGAAAATCCTATGATATCCTCAGAAGACCTAAGAAACATGTTCGAAACACTTGTCAATGTCAATGTCGAAATTTATAATGTCGTGGAGCTACGCTTTATTTCCGAAATTGATAATTTTCTAAAATTTTTCTTTTCGAATAATTATGTCGTAGTAGAACGCTAGAGAACAAATTGGTGGATACACATTAGGGTGTGTTAGATTGATTTCTTTTTTTTAATTTTCACGGTGCTACCTTTTAAGTCACTAGGTCTTTTCAAGAAGAAGACATCCCGCATAGTAAAACTTTTTTCCGTCAAGTCTAAGTGGTTCCGAAACTTCTTTTTTGTTTTCCATTTATTCAACACACAAAAAAATCTATTTTCGGGGCAATCCACATAGTTTCGTAGTTATTCAATATTTTTCAAGTCTAAAAAAAGATTCTGAAAGCTGAAGTTTTTATCTTCGAAATGGTTAGAATTAAACTTTATTCAAAAAATAATTTCCCATAGGTGTGGTTAGCTTAAGGGGACCAGTACAGCGACTTTTCGAGAAATTATTATAGTCCGAAATCAATTTATTTCATAACCAAAGTTCATTTCACATCAAAATATTTTTCATTTTCAAAATCATGTGTCGTAAGGATTTCAGAGCACCGTTGTACCGATTCAGGTCATCTTGGATTCATTTTCTTCAGAAAACAAATCCTCATCATGTGAATGTAGGAATTTTGAAAATTTTTCGTTTTGACCAAGTTATTTAAGAAATGAGTGATAATAATTTTTGCAAATTTAGTAAATTGATCATAACTTATGACATAATTTTTTATTTTAAAATTCCTACATTCACATGATGAGGATTTGTTTTCTGAAGAAAATGAATCCAAGATGACCCGAATCGGTCCAACGGTGCTCTAAAATCCTTACGACACATGATTTTGAAAAAGAAAAATATTTTGATGTGAAATGAACTTTGGTTATGAAATAAATTGATTTCGGACTATGATAATTTTTCGAAAAGTCGCTGTACTGGTCCCCTTAAATGGAAAACTAAAAAAAAGTTTGGGAACCACTTAGCCTTGACATAGGACATTTTCGGGGGGGGGGGGGGGGGGGGGGGGGGGGGGGGGGGACTCTCTGTCTTGACGAGAACTATCCGTTCAGAAGATAGCAAGAAAATTTTTTTTTTTTTGTGACACACCCTAATACACATGCATTCTGAAGAATTTTTTCTGTACTTGCACGTAAAAATATCTGTTTTATCCAGCAAAGTCGTGAAAAATAGTTCAAATTTCAATCATACTTTTTTCCACTGTGGGCCCGATTGAAAATTTTAGAAAAATTCATAAAAATCATCTAATTCCTTCAAGTTTATTCCCCCAAAAGGTTCTTAGTTAGATCTCGTTTTCATTTTGCTACGTTATGAAAAGTCCGGGATCCTTGTCTGATTATTTGAAAATCAGAGAACAAATTTTTTTCGAGATCCCAGTCTTCTTTTTATTCTTTCATCTTCTTTTGAAAGAGATTTTCCGCAATATCCAAACGAAGACGTTTCAATGCAAGTTCTACATCGCTTACTGGAACGAATTAATGGTAACCGAGTGTCCCCGGAATGGTTTTAGCTGTTAAATCTAGCCAGCCAATGCTAATATTTGAACTAAATCATGATTGGCAATTCAAGTTAATTTCTCATGAGACTTCAAGTCTGGAAATACGAGACGTATATTTTTTTTCATTCGCCTGAAATAGATGAAAATTATTTACAGAACGTGAACGAAAGAAATTTCTTCAAGCAATCTCATCCTCGATAATTACCGTCATAAATAACATTTCGTTAGAGAAAAATAAATTATCTGAGTTCTAGATAGTCGAATGGCGGTCCGGCGAATTTTCATAACGTACCTATATAGCAAAATAAAAACGAGATTTCCGATTTGTTTCCTATCGTTCCACTACGACATAATTATTCGAAAAGAAAAAATGTGGAAAATTATCAAGTGTTTCAAACATGTTTCTCAGGCCTTCTGAAGATATCATTTTTAAGGAAATTAAAAAAAAACCAAACTGAAAAAGTGGCCAAATTGACGTGGAATGTCCCGTATACGAACACTGGGCATACAGAAAAGGTCCATAGAGATTTTGTTTTTCTGAAGATTTATTCTGTTACAACTCTCGATCAATAGTATATTATGTGGCATGCCCGTAAACCAAGTGTTTTTCGGCGAGAATAATGATTTCAGGACGAGCTAAAGGCGAGCCGAAGGCGAGCCGTAAGCGAGTTCTGAAATCATTATTCGAGTCAAAAACGGTTTACGGGTGCGCCCCATACTGTATTTTTTTCGAAATAGGCATGAAAAGTCACTTTGACGCCTGTTGAGATTCACTAGACGAAGAGTCAGGTTATGGTGCGATCTGTCGCGCACTTCGAACCGCGCATCGAAACTGCCGTATAAAGACTTTATATGGCAGCTTTGGAATGCGCACTTCGAACTGCGCATCCAGACTGCCGTATAAAGACTTTATAGGGCAGTTCTGAAACCAACCGTATAAAGTGACACTTTGTGGATCGAAAACAGGCGTCAAAAAGTGACTTTTCAATGCCTATGCCGAAAAAATCAATTTATACTTTATTGAACTTTTTTTTATTGCAATTACCACTTTTTGTGGGTCCAAATCATCATATTCTCTTGTTGTCGTTATTACTCCTAAAAATGATGGAAAATAATGAAAACAGCATATTTGCGGTCGGATGAGTCAATGCTAACACTTTTATTTGCCACCTCAAACCTAGGTTATTTCCAACTCATTGCAAGTCATTGGTTGATCTGTATTCTGCTCTCCGATGCATCGCATTTGGGTATGAAGGCCGTTTTTCTTTAACGCGTTACTGCTGCCGAAGCTGCCTGGTCAATCTGATAAATTGCAGCTCGTCCTTTATGGCGACAGATATTTCTTCAGTGGTGAGATACAGCTTCTATCGTTGCTGTATAACTCACGAATCGGACTCTGTAGTTTGTTCATGTACTGAGATGACAATGCCTTAAGTTAAGGTTGGGACATTTTTAAGATGTAATCCGAGTATTCCAATTCTGCACGCTTTCGTCAATGATCAAAATTATTGACAAATGCTCTCATATGCTCATGTCAACCGGATTCTGAAGGCTGTACGTGTTCACAATCTCTGTCCCTTGATATAGTAGACACCTGATGTTCGGTCCTGCGTACCGAAATAGTTATACTTGTACAGTTCATTATAGTAAAAATTATTTTCTAAGAAGCGACCAGGCAGAATCGTGGGTTTGCCCACACATCCGCAGGGAAGGAAAGGCCCAGGCCAGGTCAACTCCGGCACAGGCAATCGCACCACATCTGGCAAGACAAGACCCGTCTTTCGCGACTACGTGCCCTGAGACAATGACAACGCTTTCTAGCAATAGTCGAAGGGCACTTTCCAATTGCTAGCCCGGGTTTTTACGCGTTTTATAACATACAGTTGGTCGCCAAATGTGAGTTGCAGCCGGAACGGCGTGGTTCGGACAGGCCCAAAAGGGTCCTACGTTTTCATTGTTTTATTCGGTACATACCTGGTCTTTCCTTCCACTGGCGGTATGTACTGCCCATGTGCGTTTTCTCCTTTTTATGTATGTATCTACCGGGAAGTTCTGTGGACGCGGAACGCTAGGGATACCAACCCAAAAAGGGTGCTATTTCATGGGTATAAGCTGTCTGTTGTATATTAATAAGAATTCAGTTAAGTTAGCTTCACTAATATTAGGTATCTTACTCTCTAAATCTGAATCAGCGAAAACTACTGACAATCAGCGAATATTCGCTGGTTTACAGCGATAAGTCTACCGCTGATTCAATCAGTGGTAGACTTATCGCTGTAAACCAGCGACTATTCGCTGATTGTCAGTAGTTTTCGCTGATTCAGATTTAGAGAGTATAACTGTAAGAATAATCACAAACTATCTCACCAAGTCGTACCAACGACGACGGCCATATATAATATATATGTAAACTATATTTGAATAAATTACTTGTTTGTTTAAATCTAGTTTATTACACTGCATACGACGAGAAAATAATACGCCCCTGGAACACCTAGTCTAGTGTACAAACACCTGATGAAATCAATTGGGCTAGTCACCTGCTATTATTGTGCTTATTGCCAACCACATGCAGACAGTGAATTATCACGCACATAAGTGTCGAGATTTCTTAGCCCACATAAGCCATTGCAAATTGCTAAAATATTCACGCTCCTATGTCAAGTCATGCTGCTACGCAAGCTGCTTATTCATATCCTAGCTTTCATATTCATTAATTCAGTATACACAGCTACAATATCTAATATACAGTTATACACAGAGCTCTGGTGGTCACGTACTTAAACGGTTTTTCTTCTTTTATTTTTACGTCGATCTAGTTTTCTATTAAAATACGACCTCTGGGATGAGTTGACCGTTTGTCTGAAGACCTACAGAGACTGTGAGCTATAGGCTGATACCTAGCGAAAGTTCATATTATTTATATGCATATATGTATTTTTAAGGTGGTCGTTAATTACTAACATATACTTGCCACCCCTTGAATCGATAGACAATGACCAAAAAACACCGTGTGATTTTTTTCAGATTTTCAGCATGATCGGAAAGGGTGCCGAAATCAATTTGAAGTTGAAGAAATTGAAAAAAGAAAATTTTCCTTAATTTTCGAGTAAAAAAATGAGGAAACTAATGTCCACTTCAGTAATATCATATGATGAAGCCAAAAATTTGATTGACTCAATACCCTGGTAGAAAATTGACCAGACGATCTGGCCTTTTAACATCTGGGCAGATCATCTGGGCAGAATCTGCCCAGATATTCATGGTGTATTTGGCCAGTATCTGACCAAAATCTGGTGAATAATTCCTAGCTCCTATGTTTGAGGTTATGTAAACCCAATGTTACAAGCTGGAAAAATGAATGAAAATGATCGTGCTCAACACCTCTAAACTTAAAATTTATAAATATATATTTCAAACATAGTATGCCGATGACACGTGTACCCTAAAACACTAAACGTAATGGATTCTGATCCGGACGAGTTGGACAATTCTAGAAACAGCCAATCGGCGCTCTGGATTAAAAAAATCCAGAGCGCCGATTGGCTGTTTCTAGAATTGTCCAACTCGTCCGGATCAGAATCCATTACGTTTAGTGTACCAAAAATCAGAAGCCACGGTTAATTTACCCTTATACATAGCTATAGGTGGATGCGCACGCAGGTATCTCTATCTCTTTCTCTCCCACTGTCTCTGGAAGTTTGCCGTGTGTCACACGTACACGCATACATACAAAGTTCAGGACTGTAGGTTATGTATGTGTATGAACAGCTGATGACTTGACCAGATCCTTCACCAGAATCCGTCGTCAGACCGCGGGGTTTCTGGCCATATTTTCTGCCCAGAATCTGCCCACCGAGCAGAAAATTCAACGGATTCTGGCCATATTCCGTTCAATTTTCTACCAGGGTAGTTTTCTCAGAAAAGAAGCAGGAAACCAATGTAGAGTGACAAAAAACGAAATTTTTCTGACAAAAAAATGTATTTTAAGGTGATCTTATCATATCACAACGTTGTGTAAACTATATTTATTTTACATCAACTCCTCATCCATCGTGTTAATGTTATATTTGAAGTTGAAAAAAAAAATTCAAGTTTTTTGAAGTTATATTTGAAGTTGAAGCGCGACGACAGGTACAGAGAAAAAAAATTCCTCGTTTCAAGAAAATGATTTCTTGTTCTGAGGAACTGTAGTTTCTTGAGTGTTTTTTGATTAAATCAAGAAAATATGTCCTTGATTCGAATTACGTCAATTTTTTTTCACCAATGACACTAGTATCGAGTAAGTGATCGCAACTGTTAGGCGCAAACTTTTGCGCGGTGGTATACTCGCACAAAATTATTAAACAAGTATTGCTGCATAGCGAAGCCGCCTTATATGCGCCGCCCGCTAGTCAGTAGTAAGTCGATCCTCTTGGAATACGGATCAATTCCGAAGAATTGGCTGCTTAATTATTCCATCGTCAACTTAGTACACGAGCAGGGAAAAAATCGGTATTCGTAAAGTATTGATTTTCAACGTGATTCCCTATTTTTAACCCTTAGAGTGTACTGTCGGTCCTGTGTGATCACTGATCGCTATCAAAACAATTAAAGTGTATGCTTAACTATTTATAAATTTGGGAAAAAAATTTCAAACTCCTAGTATCTTCATTTTTCATCGGTTGCAATCGATTCCAGGCGTTTTTGATTTTTTCGCCGTCGATAAAACGATAAAACTACCCGATATAGAGAACGTAGCGGTCTGTCAGACCGACCCGTACAGTAAGCGTCGCAGTAAATTCTCTAAAACTTCACCCTTCCTCGTTTGACTCTCATTTTTTATGTACAATATTTGATCCTTGAGTTGCAATAAGTATCGATTCATATTTATATTTATATAGACTTGAATTAACGGGAAATACACTTTCCCCTTCACATTTGATCGTTTATCGGTTGACCATTATTCGTCCGACCCTTCCGCGTCTGACCCTTCCTTGTTTCATCTTTATTTAAAATCAACACGATTTGACTCTTGAGTTGAAATAAATATCGATTTATCGACTAAAATCAACGAGAAACACGATTTAAAACGAATAGCGGTCTGTCAGACCGTGGGGTACACTGAACGTGCGTTTTTGAAGCCGTACACTCTGAAGGTTAAATTTTTGTAAACTACATTATTTATTCGTAAAAACTCATAATCGTTTTTCAAATACGTGTGTAGGAATAGTACAGAAACAACCGTTTGACAATGACATTGAAAATTATCAGCTTTTCGTGAACTGAGTATACAGGGTGTTACCATTAACTATGTCATCCCGCCGGGTGGTGATAGGGGGGACCCTAACTAACATTTTCGATATAGTTAGTGGTAACACCCTGTATAATAAAGATGAATGCATACACCATTTTCGACTAGCGTGAGGATTGTATGATTCTTTAATGCTTTGCTGGAGATTTCCCGGGACAACGATTCTTCATCTTGAAATTATCCCTCTGTTCCTAGCATAGATTAATCAGATTCTTGAAGGGACACTAATCTAGAACCATGAAACCCCAAACATCATAATTGTCGAGGGTTTTCAAACAGTTTGTCACACAATTTTCGATCGAGAACTCCGATTTGAAGGAGTTCACATTCTCATTCATTTTGAAAATCCAACGGGAGAAAATTCCCAAAGTTATTTTTCCGAAAAACCTGTAAGAATGTGAAAAAAAAGTCATTAGCCACTGGCTCTTGAATTTGTAAGATCAGATTCAGTTTATTCAGACATTTTAGGTATTGACCAAACTTTTAATTCGTGTTAATTCTGGAGCACCCTGAAAATGCAATGCAATACAATAATTTTCACTCAGGTTCGAGTGTTCCATCGGTCAGAAACTTGATTTGTTGTTAACATTGCCTCCGGTTTATTCAATCTATAGAAAAAAATTTTTTTTCATCATCTTAGCCTCAAAATCGCAACTTCGTGGCGATTTCTCGGTAATCCTGATGAAAAATAATGATCGGTACTTGTACGTAAAGGCTTTGTGACGAACCTTGTTACAGCACTCGCCTTCGGCTCGTGCCGTAAACCTCTCGTTTCGTCAAAAAAGCCTTTCCTTACTCGTAATGAAATGTACTATTTTTCACTTTGTTCTGAACCAACAAATTATCAGAATTCAACTTTTTCAAATTCAAACTACGTTTTGCACATTCGTATGATTTACCATCGGGAACTATAAGCCGAAGAAAACGAGGATCTTCGACGATTTTTACTCTTTGCATGAAAGGTATTTACATTAGTTTTATATTTTGATTAGCGTGCCAATGTTTATGTAAATTACGATTATAAAATTCCAATTTCAAATACGCACCCATATAAGAGACGCACGCATGAGAAAGATTGTGATGTTGAAATACACTCAAAAAAGTCTGGTTTAGATAGCAAACTTATCGTTGTTTCGATCAAAATCGTTTGTAATCATAATAACAAATGAATATTTCATCAAGGTAGTGAAAATATGTTGTAATAAATCATTTACAGAAACAAACTAAGAAGTTTCGTTCAGACAACAAAATCAATCGTAACACTAACACAATAGTTAATTCGAATTAAAATATTGGAAAAGTCAGACTGAAGTAAAATATAAAATCTGTTCTAGAAATGTCGCAGGCTACGTATATCCAGGACATGATGACAGATCCTGCTTCGGATCTAGCTTCAGGTCCGTCTGAAGTAGCAAGTTTTTACGCCGGACGAAACGTTTTACTCACGGGAGGTACCGGTTTTCTTGGAAGACTTTTGACAGAGCGATTGTTGCGGTAAACAGTTACTGAAAATACTAATAATTTACAGATCATAAAAATTTCAAATAAATCTCATCGAAACTCGATTTTATGTATTTCTGTACAAATAGATACCTAATTACTTTTTTATGGTTTCCAAATTGAACTCGAGACATCATGTTTCTTTTATCAGAATTTGGAACGTCATGTTTTTGCACTGAGGCGTCGACTTGTAATCCCATTACGTGAATTATTTATTTTCGCGGTAGACCGCTTTCCGACAGTCCGATTAGGCGGTAAGAGACTCAACGTGAGGATAAATATCTTGCGAAGGGTGGTGAAAGTGGCCTTCAGGGTTTTATAGCGCCATATCACACTGAAAAAAAAGTTTTTTTCCACCTAGTAAACTTTTGTCTCCAGTAAAGAAACTCGTATTCTTGTTGTAAGAATACCAAAGTTTATTTCCCACAGCAATACGTATACTGACTGTAACAAAATTTCGTATCCCTCTGAGCATAATACCAAATTCTGAATACAACGGACTTAACCTCACTTTATTGGCATAGTGAATATTTGTTGCAGAGATGATAAGTCCCGTTCTTGCAACTTTTTGCATACCCAAGAATCCTTATAATTTTTTAATTAACACGTAAAATATTTCTCCAACGATACGATTAGGCAATTCACAAACTAACACCTGCTTTTAACCTCCAAGACTGCGAAAAAGGAGGGAAATGATGGCGCCACCATTACGATTGCCATGGTAACATACAGTGTGGTTTTCGCCTCAGCATTATATTTGGTATTGCTGTGGGAAAAATACCCGTATCCCTCCAGTAAGAATACGTATACTTACTGCAAGAATACTCGCTCAAAAATACTTTGTATCCTCGGAGGAAAAATACTTTTTTTTCAGTGCATTGGGCCAAATTTGGCAAGATTTCTATGCACCGATACCAACTGTTATTACATACCATATACGCCTAACAAGTTATTTAAATACCAACGAGTTGGTTTAATGATGAATAAGTTAGTTTGAATAACGAGCCTGCATTTCCTTCAACGGGGCTCGATGCAAATGCGCTTTTCAAACGATGTAAATTATGTAGCAAGCGAAAACAGAACTTTCAGCCGATGTGAATATATTGATATACGGAATGACTGAATATCAATAATTTCAGGTCATGCCCGAACATAAAGACCTTGTTTCTGCTCGTGCGAGCAAAAAAAGGAAAGAGTTCACAGGAGAGATTCAAGGAACTCTTTGATGATTTGGTGAGCAATATTTCAAAACTCCGTTACAATAAAACCATCTCACTCCTATGCGTACAAGAATCACTCAAAAGAATAATTTCTCAACATGCTTATTGTTGATATACAAGAATTAAGGAGATGCGGTGCGAGGGGCATTACCTCCGTTTCCGTTGCAGATCTTCGTCCGGCTAAGAAAAGAGAAGCCTGTGTTTGCTCGAAAGCTTGTGTTGATCGAGGGTGACATGATGCAGGTGGGTTTGGGTTTGTCCTCGGAGCAGAGAAGGTTACTTCAAAGCGTTCACATCGTGGTACATGGCGCAGCAACCGTAAGGTTCGATGAACAGTTGAGAATTGCAGCTAGCATCAACGTTAGGGGTACACAAGAACTCCTTTCACTCGCAACAGAAATGGTCAATCTCAAGGTCAATGAACTAACACCAAATACGCCTAGATTGAGTGTCGTAGACAAATTCCGCCACCCATTCAGTGTATTGTGACACGTACAATCAAGCGCTTCATTTCTTTCTTTCAATTACCACAGGCATTCGTTCACGTCTCCACGGCTTACTCCAATTGCGTTTCTAATGACATTGAAGAAAAATTTTACCCGCCGCCAATCGATTCCGACAAGCTGCTTAGTCTAATAGATATACTAGATGACGCGTCCCTGGACCATTTGACCCCGGTGTAAGTGAAAATATCTTCGATCTACGTTTTGACTCTTGATTCGTCCATTTGATATAATTACATGTGATTATCACAATAAAATCTCATTATTAATTCAGAAGACACGGCGATGACATGTCGATAAAGTCGAATATTGTAGTCGATTGCGAATTACTAAACGTTACAGACTTTTGGGGAAATGGCCGAATACGTACGCCTTCACCAAAGCGGTAGCTGAGGACACTATTCGTCGCCATTGCCGAAGTCTACCTCTGTGCATCGTAAGGCCTTCGATAGTAATTGCTACGTCTAAGGAACCTGTATCTGGTTGGATAAATAATGTCTATGGTGCTACCGGAGTCGTGGTCGGTGCCGCAATCGGACTATTGCATACTCTGCACTGCGACGAGGAGCTGGTTGCAGACATGATCCCCGCTGACTACGTTATCAACAACATCATTGTTGCCGCCTGGGAGACTGCTAGAATTCAGTAAGACACGTTTTCTTTCGTTTGACGTGTAAACACATTTATATATACGCAATCTGCGTAACAAAAATAATTATTCATGTGCCATAGCATTACTTAGACAGATAAGCTGAGCTGCATCAACGGTATTGGCGAAGCCATTATGTTCTAGGAATCAAAAGGTGAGCAGCGCGAGTGGTTCGACGATTCCACAGACCGAAGAGCTTCCGAAAATCTACAATGTTATTTCATCGAGCCAGAGACCAATTACGTGGGGACAACTTATGAAGTATATTGAGGAATATGGGATGGCGATTCCAAGCATGATGTGCTTATGGTATTACTGCTTGAGACTCAACAAGCATCGCTGGGTTCACAACCTTTCCGTGATCTTCCTACATTTTATTCCTGCCGCCGTAGTAGATAGTTTAGCCCGGCTAACGGGACGAAAGCCTATGTAAGAAGGTTACTTGTATATGTTTGATCATCAATTGGTCAGCATGATTTGTGATCAGTGTTAGGGTCTCACAATGTGGCATAATGTTTCAGTCTTAGTAAGTCTTATTAACATTCATCCGAAGTAAACAAGTTGTTATTTATTAGTAATGTGCACTAATCAATCGCGCGGCCTGAACTAGCAGCTGCTTGATTTTTCATTTTCACTTCTTACAGGCTGTGGGCAGCGTACAAGAAGATTCACAATTTCAGTTCTGTAATTGAGTACTTCACGATGCAAGAATGGCGATTCGATAACAAAAACGTTCAGCAATTATGGGACAGGTTGGGTCCTGCCGATCGCATTGAGTTCGAAATAGACATAGAAAGCCTCGACTGGGCAGAGTATTGTTTTCATCAGGTTCGCGGTATTCGGGTCTTCCTTTTCAAAGATCCGTTGGACACGGTACCACAAGCACGTTCGAGATATGCAAAGTATGATCCATAACATTACGATATTTTTCAATTCTACCTAATATTATTAGGATGTATCAATAAATGATAAATACTAGAGACCCTTGTGTACAGAGGGTCTCTAGCCAGTACAGTGCTCCCTCACTAATTTTAACCTCTCTAACATTTTACCTCTCCGCCGTCGGAGGGAAGTAGGCTCCCCCACTATGGCCTGGTCGTTTGGTTCGGCGCATAACGATGCGCAGTAACACGTCACATAACCTGAACAAGCCTGTGGTTTTCTAGTAAGTCAGCTGTCAGCTATTTCCCCTCAGCTCCCCGTGCGCACATCATAAACTCCGCCCATGGACATAGCGAGAGACCTCGCTAATATTCTCTATACCCCGGATCCGTGAAAATTAGTGAGGGAGCACTGTACATGAAATCACCGGATACTGGCGAATCTGGATGGCCGAACCTTTAGGTCACTATAGTACGAAGCTGCTAGAAGTGTGATTCAAAATCATCGACTGCAATACTGTTATATTAGTACGACGGTATGCGACACTTTAGTTTGCTCAAAAAAAGCAGTGCACTGGCAAAACTCTGTACTAGACTTATAGAGCTATTGACAAATAATAGTGAAGTCCAACGTTGAACTTATTTTGTCAAAATATAAGATTATTTGCCAATACGTGTTCACCGATTTAAACTTTCAAATTATTTTTTTTGTACATACTTGCCGTCGGAATTTCATCACATGATAAGTTTGCACTTTGAAATTATTGAAGACACACATTCAATAGTGGTTTTATGAATAATTTATTCTCCTAATTTTCAGGCTCAAGGTAGCACACTATACTCTGATGATAGCTGCATGTGGTATTCTTTTATGGCTGTTATGGATGGTCTGCCGATTCATTGGTCTATGGTAACTGGTTTCGACTTCAGTTTGTCCGAAGATAATTTGATCCCATACTAATTATATTGGAATATTAGCGGAGGAACGATAGAATCAAATCTATGTAGGGTGGGGGTCAAAATGGGCATGAGGGCAAAGCGGGCACCGTTTTAACTTTTTCTAAAACGACTTGTTTTAAGTCTTCTGACGTTATTTACACAAAGGAAGTGCGGAAAATAGGTCAAATCGTTCATGAAATTTTCTTTCAATTCGAATCGAATCGGATTTTTTTTTTTTACGTCATTTGTCAGAACTTTTTTCAAAATTTTCAAAATTTTTTTGCGAGAGCGTCACCGTGCGGCTGAGGGCTTTGCTCTCGCATAATGTTTAACAATATTCACTTCAAATGTTAATCACAATTAAAGTTGTTCAAAAATGAAAGTGAAGACTTGGTAACTTTATTTCATCCTTCAATACTTGCCTTTTTATTTTATTCTAATAACTTTTCATCATAAGGTGGTAACTATACGGCAGTCAAGCCAAAAGAATTGCACGATCATAAATCAATTTTTTTTTTTTTGTATTTTATTCATCTTTTTGCTTCTTTGTGTCATTGTTCATCCAAAATACGTCGTCGTATCATAAAATATGAGAAATTATTATTTTTAGATTTGGGGCCCGTCTTGCCCCCCTCTACCCGACTGAGGCGATCAACAATGTAGGGTCAAGTTGCGCAAGCTACATCGCACCAGTTGTCCGATTTTTTGTGATTCATAAACTAGAGTATGCTTACCTTTTTGTTGAGTCAAGGCTATATCTACATGCTACTTTATATTTCGTTTTTAATCATTCTTTTCATTTTGAGCCTATTTCAACAGCCATTTTCATGGGGCTTGCAGCAAGTGGTGCGATTTTGGGAACTAGTCTTTCAACGACCAGCTAGGTGAACCCAACTATAGGTTTTCAACAGGTTGAACTATATACTTCACAAAATCGCGTTATGGGTTCCGTACTTCGTTACATGATTACAAAAATACACGAAATGTAATTAGAATAATTTAATAAATACCTATATGAAACTATATAAATTTGTCTGCGTGGGGTGATTCTATTCCAGCGAAATGATTGTACAAATGTATGATTGTGGTTTGACAGATTCGGGATGGAGTGACAAGTTTGAATGCTAAACAGTCCCAGCATCATATTCTTCAATGCTCCAAAATTTAGTAACGTGATTTTAGCACGGCATCAAGGAAATCGGAGAAAAAAAATTGTGTATAATAGTAGATTTAATCATTAGGCCGTGAGGCACGGTTTCACGGACGAGTGTGAAGTTTGCTGCACGAGCCGAAGGCGAGTGCAGCAAACTCACACTCGTCGGGGACCGTACCTGACGGCCAAATGAATAACACTAATTTTTGTCAGACGTGTCAAAAACGAGTGACTCACGGCCTAGGCGAGTGCTTCACGGCTGCCATGGGCCAAACGCTCCTGAAGCGCTTGCTTGCGGCCTACCAACAGGCCGTGAGACCGAGTTTTTGACACGTCTGTGACAAAAATTTTAGTTTTATGGTATAAACTTATGATTTAGGGGGCGTCAAATAATTTTTTTAGGTGATAACAGACACCTCAATGTCACTTAACAAGTAGCGATGATAGGCGCACAAGGCTTGTATAGTTGTTTACGCCCGACGATTGTCGACCAAGTAATGAGTTGCCTCATGAGTTGAGATGGTAATTAGGTCATCATTATACTCGAAAAAAAAAAAAAAAAAAAAAAATATATTTAATCTACAAGATGTAAAATGCTATTGATCAATGTGCCACCATGAGGTTTGGTTTTGGGGGATCGCGAATCGTACTTTGATCTCTCTACCTGTCCTGCATTATATTTTTCTATTCAATTTATTAATATCATCTATCCGGCATCGCGGATCGTATCTCGGTCTATCTGCCTGTCCTGCTTATTATAATCTTTGATAAATAAATAAAAGGGATTAATGTCTTTAAAAAATTATGAATTTAACTAATTGTGTTAAAAAGTTAACATCCTTGGGGTATGGCCACTCACTATCTTCAATTAAATATTTCCATCAGATGCTCCCCAGAGCCCGTAAATAACATCGTTTTTTTAGATCTTCCTCAAAGTCCAATACGAGAGAACAGCTTCGAGCTGTTGAAAATGTTTTTCAACAATCTTTGACAAGTGTACATCACATATTGCATAATCATTTACGCGCTCTTGAGTGACAATATTTCTTATATTATAGTAGTGTAAGGTAAACGTCCCAATGGCCGGACAGGTCCCAGTCACCGGACAGAATGTGTGTGCAAGAGAGACAGAAATACGATTTCGTATGGATGTCCGGCCATTGGGACGTCAACCTTAGCTGTCCGATTATCGGGACGTTTACCTTACTGTATGGGTATTCTAGTCATATTTCTATCATAAGAGTGATTTCAAAGTCGCTTTAAAATCGCTAATTGAGCTGCTGCGTTGTATGTTATGGGCAGGCTCGGATTAAGTAGTCGCGATACCTAAGGCTACTCTGCAAAAAAAGGCCGAATGTAGATTCAATAGATGAAATTTAAAAAGCGGCGACGGAAAAATAAACTAAATTCAGGCAACTCTTTGTAGATTACAATTGAATGTTCACAGTATAATTTAAGAAAAATTAAATCATACTTGGAAAAATTGAATTTGGAAAATTGAAGGGCCGGAAATTTCGAGGGCCTAAGGCTATAGCCTTATTAGCCTTATGGTTAATCCGGGCCTGGTTATGGGCCATGGTGACCTTCGGTTAAAAGTGAGAGGTGAATACGGAACAGGAATTGGAAGAATATAGAATTGGAAGAATATTGAGTGATTCTGAAGAAGCGCAAATGTCTGATGATCGTCAGTTGCGTGTAGATTTCTTGGAGTCCAGTTCAAATTCCGAAGATTTTGCTGTTCAATTGTTCCATCGACATTTTAGCACGTGTGCCGAAAATAATTTGGTACGTCTAAGCTAAACTAAGTATAAAACAAAAATAATTCTACACTGCGTGTGAAGTTTGTATAATCTTCTTTTTATTCCTTGATGGTTATATCCCCTTGTCAGGTTGTATAATCTCATTCATGCTTTGATGCCAAGAAGCGCCGGATTGTAAAAGGGCGTATAAAATTATTTTGCCATCTTGAGCTGGCCTTTGACCACCTCTAAACAAAATGTCAAATTTTGATCTTTAAAACCCGTATCCCTATAGGAAATTTGATTGCAATTTTTGAAATAATGGGAAAATCACGAATTTTTCAAAACGGAAAATGTTTCTTTTTTATCACTTCAACTCGTTGTAAATCCTAAAATATTCCAAGTGTTCACTTCAAATTTAGAGCAGTTATGTGTCAAACTATTCTCAAGCTAAATCTCTAGAACCAGGTAAGAATAGAGAATATTTAACGATTTTTACTTGGAAGTGTCCATATTCGGAGGTGAGTACCATCAAAAGTGTTCCCAATCTTCTTTGCTTAGCAGGTGTTTGTGTTGGTTAGGAGACCAGTGGTTCATTTCCTTTTTTGAGCACCGCGCCAATGTGATAATTATGATCACAAGATTTCTATTGCAAATATGCACACAGAAAAACCGAAAGCAGAAAGATTCTGCTATTTAAACGTTATGCTATTCTTTACATGTTTAATGTTGTGGGTAATGCAACAGGATAACGCAAGTCAATTTGCCGAGCGTTAAATTTATGTAATACGAGGAATTTCGTCGACAAATTGAACCTAAACGGGGAGACGAATTTCACGGGAATTATTTTATTGTAGAAGCTTAAGTTAAACTGTGTGGCGCTTTTATTAAACGCTATATTAAATGTGTATTACGAATAAAAATAAAAATTATATTATTAGTTTGGAATTGATCGCTCGACATTGTATTATTAGAGGATGAAGATATCGATCGAATCGAGTCAAGGAGTTAAAAAAAATTCCCTTATATTTTTAACGTTTCGGCGAGAGATTCCTCGCCCTCTTCAGAACTGTAATTTTATTAAATACTACATGAGGTAAAGTTAAAAAAAAAAGGAAAGATACAAACATAGTAGAGTGAAATACAATATTACCGGAAAAAACAATGTAGAACATGAAAAAAACTGCCAAGGAGCGACGCAGGTGTCCCCAAGGTTGAGCATAGTTGGAATGGCTGTGATGAGACCGATAACATCATAAACATAAGGCCGAGTTACGACACGATTATTACATACATTAACTATTTCTTCCTATTGATCATGATCACAACCGTGCACGAGTATACTACAGAAAGAGTAAAAAGGGAGCGTGAGCAGTCAAAGATAAAAACATATAGGTCCAGAAAATTCAAAGTTTAAGGGGGTATCCCCACCTTTAAATAGGTCAACATTCTGAGAAAGAGATTGATATTTTACAGCGAATTTGAGAGTCTGATCAAATCCAAAAAAATCATGAAGTTGAGGGAAGGTCTGACCCTCATTATCCATACTTAACATTGGATATTACTTTGAGTCTAATAGTAGTTACGCTGAATATAGATAAATACAAAATTACTCGGTTGTCGCAAAGAATCAGTAGTACCGTTGGATCGATTCTGGAATTTTTGGTCCTCAATTGTTGAGAAGAGATGCCTCTATCATATGAACATAGAACTTTTTGATATCGCGAAAATTGCCTGAGTCGCTTAGTTTTTACTGAGATTTTTCTAATTCTTCAATTTTTTTTCTCTATTTTTTCTATTATCTCAACCAAAAATAGTCATATCAAAAAGTTCTATGTTCATATGATAGAGGCATCTCTTCTGAACAATTGAAGACCAAAAATTCCAAAATCGATCCAACGGTACTACTGATTCTTTGCGACAACCGAGTAATTTTGTATTTTTCTATATTCAGCGTAACTACTAATAGACTCAAAATAATATTCAATGTTAAGTATGGATAATGAGGGTCAAACTCTCCCTAAACTTCTTGATTTTTTTGGATTTGATCAGACTCTCAAATTCGCTGTAAAATATCAATCTCTTTCTTAGAATGTTAACTCATTTAAAGGTGGGGATACCCCCTTAAGTTTAAAAATTATAAAAATTATATTACTTTCATACGTATTCAACATGGCGGCATCAGAATCCTGCCACTATCGATTTGTCGTATTTTCGCCGCATCTATAGGAGATAATAGTATATTGTGTATCTAGGGGGGGGGGGGGGGGGGGGGGGGGGGGGATGGCCATTTCGAGCGAGGGTGAGACGTCTTTAACGCGAGTCGTAGTAGAGGGCGCCGAAGGCGCCCGAGACAAAGACAAGTGCTAAAAACGTTCGACCCGAGGTAGAAATAGGGAGGAATGTATATTCTCTCCCGCTGTTGGATATTCGGTAGTCACGGTCAAAACACGTGATTTCCCCCCCTCTCGACAAGCATGAAAGAAGGCCCATTTCATGCCCGTGTTATGAAAAAACGTTTATCACTCAGCACAGGGAGCAGGCGCCCTGTAGAAATACACACTTGTTTCGGGAAAACTTATTTCACCCATCTGCGTCCCGTAAATGATTCTCAATTTTTCGACGAAATTCCTCGTATTTGACGTCTCGGTATGACATGTATCTATCGAAAACCTGTGAATGGACGGCAGTTCTGTGGCACCTTAAAAGATATTCCTGGTTTTGTCTGTTCAAAGAATGTCGCAGGCTGGGTATATCCGGGACGTGATGACAAATTCTGCACAGGATTTAGCTGCAGGTCCATCTGAAGTGGCAAGTTTTTACGCCGGAAGAAATGTTCTACTCACAGGGGGTACCGGTTTTTTGGGAAAGCTTTTGATGGAGCGGATATTGCGGTACACAGTGACTAAAAATTCTAATAATAATTTATACATGAACAAAATTTTGAAATATTCTCATTGTCACTCGAGTTCACATACTTTCATGGAAAATTATGATTGTTCCCATTAGCAACAGAACTCTGGTTACGAGCGACAAAAATATATTGGCATTGATGTAGGGCTGCTAGTCCATTGTTAATTATTTCAGGATTACAAGTTTCCTATAAAAAAAACGGAGGTTCTGAACAGTTTTTATGCCTAGCTTCACCGTTTTTGCCCCACCTTCTCCTATCTATGTGCATTATATGATATCAAAACAGCCTGGAACTCTACGAGTCGACACTATACACCTAAGCAATGACCGGTTTTAGTATTATACTCTGTGACATCAAATTGATCATGTTTAGATCATTCCGCAACGTAATTTTCATTATATTTGGCCGTCAATGGAACGGATTTTATTTCACAATTCATGAGCATATATTTTCCACACATTTTTCAATGATAGACCGCGAGATACGTTCTCTAGAAACATTGATATTCGCTAACCCGAAAACTTTTCCACTCATTGAAGATAATACGTCTTGTTCTTGAGCTTCTCAACATTGAATATTAATAGTCGGAGAGCTGACGAAATTTTTTGTCAGGTAATTTTATTAGTCACGACATTCCGCCTTATTCCTGAGTATTGGTCATGTCTTTTTTTCAGGTACAAGTACATTTATGACACGCATCTGTAAAAAAATCGCATTAAAAGATAATGGTGGCAACATCTTCGAATAAATTGTTAAAAATGTCGAATTTTTAATCAAAACCCACGGAGTGTTCACGCGAAGGCTGCATGGACGGGACAACGCGCCGTGGAACGGGCGCGCTCGGCGGACCGGGCTGCAGCCCGTCGGGCGTATTTGGTAGACAGAGAGAAATGTCTGTCCTCGTCTCACTCGTTGAATACGTTCAATAGTAGAGGATCAACGGAAATGGCGTTGCCAACCGCGTCGTTCCACGGCACGTTATCCCCTCCATGCAGCCTTCACATGACGCGGACGTCTCCGCGGGTTTCGATGCGAAATTCCGCATTTTTAACAATTCATACGAAAATGCAATCGTCCTGGGAATTTTGTCGTATGTACTTGAGACATCAATTGACAATATGTGATCAAAATGAGGACCGATACCATTACCTGAAAATTCATTTTTCCCCCCTTTGTAATACCTGAACCCACCAGGTGCGGCCAGCCAGAATGGAGGTTTTGGAAAAAGGATCCCTGAAACAGAAATAAAGGCGGAATATCGTGACTGATGAAATTACCTGACCAAAAAGGTCGTCAGGTCTTAGGGAACCCCGCCAAGTGTCCCCCTCCAATTTCAACGAAACTTTGGGAGATTGTAGAAGGGCTGAAAATATTCGACACGAATTTTTTTATATCTGCGGAATTCCACCCCAACGGGTTGTAATCAACCAATGAAAATCGCAGATTTCGCTATTCGATAGCTCGCGAAGAACGAACGGCCGAGGAAATTTTGGCTGACAAGGCGCTGCCGAGAGTTTTCAGGGTCGCTGATTACGAATCTGGCATCAGATTTTCAAAATTAAAAATGGTGGATCCAATATGGCGAACGTCGAAACGAAAAATGGTACCAATTTTTGAATTTTGAAAATCTGATGCCAGATTCGTAATCAGCGACTCCGAAAACCCCCGATAGCAACTTGTCAGCCAAAAATCTTCGGCCGTTCGTTCTTCGCGAGCTATCAAATAGCGAAATCTGCAATTTTCAGGGGTTGATTACAACCCGTTGGGGTGGAATTCCGCAGATATAAAAAAATACGTGTCGAATATTTTCACCCTCTCTACGATCTCCTAAAGTTTCGTTGAAATCGGAGGGGGACACTTGGCGGGGTTCCCTTTTAGACTATAAGATCCAATGTAAATCGCTTTCCGGCTAGTCTGATTAGGCACTGTGACGGTCATCGTGAGGGAAGTTTTTTTCAGCCAAAGGTTGCCAAGTGGCCCTACAGATTAAATTCTGGCAAGTTAATTGGAAACATTTTCTATGTGGCACTATTATTCTATACCATATAACCTAATAAGTGTTTTGATGAATCAATAAGTTAGTTGACAAGTTAGCATCTTATCAAAAGTTGCTCGTCGCCAACTCTCATTTGAAATTCAGTATGAATTATGCATCAGAAAGAACAACTTTTCGACGATGTGAAGTAATTTACACATGCAATGACTGAATATCGACATTATTAGGTCATGCCCCGATTTGAACGGCTTGTTCTTGTTCGTGCGAGCAAAACAAGAAAAGAGTGCAGAGAAGAGATTCGAGGAACTCTGCAACGATGTGGTGAGCATTACTTCTACATTTCGTTGGAGTGAAAATCATTAAAATTTTTCACGCATATTAATTGGATCGAACTATAATCTATAAATACAGTTATGGTAGATTGGAATAAATCAGTCACCTATATGAATAAACCGTTTTCTACCGCACAGAGAACATTAGAGAACAGAACAGTCATTCCGTGTTCGTTACAGATCTTTGACCGGTTACGGACAGAGAAGCCTATGTTCGCTCAAAAGGTTGTGTTGATTGAGAGTGACTTGGTACAGATTGGTCTTGGTTTGTCTTCGGAGCATAGAGAACTACTTCGAAGCACCCACATCGTTCTACATGGCGCAGCCACTGTGAGATTTGATGACAAGATGAGAATTGCAGCCAGCATCAACGTCAGAGGGACCCAAGAACTCCTTTTGCTCGCAAAAGAAATGATGGATCTCAAGGTCAGTCAATATGTGTATAATATATGCCGTGAAGAGTTTTATCTCTTTTTTTTTCCAAATCATCATAGGCATTCGTTCACATCTCCACGGCCTATTCTAATTGTGTTCTTGATGAGATTGACGAAAAATTTTACCCTCCACCGATCGACTCCGATAAGCTACTTAGCCTGCTGGATATACTGGATGATGCGTCTCTAGATCATCTGACCCCTGTGTAAGCGAACTCAAACTCCATGTTAAGCGGAAAGAAATAAGTACAAAATAGACATCGATAATTGTTATTTTAATCTCATTTTTTTTTTTTTATAGATTCTATGCAACAAATGTGTCAAACAATTATTTTTCTTCGCTTTACTTCAATATTCTGATATTTTTACGGGATTGAACTTCCGCTGAAAGTGCCGAAAATCTGATTTTTTCTATGCTTGTTCTCACCTTTGAAATTACGATCTAATAATATAATTGTAACATATTTAAAAACTTCCAGACATCCACGTACGATTTAAATTCTCAGATGTTAGCACTTATACTCTTGTCGTTCTAACCCTTTCAATTATCATTTGAACAAATGAATTTCAGGATTAATTAGGGAGAATCGATAAGGACGTATAAAAAATGTCAAGTTCCGTGTTTACAAACGTTCCAGACTCTTGGGAAGATGGCCGAATACATATGCCTTTACCAAGGCGGTTGCCGAAGATACTATTCGTCGCAATTGCCAGAGTCTACCTCTGTGCATCGTGAGACCTTCGATAGTAATTGCTACTTCCAAGGAACCCGTTGCTGGGTGGATAAATAATGTCTATGGTCCTACCGGAGTCGTGCTCGGTGCCGGAATCGGACTATTGCGTACTCTACACTGCGACGAGAACTTGATCGCGGACCTGATTCCTGCTGACTATGTTGTCAACAACATCATCGTTGCCGCCTGGGATACTGCTAAGACTCAGTAAGAAACGCTTCTCGGTATTTGGAGTATACGACACACACTTGTACACGAATTTCGTGTTGAAAAAATAATTAATGATTGTGCCATAGACAGTAATGCTGAGTTGCAATGACCGACGTGTTGGTTACGGGTCTATATTGCAGGAGTCAAAAGGTGAGCAGCGCGGCTGGTTCAATGGTTCCAAAGGACGAAGGGCCTCCGACAATCTACAATGCTGTGTCATCGAGCCAGAGACCGATCACATGGGGACAACTCATGAAGTATATCGAGGAATATGGACTGTCGATTCCAAGCACGATGTGTCTATGGTATTACTGCTTCAGACTCAACAAGCATCGCTGGGTTCACAACCTTTTCGTGATCTTCCTACATTTTATTCCTGCCGCCATAGTAGATAGTTTAGCTCGGCTTACGGGACGACAGCCTATGTAAGAAGTTTACTTGTATATCTTTGATCATCAATTGGTCACCCATGATTTGTAATCAGTGTTAGGATCCTTCAATGTGGCATAATGTCTCCATCTTAGTAAGTCTTACAGGCCCCGTGCGTAATATGCAGACATGCTACTAGTGCACGTAAGAGCTGTGTACGCTTGGCGTGTTAGATGTTGACCGGTATCAAGTTGGCAACACAATCTTCTGTGTCCTTCTATCCTTCGTGGTTACATAGGGAAGCAAAGAGACAGAAGACTGTGGGGCCAACTTCATATCGGTCAACATCCAACACGTTTAGTGTAAACTAAACGTGTTTGATGTTGACCAGTATGAAGTTGCACCAAATTCATCTGTCCTCTTCTTTCATTCATGATTTATAGGCAAGGAAAGAGACAGAAAGCTGTAGGACCATCTTCATACTGGTCAACATCAAACACGTTTAGTGTACATATACGGCCGACATGACAGCGCTATATGACTTGGATGCCTGCCGAAACTTGCAGGTTGGCAATTTTATGCATGTATACGCCACACAAGCTCAGTTTACCTTATCTGTATGTTATGCAAGGGGCCTATTAACATTCATCCGAAGTAAACAGGTCGTAATATATTAGTAATGTGCACCAATCATTCATGAGGCCTAAGCTGTTTAGCTTACGGAATTCTCCAGACGCCTGATTTCTCACGTTCATATGATACAGGCTGTGGGCGGCATACAAGAAGATTCATAAGTTCAGCTCTGTACTTGATTACTTCGTAATGCACCAATGGCGATTCTATAACAACAACGTCCAGCAACTCTGGAAGAGGTTGGGCCCGGCCGATCGCAGTGAATTTAACTTCGACATGGGAGGCCTCGACTGGGAAGCGTATACTTATCATTACACTCGCGGACTCCGGGTCTACCTCCTTAAAGATCCGTTGGACACTTTACCGCAGGGACATGCGAAATATGCAAAGTATGATTTGTATATTTGGTTACATTGGTTACAAATTGGTTAATATGTACTCTGTTAGTATACTAGAAGTGATGCTCTCTACCAAATTTGACCGATTCGAACTTTTAGAAATAAGATTTTCGTACTCGGTTTCTGAATTTATGGAGATACGATATTATTATTCACATGATAAATAATCTTTCGTATTATTTTCAGGCTGAAGATAGCTCACTATACCCTGGTAACAGCTCTATGTGGCATTTTTCTATGGCTCCTGACGATGCCTTTGCGATTCATTGGCTTATGGTAAACCTCACCGGATGTAATTTGTTTGTACGAAGTTTCAACTGATTCGAGTCTTGTTAGAATTCTAGTGAACAATAGTGTACAATGAGTTCGGTGACATCGCATCACTTTTCCGATCTTCCGTAATATCTGTGACCGGGTATGTATTCTTGTTCTTCTGTAAGATGAACAAGATATTCTGATATCTTGGATGAGCAGAATTGGTTCTTTCAATCATCCTGCATAAGTAATTGTTAGTCTATTTTATAAGCAATTTTTGTGGGTCTAGGAAGTCGTGTGATGTTAGAATAGTACATTGTGTATCAAGGGCGGAAAGAAGGCGATTTCGACGAGTGTGAAGTTAGCTGCCCAAGCGAGGCGAGGGCTGCTATCACACGAGTCAAAATCGCCTTCCGCCCCTGATGCACACGATTTTTTTCGTCCTACTTCCTTATTTAAAAAAGCAGGCTTTTTGAAGCACGTGAAGTAGGTGTAGGGTGGCCGGTGTAGGTCGGTAGCGTTGCACGTGGGCACTTCGAGCGGGCGGACGTGGAACTGCGCTGTGAAGTGCGCATGCGCAATCGGCACTGGCCTGAAACGGGCCACCTTGCGCCTCCTTTACGTGCACGAAAAGACGCGTTTTCAAGGCAAGAAGGACGAAAATTATTTTTCAAACCCGCAACTAGGGAGGCCAACTAGACGCACAGCAATTTACATTAGTTTAGAAGATCGCACCCTAAATTCTCTTAGTTGAATCTCAGATCTGGAGACACATAACTTTTCCTTCAATCTTTGAAATAGACATAATTATATTAATTTGAATTACTAGGTATAATATGTAGGCAATGTAATTGAAAGTTTTTACTATCTTGAGAGACAAATAATAAAAATAAAGGAAATAAATTTATTACTTATGTATACAGGATGAGTTTTCTCTGGTATCGCATGAGGGAGGGGCTTATCATCGCAAACGCTCCGCTCCTTTCTATTCATACACGGAAAACCGTTTGGTAGAACCGTTCTCCTTTGCGATATTCTTCGGTCATTGGGTGTACCAAATTCACAGAGAACGGTTGTCTCCTGTGGTATGGTAGGAAGGTTTTCCCATTTTGGGAGAATATCTCTACTTGAGTGGTGAGGATACATACGAATCATATTTCATGGCCCTTCTGACTATAATTCTTAGTTGCACCTTCATTTCTAAGACTACAAACGAGTTGAATAATTGACAACGTTCCTTATCGAACGTGATATAATACTTAATTTCGTGGACAGATCTTTCAACTTTTTTTTTCTATTCCCTGGTATGAATATCACACTAAACACAAGAGCATCTTCGAGATAAGAAATCTAAATCAACTGGATCAGACTATAAATCAGTTAGCTTTTTGACGACAATAGTATCCAAGCTGTTCAGAGCTGTCCAAGGCTGCAGGTTGGGTACATGAATGGACTATGCTACAGGTGTCATAATTCTTAAAGTTATCAGTAAATGGATTCACAATTTATACTGTAGCTCCAGTATTAACCTTGACATACCTATATAGTTAACAATAAGTAAGATATTCTGAACCGGACAGATAGTTCAACCGCCAATGGTTCCGAAAGTTCTACCACCAGACCGAAGACTGATTACTTGGGGACAGCTTTTTGGAAATCTGGGATTCGAAATGCAAGCGTGATTCGCCAATGTACCTACAGTACCTAGCAGTACTCTCTAAATTCTTTGGAGTGAAAAACTCACTCCTTTTTTTGGACTGGTGCTGTTTTCACACCAAGGAAGTGAAAATTCACTCTGCTTGCAGTGAAATTCACTCAATTTAGAGTAAAATTTCACTCTTTTTTCTCGGAGTGGTGCAGTTTTCACTCCAAGAAATTAAGAGAGTACTGTTGCTTCATATTCGAGAAGCATCAAATAACCGCAATATACTAGTATAATATTACGCCTGAATGGCAGTACTTAGTGTTGCATCGATGCATTGTGTGTGTCTGATGTATGTTATCAATATACACACAGTAAATACCAGAGTTCAATGCTGTATCATTTTTTCAAAAAACATTTAAGCCTTATGTTTTGATGTCTGTGTATATTTTCTATTGTGGATGGCGTTGAACAAGACCGGAAACTATATTTTTGTTAAAATAATATTATAGTGAATGACCCAGACTTGTAAGATTATTCATGTCCTCTTTCCAGAAGTACTCATTTACTACTCATCTAACTACTGAAGTTTATTAAGTTCCAAGCTAATACATACTACGTACTCACAATAAGATTTGACCTCACTATACTGGAAATAATTTGAGTATTTATTACTGACGAGCTAGTTATCACGTTTTGAATTCACGTTTGAGATTTTTCATAATTGATCATTCATTTGTGATGGATTGCAAATATAATCTGAGTACCCCACACATGCCTCATCCATTGTTAAATTCCTGAACAAGTTTTCCGAAACATCGTATATACGCTCAGCAGCATTCGACAAAATTGGGGAATTTCCGGGTTAATAGTCTAATAACTTCATTGAATCCCAGGAGATGACGCTGCTGCTCGATATGGTTTTTTTTAACATTGATCATAAGCACGCGATAAATACCCATATCAATGGAATTATACATTATCAGACACTCTCCATTCGAGCCATATTGCATTTGCATAACTTGTATTCCCGAAGCACTTCCGATGCAAATAATAGCACTTTGTGATACAAGTGCGAGAAAGCGATCATTAGACGCAGGTTGTGAAGTTGGTCGCTCTCTAGCACGTGTATCACATAATACTTTTCTACATCAGTCAGAAATAGAAATCTTCTGTTGAGTTAGAAGCTATCATGATTTTTTCTTCTCTGCATTTTCTTATTCTACAAGATAATGAAGTCTTCAGGGGTTCATTTTGTGGATAAGGATGTATCTCTACAAAACCTTTTTCACCGAATTTCGGATTTCACTTTCAGTTTCGCGAAAAACACTCCCTAAAATAAGCCATCCTTGCAGCAAGGCACAGCGTGGGGTGACTTTTATTTCAATATTTCGCGAAAGCCATTTGCCAACCACATATCCTTGATCTCTCATTTATTACTGAGGCCATGATAAAGTCGCAGAAATAACTACTGAAAATGATCAATCGAGCGAGTGCACTCTCTTTTCAATTGTGTGAAAAACCAACAAGCTCGTACCTCCTAATACACAATATCCGACACAGAAAAAAAGGCATAGTAGTTTATTTAATGAAAATTCGGTCTTCATTATCGTATTCTCCGAAGGAGACATTTTCATTATCTTGATTCCAGAAATTTTTTTGCCATTGATAAAGTGACAAAAGTTGAAAGGAAAGTGATGAAGTTGAGATTGAAGATTTGATACATTTACAGTTTTGAAAAAAAAAACATGTATTCTCGGATCGAGTGTAAAATACGTATTGGAGTGTTTGATTGAATTAAAATGGAAAATTCAAGAAAGATTTATGCTCCAGCCAAGAGAGTTTTGGTTTTCCTTTATAATCTGGGTTTCAAGCGGTTTCAAGAGCTGTCCGAGACGGTCCTTCAATCTTCATTTCCTGAAGATTCGTAATTTTCTGTATTTTTTGCCGAAATCACCGAAAAGAATGAAAGTTCTCCGATGAGCCTAATACTGTGCCGGAAGGTAAGCGGTTAATACCCTGACTAAGAATCGCAACAACAATCCGGTCGACTTATCTCTATTAGACGGAAAATCATTATTGGTCCCCTGACTAGGAATCGCAACGACAATTGAAGCCTTCCGTACAACAGCGTCCGTAGCGCTCGGCCCGTCGAGATAGAGAGCCAAAATTATACTATAGTTTTACCACGGCAATTTTAGCTCTCTCTCGCGTCACCGCGCGAGATATGGGCCAAAAAAGAGACTCTGGTCTCGAAATTGACCTCAAACAGATGCAAGATTCTTAGATCATTTCATTTATCTCTTTCTATGTGAAAATTTTTAAATATTTCTCCATATTTGCATATCCCTCACCAACCTCCTTAACAATGAGTCTACAGCCATTGTCTTGATTTTCATTAAAGCAGTCTTCGATTAATGCATGCATTATAGATGCAACAGTCATAATATGTTCTACGATCGAAACTTCGATATCGTATGATTTCCGTGCTGTTTTACGGTACTCGGGACGCACTTATACAGACAGTTTCTGTCTCGTCACACAGATTTCAGATATATTTGTTCAACCGTGCATGTCAGTAGTTTTCAGGGAACTTTATTCTGCGTATAATAAATAGTTGAAGAAATTATTTATCTTCCGCTGACTTAAGTTATCTGTAATGTAGATTTCGTGCACCTCTTCCAGATCAAATATTACATTTTTTGTGATTTTTAGTATTAGGAATAAAAGAACAGAGGAAGAAGAAGACGCAGAAGGTGAAAATTGCATGTTTTCAATCAACTTTGACGGTTAGCCAATCTCATCTAACGTTTCAGAAAAAGGTCAGCATAGTTCGGGACTTACGGTATTATACACTCTGTTGAAAAATATCGAGTGGTTCAGGAAATAAGATAATATGTTTGCATGTATGTATAATTACAATACCTAGTTCCCTCGGGTGAATGAATAATGATTCTTAGCTGGCACTAGCCGGCCGGAAGTTACCTGGTTTCCATTTTATTCTATGATAACTGCACACCAAGCATTATCACTGATGTGAGATACCGACGAGTACCTCGCGACTATTGAGAACAAAGATTATAGTTTTGATGCAAAAAAAAATTGGCGAACGAGAACGTATTAGTGGACAGCAAAGAAATATTGTCCACGTGCATCGTCAGTTGTGAGTTGATTCTCTTGGAGCACAGTTCGTTTACTGAGGTTTGACTGTCGACTTGTCCCATTGCTATACTGGTACGTGCAGGCAATATCGCTACAGTTATTATAATGAGTTTAGTAATCCTCAAATACTGATTTCGAATGTACTACTCAATTTCTTCAGCATTCTCTCCAGTCATAATTTATTCGTAACTAATAGCGCCCGGTTTGTTATTAGTGAAGGATCGCTGCAGAAAACGGGCCTCGAGCGCTTAAGACAGTCAATTTGAGAGAAAATAGGTAAAATCTTAATAGAAACAGAAGTCTTTTCGAAGAAAAACTGGAACTATACAGGGTGAATTTTCTCTAGTATCGCTGAGTATGAGGGAGGGGCTTATCATCGCCAACGCTCCGCACCTTTCTATTCATACTTATTATCGTCGTATCGAGAAACCCCACTTTCATTTTCACGCGCAGTCAAAACTGATGATTTTAACAAGTATGAATAGAAAGAGGTGGAGCGTTTGCGATGATGAGCTTCTCCCTCATGCGATTTCAAAGGTAACTCACCCCGTATAACGTAGTACGATTCTGGAGCTTATTTTTCAACTATCGGTCTCCCTAGAAATTTGATCCTTTTTATATAATCTATGTTCGCCAACGTCGATTTTTGACATTTTTTGTTATAAATAAACAGTTCTGTTCGGAATACGGGTGCGGGTCGAGAAAGGACTGAGTGTGACATACCCTGTAGTGTACCAGTCTAGGGTAATATCCCTACTAGACACAGGCAGTTAACGTGACTAAAATTTATCTGCAAAAAAATGTAAAATGACTAATTTACAGCGAAACGACTAATTATTAGCTGCCATTACACTTGTGACCTACAAATGAGAACCACAAGCAAGCCTGCGATCACGAGTTGTAGTCTGTTCTCAATAGATTTCTGATTTAATTCACTCAGGATTGCTTATTAAGATGTCGCAAGCTGCCTATATCCGGGACATGATGGTAGATCCTGCGCCTGATTTAGCCTCTGGTCCGTGCGCAGTCGCAAATTTTTACGCCGGACGGAACGTTTTGATAACCGGTGGTACCGGTTTTTTGGGAAGACTTCTGATAGAGAGGATACTGCGGTAAGCAGAGATTTCAAATATGAATATTAGACTGACAGTTAACTTGGTTATGAACGATTTTTTTCCCTCCGAATACCAAATAGATAAAAAAAAAGATTCGGCAAATTTTAGCCCTTAATTTTAATATTAAAGCTTGCTGACAACCCCTCAAACTTTACCCATTTGAATAACATGGGCTTTTCGACTGTTCCAATCGATTTTGCTCTCGAAGGTCCGATTATTTTTCAAAAAATCTAAGATCGAGCAACAATGTCGGTGATGATACTCCCTTCTAGTAAAACAAAATTTGACAACACCCATTAGGAATTTTGTGTTGGTTCTCATCCTTCAAATCTTATTGTTAGACTCCGAGCAATGAAATGAACCAACATGAAATTCCTAATGGATGTTGCCAAATTTTGTTTTACTGGAAGGGAAGTATCATCACCGACATTCTTCAATCTTAGATTTTTTTGACAAATAATCGGACCTTCGATAGCAAAATCGATTGGAACAGTCGAAAAGCCCATGTTATTCAAATGGGAAAAAGTAAGGGGCTGTCGGCACGCCTCGGGTACGCCTCGCAATATTAAAATGAAGGGCTGAAATTTGGCGAATCTTTTCTTTTATTTATTTGAAACCCATTCGTGTATTAGGAGCGAAAAAATTCGTCCATAACCAAAATAACTGTCAGTCTAATAAATATTATGTGATAAAAAAGGAAAATTTTCGACAACTAAGTTGTTACACGATTTTCAGAATAATTATTTTTTTTAAAAAACTTAATTTTGATATCGCTGGAACATAGGAAATCAGACCATGAATAATACCTCTGCGCGCCTATGATGGCGTTCGTGGTATCAGAATTAAATATTCATGACGCCAAAGCCACCGGAGGTCACCTGCTGGTAATTGAATAATACGAATTTTCATGAGGCTATAAGTATCTGCCCTATGCGACGTACGCCAAACTAATACCAGAAGGTCTATATGCAACAGTTCTGACGATGCACAAGAAAAAATATCTGTATTTTGGCTGGGTCTGTTAGTTAATTAAATGCTTTAAATTCTCAAGTCGAAAAGTGAATCCCCTCATATCAATTGAAGCATCGACTCAAGATTGTTGGTATTATTTTCAACAATTCTAGTTATTCTCGAGTTCGTCCATAATAACTATCACTGTTTTACATCGTGCTCACGTCACGATGTGAACTCTTGTCACCGTGGATATTCATACGTATAAATTTATCATATTTCGCACGGATGTACACACACGCGCGTATGCAAGTTATAATGACAGAGAACTGTAATGTTCACGTGCAAAATATGAAACAAGTTCTAAGCTTATTTATAGAATTAATAAGATCGCAGTCCCGTAGTAACAATCGCTCACGCTATCAGATTTTTGTATGAATAATGAAAGGGATCAGTTACCATCGCTCCAAATCAATCACTTTGAGAAATGCTTGTCCTGAACTCTAGAAAATATAAAATTCTACAACAACCACGTGAATGAAGAACAAAACTTTGTTATGATCTAAATGCTTCAACGTGTATACTCACCAGGAGTCGACCACAACTCCGGGTCATGGATCTTGCCTAAACTTATAGAGATGTTCTCTTGTACCAAAATATGAAGCACCTGCTATATATAACTCTCTGGAATGGGCATTCATTCTATCAATTTACCAAAATATACTCTAAGAATTGGCGTTACATGAGTTTTGCAAATTACCCTGAAATAATCAGTTTTTTTCTTGGCATTATGAGATTTCTACATTGCAGTGAATATTTATACATATGGAATTCAGTGGTTATTACACATCAGATTCCGGAAATTTATTATCCCAGGTATAGAATCACTTTATTTTGCATCTGTTGACACATTGCTTCTCGTCGTTTATCACTCGTACAAACTTCGTTTGGTGAATTTGAAGACCTCGTCCTACTTGAAAAATGTTGAATATAGAAACAGATCATTTTAGGGAAATTTGCAGGACCCATGTAACGCCGATTCGTACAGTATATTTTGATAAATTAATAAAATGAAAGCCCATTCCAGAGAGTCCGAAAGAGGGTGTCCCAGAACTAAACGCAAGAAATGAAGAGGGTAATAGAGGCGGTCGAGCTGAGTAAATTGACCTATAGAACATGTGGCCTCCGAAGCACCGGTCGCGAGATACGGCCACTTAAATATCGCGCTAGGCACCGGCATGTAGGCAACCGACTACACAGCTGGCAACGGTTAGCGCTTCGAAGCCACCACACACTATTGCCGCAGAGCGCGGATCTGCGCGCAGCACGGCACGGCACGGCTCGGATCGGCACAGCCCGGCGGCGCACGGTGACGCACGGTGTGGAACTTTTAGTGTACTGCAGTCATAGGACCGTTGGGCGCAAAATAACATAGTCTTATTGAAACTAATTGAACAATAGTATATTATGCAACTAGTGCGTAAAGTGAGTTTTTCTTCACGAGTAGCGATCGCAGTAAATGAGTCATCGGCGAAGCCGCGGTGACGAGTTTTGCGAGATCGCACGAGTGAAAAAAACTTATGCACGAGTTACATACCCTATTTTACGCACAGTCGTGCATAAAATTTTAATTACGTCAAGCTGAATCCGTTTCAATTTGTATCAATCTGAAATTTTCAAAAAAGGGATTCACCAATTTATTCTCGATTTCTGCAATTAGCTGCAAATAGTAGCCTTACTCAGCTTGATCCCCGCTATTACCCTCTTCATTTTTTTAATCTGGTTCTGGAACACCCTGTATAGCAGGTGCTTCATATTTTGGTACAAGTAAGCACCCCTGCAAGTTTTGCCAAGATCCACGACCTAGAGTTCTGGTCGACTTCTAGTCAGTGTTGAAATATTGTAATTTTCAGTTCATGCGCGGAGGTGAACAATTTCTTCTTGCTCCTTCGAGCAAAGAAAGGAAAGAGTCCTGAGGAAAGATTCAATCAATTCTGCGATGACGTGGTGAGTACGAATTTCAGATTCTAGTGAAGTACGACCCCGGATGATCTTTATCCACATAATAGTTGCTAATTACTGTTCAGAGGGCTTATTCTGTAACTCATAACTGCGAAAATAACGGCAAAATAGCACTGAAATCATGAAAAACACTAGGCGGCTGCCAATGAGCTGCTCGTATTTCATGGATTGACATTGTTTTCTGCAGCTATTCTGCAGTTATGATAACGCCAAAGTTACAAAATAAGCCCCCTGGTACGGTTACCGCGAAGAATTTACAAAAATCGATGTAGGTATACAAGTTCCGATTTACGAAACTGTTCTTTATCTACCTGAAACATTTGAGGTAATTAGACATTGTCAATATAGATAAATAGATGTAGAAGAAGAATACCTTCATAAGATGTCTCCATCTATCAATGATACATGGCGCGGAAGACGCAAACACTCCGTTTTCATTGCAGATATTTGACCGACTAAAGAGAGAGAGGCCTACGTTTTTTCTAAAAATTGTACTGATCGAGGCCGACATGGCGAAGGAAGATCTGGGTTTGTCTTTGGAGCATAAAGAACTTCTTCGAAGTACTCACATAGTGTTACATGGTGCAGCCACCGTACGGTTTGATGAAAATATGAGAATTGCAGCTGGCATCAACGTTAGAGGAACCAAAAGGCTTCTTACATTTGCAAAGGAAATGCCGAATCTTGAGGTCAGAGCACGATGCATAATATTTTTTTTATCGCCGGCAATTTTAATTTCCTCCATCCAGTGTATTAGGTATGTAACATACATACATACATACATACACATATATGCCAAAGTATTCAACTCTCATTTTAAATGTCCTGTTTATCTGTAACAGGCATTCGTCCACATCTCAACAGCCTACTGTAATTGCATTCAGGAGGTAATCGAAGAAAAATTTTATCCACCACCGATCGACTCGGAAAAGCTGCTCAGTCTACTAGATACGTTGGATGATGCGTCCTTGGATCATCTGACCCCGGTGTAAGCAAAAATATCTCGACCGCTTGATATATAATTATTGAAATTCTGATCATTAGTTAAAAAGTAGAATATTTAATTAAGGCACTTGGAAATGAAAAACTTTACAGACTCTTGGGAAAGTGGCCAAATACTTACGCGTTCACTAAGGCGGTTGCCGAAGACACTATTCGTCGCAACTGCCATAATCTACCTTTATGCATCGTGAGGCCTTCGATAGTAATTGCTACGTCTAAGGAACCTGTATCTGGTTGGATAAATAATGTCTATGGTGCTACCGGAGTTTTAGTCGGTGCCGGGGTTGGACTATTGCGTACTTTGCACTGCGACGAGGAGATGGTTGCGGATATTATCCCCGCTGACTACGTTGTCAACACCATCATCGCCGCTGCATGGGATATCGCCAAAGCCCAGTAAGACACCTTCTTTCCGTTTAAATAATAATTAATCATGTACCATAGCGGGAGGCAGGAAATACAGAGTTCTAAAATCGGTGTTGAACGTGCGAATATGTTTCAGGAGTATGAATGTGAACAACGAAGATATTTCGATGATTCCAGAGGTCGAAGAGTCTCCTATATACAACGTAGTCTCATCATGTCAAAGGCCGATTACATGGGGTCAATTGTCGAAGTATTGTCAAAAATATAATCAGGATATTCCGAACGAGAAAACTGTATGGCACTACTGCTTCAAACTCAACAAATATCGCTGGGTTCACAATCTCTACGTCATATTCCTTCATCTCATTCCTGCTGCCATAATAGATAGTTTGGCCTGGCTCACAAGACGAAAGCCTGTGTATATAAGAAATTTTCTTTTATCTGTACTACCATTGCACTGTAGTCCCTGGTTTTTGAATTCCTGAACACTGAGGTCTTTTAATTTCTCACAATATTTTCGCTATACATTATTGATATAGTTTTCGGTACATATCCGATAATCATATTATAAGGCATCCCATGCATCTGAACGAAATAGATGCACCCAGTTGGGTACACTGCGACTATCTTGCCCGAGGAAATCGGATCTACGATCAACCTTTATATAGTTTAACAAATTCTCCGGATGTCAGATTCATTTTCACGATATTTTCGTTTAGGTTGTGGGAGACCTACAAGAAGATTCACAAGTTCAGCTCTGTAATTGAGTACTTCACTCTACAACAATGGCGATTCCATAACAATAACGTTCTACGACTGTGGGATAGGATGAATCCCGCCGATCGCAGTGAATTTGACTTGGACATAGGAAGCCTCAACTGGGAGGACTATAGTTATCATCATGTTCGAGGTCTCCGAGTTTACCTCCTGAAAGACCCATTGGACACTGTACCACGAGCTTGTGCCAGATATACAAAGTACGAAAGATTTTTAACGACATTCTGTAATATGGAAGTACGCCAGACTAGCTGGGCTTGGCATTACACTAACGTATTGCGGGTGTCGGGCATCGTGGCGTTTAAGTCAAATAATTATCCTGGAGTTCATTGATCAATGATCATATCTTGTATTGTCAGGATCTGAGCTTATTGCGACATTTATTTGACTGTCAATTTTAAGCATGCCATTATTTTTCTCAACTTGTAGTTTTATTTACTTCACAATATTTTTTTTATTTTCAGGTTGAAGATCGCTCACTATATTCTGGTAATAGCTTTTTGGGGCCTCGTTTTATGGATTCTATTCTCGCTTTCACGATTCATAGGTATATTGTAATTTCTATTGATTATATAATTTATCCGTCATTTATTTGGATAAACCATCAATTTCATATTCCGTAATTTTGTATCTTTGCTTGGTGGATCGGTTACAAAAATTTGTTAAACTCATCAATCGCATAAATCGCTGCTAGTATATACTTCGGGGAAATAGTTATTTAATACAGATATTCTTCATTTCTTACCATTTCCATACAAGGTCTTCAATAATTAATAAATCAAGAATTTCCTTGATTAGAAGACTGAATATAGACATCGGTTTCAGTCTTAGACCATTACTTGTTGCAGGGTCTTTCTCTTGCCGCAACCATAAAATTGCAGAAATTATGTCTGACAGTGTAAAATCTACTATCTTCTCTATTCTGAAAATAAATGGTTGACCGCACTGTCCTGTTTATTTATGCACAACAACAAAACGAACGTAAGTTAAGATCTACCGCTTACCGTTGAAGTATACAAGCATTATTTATGTTCCAAGTAAGTAGTCGTACTTCTATCTGCAAGATAGCACTACTATACTTCGCCATCCACATGAGGCTGCTCAGCTCAGGCTGCGGAGAAAGAGGAAAACATCTCTTTTCAAAAGTACAAGTCCTTATAGTATCTCTAATAAGTAGGACACATCTCAAATTCTCCACGTTGTCTGTCCGTCGGTCTATCTATCGAATAACTTTCGAAAAAGTCAATAATTTTACAAAAATTTTGCATATAGGAATAATTTGAATAATTTTCAAATCCGGAATTGAATACGATCAAAAATGATCTCGGGGTTTGAGAATGGGAGATAAAAGTTTTGATTATGATTTGCTTCTATCGTTATACGATATTGGGAATTTTTTTTTACAACCTTCGCTGGTGCTATTCACGAAATCAAAGCAACTCCAATATAACGATAAATCGATTTTATTTTTACATCAAGCCAATATTGGTTTGCGTAATAATAATGTTGTTCAGTACAGATATATAATAAGTACTGCAGCAATGAGGCGCGAAATTTGTCGAATCATGAATTGAAATCGATTTTTAATCGTCTGTAACGAGACTTTTTATTACTATATCCATTTTTCTAACGCCTATTATATTTATAAAAAATTAAAACACCTTTATGTATGTTTTATGCTATATATGTGCACTTGGTAACTGAGCACAGGTTACCCAGTCAATGAGTTCGTCGTTATCTTAATGATCAATTTTAATTTCAATGCATTCACGTCGGTGAATTCGTTACATACACGTATAGGTATGTATACAGGTAAAAGTTCGTAGCCGGTTCTGAGATGTATGAGTTGTCTAAGGAATTATAACAACCAGACATTTTGCTACTCTGACCCGAGCCTGTTTTGACTTTCAAATTAGCATCGCGGTGTTAAAAATAAAATAAAAAATAAAAATAAAGTTATGTTGGAAAAAAAAAAAAAAAAAAAAACGGTGCTGGATACAAGAAACGAAACCTAATGAGGATTAACTGATTGAGAAATCAATTAAAAACTCGTTGTGTATCGATTTATCCCATATAAGGGATCGGAATATGTTCAAACACATGAGATTCTGTCATTATCAAAAAAAATAAATAAAAAAAAATAGCGATCTGTACTAAAATGAATGTGTTGACTCTCCGGGATAATCTAGCTAGAATCCGTTTTTTGACGATATTGAATTCGTATTTGAGCCCATGACAAATTCGAATATCAGTAAGTCAGAAAAATAGTATATTATGTGGCATGCCCGTAAACCAAGTGTTTTTCGGCGAGAGTAATGATTTCAGGACGAGCTAAAGGCGAGCCGGAAGCGAGTTCTGAAATCATTATTCGAGTCAAAAATGGTTTACGGGTGCGCCGGGTACTGTATTTTTTTCGAAATAGGCATGAAAAGTCACTTTGACGCCTGTTGAGATTCACTAGACGAAGAGTAGGGTTATAGTGCGATCTGTCGCGCACTTCGAACTGCGCATCGAAATTGCCGTATAAAAACTTTATATGGCAGCTTTGGAATGCGCACTTCGAACTGCGCATCCAGACTGCCGTATAAAGACTTTATAAGGCAGTTCTGAAATCAACCGTATAAAGTGACACTTTTTGGATCGAAAACAGGCGTCAAAAAGTGACTTTTCAATGCCTATGCCGAAAAAAATAGAAAAAAACTCCGTCCTCAGATTGCAGGACAAATGGAAAGAACTTTTCTATAAATCTACACTTCGAATCGTATAAGTAAGTTTTACTTGCACCGTATGTATATACGACCGTGATGTTTGTATGTCCTTTACACGTTCGTATAAATACATACACCTACACTTTCCCTTGATGACCAGAACTCTCGTTGGAAATTTTATAGCAAATGAGACGTGGAGGTAAGGCGTCTCTCGCCAGCTTTTGCTACAAGCTGGAAACACTCGCCAGTCTTTTCTTAGTAATAGGACGTACGAATACACACATGCGAAAACAAACTCACGTGCATTTATATACATGTAAGTCTATATACACCGATACTTTATACCATTTGTCCATCTACTAATTTACTACGCGAAGTCTGACGTTCTGCACGTAGGTATACACATATATTCTATACGTCTAAAAGGCGCATCATGTGCTGGTTTTGCTAGTCTCTCAGTGCCCCGCCCGTCTGGATATTTACATATGTAATTGCAACGTAAACATAGGTGATGGCACGTGGTGGTTAAAGCTATCAGTTTCCGAGGCACAAGTAAGTATTCTCATCCACGTGTTCCTTTGCAAACTCATCAATCCCCTCCTTTCCGTTCCTCAATAAATTGTTTCTTCTTGTTTGAGGTAAGATTTTTACCTATATGTATATATATAATATATCGGTTGCATAAAAAAACTGCGCGGTATACGTTACGTTACCTATACCTGTATTGCCTAAGTCTATTGATTATTTTCCAACATTACGTCACGATATATAGGCGTAGAGTTAAATAGAAAAATTTTCATTGCGCAATATTAACAGCTGCCACAAATATTACCGGGATTTCCATCAGCCTATAATATAACTTATACAGGTATATATTGACTTTCACACGTTTACCGCGTAAAAACAGTTAACGTCGACAAAACTGAAGATCAAACCGTATGTAACACAGCTACGTGGTAGTTTGTGAATAGTTTTTACTAAATATACACGTTTGTATTGATGAGTGTATAGTAGACATATAAGTATGCATAGAGTAAACTCAAATTGTTCTATACCAGACACGGACCAGTTGGCGTTGGTCACCCCACTATCGACTTTGGGTTGCCCAATGGCTTCTATAGTGAGGCACCCGATAAGATAAACTAGACATCAATTGTATGTACGTATTTACGTACCACTGGACCACAGCCTAAAACAATCCGCTGTCATTCCTTACGCGACCAATCTTGCTTTCATTATTTCGTTTTCGCGAGATAAAGTATAAGTAAGTTGGTTATCGCCTCAGATTCAGTAGCGTGGCTATTGTTTTTAAAAATTTTGTCGTGTACTACAAGTAATTCTTTACTACGAAGTTATTATAGTTATAATAAACACGTGGCCTCGTAAACAGGGAATGCTTAATGCTTTGAATGTATACATTCACCGATATACACATGTGATATACCCTCTCGCATCTATACACTGGTATGTAGATATATATAGCTAAACGTGGCGTCCGTATATCCAGAAGCTTGTGTTTTTGTCGTCGCCTTTGCGCAGCCCGCCAGTGTCAATGTGGGTGTCGTTGTTTGTTGGCCTAGTGTCGGGAAGGTTCGAAGAATCGAGCCTCGATCGAGCCACTAGTTTTTGTTGTGCCTCCCGCGATTGCGATAGACAAACGATCAGACGACGCCAACGATGCCAACGATGCGAATGACGACGAGACAACGACCACGCCTATATCAAGCGATAGCCGACTCGTGCAAAACACAAAGACACCCACGCCGGAGATTATGGTCAGAGTGATGCAAGGCGCTTCCAATTGCCGATCTTCTTTTTACATTTATTTAGTTTCTTTTTTTTTTTTTTTTTTACATATATGTTTGGGTTTCGTAATTGTCACTCGATCGACAGCTTATTCATAATGAGATCGACTTGATTAGACATTGATGGAATAATATGTAGTTCTTATTCATCAAATATTATTTACTTTTGCGAGTTATTTTCATAGGATGAATCTATACGTGTATAAAATATAATATTGTGGTGGATATAACAGCATACGTTGAAGTTGTGTGCAAGCATATTGTGCGTGTTACTTATACGACGTAATAGGAAAAAAAAAAAAAAAGAAGAAAGAAAAAAAGAAAGAAAGAGAAAAAACAATTGAATGCACGGCAACTCGCCGCCAAGAGAGGTTTCGAGTGACAAAAACGATAACAATATATAGAATGATAAGCAGTAATACCTCGGGCGTTTCTATATAGATACATATAATCGTATCGCGTGTATAATATAACCTTAGACCGCGGACTGCACCACGCTACTCTACCACCACCATCACCACCACCATCGCCGCACAAAACCTCGTCGTAACCAAAGGAAGGAAGAAACGTACGGACAGCGGGACAGAATGACAGAGAGATAGAGGGACGCAGGGACGTATGTACGCACGGGCGGGTGGACGGCGAGGGGAGCCGCTAGCCTATAGAAAGACTAGCAAAGCCGCTAGCAGCGGATCGACTGGCGAGGGAACGGGCCCGAGTCAAGCGAAGCAGTGCACGCCCGGCTGCCGTCACGAGAGCACGGTCTACGCCGCTTGTGATAACCTCCGTAAATACCACCCAGCACGTCAAAAAGTCACGCGAGATAACCGGCGGCAGACTTCCAACTACAAGACGTTTTATAGTTACGTGTAGGTGCAGGAATACGAGACTTACCGGGCTAGACCTCGTATCGAGACAATAAACATTTAATTCAATAAAGACAAATTGATCATTCTCATTATTATACGCATTATAATACATTATTAAAGATCACGTTTACCCATGCGCTCGATCAGCCCCGACCCTCGCGTTCGTTTCCATAGCAACGCGTGGCGATCAGCTGACGGACCCGAACATTTTGACAGTCGGTTGTTTAGCGCAAATTAAGTCGGTGCTACATCACTGTTCTTGTTTTTTTTTTTTTTTTTTTTTTTTTTCTCTTTCATTTTTCGGTTCTATATTCACATACTTCGTGTCGTGCGCGTATTATAAATTTGAACAAAAAAAAAAAAAAATAAGTAAAATAAATCTTTAAGTACCTATATATTAATAGCTCGTAGAGACTTGTGGGGAAAAAAAAAAAAAGAAATAAATAAATATATAAAAAGACAAAATATGGAACTTATTTTGACCATTATTTATTTAGTGACTACCAGTTGACGATTACGTTTGTGGTCAGTGGCGCATATGTATATTACGTTCGCAATATACCATAGGTGCAATTAAAATAAATAAAAAAAAAATAAATAAATAAATAAAAATAAAAAAAAGTGACAATCAACTGCGGTTCGTCACGATCCAATGTCACGGCTTGCTTGAAGTTGCGGTCGATCATGACACGCGGTCTTATTAATCTCAATTCGAAGACTGTTTACCGGCTTAATATTACCCCTTGAACGAAGATATAGTTCAATTGACAATTAGTCTATAGCGTATACTGTAATAATTGCCGTATACGAATTGAAATATTAATTAGTGACACGATACTGCATACATTATTATTATTATTATTGTTGTTGTTGTTGTTGTTGTTGTTATCTTCTTCCCAACCCCTTCCTCCCCGCCCCGCCCCGCCAATTTTGTAATATATTTTATAATATAGTGCGCAGACATCGAGAAACGAATCATGCACTTATTTTTCAATTATACTTCTCACGTGGCGAACCGCCCAGCTAATTTTCAATGACAATTTAAACTAGTGTTAAATAAATATATAAACAATGTTTAAAAAAAGGTACGAACTAATATCGGTGAATTTAATATTCTGACGATATTGTCGTGACAGCTATATACGTAAAGCTGTGGGTAAATGAATTATTATTATTATTATTATTATTTTTTTTCCTGTTACTGTTTTTAATCACATATAAAAACACATTGAATTAGAAAAAGAAAAAAAAAAAAAAAAAAAAAAAACCAACAATAACTTTACTTTAACATTATGTGGTTTAATTAATTTGTGATAAGATGTGTTGTGTGTGGTGAGAGCTCCGTGTATGTATATATAATATTGTTGTAAGAAAAACGGCGGGAAATCGTCGTCATCTATTATATTATATCCGCCACCCAATCCTTGGATTAAACAGTACCTACATCATAATACAAAAAGGCGATATCGCATCAACAGAGATCTAAACTTACAGTGAGTAATAAACTTGATTATAATAATAATAATAATAATATAATATGCATATAATTTTCCTTAATAATATTCGTCATGAATTGAGTAACAAAATAAAGTCAATTTTTTACTTTTATCAATTCATCAACGCTGGCGCGTATTAATTTTAATTTCGAAAATGCTGTATAAGGAATATTATAACAGAATAAAAAATTTTCTTCGAGGTATCGCTTTGATTTCGATGAACAAAGTTCGAATGATCAAAAAATTTGAAAATAAACGAAATTTAAAATAAAGTTTTGAAATCTTGCCGTAGTAGCTGTACGAGAAGAATATTTATTCAGATATATAATTTTAATTCGGAAAATTTGTTTTTATTTAAATAAATCAAGAGCAACTGATAGACAAAAAGAAATTGATAAAAACATTTTGAATAAAAAACAATTTTTATTTTCAATTTTGGTTTTTCTCTATTTTTTATTTTTTTTATTTTTTGGTCTCGTCCGCTCTTAGTACAATCTATAATCAAAATCATAGCGATTATCCAGGAGGAAAATTAGTTATGATATTGTTATAATATTGTCGTATGATTTTTCAAATCTATAGAAAAGCACGATAGTATTATACGTTGAACAGAAATAAGTACGGGGATGGGTACGTTAATCGATAAAGCGACACCAGGGCGGTTGCGAATTTCTTTTCTATTTTTATTTCTCAATTTCTCAATTTCTTAATTTCTATCACTAAATAATTAATACATTTATCCTATACGAAACATGTAAAAAGATAATTTTTAAGCCAATATAAAAAATTTGACAGTCGTAATTGTGGTTAAAATAATATATTTAATATTTTTTTTTTTTTTTTTTTTTTTTTTTTTTTTTTTTTTATCGACATGATGTTTCTATAAGTCATATACTTATATATCGCGTCACTAATGCCATAAGGTCATAAGTGCCAAAAAAAAAATGTCGTGTTTTTGGTGGCAAAATCTTTTTCGTGCCATATAACATCGTTTGGGCATATCCGCAAAAAAAATAATTTTTTGGCGTTTACGACCTTGTGGCATTAGACACGCGATATGTATACCTATACCACCTTGTCGGCGATCAAGCTCTATAGCTACCTATTACCAGTTATAAATATTAATCGCCTTTATCTAATCTGAATAATAACTTGAATGCGCGTGGTGCCCGTCGAAGTACATATATGCAGTGCATCCTTTACAATTTGACATGAATATTCTACGCGTATAACTATATATACGTATTATAACTACTTACGCTTACGTATACGTATGAAAAAAAAAAAAACATACGCACGGACGCACGCACGCGCTTATATCCTTATAGCTAAAGGCAAATGTCGCATGTTGTCTCTGTTGGCGAGTAGAAGAATCGATGACATATTTACGAACAAAGGCCTACCCGCATAGTAGTAGTACCTACCTACCGATAGCGTCGATATCGCTAGCTAACTTCCGACGGTGACTACCGGCACCTGCCGCTAACTCTGTAGCGCGAACGTTTGGCTTCGAGCTCCGTCGCTAGTAGTCACGCTAATATTGACTTTTGCTCGAACAACAGCGCGCAGCAGCTTCCCTGTTTCGGAACGGCGCGACGCGATGCCGCAACAGCTACTACGGTCTACGTATGTGTAGTGCAAGTGACGTAGTAAATGTAAATGGCTAATAATGCAGCGTCTAATTTAATTGAAATAAGGTTACTTAAATGCGAGTATATAAATATCGCGTTTATATTTTCTCTTCAATATTCAGCAAACATTTTTTAAATAATAAATTACTCAATAAATTATGCGTGTTGTAGAATGATATTGTTCATGTTATTTTAGAATTAAAGCACTGCGCTTTTCGATTAATTACGTTTAGGTATAGTTTTTTTTTACTCTAATATGTATATCAGTTGATTGATGTATAATTTTGTGTATACACAGAAAGAAAGGTTAACTTGATTCAAGACAATTTTTGCGTTCCAAAAATGAAGACCGAAATTTTCTCGGATAAAATCAAAAATTTTTCTCGAACCAAGAAAATTGTCCCAATTTTCTTGGTTCGAGAAAAATTTTTGATTTTATCCGAGAAAATTTCGGTCTTCATTTTTGGAACGCAAAAATTGTCTTGAATCAAGTTAACCTTTCTTTCTGTGTAGTATAATGAAATAGTAACATATTACGCGTTTCTCGATCAATCGATGATAATAATGAATTAAATATAGATCACTGCATGAAATGCGAAATTAATATAGTAGGTACATGTATAGGTGTTGAAAAAACGAATTTCCGTAATTATAAAGCAACGCTGATCATGGTGTTTCCTAGATACAATAATTGTTAGATCAATTATTGATTTATGTTTTGTTACTTGAAAATTATGATAATTATTTTTTTTATATCTAGTCGTCTGGGGGTATACATAGATTATAGTGGGCAAATCGAACGAAATGAGATTAATAATTTCGCGGACATCGCGCGAGGACGCTTTCTTTTCCTGACTTTATATAGAACGCATACATAAACGTCCTGACTATATCGCGTCACTAATGCCATAAGGTCGTAAGCGCCAAAAAATTATTTTTTTTTGCGGATATGCCCAAACGATGTTATATGGCACGAAAAAGATTTTGCCACCAAAAACACGAAATTTTTTTTTTTTTGGCGCTTACGACCTTATGGCATTAGTGACGCGATATAGTGAACAACAAAAGAAACGCGTTTTAACGACTTAACCGACATAGCATATATAGTGTGCTAGCCACATGTGACGCGCGCCTCGCGTCGTTATATCGCGTCCCTAATGCCATAAAGGCATACAGCGTATGCTTTTAGCATAGGTTATATGCCTTTATGGCATTAGGGACGCGATATGCGAAGACGAGAATAAGTTTTCTGTCAATTTGTAATCCGACCTAATTCGGTCTTCGATGAACGAAAGACTTTCTGATAAAAATTAATTAATTTTTTTTTTTTTTTAATTTCAACTCAATTCAACTTACGGTCGAGTGTAAATGTGCTGTAGCTTATGCGTTCCGACCCTACGATCGGTATCGTATAAAAGTACATTATGTATATAATATAATATAAGAACGGGTAGTTAATCGTCAGTCGTATAAACGGACAGACACACAGACAGGGGCCTTCGTTTTGACTGTTTGCGATAAATATGAGACCCCTGCTTCTCGTGCGGGTCGGATAGATAGCATAAGCACAGTGAAGACGCGTGGTTCGTGGTCAGTTGACCCAGCGGTCAGGTACGTTGGGCATGTCGTTGTCCTCGTTTGTCTTTAGCGACGAGAACGCAAAAACAAGAACAGAAACGAGAATGAGAATGAGAATGAGAACGAGAACTGAGCTGAGGTGAGCAAAATTCGAGCACCCAGGAATAGGATGGGCTCTCTTCTTTTCGTCCGAGAGGCACAAATCACCCTCGTGAATCAAGATGCTATCGTACTCTTCGTCATCTCCGCAAGAGATCCGAGGTAGAGACAAAGGTGTCCTTGGCATGGGTTCTACCGATCCGAAAAGATTCGGAAAGATTGGTCCTGTTTTGCATAAAATTAAACTTGTTTCCCTGATGGAAATCTGCGCTCGTATACAGGTTTATTTATTTTTTCTAACTGACTATAATAATAAACGTATACCTGCATATACCTATATACTAGCTGCTGTGCCTGCGCTTCTTATTAATTGTCGAATCGGACACATCGTTATCAATGATTTCACAGTCACATATAGTTATAAATTTTGAACTATCGGATTTTTTCGTTTCACCAAATTTTTTCAAATCTTGACGGAGATATTTTCATTCAGATATTGATATTCGGTTATCAGTCATCGACTCCGCAAAAAAAAGTTGTTTTTTTTTTTTTTTCTCTCCACATAATAATACGTAATTGAATTGTATACTCCGTGCTCAAGAAATTGAAAAAAAAAAAATTACAATTTTTAGAAAAAATCTTCAACTTGATTGTTAAAAATCTTTCATTTCAAGTGGTAAAAAAATTAAAAAAAAAAAAAAAAAGAAAAAAAAAAAAAAAAAAAACTATTATTGAAGGAGGCTCAAGTTATCTGCTGATGTAGCGCGGTGATTTGTATACGAAGAATGCCAACGTTTGATTTTTTTTTCTTTTCTAATCGTTCATGCAGTTCACATGCTGCGGTTTGAAATTCAGCACTTTTCTGAGCTCTCTTCATAACGCATAGAATAATGATATAAAAATGAACGTTTTTTTTTTATTTTATTTCTGTTCTATTTCACGATATACTCCGCGTGAAGTTAATAAATAACGAGAACTTTCACAGGTTTTAATTCAATCCCGTGGGTTAATACGATACAATACGACCTATCATTAAATTTCATTTCAAATCTAACTGTGCTCAAAAAAAAAGAAAAAAATAAAAAAATAAAAAAATAAAACAAAAAAAAAAAAAAAAATTAATTATCCATCGTGTAGAGGTCGGTATTATCTTATCCTGGGTTCATCCAGTAGCAGTTCTCAGGGTGTTTCCTGGGTAGGTATACGAGTTTAGAGTCTACTGGTGACAATCACTATGCGCATATCTTTACCGGGTAGAGCCGTAAATGGCTCCTGTATAACAGTAGGCAGTACCTACCTACCACCGTAGATATATACTCAAGGTATGCGCATACGTTATACTATCGTATTTTCAATATTACATATGCAGTTACCTAAACCTAAAACTCACCAGTAAACGGCGGGGGTTTATTTAACACATTTCATCCGTCACTGTATTCATGCATATATATCTATGAAACACATAACACTCTTTCTCCCGTCTTATGACATGTATATAGGGGTGAGCAGGGCAATGAGGGCACCTCGGCAAAAAAAAAAAAAAAAACAATTTTGGAAAATTTTAAACTTTTTTTTTTTCAATAAAAATCGTTTCCCACAAGAATTTCATTTTTTCAAATTTAATTTTGAAAATTTGGCGGATGTGCCCTCTTTGCCTCGCTCTCCCCTATATATATTAGGGTGTGTCACAAAAAAAAAAAAAATTTTTTTTTGCTACCTTCTGAACGGATATAGTTCTCGTCAAGACAGAGAGATTCCCACTGGAAAATGTCCTATGTCAAGGCTAAGTGGTTCCGAAACTTTTTTTTAGTTTTCCATTTAAGTATAACCACACCTATGGAAAATTATTTTTTTAACAAAGTTTAATTCTAACCATTTCGAAGATAAAAACTTCAGCTTTCAGAATCTTTCTCTAGATTTGAAAAATATTGAATAACTACGAAACTATGTGGATTGCCCTGAAAATAGATTTTTTTTGTGTGTTAAATAAATGGAAAACAAAAAAAAAAAAAAAAAAAAAAAGTTTCGGAACCACTTTATAGACTTGACGGAAAAAAGTTTTACCATGCGGGATGTCTTCTTCTTTGATAAGACCTAGTGACTTGGAAGGTAGCACCATGAAAATAAAAAAAAAAAAAAAAAAAGTCAATCTGACACACCCTAATATATAATATATAATAATATGACGCAAGGTACACCGAAAATAATTTAAAATCTGCCGCGGTAATATTTTCTAAAATAGTTTCTCCGATCCCGCATGATGAATTTTCACCCATTCTCCGCATCTTGTATATAGCTGAAAATAATACTTGAATATTTTTTGGCCCTTTGGTACCTATTTACCAACTGCTGCTGCTGCAGGTGCTGATGTAAAAGTTTTCTTCTCATGCTGCAGCACAAGTATCTCCGGACTCTCGGATATACATATGCTGCTGCAGACTCCGTGCTCCTATCTTGTTGGTTGTCAGATTGTTGACAGAGGCAGTGACACGCTTAATAGGATTATTTATGCTCCCAAAGGCGCTTAAATGGTTCTCTAGCCTATCTCGACCAGATCTACCTGACGGCATGCGGTATAATTGTGTCGACATACGTCGGTTGTTGTTTGTGTGTCGGTGAGAGCCGAGAGGAGGCTTATACATCGCGCACCCGGTCACGTGGACCTGGACGTATCTATACGCTGCTGCAGCGTCGATGGACCACCGAGCTACGCAAAACTCGTCATTATCATATATAATTCCAAAAAAAAAAAAAAAACGATATAAAATTCTCCGCGATTTCGCCAATCTACATAAGGAAAGAGTACACAGAAAGAAAGGTTGACTTGATTCAAGATAATTTTGCGGTCCAAAAATGAAGACCGAAATTTTCTCGGATAAAATCAAAAATTTTTCTCGAACCAAGAAAATTGTCCCAATTTTCTTGGTTCGAGAAAAATTTTTGATTTTATCCGAGAAAATTTCGGTCTTCATTTTTGGACCGCAAAATTATCTTGAATCAAGTCAACCTTTCTTTCTGTGTACTCTTTCCTTATGTATTTGGAAAATTTTCTTGGTTCGAGAAAATTTTTGATTTGATCCGAGAAAATTTCGGTCTTGATTTTAGGACCGCAAAATTATCTTTAATCATGAATAATTTTCTCGGCACAAGTTGACCTTTTTTTTTCTTTCTTTTTTTAATCGATGTATTGATAAAACTAAACTAAAGCCACTGAAATGATGAGAATTCGGCGTTTTCTTATGATAAATAGTTTTATCATTTTTTCTCATATCATGCGTAATGTCAAATTGATGATAAGTATAAATAAGTCAATGTTTTTGACACGGTTGTCACGAGCGTTTTCTCCTCGATTCCCATCGACCCCAGTTCCTGCACTAATACCTAGACGTGGGGTACACGCCGACGATAGCTTAGCCAACTAGTACGAACTCCTATGAGCCGCGAGCTAGTAGTTCCTACTTTGCAGGCGGCACGTGACACTGACACGCGCAAAGTGGAACATTGCTATTCTTGCTCTTCCATATCAATTTCACAATATAAGCTGCAGTACTACGTACATACATACATACATACAGGTAATACATATGTCCGTGCTTTCAGACGCTTGTATATAGCTAGTAGGTATAAATTCCCTTTCTACCACCAGATTCAGTCGACTGATGAAAATAATGATTTTCAGTAGGTATATATATATATAAAAAGGAAGAGGTTTATTATATATACGCGTACAGCTATTGCAGCAACAATAAGATCGTATGGATTCATCAAGATAGTGAAAACGATTTCTATATCTATAACCGCGTTGATCCGCGTGAATCATTAACTATAATCGTTAGATCAAGCTTAATGGCTGCTAATTACCGCAGGTCTCTTATACTGCGGCGCGTTCGCAACAGGATATCGCGGCGATGCCGTTTGTTTGCACTTTCATTTGACCGTTAGTTAGTTAGTTGGACTAGCCTGGCTTGTACACTTAGTGTCTTGTCCCTCTGTCGGTTATAATCGTACGCAGTATATACGATATGATATGATATGGCTTATGGATTCTATAGCTATTATATATTTTCAGTACAGCTATATGCTCGCGCACTTAGTGTAATATAACCGCGTATATGATTATTATGCTATATATATGTACATATATGTATCATGTATATATATACATATTACATATAGCGATGCTGAACTCTATAGCAAGGAAGTACCTAAGTTACTCTAGAAGTACTCTTATAGTGCCCAAGTTTGCGGTTTTGAGGATAGACGCGCTAGCATGGATAACGAATGGTCGTAATCTATGTAATTACACCTCGGTACGGTACCGCCTGTGCACGATGAAAATTAATTATTTAATACCGAGTAGCTTACTAGGTATGATTCTTGAATCCGTTAGCGTAGAGATAGACTCACATTAGCTGGAGGCTACTTTGCAGATATTATGCGAATAAGGTGCGTATATATAGGATTATCTAAAGCTATACATATATATATATATATATATATATATATATAATTTTTATATACAAGACGTCGTTTGCCTTCGTCGCATTTAATCATTTTTTAAATAAAAAAAATGAGTATAAATAAAAATGGAAACATATATCTTTTTAACACTGATTTGAATTATTATTATAAAATTAATTACTCGCTCTATATATACTGCAAGATGTTCAAGCTCGAAATTTGACTCGTTTTTTTTTTTTTTTTTTTTTGTGAAGACTAATATTTAACTTAATTTGTCACACATTTGGAAAAATGCACACCAGGTTAAGTCTATAATATATATAATGATTATACCTTCTGCATCACGATGTTATACGTATATTGCTAAGTATTTTCGCGCACAGTCTTGTGCAGCTCAACATATATATATTAGGGTGTCTCAAAAAAACCCGACATTTGAAAATGACTGATGCATTCTGAAAAAATGGTGCCTTTTCATGAGAAAATAACGCTCGTAGAACCCGCAGTCTATGAGATGAGATTTAGTACTGCCTCAAGGTGATAGAAGAAAATTTAAAAAAAAATAAAAAAATACTGACGCATGTTGAAATTCCTTCAATTTAACAACAAAAATGAAGGCTCGCGGAAGCTAGAGTCTGTGAGATAATATTTAGTACTGCCTCATAAGGAAAAGTGTCAAAAAAATATATTTTTTTAACACTTTTCCTTATGAGGCAGTACTAAATATTATCTCACAGACTCTGGCATCCGCGAGCCTTCATTTTTGTTGTTAAATTAAAGAAATTTTAACATGCGTCAGTATTTTTTTATTTTTTTTTTAATTTTCTTCTATCACCTTGAGGCAGTACTAAATCTCATCTCATAGACTGCGGGTTCTACGAGCGTTATTTTCTCATGAAAAGGCACCATTTTTTCAGAATGCATCAGTCATTTTCAAATGTCGGGTTTTTTTGAGACACCCTAATATATATACGTATATAGAACAACTTTAGGTACCGGAATATCGACCCACGCGACTCGACAATCAACTCGCGCAATTGCGGATGCCGGCGCTAGCCCGGAGAGTCCAAAATCATTTGAAGATAAGATCAGTTTGAGACTGGTAATTATTATATGGTATTTTTTTATTTTATTTTATTTTATTCAAAATTGTTCAAGCCATTGAGTGATTACGAGGCCAAACTAAAATAATTAAATAATAAAAAAAAAAAAAAAAAGAAAACTCGCAAAGGTGTCCTGATATTCTCCTCAATAAGATTTCAGACACGTGGAAACGATCTTACTTGTATATATTATATACATATATGTATGTACAATATACATAAAATTTTACATTATAAGTAACAAAATTTTGCGGGTCTCACAGTTTAGCGAATTTTGCTCTTTCCATAGCGTCGTATATATTATGCTGCGACCAGAGGTTTTAATTAACGACTGTCTGTTTATTAATAGCCGTTTCAGTTCAAGTGTCATTTTTTTTTTTTTTTTTTTTTTTTTACCACTCATCGATATCCAAAGTTGTTTTAATATTCTAATTACATACATGTTTCAATCTAATTTTTTTGGTCGGCAGTCTAAAATCGGTTCTGGCCCAGTTCTGGTATTCTGTTCGTCTAATCTTGACGGTCTGAACTGGTCCAGTTTGGTGCTGATCAGTTTCTCCACGATTAAAAAATTTCCAAGTATCAACCAGCATTATCTGTTGCATGTTTAAAACTACACCTTTTCGCGTATATTTAGAGCCAAATTCATGTATGTAGTACAGACGTACCTACTTATATATCAGTCGGTTGGATTTTTATATAATTCATGTCGCTAATTTCATATTACGCAGACTTCTTAGTCGCCAATTTCTAGTTCTAGAAGTAAATCAAATTTGAGCAGAACTGCTAATTAGCACCAAACTAGACCCAGAGTAGCCTGATGTCTGGACGTCGATGGTACAGAAAACATTACAGTTCTGATCAGCCCCAGACTAAATCCAGAAGATTTTTCCACACGGGATCTGCGACCGCAAGAAAAATACAAAATATGAAATTCCGATCAAAAGAGATGGAGGAATAAAAATGGTCACTAGTCGATTGTGAGTAACAACAAAAGTGGTAAGTAAAAGAGAAAGTGACAACTGAAATCAAACTCCAAGCTTCGAGTTCATTTAAGTAGTTGATTTTTCAAGAATTGAAGGATAACTTTTCTCCTTTTCACTTTCCGACGAAAATAAGGGAAAATCACACATGGCTTCTCATTGTTAGCTGGGACCGCGATAGTACAACGAGTAAAAGGAAAGCCTAAAAGAAGTGGACCCTACGCCTTTCAGGGTCTTCAATGGCATATGGTAAATCATCATGTATATACCTTTACGATCTTGTTAGTTGTTAGGGTTTAAAGCCAAACTCTGATCCAAAATTCTCGATATGCCATTCATTTATACTCGTTATAAAGTTCGTATAGCATTCTAACTAACTAGGCTGTCGGGTGCCAGCCTGACAGGTGATCATCGAAAGTGATCGCGTTCTTTTACTTAGCTCATTCCTCACACGTACTGATCATGAGCTACTATACGACCAGCGGAGATCTTATCTCCGATCGCCAGAGGCTTTCGTTCGGGTAAATATTGTCTGCTGGTAAAGCTAGTTCTGTTATCCCACTGAAGCGGTTCTCACATATAAAAAAAAAAAAAAAAAAAAAAACAAGATTTTATATACAGTCGAGATGCGGAAAAGTGAGAAAAGTCAGGAATTCTTTTTTATCCAATGCATGCGGAATTCACAATTTTTTACACCTATATCACATAGGACATAATCTATACGTACCTAATGTTAATTAATCTTCTGGTATATAGAAAAAGAAAATTTTCAGTCCGAAAAACCACCGGAATTTCGTTAGTCAATAATTCTGTTCGTAAGCAAAAATATGCAGTCATGTTCCGAAGAAATTATATTACGGAAGAATTATTATATCACAGAGTATCGAGTCAGGAAATGGCGCTGATTATTCCGCGATAAGTAGTACGCAAGAATTATCTAATTTGAATTAACTAACCAGGGTGAATTTAGTAATTTGGTACTTATGCCTAAAATTAAGGAATCATTGGAGTCAATAACTTCTTCGTCTACTGTTTTTATCTATTATTCATTTAAATTTGCATTTAGGAATCGAGTATAGACATATGTCTATATTTGACCTAACGTATTTTATATAAAAAAAAAAAAAAAATTATAATCCGCTATATCTCCTTATGCATCGTGACAATGGGAGGGAAGGAATATAGGATAGCGATCTGAATTTAACACGCGTCATGTATTTACGTATACCTACTTTCACTCTATATCGCGGTACTTGTCAAACATTCCGACGTCTCGTATATTATTATATATTCACGTACAAACACGTGTACAAAAACGTGCTGCACGTGTTCGGAAATTCGATAATATACGATTTTATAAGCGCGACGAAAACGGGACCAAATTACGTATTTTCTCTCTTCTCAAAAATCAATTCTATACATTACATCATGCGGTTTACTTGCATTACAATTTATTATAGTATATCATTGTCTACGGAACCGACGAAGCCCTTCGATGTTCATTGCAGAGAAAAAAAAAAGTATAAAAAAAAAAAAAAAAAAAAAAAAGATGCAGAGAAAAAGAAGAACCGAAAAATCTTCATATTAATTAAGCAGTTAATCTGCAACGGTGCAAATAACATGATACAACCTTCTTGCGGCTGCACGCGATCAGTATAAGGTACTCGTGGCGTGATCTTGGCTTATGAGGATCTCTATATTTAATAAATCATTGAACAAGAAGCGGAAACGTGATTCGAGTAGGCGTTGGGCTGGTCTGAGGCGGTACGCGAGGCGTTGAGAACCGCCGAGTGACAGGCGTGACGCGTAAGCTGGATCACACGCGACAACTGTTGATTAGCATACAATACGGTACAGGCTAATCTGATCACTCGTTGACGGCTCCCGTGCACGAGCTTAACTGCACAGAGAATTCCCGCGCCTCATATAATAAGATAAAGTTATACGAATCTGTTATAGAAATTTCGATTCAGTTCACAGTGTATATATACAATACTGGTAATATCTGGACCCGATGTGAACATTGATACCCGACAAACTTACGAAAAATAATAAAAAAAAAAAAAATAAAAAAAAATAAGAAAAAAAAAAAAATAAATAAAAATAAGAAAACGGAAAGAAAAAAAGAAAAAGGCAACAGATTAGCATTAGGTAACAGATCGTCGGCCAAGGCCAAGAACTAGTTTTTTTATGTCTTGTGTCGTTATTTTTGTGTTCACAATCTTTTGCATTTCGAAGCTGCGTATTATTATATCAGCGTCAAGCTATTCGTTATAATTATGGAAAGTGTGAACGTAATTGTCTCGTTAGCCAATTTTTTTCAAACACTATGGTGTATTGCTGAGTTAGTATAGACGATACTTTGATGTATATCCTATACGTGTCATAAAGATTTATAATCAACGAGAATGAAGAGTGTTGTTTCATTCTCGCCTGGGTGAATATAGCTGTATAGGAGAGAACCTATTGCTCGTAACCATCACCATATTACGTTTCGAAACCCTATCCCATCATTCTCGCTCGATTTCCTTCCAGACAGTCCTTTTTGTTGTAATATGTACTCCGAAAGAAATGAAAGAGAATAAAAAAAAAAAAAAAAAAAAAAAAAATCAGGAATAAATATAGGTATATATTTTGATATTCGAACGAGAGAACTCTCGGGTATTGTGGAAAGAATCAATTTTATTCTCAAATCTTTTTTCAACAACCATAAGAGCCAGATTTTTTTCTATACCTATAATAGTGAAATCATGCCTTCAATAACCGCACGTCAACGTATCTTGGTGAGCGTTAGGGTCTTTTCTAATTTGCCTAAAGAATCAGGATCCATGATTTATGAATCGAAAAACATAACGAATGAAAACCTTCTACGGCTTTAAACGATTTGGTGTAATTCCCGACAATCTAAGAAACGTCTTCTTGTCAAACGTTTAGCTTCATCCTATATAACAACGTCGTGACGGTTTAAGTGAATAATGAAAAAAAAAAAAAAAAAAAAAACAAAGAATGGGTCAAGGTCCGTAAAATTGTTGATACGAACTGCTGCTGGTAGTCACAATCGCATATTTATGTATATGTGCGAGGCTACACCGCAGTAGTTTCCTGCGGTAGTCGAAGGTCCGATACTCCGATATACGTATATGTATTGTCGCGCGTTGGTTAGGTAGGTACAGTGACCGTCACGACGGGACGCACGCGCTTTGCAGCGACGTCGGCTGGCGTCGGTTGGCGTCGCGTGTCTCTCCTACTCTACATTCGTATCAGGCAAGCATGAAGCAGGTTCGTTGCTGTCGTCTCTTTTCGCGTCTCTCTTGGCTTCTCTCTTACGTTATATCTCGTCTTATGGGCGGTAGCGCGAGCTAGTATATGTATATACGAGCGCACGACTTCGACCTCTTTATGCGTTCCTAGTTCCATCGCTCCTACAAAAGAGTACTCTGAGTTAATTAATTAATGTCCGTTATTCGCATAAAGACATTCGGTCAAACTGTTCCGAGATTTATGCTACATCGATGAGTTGTACTCTGGCGTAATTTCGTATATACATAATTCATCATAATATTATACACTAGGTACCTAATAACGTAGCGAAGCGAGGCACGTGAATTGATGATTAAAATTTGACAGATATTTATAAGTTGCTTTAAAAAAAAAAAAAAAAAAAATATATATATATATAGTTATAATATAATATATACAACGTTGAGCCAACGGCTTGCCACACGATCTTTGGAATGTCTCCAAGTATTTCAGAGACTTTTAGGATCAGCCCCCAACTGCATGCGGCATACCGAGCGATTAACAATAATTACTATATGATATTAGATAGCGGAGATGTCAGTTTGGCAATAGTCGGTAGTTAGTTTTATAGTATAACGCCGTGGTCATCTTGCTCGACGCATTCCTCACGTATAAAACTGTCCTTAATGCGTTACTTACCCGCGGTCAGTCCTAAGGCACGTCGACACCGCGAGTCGCTAGCCTATTTACTTGATGTGGTTAGAGATCGTAATAATAATATGTGTGAATCAGTTATTTTTACCCTACGTACGCGTATATATATATATATATATGTATATGATTCTTCCTCTTGTCCGATCCCGGATGTTTAATATATATAAGTAAAAGTACCGAAAAATCATAAAAGATCTAATCGTATCACACGTAATTATTGCAACGTATCATCATATCCAAATTGGGGGTACGTAGATCGATAAACATTATTTTTAAAACAGCTTGGTATGAAGTTTATATATTATATATATTTTCAATATTCATCAACTCTTTCGAAATTGCAGGTTGCGATTATAGATTTTAAAGAAGACGTTCTTCTCGACTATCTTTATACGGTGAATAGTTTTGCAGTTCGAATATTAATATGGTGCAATATGTGGTATAATTATACCTTCTAGCTCTTTGCAATTCTCGGATAATCATTAATTATAAAGAATTTTAAATCTTTTGCAATATACTGTCTCGGATTGGCATTAGGGACAAAATTTATGATGATCTACAATCAATAATTCTTTCTATATAATATATTATACGATGTAAACATGATGATATTTCACTCAACACTGATGCCGTTGCCCCAGTCGCTGCATGAGATGAATACCGATACATTTTTTCAAATACTAGTTTTCCTAACTGGTATTAGAAAGAATATTATATACTATCACAGAAAGAAAGGTTAACTTGATTCAAGACAATTTTGCGGTCCAAAAATGAAGACCGAAATTTTCTCGGATCAAATCAAAAATTTTTCTCGAACCAAGAAAATTGGGACAATTTTCTTGGTTCGAGAAAATTTTTGATTTGATCCGAGAAAATTTCGGTCTTCATTTTTGGACCGCAAAATTGTCTTGAATCAAGTTAACCTTTCTTTCTGTGTAGTATTGAAAAATTGACTGACAATAAAAAAAAAAAAATAAATAAATAAAAAAAAAAAAAGGTACTGAGTAAGAGATTCTGAACGTGTCGGAAGATTATGTGTAACTAATAAGAATAACTAACGTTACTGGGTATATAGTATATAGAAGATCGTGATAAAATTATAACGAACAGTCGGTGTCCACTAATTTGATAATTTAGTTAATTTGGTTAATTTAGTTAGTTTACTAAATACAGCTGCGGAGCCTAAGCGTGTCGGTTATTTTGTTGAGATTTGTTCAGCTTTGCTTTAATTCGGGATAAATTAGCCTCTTGAATATACTGCCGTCACGTTAATTAGAGACTGACTCCTAATTTCTTCGGTCACTTATTCATTAGACGAAGAATTCGAGACTTTCAAGCCGTCAGATAGATTCAAAAATTTTAAAAATTAAAAAAAAAAAAAAAAAAAAAAAAATAAATAAATAAATAAATAAATCAACTGCATAAAACAAAATGATCAACGCTTCTCATTCATCAATTCAACAGTTTTTCTTCACTCTTCTCTCATCTCATCTCATCTTCTCTCCAAACTGTTTACAATGATGATATATACTTCGAGCCAGAGTCCTATACCGATGCCTGCATATACATATACGAGAGTGTGACCCAGGAAGCTATCATCATTCTCGCTAATACGATAAATAGATAAACGCGACGACCGTGTATATATTAGGGGGGGCTCTGTCCTAGTTGCAGGGGAGACAACAGTGCGCCGTTTCGGATTAATAATCTAAATTGCTTGCTTGGCACATAGAACTTCGTCGGAATGTTTGTTACGCAGCCAGTTTAATACGAATAAATAATTATGCGAATTCCGTCATTTAGCGCGCAGGCTCATTGATATATATCTAATAAAGTTGAGCAAAGGAAACGTATCTATGATTGTGTGAGTGGTGTAAGTATGGATATAGCTGTATACATCTAAACGTGAGTTTGAACAAACGTTTTGCCTTCATATCTCATCGACGTTTATTATTTTTACAGGCTATAAAGCATTGAGAAAATTTTTATCTCGAACATCGCGCCGGTAATACGTGAATCGAAATTGCACCATTAGAGAACAAAAGAATACCAGAACCAGTGCAAAGACTCGAGACGCATTGCCATGCCGAATTAAGCCGCTATTGTCATTTAATTTTTGCATTATTTGGACCATTAACTGCACGACGGGTGACCGCGCATAATATATAAAGTCGGTTATATTCGACTGCAATAGGTACGTATATACACAGAAAGAAAGGTTAACTTGATTCAAGACAATTTTGCGGTCCAAAAATGAAGAACGAAATTTTCTCGGATCAAATCAAAAATTTTCTCGAACCAAGAAAATTTGGAAAAAATTTTGATTTGATCCGAGAAAATTTCGGTCTTCAGTTTTGGACCGCAAAATTATCTTGAATCAAGAATAATTTTCATTGCTCAAGTAAACCTTTTTTTCTGTGTACACGGAGAAAAGTAGTTCGTGAAACTTTACTGAACTGTTGAACAAAGTTGGGATATAGGGACCAGTTGGTGAGTTTTTCACATTTTTGTAGTAATCAGTGACATACTGAATGTTATAAAATACATGACAGTCCGGTAAACTTTAATAATGTACAGTAAAATTCTCATATGAAGAGTGTAGCAAACTTTAAAAGATTTACGTGAATTATTCCCTAAAGATTAGTTAAAGAATGACTAACGTTGACGAATCATTCTTATTCAGGAATTGAAAAAGTACTCAACAGTTCGGTAAAGTTTTACATCGTATAAGCAGAGAAAAGTTTGTATATAACTTTACAGCACTGTAATGTAACTTTTCCCTCCTGGCACTTTAAATTTTACTGGACAGTTCAGTAAACCGAAAGACGTGAAACATCTCCCACCGCTCTGTTCGCTACTAGATGTCGCTGCCGCCTTTCCTTTCTCGCGAGTGCTAATATTGCTTCCAGTTAGTATATAAGAGAGTTCCAGTTCTCTAATATTAGCGATAGGCGTGCGTTAGCGTAGTCTATAAGTGGGGGATACTATGCGATGCGATACGATGCGTTTCATATAGGTGTGTTAGGTCCGTTCTATAGGCGTACTAGTATAGGTTTAGATGTGAATACGACGGACTGGGTAGAGAGAAAAAAAAAAAAAAAAAAAAAAAAAAAAAAAAAAAAAAAAAAAAAACCGTTGAGTAAAACTTATTTTCGTTGACTCAAAACCAATACAATTTTTTCACTGCACATTGACGTTTTACCGAACTGTTCGGTAAAGTTTCATCAACTGTAAGTCATTCATTCATTCGTGTCATGTAAATCTACTCAAATTCTCTGCTAAATGTCCTCAATCGCGGTTTACCGAACTGTTCGGTAGATATTCTTTTAAATTCATTAAAATTTCACGTTCTATGCATGAGGTTTTCTTGAATTTCGCTTTACTGAACTGTAAGTGAAACTTTACATAAATGTCCCTATGTCCGCAGTTTACTGAACTGAGTTCGGTAAAGTTTCACAAACTATTTTTCTCCGTGTAGGTACATTTATTATACTCGTCTCGAAACATATTTCACTGCTGCTGCAGTTGGAACATGTATCAATTTTCGCGACGAGCCACCGTCTATAATACTATTAATTGAATCAATCAGGCGGGTTGTACCGAGGCGTATGATACCTTGATTGCCCGTGTATCCATCTCCACCGAAATTGCAATCTCATCGTCAGCGGCGGCTCATTCAAGCCACGCCTCGTACCATGCGGGGTTAATGCACCGACAAGAGCCACGGTAAAGTGGTAGTATATATGTACTGCGAAAATTACTCTCGGTCAAAACTCATTCCGGATGAAATTTTTTCTAATACATTATATTACTTTTTTTTATTTTTATTTTTTATTTTTCATCTTATCATCACCGATTATATAATATAGTCAAGGTTTTAGGATTCTCAGGAATCATTTTTATATACATTTTTATTATCAGATTTTTAGGTTGCATTTATCGAACAGACAATCGCTTTTCTCTTATAGTTTGGTCAAAATCAATGATTCGAATTCTTTCAGAGATAACCGCACAGATCAATTTATACAATTTATGTATACACTGCATTGAATTTTTTTTTTTTTTTCATTTTTCTTTTTCTCAAATCAATATAATATAATTCCCCCGTATACTTCGCTATTGTTTTCTTGTTTTGTTCTATGGCCGAGAGACCGCACTGAGATGTACATTGCTACAGTGTAAACACTTTTTTGTCTAACCGTCCGCGGTAGTGAATACGTGACTTGTCCAAAGTGGGAAAATCTACGGTAACAGATCATCGTGTAAAAACAACAAGTGGTCAAGCATGTCTTAGAAGGGAATTCAGAGGGAATACCTTATACAGATCAGATGATGGAGCCATCGATGAAACTGATCGCTGCACCCATTGCGCGATTTTTACTCAAATTTATTGTTATAGGTACACTGTTGAAAATTTCTGTGTGTAACTTCCTACACTGTGTTGTGGAAGTATTGATGCAGATACAGAGTAGTAAATTTACAAGACATTTCCTTAAAATTAATTTACAAATATTTCAAATTTACTAAACAATTTAGCGAATTCAAATAAAATTTTGTATTTCTCCTATGAAAGTTCAGTAAAATCAAGAATTTATTTGTAAATTCACTTTACTACGCCACATTTGTAATTTTACAAAACTTTTGTGTAGTAAATGTGTTGTAAATTAACAATAATTTAAACAGTGTAATCAATCGACGATAGTTTTATTTCTTTTATTTTATTCCGGATTGAATTTTGACCGAAAATAAAATTGAAATTTTCGATCATCAGCGATTTGAAATTATTTTGTAAAATTTTTAATTTTATATGCGCAAAAGGTGAAAAAGACAAAAATATAAGTTATGTTATCCTGGTACGATATATTCTCGACTTACGCGATCATATATGAGAAATTTTACAACAAGAGAGAGCGAGATGCACTGAATTTGATCAAAGCGATTAGAGGCGATGTAAAATGTTGATCTACTTTCGAAAGGTCCAGTTCATTTTGTCCGTACACAATATTTACACAACCTTCGATAGCTCAGTTGGTAGAGCGGTGGACTGTAGTTGGTTAAAATTTGAGAGACATCCATAGGTCGCTGGTTCAAATCCGGCTCGAAGGAAACATATATTTTTTTTTTTTTTTCTTAAATAATTGAAAAGTTTCTTGAATGGAGAGTTGAACGATTTGCTTATACGCGCAAACGCTTTATATCTGCATCATATTTAAGTTTAGTTCAAAATTCCAGGAAACAGGACCGCAATTTAATCTATACTATATTAAGGTGCTCCTTAATTCGGTCATTTTCGAATTTCAATGCTCGCATGGGCCAGCACGTCTCAAAATATATATATATAAAAAAAAAAAAAAAAATGTAGTCAACACCCCAGGTTCCTATCTCAATATTCCTATTACGGTGACATTTGGTATAAAGTTGTAGGAATGATAGAGGAATGATCGTCATATTGGAAGTAGGGGAGAGTTGCCACTATTGGACCGCCACCTAAATTGGACCGTTTCAGTTTGGTAATTTTTTGCAACAGTATCTCTTCGGTTTTGAGAATTGTAAAAATAGGAATGTTTAGAGAATTTCTAGTACTGATGGTATCCATTTTTACAATTCTCAAAATTGAGAAGATACCAGTTGCAAAAAATTACCAAATTGAAATGGTCCAATTTAGGTGGCGGTCCAATAGTGGCAACTCTCCCCTATATCCCACAATTAGTATATTTGTGTACAGAAAGAAGGGTTGACTTGATTCAAGACAATTTTGCGTTCCAAAAATGAAGACCGAAATTTTCTCGGATCAAATCAAAATTTTTTCTCGAACCAAGAAAATTGTCCCAATTTTCTTGGTTCGAGAAAATTTTTGATTTGATCCGAGAAAATTTCGGTCTTCATTTTTGGAACGCAAAATTATCTTGAATCAAGAATAATTTTCTTGGCTCAATATAAGTTAACCTTTTTTTCTGTGTATGAGAAAATTTACCATACACTTTTCTCCGTGTATATAAACTTACGTATACCTAATTCTAATATATACCAGGTTGTATGATATCCTTTTTTATCTGATGTATCTTATCTATAAAATCGCCGAGTATAAGCCTGCAGGAAGTGTACTGTACCTATCTATATAGTACCTACGCGTAAAGCCAATAGCTATAAGCGTTTTAACTTTGTCTAACTAACTAGGTGCACCAGTTTTTCCCTCGGCCTTGATCAAAGGATCGTTTAATTGGTATACTATAAGATGAAAATCGCCACGTAGCACTATACCTACTCCACTTCTTGGTATACCTTTTTTCGTTCCAATTTTCTCACTAGTTGATTTTCATTCCTGACGTACTACGTGTGAATCGAGGTTGAAAAAAGAACTCAAACTCCCCGAACGCTATAATATGTCAACCCGCAGGACTACTGATATGTATGTACATAAAATACAGATATATAAATATACCTTCATACAAACGTGCGCAGCAGTCAGTTTCTCACCAGATATAGGTGAGTGTGCGTAAAGAGTGCCTGATTCTTCTTTCCCTCCGTCTATACCCGCACTTAACCGAACCGATAAGATCCAAGTAGCGTAAGTTTATCCCCTTGCTGTTTTGCTCAATTCGTTGTAGACCGCATCGTCTCGCCATTCCCTGACATACGAGGTGAGAAAGCCCCGCAGGAGTGGGTTAGGTATATACGAAGGCTACGATGCCAATTACGAGACACACGTCCACCGCTGTATAGAGAATCCAGCATCCAGTATAGAGGGTCGTCGTTTTCGTCCTCGTCGACGTTGTAGAGCTGCAGCGTGGATAAACAGAGTCGCGCGTGTACGCGGCAATAAGAGGTTGATTTCGTAACGAGTGATAAGCATCTGTGCTGGACAGGTTTCAAATTAATGTCAAGTCTTCGGATCCGAAAAAGAGTTTATTAACGCCCAGTACCGGTAGAATGGCTCTAGGCTATGTCGTTTAATTTAATTACACGCAAGGCGTGAGCTTCTGGTTCATTTAAATCGCAATCGTTTATACAAATAACATCGGTCTCAATCCTTATATTCTCCTCAACCCATCATTGTTGTATCAATTATATCGTCACTGAGTTAACGAACCTTATATACTCTTATTCTCATTACGAAAATTAATTACATTAAAAACTCCTCATTTTCACATCCCCCTGATTTATACTTACTATATTATATCCTAAATCTGTTGTTAAATAATTAATTAAAAAATAATTCTTGCAATAAATATATCAACATTAATAATCAATGCTCGATCACCTTACCAGAAATAACATTGCCGTTCTGTTCACAGCGTGTTCCGTTCTAACGCAACGTCGAGAAGGGGGAACCAAAAAAAAAAAAGAAGACAAAAAAAAAAAATTAATGATATTAATCTCTTTCTTTTTTTGTTCACCACCGTAAAACAGTCCTTGTCGAGGATCCAATCCATCAAATGTTTATAATTATGGACTGTGACGTCGATAAAGATCTAATCATTTCTCTAAAATTAGAGCACCGCTGTGAAACAGCGCCTACAGGCTCACTCGTTATACAGCCAACGCGGATAATTGTATTGTACAGGGAGTTGGGAGATAAGAATCGGTCCAGATTGGTCAGATCCGCGTGAGCGCACAGATTGAACATTTACTCAGCCCTTTATACGGTTTACCAAACTCGTATAGCCTTACACACCATGCCGGTATATGGGTTTTGCTGTATAGAACATATGGCAATGCGACTAGTGACGGAAGTGAGCTTTTATAAACGCGTTCAAATCGCATTATATACTTACTTAATTCTGAGATAATTTTAGACTTTTATCCGGTATATAAGGTGTTCGGATAATGTCTAGGAATTTTATCGAATTATAAGAATTAAGGTAACGGTCTTTTAGTCGTTAGTACATTTTAATACTGTTATTATTCATAACATAAAACATAAAATTTGTGGAGGTATAGGTACCTACCAATTCCTACTCCGCACCCATAATTATACTTCACCTTTTCTTAGCCCATTAATTACGGCTAATTACGATATATATAAGGCCAACGATTTAATCCGTGAATTCTCACAGCTATATACGATTGAACGAACGGAAGTGTGTCGTTTATTTTCACTATCTTTATCCAATTTTTTTCTTCTTTTATTCTTTCCTCTATGATCTCTTACTTTTTTTCTCGACACCATATTGGATCCGGTGCGGGTCTGATTTGTGTGTCAAAACAGTATAGTAGCTCTATACCTACCCACTCGATTATAAACGCTCGTGTGTCAATTCTAGTAGGGTAATAAATTCTAATCAATCGATCGTTTAAAATCGAGCATCCATCAACTTAATAAATAACTATAATAAATATCGAGTCTCTGATGCCAGAAAGGCATAACATATTTTATTTTTTTTTTTTTCGGCCAATCGAATTATAATAATTTGAAATGAATATTCGGTTAAAAAAGAAAGTATAATTAAAACCCAAAAGGCCTATAATTATACATAATGCCTTTTTTGGTTTTTAGGAAAATGATTTCCTTTTTATTTTCTATTTTTTAATGACATTTTCATATTTTCAAACTGAGATAGACAAACCTTGAGAAAACTATAATGCATCTTTGACATTAGAGACGCGATATTATTTTGTACGATTTAACTACGAGGGAAACTGACTTATTTTTTACTTGAGGTGATGCCGTAGGTACTATGGTGCTTTTCCATAAAATTGGAAAATCTTCCACCACGGGAAGAATATTTAGCAGAACAAATTTTCCGCTGGTTAATCGTTTTGATTTAGATGATCGATAAGAGCGGATGACCGACAAATTTTAAAGTAAACGAAATTTAAGACATATCTATAGTTATGAAATCGTGCAAAAGTTTTTTCATATAGTAGAATTTATTTTATTCTTTCAAATTTTTGGTCATCCGCTATCCATGGATATGAAAATTATTCACTATAAAGAAGAATTTTCTCTGTCAAATACTCAAAAGTCAAATATTTGCTAATTCGATAGAAAAGCACGAGCAGGGAATATCACCTACAAGTAATATGCGTCAAACAAATATATCAGGTTTATACCCTTCACTCCTCCCCGTACCTGAGGCGATTACTTTACTTATACATATAGTACATGTAGAGATCACTATTTTAACAAGCAGCTAAAGTAATATAGAACGATAGTAAAATACGCATATAAATGTTGAATATAAGTAATGCTGAAATAGAATAGTATATTGTAACAAGCATATTTGCGATTCACGCGACTCCAAACTTCGTACACTTACAGGATAGGTACACTAAACGTAATGGATTCTGATCCGGACGAGTTGGACAATTCTAGAAACAGCCAGTCGGCGCTCTGGATTTTTTTAATCCAGAGCGCCGATTGGCTGTTTCTAGAATTGTCCAACTCGTCCGGATCAGAATCCATTACGTTTAGTGTACATGTTGAGTTTCGCTTTAGTATTGAGCATACAGGCTTTGCTTAATTATTACGTCTTGTCTTTTAATCTGATTAACTTGGTCCCGTACTAGTCAGACTTTTGCGTCGTCGACATTAGTTTTGTTTCTTAAACAATATTTCAGGCGACCGTATCGCCGCTTTGCTAACGAGTATAAGCGGTAGGTATATAATATGTATACGATACGAAACGAAATGAAATGAAATGAAACGAAACGAAACGAAACTAAACGAAATGGTCTCTATATAAGAGGATATCTTGGACCTCGTGGCGTTTATAAAGAACGGTGAACGAACCGATAATATTTTATAGACAGACTAATTTGTTTTACGATGGGAGTTGGGATGAAAGTAAAGTAAAAAGAAAAAGAAAAAGAAAAAAATTGAAGGAATGAAAAAAGAAAAACAGGAATGGGAAGAAGATGAAATATTTTAGAAAAATTAGTTCGGTAGTGACTAACGAACAAGACATCGAGACGCTAGTCAAAGAAATTCCTATGACTATGTATAAAAGTTATTTATGGTCAGTTGAAAAAGAAGAGTGAGGTTTTTAAAAGATTTATTTAAATATTTAAATTACTACTATTGGATAAAATCGTTTTGAAAGAATAACTACTGAATCGAGTATATAGGTATCAAGATAGGTAAGTCCATAAATTTACATGTAGCATTAACATTGTTTGCGAAATACATTATAAATGTAAGTCGAAACAAGAATGGTTGATGTGAGTCAGAGATCAACACCATATCTTGTCCGGCCAATTAAATATCTCGTAACTTTAACTAGCTGTACTAAAAGCCTTGTTACCTTGTTAAACTTTTGCATTGACGGTCTATAGTTATTCATTGAAAAAAAAATAAAATAAAAAAATAAAAAATTTAACACCTATGTATGATGATCAATTCCATATAATACTGTATATTATAATATAATATATACTATAGTATTCGTTGTAGACAAAATTTTCAACAATTTTTGAATTACGGGTGTTTCAAAAATCAACACGACTTGTTACTATATTATGATTGAAACTGTTACGTAATTGGTTCTTTCATTCTCATTTTTTTTTTTTTTTTTTTTTTCTTCTTTCCGGTCGCAAGTCCTTAAAATAAGTAGCGCTCTTTTCTGCAGTGACAGTTTGATCAACGGCTTGTTAACCGAACTATTAGATAGTAGACACATTCATGTCAAAAGAGGTCGTTGAACTTGACTGAGAATTTTAACGCGTGCCAGGGATTTTTTTTTTTTTTTTTCTTTTTCTTTTTTATATACATGTATATATATATTTTTTTTCATATATATATACCTCCTACTTAGGTATACATACCTACTTTATTTCGAATGAACAATGAAAAATTAGATATGCATCTTAGGATTAACATCGACTACTATCCCATACCGTTTCGTACGTAATAGTAAACAGGCTGTGATTATGATTTATTGCTACTGATCCTTTCTTTTCTATATAAATCCTACATTTTCAAATTTGATTTTTGTTAATCTTCGCTACAAGCATTAGACCTTGTAGACGAGAGAAAAAAAATAAAATGTTAACCAACTTTACATCATCTCTGAGTCTCTATATCTGTATTGAAAAATTAAAAAAAAAAAAAAAAAAAAAAAAAATTAAAACAAAAGACAAGAACTCGATTTGGCACAGCCGTGTGATTCGTCACAGTTATATGAGTGATTATTAGCGATCGGATTTGATCGACTTCCTTATCCCATATAGAAATTACCTAACCAGTAGTTTCGGCAAACGGTACGTTCTATTTTTAAATGACTAACACGTTATAAGTTTCGCTCCGCACGAGTTGAACGCTTTTGGACTAGTTTTTAGTTTTATTTATTTATTTATTATTATTCTTTTTTTCATGTTTTTTCATTTTATTTTTTTGTTTTATCCAATTACCGAGCACAAAGCCTATGTGTTTATAGGCTCCAACACGTGTGTCAACCATACGCGTGAGTGTATATATGAGCTAGTGCGAGGGATAAAACCGAGTCTATAACTTTCGCTGTCGTTATTTTGCTAAAACTATTATAGCCTCGCGAACATGTTTGTAGATACGAAATAGGTTCCTCATTCATTCATAAAGGGAAGAGATTGGATTGGCTTGGCTTAGTTTGGTTTAGTTTAGTTTCGTTTACTTTTTCAAATCCTTTTTGGTATCCTGAAAGCTACCTGTTCGGTCCATTATTACACTATATACCATTCAAACGGAAGCGGGTCTCGCCTCTATATCTGGTCCGGTTATCATAAGCCGTTGATTTATATCCTTTGTCCATTCGATTACAAAACCGTGTATGGGACAGGCGAATAAATGCCGTTTTAACGTAGGTATACTATATAGCTGTAGAAAAATAACCCGTTGAATTTTGTCAGAGAAATGAGATATATCGACTCACTTATTAGACCCTGGAGCGCCACGTTATTATATCGTAGGTATTAACTGCGTACCTATTATATGAATACTGTAGGTACATACACAGAAAGAAAGGGTAACTTGATTCAAGAAAATTTTGCGGTCCAAAAATGGAGACCGAAATTTTCTCGGATAAAATCAAAAATTTTCTCGAACCAAGAAAATTGGCACAATTTTCTTGGTACGAGAAAATTTTTGATTTGATCCGAGAAAATTTCGGTCTCCATTTTTGGACCGCAAAATTTTCTTGAATCAAGTTACCCTTTCTTTCTGTGTACGTGTGGCTGGTATTCAACTTATTTCAGAAATCTAATTCTTATTTCATTTCAAGCAATTATCCAAACGATTTTAAATAACGAATAAGTGAGAAATTGTGTCACGAAAAATAATTCTAAAATAAAGATAGGAAAATTTGTTGATCTGAGATGTTAATTGGAATAGAAAAAAAAATAACGGTATATATACGAACTAAGTTTGTCAAAGATATGAAATGCCAGAGTGAATAGAATTGGGCCATTCGGTAGGTACATAAGTTTCGTTCTTTAAGCATACATATAGTCTTTGACAGGGTAACCATAATTTAGATCATTTCGTAGCTCATATATAGTCTTAATTGGTTGACAAGGCGTAGTTTAATTTTGTTTTATCGTAGGTTGATTATAAATCGGTATCGACTACTGAACATCATCAGCTACCGGTGCGTGGTTAAGAAAATCAATAAAATACCGTCAACTTTCATATATATAATTAATTGTATCACACGCGCGCATGGTATATAACGATCAGAAACTATAAAGATCGTAGGTGTGTCGTGTAGAATACGCACGAGCTGTATGTTATCCGAATGCACCGTATATATACTCCATATAGTTTCACAATCATTCAATTAACAGCGAAGTGTATAGGGCAGGTGTAGGCTGCTGGTAGCAAGAAATTGGTTGTTAAAACCACCGTAGACGCAGTTAGCTGCAGAGAGCCGCATTACCCAGGGCCGTCTGGAGTCATTCAAGGGCCCTTTATATGAAATTTAAACAAAACTATATCAATGGTTTAAACAATGACTTATACACTAAAATCAATTCTTCATCCGCCAGAATCGAACGGCGATCAATAATTTCCTTCAAAAATATTTTCTCACAATCAATATCACTCAAGGTTTCATCCAGCACATGCAGCGAAATATAGTTGTTCAAGAAGTGCTCAGACTGACGAGCTCTTCTACCAGAGTTCGAAAATTTTTAGCTCAAAATTGTTGCTGAATTTACTATGTTGAGCAGCTGGTATAAGGACAACACTTTCTTGTAGTAGAAATTACCACAATTCTAGTATTTGGTACATAGGAGCAAGTAGATTTCAATGTCCTGATGAGTGAATGTTACCACAATTGTTGTCACTTCTACTGCAAAAAAGTGTTGTCCCTATTCCAACTGCTGATTTTTTTTCGTGTATCACTATGAGCTGCAGAGGCAGTATAATTATTCCCCTAAATATTCCATCATGATACGTATAAGATTTAGATGATCGTGATTGAATGAAAGATAAGATCGATTCGCGATTGGTGTTCTTACCTTTTTTAAATTTTAACCATACTTTCTTTGAAAATGAGTTAAAAGGCCAAGGATATGCCTCGGATTTAGTAATTTGAGTTTGTCCTCCTGTCATCTGCACATTTAGCCTAAATCTTGAGCCTCTCGATATAGCGATACTGCCAATTGATTGTAGACTGGCCACACGAGCTTTTCAGAGCAGAAATTCGGTCATTAACGAGGCTAGATATATTAATGCTGATTGATTGACAATAACGAGGGATTAGCGGCTGGTAGAAATGTCCTCATGTCGTTAGTGCATCAATGCATTTCGATGACATCAGAGTTGTTATATCAGCTGTTATTACTGTGCTTTCCATCGAATTGTAAAAGTCCTGCGAGCTCTTGCCACAAAATGAATTGAGCCTTTTGAGGATCCGAAATTAGTCGACAATAAAATGACGACTCGAAGCTTAAATCTTTCCGAAAATCATCTTCCTGATGATTTCACACGAAAAGAATTCAAAGAAGAAGACTCAGGCGCCTAGTGGTTTCAGTTCCATACTTCGAATACCAGTTTCTTAAAATAACACCTAGATGGCTTTAATTTTCACAAAAACCACTGAAGGTACGAACACTTACTTATATATGTATGGTATAACAGCAAAACTCTATTGCTGTAAATATTGCGACACGTGCGCGTAATGTACTTGCTGCTTGGCTCGTGGCATTGTTAATGCGTTATAAACTTCGCGAGATACCGGTGCCCTCATTCATTTCCAAGTCCCTATGAGCTGGTGAGGCCACTGATATGGACACGATGGTGCCACTATATTCTCGGTCTTGTCTATAAGATTGGAATATATACGTCTGCATACTGTGTGTGCAGGCAGCTGTGCACACAATATTAAATGCACACCCGCACTACTGGTAACATATAGAAACGAGCACATATAAATTATAAATGTGGTGTATTATGAAGGTGGACCCGTTCGGTATAATTAGTTATATTTTTCTTAACACCGTAGTATGTGTGTTATAATATGTGTTACGTTTGAAAGTGAGTGGACCCTACGATCGCCTTGGTTAAAAGAAGTTTTAACATTACATGAATCGTATTTGATCTAGTGTTCCGTTCACGATGACAAAACGTCGACCCAGACGACGTCTGGACACCCGCGCCTTTTCTTATGTCTATACCGCCGGAGAATGATGTGTACAAATTTAAACGGCTTCAAGATAGGTATATACGTAACTATATTGCTTGACAGATCAACCATTGGACCATTTCGAGAATGGTCGCCGTCTTAATTCCTAATAAAGCGTGGATTAAATTAATTTGCAAGATCGCGAGAACTGGCATGGGTAGTACGTTCTACGAGTGCTCGTTTATTAAGTTGCCTACAACAGGACAGTGACCCACTGTCTAGCGCACCAAGTGGTTATAAATTTACATAGAGCGATTAGAGAAGATTCTTGTCTCTTTTGTTTTTTGCTTCCTTTTTCTGTTCTAAACAGAATGAAAAAAGATCATCATCGATGTTTAATAGGTGCTCTTAAAAGAAGTCATCGACCTGCACCACGTCTACTCTGTGTTATTCGGAAGACGTCCAGAATCTAGAGGAATTTGGTTTATCAGTCTGAAACTATAGTTCGCACATTATAGCTCCACTTGGTAGAGCAAGAAATCTCTGAAAATGTATTTTCTCATCTTCTAGAATACAAGAAGAATAAATGGAATTTTTCCACGAGATTTATTGTCCCGGTATAAAATCGATTTCATCGATTCGTCCTCGTTCCAAGGGGAGCAAGGCAGGATAAGGTTTGCTGAGATTAAATGGTTCAGCGGTTTCAAAATTTGTCAGATTCTGTTGGGTGCCGCGGTTCGTTCTGCACGCTAGAATTATTTGAACCATAAGTATGCCTTCGTGCACTACATTCCTTGGCTATTAGCGCTAATCGATTATTCCGTGACCGATCGAATGATTTAAATAAACACTAGGTTCGTTCCAAATTGGGCACCGCCAGCCACGCCTTTGAAAAATAAATAAAAAATAAAAATAAAATAACGTGGTAATCTACCACGCTCTGATATTGATTTTGTTTTATTTTACGATTCATATATTTTCACCTCAGTCTCTGCACATATACCTATACCATCCACTACGTGTGAAAAAGCGTGAAAGTCTATTTAATTATGCAAAATAAATGCAACTAATATAAAATCTACCAGAATGTGATAAAAAATTGTGCAAAAAAATTTGTTCAAAAACGATTCGTTTAACTTGAGATATCTATTACTACTTAGATCTGTGTTATGTGCAACTTTATTGAAATTTCGCGATTACATCCGATTTCTGTCACTATTACTGCATAATATAAAGGGTATGATATAACAGTGTGAAAATATTGTATATAGTTAGTATTATACAAATTGGAACAACGATAATAATTTGTTATTCAAATATTCAAATATACGCTGACTCTTAAAACCACCTACGGAGTATCCGCGGCTTTTGAGATTCTAGACATGCGTTAAGGTAAACCGTGGACAGGATCAGGTATTTGTAGCGTTTACAGTATAAACGCGCGTAGCGCAACTGGAGGACAAGCAGCAACTCGAGCAAGGAAAGCAATTGAATTAGTTACCAGCCCGTGGGGTCTGGCGTCTTAATGTACTAGCGACAGCCTGTCCCACTATATGCGAACGTAAAAAACTTTGGAGAGAGTGAGCGGTGTTGTGCACGCATTGAGAGAATTTGAGTCTGTGTTACAGAAGGGAATAAATAATTACGAATATTTTGTTCGGGCATTGATTTATAAGATTTGTACACAGAAAGAAAGGTTAACTTGATTCAAGACAATTTTGCGGTCCAAAAATGAAGACCGAAATTTTCTCGGATCAAATCAAAAATTTTTCTCGAACCAAGAAAATTGGGACAATTTTCTTGGTTCGAGAAAATTTTTGATTTGATCCGAGAAAATTTCGGTCTTCATTTTTGGACCGCAAAATTGTCTTGAATCAAGTTAACCTTTCTTTCTGTGTACAAGTTTTTCGTTTTCTGTACATATATATATATATATATTACATATTTTCAGCGATTGTCGTTGATCCGATTACGAGTAAAATCTAACAAGTTTTATCGTATTGAATTACCTCGAAGGTCTGTTAGATAATTTATTCTTCAATCGTACAGACTTTTTATTGATCTAAATCTATACGGTCACGATAAGGCCACGCGTTCCCTTGGCTATCCGTATTCCGCCTAGGTAGGTAGGTAGGTAGATACGTACGTACGTACGTACTACGTATACGCTACACAATCCCATAAATGCAATGCTGTAGCCTGCATTATACTTTCATAGCAATAAAATCTAGAATAAACGGAAACAAGGCTGCGATATTATATATTATATATAAGGTGCGATATTCGTAGGTGTTGCAGGGACATTGGCGTCATTTTTTACTTAACAATAATTGATTTTCAATAAAAGATTCGAACCGATTGATGAACAACGGTGCAATTTACATTTTGTGATTAAATTATTGTTTCCCTTAGGTATCTCAGTTCATCGACCCGAATGAAAATTCGCTACTTAATATCCACCGCACTTCCTTCCAACTTGCTAAATTATTAACACATATGCTTTCATGGATTTGTATCGCAAATCTACAACCACCTTTTTCACGCTCTTAATCACAACGCGTTTTAAACTCGCGTTTCCCCATTTATTCTGATTTAGCTTCAATTAGTTCCCGCAAATCATTCATCCACAGTCAAGGCTGACTCTCTTGGCTCGCTCCTGACCCCTTTACACTTACAATTAGCCATTCGCAATGTCGGGTAAATATTTAACCGAATCTACCCGCATCTCGTTTATAACTTGACTATATATATGAACGCGTATAATCGTTGCATCGCCGATTCATTCTCATCGTCACGATTTACCATTCATTTGATACCCATATTGTATAAAGCATGTGTATAGTTTTTAAAATTGGGTTACGTTTTCTCATATTGTGTATACGTTATGTACGTGTACCCAATACCGGATGACAAACACCTTGTTTGTTATTACAGCGGTGCTCAAAAGTTTCGCTAGTCTTTTATAGGTATAGGTATACTGTTTCGGCGTTAAGTAGATGTCGGCTGTTCGGATTGACGTTTCGAAAATGAAATAGTTAAACGAGATTAAGAGAGAGAGAGAGATAGGAGAGAAAGAAAAAAATCGATATAATAGAATCGATGAATTAAAATCAGTCCAAGGTTGAGCTATACTATTTATTATATGCAGTCGCTAATTACTTTTAATTATAGCGCGTAATGCTCTAAAAATGTCAATCGAACTTTATATTTCGTCGTCTCGTGTGGCGTTAGGCAACGTTTAATTGTCGATAAACAGTAAATTAATTGATCATATAGCGAACACATATATATATAATATAAATATAAATATCTATCTGTTTGGTGTATATATAAAAAACGCTACGCTAAAGTCATACAGCTGATATATATAGCATATATGTATATAAATAAATATATATAACGTGCTACCTACGCGGTATTCACTTACCCTTTGGGAACTCTAGATTATCGAAATCTAAATAGGTTTTAGCTACAAGGTGCAACGAGTTCTATCTACTGGTAATAGTCGTGGTAATGGGAGATTGTAGATAGTAAAGTGTTGCTGTGTATAAACACCGGGTTAAACTTAAGCGTATTATGTAACAGCGTCGAACGTGCCAGGCATTCTTAAAGAACTGAGGTGATTAAAAATCTAAACGCTGCACGAGAGAATTTATTATATTTCCTTCAAGCTACGGTGCACACACTTGCTTTGCCATTTTTTTCTTTACTTTTCTTTCCTTTTTTTTTTTTGTTTTTTGTTTTCTTTTTTTGCTCTCTTACCTATCATTTTTTTTCTTTTTTCTTATCATTTCATTCCGTTTCATTTCATTTTATTCCGTTTCATTTCATTTCATTTCATTTCATTTCATTTCATTTCATTTCATTTCATTTCACTTCATTTCATACCGCGCGTTGTACCCACCTAACTATATAACTTTGCTCGAAGACCATTATATTATATATATATATATATATGTAGTTTCGCGGTGGCAGAATAGTATTACTCTATGATATATATTTGACCGTATTTCTTGTCATTTATTTAGAAATGCATCCAATTTGTTATAATCACTGTAAAAACTAATAAACGTTTATATTCTCGTAGTATAAATGTATCTATAAGTATGAGTATAAGTATACTCATATAACTGGAAACGAATGCGAGAATCTTGGTACCTATATTAACCGTTTGAAGAATTTCTTCGTACATCGCGGTATACTATTACCTTGTAAATTCTAAACACCTACCTATATAGTACACTATGGCATATGATTGTTATACATACACACACTGAGAAAAAGGTCTTGAAACAACTAAAATTTGGTTATTATACGGTCAAAGAAATTTTTTTGTTCAGTCAACCAAAATTTTATTGTGCTACCTAGAAATTTAGTACCTAGTATCAGCAAAAATTTTGGTTAGCCCAACAAAATATCAAATTTTGGTTGTGTCAACAAGTCCTTTTTCTGAGTGCAGAAAAAAAGGTTAACTTGAGCCAAGAATATTATTCTTGATACAAGATAATTTTGCGGTCCAAAAATGAAGACCGATATTTTCTCCGATCAAATCAAAAATTTCGGTCTTCATTTTTGGACCGCAAAATTATCTTGAATCAATTCAACCTTTCTTTCTGTGTTTAAATGATTACATGTTTTAAGATTATCTACAACCTCCAGTATTAACAAATAATTTTATTGTGTTTCAGGTCACAGGAGTTCCCCGAACGGGCCAGTATTTATGCCAGTACCCAACAAGAGGCCAGTGTAGATGGCCGGTGTCTGTCATACCGGTCAATTAATTAACTTAGTTAGGTAATTTTTAGATTAGATTCACGCGAAACGAGTTAAGGTAATTCGTTCTAAAGATCGCGGGTACTATAAGTAATAAATTAACAGAGTTTACGAGTGTTTTCTTAAAACGAGGACATTGCTGACGGTGTGTGCAGTTGGTACGTTTAGCAACGGTGTGATTGAATTACGTGGTTAGTTTTATTTTCCGTGTCGTGATTAAAATTCAAAAAGATTTTAAGCCAAAACCAGAATACGGAGAGTAGGAAGGAGTCCAGGCTTGCGGGACAGGAAGTACGTCGAGCGGTGGCCGGAAACGCGGAATTACACCGAGAGCGCCAACCTGCAATCAAGGTTCATGGTTTTCATGGTAAGTCTCTTATTCAACCTCACACTCCACCATCGTTATTTTATTTAAATTTATTTTATAACTTGACGAAATTCAGCTGTGTAAATATATCCGCACATTACAGTCTCGAATGGTGTGTGCGTGTTGCACACCCCATTACGTACGTAGATGCTGATATAAACAGCATAAAATGTCGTTTCAAATCAATTGATTGAATTTAAATGATGTGAAATCGGTCGACTAACGAAAATATCTTCATTTTACTGCATGTCATTTAAACATAGCGAATATAATTTGACCAGCTTTTGTAGGTACGAAGGAGAGTCTGAATGTGTAGAGTTGAAACAACGAAAGTTTCAAATATTTATATCCATCCAGAAAGTCAGAATGTACAAGTTTCCATTTAGGTATATGAGAGGTGAAAAACAACCTGACACATGAGCACAGCTGTTGCAGCAGTAGATTAGCTATACAGTCTTACAGTTTAATTGCTAGAAGTTACAAATTGAGTTCTAGTATGGCATATTCGATCCAGTAAGTAAATAGCTGCAGAATAGTACCCCTGCAATTTTATCATTCAAGGACTAAACTTACTTATTATTAATACATTTTTACGATATATCAAAAGAAAAATTTCTCACTGTCATTGAATCTGCCTAATCGTATAAGAAAACTACATTTTACCCTTCAATGCTGCTCTATGTTCATGATAATGTACCCAGATGGCTTTAATTGAAAAAATACGTTTTTTTTTCAAAAATATCCAATGAAATCGTTCAAATTTGATGAGTTGAATTTTCTGACAAGTGATAAATTTATGCCGACAAAGTGCTTACCTCTCGTACGATCTTTAATCGATTAATTCACGATTGATTAATTGTATAGGAAGAAGATAGTCAGCCGTCTAGCAATCGTTGGATAAGTTTATATAATTAACGGAGAATCTCCGTTCCCTCGTTGCCTGGCACTTAGCTTCTATTCCGTTTAATAGCAAGCTAGTCGATAGCAAGAATAAACATTATAGGCATGCAGAGATCATAATATGTAATGGCAAGAGAAACGAAGAAACAAAAAGATACCAAAAGATGAAATGAAATAATAGAATAAAAAAATAAAAGTATAAAAATGATCGGTAGAGATACAGCTATTCTCACAAATGCCATACCAATAAAGAAAACCGAACGATAGTTTCAGAGTCGAAACTTCCTGTGCAACTTTGACTCGATGCTTAAAACCTGTTATTTTCTGGAATAATCGTGGAAATGAGTTCCATTTTAGTTTCTCCATGACTACAACCTTGTCTGGTCTTAGACAGGTAGGCAGTAGGTTATACACAGGTATGTGTTTACCGCCCCACTAAGATTACAGGTCTATATTGCTGCCAAGCGTTGTCGACAGCATTCGGAAGGTCGGAAGACCACCGCTGTGCTCTTATGTAGGAATCCTGTATTCATGTATACCCGGCATAAGTTGATCGGGAAAATTGTACGCTTTTGGGGAAAAAATGTTTACCTATATTCAGGCGATGATAAAACACCCGTTCATTTTATATTTTTTTCCTACATTTTCAGGCTAATTCGGATTCACCTTTGCGATTCACTGTTTGCTTTCTGAATTTCTATATTTATTCGCAACTTCCAGTATCTCTGTTTTCAGAGAAAAAAGGAAGTTAATGAAAAGTTGAGTTTTCACTAAATCTCCACATTCTGAGCTCTAGAGAATCACCTCCAATCATTTAATTTTAATGATTTTGGTCTTAATCGACGCGGATTTTCCAAACTTAGAACTGATTCGATTTTGATTTCGATCGGTCAAGTACTTTTCGAATTATTCAAATAACAAAATTCTAAAAGATAAAAGGAAAATGATGATATCTTGAGAATGGATGAACGGGTTTGAATGAAAATTTGTAAGTACCATCACGTTTTTTGGGTCACAGATCGCGAAATTGACATTGTGCTTCCAAAATTTAAATACAATAATGAAATTATTATTATTATCATTATTATTATCAATTAATTTCGAAACGAGTTTGAAAACGGGAAATTTAAAGGCTGGCTCATGGTCAGCCCTAAACCGCTTTTTTTTTTAGTTCTTAGTAGCTCGATCTTAACTCCGAGAGATTTGGAGAGTGGGTTTAGCGAAATTCGAGATTAACTGTTGAGAATATTATATTCCTCGAGTCTCTCGAGCGTCGAATTAATTTGGTACACGGGAGGTAACCAAGTGGTCCGTATAATGGATTCAAGACGGCTCGCGTGTACGAGCCTTAAGCGATGTCCATACCGGAACGCAAACCGCATATAATAGGTGGATACGCAGCCACAACTTATGCTTTATTGAATTTAAATTACTGTTCGCATAATTTTTGCATTATCTTCGCGACGGATTTTTACTCCTTCAAGCATGCGCAGACCCCGTATAAAAACTCGTGCTTTTTCCATCTAAATGAAAAATCATGCCAAAACAAATTTTCTGTCGGAGAATCGTTTTGGATTCGATTAAGGAAAATTGGATGGTCAAAAAATATGAGAATTACCAAAATGTGAAGAAAAAAAAAAAAAAAAAAAAAAAATGATTAAAGAATGTAAACGCTGATTCTGATAGAATTTTTCAACCGTATCGAAAAAGAGCATTCAAATCTCTCGATAAAGAGCTTATCACAATGTCGAAAAAGAAATGATAACGTGAAATTTTTGAAAAATACACCGTGGACTTGGAGATTAAATGCTATACGTAGTTCAAGGTGTGGTCTTCTGGTTCGTGTTAGTTACCGTGATGTTTATTATTGTTAATTATTTGTTGGTGGATAATATGTCGAGGATTACGAGGAAATAAAAATGCAGATATAGCTTTGCGTCGCGTTGAAAATCGGCCGTAAAGTTATAAGCGAGTTGAGAAAGCTCACGTTAGTTGGTAGGATATAGGTATCGGGGAATCCTGAAGGTTGCACCTATCTACCTTCAAGCGAAGTTTATGCACCACCGCGTTACGCAAATTAGTATAACCGTGCCGAACATAACATGAAAATTATCTCCCATAATTACTGTCTAATTAGGAAAAGCCTATACGCTCATACCTACCCAAGGATTTCGTCTCCGTACGTTTTACCACACTTTGGATCGTATCACGCGGAAACTGGTCAAGTCATGGGTCGCGGGTCAACCTTGAGAGGCATTAATAATCATTTATAATATTTCGCGAGGTGTGGCGTACTACTCGTTAACCCAAAATAAAAACAAGAGAAAAATGCAGTACGCGTCAAGAGTTGCGAACAGAAAAAAAATAAATAAATAAATAAATAAATAAATAAATAAAAATAAAATATGAAAATTGTCATCATAAACCAGTCGGATTACAAAAAGAAAAAATCGTATCGTAAAGGTATACGTATACGTACACGTATAGGTTTATTATACGTCGCGGAGGTTATCGATAGAGATGATCGGAAAGGTATGGTATAACTTTCTGTTTTTCGTTATTTTTTTTTTTTTTTTTTTTTTGTTTTTCAGTTTTTCTTTCTCTTTCCAAAATCGTTTGCAGAACAATATGCGTGGTAAAATATCGTATTTGTTATCCTATGTAACCTGAAACCAGTGCGTTATGCAATGCAATGATTTAGTTGACCATTAAAAAAAAAAAAAAAGAAAAAATTTCATTTCCTTCCTTTTTTACGTTTTTCGACGAACGTTCGAATGAAGCGTCCGCGCGTCAATTTGATGGTAAAATTTTTTAATGTTCGTATACTCACAGCTGCCGCGTTGAATTTTTTTTTTTTTTTTTTTTATAACGACTTTAAAAATGAAGGGTTCGGCGACCCCGTGAATACTTTGAAGACCTTAAGTTTTAGATCGAGATGCGGTTATATATATATATTATATATATACGAAGCGTTGAAAGCGGTCGTAAGATTTACCGTCCACTTACAAAAATTATCTTTCTCTGGATAATTGCTAATTCGTTTGACTACTTGGTCAAGTGGACGTCGAGAAGGTACTTGTCGAGAATATTGCAACGGTATTTACAGTAATTCTTGTACGTAAGGTACCACTGTATAGAATTCCAAACGAATTAAGTCCGCTTACGCATAATTTAGGTATACCTACGTCCTACCTACTATATAGGTTCTATGAATAAGGTAAAGAAATAATTACGCTAATTATTCTTACCTTATTATAATATGTAGGTAAATTGTATGTAACGCATGTATAAGTGAATTTTTAAACTGTGCTATATACCGATTGAACAGAAATATATATATATATATAAGTATTCGCTTGAAGATTAAGTATCGTAGCCAACCTAAGCACATATAGTATATCGAAGGGTATCTAATATTTCAAAATTCCATGAATTTACGGTGAATTAATGACGAAAAAAATCATAGCTAAAACAATGCACCAAATATAACGTACTGCATCGCGAAGACGAATCCGCATAGCCTTTGTAATCACGATTACCACAACGATTATACCGGGCTGCCTTTACGCTCTAGTAACTTCCGTGAAAATTGCAAGAAGATTCTAATCAGAGTACCATATAATTGGTGAAAACGCGGCTCTAGAAGAACGAGGAACAGGAACGAGGGAGACGGTTCTAAACTTTAAAGGATATAAAGAATTAAGAAGCGAATATAAGTGGGCGAACGTACGGTGCAACTGGATTACTCGCATGCGCACTACTGCAGTATATACATGATGATTATGCATCTTGCAAGGTCTACCTTTAATTAGGTCGTTCAACCTTCCATCGACGGTCACAAGATACTCGAACGAATGATATCAGCACTTTTTATTATCACATCAGCGGTATTCTAACACTTGGCTAAAATTAGTCATATAGTACGTATAGAACGGATTTTATTACCGATGTGAAAATTAATGCGAAATTTCATTACGAAATCGAATTCAGCATATATTGGTATAAATTATTTCAAACGAATTATTCCACGGGTATATTAGTGTTGCGATAAAATCGAATAAATAATAATCAATATACTATATATAGCTTAGGGTGTGCCAAAAAAAAAAAAAAAAATTCAAACGCACATCAACATTCCGGTAGAGCATCTCAAATAGAATATCTCAGCCAAATATCAGCTCTTAATATTGATAATTATAACTGCCTAATTTCGTTACTAATTTTTGTCACTAAAATAGGCAGTTCTAAATATCAATATTAAGGTGGCTCAAGCACGAACACGTTCAGCTACAGAAAAAAATAATTTTTTAGTATATAGTACATAAAGTACCCATCTTCACGTACGCGAAATCTCAGACCAGGTCAACGACTAGATAAGAGAGATAAAAATTGTTGAAATTCGATTTTTTAACACAGGGCTTATGGGAGAATCGCGCCGAAAGACTTGGGCCGGGTAATATCTCGATATTCACGCTAGGGATGTTGTCGAAAAACTAGAGGAATGTAGATTAGATCATGAGAATTACAATCACCGCAATAAAATATGAGGTCGACGACTTTTTTCAAAAGATATTGAATGTTAAAGTGTCGGAAAATTCGTAGTTGAGAAAGGTTTGGTAGCCGCCTGAAGAACTGGCAGCCTCGCACACATCACCTGATCTGAATAACGCAAGAGCGCATGCGCGAGAATCGAACATCGCTAGTAGACCTAACCTATCATTCGAAGCATCTGTCAGTGGCTGATTGCGACGTTGCCGTTCTTCTCTGTACAGTACCGTAACGTAAAATTACTCTTATTTTACGGTCTTTATTTAGCGATATAAACTAATAATTATGCACGTGAAATTATCAATAATTTTATTAGAAGTAACTGTATTGTCACAAAGATGCGTTTTAGGGGGAAAAAAGAGGGCCTTGCTTTAGCCCCCACAAAAATCGGACCTTCGTGCTTGAGCCACCTTAAGAGCTCACATTTGGCTGAGATGTTCTATTCGAGATGTTCTACCGAAATTTTGATGCGCGGTTGAAAAATAAATTGTTTTTCCGCAGAGTCGTATGACTCTATGACGCTATGACTCAATGTTTACAGGCGAATATCTCTTAATCGGTGAGAGTTAGGAAAATTCTATCTCAGTACTTTTTTGTAGAGCGTGAAATTTCCTATAAAAATCTGTCTTCAGATAGTTTCTAAATCAAGCCGGTTATGACAAAAAGCAATTCGAAGATTTTCCGATTTTTTTTTCACATGTTATTCAAATCAAAAATGGGAAAACTGAGTTAGGCAGTTCTAAATATCAATATTAAGAGCTCATATTTGGATGAGATATTCTATTTGAGATGCTCTACCGGAATGTTGATGTGCGTTTGAATTTTTTTTTTTTTGGCACACCCTAATATAGCTATATATATTATATATTGGTTCGGGATATACTGCGGATACTGAGCGTAAGGTAGCTGCTGAGATCCGAAATCAGAGGTGAATTCGAGTCGACGCCCACACATATGGAACCGTTCGCCAGGGTACCGGTCTGTTAATTGTTCTGATGGATTTAAAGTTGGCGCCCGAAATAAATGAATGTCGTTCGAGCAGGCGCGGCGGGTACGGGGACCGTTCAAATATATGGACGTCACGGATTGTAATTCTTCGGAGGATCGCGGTGTGCTCCGTTCTATACCCAAGTCTTCCGTGTCCTTCGGAGGGATTGTTACTTGCATGGAAGGCTGTCTTGGCTGTACATCGTGGGTATCCGCATATACGTACACGTATTATATGTAGGTATACATATACAAGGTAGTTCAGTGGGTATATGTAATACCCGAGGATTCTTACCATCTGTAAAAACGATCATTTAACAATCTTTTATTCTCGCCAAGAGATATAAAGATACGGTTGACTGTCGAAAAGAGTTTTGAGATTCGTTGAAAAGTGGTAGTGAAAAAAAAAAAAAAAAAAAAAAAATCAGGTAGGATATCAATAAGCCGTTTAATTGGTAGTGAGTGATAAAAATTTAACTTCTAAAAATATAAACCAGTCGCCTTGTTTACGATCTTCAAATTCGTCATTTCACCTGTAATAGAAAAAAAATAAAAAATAAAAAAAAATAATAATAATACTTGAGGAGCTTATGCAAATTAGAGTTATTAAATGTTCCAAAAGATGGTTAGTATAATTCAGGATAGCCTTTTTTTTATTCCTTTTTAAATAATTAAAACGAGAGCTCAACCGCATACCTATACTTATAATCTTATTCCACCGAGTTTTAGACAAACGCAAAATAAACCACAAGAGTTTTGTCAATAAAAAAAAAAAAAAAAAAAAAAAAAAAAAAAAAAAAAAAAAAAAAAAAAAATAACGAGCTCACATATATTAGACGTTGTAAAATCCATAGAGTTATAAAATAGTCCTTGTTTAAGTTACACACGTCGATCAAGTATCCTTATCTAGTTATATTAGTCTCAAAGGCAAATTGGAAATCCACAGTTCCACTCGTTTGAATATGTCATGAAAATATTAATCAGGTTATAAATTACGTGTTAACATTGGGTTTTTATTTTAATTAGCGATTAGCACAGTGTTATAACGCCATCATTATATTTATAACTATGTTATAAAATATTAATTAGTAATAATGAAAATATTGATGATAATAATAATAATAATAATCTCGCTCAGAGTTATGGTATAAGATAGCACCGTTTTGGGTTAAATTAAAACCGCTTCACAACCGCATGCGGTATAGATTTTATTACCGAAGCTGTATTATTATTGACTTTTTTTTTTTTTTTTTCTAAATTTAAATCACTGGTAGGCTTTGGAAAAATATTCTATGGACTCAGTTTTTTCACACCTGATTTTCTATATTTTCAGAAACAATTTGACATTATTTGAGATTTTATGAACTCAGCTGTGTATAACTAAATTGAATCTTCCGAACCAATGATATATAGATACAGAGACACGGTCAGTTTTCTCTCTGTCCCTTTTCTTCTCTGTTAAGTGATTTACAAAAAAAAAAAAGAAAGAAAAAATGACTTGAAATCAAAAATTCTTCGTATCTAAGTATTGAATTTATCGAATATCATTACGGTTTTCCCTCAAATGAAATTAAATGAATCCACCTAGCTATAATATTTCATCGGTGCAACCTGTACCGCATACGACAACAACTTTTTCTTTATGGTGGAATTAATCTACCTAAAGGCAAAGTCCATAAAATATCAAATGTCTAAAAATATTATATACCCATGAGAAAGCCCGTCATGCACATAATCATGTACAACGATATCGATAAAGTTTACCGCATTTGGTTAGAACGGCTAAAACATTACTTGCGTTATCGCGGATAAGGCGGGTCGAATGCAGTTAGCTGTGTCTGTGTCATGAACACGGTGCAGCATTCGAATTCGCATATTGGTGGAATTGCGGTGTTTGTAGTTACGTACAAACGACGCGACATGCGGCTTATACTTTATAGATTATGTCTGTTTCGAACGGTGCTGTGAACGCGGACATGGTCGTTGACTGCGGGTGGTTACTGCAGAGTCGAGACCCCCGCATTTAACCGCGGGCCAAGATCGCTTGACAATCGCGACTGCAGCCGTATGGCGTAAACGCGGTTAAACCTCAATTTACGGTTCTACAACTCGCATAATAACCGGCCTGAATGCAACGCAGATAATACTTATTACCCAGATAGGTGAAATACGTCTGAGTCAACTGTATCCCCTCCTTCGGACAACTTCTTCGGCCCACACTTATTCTGGTCAAGAAAATGGGCCTCGTTAATTTATAAATCGTTAACGTCACTTCGGGACCGAGGTGCGGGTTTAAGGTGAGCGTAAATTTAGCGGATGGTAAGGAGGTGCCAAACTTTAAAATCACCACATAAACAGAGACTCGTCGGCACTCGGCCTTTGACCATGCATCGTCTCTATATACTCACGAAGAGAGTTGCTTATGCTACTCTTCGCGCCGACCCAAAAGGCAAAGAGCACATGAACCTGACGCTTTTATGTGCTTTCAATATTATTTCATACACGCCAGTAGGTATCTTTCGAGGAGGATATATACTTTTGCCTGTTGAAATATTTGTTCGGAACTTCCGCGAGCTTATACTTTATTTCTTTATTTGGTCTCATGCACGCGTGGGACGTTTTATTATGGAGCAAAATCTGCGAAAATTAATCAACGAGTTAGGAAAAAAAAATTAAATTAGCTCTATATCCACGGAGAAAAATGTGCTGTTGAATTTACTGTGTGCTTAGTTGTATATGTGACAGCTACTTTTTTGCAGTAGAAATGATAAGAATAGTGGTAACATTTAATCTGCTGCAATGTACCAAATACTAGAATTGTGGTAATTTCTACTACAAAAAGGAGTTGTCACATATCCAACTAAGTACATAGTAAACATTTTTCTCCGTGTCCTTCCTGCCTAGGAAGTATTTTACTTGGTTGATTTGTCCACAAAATTTGTTCCCACATAGGATTCGAGGTAATGTGTATTCTCAACATCTGAGATAGTATAGGGAAGTCGTTCGGTAACGGGGTCAAAATCTATTTGACACTGACGCCGTTCACGTCGTTGGTACTGTTTTCTTCATCTCAGTGCAGTGCTGCAGTGCAGTGGAGTGCAACGTGATGCGAGGGCGAATTTCCTCTAGTGTATCAAGTCCCATGCAAATTTATGGGTAGCGGTTGGACGAGTCAAGCCAAAGAGCCTTTCGATTTTATTGAGTATTCGAAGACTATTACAACCTGGAATAGACGCTCGACGAACCGCTTACTCGTGTCCGTCTTCTTTCGCTGCAATGTTACGTGAATGTATATCCACATAGTACATACGTACGAAGGACAAGGAGAGAATACGTACAGATCGGGGAGATCGCGAGGACTTAAACTTTACGAGGAACTTATCCAACGCCTTATATTTATGGCCGATATTGCTTCGTAATACGACCAAATACCCCTCCCCATTTACCTTTGTCTCTCACCATCTACATACTATTACCGTCTTGTTGTCGCACCTCGTAAACCTTATGAAACTGTGAAATGTAGCCCATTTTTGCCTCAGTCTACCTTTCTAACAAGTAACGTTACCCGAGTGTCACTCTCCGATTTTAATCAAACTATGAAAAACTTGTAGAACAGTCAAAAATAATCGACACGTATTTTTTTATACGTGCAAAGGCTGCATTTTAAGCGTGGTAACCACCCGATGCATTTTTAACCACCTCAAAAAACGGCGGGTGACAACTGCAATACAAGGCATTTCGGAAGGAAATATTTATAAAAAAAGTTACAGATTTTTAAAACATGCATCGAATGATGGTATTGGATTGACCTTCACTGCAGGTGTCGAAGCAAGGTCAGGGCCAATTTGCAGTTCGTACATGGAAACTCATATTTTTATTATATGTTGAGAATCCTCTGCCTATTTATAGGATTGAAATTTTTGTCATTTTTTTCAACGCTTGTTAATTGTGAGGTAACAATCATTGATGACGTGAAAAACGGTGAAAACGGATGCATATTTTGAAACTCTACAACTTTTCTCATGAACATTTCCTTCCGAAATGCCTTGTATTGAAGTTGTGACCCGCCGTTTCTTGAAGTGGCTAAAAATGCATCGGGTTGTTACCACCCTTGGAATGCTGCCTTTGCACATATAAAAAAACACGTGTCGATTATTTTTGACCATTCTACAAGTTTTTCGTAGTTTGATTAAAATCGGAGAGTGACACTTGGGTAACGTTACTTGTAAGTGCTGGAGTTGAGGGTGGCGTGGGTTTTGCCTACAAATAGAGTCTAATGGAATATGGGCTCGATTTATCAATACACCAACACATTGAGGCTTATTTTTTCAAACAATTTTCACGGATAACTTCACGAGAATTTCCATTGTTCATCACATTCTCTATTTTGTTGTAGAGATTGATCTGATCATTTAAAAAAAAAAAATACCTACTCACGTAGGAATAAAATACATCTATCAAGCTGCAGCAACCGAAAATCTGGTTTCTATTCTCCTCTTTTTATCCGGTTGGTTAGTAATTTCATTATTGTTATTCTTAGGACAAATTTGGTCCTAGAGTATTTTCCTCTCTCTCTCTCTCTCTGCAAGAATAATTTTTTTCCTATTTTTATTTTTTCCATTTTATTTGTACGTGAAAATTTGGAAAGCTGCAGGTTTAAGGTTTTAGTTTCAATATTTTCTATGAATATAGTACGGGTATCCACGTATAGTTAAGTATTTTATTAGCATTTTAATGTATTTGTTACCGAGGAGATGAATAAGTGGAAAATTTCAACGCAGTTCTGAAATCATAAACTTGCGTACGCTATAAAACAAACAGACTTAATCCTAGAACTGTGATTATGCACTCAATGTTATGCCCATTGTTACTTACCCTATAGCTTCGTTTGTTTTATGGCATAGTAATAATACGGAGGTTTAACAGCGACTGATATTTACTGATTTTAACTCTTAATTACCTGCTAGTCGGGCTGGTGCAAGCGGTTACTACTTATAACGTGTATAGTTAAATATCTACCATTTCTCGATTCTCACGTTCTCTATAATTTCCGATAATCTATATCGCTTATCTTATATCTCTTCACGCCACGTACTGTTATTCATATCAACTGCTCCTCGAAACTGGATATTACTACAACACTTATCTTCAAAATAATTACAAATTTCTACAATTTCATTCACGAATAAAAGGTCCGTGAAATTTTCAACCGCAAAGATTTATGCCTGTAAAAATAAAAATAAAAATTAAAAACTTCCACGTATACCTAAATACACATCTGATGAAATTTTATTGATCAAAGCAAAAAAAGTAAATCAGAAATAAAACCGGACAAGCATTGAGATGTTAAATTTCTCGCAATGTGAAGATCGTTACGATTATCACGTACGTGCGCCTATAACACATGGCGTGTCTTCTAGCGAGCTATTCTAAGCCGCTCTTATGTTAATTCCCGCCTCGGGCAGGTCCAGTCCTTGCCCTGGCCTTGGCCGACAGATTCAATGTCAGAGTCAACTCTCCTTGCAAGATGCCTGCTGACGTTTTGCGTCGATGTTTACGCATTGAATTATCAAACTAGATTCCGGAATTTTTATTCAAATACTTATCAGAAGTTAGCGATGATTTATTCATTTCTGTATCACAACAATTTTTTGTACGACATATTCATATATATATATATATGGATATATATATATAAAGAATTTTTTTGTCACGCTATTCGGCAGCTTCTGCGTTTGTAACAGAGTATGAAAGATAAAAATCAATCTTTATCCGGATACTTTTTCATTTGTGAAAAAGATCGTGCCGATGCTACTGAGGGGATTCCTGTATTTCTCGTCCACGAGAATGCTGTGTGATTCGCTTGTTAATTAAGCACTTATATTGAGCGAAAGGCGGCGTTGAAATGTCTTTTTTTTTTTTTTTTTCGTTTTGGCACTGATCAATAAGATAATTTCGATTCTAGACTCCAGAGTCCAGATCGAAGTGATTAAATCGAGTGAGTCGAGCGAGCCGAGCTGCATCTTGGAACGGATAATTGTCTCACGTCGAATCCTGCTCTCAACCCAAGCCAAAGCCAAGCCAAAGCTAAAGCCAAGCCAAAGCCAAAGCCCGAGTGCTTGTCTGTCTTTCTTGAACTTGCCGGTTGAACGAGTAGTTTGGTTTTATTTTAAATTTCGTCAAGGTTGACTCGCGCCAGTGAGTCCCTCGGTGTCTGGCGCCGGATCACGTATTCGATCGTATAGCAAGTCTCAATTAACAGCTGAGGATTGTTAATCGAAAGATGGAATCGGTTTTATATAAATTTATATTCACTTCTCTTTAATGCACTAGACTTGTTTTTAGATTGAAATTGATGGTTGCTCTGCAATATGTACTTCAATTGTAAAAAATAACGATGATGATGATAATTGATGATAATGACAATAATAATAATCATAATATTTACAATATGAACAACCATCTCTATTTTACAGATGATAATAATATAGTTCATATTTCCAAGTTGGTAAATAAATATATATACATGCAAAAATTTTTCCATGGAAACTGTTACGAGCGTTTCAAAGAACGTTGTTCAGTCGTCAAGTATTACGAGCTTGTAAACTTCAAATGGCAAATACTAAACATTTCTCATTTTTTCACCCTAGTCTTTATCGTGCCGTTGTATACTACTCTAACTTCTTCTGTAATACGTTTCTATTGTAAGCTGCGAAAACGGTGTATTTTTCAAAATTTTTAGCCTCAAATAACGATCCGAATTATTTCAGTTTTGCAAATATATATAGGCAAAATTTTCGGATTAAATAACGGGACATAACGTGCCTACATTGCGGATGACAAAATTTTGTGAATACTATTAAATTATTCCTGTAGAAATTTGTACGGGTGGCGATACTCCGGTCAAAAATATCCGATGGATTCTTAATTCACTGAGATTATAATTCCGTTTTAAGGTAGGCGGAGGTTCATCCGAAACGGGACCCGGCAATTAAATTGATTAGTGTAATTAGTCGGCTTATAATAACAGCGTATAGACAGCAAGGGCTGTCGTTCGGTTGAAATCGAGTTAAGTTGCGACGGAAATCAATACGTTTTCGGACCTGATAACCATGAATTAAAGTTGAATGGGTTTAGGTGACTAAAATGGATCGAAGTCTTCGCTTTGATGGCAAATGGATTGAATCAGATTTATATAGCTGCACGACGAGCAACCGATTACATAACTTGTTTTGATTGCATTTCGGTGGATTATAGAGCACTCGGGTCTCCATGTATGGAAAATATCTTCTTGGTTTCTTTAGCTTTTTCTATAGTATATATATTCACCTATATATGTAACCTATGTATACACATATATACAGCTACTTCTTCTTACGAGTCTCGTGCCCGCTACACATTTCTCATCGGGTGGGCGATTCAATTCTCGATACACCATACGAAAGCTATACGAACACATTATATATACTTCACAGAAATTAAAACGTCCATACATCACAGAGGCGCGTGTAATTGTTTGGAATAGATAAATTTTCACCCTCGTCGAGAAGCCGCCCAATGTGAAATATTCACCGTGGTCACGGCAAGCCAACAAATCACGCGGGAGACCGAGAAAAAAGAACCAAAATGTATTAAAAAAAAAAAAAAAAAAAAAAAAAAATAGATAAATTAATTAATAATCAAATTTCGAAAGGAGTCGGCAGCTTTTGAACGCGTAAATAAAATTAGGGAGTACGACGCCACTCGACTATCAATATAAATTCACCTGTTTTACATATATATAGATAGATATCTAGTCGAAGTAATGTGGTTTACCCTGGTGTATTATAAGTGCCAGACGCTTTGTTCTATAAGCCTGGAATCTTAAATTGATAAGAAGTTGAAGAAAAATGAACATAAAGTACGAGAAACTTACGGGTTTAGCTACTGTGATGAAATTTTAGTATAAGTATATAGCTCGAATTTCAATAAAAAAAATAAAAAAAAAAAGACTTCGTATATTCGAATATTGATTTATTTATGATATAAAGTATTTTTTTTTTTTAATTTTTTTATTTCTTCCTTTTTATTAGAGTGATTCTGGTTTTAGTAGCTGTTATTGCTATCGACAGAATATTGGTTATTACTCAAGAACGTTGGCTTGTAAATTGGGTAAAGAAAAAAGAAAAAAAAAAGCAAAGAAATAGAAAAAGTAGCAATATACACTATAATATGTGATTGTAAAGTTGAGTGAGGGTTAAAAAAAGAGAAGTAGCAATGTTGATTAATGATTCGAAAACGACTGTTAATTATAATAATCTTAGCAACACGTACGTCATGTGTTTTTGTTCGCATGTATGTAGGTATTAAAGGTATGAAAGCCCTCTTTATGGAAGATTTTTATGTGCTTTTAACAGCCAAAAAGATATTCGAGTTGGTTTGACTTTAATGAGACATCCTGTAAAACGAGTGACGGGCGAATGGCAGGCTAATGGTAATATTTCCTATATTGCAAGAAGAAAGCTTCGTCGTATTAGTCGACCAATCGAATGACGGTTCTCCGTTTCCCGACAAACACGTAAAACCATAAACGACGTACTTAAAGCCTTTTAATTGGTTAATATCCCACAGCGACGCACGGTGCGGTTAAATATATATCCTCTCTTACGATCTCTGATTTCACAGATATCAGACGTTCAACACCCGTTATTAGGCTACGATTCTGTATTCGATTGGCATTGATCGCCCTCGACCGATCGCTAAACCGATCTCTTACTAATACCCGCGCAAGTCACACTTCTCACAGTCTCTGCAGTCTAGAAAGACACGTTGGTATATTATAGCCATAATTCGCACGCGGGAGGTTCTAATTCGCGCTCGGTATTCCTCGCTGCTGGAAGGGGGGTTTCACCTATTTCAAAAGAGGGCGATATAAGTGGCGAGATAAAAAATTAGCATACTACGCCCGGGTCCAGGAGGGAGCGAAGGGTTTGCGTGAGAACGAGATCAGACTGGATCAAAGAGAAGCGAGAGGTTGACCAACGGGCATTTGCGTAAACACAATGCTTCTTGCCCCGCACGCGCTACTACTCGCGCTGGTTGTGCAAGAAACCGAGTAAGCAACCAGCCAGCCAACCAACCAACCAACCAACCAACCAACCGACCAACGAACCACTACTACTATTCCTCAAGAGTGACTATACCTTCTCTTTGCCGAGTTAACTCTGTCCGGAATAATATTTATTCGAAGACGAACGCCCATTCCTTCGTGTACCGTACCTCGTTTACACTACTGAAAGCCGGTTATGTCGGATTATCTTTAATTAACCTAATTGCGAATACGTGGTCCGAATATTCACCAGCTCTCTTCGGGACTTCTTGATTTGTAGCTTATACATTTGCAAATCAAGATGTACACCGCGATCTCTCCAAGTCTACACCTAAAATTAACCGAGGACAGTATAATAAACTCGTCGTTTTTTTCTTTCGCACTTATTTTTCAAGGGTGAAGAATTCTCTTCTCTCGACAAAGAAGTGGCGTTAATTACCGTATGATAAATTTGTCCTGATATGTTCGACGCCAATTTTCTCAGATTATCAGTTTACTCGTGTCACTCTTGTAGCAGTCATCCGCAGGTTTTGTCTATACGGATGAACGGCGGACAGACGGTTGCAGGCAACCGAGGAGAAACTGGTTCGGTGTATAACCAAGATTAGAATCATCCTAAAAACTCAACCTGGACCCTGGGTTTATCCCTTTGAAACTCATCCCGCGCGAGTAAACACCTGTTGCGGACGATGCCGATCTGTAAAACAGATCCCTATTCCAAGAAACTTATCATTATAAATCTGTGTTATAAATTTCATCCTTATGGTTGTCTACCGAGCTACCCTTTACTTCATACGCATACGCACGTACGGGTATTACCTCATATCCTCCAGTATGCACATAGACTTAGGAGTCGGTAGTTCTCACGTATTATACATCTATATGCATTAAAATATGCTTTTATGTATTATGTATTCGAGTTAAAATTTATCGACGACATATAGCTATGATAGTTTGACCTAATCTTTTTAAGTTTGTTTGGAATATGACGGTTTCTTATTATCAGTAGAGCTTGTTTCATATTCCTAGCATCATTTTGCTTAGCGAGTCACTCCTGCCAATTCCTTTTCTACAGTCTACTCGCTTAGCCAGCGGCCATTTAAATTCAATTTCAATAAAGGTAGAATTTAATCTAAACGGCGACGAGGAGACCATGAATTGCGCAATTTTACGAGCCATCAAGCGGTGCTCCCTACCAGACGCGTACCAGTCGTTTCGTATCTGCAATAGCTCGACATTATCAGCACAGACCAAGCCCAGGTTTACTACAAACCATGGCCTCAGGAGTTCCACTACTCATGGATCGTACCTAACTTGCATGGCTTTCCACTTCTTGGTTTTATGCCGTTATCATTTTGCTATTTCTGTAATTGGTATATACCTACCTACCTATCGTCAAACTCGCATTAACAATAAAATGTCACGCTATATAGAACCGCTTTCATAATTTTCTACATATAATATGATACTACAACAATTAAAGTATGTATACCAACTTTATACTACATACATTGCAATATTATAGTTTTCAGATATGCATTATGTAGGTATACGCGGAAATCCATTTCTCTGCCACGGCACGGAACGGCACGTCACGTCCGTCCAAAGATCGATTGATGCATAAGTTAACGATCGGAGTACGGAGCACCTGTCATCATGAGGTAACGACATAATGTCTAATCGAAACCGATGTAAGCTCAGTCGTGCGCGAAGAATCTCGCTCCCAGGAGTTATACCTACCTCGGTTTAGTTTCAGCCACTATGATATCTCGCACAGTGGGCTACGTGGATCAAGTCCCCAGCCATCCATATAGAAGCTATACATAGGTACTTTATACCTACTCTATATGTGACGATTGACGCATATATACCTATTACTATGACTTGAGACGAGGGTCTATGAACTTCTGAAATAACGAAAGACCAGACTCATTGGGAGGAGAAAAAAAAAAAAAAAAAAAAAAGAATAGAAAAAAACAATCATTGCTCCCGCGGTCAAGCGCAAAGATCATTATACGTACCTTACGAGATTATAATACACCCATGCGTGGTTCTCTATAAGGCAGAACTCTTGGACTGGGTGCGGCTAGCCGCCTATTCTGGTCTATGTTTCGATACTATTCAACGGTATAGTTGTTACCGGCTTTCAAAGGCTTTTGTGCGCTGTAGGTACTTCTCATATACTTTTGAGTTGTGGTAATCGAAGGCACGTTGAACCCGTCCGGTTCTCCTCGCGATGACTTGATCATAAAAATTGTCATCTTAACTTGTACGACGCAGGTAGATCAGCATTTATCACCTGATTAGATAACAGATTGGAGACGAGCACGACGGGTCATTGCATAAAAATTATTCTTATCTTTAGAATAATTTGACTATTTTTTTATTTATTTATCTTCACTTCTTACATTTATTTATGATTTTCATACCACTTTAGGCACTTATAGTAGAATTAATTAGTCTTCCATGCCATAAGATATAATGATTTAAATATCGCGCCTCGACCGCGACAGTCTTATCACTGATTTCACTGATGAATTATTTAACGGTATGCTTACTAATTTGGAATTTTTGATTAAAAATCCTCGGTTTCTAACGAGAGTTTAGAACTTCGACATTAAACCTGAGGAGAAAAAAAAAATGCAGTTGAAAATAAAAAGCGGGTAATATTCGCTAAAAATCAAGTTTTATACATCGAAAATAAGGTAGGAATATTGATCTGAACTTTAAAGCAAACGATGGCGAAATAAATACGAATAATATAAAAAAAAAAAAAAAAAAAATAATTTGAATAAATTTCTTCATTTAAGGAGAAATAATAAATAATTGATCAGGCCAGGTAGTTCGAATGTTTTATTTATCTCGTATATAGTAATATCATTGATTTTGATGTGCTAATAAATTTTTTGTCTCTCAGCTATTAAAAGTTCTCGAAAGAGTATCAATTTTCATTACCTACTATACGTTCATTTGAAAGTATATTTTTTATCTTAAAAACTTGTCAGAATCTCTATTTAAGTCTTGGTTGGGTGAAGCGTGCGCGTACCACGTTCCACTCTCTTTTTAAACGATGCATCGCATCGGTGTACTACACCAGCCGGAGGATAGTTCCTGAGCTTAGCTTAGCCATGGGCTCCCGTTCCCACCGGAGACTTCAATCGGCTCAAAGATGCATCCATAATGCATCAACGCACGTACTAATAGCCGGCTAATGCGCGGCGCAATCGAGCTAAAATCCAATGCTAATTAGACGAAAGTGACGCGGACTCGCGCGCATGTGTAATACGACCGCTTCGACCGGCTCTGTCCGTCTCTGCAGTCCGTGAGCTCATTCGTTCGCCGACCCTTTGGCCTATCCTGGGATCCATCGCAGCTGTCAACACGAATTGATTGCTGATGGAAACTATCAACTGTAACATTTTCTGTGTTGTATATATATATATATATAGACGAGTATTCAGAGTTGTTGCTCAACGCGCGTCAGAAAGGCTTGCAAGTACTTCGGTAACCACTATATAGCCACTCACCTTATTTCGTATAATTAATAAGGTCCGTTTTCTGCAGAACGCGAAATAAATTTAGTCGAAGTACCATCGATAAAATTATTGACTTTATTCAGTTTCGGTCGTATATTAGGATTCCCGTTTACGGTTTTATTCTCTATATGTAGGTAAGGAGTAGGTATGTAGCATGTATTAAGCAACGACACGTACATACTTATTGCCACTGTGAATTGGGTCTTGGGCAATCTTTACCTGGTTATTTTTGTTTGATCGACAAACTTCGAACATATCTAGTAGGTACCTATAGGTGTGTTAAAAAAAAAAAACGCTGTCGAGTTACATGAGCAAAGCAAATATAAGCAACAGATCACCGAATATCTCACTTACACCGTGTACATCATCAAAAATATACCGATGGAAGTATACGATTGCTAATTCGCGAACGATGTAGCGATAAATCTGATCGCACAGATAGCCAATATCTACGACTAGGAAAGAGAGATTGAAAAATAGGAAGAAGAAAAAGAAAAAAAAAAAAAAAAAAAAAAATAAAAATAGAGAAATACTTGCGCTCTCTCGTACCCATACGAATATCTGGCAATTTAAATTTATTTCACAAGGTAAACTACCTACTGGCGGTTTATAATCGTTAAAAATAATCTCAAGTGGAGCGAGAGTTGATTTGCAGAATGAAAGAGATAACCACACCACTAATTCGATATGAATATCAGTGAAACTTATAACCTACTCGCATGATATTACTATTATTATTATCGTCGTCGGTCAGTTGTTATAATCACTGCAGTGACATTGACCGAGGACTATAGAATTTCCGAGTAAGAATCGCCGGCGTAACTTGACCGTCTCTAGGTCTGAACTAGGCGGTAATTCAATGGATCAATTTATTGTACGGCCTCCAATTACTGGTACTCGTGTCTATTATTATAGGTAGAAAAAGTGATTCTAAGCTCGCCTAACGATTGCCGCACCTCGGAGGGACAAATCGGTTGACAGCGACACTCCGGGGCGTCACTCACGCCTATAGGCACGAGCTAGAGCTCGATCTCGAGCTCTCCTTAACGTACGATACTTCAATACTACCACAGTGTCATTCCACTATAAACCACCACGAGTGGTCGAGGCAGCCTAGTTTTTCTAATGACAATTATGCTTCCATTTCTGTCACCGATTATCGCATTCTCTTCACGTTTCTTTATTTAAACTAAACTGGTCTCGCATGTCATGCGGAAAAAAATAAAATAAATAAAATTCTATTCCTTTACGGGGACGAACGTTTCAAGAAAAATTCTCATATAATGGGTACTAAAAATCATGAAAAAATGAAAAAATGAAAAAAAAAAAAAAAAAAAAAAATTGCAGAATTACGTACAACGAAACGGATGTAAACTAGTTTTGGTATAGTCAGGCGTTATTAGATATACTGTTTCAACACTTTGTGTAGAATTTATGCAGCTTCTATATATCGTGTATGTTGGTATATTGTGAAGTTTATAATGTCAATACGCCCATATCACAGGCCGTTGCTTCTATTATACATTCTTATGCACAACCAGACCCCTTAGGTATTCACAGAGTGGCACAACAATGCCTCTGGCATTATCATCGCGGACGAGCTAACGTAAGCGGTAGGTACACGTACGTACGTACTCGTCGAGTATATAGTTCCGCGCCTACTCCCACGCGAACAAATAAATTGTAAATAAATAGGCATCAACTCGATCCATATTTAACGGGTGCGTTATATGTATATGTATAGTAGCTGGTAAATTATACTAGCTGCAGTCTATGGGTATACCTTGTACATTATAGTCGTATACACCTATATATAATATACATATATATATCGCTTTACCATGGTCGGGAGTTAATTTTAACGAGAGAATGAAGGCAAATCTAATTAAAACAACGCGGGTGAAAGTAGGAACAGGTTTCAAATAACCAGAAATTGAATAAATCGACCTGTCAGCACTGCCAGCCTGGGAATTACAATAAAACTATACAACGACTGTTTCATTTCATATAAACTACAGCTCCTCGCACTCTTCCACACTTCTTATTGCATTTATTATTATCTTGGTCCAGTACAGGTGTATATATCATACCTACACAGAAAGAAAGGTTAACTTGATTCAAGACAATTTTGCGGTCCAAAAATGAAGACCGAAATTTTCTCGGATCAAATCAAAAATTTTCTCGAACCAAGAAAATTGTCCCAATTTTCTTGGTTCGAGAAAAATTTTTGATTTGATCCGAGAAAATTTCGGTCTTCATTTTTGGACCGCAAAATTGTCTTGAATCAAGTTAACCTTTCTTTCTGTGTACGTTTTCTATTTGTTAAATTCGTCATTAGTTTGATTATCAAAACATTGTTCAGACAATTTTTAAAAATCATTTTTCTATTCAATCTTATCGATTTAGTATGGCGATTGTTTCCATCTTTTTGTTTCATTGATTTTATGACATTGAAGTTTGCATCGTTGGAACTCAACGAAATTCAACGTAAATTAAAAAAAAAAAAAAAAAATATACATAGCATAAAAATGATCTACCGTCAGTGTCCTGGTTATGGAACCTGTACGGGTTTTGGAACACTTTGGTCTAGTTATCGAGAAATAAAATTCTAAACGTATTGGTATAATAAAGAATTTATTATAGAATTTAGATTATAAGAATTAAATTATAGAATAGAATTTATTTAGCGGTTCCATTACTAGAACACCTCAACATCGCCTTGTACCAGTTAGCGAACCCCCAACCGTCAATAAACTTACATCTCGCTTAAACAACACCAAAAAAGCGAAAGATAGAAGAGTAATTAATTTGATGAATTATTTCAGAGTATCGTGGTTGTTGAAAATAGATTGTATAATTTAAATAAAGTATTAGTTCATGATTATATCAATTTCTAAGCTCGGGGTAATCAGTAACCTGAATTCAATCCCTCCGTTCCAAAACTAGTACATTTGTGGGTTCCAAAAAGGGGAGAAATGGACTTTTGGGGTTCCATAACTAGGCCATTAGACAGGTGTTGCATTTAATTCAATATTAATTAATTTTTTGATTTCGTGAGAGTAGAAACGCGTAAAAATCAAAGGCAAGATATAGCTTCAGGCATTAGAAAAATTAAATTTCATAAATTAACAAAAGAAACCTGTTGAAACGCATTCTGGAGGGCTTTTTAATCGTAAGGAGTTCCATAACTGGTACACTGACGGTAACTAGGTTTATTGACATTTTAAAGTTATTTCTAATCATTTTCACTTTTCAAACATGGTAGGATCATTTTTGGTTAATTAATATATTAAAAATTTTTTTTTTCGGATTCCGTTGCGTTCCAACGATGCAGACTTCAATGTCATTTGATTTTACAGATTTCAGCGTCCTTTACTATAACTATACCATCGTCAACCGTGCCATTAACCTTGCGAATTAGATAATGTATTCACTGACCAGTGACTGGGGGGAATTTTAGCGGGTATTCCCCAGTTTACAGGTGAATATACCTATATATGTAACTATATATGGATTTATCTACGTCTATGTCGCAGATAGTGTTTGCTAGTCAATTAGAACTGCGAGGCAATTATTCTTTGTACTCTGTAACTTTCCATACTCAAAATTGTATCGTATGTACATATTTATATAATAATGCGCAATATTTTCGGGCTCAGAACCACCGTATGACATATATACATATAGTAGTATCGGACTGGATTGTATCGTATACAATAGCGGCACGCTTTGTATATTAGTATATCTACTATAGGTATGGCAATGAGTGATAGAAAAAATTCCAACACCACTTATCTTGTCAATAATCCTCAACTCTGACAATTATTCTTATTCAACTTAATTCAGGGTCGTATGGGTGAATGATATAAAGAAGATGAAAAAAAAAAAAAATTATAATCATGTGCAGAACTATTAGGAATATAAATAGACTGCAAGGTCTGTAATATGTAACATCAGTCTGTATGAATGATTTGTTTCTTTTTTTTTTTTCCACCCGCATATCCAAATGACCTCTCATTAAATAATATAACCTATTGTTAGTCAGCAGATTCGAAGTTTATCGTACAGCCGCAAAAGCTGTCTTCCCAGGAAACGTTATTTTTTATTCTTTTTTTTTTTTCTTGTTTTTTGTTTTTTTACAATAATTTCCAACAATGGTCAAAGCTGCATTCATCCGCGGTACTCATTATTATGGGTAGATATAGAGATTGGAAACGGAAAGAGAAGCTGATCATCATCGACAGCTAAGGAGGAGTGGTATCCAGTTTTTGTGAAGATAGGTTGCGCGTTATAGTCCGAGACCGAACACGTCCGTGTTTTGCTATTTCATAACGTCGTTGTTATTTCTTATACGTAGGCATTTGATGATAATTTCACCCTACTTAAGAACTGGAAGTTCACATAAAATTTGATAAACTACCGTCTGTATTTCCTGTTCGAAAAGAAAATCGTATCAATCATCAATTAATCAATACATAACTCATGAACCTAATCTCGATTTGCTGTCTTAGTATAATATCAGAGTTCGTATACACTCAGAAAAATAACAACCAAAATTTGGTTATTATATGAACAATCACATTTTTTGTTCAGTCAATAAAATTTTTTGTTCAGGCAACCAAAAATTTCGTTGGGATAACCAAAATTTTGTTGAGAAAACCAAATTTTGTTGGGACAACCAAAATTTTGGCTATTCCAACAAAATTTTTGGTTGAATGAACAAAAAAAATGTGATTGTGCATATAATAACCCAAATTTTGGTTGTGTCAACAATAAATTTTTCTCAGTGTATTTTGGTTCTCCCAACAAAATTTTGGTTGTCCCAACAAAATTTTGGTTATCCGAACGAAATTTTTGGTTGACTGAACAAAAAATGTGATTGTGACTTTAATAACCCAAATTTTGGTTGTGTCAACAATAAATTTTTCTCAGTGTACGCAAAAACAGAAAAATTATCTGGACTTTGTTTGTGTTGGTTTAAAATGACGCCGAGGCTTTGAAACTGTAATTTTTCACTGTCTATTATGACTGCACGGTACAGTGGTAGGGTATACACTAGGAAAGTGACCAAGTGGTAAAGCCCCCGCGTATACAATCGGTGGATAATGTATATCTTGATGTAAACTTTAACTCTCAAGTCTCACAAGACTACATGGCGTTGGTTCTGGCTCTTAACACGTAAAACGTACGGAGAACTGGCTTGCCATTAGCATATGTGCCTACCTATAGTACCTACCTCTTACGCTCACGGTTTACTCCTCGCGGTCCTCTCACGTATTATACCTACATGCTCACGAATATCTTATTGCAATTTCTTTTAATGCCAACTCTTTCGACACAGTTTACGGTTCATCACCATCGTATCTCTTCAAGTTATCCACGAAGCGCAGCTGGTATCGACGTCTTCGAAAACCATCAGCTTCCTACATATCGAAACACTGAAACAGCACACATATACGCATAGATTTATATATATATATATATATATATATATATACATATGCGTAAGGATAAGGTAGATGCATAAATAATTTTCTCGACGACGCGCGATTCACCATAAGGCGTCCATCTCGTCTACGTTTATTTCGAAGATGAAGATTAGCTGGACCTGCGTCGAAACGTGAGCACTATACGATCGCTTGGTCCGTCTGCTGCACGTAAATTCACCGGTGCGCGAGTCCGTGAGTTGGAATAAATTAATCGTTAGTGATTTTAGAGGAAGTTACCAGACGCCCGAGTAGGGCACTCAAGTAACAGAACGACGACAAATATTTACTCAGTCGTGAAACAACACTTATTTATATTACTTCAAACGAGCACGCGTCGATTCCGGATCTTCCAGGTGATAAAGACCACCGGAAATACGAAATTAATGATAATTCATGCTACCGGTGCAGATGGATTTCGGCAAATGTTTGATTGCATTAATTTTTTTTTCAATTTTTACGTGAAAACTGGGTAGATGATTCCGATGATCAGTGACCTTGCGAGTTTAGGCTGTTTCCTCGGCTAGGAACGAGGAGTCCATGGTCGGGCGGTGGCCCCGGGCAGTGGGCGTGCCGCCGGATGTTGCGCACCGGAAGTTGGGGACTCGAACGTCGCTCCGACACGCTCGATGCTCGAGAGCCCTGCTAACTCGTACGATTGCTTTAAACTAGCAAATCTACCAGCGTTGGCGGAGCTAGTAGGGCTAGCTAGCGAGACTATGGGCCACGCAAGTGACGACCAGGATGCAAACTCCAGATAAGCTTCGAGCTCGCTCTACTCGTTTGTATTCCCCTATTTAACGACCATGGAAGCAGTTCCCGTTTCGGCATAGTTATACGCGCGTAGTATATACCTTTATCGAGCACCCACGCGTGGTTTACGCAATTTAAATTAACGTTTTCAACCGTAAATAATTACTGGTTTTGATCCTACAGGGAACACCTGTAGCGACGCCTCGAGAAACACCGACTATGTCTTCTGTTAGCATTGTAATTTGTAGCAATTAGTCTTATTTGACATGCGAACTTAATACACGTGTATTGCATGATATCTTATGCTTTAAACATAGAAATAAGTTTTGCAGTTCTTTATTTTCACCCGGCATCGGTATACATAATATTATTTAAGGGGTAAAATCTACTTGCATTCTCTCGATATAAGCATCTGTAAAATTATCGAAATATTTACCCACGGTCGTTAATAGAAACCGGTTCAAATTCACCCATCAACGATCTTTCCTCATTTCTCTGTGTATGTATATATAAATAAATTGTCACGCTAAAACTACCGTTAAATTTTGTTATATAAACTTGGGGCTATAGATAAGATACGAAAGAATAAAAATTGCTATGAATTTTCAAAGGGCAGGCTGGTGAAAAGAATTATTTTCATTTAAAAGGTCAAGAGCATATATATACGGAGTTCATGGACCTGTTTGAGTAGGAAGACGAGTAAATCCATTCGTGTTTAGGATTCCTTTCTATATCTATTATAGAACCGTTGAAGTTGATTTTATTAAGCCGCGAGTTAAGTTATAAGAGCAGGTATTATTTTCGGTTGATAACCACGAGGTGGATAAAAATGCAGCTTCTTCTTTTATGTTTGTACAGCGACTCGAGGGTCCTCTTATATTTTGTTGGCTTTGATTGCATCAAGCTTTTCAACCGAATACGATATACCGCGAAGTGTTAAGTGCTGGTCATTCGATAAAATGATTGTGAGAGTTTTATTTATTTTTTTTAAAACTACCAGCTGAATGATCGGATCGAAATGAAACACAAGTAACGGTATATTAGCACTCGCTCAGCACCTTGATCGCTCTGTATTTTTTCTTACTCATTGTCAGTATTATAACATCCGAGTGGTGCTTCGGGCGCGTGCGATTCAAGTGCAACTCGAACTGACGATGAAATTGAATTGCGCCTAATGACCAACGCGTACAGACGAACAGACAGATCGACGGAATGACGGACTGACGGACGGACACGCCCTTATCGCACGTCACAAGTGCACGCGATCTCTTCACTGACGTGGCCCAGTTTTACTAGCCTACTATTGCGCAGCATTTTTCTTCCTCTTTATTTTTATTTTTTTCATTCATTTTTTTTATTTCCATTTTATAGACACACACTCCACCATTGTCGAGCTTTATTTCGCTGAGAAGCCTCCCATATAGTCGCGATGGTAATTTACTGGAATCTATACTGATTTTAAACCCACGCTGCAGTTGTTAAGCAATCGGGGTTATTCTAGACCTGAGAGAAAGAAAATGAGAAATTAAATTTCAATCAAGGCTGTCAGTCATATTGTTCTCATTTAGACTAGCGATGTCTAGCTCATCTTAAAATAACGGAGATTCTGTCGTTGCGGAGGTTTAGGACGAGTTATTTCACTACGTACGTCTGCCCACACCCTTATGTCATCCACTTTGTACTTGTAGATTCTGGAATGGAATTGCTGTACCTACTGAGGTGAAAATGCAGATAGACATTTATATCGAGATATCGCGTGAAATTTGGAGATCAAATAAATGGAGAATCTTCAGATTGACCCTGAAATGTAGCTGATGAAATACTGAAGAAGTGTTCCAAGTCTGTCCGCGAGCCTCGATTTCATCGGCGATTTCTTAGGAACAGATTTCGCGGCCTATAGCCTAAACCCGTTTCGAACGAGGACTAGCGTCGTTAGGACTCCGGGTATAGTTATAGGTGTTATGGAAGCGAATGTTGAAGGTGAATGGCGGGCGTGGTCCGGGGTAAAGGAGGGACAAGCGCATCCTGCTCCGTGGTTGTCGACGATCCTGATCTTCCACCACGGGATCTTCCACCACGGGATAAACGAGGAACGCACCTTCGCGGCTCTTCTAGACAAAGACCGGGATTTTTCTATACTTTTTTTTTCTTCTTCATCCAGCCGATGTTTCCTGCTCCAAAACGACTACCATCAGACTTTTAGCCCGAGGGCATTTTTTATTGTTTGCCATTCGCGTATTCGTATAACGTTAGTCTCGCCTTTCAACCGAGGAATTGGCCAGGATAAGATTTTTCCTCTCGCAAGATCACAGACGTATGCGTCTCTCTTATACTATGGCGAATCGTGAACTATAGACAGAATAAAAATTTGTCATTTTTTGTTCGTTTCTTCTTTTTTCTATGCTTCAGGTAAAAATCAAATAATTTACTATCGAAACTCTATTAGGTGAGTATAATTTACTTTGAAACACAATCGTGCGGGTTGGTCGAAACTTCATTGAAGCCTATGGACGACACTTTAGGCTTTCATTCTAGCGCAGCCATAAACCTTCGGCATAATGTTTTACGTGTAGACCTTGCGGTTTAAAATACGCAGGTTTCGGTGTGCAACGCCTAATTACAGAGTAGTTGGTGGGTAGCAGCCTAGCAGTTAGCGTTGGGAGTTACCCGCCGCTCCCCAGAGTCCCAGGTCGATCTGGACCAGCCCCTCGTTCTTGTAATCTTTCTTGAACTGGTTTTGTGAAACCCTAATTGGTACAAAAGCCCGGGCTTAGCAGGGTTCTGCTTACATAGTTCACGGCTTAGAGAATAGCGAAGGCTATCCATTCTGTTGATCTTCAGAAGTGTTTGGAATCCCAGTTATCCCAGAAGCTTAGGATTAAGTTCGCAGTTCTCAAGTTTTTCTCCTTTCTTCCTTCCTTTCTTTCTTCTTTGCACAAATAAACCTCAAGGCATATGTGATAAGCTACTCTCTAAATTCGAATCAGTGGAAAGTCACTGATGGCAGTGATAAGTATACCAGAATCACTGACAATCAGTGAAAATGTTACTGATTGTCAGTGATTCTGGTATACTTATCACTGCCATCAGTGACTTTTCACTGATTCGAATTTAGAGAGTACTGCCAGTATTTTATTGCTTGCTCGTGTTCGGTAATACACCCTGATCGAATGAAGAGTCAACTTATCAAAGTATCACACCATATCTTTGGAGCCTAAAGATCTGGTGCTCAATAATCTCCATACGACCGACTCCCTTCTGATTTTGTCTCCTTCATCACAAGGTGGACAAAGACGGTTGAAACCAGACCAGGAGTAACATATATGTATATACGTATGAGTACATATAGGTACATTCACAAGGTTCGTTTCTCCATTGAAAAATTCTTCTGAGAGGTACTAATTTAATAACTAAGGGTAAGCTCGGTCAGGCACGTCCAACAGAAGAGCATGCTCAAGTTGCGAGTGAGTAAAACGGACGGGCAGAACAGGGAGAATCAGGGTGAGGCGGTGCAACCAGACTGTTTGCTCATTAGAGCGGATAATTGCGAACCAGCGCAGCTTCACCTCCGTTTCGTTTACACGTCCGTTCTTCTCTCGGTCGTTTCACCTCCCAACCAGATTCCAAATACCTGCACCTGGACCTCCTCCTTCCTCCTTCCTCCTTCCTCCTCCTTCCTCCTTCTTTCGTTTCACTAGCCACATTACCCACAGCCTTTTCCTAAGGGCGAGAGAACATCTTTTGCAGACCCCCAAGATCGCGTATGGGCGATGACGCGAAGGCGGAGAACTGGCTTTATAAGTTCTTGACCAAGGGGATTTTATTCTCAAACCAAAAGAGAGGGCTGGTTGACCCTTGGCTCCGAAAGAGGTTGATTTAATCGTTCTCAAGATTGAGCCAGTTGACGAGTGAGAATGGGGTTAATCTGTTGTTTGATATTCACTCGAGATCTTCTCGTTAAAGCAAGATAATTACAAGACTGGTTTTGTATAGCTTAAATTGCTCGCTATTTTGCGAGGATTCAATTAGCACTTCGCAAAATATTTGGTCAGCCGATCTGGTAGAATGTACGGTGACCTTGGCCAGTTCTTATTCTTTTCTCGTAAATGTCATGATTCATTCAGGTACCTATACACATCATATAGTTGCCAAAACGTTACAAGAGGTAAAGCAGAAATTTCTGTTTTGCTGAATTTCTTTATCCATTCAGTCGTTTCTTGATGATAAATTCTGAGAAATTCCTTCATGCTGCGAAATGTTGTTTCTTTTTTCATCAAAAAACCGCATTCAGGATCTCGGAATTAATTGGAAAAAGTCATGCGATCGGATATTGAAAAATATCCTCTCTTTTTTTTTTTTTCAACCAAAACTCAAGCCAGCGGTGAAAAAACAGCTTTGCTAATATAAAATTCAAATTAACTTATAAGATTGGTTTATCGTTGAGACCGGATAACTGCTTATCTTTGGCCTAACATCCGGTTCTTAAAGTATCGTTAGATGGACGTGTATGAATTTCTCCTTCTCACTTAGTACGAAAAGGTTATAATAATTTTTTTTTTTTTTTTTTTTTCTACACTCAGAAAAAAGTCTTGTTGACAACCAAAATTTGGTTATTATACGGTCAAAGAAATTTTTTTGTTCAGTCAACCAAAATTTTGTTGGGCCAACCAAAATTTTTGTTGATACTACTAAATTTCTTGTTGGCACAACAAACTATTGGTTGGCCCAACAAAAAAATTTCTTTGACCGCATAATAACCAAATTTTGATTGTTTCAACAAGACCTTTTTCTCAGTGTAGAATTGCACAGACCTGGTGGCAAAAAGTGACAATTAGTAATCTTAGTAGTTGTACTTGACATTTACGGATACGTGTATCGTTCCCTCTCATTGAGGGCGTCTGTATCCATTCGTCCGCACGTCATTAGTGATGCTTCAATTTTGAATAAGGATTGGCTTAACGCTCGCGATTATTATTGATCATCAGACACCTTTACGAACGTTAGTCTAGTCTTTAATTAAAATTAATAACTTTAAGCGTTAGAGTGGCGTCGGATATATGTAGGTCTGTATAAGTGCGTATAGTTGCGTAACGCGTTACAATGAGAACGGTGTTGATATTAGTGATTAAATTTCCACCAGCGTTCTCGCTTAGTGATGTCATAATGCGTTATTGACGGTACCGCGATCAGATGACGACCAATTAAGTAAATTAACTTGTACGTCAAAGGGAATCAAGATATAAAAAAAAAAAAAAAAAATTACAAATTAAATCGGTATCGGGAATGGCTTATACGGCAGCCAGACACGTACACGTATCAAGTTTCCTTAAATTTATGTAAATTTAAGATTATGAAGGGTATCCGTCACCGTGTGATGCTTAAATTTTTTTCTTTCGGTCGTAGTGGAACTTGATTCTCTATACATATAAGACGACACAGAATCCTAATGTCATAATTCTACCATGAGCTCTAATTTACAAAGATTAGAGGATGTAAATATAAGGAGCATCAGCCGCAAAAGGGGGAAGGTGAAAAGTTAATTGAATCCAATAAGTTTTCAATAATATGCGACGGAAATGTGGAACTTAAAGTCAGGGTGGGCAACGTTTCGCATCATAAAATCAACTCGCAATCCCGAGCCCGAGGACATCTGGAAGAGTCTAACTATCCTCCAGAGACTTATTTTATGTACAACACTCTTACTTTTATCACTTCGCGGTAGACGATACCGCAGGTGGGAGTTTTTGCTTTAGTACATAAAACTTTGAAAACTGGTATCATAATCTACTCTATTATATTACATTTTCGAATATATAAATATCCAGGCATAATAATCAGCTACTTTTTTTTTTTCATAACATAAGATCACAGATCGTTTTATGGAAAATTTTCCATTGTGTTTAGTACAAAAAACTGAGTGCAGTAGTTAGGGTTTGAATAATAAAATGATAAAACTTTCTAATTTCTCACGCGTTATAGTCGAAGCCAGTGCGTATACCTATACCCATCTCTTTGACGTATTGGTCCAAGAGGAAAGTCAGGAGCTGTCCAGCCGTCTGTCGAGAGAAACGTGAAACTTGCACGGATAAGATAAGAACGTTAAACGTGTTTTACGAGGGCAGGTAGGCGTTTAGCCTGTAAGATCGTTGCCTTCAGGCCCCAGGGCCCTTTACTGCTCCGGCTAAATTCTTTGTTTCTCGTGAATCGTGACTTACGTGTGCGACGGGCCCATTTTTTTGACCACGAAAACCCGTTGCCGCCGAAGGCACTGGTTATCGTTTCTTATCTGATGCTCCGGATGGCCTGGACACAAAAGTTCACGTGGATTGTGAAATTCGGCACCACGGATATATGCCTCCGGTAATGTGTGGTTATAACCACATCGTACTAAAAGGATCAAAGACTTTCGACAATTCTTCGAAATCGAGTTTACCTGCAGTATCAACATTATTCCAACTTCGTAACTACTCCAAAGATGAAATAACGTAAAGTATAGGTACTGTCCAGACAACTGCAGATTCTGACATCACGGTGACGTAGTTCAGTCTGAAATCCGAACGAGTTTCTTGAAGGAATCCTTCGTTGCACTCAACACACAAATATTCGTATAATAAGAATCGTACAAAGTTAATATTGGAAGTTGCAATCGCCAATGATTAGAATCGAAGTTTGGAATACGATGATGAATGGTAATCAATATAACGATAATTGATACTTGTAACCCTTGCGGTAGCCGCCCACGGGCCTCAAATTTAATTGATCTCGTATCACCGTAGAGAATTAATTATGACGAGGTTAAAGCCCCTTTATTCGAATATTCTCGAGCATCCAGGTTGTTGTCGCTAGTAGCTGCGTGGGTCGTGGACACGAGATGCATAAATGAATTCATTTTAATGGTGGTGTACTTTTTCAATAAAACATATTCGCGCTGAATGAATATATTCTTCGAGTTCGAAGCCACACAGATCTTGTCTCTTGTCTATTCTTGGACTACGGGGATACTATATACCTACTATAGGTATTTCTAATCTCTGTCGGAGAACTCGAGGAGCCTTTTATCGCACGAAGCTTGCGCTCAGCCCTACCCAGATGATGGTGGAAAGTTTAAATGGAGATACAAGACGTTTATGGCACTTCCGTGGAGGTGGAGCATGAGAAAGTCCATTAACTGGCTGATTATCGACCGTGCTGTCTCGCGGACTGAGTTTTTGACGATGCAGATTTACCCTGCGATAACCGTCATCTTCATTCTGACTCGATCTCATCACAAAATATATTTTGACTCAGTCTGAAGTCTCGTTCTTTCCTGTATTTTTTTTTCCCCCGCAAAACAGCACCAGTCAAATTCTATCACCGTGTAAAAAGATTTCCTTAGGGTTCTCGTTGCATCGTAGTAGAAAATGGTTTGAGAAATCCTCAAATTTACAGCGGTCATATATGCCTCTAGAGAAATCTCAGCGAATACGTTACTTTCTTCGATCGTACAAGTAATGGGACGTTACTGCATATTGGATCATTTTATGGCCTAGTAACTCCCAAAGGCTTTGAACCTGAGTAGCTAAGCTTATCTTAGTTTCAATCCCGATTTATTGTCAGTGAGTTGTTACTGCAGCTCATGTTTTTTACCTGCATTTGTAACCATATTGTATCGATATGTTGGAAAAAAAAAACGCTAAAATTTTACTTATTCAAGGAAGCTTACCACTTTTTACTGTTCATTGATTTGTTCAAAGTTCCTAATTGCGTATAGGTCTCAGGATCAGCACTCGCTTCTTCAACGTATAAGTTTCCTGGATTATTTTAGAGTGCGGAGTGATATAGCTATGAATATCTAGAGACGAAGGTGAGGACAATGAGAACCGGAATTCCTCAATTATATCGTGGCGTCTGATTAACTGCGTTAAGCATTGAGCGTGTATACACATGCATTAATCTTAGGAATACTATGCGATTAAATAAAGCTTGAAAAATTGTCGAGTATATACGTGCACTTAATCGTCGGTTGAAAAAAAAACTTATTATTTATTCTTTAAATGACAAGTAGTTTTCTCGAATTTCATTTGCTAGGATAAATATTCAAAGGGCGTGATCCAACTCAGATGGCATATGCTACGACAAAACACGAGATGACCAATTTGTCAGACTTGATAATCTCGAAGCAGCGTTTGGTACAGCTTTGGAACTTTGCGGCTTGCGTACATCTCAAAGGCGACAGAAGTTTCTATTATTGAATGCATAACTAGAAACTAGGAATAGTAATGAACTAAGTATAGAAAACTACGGGAAAGGAAAGAAAGAAAGAAAGAAAAAAAAAAAAAAAAATTGAGTTATTTATATACCGACACATATGATCTGATTTAAAGCATATTATAATTCGAGTATATAGGATCATTGTTTCGGTGAGTGCGCAATCGTTTCGTATTTATTGCTCGACGCCTGAACTCTTGATTTATAATGGATGTGATTGATCGTACCGTTGATTGGATTAATTATGATTCGTGACCCAGATTAGCGGTGAGGTATTTCCTAGTTTAACCAGCTAACATTTAACGCTTAGTATGTAGGTATTAGTATAGTAGGTAGAGTAAAAGGTTTCTTGCATTTCGCGATAGTAGTTGGTGGTTTAATGGATGAGGAAAAAAATCTTGACATTATTACACGCCTGATTAACCGCAACGTAACATTACCCCGAGAGTGCATTATTTTTTCGAACCTGATTATGGCCTTCGATTCTCACCGAATCTCCGTGTACAATATCTTTCTTCTTATATTTATCCTTTTCAGAGAAAGAGAAGTAATTGCGAACCGTTGCAATTTCTGCAAAATTACTTACAAACGACGCTTCGTTCCCACGTACCGCGTGACTACGTAGTTTCCAAATAAGAACGACGTCACGCGTCGGTCAACTTATCCTACCAAGTAGAGATCGAAAAATACAATTTACCTACTTCTTATCCAAGATGCAGGGAAAGTAAAGTTAGATTTACAATAAAATTTATTTTTTCTTCTATCGCTAAGCAGTGGTATAATCATAACGTAATATTACCCGTGAAACTATAAGGATCCATTTTGCATACGTAATGTATTATGCACTCGTCGATTCCACCGAATGTAAGGCTCTACTTATACGTACTACGTACTTCGAAAGACTATTTAAGTAGTTGCAGTATCTGTATCTTGTTTGAACCATGAGGCTTGGTTCCCACGTAAACGATATACCTACGTATAGTTTTCAAACACAAACGACGTCATGCGTCGTTCAAATTACGAAGCATAAACCACGTCAGCACCAAAGAATAGGGTCCCTTCTTTTTTCAATACTCGTAAAGTCTAAAGAGCGAACATTCTCGCGTAGGTAGGCTAAAGTGACGGTTTAAGACTTAAGTTACTCTCATACTCGATCTATTTTCAAATTACCGCACCGCACCGCCTCAACGATAATGATATATTACTCCACTCTATGGAAAAAAAAAGAAAAAAAAAATCTTTTTTCTTTGAACTGCTACGCCTGAAACAATAGTGTCATTGATTCTAAAGGGAATCGATGTGTGTATATACACATTGTACATCTCGCTTTGTACATTGATCAAAAAGATGTCTCGGCACTCGGCACTCCCTCTCATCCGAGTCGAGTTTTCTCTCCGCACCAAAATCTCTCACTTGTCCGTCCAGTTCTCAGTACCAAAGGTGGACGACCACACCCTACAACGATGATTCACTCTAACAGATGACGCCATCTTGTATCACGTGATTTCAAAGTAATTTTAACGCGTATGGGATATCCGGTAACAGAATTTATCCGAGCTAGCTAGGAATTCTCCGAACTACTTAGAAATCACGGTACGATTAAAATTCTCGTTTTTTAAAATGCAAATTCGCTATGATATCCAGTCGAATTCTATTAGCGATAATTAGGCGTGATTATAATGATATCCAAATATCATTTCGTGCGATTCGCATCATGTATCGTCAAGAACTAGTTGTGCAAACGGTAGTCGTTTCATTATTTTTATAGCATCGTTAACTTGTCCGGCGCTTATGTTGATGCCGGATAGGATTGATTGATGAAAGATACTTTGCTGGTGAATTTTATTCCGGTTTTCGGTGAGCTCGCCCACAACCTGGTTTATTCAAAACACGAAAATACGCTGATATAAAATTACGTTTAAAAAATTCGGAGAGTTATTCTTCTGGTTTCTGATCATATATATATATATGTTGGGGAATTGAAACGTCGCGGTTATATCGCCGTATAGTACGTTTCGTCATGCTCCAAGTTTCACCCTCATACGCGTTAACTCTTGCGACTACATGCCGTGCAAAATAGAGGACTGTGCCCAGTAGGCTATTCAATATATGCTGTAACGCGCGGACTTTCCCACGCTAATTAATCATCGTCGTAATGTGCGTAATTTCGTAACGTCTCCAGAGTCGAATTGGATAGAGATTATAACAGTTCCAACTATTACAATAAATCCTCGTTTATATGTTCGTATTTTTATTTACATCTTAACGAGTCGTATATAGGTAGCTGAGAAGGTGGCTATGGCTATAGTCCGAGGTTTCTCTCGATCGTTAATTGCCTCAGGTTACAATGCGATTTCAATCGCTGTAACAACCGCGTTTAAGCAAATCTCACTTCGTCGACACCTGTATAGCATACTTATTCGTTATATGCGCCCTACGGGGACAGGTATACACATGTACGAATCCGTAATATTTCTCGTCGGCGTAATTAGAAGATACCTATACCTCATCACATTCATTCGCCAAATTCATCCTCCAAAATTTCACCGCCAAATGCTTCTGTTCTAATCCCATTTCATCTTACCGAAACGGACCTCGTAATATGCTGTCGTTTGTACGAAATTTGAAAATATTCTTAACGGACGAGAAATTTTTCGGTTAATAAACCACTCCTCGGGTTATTTTGATTGAAATTAATTCAACATCGACTGATCGTTTTAGCCAACGTTAGGCCCATCAGTTGTGTTCCGAGGTGATACTTGAAAGCTACAAAACGGGCTCGGCGATGTTTGGATTGTCAACAAGTACTGGGGCATCAGCAATGAGGAAAGGCGCTTTCTAATCGCGCTAGAAGCACCGCGTGAATACGGCGCCTTGGTGGAATTAAAATAGCCGAGTCATTGGACGAGAGCTCGCGAGTTAGTGATTGATGAATACCTATTTCTAAGCAAAGCTTTCTTCGTCGTTCAGACGTCGTCAATGCAGCAGACATTTGTGTTAGTGAACTGACGATTTCGTGGTCCTCAAATCTTCAGCACCTCACGAATGTAGGAGCCTTTCCTCGATATCCCCCGTCCCCCGTCCCCCGTCCCTCCGATCTCTTATTCATACTTTTAACGGTTAATTTTTAATTTTTAAATATTTCTCGTGTGTCAGGCTATAAAATTAGATACTCATAAAAAAAATGACAAGTGGCCAGCTACTGATTTGGAATGTTTACCGAGCAAACCAAGGTCTATGACCACCGCGAAATCGGAATTATTTTACTACCAACACAACTGCTCAATTTGAATATTACGGACCTCAACGATTTACCTGAATTTACCTAACTTATTAACGGTCCTAGTCTATAACCGTCTCTAACCTGTAATTTTACGCGAACTGTAATAAAGGTGCGAACAGTTTTTACAGGGCTGCACATATTAGTCGAAACTTTTCAACAATTATTCTTATCACGTAATCTAACGCACGCACGGAGTGCTTCAAGAATAGAAAACCCCAGATGCCTCTAGACATCGATTTACATGGTCGACCTATGAATTGGGCGAGAAAAAATATTCTTCGATATTATATAATATTGTATATCGAGTCTAGATTAATTATTTATGCACAAATGCGTGTCTCCAGCGGTCTCTGTGTGGCTTAGTAAACGCACTTGGGGTGGCCCATCGGAGGCCGCACGCGCGGGCTCCGTGCCAAAGTGTGCCTCGATTGTCAATATTGACTCTGCCGATGAGTCGTCCATGCAGTCTACTGGTTACGGTACATCAACGGAGGCGTGCGCCGGTGAGGCAGCTTTTTCATCTGATGGATCGCATCGGTGTGACAATAATTCTTATACCATGAAATACAAATACGAATTCTGCGGAGTTGGAGAAGTGAAAAAAAAAAAAAAAAAAAAAAAAAAGAAAGGAATAAAAAACGAAAAATGCGGAAGACGAGTTCTCGGTTTATTCAGAGACTGCGGGATGGTCGGACCCAAAATACGAAGAAAAAATAATGACATTTTACTAACTTGTATGTTGAGAACACAGAGTTCACAAGATTTGAATAGTCGTATTTAAATTCTCTCACTTTGAACCCCCTTTGCGATATGTGCGGTATAGAAGCGTTTCCCGATCCGTTGCACATACCTACGTTGGCACGTATTTATTTAAAGTTATCGGTAAATCGGACGACTTTCGTCCACTCCTTAAAACCTCTGGTTCGTATCGGCTCGTGGGTCTGCGTGAAATATAGTATACGTACGCGAGGAGGAGTTTCGGGTGCGCACGCCAAGCCGAGCGAAATTTAAGTCTTGGTATCGAGTTTGTATCGGAGACCTCACCAAGAGCTACCGTATTCCTGCTGGTGCTGCTGCTGTTGCTCTTATCCAAACCGCTTTTTCACCCTTTTGGACACTTCCTCGTAACCGAGAAGATATATAAATAAAGGAATAAGACAGAGAAAGAGCGATAAAGTGGCTACCGTTTTTTCCTCTTTTTCACTGCATCCGATACTCCACATGCGAATTAATACGCGTTTTTCGATTTCTCGTACATATATTATACTTCTTCATTCGTTTATACGTAGCTGTCGCTATTTTCGCACGTGTTGCCTTAGGCGCACAATGAAAGTACATATATATGTATAGGTGTAGACAGTGAGTATGGCGTAATAATGATGATGATGATGATGATGATAATAATAATAACCGTACCTAGTAGTCATGACGATAATAACGACTCGCATGCAAAGTGACAGAGGTAAATTTGAGTAGGAAATCGTTGAGTGACGTGTACCGTTGGTCGCTGACAGATCCTACTTTTTATTATTAACTTACAACTATTGAAGCGATCGTAGTCTTATACCCGTGTTCATTTTATCTGCCTTATTTCACGACAGATTGATTCCCACATCACGTTGTTTCATGCCGTTTCTGGACGAGAGAAGTATACTCCGATTCAATCGTATATCTTGCTTTCATACTCTAAATTTCGTTTATTGCATTACTTTAAAAAAAAGTCTCGCAGTGAATGGCATACAAATTTTTATACTATTTTAAGCAATTCTCAAAAAGGTTGTATACATAGAGGCATATGTCGCTATTTGTCTTCAATTACTTATGACCAAGGCACGGACTTTCGTGTTGGATTCGTCACAGCAAGATCGCGAGCGCTCGGAAAAATGAGCGTGGTTCAATTTTTTTATGGACTCTGAAATATTTCCTGATTTTAGGACTTAGAATATTTTCGCCTTGAAGGAACTTTTAAAAAAATTGCTTTCCAGGGACGTCGAAAAATTTTGCATCCAAGGAGAAAAGAAAATATTTACGTCTGCCGGAGAATGAAGATTTAATATTTACTCGTTAAATGAAAAAGTCAGAGTCCATAAAAAAATTGAACCACGCTCATTTTTCCGAGCGCTCGCGATCTTGCTGTGACGAATCCAACACGAAAGTCCGTGCCTTGCTTATGACTATAAACGATAGGTATACGTAGACGTCGGATTATTCTCTGTACAGTTTTTTTTTTTTGATTGGGTTTAGGAACCAAAATAATTTGGAGATAGTCAGTACTGTGTCACATATAGTTGATTTGTACGACTGATAAACACGAGTTATGAATGCTTTTCCTTGTCCCGTACATCTATCGCCACGTGTTTGGTACACGAGTCTAATGTAATTTGATAAAAGGTATTCCTTGCTGCAGTCGCGACAACGAGACTCACATCGATTCAGCTTTAGGTTGTAGCGATACCTCTTCAAGATTAAAATCATGTTATTAGTGTTCCCTCGTCTGATAAGATGATCGTGTAGATCTTAGGAATGAAAAATTTCACGATGATCAGGACGGACCTTGTAAGCAAACTGTTTGATGACAATAAAATTGTGTGTGATTTAGAGTGAGTTTGAAAATGTTAGAAATCTGTTGATTTCATAAAATTTTTTGAACGTGTTCTGCTCAACTGATCCTTTGAATTAGTGATAAAGAATTTTGGGGATAAGAGAGCGTAAGTATTCAAAGTGTCGTGGTAATAATGAAAACGATAATAATGACAATAATAGCGGGTAGTAAATACAGGCAAGAATTTTCTCTTGTAAAACTTGAACCAAGTGCTCACTTACGACGCATGAAATTAGACCGTGAATTATTAGCGAGATAAATACAGGTTCCACGCCTTAATACCTTCGTAATTTGGTGCAAAAGGGTTAAAGTAACCATAATATCGCGATCAAAAGGGGTCAGGTGTGGTGGGGGCACTCGACTTTGCACCTGTGCTTCAAGTTTTGCGTAAAATTACCCCAGGCATACGTTGTAAGTAATCGAATGCTGTAGATCACTTACTGTTAGATCCATGGCAGTAAATAGGGGGTATAATTGGTAAAGAAAGAAAGAAAAAAAAAAAAAAAAAATTGAAAAAGATAAGACCCAACGTAGGTACCTACTCGGTGCATATAATTTCAGCGTTGGAGTTAATAATTGATTGATAGTTATTCATCAATTTTATTGATATTGTCAATATTTTTCTTCTCATTTTTGAGCATGAGATACCGCTGTAATATTGAATTTTCTCTCCATGTGTATTCACCCCGTCTTCCCAGGAACCGATTTTTAACATAGCGTTTTACCTAACTGCACAGAGATATTATATAAGATAGTATATATGTATATTATGATTCATAATCTTATGAATCATGATGCAAGGCAAGGCCCCGAGCTGGTTTTAATCCCTGGAATCAATTTATTTTGGCAACCCCACGCTCTCGGAATACGGAAATGATTTGTACTTGACCTCATATTTTTTATTTTTATGAACCTGATGCGAAAAAAAAGGAAACGCCTTTTGTCGCCGTGGGCCAGATGCGTCTTTGTTTTTCGTGATTCATTATTCTCGGCTGTGTAAAGGCCGGCTTCAAATTACCGAGAGAGACGCGTACGTGCTTAATATGATCCACTAACAATAGGGTAAACGTGAAAAATAGATTTTCATTATGTTCTTATTATACGCGGTTATCTGTTGTTCCAACAGACAATTGAGTTGTACTCGAATGAAAGAAGCAGTCACGTCATTTCTGATTATCATAAACATGCTCTTTGGTTTGATGTAAGCAAAACCTCCTCAAAGCTTTCATCCATTTCCTTAGCTTGACGTCTTTCACGTGAAATACTACATATGTCGGCAAAAACACGAGTCTAATAGCTGGCTACGATCATTACATCAAGTATTTCTCGTTCTTTGCCTGGTAAGAGATTGATAAAAGAAAAAATTTCTTCAGGGAATGGAGCAGGAGTCCAACGACTGGTTATATCCAAGTAGGGGAGAGGCGGGCAAAATGGGCACTAGCGGGCAAAATGGGCACCCCTGAAAATTTTTCTTAATTTAGTCAAAATTGTAAAATGTTCTGAATTTCATTATTTACTTACTGTAATAGTATTTTCCAGTGAATACGAAAATGAATTTAAAACCTTTTTTCGATTTTGAAAATTTTTTCGACAAATTTTTGGGGTGCCCATTTTGCCCGCAATTTTGGAACTTTTCAGGCGAGGGCGTTCAACACTCGGAATTGATCAGGTTATCGTTTTTCGGACAAAATTCGAAGATCCATCGATTCAAACCTGTATTTGAAGCCTTAATTTCTTAGGGTGCCCATTTTGCCCGCCTCTCCCCTACATATGTATATATGTATATATTTATCTCAGAATGAAGGAGCTAATTATTTTTCCTTAACTGAATCGCATTTTGAACTTCGATTACGTTTAATAATCCCATGTATAAGCTGTGCAGTTATGTGCTCGCTGTGAAGAGTTGCCAATATTTATCTGAAAAGAACCGAATCAAAAAAAAAAAAAAAAAAAAAAACAAAAAAAAAAAACGAAACGAAACGAAACGAAAAAAAAAGGACCAACCGAGGAGAAGTGGGAACCAACATTCTCGGTGGTTCATAAATCTTTCCTGGCTAAAGTCACTTATACCTAACCCAACCCTAACTAAACTCAACCCATAAGTAGCGTACGAAGCGAGTTTCGGTCTCTCGGCAATGTAGCAAAGCGCCCCGACGCTCGTTACACGTTTTGCATAAGAACCACGCGTCTCCTTGGTCGCTCAAGTTGCAGGCTGGGTTGTGTACGGGCCGGTTCAGTCGAAAGACTTGCCATGCTGTCATTACTCGCTCAAGAGTAAGAAATTATTGGTAATTATTATGAACGTATACGTACGGGAAATATGTGGGGACCCCTTCACCGATTGCCTTACAAGGGACATGTTTTCGTCGCCATAACGCCGCGACAACGGGACGCCAGCATGATTCTGACGGGAATCACGTTTGCGATATGATGGTCGGAAATCAAAATTACTGAACAGTAAATGATCATGATTATTTTTTAGCAACAAATCCGGTGACCAAAATTTCGAGCTTTTTAAAAGAAAAAAAGAATCTTAATTAATTAACAAGCTTTCGTCAAGGTTCGTTTGTAAGTAAAAAAAAAAAAAAAAAAAAACAACTTAGTGAAATTTGAAGCGATGAGAAAACCTCAAGTAATCAAAACTCGGAGGTCGAGATGCAATAAACTATAAGGCTACCTTTGTGCGGTAATTACATTCGTATAATAGTTGGAATAAGATAAGTACCCATCCAGCTTATATCGTACGGCAAGTTCCTTGACATCTTTAAGGCGTAGCTTTGTTAGCGAGTGCAGTGGACCGTTGTAGACCTTAAGTCTTGAAATATTTGCCCGTGTGTGTCGCAAGATCGCAAAAGCATTTACGTTTATTTCACGGATATACCGCACCAGAATATATATTTTACGCGAATGACTTTTCTCTTTCTCTTTCTCTTTTCCTTTCTTTGAAATTAATTGTCAATTGAAATGGTCTGGACTCGTCTAATGCCTGTGGCTTTAAATTATCTGTCGTTCAAAGGACTGCACATGACGTCTATCGACGTAAACTGATATACCTCCATACTACACTTGCGGGCGTAGTACGTCAGCCACGCCCGTTCTGAACGTCACTGTGTTCGAGTATAATCTACGAGCGATAGAGCGTATAATTGAATCGCGGAGGTCGTGGTGGGCGACTACGTCGGTATGTTCGTCGGTGCCGTTACTCACGGCGATGTTCACCGGATTGCGAGCACGTCGAAATCATAAATATTCGGATCTTATATATACATTTATTTGATTATACGCTTCGAAAACCTGCTTAGGCCGTTTATTTATCGGCCTTCTGGGCGTACGAGTTGGTCTCGATGGACATCGGCGAAGGGCGGAGACTTGCACAGTGCTATGCAAAATTCATGGTTTGAAATTTGGCCCGTGATCAGAAGAGGACACCTTGGGATTATAACTGCGCATTCCTTTTATTAAACTTTTTTCGTTACTTATCTTTTTGTTACTTTCAACGGATGAAAGATAGGATTACGTACTCGAAGGTCTGCCTGCAACAACTACCTCGATGCAGTCTGTGCACCTTATGCAGCTGGCAAATACTCATTTCATTCGTGGCTAACCGCTGCTTTGCATCATTGTTGGGCGTGCCAGGCCGCAATTACCACGGACAGTAAGATCGTCCCGTTCCGTCAGTAGTTATTTTTATTTTCTTTACTTTTTCAGTCGCATTGTTTACGCGTCCCAGCGTCTTACATTTGCGCGTTATAGAAAATAGATAGGAATTTATGTCGACCTAGAAAGTCTCTAACAATAAGATAAGGTGCAGACTACAAGGCGGCTCTACATATAAGTAGCTGTATAGGTAGTCATACTCGATTGAACAACATACGAAGTGTCGCATACAAATTGCATTTTAAATCATTCGATCGGTTTTCTTTCTCAAGTATACATATATATACAGTTAGTGTTTTACGGCGGATCAGATTACCCATTATCTTCAGTTGGATAAGTGCTAAGCTCATTACGAACATAGTCATCAATAGTTGGAAGATTTTCTTCAGCTTAAACAAAGGAGTGAAAGATTAGTTAGACTTGATTGAATTATATGATCGATCCAGTTACGCAATGGTTATATACACATACATCCGCAAATATATATCTAGTATAATAAAGAAGCGTGTGAGTGTTATGTAATATCGTAACGTTTAAATGAGGAGTGTCTGTGAGTCTAGGCAGTATAACACATGGAAATGAATGCAGGAAATCAAAACGCCTCCGACAGAACGTTGTCACGGTTCATTCTGCCTCGTCAGCACGAGGATTAGGAGGTGCTGGAGGCTCTAAATTAAGACGTTTGGTACCATACACACGGACCCAGCCCCTGGGCGTAGTTGTGCCGGGCAATAATAACGTGTAACATGACAAAGTGACACATGTCAAGATTCGTCGACATTACGCGTTATCTTTTTGATGTTGCGTAGCAATTAAGATGACATAAAATGCCAACTGATCGCGCCAGATCTAAAACGTCGTGTCAGTGACATCGATACATATTTAAATGACACAATACTTCGTCTAGGATAGATATTACGTCGTTGCGCTCGCGATAGATCATCATTTAGTCAATCGTATGATGGAAAGATATGGAATACGGGATCAATATACGGACCACCCAGCGGTGTGACTATATGTGATACGAATATCATGTCAGAAAGTGATCAAGCATATTGATGAACTTGTGTTCCTTCTTCTTCTTCTTCTTCTTCTTCTCACTACTGTATCAAACCAAGACCAAGATTACGCTTACTTTCATAAGAGTTAGGTCTTTTTATAGTAGTGCCGCTTATCGATGCAAAGTTATATGATAAAGAATGTGTATTGATTATACACGTATGCTGTTTAACCGTGAGTTGGTTGGGTGATATAAATTTTGAAAAATTTCATCGATGTCTCGTTAAACTTTGGCTCCCTCGGAGATAGCCAATTTATATGTAATATTACTGTCAACAAATATTCAACGTTACTTTGATTACGAGCGTTTCGCTCGTGCGGCTGGTCATTTAAGAAATTTATTCATAACTGCTTGCACGAAATCAGTTAGGTATGGGTATTTCATGCCAGGTAGGCTGGACTTGACGGGTGAGAGAATAAACTCCACAATTATTTACCTTCGGGATATACGCGTACTTGACCGTCAACCGTTATGCTAACGTTTTAAACACTTTTTGCCATAGCTATGGCCTGAAACAGTTTCTTAGGAATCTCGCAGTTGGTATATAAATTCATTTGAAGATAGCATGAAAATTTTGCTAAAATAAAACACCGTTGTATAAATAGGTACATGTGCGTAGTGATAGTTGATATTTATTTAAGTTTTATTTTTTTGCAAACCACTGATCAACTTTCGCTTTTGTTCTGTTTCAGGTGAGTAAGCAATAGCTATCAGTCAATCGAATCAACACCAATCGCCGACTGGCTGCGGTGGTAAGTCATTAGACGTATCTATTAGTGAGTTTTCACCGGATATGAATAACACGCTTAAACGGCGATTGACGGCCGGCGGCGTCGTGGGCGTCTTGTCGATGAACCGATACCACCTTCGTTCGTGTTTGCCTTCGCATTTATACTCGCGCTAGCAGTTGAGTTTGTATGCACTTGTTCTCCCAAGTGGCGCGTGCTCTTAATAATGTTTCTGGCGTGGCGTGGCGCCCGCCAAAGTATGTACGCCGCCTAGGGCACCCCGTTGACTTATCGCCTAGAATATGCTGTACGATCCTACTATTCACGATACAAATATACATATATACGCAGTCTGCGGACTTCGTTTAACGCCGTCGGCAATCAAGCATATAGGTACTATCGATTTTTCAAATTTGATTTAAATTATTCGCTCCGAAGAGTTGAACAATTCCGACCTAGTAGATATGCATGCATGTCCATATTTCTCTACCATCATCCTATACTTATTCTGCTAAATATATTCCCGAACCTCATGTATGCACGAACGAAGATTTCACCTGCTTGAAATTATTTGTCGACCGCGTTGCGGAAGCCTCTTTTATTCACGTGTTAAGTTAAAGTTTGAAGTCCCAGCTGTCAGCAAAGATGGTAAGATGGACAGTATAGGTAGTACTAGTCATAAGGTGGCATATATACCTATATGTTTACTGTTAAGGAAAAGGGAAGTTGAGCACGCGTTTCATTTACCGGGAGGACGTGAGGATGGCGCGTACGTGTTAACGTGCCTCCGGCGGGATTCTCTTTCTGAAACAAACATAGGGCCTAAGTAGGAATGGGGGACAATTAGAGAGTTGACGTTAGCGTGAAGGGTACACGGTGCTAACCAGAAGGGGGAAAAGCGCAGGTGCACGACTTCAAGGTGCTGACCTTGATTAAGCCTTCTTCTGGACCTCATCCAATGTAGCTAACTTACTCGAGTGTGACTTGACCTCATAGATTTGAAAGCGATATATTTTAATACACATGTATTTTAACGCTGGGAATGAAGGTGCAGTTCGTCGATACAGGAACTTGGAACTTTAATTTATATCCACGGTTTCGGGTAGGTGTGTCATCTGTCCTTACCTATGAACAATTGTTGAAAATTTCCATCGCCGATGATGTGATATTTGAGAACGAGTTCGCCGGGTTCGCCAGCGTAGGAATGAACCTAATTGGTTATTTCCTTGTTTGTCAATATGACAATCGCCAGTGGTGGCGAGAGACAAGCTCGTAGACTGAAAGTTGTCATTGTTTAACGAGCGATAACTTTCATAACTCTGCAACTAGAGATTTGCGTATTCCTCGCGGTAGCATTGGCCTGTTTGCGGTCTGCGCGGTTCTCTTGCGAGTAATGAGCTCGGTCTGCAGGCGTAATGAGGTCGAGAAACGAGCTTTGCAGCGACCACGCCAACTCGCTCTACCCACGGTGACCCCAAGTCACACTGGGGCACTATCATCCTTATTCTCGACCTCTGCACATTCCCGCGTCATATGCTTTGAGAACTGTCCCTTTTATCGCGTCTGCAGGGCATCGGGCAGTCAGTTAAATAATAAGACCGTGATACTTTCACGCCACGTCGGTTTACGGATAGGGCGATCATGCGGCGGTCTATGATTTCACCTAAATTCTTTGGCGTACGTTTACAACAGTTCAGTACGTCGTGTGCAACGGATCATTGACGACTGTGCAAGCTTTACAGCCTATGAAATATCGCAGATAGTCTTGGCATAGATGGTATGTACACGTACGTAATACCAGACCCACTCTAGAGAGGTCTATACCAGAAGCAAGCGCGGCGCGGAAGAGGTGAGTTCTGTCTAACTTTATCCTCCCATAAATAGAAAATGACCATCTCTTCGTCTTTATATTCTCATAAATAGAAAATGTTGCGCTGGTGAACCAATATAAATGTAAATTGAGGCAACCATGCGTATCCACGATGCCAAGACTTGTCCCCTCCGGGTATTCCGCAGGCGTTTCCTTCCTGTCATCGAGATTCGGCCTCTCATCACTGCAGCGACAGCTGAATCCACCGTCCCTTTTTCGGGTCCACGAGACCGACAAGATACGAATAAAGCGGTGGCCAGCGGGTATTTATCTGTCATTTCTACCTATAGCTTAGTATTTATGCATAATTGACGGGATCTGGTCAACGGTGCAATCAGTGTCGCTGAGTAAAAACTGGTCCGCGGAATCTTGCGCAGAATCGTCGATTCATATTATTAATTTTCGTCCGTTCCCCACCGGTGCTTCAAGTGTCCCGCTTAACTTTTTACCTCGACTCGTTAAAAATGTATTTAATATCTCCAGGGCTTGGGCGTGAATCCCGCGACGATATCCCTCTACCAGGGCAGACCAAAGGGTAATATCCGTCGGTCGGTGGCGCCCCGATGACGCCACGCCCTATCGTCAACTTGTCAACTCGTCCCACGTACCGACCTTTGTCTCGGGCTGCCTGTGTACTAGTTATGCACATAGTTCAAGCACTAACTCGGTGATACATTCAGAGAGGCGCTCTAGCTCTCTATCGTTGTCGTTTTATCTAAAATGCATAGCAGATATCTTCGTGGTAATGGTGTTTTAAAAAGTCATAAAATCTCGTGACGATTGAGATACACTCTCTCCATCATTCTATTCTTTGGTCTTCGTGGTCTTTCCTAATCACGTCTTGTGAAGCAAATCAATTATCTATCGCAAAATCGAAAAGCTCACATGAAAGCCCCGTCCATCTAGGTCCCAGTAGTTGACCGGATCTCGTAGGACAGCCTTTCTTGATCGATAAGAATATAACCTACGGTTATCCTCACGGCTACGAGCGCGTTAGCCAACGGTGAACGGGGACCAACAACGAAGTCGTCGTCGTCGTCGTCGTTCTATCTTCTATCGAATGCCCGCTAACAAAGTCGTCAGTTCTATATAAAGGGGCGCTGGAGTCTGATGCTGACGGTGGTAACTGGCCGTGGTACTGGTGCTGGTTACATCGTGTGGATGCAGATGCGCGCACAACGGTGTGTTCGGAGATACTTCTCGGTGACACAACTAAGACCAGCCTCTCGCCACCAGTCTCGTCGTGGCAGCTCGTTAGTGGAAGCGGTAGACGTGTCATACCTTGCGCCGTAGTACATGTTCACCCAGCGAGAATCCGATGTCATAAACTTGCCTCGCTTATCAGAAGCTCGGCCCGTTTGCTCGGAGTATGAAAGGCATGGAACTCCATCTGTATTATACGACTTCCGAAATCCATACCCTAACCCACATCACCGTGAAGTTCAGCTCACCAACGACTGACGGATTTTATTTACCAAAACATGGTTTTGTGCTCATTTTTTTCAAACAATCACCACACTCAAACATTTCATATGACTAGAACTCTATCCGACGCTTTTGCCTATTCCGCAAGAGCTCGTTAGTCCATCGGGCTGTTTCTTAACATTCTCCTCACGCCTGATCATTTAAATGTCATAAATCTCTAGTTCCCTAGTCTGTGTGTGTGCCGATGTTATCGATCAGTGATTATTTCGTATGGTGAACAGTTTTATGCGTCGGGATCGGTCGGAAAAGAAGACCGTCTTTTGGCATAGTGGAAAGCGGTTTGTTGGCGCGAGCGGGAGCACGCTTATGCTAATATCCAGGAGGCCGCCCGCGGCGATGTCCTTCTGGAAAAATGTCCAATTACGAGGCGACGACCCGTGAGCTAGCAAACCAGACACTGCTCGAGCGTAGTGCTTCTGTCATCCAACTTTGGCGCGAGAATTAGAGGTCTTGGCGAGCTGCTGACCATTCGTCAGACAGATAACGAGCTTGCGATCTCACCTTACCTGGTAAACAGAGACTGACTCATTTGTTTACACGCTTGTTAACTGCGCCTAAGGTAGCTTATGCAGATCACTGCAAGGTACCAGTTGCCTATCAATGCCGTGTAGATGTAAGTTTCGTCATTTTAATGTCAATAAATAGAGCGCTGCGCTGCGCTGGTTTCGACGATCTTAAGATTGGGATTTGTTCTTGTTCTTGAGAATAAAATCCGCTGGCGCGTGCGCGTGTCCGGTGAACGTTGTTCTGTCAATAGCGGCGTCTACTGATTTAAGTAAATTGCATGCAAATGTGCGGGAACTGTTGGCGAGAGACAAGAGACAAGAGACAAGAGACGGGAGACGGGAATAAGGTCGCCTATTAATGAGCTTGGCTATTGAGATAAATAACAATAATTGGGTTGAGCGTAAAGTACTTGGTCAGCTGACGGCTTGAACGCGTTCAGAATACGAAGGTAGGTATATAAGATTGAGCCGGAGTCGTACATGAATTGGAGCACGGAGGACAACCGACTGACTGAATACTGCCGACGTGGCTTTGCACCGTTGCGCAGACTCCGAAACGGAAACGCGTTGTAAATCAGATTGTTGGAGTCATTAAATTACAAGAGCGAATTAAAATCCCCCTTTAAACTCGCTACCTTTATCCGCAGAATTACGAATACCCACTGTTAAATAATCATGGAATAACAAGATCCGTTTCTGCATTTGGCTTGGGTTAGAAAAAAGTCAAAATACCAACGAGGCCTTTAAAATCCTTGAAGAAAACACACAGGTCTCGACTTTCGAGGCTCTTAACTCCCAAGGTGTTACCCGCTCGGTGTTCTTCCTCCATTCAAATAAAGAGGCACAGAAAACGAGCCTCGGGATTCCCAGGTAAGAAACGGCTCGACTTCCGAATAATGCCCAAATCGGGACCGCCGTAAATTTGAATTCCTAATTGGTTAGGTTAATTCCCACCCCGTAGCGTTCGCTGGTGAGTAGGTATGTACATGCCTTGCCCAGTCCAGATGTATAGATCGCGAAGAGCGGTCCAACGATCGTCGTGTAACGCTAAGGCGTAAAGTATATAAGGCCTCGGCACATTAGTCGGGGGAATATTTACGGCGTTGTAGACTGAGCATTAGTTGGGTCGAGCTTGAGGCTCAGGAGGAGGTCGATATAACCTGGACACGCTACGTATATGGGAAGTAATTCGCACCGCTACTGAGCGCGAATATCGACTGGGCTTGTTCGCGCCACCGGACCGATTCTCAAGACTCGTTGAGCGTCTCGCGGTCCTCCATTGTCCCAAAAATTAGTGCGATAAATTCTCACATCGTTCGCTAACATGCACACCACTTCGTAGCTCGAAAAAGAGAACAACGACGTGTGGTTGCACCAAGCTGTGAATTTTAAGTGGGAGTTAATGTGGACTCTTCGTCGACGACGGTTACCGGCCCCCTACTCACAGCCCAAGGCGCGGGCGCGTTGACTACTGGACCTGCAGTAGAATGCTGCATCCAGTTATTTGGGCTTTGGTCCTTTCTCAAAGTCCTTGAAACTCCTTCCCACTGGGACACCACCTCGTGGAACGATCTACCTTGCGGGAGATTCTTCAAGTAGTTTTTCAAGTATTTTAAATATCAAAACGAAGCAGCTATGCCGGTGTCTTTCATTTCTCTCGGTGTATGCGCTCAGGTATGTATGGGGCCCGTCACGGATTTGTGTTGTAAACGTGGGCAGGTATATGAAGTCTCGGGGTACGAGAGGTTAAAAAGTCGATTAAATACCCTGCCCGAGGGATCCTACGCAATCTCGCCTAACGCGTTCGCGTATTTGTTATAGTGATTTCATCTGACCGTCCCACGGTCGCTGTGCGCTCCGACGTAAGTAAAAAGTCATGTCGACATTATTGCGAATTGATGATACAGAGTCACGCTTTTCCTACTACTGCGCTTTTACTCTGAACGGTTGGGTTAATGTCCAGCGGTCTATTCCCCATATAGAATGCACGTGAAATTACGCACGCAGGTATGAGAGAGTGTGCCACATGGCCAACAGTCGCCGTGTGAAAAATATTATAAATTATATGCGAGGAGAGGGATAGGTATGAAAAATAGACAAGTCAGCGAGTATATCTGCTCGTCGTGGTCGTCGTACGGTCGTCGTTGGCGGTGGCAACGGTTATGAAAATTGTGAAGAGTCGACGCGGCGACAGGTGCGGCCTTGAGCAGGTATCCGCAGCTTGGTCTTGCCGACGTCACAACGTCCGGTACTCTAAAAAAAAAAAAAAAAAAGAAATCAAATATATGAAGAAAAAAAGAAAAAAAAAAAAAAAAAAAAAAAACAGAAGAAATAAAGAAATACAAAAAATACAAACAAAAAGGAACTACGAGAAAAATCATGATTATTATATGTATGTGCCCGTCCCATCTGTTCTTTGCTCGCTTGCGCCTCTGTCTGAGCAATCGTTATTTTTAATTGCAGGCAAATAACACGCATCTCTGCACGGTAAGGAGAAGCACTATTTTGTTCATATAGGTATACCTATATGCATGCATATACACACACCTATCCACAGGTATATTATCTCGCGGTTAATGTTACCGGTGTATTTCTGCCTCCGAGTAAAATTTGGTGTCACGCGAGTTGATGGCTACCTTCCGGCCGGAGTAATATCCTGAAAACTTTATTCTGTGTGTAAATTTACAATTACCTAGAATCACACGCGCACTTCGCGCGCGCTGACGCTAATATCCGACTTCATTGCAAGTAAAGAAAAATTCTTGATTGATTCACTTCTAATTTTTTAATCGGTACATCAATTTATTTTCTATAATACCTACTATTAAATATTTCAATATGCAGTAGTACAATTCTGAGGTGAGAAATCGATAGTTTGACCCTAATTAATCTGTTACTTCACCCGCGAACTTGTTTTTAAAATTCATTCTTTACTTGCGTGATCTTCTGATTATTTTCAGAATCTGGGAATAACGATCGGTCATATTTGCCCGTACATCCTGCACTTCATTCATCATATTATGTGCTACTCATCTACCTCATCCATATGTGGTAGTCTTTTCATTTTTAATAAACCGAAACTGCCGAAAAATATTTTCCTTTCGCCTATCATCAAGTAATCATACTCAGATTGATAACATATTTATCACTTTGAATTTATAAATGAACACGGATAAGGTATAAAGTCGTCATCTATAAAGTCATCGATGAGTATTGACTGTGTGGAGCCCGCAGCAATGGAAAAAAATATTTGATACAGATGACCTCCCGACAGACGTTGAAAAGCTTCGCAATTCACCTATTCGTTGAACTAATGTCAAGTCGGGATGCTTGTTCACTTCACATAAGGTTATTTCACTTATATCTCGCTCAGCAAACAAGTTCGAATCGACACTCTAGCTCTTTTTTGAAGCAAACTACTGTCAGTGAGCTAATGATATTCGATATTTCCGAGATTTCGAAATAATTTGTAACCGATCAACTTTTTAATATGGGACTCATCGCAATGGACCATATTGCTCTAGTTATTCCGTTGTTGAGTGTAACGTTGCGTAATTTGAAAAAGAGTGAGAGAGAAAGAAAAAAATATTGAAATAAATAAATGAAAATATGATTGCCAACGGGATCCGAAATGTTCCCACGGCGTGGTATCTCGTAGCTCTCGTGTTTGATATTTCAACAACGCCCGCTATTGTTTATTGGCAACGGCTCGACTCAGGGCCAGATTCACTCCAGAACTTCGTTTCTCAATATTTATTAGTTGCGCCCGAGATCGTTCGCTGCGACTGCGGATGTAATAAATTTTTTAAGGACCTGTTGCGCTCGAAATATTTCGCCCGGCACTCCTATTGACTAGACTGGACTGGTAAAAATTTCGCAAACTTTATTCAGTTCAATTTACGGCCCCGTTCAGTTCTTTTTCGAAATTCATTAACATCGCAAGTTGTTGAAGAAGAAAAAAAAAAAAAAAAAAAGTATCTTAAAAATTGATATAAATCGATAATATGGCTGAAGAATCAAAATATTCTCTCAACAACTCGTTTCATCAGTTCCAAATACGTGACCCTTTAATCTGCCCTCGTCCTATGTCTGAGCCCAGATCACATGCCTAGATCTCTGAGTGTTGGAAGGTTCACCCATACATAGAAAAAATTGTAAAAAAAAAAATCAAAGTACCTACCGCCTTTACTTGGCGCAATATCTTTAATGCAGGATGCTACTTTTTCCACCTTGATATACTCTCGTTATATCAAGTATAACCCTCAACCCAGCAGGGCGCTGTGGGAACTTTAAGTAATTTATTATGGAACGTTGTTAGGCGATTTTTGTAGGATTGGACATCGTGGCATGGGAACGGACGCCCAGCAAAAACTGTTTCTTGATCGAGGTCGCGGTGTACGCCCATTGAGGCTACGATCGCTAGATAAGCATAAGCATTGTCTTACGCCCCTAAAAACGGCTCTACGACGAGCTCGCTTTTAAATTAGTGCAACTTTTTGTACGGTGTAAATTGCACGTTATCTACTTCGAGGCCAGCATCCAGTAACAACATTTCACGCGGTTTTATGTGCCTCACATAACAAAAATCAAGAAAAAAAAACCTCTTTCTAATTTTTTTTGCTTTTTTTTTTTTTACTTTTTTTTTTAACTTTTATTTCTTTCTTTTTACCACAAAATGGAGTAGGTCGAAATGGCCAGAAGAAAAAGACACAACCGGTTCGCTACCAAGACTGGCTGGGGTTCAATTAAAACTGAATGCATCAAACATTTCTGCACCCACGTATATGCATAGGCATGTCGGATGACAATATGCAGCCCACAATATACTCACTGGCCCGTCTTTCGCCTCGGCAATTATTTAGAGACGCGACTTTAGCGCCCGGTGTTCTTAATAGCACGATAATTATAGGAAAATGTCGCAACGTATTTGTGGCTTAGGTATAGATCGAGTAGCGAGTAGCCAAGAGTCTACCGCACATCTATGTATAGGACCACACCGGGCACTTACGAATAATAATTAATAACGAAGGCACAGAAGCCAGACTCATGGGGCGTAATGAGTAATGACGGTAACGATTTCTCGGTTCTCTATTTCTCTCCTATATTTCTCATCACTTTTTAGTTCTCTGTCCTTAGTTTTGTCTATATACCAGACTGCAGGGGGCTTTTGGATCTTGTCGAGGTCTCTAGCGATGCTTAATCGTCTTCTGAGAATAAACTTTGCAGTAACACAATGGATAGAGAATGCGCTTTGAATATGTATCTACAAGAATAGATGTAGCTTACGTGTGCGAGTTGCTATGGGAATATTCTAATCGCTTCTTATACTTATATACAGGGATTGTTCATAGCCATATCTAAGGTGTATATATAAGTATGCAAACTCGGCAGGTTCATTTTTCATTGACGACAATAAACTCGTTGAAACAGCCACTACTCTGTCTCGATTGTTTTTACTTTCAATTAATACGCCCCATTGAGTTCTGACTTTTTGTGGTCGTCGGTTGATTATGAGATGGTCTACCAGACCTTCGGGTGATAAATTTTAACGAATAGTAAGAAGAAATAGGATGAAAATAACGCTGATTATCGATTTGATTGCAAAAAATTATTCACAATTTATTTCATTTTATTGCTTATGCTATATCGTTCTGATCAATGACTCGTATCGTGAACAACCGGTAGTAGGATCATGAACGGTTAATAAAAGATGATTATATCTCTGAAAGAGGACGTTAGCCGTTCGTCGCTTCGTCGGTTGACCCGTATTCAATTATTTCAAATAAAACTTCCTACTTGAGATACTAACGCGATTCCGTTCGTCCGTATAGCCGGGTGGATGTAAAGAGAGAATCCAAAAATAATCTGATCAACGAAACATTTGTAAGGAATGTCGAGCAAGCCGGGACCAAGCACGATGCGATGCCTGTTCGCTGTAGGTTAGGTGCTTCGGTAGGTTCATTAACGCGAGGACGATCCGAAGATAACAGGAAACGAGAGGGTGGGGTCCTGCTGAAAGATGGGGCGATGTGTCTTTTCAGAAATATGGGACCAAGATGCTGTGAGGTCATCCAGAAGATTGGACATCGTCTGTGTACGGGAATGCTGTGAGATAATGATTTTTTTTTTAATATACCTATATTAGTGTGACGATTATGAACTATGACGTCTCTTCAGCTGAAAATCAATTATGTATATGTTGAGGGTTGATACTTAATTTTTTTTCACTGACCGGAGTTGATCACGGAGTTTTATACTGTCGTGTATAAACGGCAAACAGCGGCACTAAGTTTATGAAATTCATACAATTCTTTGAATACTTGTCATTTCAATGGCGTATAGATTACCGAGAACCGAAGGTAGTTCCAATTATTTTCACCATCCAGGTGCACTCTTTTTTTCCTAAGGAATGGCGTTATTTTTATTTTCTTACCGTTGCACCAGTCTTGAGGAAAGTAACGCGTGCCTCTTCGCGCGAATTGCACTCTTTTCTCTTCTGTCCACTCCTCCTGAGCTCTGAGAATGTTAACGTCATCAGCCAGATAGCCACGGGTTGTAGACGACGCACGGGAATGCTTCCTCGCAAATTATGAACACCGTTCTTTAGCCCGAACGACGATTTGCGGGGGACCAAGAATTCACCGAAGAAATTTAACGACGAACTAAAACACGCTGTTGCACTTGCAAACTTCTCCGAAAATTATACCTCGCCTTCCGTTATTCACTGGCTAGAGGAAATACAAAAATGATTCTAAAAGGACCGAAATGACAGGATTTATCTATTTATGACAGGATTTGAAAAATGAGGAAACATCAGACCAACAAGTTAATTATTTTGTGTAAATTAATCAATTATTATTAGTAAATTCGTAAGTGAAGATAAATCCGCATAACTATGCATCAGTGATTTATATATCGTAGTGTAATTATGGGCCCTATATCAAGTTCATCTTTAATGTCTTCACGTATAGCTGACCCGATAAATCTCGGGGTTTCCCATACCGATTTACTTGGAAATAAAGAGTTCTTTCGTAGTAAGTCTGAGGAAGTCAGGGCGCGATTAAGAGTCGTTTGAGACGGGGTAGACGGGCAAAAGCGCGCGAAGTGACAGGCGGTAAACGTGGACGTTGGATAAACAGGTATATAGCCGCTCGTCGTTGCCTTACAAGACCAGATGATATTTCTTCTTTACGCGACATTGGAATTTTTCAGTTTTACCAAATTAGCTAGGCATTATCTCTAATGAAAGTTATATCTTTTGCGCGGATGCCGCCGCTGCATATCTTCGTCTCTATAAGAGAAAAGAATCGCGACTGCATATATATACGCGCGCGAAATAGTGCGACAGAAACATACATACTACTACTATCAGCGTCTCTTCTCCGGTTGCACAAATTGCTCTCCGCAGTTTTTCTAACACGCATAAAAATTTCATTTACAGCGTTCCATCGGGTCCTAAACAGACCGCGGTTATATACTTGAGTCACGCCGAAAGCAGGGTGCAGCGAAATATTTTGCGGGGGCGAGAGTGAGACTCGCGTGCGACACCTCCGCACAACCCCGCGCGTCTACGAGATACACGTCATATGTTGTTGGTGATGCTACTGGCTCCTTCTTCTTAACTCCCGAGGCTTTTTGCTGTGATTGATTTATTACCTAATGGGATCATTTATTTCCTGAAGCCGACGTTGCTGCCGCCGACGCCGCGATCATCCTCGCTAGCTGTCCGTCCCTCGTAACCAGCTTAAAGAACGCCGCGTACTCCGCAACCCAAGATGGCGTAACAAATTGCCAAGACATCTGCTAATGCGAAGAGAACTGATACGAGAAGGTTCTCAGAATCGAATACCATTTGGTCCTAACATGACCGAGTCGAGTCTCTTTCCTGAACCAAGGATTTATAATATTTATTCATACGGATTTTCTTACGGAGATATTTTTCAGTTTCATAGTTCTAATGTACCTATGTGTATAATTTTTCATGGTTCTTCGTGATTTTCTTAGAATAAATAATCATCGCTTTTAGCACGACCGCACCACGTTCACGATGGATTGTAAAATAATATATCGTAGTATAGGTACTCATAAGAATTTTTCTGATAATTTTATTGGAGGTAGAGTGGTGAAGTAATTATGATTAACTTCATAAAAGTGATTCGCCACGAGTCATAGCTGATGTAAGAGCTCATATCGTTGTTTGGTGCTGCCGACAACGGTCATCTTGTATTTTTCATTTCCATAGCTATTGATATCACTCGAGTTTGATTGAACGTAACTGTGTATAAAGTAATTAGTAATAACTATCGCCATGTTAAGAGCTTCTGGACGTAGTTGAAAGAAGTAAGATAAAAATAAAATTGAAATGTTCGCGTGCATTCGTAAATTGATCGAATGCTCTTTGAAGCGATTACGAAACGCGGTCTTAAAAAAACAATACCAACTGTCCGAAAGAAACGCGGCAGTTCGGTAGTGGGATTCTCGATATCTCCAAGCATCGAGATCCTCAATTAGGTAAAAAAGTGAAAAAAAAATAAAAATAAATAAATAAAACCCATCTCCTGCGTTGACACGCGCGCGAAATACCAACCATTCGCATGAAACCCAATTTGTACGAGAAAAAAAGGGATCGGTTTGTTTTCTTTCGAAAGAAATTGCGGCATCAATTTGCTATGTTATTTCGATTATTTGGTGCTCGAGTGTGACCAAATGAACAACAGCAAAGGTGCCGCTCGCCTACCAGGTCTCGTGTATTATGAATATACCATTGGTATACTATTTAGGTACGCATACCTAAGTACATTCACACTCGTGTTTGTTCATCAAGATATGAACAAACTGAAAAAATAAAGAATCGTTATTACAATTAAAGCGGTTTCATATATCCGACAGAAATAGATCTCATGGGTAATAACCTATTAATGCTTTAATTATCCGGGTTGTTTAGTATAGCTTCCTATCAGCGACTGGCAGAGTTTGCTTTGCAGGTTCTCGTTCTCTTTCGTATATATGTCTACCTGTTACTTCCAATACAGAAGCAATAAGCCGAAGTAAACAGTGGCATGGGTGCACCATGAACGCGCATACAGGCTGACGGAAGGACACACGTCTCGCGTGTATATGTGCTTGTGCATACATACGTGATCACTAACAATTACACAATCCATCGCAATTAACGGCATTAGCGGCCAGTTTAGATCTAATCGTAGCCTGCCTCACTCCCACTGCACCAATTACACGGCTGATGTTTAATATTTCACCTCAAGCGATAGCAGTCACTGACTCTACCACGTATCTCAGTAAAAAGGAGTGAGTTTTCGAACTATTTCATTTCAACTTAACGGGGAACTGCGGAAGGGTCTGGTTGCAACGATTTTTGCACGATTTTCTGTACCGTTGCGGCTTTAATACTCGTTTTCACTTTTTATACCTTTTCAACGACTCGCCTTCGGTCTTAATATTGTCAGTGAAGAGCAGGCCTTTGTGTGTAGGCGGCAGTTTTTACCACCATTGGGATTTATGCTAACGTTTTATTAATGGGTGGCTTTTTGTTGTTCAGTAAAGGAAGAGAGGCTACCGCATTTGCTTGCGCTTAACTCGCCGTTCTTTTCTACGTTTGTGAGAGTCGATAGGTTCGTATCTATGAGGTAGCCTCTGAGTACCTTTGCTACCACCGAGTTAGTCGTAAGTCCGCTTTGTTTGTTGGCATAATATTACGATGGTGTTTTCGTAGTAACGACGTCGCAACTTGAGACAGCAATCGAATATCGTTTATAATTGTACGTTACACTGGAGTGGCTGGTAGTGGTTGTATCATTATTGAATGCAAAGTGGAATTCTCTTTTTGCACGTATATGCTGTATGTGCTTTATACGCCAGCTAATCTCCCGACGATCTCTCAGCTAATGGATTGTCAGGTAATTAACCGTTTAATCGTCTCTAAATTATGCAAATCAATATTTCCACACAGGATAGGCTAAATACGGTTTAAATTGTTGACCGAGCCACGGTGTGAAAATAAGCTATTATATCCTTATCTGCGAGAAACCAGATTCAGGAAACTTTTGGAATTACGTCAAAATAAAGAGAACAAACATGAAGCGATAAAGACTGTTTGGAACTGTCTAGACCAACGTCTTTATGACTCTTGAAGATCTACAGATGACGTACAATGTTACACGCATCCCAATGCTGGTACAAATGATCGATAATTTTCTGTTCATTTTGACATTCAGAATACATTTCGCTCGGAAGATTTCACTCTACACTTCGGTCGCCTGAAATTTGCCAGTAATCGATCTCCGATATACATATTCATTAAAGTTCGGTATAATGTTAGCCGTATTTCGGGTTTTCTCCATCGTCATATTCTGAAGGCGTTTCCATTTGATCGCTTGAAACGCCGTTTAGTGCTCCGATCTGCATGCGCTATAATTTGCCGTTCTCCTCGAGAAGGCGCAAAGTGTAATCGCTTCAGCAAGGCTTTTAGCGATTCCATTAACGCATTTGTGATCTTCTTCACGCGCAACGATTATTTTGCTACGAGTGAATTGACAACCAACATTTGGTGACGATATTTAATGATGAAGTAAACAGAAGTCTTATTATTAGTGCCATAGAGCTGATATTATCTTCCGCGATTTGCACTCGCGTTGTATTCTGTACAAATTCTAACCGGCTTGGTATCACATACATTCTCGAAAGGAAGAAAACAATGATTTTTGTTTAACCGAGAGCAGGAGATGAAGTTCAGGTTCCCAGCAGTCAGTCGGGCAATTGGCGCACGTGCGCGGCAGTCTGGCGGTAGCAAATAATAGTGGTAGGATACGTCTTTGCCTGCTAAGGCGCGTGTGGTGTTACAGTTAACGAGAATCGACGTTGCCAGCGAAGCTGTCATGTCGGCGGTGTCCAACGCACAGTCCGGCGGTGTCCGCCGAGCACCTTCTCACTATACGCGCATCTTTTTCGATTCACTTCAGTAGAACGAGCCTTGCACAGATGGGCACTGAATACCCACTCTTCTATATACCTCGCTACGAAAGCGTCGTTGTACCAATAGCAGACTTGCGCAGGTAAAGCGAGCGGCGGGCTCTTCGGTGTCCGTGACTTGCAGAGTTCACACGATGCTCGCTCGTTGGTGCTGTCTAAAGCAACACCTCCATACGACAGAGTAGGTACAAGCTGGAGTACTACTTCTGCCTAGGCTAACGAGGTATCCACGTCGGTTACAGGGAATCGCCTAGTGTTTGTTCAAGTGGCGGTCGGTTCCATCGATGTCTTTGTATCTTCGACGTAAGGTGCATGGATTGGCTTTACTCCGTCCCTTCGCTCTTTTCCTTCCTTTCTTTCGTTTTTTTCAATAAATTTGTTCATTTTGTTTTAGGTGAGTGTCGGGATGCCTAGTTCCTCGCTTCTGGTCACCCTGGAACCCGTGAGAAAGTACGGGCCTAACTCGGTGAGTTGAGAGTGACCAGTTAAAATCACGCGGAGAAATTCAGGACCCCCAAAGTCGACTTCAGCGTTAAGCTCCTGGTCCCATGCGTCACCGTTAAGACTTTCGCGGTTGCCATTTCTGGCGGACGGGTCAATTTCACGGGATATCGAGCGTAATGCGCTTTGCGCTAATTCGTCTACCGTGATGAGAGATCAAAGAGACCTCGAGATTACCACTCTCAACAATAAACTCCGATTAAACTTCTGTAATCCATGATTCTATGTCGATATTTATTTTCGTAGAGTAAATCCGCATCAGAAGCTTATTTCGCCAAAGATAAATTTTATTTTCACAAGACAAGACGTTTTTCGTAACCCATATCCTTTTTGCTGCTGCCTTGTTCAAGTTAAGAGCTTTGGAAAAATCTCTGTCTCCCGATGTAAGATAAAAGTATAAAAAGTTCATAGCACTTTTTTTTTTTTCAAGAAATGTGTTTCATTAAACTCCTCATCTCAAGCGGATAACTAGTTTATTGGAAGAATGTTGTGCCGACGAAATTCTTCATCAGGTATTCAAGAATGCGTGAAAAAACAAAACCGATCAATAAATGAAAAAGATAGCGACGACATTGAATAATCCGAACAACTCGCGTAACATGACTTTTTTATATTGGCAGGAAGCGTTTCGTTGTGGTCCACAGAATGTACTGCCTTCCCGGAGCGAACCATTACTTTCTTTTCAATTACTTTAATTAGTGTTCCCCCGCGGTGTGCTGAGCTGTATAGTCTGAGCGTATGCCAAACAAAGTAGTAGATTAAACCGCTGTTTAGGGTTAACTTTTGCGTTCTCTTTCGATGCCGTGCGATGCGTTCAAAGTTTCGTAGACCGTAAATATCCTGGGGATTAAATTTTCATTCATGTTTATAGCTGCACAGGCTTTGTCGTCAAAGAGTTCTTGTCGTCTAATCAAAACTTGGTTTAAGACGGTGCCGCTTAACAGTAGCAACGCCAAGGCTTACACGAGCCTCGGCAACACACAGGACAAATAGAAAACAAAGAAAGCAACAAACGGCCGTATAGCCTGCAACAAACACAATAGGAAAAGGCGACGCTGAATACATCATCGGTAGGCGCACACAGTAACTTACGCACATGAATGTAATATGGGCATTAATAAATCCAAACAGGTATTAATGCGGCTAATATATGCGCGCCGAGCATTTGTTAAGTGTCAGCCTTGTAAAAGTCTTTGCGTTACAATACCGGGTTCTTCTTGGTTCTCAGTTACTGGCGTTGTTGTTGTTGTTGTTGTTGTTAATCCCGTCTACAGTTCCGCTTCTTCTCTCAGAGTGCAAAAATTAAATACATTCTGCGCCCATCGAAGGGAAACCAAAAGTAGGTATCAGCAAAGAACCCGTGAAACATTTCAGCGCAATTTGGACTCCTGAACAGCCAGACCTACTTCGAAAGTGCAGAATCTTCATGTACCATGCATGGCACAGAGAGATTCATTTATTTGTGCAATGCCTGTTTTCCTTCGAGTCGACGGTACGACTTGTTCCTTCTCGCGTAAGGAGGGCGTGAAAGATGGGGTTCATAATTCGTCCGGGTCTGCTTTCATTCGGTATTAATCCCCATTAGTCTCCGTTGCGCGGGCACGCATACCGTACAATGGCAGATGCGTTCGTAGGTTGTATACCGAGTGTGTGTTGCTGCGTGATATATCAGGGCGGTCGAGTATTACCATTACAATACTTGACAACGGTGAATCGAGCGGATCGCACCAGGGACTTTCTGATTCCAGTGGCTTGTGGACGGTGGTTCTTTGCCTCAAGACCAGACGTAAGACGTTGTCGTCTCGACACCTATAGGCCACCGTTGGTATGCATTATGCATCTAATGTTAGTTACATGAGGTGCTAGGCCAGTATTTCCAGTATGTACCCATTCTCATTGACTGAAGATATGCATACGTCTACTAGCCCGTCGTCAAGTCCAGAAACGAAATCATCGCGAAGGTAACTTTTAAAAAGCGAAATTATTACTGCAGGATAGAATCAGCGGTAGCTGGAGTTAGTTTGATGATAGAGATCTGGATGATGCCTTGTGTACCGGACCAAGTTGTTGTTTATGACAGTATTAAGTTTACTCTGCTTCCGGAATAAATTGGGATTAATCGGGTTAACGAGTTCAGAATTTTTTTGAAACTGTTGTTTTATTAGCTATAACAAACAACACTTGAAAAACAAACGCCGAAAAGTCACGAATTACTTGCGTTCTCTATCCCTCGCCATTCCCGTCTCAGTTTGTTACAGCCAGTAGAGTTGGTTCAATAAAATTAGTCGTGGTACTTAAATCTGGTGTAACGGGCTAGTCGCCGTGATTCTAGTCTGTTCAAGTCCTACTTGCAACTGCTTGCCCCACGTGCTATTCATATTACCAAACATTATCTCGCAATAGCGGAAAAAGCCCTGTGTCATTAAATGTGTTGTCACAGCTGTAATCTTCGTGAAACACGTACCTACCTCTCGAGTTAAAATGAGCCAGACACGTAGACTATTAACGTTTGAACAAAAATCCGCATTGGGATAAGCAATTCTTATTCTTTGTCTTCGTTATGTCATTTCAGGGTCAGATAAAACGTACCCATTTTTAATCCGCGATTGATTTATGTCACAGAAAAAGATTTGAGATTGAAATTATGGCTATGGTTATTTCGTTACTAATTGTAAGACGCAAGGATAGTTTCTTCATTTCATTCTAGCGAATGTAGGTATGTGCCTACTTCATCCAAGATTTAATTAAATTCAAGCAAAACAATCCTGGAGTCGTAGAAAGCCATTAGTCTTGGCAGCCAGTACCGAACTGAGTCTACTGTCTTTTTCTTCAGACTGTTAGGTACTGGTTAACATAAGAGAACGATAGCTCGCTAGCGGTAGAATGCATTTACATATTAATCCATATAATTAACCGCCGCTAACTAATCACTCACGTTTAATTACCGCATCTCAGGCGTGTATGTGTTGCCTCCACGTAGCTATATAGCTATTGCCAAGTTTAATACAATGATGAAGGTGCGTCGGAGTAACCTCGTCCAGGAAGAAGGTGATGTCATGTCTAAACACGTGCGCGGACTTCCGCTTCTTTGTAGGTATGTCCCGCTATTTTACGACGAGCTTCACTCGTTGTAATTCATATCCCGGACACATGTGCAGCAACGCGACTCTTCCGAATGATCGAACGATTCTATCAATTATCTTTACGTTTCCCTATATGGACAAATGCAAACGTCTCACGCTTGCGTTTGCTCAGAAAAATAGACACATCACTGATTTTCAAGCGCATCACACCTGATCTTCTCCTATATGTATACCCGAGTCGAAATTTAGCGCCTACTTTAATACTCATAGCATCCAACTCAACCTCTCTAGATCCTATTTAGACCTCAAACTCCTATTTTGAACCTACAAGTCCTCAAGAGTCGAAATTTAGCGCCTACTTTGATACTCATAGCATCCAACTCAACGTCTCTAGATCTTATTTAGACCTCAAACTCCTATTTTGAATCTACAAGTCCTCCATAGCCGAAATTTAGCGCCTGCTTTGATACTCATAGCATCCAACTCATAACGTCTCTACAGATCCTGTTTAGACCTCAAACTCCTATTATGAACCTACAACTCTGTAGTCGAAATTCAGCGCCCGCTTGAGTACTCATAGCGCACAAATGAACCTCTTTTCAATCCGTAATAATAATTTAGCGCCTATTTTGATACTCATAAAGTCCGATCACCATGCAGCCGTGCACCGCTACGCGGCAGGACGCAGTGAGGGTTTTGCGAGGTTCTCGTGAGATCCTCATTTGACCCTAAAATGCTGCATTTGTCTGGTAACTACGAGTTTTAGGCGCTAAAGAGGGTTTCAATTCCCATACAAAATAAACCTCTGTAGACCCTCAAAAACCTCCCAACGGTAAAATTTTGAGGTTCTAATGAGGCGTTAAATTTCGACTCGGGTAGCGATTGAATCATCCCAAAAAAATGACCGCTGGACTAGGTCCGGAGTCAGAAAATAGACTATGGTGTCTTAGGGAATTAGCATTTGCAACTCTAACTCTTGTTTACTCGCGAGAGAAAGCATTCGTGTTAACCACTAGCAGAAGCCACGAGCCAATCTTTATCTTCTGCACTTTTGTTCCTCCTCCATTTTCGCAACTAGTTTCTAGAAATGTTCACCGAGGAGTCTGCTACCGCTGACTATTTAACTGTGTTACTGGCTGTCTCACCTACTTTCCTGCAGGATATATATCCGAAGGTGTAAATGCATGTGTATAGCCACGTATACCTAAACCTTGAACATATCTGCGTGTAATTGTGAAGAGTTGAAGACAGTTATATCGCCTGGAATATATTATGTTACACTTAGGATGGTTACCGCTCGCCCAGGCGGGTAGCGGCCGGGTACACTACTTTTTGTTCCTATACGTATTCTAATCTGAAGTATATCCGCCCTGGGAGTCGAGAGAATGTAAAAATTTGTACGACCGTTTAGACTTGAACGGTAGATCGTCAAGGATTTCGTCTAGGCTCGAATGAAACTTGAATGGCAAGTTGCTGGGTTCAAAGGTCGCTCGTACTCGCCTCTGAAAAATCTGATACGTCGTTCGTAGACGATGAAGAAGGCACTAGGAAGTCTCGACGCTCAAGTCCGCAACTTTGTTCGGAATAATGTGATCGTCATAAAAATAGGCACGCTGTAAACCGTAGAGACAGAAAATTCCAAAGGTCAGGCCCTCCCCTTTGGTCCGCTGGTCTGTTACCTCTTTCCATTCTATTCTATTCTCCTCTTCTCTTCTCTCCTCTTCTCTTCTCTCCTTTTTTCTCTTTACTCTTCCTCGCCTCGTCTCTCTTCTACCATCTTCTTTTATCCGAGAAGCAAGAGAGCTAGTGAGCAGGCATTGCCCTCCGCGAGTCGTAACTTATCAACCTGCCCGTACACCGTCATTGTTTATGAAGGTTTGCGACTTGGAACAGTGGTGTGTCGGCTCTCAGTGACTACCCCGTGTATTTTCTTGCCTTGAAAGAGCGGAGAGACATTCTGCTTTACGTAGGTTCAACTTTACTCGAAGAATCAGTTTTAAATTGCAATGTAATTTCATTCGGATTTAATAGCACGAAAGTCCAACGTGTCCCTCGTTATAAAGATCAGCCAGGTCGCGTTGCACTCTGGTAATCACCAAGGTAAACATTTCGGGTTATCTTGACGGTTAATAACTTTTTAAAGACACCGGGGGGTCCGGCCTACACCAGAATATTTCAGAGCCACAGGCGATGGCTACAGCGTCAAATTTAGTTAAAGCACATAATATTTACCGCGTTTTATCCTCTTCGATGTTCTTAAAGAAAAAAATAAAGACACTAAATAAAAAAACAGAAACAACCGAGATAGCTGTTGACCTTAAAATCCACCTTAACCTACTAACGGAGCGAGATGAAAAGAGAGAACCCAGTATTTCGCTACGTGTCATTAAAGCTGTCGCAAATGGTGGGTTTACCTGAAAAGTCCTTGGGAAACCACAACGGTAAAGTGACACAGATTAGAAGTTGAGTTAAATTAGAAACTGGCACTTAGTTAATTGTTTGTTTGGGAAACAAACCTCTCATGCCGAGTGATAGGTCATAGAATAAGACGTGAGAAGTAATCGAATTTTTAGCTAGCTACAAAAGCGAAGAATATATTATCTCTTCAGATTTTATCTGGGAGAAGAAAAAATATATTTGTAAGAAGACGTCAGGGAACCCTTTGACCTGAAGATCTGTTTGGTTGTTTGGTCTTCGTCACCGAACTACCTACGTGTGATAATAAAAACCTCAAGTGTCGGGAGCTTAACGCCGAAACTTGACCGCTCACGTTTAGTTACAGCAGTCAAGGGATTTCCACGAACCACTCTGTACAAATTCGCACCGTTACAGCTAAACCTCATACGAGATCTTTGAAGACAAATTATAGAGAGCCACGGTTTAGCGACCGTCGTATTTCAGCGGGTGTTAAATGCAGTCGTAAAGCCACGATGCATCGTTGTGGTCGACTGGTTCTGGTTCATAACTCGAGCAAATCGTTTCATGGAGCACAAAAATAATCCAAGGTACAGCATATGCCTTCTTTCGTTACTGATTATATTATTCAAAGAATGTATAAGCGTTTGGAAGCAAAAAAATTAAATTCGAACATAATTACATATCGCTGTGGAGGTTCTTTCCAAAGGGACGTCTCGCTTCCTGAGTATCCGGAGATAAAATCGACGAAACCAGATCATGTTGAATCCGCTAAACGTTTATACTTTAGAGATTTCTACAGTTGAATCGGTGTTTATATTACTAGGCTGAAGTTCAAGAAGTTGGTTCAGCTTTCTAATTTACCTGCCACACCTCGAGATAATCGAATGGTTTGGAACCGGCGTTGAACAGCAGTTACAAGCCGCCTTAAGCCTGCAGCCAAAAGGAAGGAACTGAATCAGCAAAGCTCATCGATTAAATTTTCATGAGTAATTTAGCGTCGCCTTGAAGTGATTTAGTGTTATTAGCAGTGAACTGTCGGTTCGGTGATGCGGCGATCTGTTTGCCGGGGTGACAACCACCACGCCGTTGAAGAGGTGGATTCCAATAAGCCTCCCGGTATGGTCTACGACCGTTTGGACGAGTAATTAAATTGATTGAGGACTGGACTGAACGACGGACGAATGCACGGAACACCCGAGGAGACTAAACAAAGGCTAGAGGCTACGATGCTATTACGGATCTTGATGAGTTGCGTTCGTTAGATGTACTCGACGTAAATCTTTGTAGTCCCATCTCGAAGACTGACGCCGAAGGCCCATGGTTCATCCCCAGTGTCGTCGCCGCATCTCTTGGTACTATGCAACTTCATAGTCTTTCGTTTTGCACTTTGTCCGCCCACTAGAATCGCAAAGATAAACGGAAGGTTGACTCATGACCGAAGAGCGGACTTTATATTCCTGATGCAGTTGAAACTCGAGAAAAATTCGTCGGGCTGAAGGATAGAGAAACTGTTTTAAATAAATCCCAGAACATGATGAAAGCTAAAGATTATTTGGAATTCGCCAGTATTAGCGGAATAGCAGTTGCACTGCTTATTTTGACGACATAAATCGAGGCTACTACGTCTTGGTCAAAGTTTTTGAAGCGAGGTGATGAGAATTCTCTCGAAAAATCAACATATTTCATGTGTAAGGTTGTTAAGAGTTGGTAAAAAATCGGAGATATTTGACCGAAACATCAGTCGTTTGGCTGACGCCAACGACCGAAACACTTTTCACGACAAATTCGCACGAAGCATAATTTCTTGTCCAACGTTTTGCCTCGTCGGTTTGTAGAAGCTAAGCGATTTCTCCGAATAGAAATGTCCTTCAGCGGCGCTTGTCACGAAAACTAGTGGTCGAATCATTAGCACTGTAAAGTCAAGAAATGGGACTAATGGGGAATTAATATTTCTGCAGGCTTTTGTCTTGCCCCAACACGCAATGCCTCTTACCGAAATCGACTAAGCCATGTTAACGTTGGATCCCGGGGTAGAGGCCCGTTACGTAATGCGATGAAAATATTCTTATAACATGAGAGGGTTTCTTGGCGGCGGGGTGCAGATCTCTCAGAATTGCTGGACGGTATGACAATCACGTAAAAGCTGCGATCCGCGGAATCTGGAATGTCGTAGATCAGAGGCGCGCGCCGCGTCGATTCCTGGGAAGTAGCGCACATAAATGCATAAGTTGCGTACAGTCGCCGCTTTTAATTATTGCCGAAGACTCCATGCAGCGCGAGCGGTTCTGTCATTCTGTAAGGTCCTGAATGTCGATGGAGGGGACCGGGAGCAAATAATGAAAGCCGCCTTTGAGGTCGTCTCAGGACGACCAGAAGTTGCGGAGATCTTCGAGATGCGGTTTACTGGCGACGATGCTGCGATCATTGTAGAGGTAAAGGTCGCCTCCGTTCTAGTTGGAAAAAAGCTTACCGCGAAGGAGATATACGAAAGATCCTTCGACCAGAGAGACGTGGATATGAATAAAATATCAGTATCGTCGTTTAGCTTTGACCACTCGCTGTTTACTGCACATCGTTGATATTTCGCTATTACAATAATCAACTGAATAGATCCGATTTTCTCTCGAAAATTCTCGCTTCTTTCCATCAGCAATATTTAGAAATTAGCGCCACTGAAGTTCTCGTCAAAAAACTCTAGCCATTAGTTGATACCACAGTCCCAACAGAGACTCGGGTTGCCACTAATACCCTTAGCAACTCTTGCGAGCTGACAGTAAATAGCTATAACAATAGAATTACGCGAGACTCGTTATTCAGCTGAAGACGCAGAAGAAGAAGGCAGAAGTATTCGAAATGAATAGGTCTGTTAGCAAACCATTGGCAGCGATAATGGTAGCCAGAGGCAATACTTGCGGAGCACACAGGACAGCCATAGTAGATCAATAAGAGTTCACTACCCATTCAAGTAGTATACCTCTATTCTTGCCGCCAAATGGGACACGTTTATCGATCCTGTTAGATGGACAAAATGAGTGTAGGTCTACGCCGGGTGACTATATATAGAATAGTGCCGTACGACCTGGTTGTTGACCCAATAAGAAATTGACCCTGGCTTAATAATATGATATGGTGGAAAAGGATCAGCCTACGAGAGGACAACTGCTATAAGTTTCGTTGTCACCCTGGGGCGTTATTTTTTATTCCTTATTACTCCGTTATCAGGCAGTGAGGCAGAGTGCTACTTACCAGCAGCTCTGGCAATAGCGAACGTGACTCGGTTAGTTACTCCGGTTGATAAAAAACAACGTCCATTAGTGCGATACACTTCGACCGCAGGGCGGAATCGCAACCGAAAATTTAGGCCTGCCTTGCGAATTCCTGTTACCATAATGTTTTACGACGACCGTCCGTATGTATATTTCACAGGGTTTCTCTATCGAGTCAAAATAAATTCTTTCACCGGTAGAAGAAGATTGGGACCGAATCCTTTACTTTAAAGAAAAGAAAACCCTGGTCCATGGGCCATAAACATGCTTATTGCTAGCGATAAGCTTCAGGAATTGCTTCACGACTTTGCTTTGTCGTAAAGACATTCAGTATTGTTCTCATCAGGTTAATAATTATTTGACAAACGTGTTAATTGACAAGGGACGTAATTTTTGTATGATAAAATCAGGCCTTTTCAGTATGACAACTTTGAGACGAATACTAATTGGATTTAGAGAACTATCACAAAACGTTGATGAGAGCTACTCATTTTGGTTTAAGGTTTGGATTCAGGCCGTGATCAGAAATAAGTTCAATGCTTTGCTGTTGCGCGTGGGTAGAGTAGCTGATTATCGATGGCAGTGCATGTTTACGCGTATATTACCGCATGAAGTGCAGAAAATTTAAATGCTATCCTAGGTTATTGAATATGTATATGTGCTGAACAGTGGCACGTGTTGGATTCGCGATTCGAAAGTTACCGCGTTCACGGCTCATCTGCAACGCAGTCACAGGTCAGGCGTAAGTTACGACTACATAACGTACGACGCATCGTACGCTTACGGTTACTTCCAACTCCCTCCTTATATATTATGTGACATGTGACGAGATCCAAAGTAAGACGACGATGTCAAAGGTAGTTTATTGCTAAGAATAACTAAGTATTAGAAATTTTTGGAAATTTTTTTATGTAACCACTTTTATTCGGACTAAACCATCATTCATATATTGTAGATATAATATATTTATTCCAGGAATAGAGCTTATGTAGCGTTTATTTAAAGAGAGCTTGAGAGCCTGCAGGATTTACGCAAGCGGCTACAAAGCATAAAACAAGATAATTGCAATTCAGTTGGCCCCCTGCCAACGTGAGCTAAACTGTTCACACGAAACATTGTTATCACAACGAGACACGTTTTATTTTATAGGCTTGGAAGCGAAGAGGCCAACGTCATAATCAGGCAAAATTACGTTTACGCCGGTAGTAAACCCCGAGTTTATTTACGCCCGACTGACGACCTCTCGTAAAAAATTAATTTTACATTTACTCGCACGTGCAGCGTTTGACTCTCGTCTAAGATGTAGCTTGAACTCGCAGTGGTGTCCCTTCCGCAACCGCAACCGCAACAGTATCTGGCACTTCGTTGTATCACCAAATCACACAAAAATGTACAGATGCTAGTAGTTTTTATCGCGCAATTTTCATCACCTCATCAAAATTTGGTGAGACAGATGCACTGCGATTTCGAAAACGGTAAATTTATCTCACAGCAGAAATTATACAACTACCATAAATTTAGGCTGGGCGTGGTAAACCCGGTTTAGGTAAGAGCCTGGCTGCGAAGATCTCGTCAGGACGCATTTACTAGACGAAGGCTTGTCGTAAAGATCTGAATCTGAGAGGATTCCTCCCTCTATCTGGCGTGAAATCTAAATGTTGGATTCTCTGAAACAATTTACGGACTACTAGGTCAATCGATTTAACAACAGAGCAGAGTCACCAGCACGCTCGCCTTAGCTGATCGCTACAATTATACTTTTATTACTTCAGGCTGTATGCATATAGAAATGTAATTTTTTTAAATGTATGGTTATAGAGCAGGTATAGAAATTATCGTCGACATACTTATCACCGCGTGCCTTTATTAATCACAATAATGTCTATCAATTAGCAATAATCGTCATGCGAACGTTTTAATTTATGAGCAGCCACTTTCATTGCTTCGGATCATCGAGGCGATCGGGAGCGTTTAATATACGTATTGATTACAGTACGTCAAGAGACTCTAACTACCAACAGGGGACCATTCTCCTATCTATGGGTGATCTCAAAGTTCTAAAATAATATTAAATTCGTTTTATTACCGAGCGATTTTTACGAACAATTAACAAATTTATTCAGTGGTTAGAACCGCAGCGGGAGTTCAATTTTATTGGTACAGTTAAGTTTGAGGTGGTCGTCTGACGAAATATAAAGAGACAGGATTACGAAAAGGATGGTAATAAGTGGCAGAGGGATCATGAAATTGGATAGTCTGAGAGTTTGCAAGCACCTTGCGTCAGATGTAAATTTATCATCCCAGTACGCGGCACACTGGGTAAAAGCATTTATGCTAATTACAAATGGGGCCCCATGGATACTGTCAAAGATGCATATCTGGCGAATGTTTACGATACGGCTACTGCAAAAAGATCGCATCTTACCTTCTCTTTATCCCTTTCGAATATGGTGACTTAACTAATTAGAACTAATTCGTTCGGTGTTAAGTCGACTTGAAATAAAAGAAATAAAAAATAATAAAAAATCACCTTAGTATGCCGCCAGTATTCACTTATAGACATAACTTATACGTATGTACGTACCGCGTAGTAGAAGGGTTACACTCACAATCGCGTATATACATATCGGCATGTATATATCCTTTCGAAGTATTCACAAATACGATGTTCTTATATACATATGCAAGCTGTAGCGCGCAGATGGCAGATAGCAGGGAGACTTAAATACGCAACGCGCCAGCCATCCGAGTGTGGATGGGCACGGTTGATGGGTATCTCTTGACATTTAAATATCATGATATTCCAGATTCCGGGCGATCGTGCCGATCTTGTAACGCGGGCGTGAACATCCTCGGCGTCCATCCTTGGTATTTGTATCGGACGATCGGTATGGCTTGGACAAGCGTTTCATTTGCCCACGCAAATATCATAGATGGTTTTTCTTTTAGTTCTCTTTTGAACGATAACTCCTCACATCTCGGTCCACTTCTCTTCTCTTTGCACTATTCACTTTTTTTGTCACGCTTAGTGCAGCAGGCAATCGGCGACAGCGGAAATAGCGTCGACGGCGGTTCCATTCGATGCCAATTTACACAAGTAAAAGAGATACTCGGGACGAGAATATGCACTTTGCTCCAGGTGCCTGGTGGGCCGAACCGGTCTATGGATTTCGCCGACCTACACCATCACCAACCCATTTATATCGGCGATCAATATCGATCGTAAATTTCTTATCTGGAAAAATACCCCTAGCATATCTTCACTCCTCTGCATTAAGCCGCGTTTTCTTACCTATCGTCTTTTTCTTCGATCCGATCGGCCTCATTGCACGTGACACTCTAGAGTCTAGACAGTCTGGTCTCCGCTAGTGCACAGATGGTGCACGGTAAACGCTAAGCCTGGGTGGTCCGTACTCGTTATCGCCTGTGTCGATAGCAACCACCTCGTAAGCTTGTTACCTAATGTCAATGTAGTCAATAGTTTGATAATAACCATACTATATGGAATACATTGCCGCATGTGCCGAGGAAGTGTAGTATTAATCCAATGGTCTGGTTAATTCCATAGATGATGAGATCCTTCATGAAAATGTAAATTTAAATAGAAATTGGGTTCCATCGCAGTAATAAGCTGAAAGTTCATCAAAGCTTACTCGGGAGAGAAGAAGGACGAGGAACAGAACCCTCGATCCTGGAGTAATTACGTTCGTTAAAATAACTGTGGTCCAGCAATTCTTGGTGTTCACTGTCGTCACGACAGCTACCTGAACCGATTAACTTCTTTGGTAAATTTTTCTTCGCCTGGAATGGCCCGTGACTGCCTCTTAAGGGTGTGTCGAATGTTCGGGTTTCCATGGCATACGACTCTTAATGAGGATTATTCAATTAGGCATAAGAGTATACAGTCTCGTTTTCGAACCGGTTAAATAAATTCGTCAAAAAGCTGTCAATTGACTTTTGTATCTCTACGTTTAGTTATGCCAGAGGCGAGATCTCATTCGCTGCTCCACACCACTCTTCACAAAATGTCAAATGCAACGGTAGTCTTTCTCCGAAAGCATTTAAGAGGGATTAATTTATCTTCCACCAGAAATCTTTTGAACTCATCTCGATGGACGATTCAGTGATTGGCAGTAATCTTTTGATGGACAAGAGGTGGATTTACTTTTCTTATGATACTTTGAAAATGTAATAAATTTTCATTAAATTTGAATTGTAAATGATGTTTATTTGATATCATGTTCAAAATTCTTCGTTCCAAGTATTTGTGGACAGTTTACAGCGAGTGTTTTTACAGAAAATATTTTCCTAAGAAAAAAAACGGAAAAAAAAAAAAAAAAAAAAAAAAAACAGGTAGTCATATCTGGGCGTAGGGTTGAACATGATGATTTCCTAATTCCCAAGTCCTCGTGTCAGGTGTTTATCGCGTCCCCATCGCTGGTTGTAAGCCAGCAATGTTTCCCTCAGCTTATCTCCCGGTGTGTCAGACGAAACAATCTATTCTCGGACATTCTCCGTTGACGTTTACGCGGGAAATATTAATCTCCCAATGATCTAACTGCAAAAGCAAGCCGTCTCTGGGCTTGGGGTCAATCTCGAACGTGACTTGTGGAATACTTATCGTTTCCCTACATTCACTGCACAGTAATACACTATACAAGAGGTGACAACCCGCTTGGAAAGTATCAGCAGCAACTTTTGTCCCAACCTCAATCGCCGACCACTCAACCGTTCAAGGCAATCAAATTCCATTACGGATCGGCTGGCTGTTCTCAAAGTGACGGTAAATCGCTTCTGCTCTGCCGGGGTCCGACGGGAACCGGTGGGATCCAACGGGGTTCAAAGGGGTCTGATGGGGCACGGTAGCGTGCTGGTGTTCGATAGACTGGCCAGTAGTTCTCTCTGGCAGGGGGATAATAATGCATCCATAAATCAATGCCGTCATTGTCTTCCTTATTGAATACGTCATTCGTAGCTAAATAGCAACGCTGTTTATCAGTTATGCACCGTATTCTGGTCTCACTGATGGTAAGCGCGATCATTTTCAATTATAATAGCCGTAGGGTACGGAGAGAGATCGATCAAATCGGATGCAATTTATTCTCAACATTTTTATTGACGTTGACATTTGCACGCGTCGACGTTCGTCGCGGTAAAATAAAGAACGAAAAAAAAAAAATGAAAGAAACAACAAAAAAAAAAAAAAAAAAAAATACGAAAGAAATAAATGCTCGTCGTAAATCAATCCTGTTACGCGCAACTGTCCGAAATTATTCACTGGCATTGACCGAAGACAGGAGACAACCAGACCGTACGGATAAGCTGGTATTCCAGCATCCAGCAGATCAATTACTGAGATACGTCGCTCTTGTTCGGTGAGCCTGCCAAAACCACACCGACTCGGGTCCTTTTGGACGTCAAATATCTTCCCACTTCCTTGATTTATTTTCCACTCCGTTCGACTGCATTGAGCTACTCCGGTTGTGCCGGACCCGAAACGCCCGAATCATGTGCACCACAAAAGCTTCGAATTCAATTTAAATGATAATCGACAAACTTTCGAGTTGTACCTACGCGTGTAAGCCGTAGTGATTACAACGTACCTCGCGTTTGCTCTGCTAGCTTCACCCAATAATTATGTACCGATATTTCAGTGGTTCACAAAGCCGTGACTTCGAGCATCACGACCGAAGGTGTGAAATGGGCTTAAATAACTAACAGACGAGTCCTCGGTGTAATATATCAAGCTGTCGAGTTCGCGGTTGTGAACTGCCCCCGTTCAGTCGACGTCAAATTTTACATTGAAAACGAGCAAGAAGTAATTAAAAAAAACTGTTTGGTAGACACAGATTGCAGCTCGGAGAGAACTGCACTTCGTCTTCCTTTCAAAGGCTGGTGCTCGACGACTAAGAGCAGTAAGAGGTGTCAGGTAGCTACTGCACACTAAGCAGTAAGCCGTGAGACACGCCCTAGCTGCACTGAAACTTGCTCGATCGGAGTTAAGGAAAATATAAGAATAAACTATCTGCACGAGCACGTGGCAATGTTTAGCTATTTGCATGCGTTACACCGCTGTCTACGAGTAGATAAGCGTAAGGCACGGTTACCGGTGCCACGCGTCAACCTTATAATTAAGTGGTACCGATGTATACGGATCTAATCTCCATCTCTAGAATACGCAATAAATCGTTGGACGGAAATTAATTAAAGAATAAGTCAAGCCAAGAGCAAAGTCGTTATTCACATTGGAAGGAAATATCAGGGCTGTAGCACAATCGTTTTTACTTTAAAGTTATCTACAATACTGCTCATTTATACTGGCTTAAGACCCAGTAGCTATTATAACGATTGTGTATTATATTCTTAATGGTTTCAAGGTACATAAATATTTATTCCACGAACAATGATTCGAGGCTATATGGCTAATGTAAGTGCAAAACTGGTACAAGAATAAGTAGGAAGTTGAATAAAATTTAAATGTAAACGTCACACGGTCGTGTAACAGAATCCCTAATGTGTTTTAAGAATGTTCGACAAAAAGTTATGGTATCACCTGCTGTTACTATACAACAGTAGATAGAGATAGGCCGCCGTTAGGACTCGGTAATATTTCCTACGTGTCCTTATGCGAATGGAAGTGACGAGCCACTATCCAGGACTTCGAAGTCTTGAGAGTAACTTTAGTATCCTCAGGGCGCGGTACTTACTGGCAAATTGAATATACCAACATGCATGATTACCGAATTAAACCGCTATCAGGGATTTTATTAACCAAAGCTACGTTGCTAGATTTATGATCCTCCCTTTGTGCTCTTCGTAATATGTACTATAATTCCTCGTCGAGTGACAGAGCAATTAGTTGCAGTCAAACTTTCGTACGTTTATACCTATATACGCTATATATCGTGAATCTTTTTTGCGCATTCATTAAAATTGTCGCAAAATCTTTGCCCACGCACGGCTTTCTACTTGCCGATAAATTACCCGTTAAGATTCATACTACGATTTTCACCTGTCATTATTTTGTACTGGAAAAGTCCCCGGATATTGACTTTCGCACTTTCTCATCCGTAATAGTACATTATGTCACTAGGCCGATGAAGTATTTTCCGATGAATTTGAGTTTATAATCCGAGCCGAAGGCGAGGATTATAATGAAATTCGTCAAAAAAGACTTTATGGGCCGTATGGCATATACAATTTTATGTGTCCAGGCCAAAAACCGCGTTTAAACCGAGCAAAGCGACACGGAAAAAAATGAGCAGTTGGACAGGGACAACATTTTTTGCAGTAGAAATGACAACAATTATTGTGGTAACATTTACTCATTAGGACATTGAAATATACTTGCTCCTATATACCAAATACTAGATTGTGGTAATTTCTACTGCAAAAAAGTGTTATCCCTACACCAGCTGCTTAACATAGTAAATTCAGCAACAATTTTTTTTCCGTGGAGGTTAGAATCGCGGTTTTTCGGGCCTAGACACATAATAGTATATTGGCCATCCGCCCCTAGCTGCAGACTATTTTTTATAATAAGGGGATGAAATGGGCCTTCTTTGATGCGCGTCGATCGGATTGAGGATGGCGCTGAGGCGGGAGGGAATGTACATTCAGTTTGAGCCCAAGTTGAACGTAAATGCTTAAACAACTGTTAGCAAGCATAATGAGGCGACTGGCTATATCGGCTTGAGTAGTCAGGTAGCAAACCTGGTAGCCTTTCTAACCGGACCCTTCGTAATGGGTGTATAATAAGTTCAGTTGCACAATTAATATTATAAATATTCTGCTAATATAGGCGTTATGTAAGATACCTTCTCACTTCACTACTTATCGGCTCGCGTACGTGGTACCTACTCTCCCACATAGATCTGTGTACGGTACCGATTTTTCTTGCCACACAAATTTGTACGATTTATACCCTGCAGGCGCATTCACGTAGATCTGGACAATCGACGCGTCTCTGTGTATTATAACGAAATTCGAGCGAGGTGTCTGCCATTGGAGATACACTCCTAGATGATGTTTGCATTTGATGGTTGGTCAGTGCTAGTTCTTGCAAATCCACGCATAAACATTTAGTTAAACTGGCGTTCACGCGGTGAAATACAATTCAGCCGCGCCTTGCCAATCAGCATCCAAAGTGCGTTGCAAATCATTTTCATATAGACAAGTTTTTACGGCGTGTATAGTATTAATTTGCTGTCGTTTCAAGTATCGTAATTCACGGAGCAAATGAGGTTAAACAACGCGCGCAGATAAGCGTGAGAAATTGGAATCGTCTTTTTAACATCTCGCGTCTTATATACCTATGTTAGCTTTCCTGTGAAAATTTAACTTACGTCAGAGAGTCGTAATCAGTACACGCGCAGAGGTAGCCGCCGTTGTACCTACTTAACTAGACATACGTAGTACGTGCACAGGTGGTACGAGGATTAACTTTCGTTACCTTTGAACCAAGATTTTCTTTACATGCGCTAGTTTGTTACGCAAGATAAATTAATGCACCGCGTAACGTTACCCAGAATCTATTCCGCCCGTTTCAACGGACCTAATATGGATTCGGAATTACGCATATGGGATAGGAAATAGGGCACCAGGCACCTAAAATTAAATTCTCTCTAGTCGCGTGCGGTATTCCCAAAGGAGGCGATTCAATTCCCTAGCCAATCTCACCGCATTACGGAAAATAGGAGAAATCTAGCGAAAGTAATCTAGTAAAGTACGCGCTTGTAAGTAATGTCTACGTGAATGTCGTAACGGTTCTCCTGCGTAATCCTAATAAACCCTGGAATATAATACAATGTATAATATGATAATGATACGTCTTGTACTATGAATAATCTCGAAGATTAGATTAAGGCGAGACAGTTCTTTTTCTTTTTTCTCAAAGTTGAAATTCGCATTATAATCGCTTCCAATTCATGTCACACAGTCTTTTTATTTATACGGAATCAAAATCAGGCGTGATAATTATCGACAAGAGATAAAAATATATTGCGTAAATATATGGTCTCATGAAAATTGTTTATATAAATCCTATATATTTTACGAGTTACTTTGTGACTTTACCCCGGCTTAAGGCCCATTCCTAGTTGCCCACCTCCTTTTGGTCGAAATGTGTCACATTTCGATTATTATCCGAGCCCAGGCGTCAAAAACGCAAAAAAGGCCAACTTAGCGCAAATTCTATTTCAATTCCGAACACATACGTCCAAAAAATGTTCGTTTTGTGCGAAAATAGAGTCTACAGATGGTTTTTATATTGTTCGCCGAGGAAATTGAATTCGAATAATTTTGTAACAATGTAAAAACCATCTGTAGACTCGATTTTCGCACGAAATGAACATTTTTTTGGACGTATGTGTTCGGAATTGAAATAGAATTTGCGCTAAGTTGGTTTTTTTTTTGCGTTTTTGACGCCTGGGCTCGGATAATAATCAAAATGTGACACATTTCGCCAAAAGGAGGTGGGCGACTAGGGATGGGCCTTAATGAACACTCACTCGAACCGTTTTAAGGCGAGCTCGCAAAACTCGGAGTCTTGGTGGTTCCTTCTTCATAGAAGTATTTCGAACGGAAGTATGATATATTTTTTCCTTTCTAAACTTTCAAAATATAAGGATCGACTCAATTTCCATAATTATGCTAGTTAAACGAGCGCTGATTCTCAGAATATAGAGACTCATTCTTATAATCGATCCAAGATAATAAGAGACTCTGATGTATGTCCGATCCGCGTACCGGTCACATAAGACCAGCTAAAACTTGACCAGTTTGAACTCTTAGGATTTGATCATGACTTATGCTTTTCGACTCCTCTCGTGCAGCTCTGAAATAAACGGTAAATTACTGTCATTATCATTCGTCCTCGTCGATAGTTGCGTCGGCGTGTCAATCGCTTTTGTACACGCACGCCTCAGCGATCGCGAATGATCGACGGTCAGAATTCAATTTGAAAAATTCAAGGGGGATTAACTCCTGGAGTGAGGTTCAATGGACCCACCCCGGTCAGGACACGAGATTTCGCGGGTTCCTTCTGGTCGAAGTATCGCGTGGACGCCGGTGAGCCTCGGCTTTCCCACGTCTCGTTTATGATAATTTAATCCCGATGTAATTGTGCAATTATTCAATTTGCGAATATGCGTAAAAACCGTAGCTAGAGACCGTATTACACGATATTCCGCGCTACATGTATAGATACACACCTATAATAGACCTGCCTATGAACCAAGTGTAACAATTTTTATTTACCTCTGTGCGACCTAGCCGACATAATGATTTACGCCAACTTTATCTCTTGGCGCCAGCAGGCGATTTAGGTGACGAAATGAAAATGAAAATTTTTCGTCATTCAACTGGTTTCGTGTATCGGATCGCCGTGATATATTAAACGCAGAATTCGCTGTTAAATAGAAAATAAAAATAAAACGATGAAATCAACGCTTATACTGTCTCTTACATGTCTCTACGGACTGAGTTACGTTCGATAAAGTCGACAGACACGACCCGACGACATTTCAGTGGATAGATGTTAGAATTTCTAGACGGCGCCTCTTGGTCGACCTTGCCGCTATGTTGAAATTGATGAGAAAAGATATTGGAGAGTTCGAGGAGAGAAAGAAGGAGACCTCCGGGATTTTTCATATTTTTTTGTATATTTTAAACACGAATCCGGAAAGAAAACGTCGTGATTTAAATTTGTTGGAGGAGTATTCTCACGATTCGAAGCATCTTTATTCCATGAGTGATTAATCGACAAAGGAGATCGATCAAAAAAGATACTGCTGCGATGACTAATTGCGGGATGGGTTTTGTACGTCGAGCATTTTGACGTCCACAATACGTATAACAACACTGCATGGGTGGCCATACGGTTCGCGCAAAACGCTTCAGTATCGCCGTATAATAATAAGAAGCTTATAAGTAATTATTGTTCGTCTGTCTATCCTTTCGCACCGCTGGCACACGTGAGCATATAATTGTTTCGACGTTTTAATAACTGCCCTCGCCTACGTAGAGATTCGCGTTGGTCGTGCAGGGAAACTGAGAGGGCAATACATACAGTTTACAGTGGTACTTTGCTGTGTGACGAGCAAGTACGCATATGCAGACGGTGAACGAGCTTAAGCTTGCAGCTTCTGACGCTTTCGCTAAAGGTGAGCAAACAAACACGCGTATACCTACATAAAACATAAGACATCGCTGCACACCTATATGTGAACGTGAGGTTGACACTGAACCGAGATATTGCTCTTATAATTATTATATGACGACTCTATCGCACGCTACTATGCCAGGAGTAAATGTCGTTAGACTCAGTTTATTGAAATACCTTGGTAATTGATCTATTAGCATTCGTTAGCTTTTACCACAACTGCCGCGTCTATTGAAGAAAAATAAGATTACTTCAAGTTCTTGTATGGTGGGTACAGGTTACATTAATTACTTCGCAGTCTTGGTAATCGGTGATCTAATGACCCCAGACGTGTCAGATATCGCGTAACTTTTTCCAACCTGTTACATTTAATTTTATAAAAAAAAAAAAAATTTACCGCTCTAAAGTTCATAATTCTGTAGTTGAATGCAATAATGGCGTATCGTGAATTATCGGTTTCGAGATAAATGAAAAAATTACAACATTCATTCAGTAACGGCTATCTCGAAGCTATCTTTTTTTCAGGCCTGCTCTGTCACGATATCAACTAGATAACTTATGTGTCTAAACCAAGGAAGCAAATATTTGATTGAGCAGAATAAATCGTTGGAATATAAGCTACAATACGTTGGAAGAATAGTGAAATATTTTTTAATTTCACAATCGAGATGTCGAGGGATCGTATATAGTAACAGAGCCGAGAACAGAGCTCATGAATTAAATGCAGGATAAATATTGTTTTGTAGTTTAATTAGGCATGACATATGTTTTTTAAACCGATCCATCGAAGTCCATACGAACTATATCGGTATCTTTTATATTATTTATATTCTTGTGAATTATCCTTCAGACTCATGCAAAAATAAAGGAATATAGGATCAATAACTATACAGTCAATAACTAATAAGTCCCTAGAATCCAGCTCTTCTATTCATCGATATTATCCGAGTATAATTTTATCTGCACACCGTAGTGCAATGAGTTTTATTATAAATATTTACCGCTACCGACTCGGTGAACATAGTTGAAATCTACTCCGATTTGCGCTATTATCCGTCCTTTCTATTAAAGGAAAATTCGCTTTTCATGTGGATTATCATCAACGGTAATGGCGGTTTATGACAATAGATATGTGTATGTGTGACCGTTATTATAAAGGGACGAGTGTGAGTGGTGGTATCTACTAGAATACGGTACTGTAGTACTCGGTTACGTTTCGAGCAGGATCACAATGCATAATACGTCGACAGCCTGCAGCATGAATCACGGAACACGTTTAATTTATAGCTCGAATATAAAATACGCTTTGTGCTAGTAACTAGAGTTCGCACTGTCCAGCTGTTGCGTGAGCTAACATGAACATAGTGGTGAAATTTAATCGGGGTATAATTATTATTCCGTTCATGAATCACGCCGGATTCAAATCGTGCGTAGATTATTATCAGCTCGACGATCTCATATCTTTTACATCCGACGAGGTAAACAAGGGTTTTATTGTCTTCCTGTAGCAAGCCCACAGGCATCCAGTCGATTCAAATGATTTATGTTATAGCCTGACTGACAATGAGCTAAATTGTGTGATATTTAGAAATTTATTATAAAACCACTGTATAAGACGTCTGAGGTACGATGTGTTTTTCTCGTATAGTATCACACGCTGCTTTGAACTTCTGCGACTTGAGTCCTGAGTGAAATAGTAACAACGTACAACCATAACACTCGACCACTAAATCTTCAACAAGTTGGACACTAACCGTGTTCTACTCGTAGAAAACATAATTGCTTCACCGTCCACGTAAACACACTGAATTAGGCTTGCCAACTTTTCATTTCTACGACGAGAAGGCGGAGGAGGTCACAGAGGTGCTCTTTCGTGTTTATGGAATTAAATATGCATATATTATAACGTACCAGTCGGTTTAGAAAAATATTTAAAAAAACGAATAATCGAAGATAAAAACAGTTAGGTGTAGGTGTGGTTGAAGACGCCACTACCTAACGAGACTGGAAGAAGTATACCCACTCCCCTGTGTATGTTCATTCTATACATTCACATTTTGTAAAAGACATTATAGACCAGAAGTGATCCTGGTACAACTATTCATTGTTATTTATTTTCAGTTCACTTATTTTGTTTCTCGAGAATTACGACTCTGCAATGTTGAAAAAGACGAATGAAGAAAAGGCTGTATGGAAAGCTGTCCCTGAAATTTCACGAGCTAATTAATAGCGGTCATTAAAACTCCTCTCTTTTTTCAGGAGGAGAGCGAGCTCTCGAGCAAGCGGTGGGCCAGTGCGCCCCGCCGCCCGGACAGCCCCTACATTCTGGGGGCCCCCACGTCTAGGGAGGTAAGTGTCTTTTTTTAAATTATTTGTAAATGTATCTTCAGGAGCTTTAAGCTCACTGTGTTAGTACCCTCTCCTTAGATCTGTACAATCAATTTCGATTACGTCGAAGAGCGTAGATTTGAAAAGGAGATTAAAAAGGGTCTCTAAACTTCGGCGAACCGCGTGAGAAATGATGGCAACAAAATCGTGGAAGCGATTTCTTTCTTATTGGGTATTTCTGCGAAACATTGGCTTGACTCTGTGAATTTTTCTGCTCGTACGAAACTGCTCAACGAAGTCAGCGAATAACAGTGGATAAAGTCGAGGAAGAACGGGTGTGACGCTGGTTGGCATGCGCTACGCACATTAGAGCTTGCAAGCAACGAGAACACGCCATTCAAGAAAGGCTGCCTTTCTCTGCCACTTTGTTCCTGTTCTACGGCTGCCAAATGCGACCAGCAGCCAGCGGTGTCTCTCAAACGCGGAGATGATACGTGGGCGAACTTCTCTCTGAGGTCTATCGCGCAAAACACAGTCCATCATTCCCGGAATTAATGTTTGTCAACAAGCTTCAAGATCATATCTTCCAGCTCCATATTTGACCGGATTTGAATACGGCTTCATCACGTTTAAGTTTCGAAACTCGATTCGTAGATGCTTTTCACTTGACACGGTCATGGATGGCAATTGACGTTTGGTGATTCTTCTAAAGCAGAAGTGATTTCGCAAACTCCTGTTTGCTTTAAATATTTGTTCTGTCCCGCGGAAAAAGAAATTGAAAAAAAAAGAACACTGCATCGATATCAGCTACGGCTTGTTTGTATGCGTAATGCACACTTGGGTACATTTACAAGTTTCCTTGACTAACATATAAGTCAAGAAGCTCTCTGCCGCGCGGTGCATCTCCGTTGCTTGTTCTATATCTTTCTCTGTTTCTTGCCTTTCGTTGCCTTGTCTTGCATGCTTGAAATAACCTGAACCTGCTTCGAAAGAGACCGCGCCTTTCTGTATTTCTGCATACAAAGCGACATTCCCAGTCTGACAGAGGGATGAGTGAAGGTCGATAGGTACGTGTTTCTCGCTGCTATAAGTCTTTCAGAATAAAACGACATGAAAGAACTCTCAAACTCTCGAATGGTCAACTTTCTTTCATGTATTCAAGCGCACTGTGTTTGATACGTATCAAATATACGCCCTGCTTTGCTTCTCGTTTCAAATTATCGAGATGAATTCGTTCGTTATCTATTATAATATCTCAGACGAATATCCGTGAAAGTATCGATACAGAATATGACTCGGTTCTTTGAAAATATACCAAACACTATCCTGCACCGCAAGTGCCATAGAAATGTTAATATATTCTGAGTAAGCTATGGAAGCTATGGAAAGAGCCAGCATAATAGTTCAAGTCAGAAACTACTAGAAAGCTCAAGCCAGATTGCTAGTATCGAATTTCATGCGCTACAAATATTGAAAAATTTACATTTCCGCACCGTGAGACTGGTGCCAGGTGGGCAAACCTGGATAGAAAAACGGGAAAATAAAGAAATGAAATCATAAAACCGAATGGAGAAAGACCCAAGGTTCAATGCTCTAAGGGACAACCAACCTGAGGTTCTAAAGCTCTGTGGGTCTAAGCTACCTATACCGCAATTATTCGATTCGATCGAATATCACTGGCACACACGATCTTGCTTCAATATTACAGTATCTAATTAGTAGAGCTACTAATGTAGAGCCACACATTTGCCCGAAGCTTAATCAGAGCCCTGGAGATTAGCGGCTCTTGCACATGATAGCGTAGTACCTAGTTCAAGTCTGGACCGCGTCCCCGGTGTGCTTCACCTTCGAGTCCTTCCTAGGTCCACCTAACTGCACAGTAGTTGCATGTGGTACTGTCCGAGGCTGGCCAGACAAACGTAGGGTACGGAGCGCTACGCTTCCCACGCCAATTAAACATGACTCATTAACAGCCAGCCGAGCTGGCCAGAGGTAGCTAGCTTAGGATTGATGCCTACTAGCTTCTAGGGCGTCTCTATAACTCTTCGCAGAATTAATCGGAACTAATCCCAGAGATCCACAGCTTCCCGGTATGCGGTAGGTATTATGTGCACGCGTGTTAGGTAGATGCATGTGAATATGTGCGGCAAAGATCAGCATAATATAATTGCAGACTCCGCCGCTTCTTAGGTTTGGTTAGATTATTGTCATGTGAAGTTCATGGGGTGTGTTTGACGACGCGTTACGGTTCCACGAAAATATCACAAGAAACTTGATACCTAAATTTGTGACTATGACCTTGTGACAGACCCGTAGACTAGCCCAATAACGAATAGGTTGTACCAAATTTTTTTTCTCCTCAAAGGATGCGGAATAACTCGTTCGCCCAGCGTGGTCTGAGTTCGAAACGGGTGCGTTAACGCGCAGGTGGGCATAGCCGAGAGCAATTCATATACCCGCGTCACAGTTTGGGTAATCGTGATTCCAGCGATTCGTCACGGTCGAATCGTTGAGCCGTGACGATCAATTAAAAAGAGTGACCCGGTATTTTATGTTGGATCCGGGGCTCGTATAGACTCTTGCAATCTTCCTAATCCCTATAATACAAGCGTGAGTAAGTAGGAAGCTTTCGTCGTGTTCATCCGCACTCATCTGATATATCCCACAGTCTGTCTGAATGCGTATATAGGTACCTTTAGCAGAGACTTAAAATAAGTCTGATCGGAGCTGTAGGCGAGTCAAACGGCCGGAGATACCACAACTGCCAAAGAGGGAATCCTGCTGGTTTTCTAAGCAAAGTGGAATTCCAGCTATCGGAAGCAATCGCGAAATCGTCGCGCAATTATTTACCCTAGGCGGCTCGGCGTGGTATGGCTCTAACGCGAATTCAACACCGACTTAAATCTTTGTGTACACCTACAATGGATGTACCGATATTCGTGCATATGCATACACAATGTACTCACACGTGTGCACGGGTATATGTTGCTGAAAGGAAGGCCACCGTATCTGTATTGTTGCGGACTCTGAGCATCCCGTTATGCTTTGCACCGCTAATATCGCGTTTGGCTTGGATGAAAAGAGGGAGAGAAGGGAGGAGGATGACGCTTTGGGGAGTGCCTGGGAAAATGTCGATTGAGACTGGTTCCTCGTTCTCCGTTGATGAACGCAGCGGGAATGGTCCAATTTTTATGCTTCAACATCGCAAGCTCGGGGAACAATCAAAGTCGTTAGCAACTACATTTGTTAATTATACGACCGTGGCAAGTCTAATTAGATTGACGCACCGATCCGTTCGCTAGCCTAATTATTCTTGCTTGTAAAATAACCGCGCGGTTACTCGTGGCCAGGAAGACAAGGGTGATGGCAAAGACAAAGTACGGCGCGGCCGTAGCCTTTATCGACCATTTTGTTATGGGTCTCTACTCGCACGTTCACAGAGACAGAATGTTTTTCCTTTCCATAGAAACATTTATGATAAATATTTCTTCACTGTCGTGATGATCGGCATAGTTTTTGTTAATTGAAAAAATGTTATCCGAATGAATTATGCCTAAAATTTCGATCACAATGTACGTATTTTGTATATGCTCATAATATATATCAAGCAGCTCAGACTGTAGCAGGCGTCTGGCCACTCCCGGATTCGCGAAGGTGTCGTCACCGTCCGCATCGTCCGCGCGTCTTGCTCCTCTCCGAATTGCGTAACTGAGAGAACCACGAGCTACACCAACCGCACGGGCACACCACACCTTCGTCACGGACAACATCACGGCGTTCTACATCGCCTGATCGCGCCCATCTGTTCCAGCAGTTGAGACCGTTCCATCTGCCGGTCATCCTGGCCTTTGTCTCCATCGTGGGCGTCAGAAATCTATTGTTACCGCGAAACGCCGCTATAAAGTTGACGAAGATAGGGATCGAAAAACATCTCGTACTTGTATACATCGAGATAATCGAACGGGTTCCACTCGCAGCATACCGCTTAAGGCAAAAACCACACGGATCGCTATTATTGTTGCCGTGAGTTAATCGCTCACGCGACTCCTCCGCTAATTTTAATATTACCGCAACAGCATCGTTTTAAATATCCACGACGAGCTATGAGGTTATAAACTTGATCAGCATACATTACTCCTCTCAGACATGAGATAGTCCCGCAAAGTTATACTTATCAATATTTCTAATTAGTGGAAATTTCCACTACCTACCTGTTTTCAGAATCTCTTATAACCATCTCACATCTACATGTTGTGACTTTGGTACATCCTTCTCGTAATTAAAATACTGTCAACGTAGGTATATCCCACGGTGAATAATTTGTATATATATATAAAAGAAGTTATGAGTATTCGTGGAGGGGGTCGATGCCCTCCGTTATCATATGGCAATATTCATGAAAAGTTCCAACAACAAAGTGGCTAGACGAGAGAACGCAGTCCTTTACCTACCGCGTGCGTTAGTATGCATATCGAAACGAGGTGCGTCTTCAATTGTTTCTTCGAGTCGCGCACTTTGCTGCTGGCATTCCTTGCCGATTCACACGCGGCCCACGAAGCTCGCTGCCGATCCCTCTAAGTAAGGAGTGCGGATAACAATGAGTACTTTACTCAGTGCCGACGCTAGACTAAGTCCGTGTATTCTAATTAATATGATAATGAGTCATAGTTTTACACTTTTCATTACTTTTCTTATGTTTTCATATTTACTCGTTAATGACTGGGAACTGTTTGCACATTCCGTTGTATCCAGGACTTTACTTATTTTTTCTTATTTATTTCTGTTTACGCATAGATCGGAACAAATTGGCGTTCATATTATATTTACCTGAAAATTAAAAACACTGTTGCACCTAGACTTTGGATGATTTTCCGAGTTTGAACGTTGATCGTGGGTGGACGAGCGCGAGCGACCAGTCGACGCAACCCTTTGACCCCTTGATTAATTGCTCCACTTTATGGCGGTCGAATGTGGCAACGGAACGCGCGCGCATTGTGTGCGGAACACGACGCGACCGTTTAGTTCCAGTTCAGCAAACCCAGCCGACCTGGTCGACGCAATGGGTTGCTACACCCACGCCTTTCAATCTCTTCCTTTTAATTACCGCCTGTCCGGGCGCCGTAATTGTCCCAACGATGCCTTTATTATTCGATAAATTAAATCACATTGTTGCCATTGTTCTTGTTAACCACCCAAAGTGTTGAACTAATCATTTCACCTACCTCACTATTCCGACCTTCAAGGTACATAGGCATATACGTTTATACATTTATGAAACTACGCGTAGATGTCTACGGATATATTGATCAACCTTAAAAGTACACGTGGCGCTCAACCCTATACTTGTAAAATTTATCTCTTACGGATTTCTCCTCGAAGCTATCGTATTTTCTTTTTAATTTAATTTTTTTTTTTTTTTCTTTCTTACCTAGTCATAGTTTTTTTCTTTCTTCTTATTCAATTTAATTTTATTACCGTTCCTCATTTTATTTCTCGTTAACGAAGAACGGTGCAACGCAGCTACGGATATGTATACTTATATGTAATTAAGAAACGATACGATTTGACCGTGCGTTTTATACCGACTGCCACGTGGCTACCACACTAGGAAGTTGTGGCTATAGTATAAATGAAATATTGCAATTCTATTTAAAAATCTGTCGAGTCAGTGGCAGAGAATCTCGTGACTCTCGACTATTTTCTTATACTTGAAGCATCTGTTGCTACTACGCTTCTGTTGCTCTAACAGAAGTACCGTATTTTGTATTCTGTGTTACGTATACTTTTCAGCTCCTGTCTACATCAACGTTTGTAGAGTCTAGCGCGATTTATAATTCTCGTCAAAAGTCACTTGGTCACAAAGTTACACGAGTTGTTGTGTCCGTACGGTTTGTAGAAATTTAATTCACTGTCGTCGTCTGACTGCAGACAACTCGGAGGAAAACAAACGAGCGAATTTTACTCGGACGACTTCAACACCACAAGAGTTAAAACAACTCGCAGTTTATCATTAGTAGCTGGAACAGGTACGGTGCACGTGACATTCACAAAGTTTTGTACATCATCGAGAGGATGATAAATTAGACGATACGAAATCGCTCATCATCTTTTCCAAGCTCATATTTACCTAATAGTTTGATTTCGAGCTTATTCATAGTTGTTACCATGGCGTCAAAGATTCCTCAATACTAAATCATACACGAGTATGAAACAACGTCAGCTACTGATATTCCAAGGAATTCCCTCTAGCCAGAGAATCTATCGATTTGTAGCATCATTGGGATACACTTACGCGACATCTGTGACATCTGCATCAGAAGAGCGGAAATTCGATGGCGCATTGATCTCCAAGAATTGTCGCTGTGCTTTGTTCAATTTTCTACATTCTCAAATATACCACTTTGCCTAGTCGCGGATAGTGCAACGGGGCACCTAGTTTCTGTGATTTATCACGCGGGTTTCTTGGCACGTTGGATAGCAGCAATATGGTATGGCACCCTTTGTGTGTCGTAAACACGAGTCTGGCGCTAAGCACTCAAGCTGAGAGGAACGCTCCGCTCTGAGCGTATTCTAGTCATGTGGTTTTTCACGTTTGAACGGTCGAACGTCAGTTTTTGTCCGCAATCTCTGCTTGACGTCGATATTACGGATAGCACGAAGCCCGGAATTCCTTCTAACGCATCCAGCAACGGTTACTCAACTTATGCCAACTGAGCTTGCGAGGTTTATCCTGGTGAAAGAAAGTCTTATTTAAATATTTTAATTTTACTATGAAAGCTAACTATGCAGCAGAAAAGATGCGCGATGGTTGATTTGATTACGGTTTCGTCTTCTCTGAGCAATCAACATGCTGTCGACTTAGACTAATCATCATGTTTGCTGATCCCAGATAACGCGCAATAAGTCGTTAAGGTACTGACCACTTCGAAGTACTAGATTTCAACAAAGATTTGATTGACAATACTTTGGCCAGGCGTGACTGGCCTCTCTTCGACCTTCGAGGCTATCGTAGCCGGATCTCACAGACGTCTGGCTGTCAATCACCCAATTTAGGATTTACCAGCCTCCTGTACAGCTCGTGTGTAATTGTAGGCTTGCTTGCGAACGGAGGGTCAAGCTCTGGCATCGATAAATTCATAGGCTACATATTTAAAGGTATATTTTATTGAATGATAACGTTTAATAATAGGTTTAATGTTGGTGGTTGTCAGCTGATTGATCGATGAAACCTTGTGCTATGACGGGAGAAAGGAGTGATTTCTGGATTCGGTGAAATTAAGGCATCGCGTTTACATACGCCCGAAGGAATATCAACCAAGTTTTCGCCCAGGAATTATTGCCGCTGAATTTTTCTCGCAGAAATATACGATCTCTGGTCAATGTGTGTGGTCCTCGATGACCGAACGAGTATCGTTTCCACATATCCTTAAACCCGCAACACGAAAAGTGATTCGTTTTAAATTTATGCGAATGAAATATCGTCGATTGAGGCAATATTCTTGTAAAATATGACTACGGTTTCCTGCACGTCGAAAGTTTGAGTGATCATGTTTTTCATCTACGATCCGGCTTATATGTCCATTTGTTTCTAAGCGCAACCCAGAGGATAGGGATAGTAGATAAAACTGCTGCTGAGTATCATGGATCTTACACTCTCCCAGGTTACCAGCTACCATTACTTCATGATTGCGCTGCATCCCATCGTAATAAAATAAGCTCCATACCCTAGTAAAATTGATATTGCTATAGTTAACGATCTCATGTAGTTATTAATAGATAGATATAGAATGGTGAATATCATGCCGAGTCTTTCGATAAGTTTGTGAAGTTTATTTGAAATTTCTATGCACTAGACAAGAATTTCACCGGCCATTAGATGATTGTGAATTCAATTACAATAATCCTTTGGTTGATTATGATCTTCTGTCGCCGCGTGTGGTCGACATAAATTACAGCTTTGCATATTCCGTGATCATTCGATAAAGGAGAAGAAATTCAATATTTTAAATACGCTGCGAGCAGAGAAAGTTGTATACCATGTTTCACGATTCGCACTGAAGATATCATTTCATGATTCTTTCGTACACGCTCCGAAGGGATATTTCGTACGGTAGTGGGATCAGATCGGTTAGCTGTGATCTTTATAGACGTAGATATCTCATGGTATACCTACTCAATGCTTGTTTTAATTGAATCCTGGCACGGAACGCGATATCGCAAGGAATCTAATCGATGGTGGTAATTACCTGTCGTCTCTAGTCGACCATCACGACTCAAGATGAGATATTAATCCCCCATATCGTGCGAAGGAGGGTCCATTCACCTAGTTACTGTTCGGAGGAAAAGTCCGTGCCATGGTCGGTGGTGTTAGAAAAACCGAAATTAATTTTTCTCAAAACTAGAATCGGTCTTCATCGAATTTCAGTAATGAATAATCATTTATACAGGCTGTAGGTACTTACCGAACAATCCTTAATAAACGATCACCGGCGGAGATGGAACCCGTCGAAAAAATGTTAAGTGCCCTGTGTAATGACTGAAACCGTTTGTTGATTGGTTCCAGTTGACGTTCGCGTAATTTTAACATAAATATGGAGAACCGGCCCGGATGCTGAGCTGATGGTACTAAAAAAGGCATCCTCGATTTACCGCAGAATGACGATTTTACGCGATGGTAAAGTCCCGGGATATTACCCGAGGCCATAATTAAACAGCGATTCGCATCGCATAAAAAATCACTTCGATAAATCAGTCCCGCAGGAGTGGGGTATGCGCACCTCGAAGTTGAATATAATTAAAACGATCGTTACAGCTAATTAAATCGCACTCGATTCCATTTTCTTTGATAATTATCAAAGCCGGAACCTCGAAACTCCAATCTATAATCTTCCCTCTGCTGTAGTGTCACGAGTCCGTTTTATTTCTTTCGCACATCCCAGGTCTCTATAAATTATTATACGACTATGACCTTATAGTTTGTCCAAGATCGGTGAACGGCGGTAGCAGCGCAATTGCGGCGGTGGCGGTGGCGGCAGTGCTTGAAGTTGGTGTCGGTTGTTGATAGGTATAAAAGTGCGCACTCCCGGTTGTCTAGTTCCACGGAAGCGGTGCAAGTCATGTAGCCTGGAAGCCGTTGGCGGCTCCCTACTGGTCAGTGGCAACGTAATATCATTATCATTCACCAAGTGAACCTTGTAAGGTTAATCAATTATTATTACTCTGTGTTATTGCAGCCCCTGTCGGCAGCATTACAATCCGTATAGACGTAGTACCTAAAGGTAGCAATGATCGGTAAAAGATCGTCGAATGATTGAGGTCAGGCGTGAACAACGCGTATTGGCCCGATAATCGAAGATTCTTATAGCGTGCATAATTTGACGAGAAATAAGACACCGTATTAAAAAGTTGAAGTTAGGCGTATCAGAGTACTTCCAGTGGATGTGGGTAACCACTCAAAATCCGTTACGGTTAACGTTCAAATAATTTTACATCAATCTCAATCCCTGCTATATGAAAAATTCATTCTAATCGATGGTTAGAGAATGAGAGGACCGAGTAAGATCTTTGGAGTATTGCGGCACCTTGATGATCTAGGAGAGCATATATTTGTTTGTAGAAGCGTAGGAGGTCCAGAATAGCACCTTGAGTTGGCGTCTGACATTCGTCAACAATAACAAGCCGTCGGTTCTTCTTCGCGATCGCGATTTCCAGGATAGTTTGCGAGTCCGCGCGTGCGTGCATTGTATCTAGGTAGGTACTGGGTACAGCACAGACCAGCCTTCCTTACGGGGTACTCTGAAGCGACACCGACAGTGAAAAACAGTCGAGCTAGCCGTTTTAATCGGCTCTTCTTAGATATCCGTTGGTCAACACGGCGCCATTTCTATATTCGGCCGTTAGTGTTCGACGACGTGCGGAAAAACTGTTGTTACCGGTAAGTGAGGCTGTTAGATTCTAAGCGGGAAGCTACTTTTTATTTTTATATTCCTCAAGATTTGTTCGTTCATCTCATGTGTTCCTCAACGAGTATATAGGTACCTAGTAGGTAAAAGTATCTATCTATCTATTCAAGGCGTGCGCTGCGGCGCTTATAATCCCTACAGCGAAACAGCTCTCATACCACCGACCGTGAGTAAAACTAAAGAAAGAAGCGTGGCGATTAAGCGCAGCATCCCGCTCAACCAAGCTAGATTATTGGAAAACTTTTTCTTTTTTTTTTTAACCCGTGCAAATAACGGCACACAAGTTTAGCTCGCAACGGAGCGGCCGATCGCCCGTGAAGTGTACCCTTTGCCCTGTGCCGCTAACTCACAATTGCTATTCTTTGAGGCATCCTGATGCCACTTGGAAGCATATAGCTACTTCATAACAACTTCTTTCCTTGTTCAAAGCGTGATTTCTATCCACCTGCGTGCACTCTCAGGTATATGTTGTTTACGCGCGTGACTCATTCCTGCAAACTAAGGTATATATACCTGCAGCGTTTTTCTAACCGTATAAAGGAGAGCTGCTACGCATAGACCCCTGTGCACACTCGGGTCTAAATTACTAACGACTTTCAGTGTAGAAACGATTCCGTACCGATGGATAATTTATGGACGTGCTAATAATTCCGGAGCTGTTTTATGGGGTCAACTATTGCTTTCCTGTTTCTGGTACCTTCGGACGATCATTGCACAAAATTTTTCATTTGGCGCACAATGAATCAACGCTTATGAAAGAAGTATATTATGATGTCCAATCTACGTATTTTAATTCTGACAAATGATAGGCTTTGCATTCGTGGTGTAAATGTATCTTATTTATATACCTATGTGTATTTTATTTTTATTTTTTGGTTTATATTTCACTGCTCCACTCCTTGACAATTTGCGTTCAGTTGATGTATTGGTTAATGAATCGTTTCGATAAAAATAAATTGAAAGTGGAGAGTAAGGAAAAAGAAAAAACTCATTTCTTACACGGTCGGTATACCGCGACGGCTCTGCATCCATCAGATACATATTGGCTTTCTATCAGCGCAAAAGAAGAGTATATTACTGATAGATTTTCAATACACTCGTGATTTATAGAGGTAATGCGATTTCGTTGCGTGCAACGCCGCCGGCCTACCATCCCGGATGAATATTGTAATTTCTTTATCCACTCGTGTAATATATCACGGGATGGGATTCTATCATATCTATCCTTTCGATTGCCTCCAAACGTTGCCGCGTTGTTTTTAATAATAGTACAATGATTCGGGTCTATTCTCCGTAAGGCGCGATAGATACAAATCATGCTAATGCACGTCCAATATCAATATCTATCTTAGTCGTCGTGCTGCTAAGCATCGGTTAGATTTACAGATTCGTACGTGTATTTTCACTCAGCTTTGATACGACGAGTCGTTATTATTTATTACGTGTCTGCAGCAAGCTGCCGTTGAGTAGTTCAAGTTATGAACGGAATTTAACACAACTGTACGCAGCGACGAAATTGCTTTTGTAAATACCCGCCTGAATCTTGATATGATTGAACTTGGGCGATATTTTAATAACACAAAACGTTTAAATCAATAAAAGTCGAACTTGTTCATCAATAAACTGATGACACGGAGGTTCGTAACCTTTCACGTGCTTGAGATACTTCAAGATATCAAGATGAAGACGTAAGCACTTAATTTCAGATTGCTGATACCCGAGGCCAACCAATAAAACGAGACAAAAGTTTAAGATCATTTTCGTAATTGACCAAGCACTAAAAATTTACAATATAGTTTAGATCAGCAAGTCTTCTCGGACTGCTCTTGGTATTTCTCCTACGTTAAATATCCCAATGTAAAAATTCACCAAGCTGCACATTTAAATATTTGTCGACACCAAAATATTTTCCAGTGGATTACTACGTAACACATGCAATACTACGTACCTACAAGGCACAGATAATAGTTTCGATTTTTTTTCAACCGTTTCTCACCGTCGGATCACTGACGTCCTCCACCTGTCAATCCACGATAGATAGAACCAGGCATCGGTATATTCATTACCTCGAACACTCCAAAGCTCACATCCATCGGTGTACCGGCTCGTGTATGGTTCTTTGATCGATCGGTACGATTAGCTAGTTTTATTTGTCAATTTATTCGTCCCAAACGCACCATCCCGCGTTCGCTACGGTTAATCAATGACATCTTTACGAACAGAATGTGATGCTCAAGCAAACCACTGGACCACAAGCGAAAAGGGAGAGAGAGAAAAGCGAATTAGAGGAACTGTCTCTAAAATTGAGGACCCAAAAAGAAGAAAAAGAGATTTGACAGAATGAACAGCGATGAAACAGATCGGAAAAAGTTACAAAGGAATCAGGAGGCGCGGGCGTGTCTGATGCATGATTAATCGGTTGCAGTTTAGTTTGCATCAGCTAAAACATTATAGGCTCTATGGCGGCCTCGAATTGGTACATTTTGACTTGACATGCGTTATCGTTGTCCGCGTCGAAGATCATTGACTGAATGAATGACCTGACAGAAAGTTCTTCTTCCATTATCATCGATTGAACTGAATAGACATATTTCAAATTGTTGTTGAATTTCCAAATATGGTCGTAAGTAAATTTTGTAAATCACCATTAGAATATATACTCAGGAATCGAGAATTCTGATTCTGATAAGTGAAGTTCGATCTGATCAAAGGCTAGCTAACAAGCGTCTAAAACAGAAGGAGTGAGTCAAGTCAATAATACTTTGATGACATCGCACAATCTGCAGAAGCGTATATTATGCATACTTGACTATCTAGTATAACCTCTTTCTAGCTAAACTGAGATAACTTTTTCTGGGACACTCACAATCAGCTTTGTATAAAATATGTTTGATTTAGCTATTGTAATGGAGAGGCTTATCCACCGATAAGTCAATCAGTGTAATGACCGTTATCGAGGTGACGGTATATGTGAATCATTAACAATACTATTGCCATATGAAAACTAGGCCATGATTTTTCTGATGAAAAGATTTATTGTGAAAATATTTATTCGCTGTTACGTGTCAATATTCCTCCCACGATCTCAATATCACAAATAATGGGAACGACGTGCTCGCGAATTTCATGAGCGAAATTATCAACGGTAACACGGTGCCGGGTTAAGCATACGCTTGGTACGTTATGAAGCTTCCGCAGTACTTTAAGGTCCGTGTAAATTGTAAAGGATTGACCGCTTCACTTTAAAAACTCAAGGGATCAACCTTAAGTAGTGGCCAGGCTTTAAATACATCCGAGTTGACCTCGCGACTCTCACGTTTGCACGCGGAGCTCGGAAGCGTGCCTCCGTTACCCAAAGAAGTCTGATGAGCCTTGAAGAGGCTCGGTTAAGATCCTCTAACAGCGCCGTGTCCAAGCGGTATCGATAATGTTGTTTCAGGTTACTTAATTACAGGGGACTCGGGCCGTTTAGGTTGGAGGCCTCCTGCAAGAGTCTAAAAGTTTTCAAGGATCTGGACTCTCTCTTGTATAATATTGCTGTACGCCGAATCCAGTCCCAAAAATGGTACCAGCGGTGATTTAATACAGGGAATCGCAGACGGTGTATAATTATTGGAAAGTTTTGCGCATTATGCCGATGGTGCCGGGTGTAATTGGTAGACTTGGACGTATAGTGGTCGTTGCAAGAGTTACCCGATTCTCGCTTCTGTCGCTGACCTGATCAATTATTACATTACTTGACTGGCCAATCTCATGCCAAAGGAACGCCTCCTGTTTTGATTTGTAGTTGGAAAATTACCCGTTTCTTCAAAGATCAATTTCGTTGTCGACGACGACGCCGTCCCAGGATCACGTTGAACGGATTGCGGATCGAGGTCCGCGGATGATCAACGGATCGAAGATCTCACTTTATCCCCATCTGTAGTGACTCGGATGTTGAGAATTCTTGAGCGAATTAAATTAGTTGAAATTTCATTCATTATTCGTTTAGACCATTTTTATGATGATCGTTGTCACCCGAACTCAGATAATCCCTGCCGGATGCAGCGATGACTTTCACCGACACGCCAATTGGAACCTGGTAATATTTTGGTCCGACATTTCGGCCTGACATTTCGATCCACACTCACGGCGTTGTTCGGGCATGGATTTGAAACAACCTACCGTTTTATGCCACGGCAGTAAAAACTAAATTCGTTGATTCTCGTCGGGCCTCATTCCGGTGTTATCCAATTGCCGCTAACCTTCACTAGGAGTGATAGCAATTCTAGCAAAATAATGTCGTGTGTGATCCTTTACTTTCAACGTAATCAATCCCTCGTTTCTAACGGGCACTCACCTCGTCGCTCTCTACCGATCCAGAGATGTCTCAATAAAAAGTAATGGTAACATAAGGTATCACTAATACTAACTGTAGAGTCATGATTTGTTACGCCGATGTTTCTATGCTGCTAGAAATGACATCTCAATCTATAACTTGGCAGAGCTAGCGTTAGAAGCATAGAGGCTAAAATATCGTACTAGGATTCTAATCTCCACTTTTCTATTACCATAAAATGCAATAATGTATCGTTTGGTGGCTCTTAACTAATTTCACCTACTTCGGACTTGTCTACCGGAAACTTATTAACGCGAGTTACGCTTATACATCGGTTTGACTTGACAACGGTTCTCTCCTAGCCCGATCCCCCATGGTTTGATTCTCGATAGTCTCAGACAGCCTTTCGGAAGGTTCTTGTCGTTGATACCTTCCTGGGTGTTTCCTGCGTTCCGGTGCAGTGTCAAGCAACGAGGTCACCTTTCTCAGTAAAGAAATGCTACTCGGGGCAGTCGAATGAACGCTGGGTGGACAACGTCATGGGGAAAGCAAAGTCGGTACCCCGATGGCCAAAAGACTTCTTTCTTCGTGTCCCTCGGGTCCGTGAGACGCTAACTTCTGCACGCGCGGCAAGCTTACAAGCAACCAAATAAAGACATTCGCCGTACAGCGTCATAAACATCTCCGGGAGTGAGTCGTTTTCGGAGAGTGACTTTTGGCTCGTCGCGGTCTCTCCGGTCCAGAAAACGTGCCTGGTCAACTGTTCGGCGGAATTGATATTCTACAACCTCCGTATTCCAATTCTTTCCACGTTTGGAACAGACTTCAGTTTGCAGTACTAGGAATTGGCCTTCTTCATTTTACATGCGCCTTCATCGATTTCGAGCTTAATTTTACATTGTTGTATCGACATAAGCGCCGCCCAGAAAGGATTTACTTTTCAAGTATGTAAAACGTTCTCGAATGTGTTCAAATTCCCGGATTATCAAGTTTGAGGCTCTAATGCAATCGTAGATGCCCAAAAGAAGAAAAAGGAAACCTTTCAAAGAAGAGTGTAACGGCGGTAGCGGGCTATTAGATGCGGGCTAACGTTTTAACCGTCAGTTACGATCGGGTTGATATATACGCAGTTAACAATTGGTCTCTAAACACCTAATCTTCGGTAATGTCTACATCAATGTACGCGCGGTCTCTTTCTTCAGTCTTCTAGTATCTCGGCTGAGCGTCGATCAAGCCTTCGGTAGCGTGGCTACCGTGAGAGTGACCGTTCGCAATCAGAAATAAAAATGAATAAAACAGGCGTGTATAATGCCTAATGAGCCCAGGTATCCTGGTAATAACTTGGCGTTCCTTGAGCCGCGGTAGAACCTGTCGATAATTCGAAACAGAACCTTGACTCGCACACTTACTTCCCGAGACAAGATATATACGCGACTCGGTAATGTGGGGGAAATTGTTGATCGGCCCCTGGTTTCTGGCTCCTGGTCCTACCTGGGTTTACTTTCGAAGTTTCGTGAGATTTCTTTACGATACTGCGGAAACAAGTTTTGGGACGTTCGCTTCTAATAACTATCGAGAACCATGGTTCTCGCTTCTGAATTCACTGAGTCGAACGATGCACAGGAAATTACCTTTGCTCGAAAAATGAGGAAATCCACGTGCAGACGGTACGACAACTTGGCCCCTGAAACATTCTCTGATATTCCATTGGAATCGGGGAAGTCGCTTTTTGCCAGGAAATCGGTGGAATCGCTAATGGCTTGTCCATAAAGTATTCGCTAATTATGTTTTGCCGACGATCGTTGTCATCAAGCGTGAATTTCTCACGTTCATGATAGGCCAGGTGATTTTTAAATCTGTTGAACTCTTGCTCACACCTTTGACCGGTCAATATTTGATAGATCGCAATGGCCAGAGGCGTTGTAATCAAATTATATAAAAAATAAAATAAGTTTAGGGAGCAATATCTTTTTCTTTCAATCTTTTCCTCGCGCTTATCGATGCATGTCATTAATTTAATTGCACGTGAGAAAGGGACGAGTAGATCGTGTACCAGGAGTAATTAATTAACAAATGATTAATGACGTCTTCGTTGCTGGAGCCGCTACTGTGAGAACAAAGTATATCTATTACGGTCAGCGTATAGTTTTGCTATAAAAACCTCACCCACTTTTTCATCGGTAGTATTTTTCAATCTGCTCTAATTATCGTCGTTATTTCATATTTGTCAGACTGCGTCGAACGATATAGCAGCTGGTAATTGACCAATCGCGGAGTTATTCCAGGTAGGTTGGTTGAGTTGTACACTCGTATAGAGACTCGCTCTTTCTTTGCCTTTGTGATCAAAGTTATCTAATTACGAAGCTCTAAGGAAACGATTAGGTCTGCCACTCACTGTATCGCATAGTTTCCAAGAAAATGTGTATAGAAACACCTAATGGATAACGAGATAGTTCGCTAGATTGAACGGAGCTGTAATTACCAAGTTAGTAACACTGCGGGTGTTAGAATGAAACTACTGTGCCCGAATAAGAGAAACAATATCTTCATTACCAAGTTTTACTCAGGTTGAGTTTGTAAAAAAAAAAAAAAAAAAAAGAAAAGGACCCGAGTTTTTCTATGCTATTTTCTAATTATTGTGATGAACATTACAGTCGATTAAAAGAATGGAGCTTAGGTATCGGAGTGTGAAATGATCCCAGATGCCATCTAAATTCGTTGATTTAAATGAAACATTTCTTCTGTGATCGCAGCAATCTTACGTAATATCGTTCCACCTAGTGCGTCTACAATCGAATACACGTTTCACCGACGGAAGTATTTTCTCATAGAGCAGAGCAAAGCAGATATTAGACGTACGAACGACCGGACCAAAGCGGTACAAGTCGGCTAATAGCGGTAGCTGCACTACTGCTCAGTCCTCCGTTCGCTGGACTCTAGACTGCCATACGGCACTGCAATGGACAGTGGTCAGGTCGGCTAGCCGGACCTCGTGGGAACCAGTAGTGATTAGTCTACGTCAATACCAACACTAGTTATGCAAATTGCGCGAAAGTACTTTGCAATGCTACCCAGAGTCGAGTACCCTAGCTATAGGTAATATACTTGCTACAGGGTTAGACCCACTGGTCAGCGTGATGCGACCACGATAGAAAATGAATAGGTTTGATTAGGCACTTCCTTCACTCGTGGCGTATAAATCCTTTCTAATGGCGACGAGTAAACATACGTTTAATGTGTTTCGACTAGGATCGAGGTTGTCGTTGTCGCTGACACCAAAGTGTCGATGATTAAATTCGCCCAATTTCAATTACATAGTGTTGAATTTTGTACAGCCTATGTGCCGTCGCTTGTGCTCTGATGTAAACAGTTTACGTTATATTTGGCCTTGTTACCAACTCATTTCTTGAAAATTATGAATCCTCAGATGGTGCTGAAGATTCTGCGCTAAGAAATTATACATTATCGTTGATCAAATTTATTTGAATTACGTCTTCCATGTCATTCCCATTGCAATTTAAAAACAATCGCTTACCTCTTGACTAACGTGTTCGCGTTTTTCGTATAAATATTGAATATATCACAAGTTGGAGCGTTCAAAAGCTCATATGTAAAGTAAACCCGAATTGAAACTCTTATTCAAAGATCCTCTTGTTTGATTTTTATAGGCGGCGGGTCCCCCTGTGCAGCTGGAACCCGTAGACTTGTCGGTGAAAACGCCTGTGGTGCTGCAGGTGCCGAAGTACAGTCCCGCAGCGGTGATCGCCGCGGCTCGCAGAATCCCGACGCCATCCACGACGCCTGCAACGCCCTCGATGCCTTCGAATCCCTCGACGCCTACTCTTCCTCTTTCTACATCCACCGGTGAGTACTGGATCTTACAATTAAATTTTAACCGCAAGTGTCTGGTTAAAATGGTCTTGGTTCTGAATGTTGGGAAAATATTGCATCCTACATTCCGTCATTCGAGGTACCGTTCGAAATCAATAAATTTTCCGTTGTGCAAGGTCTACGAGAAACCTCTATATCTTGGAAGAGCAGATCGCGTGTTCGGTGTTCTCATTTGAATCTTTCACACCTTTAATCTTTTATATGAAAAACGATCGTACCAAGATAACCTGGATTTCGTAGTGGTACACTTCGCTGCGCCCCGGGCACATATCGGGTCTTCTTCGCAGAGTATGTGATGCGTAGAAACGCAGGCTCGTATAATATTTTTGATAATTCGATAATGGCCAGCTTGGCATGCAACGAGTGATTCATTCGTTTAAACATTCGCTGCAGGACGGACTTGAGTAAACAAAATTACACGCCGGGTGCCAAACGGCATTATACATATACACCGCAAATTATAGTCCCTGTCGTTCTACCAGCGGCGGGCTATGAAATTTATTTTTGGTAAAACAGTTATTTGTAAATCTTTTAACGCGATTAAAATATTGTTTCGTACAGGGAGCACGCCACAACGAGGATCTACCGAAACTAAAAAGATTAATTTTTATGTACAAATTTTTAATGTCTTTATAGTTGAATAATTATTAGTTTTTCACCATGTCGCAGTGTTTACCTTCATATATGATGGGCTTGAAAATAATCGTAAAATATTTAATATCGTATAGGACGTGTGGCTTTTAAAATACCGTGCGTGCCCGTAAAAGGATGAAATGTACATTATGAACTGTGCGCCAATGAAACAACTGCCGCCGGATACTTTACTGCTTCATACCCAGAATACCTTGCGCTCACGCACTTACGGACACTCTGCAGAGATCCTAACCGATTACGTTGCTTTATGGGTTAATTATGCGGGATTTTTCCATCGGCGTACGCCTGGTGGTTGGTTCCATGTTTGGGCTGCATCTCGTATACCGTAAGTAACCGCGAAACGTTCCATTGAATACCTACCATCAAGTTAAAGCGGCACCATAGGTGTGCCGGATAAAGCAAAAATAACGTATTCTCTACGATGCAGCTCGTGGTGACCCGGTGTCAAGACCGGGTCTTAACGGTGCCTTACTCTAGCGAATCACAGAGAAGGAAAGAGCGAATAAGTAGTAGAGAGAGGACCATAAGGATCCCGCAAGGAGCGCAGATCGCAAATAGAGACGAAAGCTCAAGCTCAACCTCGACGGAGTTCATTCGCTACAAATGATTAAAAAAATAGGTTTGCTTGTGATATTCAATAAATTCTAAAGAAAACTTGAACTTCAAAATTTATGAATTATAGGTATTCCAGAATATTTTTCAGCGAAAAAAAAAAATCAATTCGTTACTTGATCAGGCCATGAGCTGTAAAGTACGTGTAGATACGAATAAGATCTACCTAATTAATACTAGAAAATTTTCTCAGGATCTAAAATGAAATTAATGAAAATATATAATTATAGTTATTCCTGACTGACCATACAATGAAGCTTAAGCTCAGTATTTCTAATTGCGTAGTAACTGCGGGCTATGATGATGCACAATGGTTAGATATCCGACAGCTGGTTTGTAACATTACTTATCTCCACCAGCATGAAATCCTTGATAGAAGACTAGGAGTGTGTTCATCATCCTGAGCATCGTATTGCGCAATATCGGCTACGTTTGTAGACGGTATTTGTTTCACCACGCATGCATCTCGACATTCTATTGTTTTCTGGCAAACTAGTGATCTCTGTCGCGATAAGGAACCGCGCCAGCAAATAAACAACCCAACGAATCACAATCAGCGGTGACTATGTAGCTATACAGATTCAGATATTATAGTATCAGTGTCCTCTGCATTCGACTCGCGTAGGTTAACGGCTCTGCAAGCTCTCTCGCGGTGCTTGCAATGAGCTATTGAAAAATGCCAATCTACCTCAAAGAAACCGTACACCATTAAGGTGGGGTCTCTCGTCACTTGTCTCTCGTCTTTCATATCTCGTACGCGGGTTGCTAATTATGTAACGGAAAATTAAAACGTCCTGAGAAAATCTAGCCAGACTAAATTACGCTAAACCTGAATGGCTAGAATAACCTTCTAGAGTGTAAACTAATCGCTAAGCTGCAGGAATGTCCTAATTAATCTTATCTTTCGCTCTAGGCATTGTCTATGCGATTAGACCGGGGCAACGTGGCGTAAGTGACAAATTAGGCATAATCCTCGCAGGAGTGAGATCTCATTTAAAGGTATTAATTATCCGTTGACCCAATCGCGTTCAAGCCAAATTGGTGATTTGTAAAAGTCAGATAGATTTCTATTCGGGTTCAGACTATACTGGGTATAGGTAGTATTTGAATATCTTTCTTTAAACACGTGTATTTGCTTCAAATTTGTATTTGAAGTTGAATTTTTCACACGAAAAATCCACTCATACAATATTACCTTCGCACAGAAGTATTTCCATGGTAAACTTGGTTAAAAGGCATTTATTTTGTGTATCCTGGCATATTAATTATTTTTCTGGTTCTCGGCTGGTCTGCTAGAGGCAGATATTAGTCGTAAAGCCCATTAGTGGCACCTCATTACGGAAGTAGAATATTCGAAGCTTTCGTTACTTCTTTCATCTCTTGCAGTTTACCAACGATATTCCTAAGCGCTCCTAAATTCTTTATATTAGTTTGTATTCTAACGTCAAACTTCTCTGGATCTAACGGATGGTTGTAACGTCGAATATACTCCGTTGAATCCGACTTATCTATGTACGATGTCAATTATTTATACGCCTGGATAGCGCCGATGCCTCGGGGGCCCGTAATGCGGACTTAGAAGTAGAGGGGGCTTCAACCGTGTGCAAACAAATGACGGAAGATACTTCGCGCAGTTGAGATATACAAGTAGATAAATATCGTTGGGAAACAACTCGAAACCACTGCTACTGGTTTCGACTATTTCTTGCATGCATAGAGAAAGTGTACAAATTATACGTTCCTAAGGACATCTGTGAACATGTTCAAGTCCGGTATTGGGAAAAATTTTTACCTGTACTTATTATCACGACAGATCGACACTAATCGGTAGACGAAACCCTATTTCTCTTAAAATTAGCTTCGATCCGGTCTTCTGGTTCGGACCTTGTGTTCACAATTGTATCTTAGTACTTTCTTGCTTTGCTTGACTCGACTTTATCACAACCAGTTTAAAATTTTTCATTTCGTAAGTCGCAGATCCTGGATATCAAAACGTAATACCTGCTACGTGAGATCCGGTACATTGCTGTTAGTTTGTTGTACTCTACAGTATATGCGAAGCATGAGCATACGGTCGTCTACCAAAAAGGTCTACTTTTGCAAGTCAGTGCAAAAGGCGAGATGACTTGTCGATGTGTTTCTTTGTGCATGTCATTAGATAGCCATCACGCCTTATTTGACGGGATTATATCGGTAAGTTTGCTCGTCCTGTGAACAGCATGGCTAATTAACCAGACGACAAGTGACAAATCTTAAACTTTTTGCACATAGAAATAACTGATTAGCCGACAGTTACTTGAAGGAATTATTAATCTATCGTCTCCAAAGCCGCGATGTTGATGAGCCTGATCATTTGCCATAACATTACTGGATATTCCGTCTTGCAGTACTATGAAGTACCTGATAGGAGTAATATGAAATGAACTCTGAGGTAATTTAGAAAGATTTTCGATTCTAATGGCTGAAGACATGAAGAGAGAGAAAGGAAGAAAAAAAAATTCTATGAAATCAAAATTGGAAGACTGATTGAATCTTGTGACAAATCTTTGATTTATTTGTTTAGATAAAATGGTGGAGACTTAGTGAAATTTTTGTAATGGAATTTAAGCTTGACTAATGTTTTGTTCGGTAAAAAATATACAAAGGAAAAAAATTCTTGACTGAGCGAAATAAATGCGACGATTACGTGCCCAATTCTACTTGAGCTTTCCACGTCTAACATTAGCGAATAACAATCACGTTTTCCTTGTTTTACCACGAAGAAAGATGGCAGATAGCGATTCGTTTGTTGGGAGTCGGTCAGACTGAGCGCTCCCAGCCTTTGATTGTCTCTGATTAATTACTTTTACCTCAGCCAGAGGCCGGAAACCGTCAGCCAACAATCTAGATAAGATTTTCTGTACTAAGGAACGGGAGCAGCCTCTGTATTCGTCCTTGATAAAATTATTCATAATATATAGGTAGCACCTAATAAAGTTGAGAAATTAGTTTCGGTCTCGTGTGAGAAATAACATAATAGATAGTATCATTGGCACAACACATGTCTTCCCTAATTCTAAACATTAATATATAGCTTCATCTAGATAAATCTTATCGAGCGCTAATACCATCCCAAGAAAGAGCATATGGCAACAGAAAGACGGGTAGCGACGGCCTCAGTCATATCACGCTTGAAGCATTCACAGATACGATCTAAGATAGGGAATATAATGTTTCTAAACTAGAGATTATAGACACTGAGTTACTACGGTGGCAGTACGCTGCCTCGCTTGAGCGACCGGGTGAAAACCAGCACCCAGACACGCTCCGAGCATTGTATAAGACGAAGTCTATGAGTCTATGAACGATAAAAGCTGCCCGTCCACCGAAGATTGATCCGACCACGACGCGCGCGGTTCGCTTCGATTCGCTCGGTTTACCGATTTCCCATACAAAAACAACGCCCCCCCGCTGTATTATCCCTCGCATTTGTCAGCTGTCAGCAAGTATCCTTGTGGATCCGTTCCGCTGACGTAAGATCGAGCTAGTCCCGCGGAATCCTCGGAAGAATAGTGCAATCATGTCCTAATCCTTAGGAGAATAATGTGATTATATAGATTATCTGTCAGATTGCAAGGATTTCATTACCCAAATGAAAGGTGATCGTCGCTCCGAAGCACCTTGGATAAACATTAACTTCTTACTTCAACCAGAGATGTACCGTATACCGTATACCGTATACCGTCTGAAATGCAGGGTTTCAATTGCGACAAATTAAGTTATAATCATAATTCCAATCATAAGATGTTTCAAAGCGATCACCAGTCGTAGGTAATGTCCCTCGGAAATTCGTGATTTGTTTCAAGTGCTCGAGAGTAAAGATAGATGGACGTAATTGCAATATGTGCAGGACCTCAGGTCGCATATTTATTTAATTGTGAAAGATAAGATGTAGACGAAGTTTAGTTTTATTTCAATAATTATGGCCACCCAGTAAGAATGCCAAGAGAAACCTGCGGCTACCATCATTATGGGTGGTCCTAGATGCAAGGACGATATGTTTCTTACTTTAATTAGAAAAATCATGATATCGTTTAACCATACCGGTAAGAAGAAGTCCGCTTGTTATTGGCATGCTTTGACGGTGAATTATAAATTTCTCTCGTGAACCGAGTACTCGCGTCAAGGCTTTCTATGGAAACGGTAAATCTCTGAGTTAACCCGATCCGACCGAATAGTGCCGTTTCTACCCTGCGGCTCCTGCAGTGTTCAGGTGTGCGCTTATGAACATAAGATATAAGGTTTATATCACAGGCGAGAAAAGCACGTACGCGCATATATACCTACATGTATGGGCGAGTAATCAGTTATTCAACTACGAGGAAAGGAATAGCTTATAGTCCACGGAGATCCCATTCGCAAGAGCAACTAAGATGACCACGATTATGAGTTTGATTACCATTTTTTTCATGTAGCAATGTAGATTATCGAGTTGCAAATCAAAAGGTTGTAAGCGTGGTTGAAAAGCTTTTGAGATAAAACCAGCTTCGAAGTTGAAGTTCCGTATGATATAGCAGATTTTTTTGTCGCAAAGTTAGTCGCACCTCTTTGCTCGTTACAGCCTCTTTAATCATATAATTAACCTTGAGTCAACGCTAAGAGCTGTTATTATTTAACGACAAGTTTGATAAGGTTTTGCACCGCGAATATAAACTGGCTCAAAGGATAATTATACCTATACCACTTCGTTGAAATTCTCAACTCTTCCGAGGACTTTTAACGATTATCTGTAACACCTCTGATAAAAACTTGTTGAACCTCTCAGAAAATCATGTTGTGCACCGCAATTAAAGGGTTGCATGTAACATTTTACTCCCGGGCATAATTCGTTTAACCGAACTGTTTGCCGGCTGCCTTAAAGCAGGCCAGCTATGGAACTTCGGATATTATAATATGTAATTGCCGTCGCCGGCTGCATTTATACTTCCATCCTGGCCAACACCGTTTAACCTTCATTACGCACTTTTATTTCGTGCCTCAGCGTCAGTTTTAAGGGAGTATACTACTGTCGGACTACCGTTACAGTCGGCGCCAGGAAAATGTTCGGTTAAATTAAAATTTCAATGCTTGAAATGATTTCAAACCGTCACCATCCAGGCGCAGTTCTATCTTTATGTTTTGGAACTAAATTCCGAAGTGATTTTTATCGTAATTAGATTCCTGGAAGGTGAAATTCCGCTTGATTAATTTGAATGCAAATTTCCAAGTTTTACGAGGATTTCGACATTTTTCTGTTCAAAAGCGTCTCTCGTACTTGTCGATTTCGAGGATAAGAAGACTAACTGCCCGTTTTCTATGTTAGAATTATTTTCTGTCAGACATTTTATCACTTTAATTGAGATACATAAAAATGCAGTGTACATAAATAAAACAGTTAATTACCTTGTGTCTTTAGACACTTTTTACTAATGTTTTGCTAGCTCCAGACTTTCACAGGACACGTAGTTGGTATTACTTATTTCGGCCAACTGAGTGAACAGATTTATTTATTATTTATTTATTTATTTATTTATTTATTTATTTATTTATTTATTTATTTATTTATTCATTTATTCATCTATTATTATAATACCCTGGCATACCTAGAGAAAAATACATATGACGTAGTAGTACGAAAAAGTAAAGATAAGAATGGTAGCAAAAATAGTGAACATAGCAGGTGAATAGAAATAATAGAAAAATATTAATAGTAAATAAAATGATTGAGTAAAGAGACAAAATAAGTTGGATAGACAAATATAAATATATAAGAATAGAGAAAAACATATATAGGTATCATGTAAATAGATAAGTATATAAGCTAGGTAAAATGAATACGATACAGTGTAGGTATAAAAACTTGAGTAAGCTTGCAAGATTGCTACGACGACATGAAGGAGAGAGAGAGAGAGAAAGAGAGACATATAAAACTAATCACTTGTTCGTTTGCCCCTCGTTAACAATGCGGCTTAATTATTATTCGTTACGAACTACTTGGCCAGTCTTGGCGTTCTGCATTCGGTAAAATAATAATAACCTGAGAATAGACACACAGCTTCTAGATGATGCGAAAGCCTCTTCTAGGGTCAAACGTGAGGTGAATTTTCAGTTTTTATTCATCCTGATGTTCGGTGCTCAGTGTATCAGGATTTCGTCACGTTTTTGAAAGAGATGCATGTGAAGACGTGCCAACGTAGTTTGGATTCTGATTTCTCACCGATTAACAACTTTGTAGACGTGGCTGATGGAGCGATATTTCCTCCTGCAAGTAACTCTAACTGGCTCGCACTACCCAAGCATGAAACGTGATCGTATACAAGAGCTACTGCCTCATCCTCTTCGCAGAGCTAAAGCCATATATTTGCACTCACAGCTTGGGTGTGAAAAATCGAATGACACAAGTACTCATGCTCTTAAAGAACTATTATAACTTCAAAATAAACTGAAGATTTTACAGCAAATTGCCACCTAGGAAATCTGGTACCGTTGCCTGCAATTGTTGTTCAATGCCATCATGATTCATGAACTACATAACCCTGGGAGAATTTTTTTTTTTTTTTCTTTCAAATGAGAACACTACTCCAATTTAAAATAAAACTCATTCTCTAGAGTGTCGTTACATCGTTACATCAAACGACGATTGTCGAACTTACTACCGCCTCGAAGCTATGTATGTAATGGCCTCACTTCGTCAGTGTCAAACGCAGTTAATTATTGGCTGGCGTGACGAACATCTAAAAGGTGGTACAGTGTGATCACGAAGACTGAAACCTCTGAACTTTTCCCTATGCCTTAGTCGGAACGTAAATACCGCGTGTGGTTGTTGTGACATTATGAGGCTGGGTGGTTTGGTGCGGCACGGGTACCATTAGTGGTCGTAATATAAAGACCAGACGAGCCGTTACTCTGGCATGGCATTACCAAGGAAGAATCTAATTTTTTATTCTCTGGCCAACACTCATAGCATTCTAATTACACCTTTTAACTTTGCTTTAGCGTCGGAGACGCAGCAAAGAGTAATACGGAAATACGATTGCATGCGTTCATAGTTACATTTTTCTCTTCTTAGTATTTATCACTAAAGGTGAAAGGGCGGTTCGCCTATCCGTTTATGATGATCTCAATAACCCAATCCAACATTTTAGACACCGTCGATTAATAAACATGGAAAATCTCTCGACTCTACCTCTATCTTTATCACTTGATACATACTATATCAGAGATTATTTTTACGTAAATTTAAAAACATTTCAGCGCAAGAGATCAGACGAAAGATCTACCTCTCGATAGTGCATAAGAAATGGCAGCACGTAGTGCTTCTTTCACATTTTTTTCAACATCCTCTTTCTAAAGGCCGATGATTGATATGTAGGTACTAGCAGCGGGTCCGTTAACAGCAATTAAGTACTTGCGCTAATCACTCGGTATAAAGAGTGTATATATCCGCCTCAACTAAGTGGATGGTTCTCGGCTCCGGAACGGCTGGGGCGTGAGAAGAGCCCCCGCCTTCGCCCTCGCGCTTAGGCCCTTTGAACTATACTCCCAAAGGTCACCGTGAATCACGCCCAACCTTGCCGACAGATATCTTCGATCGAATTTTGACAAGTCTGACGTTTCACTCGATTAAAGATCAATCTTTATGATCGTATCTTGATGCGAGGACTCGTCAGTATAACAAACACACTCCACATATAGGTACCTATTTCTTGGTCCTATATATGTACAGTCGGTGGGGAACCTATCTTGACCTTGAACGTCAAAAGGTGCTGCATATGGTGAAGCGTACTAAGTACATCACGTCGATAAAATAAACTTGAAATTCAAGACAACTTTACTGGCAGACTTTGGGTAATTACTACAGGAGTTATTGGTATGATCGATGACTGCCTCCTAGTATATTCAAATATTCAACTTGAAGATGATTGCGCTGGGGTGTAACCTTTGAGATATTACTATTTCATGATCATTTCTTGGGTTCAACGTTCCTAAACGAATCTTGCATGAGTGTTGGATTTCCAACTCGTAAAGTCTTTTGGTTTGTGTGCATCATAAGTACAAGAGATACACTCATACATATACTATATGCGCATTTATACGAGTGAACAAATAAATATAGGTATACCCGCGTACAGTCGCGAACTATATTTTGATACACAGTCGCTTCCTCCGTAGTGATCCATGTTCCGAGTGTGCAGCGGGCCAAGATCTAACGCATTCAGAGTGCGCTTGCATAATATCAGACCTTATGCAACCTGCCCTTCCCACACTTATCACTGACTTCCCTCCTCTAGGCTCACCCGGAGAGAGCCTAGAGCGGTGCCCTTGACGGGGCGCCCTCACCTCAGGGTGGGGTGGGTCGGGGCAGGGAGTCAGCGGGGGTCAGCGCGAAGATGCTCCGCGGTCGTGTCGGGCGGGGCTACTCGCTCACGACTTGAACTATCACACGCCCCCTAGCACTAGTACCACCATCCGAGACTACGTCGACGGCCACCTTCACGTCCACCTTAAGCTTTGGCTTTGGCTTCGGCTTGGGATCCGGTGTTCTAAACACTAGCGCGGACTCTGCTCGTTTGGAGTTGGCATTTCCTCTTGAAAAGCGACGACGAGCACGCAACCACGTTTCATCTATTTCCTGTCTGTCCAAGCCTATGGCCTTTCAATTTTTCTATTTTTACATTTCGCGTCCCTAATGCCATAAAGGCATATAACCTATGCTAAAAGCATATAAGCTGTATGCCTTTATGGCATTAGGGACACGATTTGCATTAGCCAGATGCACAACGCTTATAACTATCGCCTTATGCAAAAGTCACATTTGGGATTCGAACTATAATGTGCAATTATGGTTGGGATTGAGCTTCCGATCGATGTGCTTCGCGCAACAATAACTCGAGCCTCTCTTGCAAACGTGACAAAGTTGGTCCTCATCTTGAAAAATCTTCAAGTCAGAATTTTGTCAAGAGTAGGTATCACGTGACGCTGGGTCATTGGTTTGCAAATATCTCGATGGTATATCAGAACTGCGCCATAGTATACTGCATAATGCGAATTGCATATTTAAATTTGCTTTTAATGAGAAGAGAAATTTACATACGGTGAAGAATATTGAAACAGTGAGGTTGTTCTTGAGTTGGTAAAAATATATGAGGAATAAAAAATGGCTCAAGAGAATGAAGAGGAAGAGGAAAAGGATAAGGTAGGGATGGAGTTCCCGTGAACCTGAGCGCTGGCACTTGACCCAGTAGCAATAGGGAGCTGCAAGTGGATAACTGCCACGAAGATCTCTTCGCTCGAGTTGATGGCCTATTCCTTGGGAGAACCGGCGATCCAGAGTCGAACTGTTCATTTCGCTTTGCCTGGGTATCATTATCTCGGTCGGCTCGTGTAGGAATGCCTCCTCTGTACCTCTCCTCTATACCTGGTCTTCGTTTGCAAGGATCTAGGAAAGGCTTCGGCTGCTGCACCTGTAACCCGGAGTGAAAGAACCACGATTCAGCGATTGAGCGATTTCTGGGGTCGCAGCTTCGACGGCTGGGCTGACCGATTGGAATAAGTTGTGATCGATCCTAGCCTGAGCCTGTACGAGAAGATCTACCTATTAGAGTAGCGTGGAATTTGCTGCATCATGACTCGCAACGGAAAGAAATTTTTTTCAGATCATAAGATGGGAATACAGGCTCCAGATTGAAAGGTGAAACGTTTGGTGAATGTTCGGCGTCAAATACCCCAATTACAGGCGACGGCCTTTCAAAATTTGGCTATAGACACATTGAGCTACGTTACTCCTCCACCAAAGATCTCGCCAATCTCTGTCCGTCAGAATACAGCAGGTCCCATAAATAAGCCAGAAGAAAATACGTTCTGGGTGGAAAGAACCGTGTGTATCGGTGCTCGAAGACGCGGGTATATCAATGAAATAAAATTACACTCGAGTTGGCAGTAATCAGCTTATTCATTTATCCATAAGTTACGCTCGTTTGAGTAAAAAGCCTGATATACCGTGAGATATTATCTGTTAAATGTCCCTAGTAAAGAAGTATCCATAAAATAGCCAGCATAAGTGCCTGGAGGTACATTTGGAATGCGTAGAAGATAGTTGTTGGTCTGTGAAGTGAAGAAGTAATTGGCAAGAATTTAGGCTGCATCTCCACCACTCTTTCTACTCTCTCATCGCTCTCTCTCGATTCGCCTGAACCTATTTCCCTGGAGCTGTCCAATCCCGAGGAGTAATTGCCTCTAATAGATTTCGATAATCACAGATTTCGTATTTATAGGAGTCATTATATGGTTCTCATAAATAACCGCCGCCGGGTTGTTCGATAATATCGAGATTTCTTTCATTGATTCTCCCATCGCATCTGCCGCCAAGAACCACCAGGAGTGGAATGTAAAGTCTGGAATCATATAGCGAACTCCAGTGTATAACGAACTCCTACTTATAATTATTTGTGTACCCGTTTATGGTGTTCGCTATAAGTCGGGACTTGGTTCGTTGTGAAAAATAATTTGACTCGAAAATCTCTTATTCCTACATCGTTGGGTACGCGATAGTAGTTTATCTCTTTACAGCATAGGATTTAGAGAACTGCTGACGTCACGAGGCCAACTGGTTCACCGCGGGTAGATCGTAAAGCGCATTGTTTCGTGAAAGACTCTGTCTGATACCAAAAATAATATCAAGACCAGGGAGAAAGCTCCGGGGTCAAGATATAGGTTCGCGGTCTTATTATACCTACAATTTTGAGTTCAGATTTCTCTTGGCGGATTAGCAGTGCCACTGCAGACTTACCACTTACCTATTTGCTCGACTATATTGTTCAAGTTAAACTCTGGGTTACGCGGAGTAGAACTGCACCATGGCAATCTGTGCAGGTTGTTGACGAAAAAAATAAGAATAAAAATCATTCTTCGAAGAGAACGAATTATGAGTTACGACTCTGTTTGGTCCAGAGGGCAAGGAGAGGGAGAGGAGACAGCGCGACCGAAGGTTGACCCTGCGGGCCACGTTACTGGTTTGCATATTCGCCGGCTACTCGGTGGTGTCCATACATCATGCATTCTGGCACAAGTGCATCGGAATCAGCTCCCTTGCCGGTTGGTTCGTTGTCTTTCGCTCCTCCGCAGTCAGGCTCACGATCCTACGATAGCTGGGCGAATTTGCATTCGCGGAATCCTGGCGTGGGCCGGACGCCGTGGACTTCGGCCAGGACACGAGTCTCCCCCTTCTCCTTTTAGTACCTTTAGACTCTGCTCGTGCCGCGACGGTTTCAACCTACGTGACCTCGAACTTGCCGGACATTTCCTACCTTACGACAGCCTCGGATCTGCTTAATCGTCGCGTCGCGGCTACCGTCTCGTCGCTTTTGATCCTATCCGAAGTTGTTTCGCTATGTTTTCCCGTCTTGTGTTACATACCGGTGCGATTCATCCGGCAAAAGTTCTGCAGGGAGTTTACGCGGGTGCGGCACTACTACGTGGATGTAATGCCGTTCGTCAGATTAAACCTCCATGAGCAAAACGGATCTCTGTAAGGTTTACCTTGAATGGCAAAACCCCGTTCCTTCATCTCTCTTCTAGCAGACGCTACTCTTCGTACACCTATACTCTGGCTCGGGTCAGCGATACTTGGATAAGAGTCAGTCGATATTATTGTGTCGCTTATAAGGCAAGCGCGCACGCGGACGTAGTAGGATCCTATATGTTGCAGGTTGTAGGTTTAAACCTACCAACAAACACCTTATACGTGCCGTCACACTATCGCCCCTGGCCGTATCGCTTCTAGCCAACATGTATCCATCTTATCTCCATCAAAGATCTAGAATTGTCGTTTGGGAATCGCGGTGCTCGCAACATCTTCCGGACCGTCGCATAGCTCTGTATGGGTACTACGGTTACCTCTAAGAGTACCGGACTCTTGAAACGAAACGGTTGTATTCAGATTTGCAACGGACTTCCTGTATTGTTGCATCTTATCTGATAGATCGCAGATACGGGCGCCTCCGTAGAAAGGTTAGAACTAATAGACCCCCTAGGTGCGCGATGCTGCCGCTTCCAGGGACACCTCGCACCATCTCAGTACTTTGCACGACCCGTAGCTGTAGTTCCCATGAGTCTATGCAGACACCACGTCTCTTCGTTAGGAAATATTCTAGAATCTAGAATCGTTCGTGTCCCCAACTTTTTGAATCGTTCTTTTCGTGTCTCGGTACATACAGGATCTTCCTAGTTTTAGACATTCTTTAATAATAGAATTAATCTCAGAGATAATCTCAGAGATAGACGGGGAAGTTTCTTAATCCTATAGACCCTTGGGATTCTTTGGATTACCGTCTTGAGAAAAAATCTTTTGAAGATGTGTTCAAATTTGAATAATTCTTGTGTAATTTATGTTGAGTTGATACAGTGAAAAGTAAGATCCGGAAATAAGAAGCACGTTAACTCAAGTTTTGTAGAATAACGTACGGTGCATAACGTTGAAGGATTCTCGCTATCAAGAAGGCTGGTTGTCTCTTGTGTTGACGGCGCGTACCTTGAAAACGCTGCAGTCAATCAAAATGTTTGCGTTCTCTTTGTCGGCAAACAACTGATATTTATGACTTCATTAACAAGGCGCCCTGTTTCATTTTTTATGCTTCTTAACGACGATATCTTAGAACTTTTCACAGAATCGAATTGGTGCCTGATCATTGATGCTACCTGTGGTTATAATTTGAATAGTCGTGAGCACGCGATGAATCGGTTGAAGCTCCTTGCACAAGATTTTTTACATTAATTGACTAAGGGCAAGAATAATCAAGTATATAATGATCATTCGCGCATTACCCTCATCATATCGACCGGATAAATTCTCAGATTTTTCGAAATAGTCTCTCGGAGATGTCCTGCCTATGCATAGTCGTATTAAACATTGAAATGGGTGAAATTACGCAACGACTTACGCAAGCGAAAGTGCGATCGATCGCCAGTACTCTGCGTCGCGAGTGGCAAGTAATAAAGGTAATAGAAAATTAAACTAAGACTTGTAAATAACCTTTAACGACGGCGTAACAAATTTACAATTACGATATTATTGCCGGGTCTGGTGATTACAATGTGTTCTGGGGCGTGGGCAGTTCCCACGACGATCCAACAGAGCCGGCTAACAAGTGGATAAGCCTCGACGACTCAGCCTTCTGCATACGTCTACGTATGTATGCGTTTCTACGCACACATATCCAGACGTACACACGAATCACATATGTCAGGACGTTTGCATATATATATATATATATATATATATTAGGGTGGGCCAAAAAAAACTTTTAATTTTTTTTTCTTTAGTTACCATGAAAATATTGCTCAAGATGATGAAAAAAAAGTCCTCTGAAAATTTGAGCTCTTAATATCAATATTAAGAGGTGCCTAATCGCGATTTTTGATTTCCCATTTAAATAACACAGGAAATTTTTTTTTTTTTATTTGGAATTTTATTCCGTTCCAACGAATCATCGTGTTATAAAAATCAATACATATTCTTGTAGGAAATTAAACGATCTCCAAAAAAGGTCTGATGTGATTTTTCGCTAAGTCGAAAAAAAAGTCGTCATATACCGTTTGAGGTTGAACTTTAACCTTGAATAACTTTGAAACGAGTGAACTTAGCGAAAAATTACATCAGACCTTTTTTGGAGATCGTTTAATTTCCTACAAGAATATGTATTGATTTTTATAACACGATGATTCGTTGGAACGGAATAAAATTCCAAATAAAAAAAAAAAAATTTCCTGTGTTATTTAAATGGGAAATCAAAAATCGCGATTAGGCACCTCTTAATATTGATATTAAGAGCTCAAATTTTCAGAGGACTTTTTTTTCATCATCTTGAGCAATATTTTCATGGTAACTAAAGAAAAAAAAATTAAAAGTTTTTTTTGGCCCACCCTAATATATATATATACCGTGAATATTCGTGGATGAGCGACATGCCTAGAACCGAAGATATCCGAACCTAGTACGCCTTATTGTATGCAACTGCAGATACATGTGCATGTATATTAAATCTATACATGAATACGTCTATGTATGGGTATAGACGTCGAGCTGTCAAGCTGTCATCTGCTGTAGAGCCTCTATGTGCATTTGTCGCGAACTTTTATTAGGTTATTAGGTTATTCAGGTTATTATTACCGTAGGAGCAGTGATGAATCAATTTCGAATAATTACGTGTGATTAATTAATTAATTAATTAATTAAATAATTAAATTAATTTGATCTGCCAGCCTGTCGAAGCAATGATATCTAATAGGTTAGACTGTCTCCTGTACCGCAGATGTGTTTCGCCTAAACGTGAATAATGTTTCGCCGTATCAGTGATCTACGTAACAGCAGATCAATGTAAGTCGAAGTGAACGATAACAGGTAAATCTTATTATAATCGGTGCAATAGTAATTATACTCTATTTATGAGCACCCTCAAGTAGTCAATTTCTGCGGTCCACAGGTACAGCACCTGCATGAACACTGGCATCAACCTCCTACTTCCTTCCAAACATCTTTCCTGCTCGCTTATACCAGAGGTCACCATCGATATCACAGGAATTCCAAGACTCGCGTCGTTATCCCGTAGGATTTACTCCTGTGGTACTGAGACCCTATGCTACAAGACCATATCGCAAAGACTCTGCGGCCTAGACGAGCAAGATTATACTGTTAAAATGTAGTTGTGAAAAAATTGTACAAAGGCAGGTAACATACTTCAACGCTCATGTAAAGTCATTTCTTAAGACAGACTTGTTTCATATCCAACTACAGAACTACACAGGATAATCTCACAAGTTCTTCCATGCCAGTGTTACAAATTAAATTAACAAACTGAACAATAAAAGATTGAGATCAATGCAAAATAATAATTATTATCATTAATTATTAGTGAAGAGTATACTATACTGTAAAATAATAATAGTAATAATAATAATCATTGGTAGATGAGTATTTTACGTTATCTTGATAACTTGAACAAAATAGATGTTTAAACTCATTTTAATTATCATTAATTATTATTATTTATTATTATTCAAGTGTATACGGTGAACAAGTTGAACATGTTGTGTATAGGGTGAACAAGTAATTAATTAACACATTAATTAAACTTAGCACAACTTAACGAATGGACCAAATAAAAGATCAAGATCAATTCAAAATAATGAAAATTATACTCTGTTTATAAGCACCCTCAAGTAGTCAATTTCTGCGGTCCACAGGTACAGCACCTACATGAAAACTGGCATCAACCTCCTACATCCTGTCCAACATCTTTTCTGCTCGCTATACCAGAAATCACCATCAATATCACAGGGATTCCAAGACTCGCATCGTTATCCCGTAGGATTTACTCCCATAGTACTGAGACCCTATGCTACAAGACCAGATCGCAAAGATTCTGCAGCCTCGACGAGCAGGATTTTACTATTAAAACATACTTCAACACTCATGTAACGTAATTTCTTAAGACAGACTTGTTTCGTATCCAACTACAAGACTACCTACACAGGATAATCTCACAAGTTCTTCCATGCCAGTGTTACAAATTGAATTAGTTTCACAACACAGGGTACCGAATATTTTATATACAAGTTCTTTATTCAGTATTATTTTTTTTTTTTATTATCGACACATTAATCAAACTTATCACAAATTTTTTATTTTACTACATTTTTTTTTATTATAGTACACATTAATTAAACTTATCACAAATTAACAAACTTATTTTTAACATACTAAGTGTCTCAATTATCATTAATTAAAAATAACATACAATCAAATGTAAAGTAAGTTTTTGGGTAAGTAATTATTTAATTATTATTTTTTTTTTAATTTGTATATGAATTAAAATTTTGAGATAAGCAATTAAGCACTGTAATTTCCGTGGCGTGTATACTGAAATAAAATAGTTGATTGATTAATAACTAATGCATTCATTATTTTTTAATACATTTTTGAACATTTTAAATCAATAGCCGTATCTCAATTGGTCAAAGGTGGTACCCTTGGTGTAAAGGTGTGTACCCTTGTACACTTGCCCTCACCACTAATCTATATATATATAGACATATCTCTGATGTATTGGGCAAGTGTACTAGAGTACCCTTACCACCTTTGACCAATTGAGATACGGCTAATGAGTTATGAAAATTCATGGGATAATAAGATGCACTCCTACGACCCAATTGCATTGACAACTGAATATACACTGATCGATAGTGTTTTGTGTATCTTCACAATAGTGACACATTTGTGTTGTGAAAAAAATCGTACATCATTTAAACTATGCCGAATTATATTTATACGGATGAAGAGCGTATAAGATGTGTGATTGACTTTGTGTCGGGCCTAAGTGCACGAGAAGTAGTCAATAAATTTGCCTTAGAAAACCCTGGCCGGCAGGTACCTCATCATTCGTGGGTTATCCGTAACTATAATCGGTTTCGTGATACCGGGAGTGTGGCAAAGGCCAATCGAAAAGTGACTTACCCTAGCAGAGCTCTATCATGGGAGCAGAAGATTTTCATCTGTGCTTGTGCTGAAATAGATGGCCGCACGAGCACTTCAAAGATAGCTCAACAAACCCATTTGGCCAAATCAACCGTATGGAAGGTTCTACGTGCTGAAAAGTATTACTCATTCAGAATCAGGGTACATCAGAAACTTTTCGCGGAAGACGTCGTAATGCGAAATGAATACTGCACCAACATGTTGCAACGACTTAATGCCGACCCCGGCATGTTGGGCAGAATTTGTTTTGTCGATGAGTGTACCATTCAGATTTGTGGTACACCAAACCGGCAAAACGTGCGTACCTGGGCGCGTGAAAATCCACATGCCTTTGTAGAGTCCCGTACCCAGTACCCGATGAAGTTAAATCTTTATGGAGCTGTGTGCGGAGATACTCTAATAATACATGTTATCAACGGCAATCTGAACGGCGGAAGATATTTAGACATGCTGGAAGGTGATGTAGGTCATGACCTCAACCACATGGAACAGAACGTACGTTAAAAAATACAAAGTTGATCCCATTAAAATGAATAATACTTAATAAATCATAACTAGTGCGAATCTGTCGTCATCTCACAATTACACCAATAGCTTGACGGCCCTATGTGGTATCTCCAAGACGGTGCCCCTGCCCACTCCACCTTGGCCGTACGGCACTTCTTAGACAGACGTTTCCCAGGAAGATGGATTGGTCGTCACGGGCCAGTCGGGTGGCCTGCAAGATCACCAGATTTAACACCAATGGACTGCTTCATATGGCCGCATATTAAAAATCAATTGTATGCAGAAGACCCTTTGGATAATCTCGACGACTTGTGGGCTAGAGTAGAGGAGATATGTGGCAACATAACTCCTGATCAGATAAGAAACTGCATCCAGAATTATCGTCATCGATTACAGCAGTGCATCGACTGCGGCGGCGGACATTTTGAGCAGTTTCGTTAAGGTACAGTTGTCAGCTATATTCATCAGCTAGTAACAACTCAACGTTTGCGCTCAATTTGTCGACGAAATTCAACGTCTTTCACGTGATGAAAAAAAAATGGAGATCGAACACGTGGATTCTTAATTCTGTAAATTTTCATTCCAACTTTAAATTAATAAAAGCCACTTAACGATATCCAATCGTAATCGGCACACGCTGGATCAAGGCTTACCGATTTATTAATGTAAATAAGTAAGATATAATTACCGTTCAAAAATGTTTACACTCGCTTTTGTCCACAGCCCAGCACGTTGTGGCACGTTGTGGCTCCTTGCAGCTCCTTGTTCTTGGTCAAGAACACTACTGCCACCTTGAGCAGTAATTAACTTGGCAGCACGTCGCGTGGCGTCTTTATAATAGACCGAGAATATTTAAATGATAAATATATCATTCACTTGTTTAACTTGTTCACCCTATACACAACTTGTTCAACTTGTTCACCGTATACACTTGAATAATAATAAATAATAATAATTAATGATAATTAAAATGAGTTTAAACATCTATTTTGTTCAAGTTATCAAGATAACGTAAAATACTCATCTACCAATGATTATTATTATTACTATTATTATTTTACAGTATAGTATACTCTTCACTAATAATTAATGATAATAATTATTATTTTGCATTGATCTCAATCTTTTATTGTTCAGTTTGTTAATTTAATTTGTAACACTGGCATGGAAGAACTTGTGAGATTATCCTGTGTAGTTCTGTAGTTGGATATGAAACAAGTCTGTCTTAAGAAATGACTTTACATGAGCGTTGAAGTATGTTACCTGCCTTTGTACAATTTTTTCACAACTACATTTTAACAGTATAATCTTGCTCGTCTAGGCCGCAGAGTCTTTGCGATATGGTCTTGTAGCATAGGGTCTCAGTACCACAGGAGTAAATCCTACGGGATAACGACGCGAGTCTTGGAATTCCTGTGATATCGATGGTGACCTCTGGTATAAGCGAGCAGGAAAGATGTTTGGAAGGAAGTAGGAGGTTGATGCCAGTGTTCATGCAGGTGCTGTACCTGTGGACCGCAGAAATTGACTACTTGAGGGTGCTCATAAATAGAGTATAATTACTATTGCACCGATTATAATAAGATTTACCTGTTATCGTTCACTTCGACTTACATTGATCTGCTGTTACGTAGATCACTGATACGGCGAAACATTATTCACGTTTAGGCGAAACACATCTGCGGTACAGGAGACAGTCTAACCTATTAGATATCATTGCTTCGACAGGCTGGCAGATCAAATTAATTTAATTATTTAATTAATTAATTAATTAATTAATCACACGTAATTATTCGAAATTGATTCATCACTGCTCCTACGGTAATAATAACCTGAATAACCTAATAACCTAATAAAAGTTCGCGACAAATGCACATAGAGGCTCTACAGCAGATGACAGCTTGACAGCTCGACGTCTATACCCATACATAGACGTATTCATGTATAGATTTAATATACATGCACATGTATCTGCAGTTGCATACAATAAGGCGTACTAGGTTCGGATATCTTCGGTTCTAGGCATGTCGCTCATCCACGAATATTCACGGTATATATATATATATATATTATATAATATATAATATAATATGTATATATTATATTATTATATTAATATATTATATTATATATAATATATATATATATATATATATATACAGGGTGTAAATCTTAACTCTGTACATACTTATAGGGTGTGTAGGGGCTGTCAATACAAGCATTTTGAGGTGTGACACCCATGGTCGGAAACTCATCCTAACCACTATGGAGGGCTTTGAAGGATATGTCACCGCACGCTTGATCGTAGTGTAATGAATCAGATGTGATCACTTTCGACCCAACATTTTATTCAGCCGTAGACAACAGTACATAAATGTTCTTGCGTGAAATCAACAAAATGATAAACTTTGCATTAAAAAAATAACAAAACAATTTCCGGTGCTTATGAACAGAATTTGAAAAAGTTATGGAAAACGAATTGGGGTTTTGCACACTTGGGCTTTTCGTTTTCCATAACTTTTTCAAATTCTGTTTATAAGCACCGGAAATTATTTTGAAATTTTTTTATTTCCGAGATGATCGTTTTGTTGATTTCACGCAAAAACATTTGTACTGTTGTCTACGGCTGAATAAAATGTTGGGTCGCAAGTGATCACATCTGATTCATTACACTACGAAAATCAAAGCCCTCCACAGCCGTTAGAATGAGTTTCCGACCTTGGGTGTCATACCTCAAAATGCTTGTATTGGCAGCCCCTACACACCCTATAAGTATGTACAGAGTCAAGATTTACACCCTGTATATCAATCGCCGTAGCTTATAGACACGTAGATCTCTGCGTATGTATGCATACACTGATACACACATGTCCCTCGGACGTATATACACAAGCCGTTGACCGCTTCCTTGGCGCAAAGCTTACCGGGTGAAATAAGGCGAATGGTGTACCAAACTATTATGTCATTGGATGAATTAATGAATTTACATCTTCCGACGAATCCGCATTCGGGCCTCTCGCTTTTTCTTTTCTCGAAATAATCAATGACAAAATTCGTGAAATTAACGGACAATTCATCGAACCGCATCTTTGCTTGCACGCAAATGTGTCACCTACAGCAAAACGGCATGTAATAATTCAACCCCTAACTGAAATATGGGAAAAGTAACGGAGACGACGTCGAAACTTAGCTGGTCGGAGGCAGGTGTTGCGTTACAACTATCCGCGACAGAATAACGGATCGATGGCTCACGATGCAAACGATTTTGCGTCAGGTAGTTTCGCCGTATCCTTCTCGACTCTCTTCGGCAAGTCATGCCACAGACACCCGTGATAAACACATTCTACAATTTGCGAACCTCGAGTTTTGCCGGTATTATAACATGCTGCACGTATACTTACAGGTATAAAGGTACGAGTATATTTATACGGTACCGCGTCTCCCTCGAGACACCATAACATAATCTGGCGTCATTAGTCCTCGGTGTAGCCCCGCATCTTGCCCCCTGCATTGTACGTTTTTTTCACGTCTCCGTGTCGAACCACACCTATATAAGAACTCACGAAAAACACGAAGGCTTAAAAGTTGCGGAGGCGTCTTTACGATGGCCGGAATCAAACTCTCGCGAAACTTTACCCTCGAAGTACGCTGACCTGCATCTCCGACATTTGTTTTTTCCCCCGCAAATTAATTCGTGGACGTAAGCTATCCGCCGTGGAGATGCGGCTCGTCCTCTCGACGAATGCTCCGGGTGACCGAGGGCCATTGCCCCGGGAACCCCGACCCCGCCCGAGGCACAAGGGTCACTCACCTATGTATTCCTTCGTTCCTCTCCCGCGCGCAGCATCCGCACCGCCGGCCAGCGTACAACAGGCTAATTACGTCTGATTACGTAGTCGGCGCGAGAGACGCGACGCAATATTATTGCGACTTATTTTCTTGAGAATTCCTTCGATCGGCGCCAATTTTACGCCTTTCTCAACAAATTGACGAGACCCGGGGAACCCGTCTCTTTGACCTTTGCCATATTTATGTACATTCGCAAACTACGCCGACGCGATGCTTTCGCAGCTAATAACGAGCGCGATACGTTACGTTGTGCTGCTGCGACGAGGGAAGCTTAAAATGAACTCGACGAAACGGAACACGAAACAGTTTGCACGTAGCGAACCGGAGTCATCAGACCAAACGGCCTTATTCATTGCACGGAGTGATATGCATGTATGCATCATGCATGCATGTATATACCACGTTGTAGATCAGCTTTATTTGCATTTCTCGCGGCCCCACTATAACCGGCCAAGCCTTGACTGATAATTATTGTCTACGAGTTAGCGCGGTGCTCGAGGCTCGTCCTGATGAAGATGTTTCGTGGGTCGAAGCCTGGCTCTCGGTGGTATAACTGCCTCGTAAATCGGAACGACAATTGTAAGTCAAAAAGTCGTTTCCGCAGAGATACTGAAGAGCTGGTTTCGTATGGTAGCATCGTCTCGTTGTCAACGAAACGCATATGTAATAACTTTGAGTAAATTGTTGTACCGTGTTGTTCACCCAAAAAGGAGGTTCACCCACGCTTTGCAAGATGCGCGTCGACTCTACGGCCTTGTCTTACCTCCACACGACTCTCACTCTTACTCTTACTCTCACTCTCACCAATTCAATGATACCTTCATAGGTATTCCTCCTATATCCGAGAAGAATCCAAATCCTACCGACAAAAAATAATCTCCAGTTTCTCTCTGTGCGGCATACTGTCGGCGGAACACACACTTTACGAGATTACAGACAACCGGCTATACGGCGGCACGAAATTATCGCCGATGCAAATTAATAGTGATATTCAAACGCTTGTAATAACCAAATGAATTATGTATCGACCCCGATGACGTTCCACACTTATGACCGCTCTCAACACGACAGAATCCTCAGGGAAGCGAAGCATCGCGTCGTGCGTAGCTTTTGAGCGGCGCGCAACGCGGCATGGAATTAAACGTGGAATAGATGAATAGCTAAAGAGGTTAATTGGCTCGCACGTTTCTTCTTAAACGTTACGTCTCACTGCTGGGCAGAAATCGAGCCTCCCGGCCGTTTCGAGGACCTCACAACTGCTACTCTCCAATCTCAACGCCGCTGTTATTTATACATATATAAATATCATGTATACGCAATACAGCAAAAGAATATTCCTTTCAGCGGCAATATTTCTTTCTAATATTCGATTTATTCATTTTATTTTTCACTCCAGCCTTTTAGTTAAAAATTAGAAATGTTTACGACATCTTACCTATTGTAGGATTCAATCTACGCTCATACATCCAACGCACGAAGTGCTCCTTCATTCAAATTTTATCTTATATTATGGTTCCACTGAAAAGTTTCTTGCTTCAAATTTTCTCTAGCATATAAGGTGGTTGCTTTTTCTAATCGCATCACTGCAGTGTGCAGCAACATTGAACATGCGATGCGGTTTATTCCGCCGTTGTGGTAGTCACCTCCGGACGGATAAGCCGCTTCTTCGGTGATCACTTCATTACCTGTGGTAATACCCCTAGTATTACCGTTCGCAAAACGAGCAAAGGTTACGGACATCCCCCGGCCGAACGTGCGCCGCTTGTTGTCCAAGCTACTTCGACTGCTTTCTATTCCGCAGGCGTAATATTCGTATTATAGGTATTTCTATAGATGGGTCAATTATCACACCCAAAACTCGTTTGGCGTTTACATTTTTTTTTATTTCTATTCAAAAATGCGTGAAAAAGATGCGAAATAACTCCCCGGTTATTTATTCTTTGACTAATTTGATCAGCGTGATGACTTTAGATGGTCATTTATATAATCCTTCATGTTTCTCTCCCTCTTTCTTTTTTTCTTCTTCTGTCCCTTTTACACAGTATCGAATCTCCTCGTCATTGCTTTTACCTCCTGGTATCCTGGGTTGGACGCGCTCCATAGCACATCGTCGTAGCGCCAGTCGACGTATCGAAAGACTTTTTAGTTCATATCGATGACTCGACAGATCTTGACTTTTGACCGAATCTTTCATGGATGTAGGTATTCTAGCAATGTCTGATCTCCGTTACTGGCAATTGAAGCAGTCAGTGATCCATTACTAAACTTCGATCATTGTTGCCCCTAGAGATCAGTGCTATAGAAACATTCTATTTTAATCTCTGGTCATTCTGAAACTTCATCAGCTGCTGACCGTTTCCACATTTCCAAAGGTAATTTCTCTCCGATTCCCTTTCGTTAGAAATAATTGATTCGTGGAGCACCGAGAAGTGTTGTGACTGTCCGAGTAATCGTTTCGGCACTTTCGTCACGTACATGAGATCATTAGATCTCCTAATGATGAATCAGTAGTGGCAAGAAAATCACGTTATTAACGTATTCCCTGAAGCCAAGCAACCTCTCATTTCACTTGATTGCTAGTAATTTGTTCGTAATTGCCGTAAAATCGATCATCGGCATTTTATAAGGTGGGATGCTACCGTTATTCCATATAATGCTGACACTAAATCCTCGCAAGACCTCAAAATGATCACCCAGACGTTCTGGGAGCTGTAATAACTTGAAATCAATATAAAAAAAAGATACGAATGAACTCATGGAATCGACACCGTCTAAGAAACGGTATCGAAGGCTGCAAACTCTGGCAACTTGTCAGGGAATCTGCGTAAGAACGCAGTTGCTCGCGTATCTCGCGATAAACCTGTGGGCTGGTTTCTTTTTTCGAGTTTTTCATCGGGCATCGGCGATAAAGCACAACTCAGCGAGTAACGAACGAGCAGCCCTCTAATTGCTCTCGACGACGGGACAACAGAGGCCAGCGCGTCGCCTCCTAGTAAGGTCGCTAGTAAATATGAATTTTTTTTATTCACCGACGAGTCCCTTTCCCCGTTCCTCCCTCTCATCGAGGGAAAACACGGCGAGAATCGCTGCGGCTGTCTCCTCCGACGATCCACGAACGCGACATCTGGCTCGGGGTATAAAATCAGGCAATTAAACCCCCGGAGTTAATTACACTGGTATTTTGCAGTTATTTTATAGAGAAGTTTATTCTTGCAGCAGCAACCACGCTGCTGTATTATTCCCAGTGTTTCATGGGTCTAATACACCTAACCAAGACTGGCAGAGCAGCTGAGTCCACGATTTGCATTCAAAGACTATTACCGGTAGTCTGTCGTACCTGTAATCGTTTCGGACATAAGAAGCTTATCTCGTGTCGTCAATATCGTGTAACCCCGGAGCAAGGTAAAATACACTGCAGTAAAGACGACGATCGGATAATCGAAGTTTCGAATCTGATTGTAAATGCAGAATTATCACTTTTCATCCAGACATTTTCAACAAGAAAATGGCAACGATTATTTACGAACTAAAATATCGTCGATTTTAAATGTCGCGTGCTAGGGCATAATGTCTGGTAAGCGATTGGCTTCGACATCCTGTTTCTTCGTGCATTTCACAGTCGTAAACGGAATTGGCTGAAGAACTCGCGGGTTTGACAGCCGACTCGTGCGTACCATAGCGGCCAATAAGCGTGTCCCTTATACGCGCTTCACATTGACGATTCCCGAGCAGTCTCAACCCCAAAACAGGGCAGCGGGTAAGACTCGCACAAAACTGGATGAGGAGGTCCGCGTGCGGGCCATCAGCATACGCCTAGATCTACCGCGGCTTACCTCGCAGACCTTGCCCTCTCTTGGGAACAGGAGTTCTCCTTGTAAGGAAATATAATTCAATGCTCTGGCCACTGAGCTTTGCGTAGATCGCCAGGAGTTGTTGCCCCCTGTAGCTACTCACCGATGTTGCAGCCGCCAATCCCCCGATTCTCCGTCCCTTGATCGGCCGATGGCGTAGATCGTTATCCCGATCTCGGCTCGGTCGGACTGCGAACGCGATTTGCATTTGGCCTGAGTGCCAGGGAAAAATCTCTTTCCCTCGTCGCTTCTTGCCTGCTCGTTTCATCGATGAACAAACAACCATTGATCTAACGAAAATCACACACATATTCGTAGAGGGATTTCTGCGCGTAGCCAATTCTGCGAACAGAAAGTTCTTCTGACAATTCAAAAAAAATGTCCTAACGGATAAACATACCTATACAATTTCCTAATTTTTATTTCCCTTTTTTGTTACAGGTGAGTTTTGTCCCAGGATCTCTGTGTGTAATCTTTTTTGCAACAACGTGAGTCGCTTTTTTTTTTCAATATTGATTGCATAGAAAAGGTTACCGGTTTTATTATGGTCTAACGTTATACTCGCACGAGTCATATAATGGTTTTAACGATTGGTACGTAGACCATCAACTGGATAGAGCGGTCGATGAGTGATCGACGATCAGTTAGAAATGTTAGAAAATTATTTTCTCGGAATAAATCTCCGACAAAGTGGTTGCTCGATAACGGTGTACTGGGTAAATCTGAGTTATTGGGCACAGAGTTACAGGTGCAGGTGCAGGTGCCGTTAATTGAATACATATTCAACTAGGAAACCGACTCGCGTGACACGCCAGCAATCAAGGGAAAGGCGTGAGCACCTCCTTCCTTCCATACCAGTATCTCGTTCTTTCTCTTTTCGATTCCCTCATCAAGTGAGTGGTTATAGATATAGAAACATGTGTAGTCGGTCAGATTTAGCACACGAGACTTACCTACCTATATGCCTAAATGTGAGTATGATTGGCGCCAGCTCTTCTTCACTGTCGCGTCTCATCGGAGTCGCTTGCGTCACCTCACCTTAATTTTCGTTTACTTAATCAGACACGCGATTTGATTTTACCCGAAAACACCTTCGTTCGCTTCTCATCCACTCAGTGAATGCCATCAAACGCAAAACCCGTTTTTTCATATATCTTTTCTAGCGAGGCCCCGCCCCATGGTCCCAACCTCTATAATTAATAAAATTCTGATGAAATCTTCACCCGGCTTCTTTCCAGTAGCATTTACTTTATTCATCGACGTTCTGATATGAGGGATAACGTATAGGTATCTAACGCAGTGGGGTTTTTGGTCCCATAAATTTCATATCACGATTCAACGATCTCATTATCGGATATTTGACTCTGTGATCAAAGCAAGTGATTGCTCTTAGCATATAGTTAGAATAAATAACAAGCTTAACATGCTCAAGAGATTTATTGATTAATAAGAAAAAACTGGACGAACGTCAAATGCGGTTAAGCCCATGAAGCTAAACAGGCTGGAATAGAATCTAGCAAAGTGTCATTATAAATCCGTGATCAACTCTATTGCGCACTGGATTCTGCAGTAGAGCTAGTATGTATACACTACATGCATACATTGCGCCGAGGATTAAAGTAGGCATACTTATATGTTAGATGCAGATGCGCCGACTATCGCGAAATCCAGTTCGTGCCGATCCGAGGCGATGCGATTCGTTGAAAATCAAAAGGATGCACGTAACTTGATGTATGACAAGAATATACATACGGGGCTGCAGCGCCGTGTTCTCCTTCGGTACCGTGTCTACATCACGCGGTGCGTATGTTTCGTGCGTTTATCTGCGATCTGGATGTGTGGCCGCTAGCTTGGTGAGGTAGATACGTACTTATAATACATCCACGTACGTGCGAGCGGGCGTTCTGTCTTGCAGGCAATAGCCTGCCTGGCTCTCCTAGCGCGAGCGCAAATGCGATAAATATTACGGTGTGAATGCATGTTAATGAGCGCGGTACACTCGTCGCGTATGCACCGTGCGCTCGTGCACCTTAGCTCTGCCACGTTCGCGATTAGATTCGACGAGAATCCTGCAACCTCGAAGAAACGCTCCCGCGGCGTTTGTCCCGATCCTTTTCTATCCTCCATCCTCATTCCTCCTGGACTGGAGCACGAATTAACGGCTGCTCTCTGAAAACGCGTGTAAATACTGTGCGAAGATATCCTCTTCTCTTCTTCTCTTTCTATCCTCCTCTTCATCTCGTCTAAGATTACTCTGGTTCGCCGTTCGTAGGATGGTATACCGGTAGACAACCGGCGATTTCTCCGATCGCTTGGTCTTGTTGACCGCGGATCGCTACACAATATCAGCTGGTATAGGTAGTATATACGCTATGTCGAGTTGCAATGTTATTTCTTGCATTTATGTGCGTTAATTATTGGTCAGCCTTGATATGTTACTTTACTCCTTGGGTGTTTACTAACCGCTGTGTCTATGTCCGACACCACAATGCGCCCTTCGGTATAAGATATCCCTAACGACTTGGTATCAACGGCCGATCTGATCTACGACAATTTCTGACCAGGGGTAGTTCAATGTGACAAGCAACAACGGTGCTATTCATATGTCAATAAATTAATACGGTGAATTTCCTGTTGTATACTCCTCTAGCTTGTACAATAAAATATATTTCGGAATTGTTGTAATGGATCAATATAGGCTTTGGACACGATATATTAAATTTTTTTTGATCGATTACACAACATTGAAATAAGTCTAATTCTTGACCGGTGTGAAAGGATCGAAATGAAGATATCTGTATGTAATAAGTACGAGATGACGTCTCGATGAGGCAGCGAACGACGGTCCAGCTGATGAATCACAAAAGGACGCTGGGGCGCCAAGACGCTGCGATGCTCACGCTGCGTTAATTGCGGAGACATTGCAGTCGGCATTACCTTCTCGCTCTCCCTCTCCCTCTCTATTTCTCTTAGTATTTCTATTTCTCTCTCTTGCCGAGTTCTTCTTCTAATGTAAGTCCTAGGCAGCAGCGTGAACGTCGTGCAACGCGAGCCGACCGTTGCCATTGCTAATATTATTCACCGGCTAGGCGCACAGGTAGAAATGGTAGTCGGACACAATTCTACGGTGTAATCACCACCAGGACTACCTGTCCCAGGTAACCTTATAATTACGTCTCTATTATGCTAGACGCCGCCAGACACCGTCGGTTGCACCATTTCATTTCGTAGCTTTCTTATTCTTATTTGATATTCGTCAATTTTTATTTTCCTCCTTATCTTTTTGCTCAGGCTTCTTCGTGATTGCACGACTCACTTTGAGTGCAGTAGCTCACTTCCTTTACGTATATAGATATGTAGATAATACATATAGACAGAAATTGCTCTCCGCGCGTGGTCTCGTTTTAATTAACTTTGAAACACAGTTGCGCACGGTGCAGAACAATTAAAACTAAGATTATATAGAATCGGGGGACCCGTTCAACACGGAGACTGTTCTGTCATTATTATTATTTTCTTTATTCTCTCATCACATTTTCTAGAAGTTACACGTAGACATACATATTTAAGGTAGACATCTGCAACGAAAGATCTTTTAATAACATATATGAGTGATGATGATAAGAGAAAATTTTCTTACGCGTTGCTAAGGAAACCTTACGGTCAAAGTTCAAACGATAACGCTCTAGGCGATGGGTAGGTGCAACGTACGTATCTTATAGCGACACTGACCTTATATACGATCGTACGTACTCAGCACGAACTATTGCATTGATCGTATATTTTGAACCACCGTTAGATTTTACTGCAAATTATGTGACAAAATTTTATCCACGAGTAGGTACTTGGGCTAAATTTTAGACGCACCGAAGAAATCATCGACTATGTCTAGTATAACTCACAAACTAGCACGATGATGATTAACTACCGATTTTGAAATGAGCACAATTGAACAACACGACTTATGCAAGCTTTTTTTTTTAATTATTCTAACGGATCAGACGGGTGACCGCATTTGTGAATAATTTTTTTTTTTTTTTTCTTTAAACGTTTAGAGATTTAATCTCGTCGTCGATACACGTCGCCTTTACGTGTAGGTATATAGAATCTTTGTCGTAGTATATGACTAACGTCTGAGAAGCGAGAGTCGTGTGTGGCACTCCTAGCGTAAACAGGTAGCGGCAGCACCATAAGCAAAGATTACCTAACAACGCTTCTTGTTAATACCAGGATCTGCCCGTGATCTACGAGTGGATCGTACGTGGATCACAGGTGGGACGATCTCGAGAAGGTCGTCGTATTTAAATCGGACCGAATGCACTTTCCTGACAACCAATTATATGCCATATATACCTATACAGTTCTGTAGCGTTATGCCCTCTGGATTCTGAGCGATTTATTCATTCCTGCCTACCTTTTCGCTCGCTTAACGACGGCCAAGAGTTTCGACATTGAGAGTAAAGATAGGCAGATATATTCATCGGTCGATGCTACGTCTTCGCTTTAGTTTATATATAAGGGGATATATATATATATCTCGGTCCTTTAGAGCAGGTATCGGTACAGGTAAAACTATCGCAGGCTCATATTTACCGCTACCAAGTGCTACCCAGGTTGTCGGTAGGTAATACACTCTCGAAGAAATCAGGTTAGATTGGCCCATCGCCGCGTATGAGTTTGTATTATAATGAGATGGAAAGTAAGTGTTAAATTTATCGAGACCGACGCTGCTTCAGATACCTACAGGCTGCATAATATGGATGCGGTCTTGCGCTATTCACAATTGCAATCACAGAAGAGAATACGAGACGAAACGAGACCGTCCGCTGCAGCTTTGGCGTATGGAAGTACCTGTTACCTAGCTATGCCACAACTTTTCGTCTTCTACGGCTGCACTTTGCCGCCTCTATTCCATTATGCGTGTATGTATACTATATGTATACGTATTTTGCTCGATGTCACGTCTCGCACCATCTGATGTCGCGAGATCTTATCAGCTAAAAGTTTACGAGGTCTGGAGGTAAGAACAGTCGCTAAAATCACCAACCAAGGTGAATACGCGAATGGACGAACAAAAGTCCGTTCTGGTACGTGTGATGGGCACGTTACTCTTGTTCGCGAGTTAGCACGCTCCTCGTTACTTTGAGATCACCGGACCGCTTCAACGTCAGCGGAGATGTGATCCTAAGAGCGATCGATGAAGATCAGACGTGGTAACGAGTCTGTTGGAAACGATAGAAGTTATTTTTTCTTCTTCTTTCTTTCTTTTTTTTTTTTCTTTTTCTTCTCAACATCGTTCAAGTTATTCATGAAAATTTATAGGTCTCATACGTTAGTAACGTATTCGTTAATACCTTATACTCGCTCGGTCTTTCAGCTGCGTAACTACTTCCTGTATCATTACCATAAATATTATTTACGCCGATTGCAGAATTGAAACATTTCTTTCCAGTCTTAATTAGAAGATGAGAATAAAAAAAAGACGTTAAAAAGACCATATAGAAATCAGAATTATCCAGGTTTAATGGATTCATACAAGAAGTGCAAGAACTGGACTAATTCTTTATTAAACACGAGGCCTTGAGTTTAAAACAGGAGGCAAATATAGGAATGGGTTTATAGAGTTACGTAATCTCCCAGGTCCTAATGACCATTCATCATTTGTCAACCGTTAATTTTAAGCCCCAGTTTTGCATGTTCAACAAATTAGGCTCAGCTTTTTAGGCGGCCTTGCAATAACTTTCGTTATGTAATTTCACGCACTCGATTTTAGAGACAGGTGGTGCTCTCGCTTGTTCCTGCCACACCAAATCGCTTAATGTACATTTATTTAACGAAGGCACACGGCTCTGTCCCTGGACACAAACACTCTGTAGTGGTCAATTAAGCGGATAGAGAATAGCTCGGCGTTCATATCTATTGCTTTAGTGGAGAATGTTTGGCTCAACATGGGCTATTAATTATACAGTGTCTTACACTCAGAGTCGTAGCTAAGGGGTAAGTTCACATAGTGCCAAGTCAAAGGAGTTTTTGTCCGTACAGAAAAAAGTTCGCAAAGTAACTTCAGCTACCTATCAAAAACGTTGTCGTTAACTTGTAAAATTTGCATTTGCAGATTGGAATAATATGATTCAGTGATGCAAATTTGTAAATAAAAACCAGAATCTTAATCGCTTTTTGCTTTCTTATCGTAACTAAGTTCGGTTCAAGGCGTAATTGAATCATTATTCTTCCGAGGCTAAATTTCTTGTCTTCAATTATGGAACAATGAGCGCAGAATTGTGATATGACGTCAAATATCTGAGCTTCTTTCTCATGGATATACCGATATATTTATTTTATAAACGTTTCCCAGTCGAGGATTGTTCCCTCATTATCCTCGTACGTAATTCTTCAAAGGTACGAGTAAATTGTTGGAAGCTGCAGCCTGCGGAATCGTCATAATCCATTCAGGAATTACAAGCGGCTTTTCTCAAGCAAGCACCGCTAGAGTTCCGACTAGCTTCCGGTACGCCATAGACCGCAGAAACATCGTGACTGTTTCTACCGCATTGCAAGTTCCACATTTTACAACGGGTCATTACGGTCTTACGGTCCAATGGAACACAGACAGCGCAACCTAGTCGATACGGAATTAATGCCTTGCGATAATCACTGATCCACCGTACAAAGGCCGAGGCTACGATCGAGCTTAATTATTGGGCGCAACGATTTCCGATACGGTATTACTCCTGCTCCTGCATTTTACAGATGGATGAACCTGGCTGCATTTTCTTATCCTTTTATTTTTTATTATAGGTACTAGTTTTTATCACAAAAATATACGAATAATTGTACCTTTATTATCCGAGATTTACCATGCAATAAAACCCTTTTTTGAGATCTGAATGTCGAGATGAATAATAGGTATGAATGCAACTTGTTTGACGGAAATCTGTCGATTAGAATAAAAGGTTAAATTTCGCAGCATAATTTGACCCTGGTGGACAGGGACGCCCTTAACTTATTCTCGATTACGATGAATATAAAAGTTCAATAATTCAATGGTTTCGAACCGTGCCGCTCTGAGGTAGTCCGAAAATGCAATTAGCTGAGTTAATTAGAGATTTGTGGTCGATACTTTGTCGAATTAATTTAAATGCACGTTTATTCAGGGGCGACTGGTTCCCAAAATGAATTATTTGACGGCTGCAACACTCCGGCATCAATGCCAATAAACGGTGTCACCAATTTGCATAATATATGTGTCGCGTGTGTCGAGATGCACTCGGGATCGGTTCGCATTGCCTTTATTTCTCGTTAATTCTATACTGTCGTGACAGCCGGCTTTTTTACGCGCGCTTTCGGACCTGGAAAAAATTAGGTGTACCATTTTTTTTTTTTTTTTTTTTTCTTTTTCTTTCATCCCACTCGGATGCTTATGTAAATCCACACTGTTGACACAGAGTACTGACTTACTTTTGCTTGAGGAAGAAACTGGTTGAAAGGTACCGGGAAGTTAGGACAGATCCTTGAATAGTCGTATACAGATGAACAAAATGACGAGATGAATGCGATAGAAGATTCTAGAGTTACACTAATATTGCGGAGCTCTTAGCTTGCGTTCTAACGATCGTTCGCAAAGTACTAGGTGTTATTATTTGAAAGAAAATTTATTGCCAACGATTAATACTAGGTACCTCACTGTTCACTGCAATAAACTGTTTTACAATTAAAACCGATTTATGACCCTTTAACTACTCAGGCTGTAATGACGTTTACACCGTTTTGGTAATGGAAAATTTCAGCGTGTCAGGTATTATTATTCAATATCGTTAATCCCGTAAAAATTACAAACTGCCGATATATTTTTTTCTTCGTACGAACAGTCTCGAACTTTCGAACGTTTATCTGCATATACCCCGAAGCGGGGAATATTATAAAGTTGACGCAATTTTATATACGAAAGGCAATTCATGCGAAATTAGTAACGCAAATCCCCTGCCATCATCAGTCATTAACGCTGAACGGTGCAAAGAAAGCACCGACCTGCATTTGCAATCAAATATCTCTCAATATTATTTATCGGAGATTGTAATTTACCGGTTAAACAGTATAAGTCATTGTACATGAGTATTGATTGCAGTGAATGGCCGGTTTGAAAAGGACGAGATTTCCTTTGTCTTTCCGAAGGTCCTTCGATCGTACCCAATATGCTCTTTTGAATACGCTAACGCTAGTATAGTGTCACTGATGTACCCCATCCCCGCTAACTTACACTAAGTATAATCGTAAATTGTAAAAGCAACTATCGTAATAAATTTAACTTCCTACGCATCCGGGACACGATACGGTTGACTATGACAAATTTTATTTCCCACACTGACAGTAGGTATAATATCTTTGCGAATGAAAACTGTCGTTTTATATCATTCTCGCAAACATGAATTTTCGACATATTTTCTCAGTGCAAAGCAACGGATGACATTCACTGTATATTTCAGTCGACGTATACTACAAATCTGAATCATATGTGATGTCGTATTTAGGCGCCAACGCGCCAACTGTTCAGCGGACAGCTACAAATGAAAAACATTACTCGTTAATTACATCAAAAGTATAGGCTCGCAGTATCTCTCAAGACTTTGATACGATAATGCCTATAGGAGCCAATTAAAATAAATCAGATCGCTATCGGATTATCGGTTTGAATTATTATAATTACAAGGTGGCAGAAGTACCCGTTACTGATTGTTATTAATAAGACTTAATTAATATTATTCGCTCCCGTCAATAGCGAGCCTCAGGTGAAATCATCTGTACCACATCTCATAGCTGCTACCGATATCGCAATTCCACTTCTGTTATTAAAGCCATGATTCAGCGTTCATATTCGAGTCGAAGAATCTCCTTAAAAGCTTGGTGATCGTAAAACACCCGCAAGATCGAATCTCAAAACCTCGGATCTTCCTGATCACGAGTTGCGTCTGATACACTCCTACAGCTTACGTCAGGAGCGGAAGAAAATAACACATCAAACAAGCATCCGATAACATATAGGTAAAGCAAAACTAGCGGCTGTGGACTTTATTGTTCGTTGTATGCCATAAGTGACTATTAGGATAGAATAATAATTGGTACTCAATTGTTCGTTATTATCATTGTTGTTCCTTCGGCGAGATTGGAGTCCAAGATAGAAGGCAAGATATAGATCTAAATGATCTAGAATCTAGATTATGCAAGGCGTCAATCATGCAGGTTTAATACACCCAATACAAACTTAATTATCGCCTCTGTTTAATGAGAGGCCTTATATTTTCTCGTAACCAATAGGCAGCGTACAACGATGGATTTATTTTACTGAGCGAGGTTCGTATTCTTTATTCATGCATCGTGTGGAGGAAAATCTGAAATTTAATCAGATTCCAAGTTATCCGTGTATTATCTTTCACCCGTTTTTCATTCGAAACATTTACTTTCCAAAGCACAAAGTTCACGTTGCATATTCCTTCGAAATATCAAGTTTTGAGAACCGCTGAGTATATGGATCGGTAGCAGATCCCAGGGGCCTTGCTACCCGCCTTCATGCGTGAACTTGACACACTCTGGCCCCGTGAGAAATAAATCACGATCTATTCGTGCGCCCTGCGCTCGGAGCACCTTGTAGAAGGTTGTAACTTTGCAGAACCTTGTAGAACCTCGGTTAACAACCGTGCGCTAATAAATATTAATAATTATTCAAACCCGCTAAACAATGTAGGCAATTTTTCTTCATTAATTGCCAGTCAACTTTCTTGGCGTGCTATGCGGTTTACCAGCGATACGATATTTGTTTGCTGTACGCTATTTCACCATAATGATGTACATTAATTATCGTCGCAGCGTATTAGTTAATCCGTAAATAGCAGTCGATAAAATATCGTACATCTAATAAATTTTTAGAAGATAAATTTTATACAGATTCTACTTTTTTGGAATATGGAATATGGAATAAAAATTTTATCACCGTGTTCCAGTCAACATTTCATTTTATGCTCTCTGGTTATCTAAAGTTTATCGTTGACAAGCGGATCCTGGTTTCACGATGCTGAATGATGAATCATTCGATCGAGGAATATACCTATCCGTGTGTACGCGGTATAATAAACCCGTCTGTCCACGTGTCTGAGACATGAGTTATTTCATCTCCGCAGTTGAGTTTCTTTGATAAATATTATTCGAGACTTTGAGGATAAATATACTTGCTGAAGTGACTTCAGTTACGCACGAAAGAAAAAAAAAAAAGAAAAGAAAGATCATTCAACTGCGGAAGAAGCGAAAAACTTTTGGTGGTATATATCGTGATTAAGCGTTTAAAAGTTCTATACTCTTTACGATCTTTTCTTTGACGTTACCTCAAGCATTGAATCGTAAAAAAATGATATCAGATCCGTTTGGTAGATTAGACAAATATATATCGGACCATATAGTGGAGTGTTTGATTTATTATACCTAGTCCACGGTAGTGTAGATCCCCTAAGAGCAAAATAACGATCATATAAATTCAAACGGAACTGGTACATCGCAATGATGATATCGAAAGGTAGCGCCAATGAGACCTGCGGGCCCTATAGATCTTGATTCTATCGACGCTTGCTAATAAACGTTGTCCTAAGAGTTACCTAGTTAGTCACATCTCGGAACAACATCAATCACGCCCCTCATAACTCGGGGAACGATCACAACATAATTCAATGGTTCTTGGAGCGTTTAATCATCGAGAATCACGAGCAGTATGATGCTCACCGTATAGTCCCCTCGAGCCTAGCCAAGACCCGAGGTAGGACTCGGTCGTCGACGAGTCCTCTCTAATGTATTCTAATGGTATGCCGCCCCGACAATGAGGCACAACTCATCCAGCATCCTCCTACACCTCGGATCGCATTGAGCCCACACAATGCTATCTAGGTCCAGTCTTCTTATCTTGCATTGCTATCGGGTGATCCGTGCGAAGGCGAGTCATAGGGGTAATTAATATACCGTTCTAATTACGTTTAAAAGTCATCGCGAAACGCGCACGTGACATTGATGTGAAAATAAAACTGAAACTGGCCAACGCAAGACAACAAAATACCGAGGAGTAGATCTCGGTGAATCGTGAAGAGCCTCGAGGGTCTTATTCATCTGTGTGCTCGTAATTATATATACCTACATGCGTGTGTATCGATTTCGCGCGTTATGTTGCAGTTATACAAATGCTTGTCATTCGGTGCCGCCCAAAACTCAATGGAATTATCCGACTGAAATCGACATGTAACTTATATTTCTGCGACGTTTAATTCGAAACCACTAAGTTCACCGGGTATAACATGACTGCTATTTATCTGCCGATCGCAAGGGTAAGGCACAGGTTGTTGGCGTGGGTGTGCACGCCTCGAGATGCCGCAATCTTGCAAGATAGCGCTATTGTTTGGACGTCCGCATAGGCGGAAAGCTATGGATATACAGGATAAAAGCTCTACAGGGAATATGGGGAGTGTGGATCGCTTGCGAAATATGAATTGAGAATTCCAAAGCTCTTCTCGTGAGACCTAACAAAGTGCCTGCGGAAACGTAATGACGTTTGTCAGCTGAATAGTTTTCACTTAAATTATTATTGTTTAAGGAAATAAGAAATGGTCCCGTTTATATTCACTTCATCCAATTCACACTCCGTTTAACAAAGTCGATAGATAAGCGGAAGTCGTATCGTTATACGACGGGAGATGAACTGACAAGTATAAGGCGTGCTGTGATCAGAGGTAGGTAGGCATATCATGTATTTATATTATTGTATAGGTATACGTGACGAAGTTGTAAGAGTAAAGCGAAGGACGATGTTCCCACAAGTGAAACGATCCCCCATCCGGAATCTCCGACGCCTACAAAAGCATCAAAGAAGAATCTGTAACAATATAAAGCGTTTAAGCTTGCCCTCTTGACAAACTGCGGCGTCCCACGAACAGAGCTCTCAACCAGACGCACACGATGCTTCGTCATCGGTCCACAATAAGGCTATGGTTCGGTTTGGCTCGCTTGTAAATGTTATGAATAGCCTCGTGTAACACGGAGCCTGGTTCCGGATAGCGCACCGCGGGTGGGAGTCCTCTTCTATTAGCGTCATATCGTGGGACGCTCGGGACCGATACACCCGAGACCCTCTGTTCTCTCGTCCTCCGTCATCTACGTCACCTCTTTCAAAGTTTTTGTTTCTTGATCCGACCAGCTGGACCACCGTTATTCTCATTCCTTTTCGCATTGACATAGCTTACGTTTCAAAAATCAGGTGTAATTCGTGGCTTCGAACGAATGCAACACTAAACCATCGCATCGATGCAAAAATTATCGTCCAAATTTAGCTTTACAGTTTTGTGAACAATTTAATTGAGGAGATTGGCTGTGAGATATAGGACTCGCATCAAGCTATTATAGCCAAAGGCAGATCGTCCTTGGACAAGGTTATAGCTACCGTTTTTATTGGCTTTATAATGGAAGGACTATGACTAATTATTGCCGAATATAAAATAACGTAGATGAATATTTACCGTTAGGAATAAATTAATAGCTCACACAAATCGACTTTATAATGCTAACCTGCCGATAAATAATATAAGCTATGATCACGACGCCCATTTGGTTATAATAATAATAATGTTTATTTGAATTCTTTGGTTTTCTTTTTTTTTTTTTTTATTTATTTTATTCACATTTGTCCTCCGTTCGTTTTGTGTCTTGTGTCTTGTTTGTGCCCATTTGGTTGTATAGTTTTCGTGTATTTAACGAGTAAATATTCACCGAACGCGTGTAATTAAATTAGATTTGTAACTGCAATAAAATACGGTATAGTCACTGCGAAAGACCAGTTACCTCAAAATAACTAGCTGTCTTATTTATGCCTAATTTTACGTGACCCATGGCTGAATTAGGCAGTGACATCGTGGTCGATAAACTCATAGTTAGACCTAATATATCCGGTATGGAAGTCGCTATAATAAATTAACATCAGATTTTTTTCTCGAAGAACAATTTCGTCAAATTGGTGATTTTGGATTTCCTAAGTGTTGAGATGATTATAGAAATGAGGGACCTTCTGGAAATTGAGAGAAACTCAATGTAAATTTTGTAATTATTTTTAATTATTTCGGGTCGCGTTTGCGATTCAAAGGTTAATTTTTAAGTGACAGTTAGGTGGCTTTGGATGCTTGATGTATCGATCGTGGGAGAGGCTACTAAATCTTTACGATGAGCATTGATCATGGATTAAAAGTGGTAGTAATGATATACGGTCAGCTCGAGGCGTTAAAGTCGTTCGTGTCGAGGCGACATGAAAAAATAGAGCACTCGCACCTAATCAAAATTTTAGATTAAAAAATATCGGTATATCTCACACGAGTCAGGGTACGATAATACACTTTGACCGCGCTTTCTACGCGATGTTCTGAATTATTATGTGCGGTTGCTACGCAACTATATAAACCGTTAGATTATAAGTCTTCAATCGACCCGATGGCCAACTTGACAGATTCTCGAATCGGAGAATGATCAATCGGATCCCGCACCCAGTCTGATCAAACAAATTGCTACAGCATGATAGTACATGACGTGTATCATACATAAGACAAAACGTTTTGATTTAAACATGCAGATCTGCAGCTAGACGAGTGAAGATATGGCTTGTCCGTCCAATAAGTTGTCGTTCCGAATATCACTTATTACATTTTTCTTAGAAAACACCAAAAATTGTAATTGATTGTGAAAATTGTAATTCGAAATGAAAATTCTAATTTTCATTTCGAATTACCTTGGACCTCTATTAGAAAAATTGTATCAAACCGAAAATGATTGTTATTGTTATAGGCACAAAGCAAGGGCAGAAAATTTTTGGCTACTTCACTTAATGATTTTCATATAATATCATAGTACCTATAACTATTGGCTGGGTGCACGCACATATACTACTTTAAAAATAAGTGTGTATTGTGTATACGTTAAGCATGGAAAAATGCTGAGCATGATCTTAGATGGCGCTTACAGTATGCATGAATATGTTACACACTGATAATTAAATAGTATTAGTATTTTCGTGCACCCAGCCAATAGATCTTCAACACGTCGACAAATCATGAAAGTGCTTGTTTCTAAATTTCGGCTTGGATAGACGTAGATAGAGAATTGGTGTGCCATCTAATTGGGCACAAACGAGGTCTTATATTATAAAATTGCCCGCGTATACCTAATCATTAACCAATTGGTTGGCAATTTGGTGAATGCAGTGATCTCTGATCCTTGATGGGTTACGTAATCGCGCTTATTCAATTTACCGATACTAAGCCGACTTTATTCCTTGCGACGAGAAGAGTGCGCGACATCGTTTGGGCGGAGCAAAAGTACCTCATCCGATTTATGACTCGTATTACCGTGGTCTAACTGTTTCCCGCCATTATTAATTACATATCTATTCACCTTGGTAAACGCATCCCATTTCCGCGCGCGGTCATAACCTCTGACTCTAATTTGAAAAAGTCTAACAACCAACAAGCGGACACAATTGAGTGGCATTCGTATCCTAAGTTCGCCATACAGCTCGGTCACCATGGATCAATAGCAGAGGTTCATCGGTACCTCATAGCGAATCGGGCTCTACACTGTACAGTCCATATCGATGAAGAGACTGGTACAAGAAAACTGTGGAACCATTCTCATAACGATTTCTAATGCCTGCTACGATCTATGCTATGGTTATTTGGTCGCGTGATCACCCCGTAACCTTTGATAGCAAAGCAACAGGGGGCCAAAGATAGTGAGTTGTGGTGTTGGAAATGCTGAGTGCCGTGAGGTGACGGTACAGGTGAACCAGGAACTGCAGCTGGGGCGTAGCTGAGTCTTATAGTTATTAGTCGTTAGCATCAGGATGGTTTTTGCTGGTCGGATACATCAGTGCAAATGTCTAGTGTTAGCGCATGGCGCGCTAGCCCCTCATTGCGGATTGTCACTGCTGTTGATGGGAGAAATTTACTCATTGGCGAAAGGCAGGGTGATCTTTCAGTCGGCTATGTTTGCGCTGCTGCGCTAAAAGGATGAAAATATCTGCACTGCACTGCACTGCACATATATAGAAGATGACTTCGCAGCAAGAAGAGAGGAAGAAAGAGAAAGAGAGACCAATCGACCGAGCGATCGACTGCTGCGAAGGAACAATCTTGGAGGGGGATATTCTTTGCCATTTGAGAGTCTTGCTCGAGTCGGGTCGAGTTATAGGCTCTTGGGTAACCTACATTCTGGCACACTCCATGCACACTTCGTGCACACTTGGGGCACACGTAGCTCTGCGTCACGTCCGCGCACCGCGCACGAGCTCGAAATTTACGGCACGCGAGCCTATCGCCGCTCCTCTTCGTCGGGTGCATCTCCTGGTGTTGCGCAACCAGAGGAGAGATCTGCACCAGCTGCACCCAGTCGCCCTCATCCTATACCTCGCATAATACGTGTTTCTGCCTGATATCGCGTTGGATTTGCGTCGCGTGTCTTGTATCGAGACTTTCTGATTAATGAGTTTGCTTCCTTCATCAAATCCTTTCTTTCTTACTCTCCATTTCTCTCTCGTGCATGAAGAAGATCTATAGGACAAATCATTATCGAATAGCAAACGTGTTGACAAACCGGAAACAAGAAGGTCTCTTCACGTAATTACCTCGAGCCATCTAAACCTCGTCGAGACACGCCGTTATAGGTCCCATGTAAAGATCCTACGTTCTCAACCGCTTCGAAGCGGAGGAAAATTACTATGGAATGAGTGAAAAAACGAGAAAGAAGGATTGCTGCTAGGATCAACTCCCATCGCCTCAGCCCTTTACCCTCCAGCGCCGAGCTACGCAGGTGGCATTACCGCATCCCTCTTTACGTTTCACTTTGAAGAGGATCTCCAGCGATTTTTTGTTCATACTTCACTTACACGATCGCTTCCGTTTATCTGTATTTTCATTTTTATTTCATTCGTTTATTCATCTATTCATCTACAGCTTTTTTGTTTTTAAATTTATTTTTATTTTATCGTTTCTACGCCGTCTCATGTCGCGGCCAGGTCCCGTTCCGTAAATGGCTCCATCCAGAAGCTGTATGCTGATCGCTAGGTATTCGTTATCTCTAATCGTAGTCGGTTGCTCATCCAGCCTCCAGATACACGGACGGTGACATCCCTCACATAACGAACTACGTCTGTCGGGGACCTCAGAGTGCCTTGGAGGGCATCGAAGGGCATCAAAGGCCTCAACGGCTCTTCGACGAGAGACCTTAGTATTCCTACAGCATCAACTGTTAACTCGTGCTACTAACTATGCGACGCTCTGACTCGAGCAAGCAATATTATGGAAATCTGAGCGCACGCTAACCAAGGCATGATGGAATAACGACCACGGCAGACAGACGGACAAGGACGATTCGTATTTGTATCCAAACCGCTTGCCGATTGCTACGGCTAATCATTATCAACCGTAGAGTTATTTTTAGATTCCATCCACGCAACGGCGTACGACGCGATCTGATCAAACGGAAAGATATGCCTAGGAGAAGATAATGAAAACGTGATCATATTTTTGTAGAATTATTGAATTCGTCATGGGATATCGAATTCACGATTCGGATCCCAACGAGCAGCCGACATGAAAGGAATAATCGGATGTCTATGCGAATGGCCAAATTTATCGCAAACGAGCGGAGGACCATTTGTCATTCGCGGAACAGTACAGAAGATATCCAAGACTAGAACCAGAAACGAGATCAGAACCCAGCGAATGCGAGGCGAGAACAAGGACGGGAAAAAATCGCGGGCGCCCATACGCTATTTGTCACCGGTGGTCTTATCTGAAAGATGTTATCTTGCGAGGCGAGGGGGGCTACTTTTACTTGCCTCTCATGCTCGCTTTATCTCACCTTCCATCCGAAGTTCGCGCCTCGTACAATTTTACAGTGATCAATGCCCTGCGCGCGCCAAAGAGTACCGACGGCTAGTTTTACAGACAAAAAGCATCCGTCGCTATGTTTGTAAAGTGCTTCTGTAAGTTTGCCACGTGCCTGATACCAGATAGTATAACTACATCGGAATAGCAACAAAGTTGAAAGTATTTTCCAAGCCAAAGACAAGATCGTCGATTTATTATACGCAAACTTTCTCAAGTAAGCACACATAAGGCAAAACAAGTAGACAGTCGACGAGCTTTGCAGATAGTTAACACTGTAACGGGCTGTAAACCTAACGCAGAACGCGTTAGTCACGTACCAGTATATCTACGCGAAGGGGTACGAGGTCAGATCTCTTCCATTGCCTCAGTCAACACAGATTTCTATGCCTACTCCCCCGCCATTTCACAAAATGAACCGACGATCGGTAGGAGGTCAATTATGCACGTTGTGGAAGATGTGCAATGGTGGCAATGAAATTCTAATCACATTGCCATCAAACATGCGACCGCACTTCGTCGTATAAGGGTAAATCGTTATGAATGCTATTTCTGAAGTTTAACATACCTTTATGCGTATCGGGTGACTGGTGAGTATATTTATACTTGTCGTGAGTACATCACGGAAAGCTACACAAACATATCCAACATAAATATAGTAAATTTAGTGAAAGCAATTAGCTTCCAATGCACGTTTGATACTTTAGATATAACATGAGACTTTTTATTTTACCATTATATCGATTACCCGAGCACAACTGTCGTCTCATTGAATAATGGGTATCGACCTGGAAACGATGAGTGTCGCTGTCCTTCGATTTGTGACAATTTGCAGATAATTCTACCGTAGTATATAATGAGATGGTGCTCTTGACGGGAATCACGTAATCTGTGTGGCTAGCTGGGAACTGCACATCACTGAATACCGCGGTTGATGGTAACGGGCATCGTTTACTCCATGAGAGTCTGATAGGTACATAATTGTATGAATTTATACATACAAGGAAGCACCAAGCGACCATGGTGACGCTGGTATCTGAGATATTCCCAAAGGACACCCTTCGTTGACACTAGATAACCCTCGATGCGATATAGCCTTCCGGGAAATCCGAGTCGACTCTCAGCAGACCAGGTCGTTAGATCGTGTTGTTTCTACAGAGAGAAACTACCGAATGGCGGGCGTCACCGATATATACAGGGTAACATACGCTTGTGTATTTACTGGTGTTGTCAATCTATAGCGACTTCTCCAGGATCGGCGCACTTTATTGCACCGTATCCTACGTGATAACCCTCGCGGATCTTGCGAAAGTCGACCCACCGTTACCACACGTATTTATATACGCGTATACTGATGGCACACTGCAAGTTACACAAGTTAGAGAGATTTCTGCGTACGGTCGTTAATGATTTGCTTTACTTATTTGTGTTTACATGCATATATTATGTATTTTTAAATTAACAACCGTGTAATCATGCCCATTTGCGAGTGTAAAAATTACCGATAAAGACGTGAGCCGGCTGCGTATGCTCCGTGCAATAACGGTAGTGCGGTGAAAGGTGAGAGGTGAGAGGTGAGAGGCGAAAGGCAAGAGGTCGTTAAAAATTGATAGGTCGGTATTACACTGTGTTATTATATACGCGCGTCAAATGATCAATACTCAGCTTGCATAAAGTCACTTTTACTGTAACCGTGGTGAGATGTTTTCAGATATTTCGAGCACAGACACTGGCTATTAGGGGTACCATTTACACCTACGTAAATTCAAAGCTCCGACTGTGGTTAAGGCTTACATTCAATCGCTAGTTACCTTTTTAACGAACTTTTCTTCGTATGGAAACGAAACTGGGCAAACTACACGTGTATAGTTACAAATCATTGAAACCAATTACAACTACGGAGGTAGGAACATGTGCTGGTCACTTTCTGTTGCAACTCTTGGAAGATAATTAATATACTAGCACTCAATGCCATCTATTCTCAGCTCGACCCACACAGACATTAGTGGACAGACTTAGTATAGTAGTGAACAGTTGACGCTACATGGCGCCCCATGCATCATATTCTTGTGTCGATAGTTCCGACGACGTGCGGTTGTCTGCTGTTAGCCGTTTACAGTTCGCCGTTTGCCGTTCCTCGTTTGTCGTTTGTAGTTTGCCGGTTTCCGTTCGCTGTTCTCTCGTTCCAACGATGTAAAGCAAAAAGACACTTTGCTACCGCAACTGGATGACTGACTGTCTCCTGCCAATGCAAGAAGTCTTGATTATTAACTGAATAATAACATACAACTTTACCGGCGTATTGCTTTGTTCATGTACTTATGTCGTTCGGCTGCACACGTGCAGCGGAAATTGAAAGATATCCTTTTTCGTACAGTGTTTAATGTTGCGTTCAACCTATTTCCTAATATGCAGCTGTTAGGAAAAAAAGAAAACTGCACGCGTGGGTACACTCGGGTTTATGCGGTATCCCCCACACTTATCACTTTCGTTAAATACTTTGCGAAATCTGGACTGCGGTCTGCTTCAGAGCAACCTTGCAATTGCCATTATTATACCAAACTCCTACTATTTTCGCAATTCTTTCTGACGCGTGATTTATAGGTTTCTCGTGTGCTCAAACAATTCCATGGAAGCACTTAAATTAAGCACGCTCATTAAACCTGGTGAGCCCAGACGCATTCGTTCTCTCATTTGCGCGATGCGCCTCTGCAAGTATCTCATTAGCGCTGCAATTAATTCGATTCTAACGACTGCAAAAAGCACATAAATTTTTCGTCATTCCATTGGATTATCTTAGCGCCCGTCTTTTACTACTGCGAGTCGTGAGGACACGTTGTACTACCTACTCGCCGGGTCTCGAAACTCCTGGCTCGTTCCATTCAATCTGATGATCTTGCATCGGGAGTAATTGAAGTGAGCACTAGTGGGAGGACTTTTGTTTTTGTATTAAGAATCAACTGAACCCCTCTATTATCAGATGTCCTTGGCAACTGTACGAACGCTTCTTATACCTCGATCAACACAGCCATCTCTTGCGTGGAATCTCCTTGTTTTATTTTGGCCAGACAATTACACTTTGCGTGAGTCGAGGTGCCTTTGCACCGACACATTTCTTGCAAAGAGTTCAGCTCCGTCTGGTAAGCTATAAGTCATGCTAGGTGTTCTCTGGTAATGATCACCTTGGCTTCTTGTTTTACCCGTTGCAGAGACGGAAGCGGTACCATTTGTAATGACAGATGGTTGAATTTGTCCCGCACGCCCAGTCGCACCATTCTCAACCTTCCAGCGAGTCGGCAACATCGTTGGACAGTAGCTTAATGGCTGTAAGCATTTGACAGAATTAGACACGCGTTCAATGTGCATGCGTGAGTTCTAGATACACAACTTGACCAATTGGGTCTCACGCTTGATGCTCACTAAATCATAATCCCCTGATGAGTGGGTGGTGTTCAACTCGTTCTTATGCATGAATTGAACAATACAGATTTCTGTCATTGACGTTTTAGAGACACTCCTTAAGCTAGTGATGTACGTTGAGATTTCTATTGCGATGCATTCTTTGAAATAATAACAATTATACAAGTGGAGCTGTCATTTATGGAGTTTGATCACTCTTACAACACGGAACGTAGAAATGCTACTATTGCAGGCTTAAGAAATAAAGTCAGTTACAATTAGTGGCTAGCATTTCTGACTGGTGAAAAACTTGTTACATAAAGTTTCATATTCGCGGTTTAATGTATTGAAGAAGAATTCAAACAGCTGACCAGAGGTTTGGCATGCGCCTGTTATGATCACTAATCTCTAAAGTCTCAACCAGTCCCTTGTCTAATTTTCAGCAAATATTTCTACTCCAGAGTAACTCAGCTTCACTGAGAAGTGCTTTGACAGTCCCTAAAAAAAAGCTGATGATATGAGGTACAGCAACGCTTCTATGAAATTCAAAGCTGAACAAGTTTTGATCTCTACGTGCCCTGAGCAGGAAACTAATGTAATGGAAAATTGAATCGAAGAGTTGCTAGCCACTGGCTGCTGCCGGTCGTCGGTCGTGGTTGAAACGTGTTCAGTAATAATGTTAATATAACATGAGTTTCGTATGCTTCGGGGATAGTATTTGCCAGACCGATATATCATTGGATTTTTTCACCCGCGAACCGTAATCAGTGGTATTAATTTACAATCGTGCAAAAATTGTTCTTTCACTTGCTAATACTCACTGCAGCCTTTCCACACAACTCTCGGGTTACGGCTTTACGTCGGCTCGCTCAGCTATTTAATGACAAACGAAAGTAGGTAAAACCGTTTAACCATATTATGATCACTGGACGTAATATCAGGCATGTCGCTCCTACAGACTAATTGGAAGATGAATATAGAAATGAGTTTCGTCAAAAGGGAGGATTATCAGCGAGATATCGCACATAACGTAACGAGTTAGTTTGCTCAATATGGCAGGTGTCAGTTTGAGACTTGAGGTAAAAAAAAAAAAAAAAATAACAAAAGAAAGGCACTAAATTCACATGATCAGATGATCTGACAGGTAAAAAAATTGAACTACACTTTTTATACAGCGATTATAATATATTCATATGTGATGTTTCAAGCTTTCCGAAGAAGAATTTTACGATTTCGAATCCTGTTTGGTATACGGTAGAATAGTTGTGTTCTATGTAGCTGAAACATAGTGATTTATAGACATAAAATGTTACTACGACTACTAGGCTATTACATCGACGGGTGTTGCAAAAAATACAAAACATATTCTGCCATTTTATTGCAGAGACTCCGTGACATTTGCGCACTACCGACTTAATGATCCAGATCAATCTATAAATCTGTAAAGGAGAAGAGCGCGGAGAGTAGTCAGGAGAATCGATATATATATATATTCCTTTTTTTCACCGAGAATCGAAAGGTCCGGGTCGGCAGTTGACATCACGAAGTCTGTGTTTTATCCGGCGTAGGTATCCAGGGATGTTGTACGACCTTATGATGGCTTCCCAGCACGCGACCCAGATACGCATTAGCATATAAGTATCGGGCAGCGGACTAAATCGGTGCTTTTAATGCCAAAGCAATAATAATAGGTGCACTGTACTGCAGGCTGAACGGTAGAATTATGGATTCACCTTCAGGTTAGCTTTACACTGACGTCCGGTCCGGTGTAAAATTCTAACATCCCATAAAGGTTGAACATCGCGACGACTACGCGGGATCTCAACTCGAAATATCTTTGCATAATAATGATTCATTGCAGACAAGTGCAACATTTTATCTTACAGTAAAAATTCACCGCGTTTCTAATGTATTGAAGTATTAGTTTGGATTTAATTGGCCTGGCATTTAATAAGAAGGAATTCTTGGCGGCTAATATATCAAAGGTTAATCTATTCCGGCCCCTGTAATTGGACGCAAAACTGGTGCCTTAGAAAATTGCGCGTATCGAACAGAGAACGCGACCCCGGTTTACCCCAAAAGAGGGGACGACGGTTGTTATTTTCGATCCTGCAGAATAACATGGACCTTAGTAGCATTCAATGTTCGTACTTTATTGTCGCTTGGATTTGCCTTTGGTGGAAGAGACGCGAATCCCGAAGCCAACTATCGGCCGCGGCTGACAGCGTTTGGCGGGGATCCAATCGGTGAAACGCGCCGCTAGAGAAGGATTCGCAAGACTCTAGACGGGGATTCACCTGCTGGTGGCGTATGATGCCGGATGACCCCCCCTTCTTTACCACCCCCACCGTAGAGAGAGGCTAACGCTATTTACCGCTAGCTTTGCCGGCCACGGTGAGATAGGGTGACCTACTTCGTCAGGCTCCTCCTTGCAGAGGGGCATCTACTCCGGCTTTGACTTCTAATCGGAAAAATCGCACGCGGATATAGTGCTCGTGACCAATCGCAGCCAGTCCCCAGCTCTAGCGGTTTATGTTGTTTTTCTTCGAAACTGTTAAAAATCTCGACCAATGAGAATGTATTGCCGTTGTATAGAAGATTTGCAGTAACGTCTAATGTTCATGGTGTTCTTTCTTACTTTAAACCCATACGTATATTATGCACCTACCATGTCCACGAGATTTGCCTATCTACACACATCCCTGACCCTAGCGTAAGCCTGCTAGAATTAATGCACGGTGCATAAAGCCCCAGTTCTAATCAACGAACGAAACTGGTAGTTTACACCATTCTTATAATTAAACTGGACTGTACTATACTGCAACGGATACAGAACGGTACATTTGATTATTTTGCTCTGGTTTAATCTTTGCAATTATCGCTCAATTTCTCGTTACCTTCCGAGTATTGCGACGCTGTTCTCCGCTACTACCCGTCTACTAGAACCTCGTGGGAATCCTGCGGTTGGCCGAGGCAAGCGCCGCTTGCTTGAGTCTACGACTATTTAAAGACCACGCCATTAAGGTTAAATGCTTCGAAGCAACTAGCCGGTATTCCCAGTAATTACTCGCAATGCCCGAAGAACAAAGTATACTTATAGCACGAATAATGAATTTATAAGGATTAACGAGGAGTTCCCATCAGGTGAATCTACCATTTCATTATCGGCTCTCAAGACTCAAAAATTATCTTTCAATCAGCTGATTTCTGCATACACATTAATTGATCAGACTAGGATCTCAATGTCAAAGGTCAAACAAGATCTCGATCCAACTTCTATATTAGTTTTGCACAGATGGATCACGTAGGCAAAATTGCGATAGATTAGAGTTCACTTAATGACCGCTATACTCAGAGTCAGCATTACTATTACAATATGATGAGAGACCGGAGACATTAATCCTGAAGGTATCGGCCATCAGCTGTTTCAGTTTGTTAGGTTATAGATCGCGTGTGTTCGCAGCCTATGCCATATTCCATATACCATCAGAGGGCAGAACACTGGGACATTGTTGTGGTAGGAAAATGTCGAGGTCTTCGAGGTCTATCTTGAGCTGGGAATAAGCCCGAGAAGTCCCTCCCACAATACGTGACAGTCGGTCGAGCCCGTCGTCCTGACCAGACAGTCAGAAGCTTAACGTTGCAATCCACGTCACGATATTCATCAAAACGTCCCTCTATTATATGCATAATATGCTGCTATGTGTAACCATGCTTATAAGCCGCAGAGTAATGGTATATAACAAGGCTTGTCGATATAGCGGATTTAATGAGCAGTGCGGTGTCTACCAAAACCGTGAAGAATTCAAAAAATGAAAAATCTTTGTGAGAGTCGATTCATTCCAAACAAATAGCTCCTCGCTAAGCGCTGCATGATGTGCTCACGAGACGACGATTAGGCTAGACCCGTCTGCTACAGACATCGCTCAAAGTAGAAAGGATGAAGTGCTGGGATACGACGACCTTCTCCATAATTTTGTATTCACGTGGAGTACCAGCCAAATTGCATCTTCGCATGTCGCACTTGCGTTGCCCTTTCGTAGACGATGGCATATGAAAACTGAAATTACTACTGCCAACGCAACGTTTCGCAAGATTAAAACTCATAGAGGTTCAACACCTCGCAGGTTTTGGCCATGGATTCAAGTTTTGATCGACTGTATAGCTGGATATAATAAGTAGGTGTGCGAAAGGCGGTCTGCGCTCGGGTATAAACTGAGGACTCTATTTTTTACGGAGGTGCCTATATCTCCGTGAAATGAGAACAATCAGATATCATTATCGTTTTTATAGACTCGTTGATACTGGACTGTATGGCCGACAAAACCGTTCCCACGCCCACCGGGGAACCTCATGCTCCGGTGTTAGATGTGCGTAGACTTACCTCTTCGTGTTTACAAACCGCGGGACTTCGGGAAGACAGCTTTACAGCTGACTAGGTGTTTCACCTGTAATTTTGTTACTAAGGGAATAGCAACGATGCCTTTCCAGATGTTAGTATACATAGGTAATACACAGCCATCGTTCAATGTCTTGCCAGTCATTTTATTCTGTGCCTATTCAATATCAGTATTTTTTACAAGGTTTTAAGGGAAATAAATGCCACTAGGTCCCTCAACGTTTTGCATACACGCCTAACTCCTGCCTGCCTGGGCAGGTAACCACTTTTACAATAAGAGGCACTGTACAATACGAGGGTTACTTTCTGCAGATTTGATCGCTAAGAAATAGTCACATTTTGCAAAACTACAATCCGACCTCTCAATAAGAACGCAAAAGCCCCCAAGGGGAAGAGTTTTTCCAAGAATTCGAGTACCCCCACCATGCGTGCGCTCTTCACTGACTTACTCTCTCTGTCTCTCTCTCTCTCTGCTTTATTGTATGCATGGATTCTTCCTATCTCTAATTATTATGTTTATATCTGTAAATCGCATTTCGCCCCATGGATTCACCAGGGCATAAATATAACCAATCAATCAATCAATCTCTCTCATTATATGAATAAATTCTCATTCTAATTCTAATTCATTCGCACGTCAATTCAATTCGAGCTTGGAGTGGGGCTTGTGCTCGAGCGAGAAGTTGGGGAAGCGTTCTAATTGCGGGCTTGCCTATTGAGAGGTCGGACTGTACTTTCATCAATAATTTAATCAGGCGCGGCTGTTAAATAAAAACTGGTGTTCTACTGAAAGTCTTTAACGGAAAAGTTCCACGTTCAATTTTGCAGGACGTTAGCTTACGCGACTTGTTACAGTAACATCAAGGTTGTATGATTAATCATTACGGGATAGGTGCGCTTTCACTTGATATGCAATTAAATTCCGTTGATCGGGAGTTGTTGTAAAAGCTGCGGTGATACGGTGAGAATTGAAGAGTTCGAATTGTCTTCTATATTGACAAAAAAAAAAAACGAATTACTTGCAAATAATCTTACAGAATAGTAATGTTTGTGGAGAATCATGACCAGCTACGCTCTCTCCGCGCCTAAAAAACCAACTCGATACGACCTAAGCCAACCTTACCACAACTACAACAAGGTGATAGGCGCGTATTACAGATAACGAGTTTCAAATTAGATTCGCGGGTATTGTGTGTCAGAAGAAACTTGTAATTTGCAGGCAGCCTTAGAAGAGCCTGGACCAACTGCAGACTCGCCAAGGTTTTTCACGCGCTTAGCGAATCACTGTAAGATCTTCGCGCATACGCCACCTTCTATCTACGGTTCTCCGTGATTGATGGCGATTGGCGGATTTTTTCGTGTTCGATTTGTAAGAGGGAGCGGCAGGTGATTACCGCGAGACGTTCGAGTACCTACCTACGATAATGACAGAATTGCGTAAGGCATAACGTGGTGGCTTGGTCAGGAACGCGTATGAGCATAGATATATATATATACATAGATATAGATAAACGTACGTGTTCAACCTTACGAGTTTGTGTAACTGCACTAGATTTCCGATTGAGCCGTTAATCCAGACAGTTTAATGACGTAGCTTGGCGACGTAATGCCCGGGCGTTCCGCTCGTAATCATCATTTAATTTCATGCATGACGTATAATATAAATTATGTCTTTCTAACTGTGAGTACATTGTCTACATGGTTAGGAATATCTACATGATAAAATTAACACCTATGACATCAAAGAGCCTATCGATATGGACACATACTTATCCTATGATGTATTCTCGATAAAATGGGATCAAATTGTTGAAAAAATGTCGAACCAAAGCTCGATAACGCTTCGAATAAAATGTGAATCCAATTAGGAGCAGAGACGAGGGTTCCCACACTACTCCGTGTGTCCTCAGAAAATTGAGACGAAGGATTATGAGGAGGTGGAAGACACATTGATTTTTGCTGAATATCAGTAGAGATACTAATTTGCTGTTTTTACAGGATGCACTTCAATTACCGGGAAGATTAGTATGGTATATCGCTGGGTAAAAGAGAATGGTGTCTTCACTGGAAATAGCGAGTCGTATTTTTGCACAGGTGGCAATGGAATAGTAATTACTAGTACCCTTACGTGTAGCGGGTATTGAGTGTCTCTGTGATTAGTGGTTATAATTATCAGATAATTACCGTGAAGTCGTGACTTGCGGGCGACGCCACTCGCGAAGGCGAGGTTCACAGTCCATGTACCACTGGCACTATCGCTACGCACATAAATTGATGGATTACACAAATAAAATAATCTTAATGCTGTCATTGGCGTAAATATTGACCATCAATTTTCACGCTGAATGCAAACGGCGCTTGTATTATATGTGGCTTAGATAGCCAAGTATTCCATGACTGAATGCAACTCTCCTGATTTGGAATCCCTGAGTAATTGCAATGTTAATTAGCAGTAGTGATAAACTAGGGTTCAAAAGTTTCAGTATATATATATATATGCATTATTCGCTCAATATCTTGAAGGTTTACTATTACTAGAATTTGGCTATGTCGTCCAAGATGCGACAGGTAAGAACTTATAAAGTTTCGTAGTTACGTCTACCCATTTTTCAACGAGGTACTGGATCCTTCGTTTTTACCTCATTGGTTTTGTTCCCTCGTTGCCGTAGGACACAAGGCTGGTTGAAAATAAAAGAGGTGCAGCCAATTAAGTCTGAAGACGAGATCACGCTATACCTACTTCCTTTGTTTGGTGATTAAGAAATCAGTAGGATGAACCCTTTTATTTCGTCGGTAGTCATATTCGTCGTAAAACGAAATGAAAACGTTCAATATTATGACGAGGGTTACGCAGAACGAGCGAAGGACTCGAAGAGCGAGTGGGGAATGTCATCGTAACTATGGCGGGTTTCTTTCGCGTAGCACGGTGGCGTAGCGTTAATTGGAATCGTAGGATAATGTTGAACCTTGCAGTAGTGAGCGTGGGTAACCGACCGTTCATTACAAGTTTAATGCGATCATAATTTCTACGCACGCGTTTCTTTGTACCGATTTTTATACTCCTCGAATGACTTTATACTCGACTTAATTGCTGGTATTATGCAGTCTTTCGTTTTTTCATCTGATGGATGTTAAAACGAACTTCCACCAATGCATTGAACTACTCGCCTCGAATAGACAAGCTGGACGTTTATTTCTGAACACGAAAAAAAAAATAAATAAATAAATAAAAAATTCATCGTAAATCCAGTCTAATGAAACAGAATTAATTTAAAAAAATACATCTGTTGCCTACGAAATAAAAACTTGACACGCTGCGCTGCAGTCTATACACAGATTATATTATACGAGAAAAAAATAGATAAAAATTCTTCAAATTAATACGGTGCTTTCTTCTTGTTCTTAGTGGTATTTTTCTTCTTCCTCATTCTGGTCTTCCTCTTCCTCTTCTTCTTCTTCTTCTTCTTCTTCTTCTTCTTCTTCTTCTTCTTCTTCTCCTAGGCAAGGTACAGAACCGTGTTCTGTCTGTTACTCTTGGATTCCCTTCGCGGAAGATCTAATCTCATACCTTCGAAGTCCCCAGCGTCTATGCACATCCACATCTCTCTGCGGAGTCTTGAACCTCTTGTTTTCGACGTGGATATCACAAATTCTAATTCTGCGGTGCCGAGTACAGCACTGAGCCGGTACCGTTGTCGTGCCTTCGCCGTGTACCCCTATCCCCCTTCCAGCCTCCCCCCAAGATCACAGATATCTCAAATAGACACGTTACCTCGCCTATGAACCTACAGGTTGGTATCTCCCAGTCCGGTCCAGCGGTGTACCACCGACTGCATCGACCTGCCGTTATGCGGTTAACGAGCTGCCGCGGCGTCGGGATGGTTTGCGTCGGCGTGCACGAAATACAAACGTGGGAACCGGAATTGATTAGTCTCTCTGATCTTCGATCGTTCCGCGAGGTCTACCGATGCGTGACACGACGGTGATACTCCCGATCACTTTACAGTTAACTGTCAAGGTCACGAATTTCTTTTACAAAATGTATGGAAAAACCACTGAATTATTATAATCTCTTCAATTTTCACCGTCTTTAGAGACTCCTGTGCCGTGCTCTTCTTCCTGAAGATTAATCAATGGTTGTTCCGGTGCTCTCCCCCCAAATCAAATGACATTTGTCACTTCCTCTAACCTTGAGTGACTCAGAGATTCCAATTCCTCTCGAGAAATTCTCTGTGACCTCGGTAATCGGTCAAATCTTGACAGCTGGTTGCATAAGTCCATCTTGTATTTACTGTTCTTTGAGCTACAGTACCTTAATCTTTCCACATCTTGGGATCGTCGCGTCTGTTCGCGGATTAGCGAACCCATGAGAAACTGCACTTCGCCGCATCCGTTGTGTGGGTTCTGGACAGCAGCTTCGGCCACACTCCATGGAGCATCGCAATGTCTCCGCTAACTTATAGATCTGATAACGTGCCTTGCGTACCTGCTTGTGGTGGCACTCTTGTCTAATAGATCCTGCGGAGTTGATTTACTCACTTTGTTGAATAAATACAATCAATGATAACGAGGACGGGAGTTGGAAGCTCAGCTCCTTCGAGGCGGGGTGCAAAAGAAGAAGTTCCTGCAGACGATAAGGAATGAAGCAAAAACAACGAATAGACTTGCGACCGTCAGGAAAGCGATTGAAAGAGCGAGCTTCACGTGCTCTACCACGCAGCAAAAAGGGTATATTCTGAAGAAACTCTTTCGGCGAGAAAAGGCACGTTTATGTCTATACTTTCTTACCTCTTTTGTCTTATTTTCTTTCCGCTATCATTTTTACTCACTTTGCTTGTCTTCGTCTCTCCGCGCTCTCGACTTAACTCCGTTTTATTTTCTCTTGCGGACATTCATGGCCGGTGTGAAACGTCTAAGTAGTAATCAGCATTGGACAGTGTTCGAAGCATACTACGAAACCTAACATCAGCGGGACGGAAATGACGACTGTGGAGTCTGGCTATAAAATTTCTACCGGGAATCCTTCTTACTCCCAACAGGTTCCCAAGGAGTTCAGGTTCGCCTTTTTGAGGGTTCGTTAAGAGATCGTTATCGGCAATCTAGTGGTCTCTGAAACATTGTCATTAGAACGGGCATCCCGGAGATGATTACACCTTACACCTTGGTCTGCGCTATCGAATCACACGCCGCTGTTTGCTCAACGCAACTACAGAATGTTCAGTCGCAACTTAAGTCCTACGAAAGCCAATAATCTGCCCTTTTGGGATCTAGCAGCTAATAGCTGAAACCTATTTTCATGCGCCGTGTAAAGCGAGGATGATTCAATTACTCTATTAAAATTCTGAGCATAAGATATGCGTTATTGTGATCTGACCGTTTTTCAAAAATCTACAATGTCAACTTAAGAGCAAGTGAACCGTAGAGGATTTCTTGCTTTCCGCTTATCGTAATGATATTTTACCGTGACGTTGAAATCTCTTCTGGTCGACGCGACGACAGAAGCTAGTATTACGACATTTTTCCGATTCCTTGCAAAAAACTAGAAGAATTCCTGTTACGGTACGCACGGGGCATCTGTCGCAATACAGCCGATCAATCATCGGCAGCTCGATCAGGGCTCGATCAGGCTATAGCCACGCGTTCCGACGGATCAACCAACCTGTTTACTCGGCAAATAAGTAATAATTTCGCTATTAATAAAAGTAGGCGTACTCCTGCGATTGGGATCTGCGGAGTTGAGTTCCTTGTAAGAGCCAGTCGACTGATAAATTGGCTCGCGCGATCCCTATCTCTGGGAAATTGATGCATGCGGTACTTAAGTTTGAAAAACTTGAGTCTCGGTTACGTAGAATCAATTTTGCCGGCAGACTTGGCAAACCATGTTATGATACCTTCAACACGTGTTCTCGATTCAACACCGCCTCTGGTTTATTTCCCTTCTCGGTATTGTATTTTCAAAAAATCCTCATGTGAAATCAGATATCCGCTCAGGACTTTTCTCAATACCTGTAACTTTCAAAATTCATAAAATGTATAATGTTACATCGATATGTATGTCTCTTGATGAGACCTTGACCCTTAAACATCTTTAGAATACGTTGACGCGGAGTGTCTTTAGATCAGCTTGGGGTGCGATCAGAGGACCGTTGATCAATGAATGGGTAATTCGACCCTTAATAGCTCTCCTCGACGACGGTACTCGTAAGTAAAGTCGGTGACCTTTAGCCTCGCTATGGTGCAGGCGTCAATACATTGCGGAGAACTCTCAGCCATGTTCACGAAGTATTACGGTAATTGCAGAGACATAGTGCATAGTTTCGCTGCCGTAGCCGGTGTAGCGGTGCAGAGCCTCCTCGTCGACTGTATTGCTCACTAGCTGGAGTCCCATACCAGAAGGCAACAAGCTAGTGCGTGGGAGTGTATACCAGGCAAACCGAGTTCTCTATGGGAACCAGCCTACCGAAGAGATCTTGCGCCAACTGCCAACTGTAGCTTCGGAATATATTGCCATTTGTTCTGCACGGGATAAGGCAATAAGTTTGTCAGTATCGTGGAATCGAACCTGAACCTGCGCTCGACGAGGGGCACTGATCTTGACCGTTATTTCTACAATTTATTACCGCTTATGGAATATCGATTTCGCTCGATTCTTCAAAGCCGGCTCAAAGCCTAGTCTGGCCTGTCCCTCTCCGAACACACGTCTGTTCTTACGATGATATTTAACAGCGATAGTTTCGGTACTATACCAGACATGTCCCATACTCCCGTTATTTTGAGAATCTTTAGAATCTCACGGGAATCTCGCAAGGTATCAATCACCCGGCGGCATTCCGCTGCAAGCCACATCTCTATTAGAGATAAATTTCGTTCCTCGAATTATATTAGAGACACCGACAGTCAGAACTCACGAAGGTTAATCACTGCGCACCTACTTTGCGATGGTGGTGTCTCACCGTTAGATATAATGACAATTCTTTTGTCCACCTAAGTACATAGGTACTGGCTTGGTAATTTACGAGAAAAAAAAAAGAAATTAATAGAAGGGATTCTTTTTTCAACTTCTATACGATTTCTCAATCATAGTAATGGTCGACATGACATCATCAATTCAAGACATGGGAATTAAAGGGGGAAACAGAAGATACAATCTCGCTAGCCATCAGTCGGAAAATAATTATCGCACTGATTGCAAATCTCGCCTCGGACCACCGCGTTGGCCGTGGGAGCTCGATCCGGCAAGGCAGTAGTCCCAGATATGTCAGCCGCATTGCGGCAACTGGTGCCGCGACGGCAGTCTTTGTACTGACCAAACAAAGGAAACCAAAGGAAGACGCTATTGAGAAGAATTTCCTAATTGCCGTAGCTTGATTACATGTTGATTCTAATCAATAAACGCCTACAAACGCGATGGGTAAATGGGCTGGCGATCGCAAATAGCGCATTGAAACAGAACGTAATCCAGATACCATCGATACCGACTAATTGTGAGTGTTGGTTCTTCATGGGAGTAAGAGATTCACCTACAATCACGTACGTCACGTACGATCTCTTGACACGTTATCTCTTATCTTCACCGTAACGATGCGATATGTGTTTTCTCATTTTACCTTAAGACTTTTGCTATCAATTCAATCTTGAGGAATTTCATATCGTAGGAATTGAATGATTGCGTGTGTTGATGCAAAGGGGAAAAGCTAGTCGATACCACTTATGCTCGGCTATATCACGTATCACCACGTCTTTATAACGTGCCTGCTCATAACGCGTCAGATGCTATCATCATTTCTTACGGCCGGCAGCTACTAAAGTAACAACAGCGTACGTATAAACTACTATTACACTGGCACACCAGCATGACAGTACGGTAGTGTTATAGAATATCAGTGTTTACGTATAGTTTTGTATAGTCTACCACCCTCGATGTTCCGCCCCAGTGAAGCGATAGCATCAGACGCCCTCCGGCGGCCTGAGGCCCCGCTCAATGCCCGACGAGAACGCAGGCTACCTACTCAGTAGCCGTTCTTATAGAATAGCGTCTCCAATCATCCAGACCGCCTTGATCATCATCATCATTACGTTTTCATATTGCTGTCTGACGTTAGTAAACCTTATCATGAAGGGTGAAGCGTAGCAGGGTAAGATTACTCAAAGTGCGAATATTGCAGTTTGATATCGAATGGAATAAGGCGAATTGCTCGGTCAAACCAACGTTCTAATTTATGTAAACGCTGCTTAGAAATATCACGGAATCATGGATTAAGGACATTTTCAGTTACTCTAACCGTGTCCTCGATAGGCGCACCTGGTATTGACTCGCGTAAAGGAATAATAACGTATTTAATGCTAATTATGTCCATTGCAGGTAAAGTATGTTATTACATAATGCTCATGGCCATATTCCCCGCCATATATTGGCTCGTGTATACATTTTTCTTGGCTTGAAATGAGTTTGATGGAAATGGAGCGGGCGACTCAACGAATTGATAATTATTACAGACGGCTGGGTATAATTAGTAATGCGATAGCAGCGTGATACGGTACGTCATTATTTGTCAGGGTCGTGCTCAATCCGTCAGTTCCGCTAACCCTTCCAGTCTCTCTGACTCGCTGTATCAGCCAACTATAGCTATAGTAGGTAATTTCCTTTGAATACTCTTTACAGTATCCATATAACGCGTTTCGCTTTGATGACGACTACCATTCGAAATGCAAAAGAAATAACAAATAAAAACTCACTTTACAATGTTACATATTCTTGTCTAGTGAGTCCTAAGGCCTGGCAATGCATCAGGGTGACACAGATACGTTCGGCTTTTATCTTTCGTTGACTATTCTCTCTCCCACACGTTGCGTGGACACAAAGCTCTCGCAAGCATTGAGCTCGATAGATCTCGATGAAACTAGACAACGTGACGGCAAGTCGTCGCGTGTGATTTACCTCCATGAATCATGCCACCAGTAGGCGTGGGTCGTTCTTTTTGCGGGGGTTCCTAACGTGTGAACCGGGACGTTATGTGCCAACCAGGTGACACGCGGCATTCCGGTAAAAATCTGCATGGACAATACGGCACATCTCTGACGGAGCTTAATTAGCCATCAATCTATAAGACATAAGGAGATCAGTTCTTTGCGAAACGAGAAAGGTTTAGCTCGCGAATTAAGCCCACACCTTACGGTACCTTCAAGGTAACGCAGCGCAAGTTGATAGAAAAACTGGAGTAAATTACGTGCCGCGCGAGAGACATCGACACACCTTGTCCCGATATGATATATGACGCCATGCCGACAGAGGCGAGGTGCCGAGCCCTTACCAAGCATTCATAAATAAATTTTAATGAATCGTACTCGATACTACGAGCCATCTAACCATTGTACCTACATGTGACGTATGGAGTTGGAATGAAAATCTACCATGTACCTAACTCTTACAGTGTTACGGGAACAGACCTTATGCAATCAGCAGTCTTTCATGTCATAAGGTATTGTTGAATTTTAAAAGAAAAGTATCTATCATATAGCTTGATCGAATAAGACATCCTTCAGCATTTTCAAAAAACATTTCAACCGTTTTCCAGTTAATTTCAAAGCAGGTTCGTTTAGTGTGGAAAAAGTGGAAAAATTAGAAACGCACTATAGTTTGATGATAAATTATTGTTAGATGGAAAAAGAAGTACGGTCTGGCTTTTTCTGGAAATTCTTGTCGGTCTGGAATTCCACTTAAGTTATTAATTTATTTATTTGTACCTCGACTTTTATGGTGGACGAACGACTTTTTTTGTAATCACTCGAGAATCTTGACAACTTTACTCGATGGCATTAAAATGTGGAAATGAAGTATGTATTCAACAGTTTTAAAACTGGTTCAGTGATTTTTTTTTCTACATTAATTAGCGGTAATACATATTTTCATACTAAGGACGATAACGTAAAATATTCATATGGGATTCACTTCATGAGCTGATTGATGATGTATCATAAGTTCGAATTCTGTTGACTAGTCGTTATGAATATTCTACCTCTCTCTGATAAGACTTGTCCAGAAATGCTAATGATCGAGGGTTGGGTTTTCCAGAAACGTTCAAAGAATTATATAATCGTCTTATAATCAGAATGTTCGAGAGTACATAACATACTCCTCAGATTTGTTTTCAAGCATTGCATGATTTTCAAAATAATTCTCAGTGATCGGGAGAGTCTTAGCGATGCGTTGAAGTGACAATAACCAGCCAATTGATGGGTGGATTGGTATAACGTTGAATAATATGCACAACGACAAGAATAAGTAGTCCATATCGAATAAATGGAGGAAATACATCGGTAGAGGAATATGCAAGCATAAATTATATACCTTCGGTGAATTACGTCCGAATAAAAATTGGTTGGCGGTGATTCAGACCCTATTAACTTTCCGCGAAGCCTGACTGAATCAAAACTTAGATAGTCACTCTGCCATAAGAGATTTCTAGCGGATGGAAAACTTGTACCTTGACCGCCACTATAACATTCCTGGTTTGTAACACCTTGCCGCGAAATGAAATTATGATTTATAAATGATGCTGATGGAAGGTCGCGCTTCTTTGCGTCTTGGCATCTTGGCATCTTGGCATCTTATCCCGTGCGTTGCGGCTACACACTTACTTCTAGAAAAATCCAGACGTTCGCGGTGTCGAGGAAGATGAGTGAAGACAAGGGGAAGCTGTGTTGGCTGTGCTGTCAGCTCACCTTTTACCTTCCACCTAGCAAGCCTCATTTTCCTACGTTTCGTCGCGGTACCTCATCCCTGGCGCATGGGAAAAAAATCCCTAATGCTTGGTTATATCTCTGTGTTGCATTACGTAAGCAAATTACATGGTTTCAGACCCGAAGCGTGTCAATCTTGGTAAGTGTTAAGGAAGTCACTTCCATCTCGAAAAAATCCAAGAACTCTCGATGAGCCGGGCTCTGAAAATTCACATTAAACTTGCCATGAAACAAATCATAGTTAATCACTCGTTTGTCTATATGTTATCCCGCAATGTGATATTTTCACTTCGGTATTCTAATGTTGCATTTTTTATGTTTCAGGTGAGTACTTCTCGATAAACAGCCTTTGCCAATGTCACGTGAGTTTCTGTTAAAAACTATGTGACGGAGTCACTGATTGTCAAACGTGGGTGGGTATGTATAGTGATCGTTATTGACTACGGTGATGACTGTTGAAAAGCGCGTGCTTGAGGATACGATAATACCCAATTCTCTGGACTGATTAATATCATCGCTAACGAAGCTAGGAGTAAATATAGTAAAGATAAATCAGTAAGTAGGCAGACAGAATCTGACAGCGTCTTTCCAGCTCCTGTTCGTTTATTCGAGCCGCCCACGAATCCCAGGCCCAGACTTCGGACTCGTCAACAAACGCGTTATTTCCTATTTCCTTAACGAGCCGCCAAATACGGCAAATAAATGAGCCGCGTCTCATGTCGATTACAGCGATCGGCGATCGGCGATCTTTGATGGTCAACTGTTGACTGTCCAACCGCCGTCTAAGTAAGCGCTCCTGTAAATATTGCGATTGAATCTATCCACCTATCACTCTGTACTCATCATTAAATCCCTATTGTTTAACAATTCAAATCCATCCCGGTGCTCTTCGATTACCTTAGTTGGAGGTATACAGAATTTTTTTGAAACATCAACAGCCGTAAGTTACAAAGATCGGTATCAATTCTAGACGGTATCGTGTTGAGTATTGGAAATGGCGTGCCTGAACACTCGCGCAGTGAGATTAATCCTCGCACCTCGCTGATCTCCAGGGTAGAAGCACTGTGATAAACTCGCGTGGGCTTCCCATAGCTATTGGGCAACCTAGATCCTAAAGGTAGGTACTACACACTGTCGAGGAACTTTAGCCGGCTATTTGTGCTCAGGTAATGTACGCGGTGGTAGGGTTTTTGTGCGGAACTCCACGCACCGTATAGGGGCACGAGCTAGTGTTTATTGACAGCCGTAACAGTTCAGAAACCACTGGGTCCCCTCCGGCCTAAGGTAAACGGCCCCGCAAGCGAAAGGCTGTATGTATAGACTGCAGATTTATATCTGCAGTGCTAAATCAGGGAGGTTTTAACTATGTCTTTATTCGAAGAGTATTGGCATACATGATTTCGAAATTCTTATCTTTGTGTGTAACAGAACCTTTATTGTGAAGGGTTGGACATATTTCGGGCTAGAGGATAGAGACGATCGATACTGACGGTAATCTTAGGAATTTCATCGACTTTCTTCGACACAGTCGAACTGTTTTTTGTGTAGACGTGGAAAATCTGCTGCTTTTGTCATGCGCAATTATTATTGACACAGTTTTCTAATTAACTTAAACGGTATTTAGATTTGTAGTCGTCGCGCGTAGGACGGTACGATTATATTCGTAACGAGGAGATTTACCGGGCAGATTCGCGTGAGATGAATAATAAGCACTGAGGTAATAAGCCTTCGGACGCTAATGAGATTGCGAATGAATATTATTGACGATGGTATTCCGTGGCGTGCGAGAGAGATAGAACGAGGCGAATGTGGTTCCTTTAAAAAGTTCGTTACATCAACTATTTATAAGGCCGTAGAAGTTTATACCTTCTATAACTCTGTTCTCAAGAAACGGTCCGAAAGATAAGTGGTACGTGGTTCTTATTAGTCTTTTGTCTCGCTTCTTTTGCCCCGAACTTTTAAGGCTTGAATTACTTCACACCAGTTTCGTACAGGATCATTAATTAGCATTAAGAGGGATATATCTTACCGCGAACTTTTTTTTTATTCTATAGGTAGGTATAGAAACTAAATACGCGTGTTTATCCAGTGAATAGAAATCCACACATTTTACCGAGCGAAAAAAATGTCTAATGGATTTAATGAAATGGAGTGAGGCAATACCTCACCCATATAGTATGCAAATATGGGATCAGAATTATATGTCATTTACGATGATACTCGGTAAATTGGACAATCTGAAAAGAAGGTAAGAGCATCAAGTATTAATATACCGTGCATTGGGAAGATGCGGCTTCTTTAATCAATGCTTACGGGCGGCTGGGATTAACCTACAGGTTTAACGCATCGATTAACGGAGTTCTTTGGGAGTGCGGTGTATAATAAAGTTTAAAAGAATTCGGTACGCTTACATTGAAAAATCGCCATAAATGCTAAAGCAGGTCCAAAATTATTGCATGCGGAAGTATACGTAATGGGGTGACGCTCTAGCAGCTGCTCTCCGTAATCTCAATTGCTCAAACCAAATTACCTTTTTCATAATATTTCAGAGCAAAAAAATTCATTCAACACCGTGCAGTAAAATTCTTCCAATCTTCAAATTTTTTTTCATCTTCTTTTCAAATAATTGCAAGATATTTACTCGCATGAACAACCTGTCGTTACTTCTTGACGATGTTTCGGGATCAATAATTTTTTCATGCAACGGCACTTCGGTTAACGTTGCAAATCAGAGCAACGCCAGAAGTTGCGAGCGGAAGACCTACAGGATAGAGAGACTCTTTGGTGACCCCACGTGTGTGAGCCAACTCTAGAGTCGGGTCGAGTTCACAGTCTTCCCAGGCGACTCATTGCACCTTGGTTCACTCTTCCTCGTTCTCCTCCAACTCCTTCGACTCGGCCGAACCTCTAGGTCTGCGATCCTTCCTCCCGATGAAAAACGACGTGCTTCCGATTAAAGAAGTTTGCTCTTCTGGTTCACGGTTTATGGGAAGTCACGTCCCCAACCCGATGCTTCTATAGATCGATTGAAAAAAGACCCGGTAATTAATGGCTCCATGAAAACAAAGACAAAGGCTCTGCACTCGGACACGACTATCTCGTTTCCCGATTCCCTCGGATCACTAGTCGATAGCTACTGATATTAGTCACGTTCGTATAGTCGCAGGCATTTACCGTACAACAGAACAACATTGTATGAGCCAAAAACGATTCCACCGATAAGACTTACGATCAGGTGACATACGTAGTACCACTACGTCATCCTAAGATTTTACAGATTCATCAATGCTCTGATTTTGACATTGATCGACGAAGATGTGGTTAGATTTTCCACACCTTGGACAATATCGCTCGTAACAGTTTCTTAGCGTCACACAAATTTTCCTCTTCATTCCCATATCCTGACATCTCGTACTCGTATCCATACCTTCGTTCTTCTGTATCCATCGTGGCACTCTAAGATATCAGCGTTGACAGCAGGATGCATCAGTCCGACGCCGCTGGCTGTTCTCAAAGATATTTAGCGGCGATCGGAAACAACAAGTTCCCCTCTAATCCCTGATCTTGTGGATGGCGGTTGGGTTCCAAGCGTTCGAAGCGTGTGATCGGGCAAAGCCCGCAACTGAATCACGCTAACTAGCGACCCTGGCGCCGACCGTGCACTCAACAGCAGACCACACTGCTGTGGATTTGCTAGGAAAGGATTTAAAAGCCAAGCAAGCGCGTTCAATCTTCAACTACTCTAACTCTGACACAGATACGTCGGATACAACGAAATGCATCCGACCGCTGCCTCGTCCGTCTCAGAGAAGCTGAATCTACATAAATGGTTTCGCGAAAGATTATACTGACCACAAAACTCGCTGAATCTTTCGCTGTATCGGTCCCCGCCATCAGTTCTCACCTTATTTAGTCAAGAAACATTATTTAGCCAACCTTTTTATGTCTAGATGCGATTCTCTAAAGAGAGTACTCCTCGTAATTCAGTATCTATCCGTAAGTGATCGAAAGAGCCGACTTCGAAGTACATGTTTATGAGTTGTACAGGATTTTATAGTGGCTAGGTACATGACTACAAATCTATTGAAGAAAATCACTTCGGTTCACAATCTGTATGCATTTCTTACCAAAACAAAAAAATCGAATGGTTGTGCCCAATGTAAAGATCGCATCACTAGTAACAGATGATCGGAGTGTATCGTCCCTAAACATAAAATAATTCGTAAATCTTGAAATAATCAAGGAGAAAAAACCAATAAGAAAAAATACACAAAATTTTTTCTAGCAATTTACACCGTTAAAAATATCCGTGTAACATAAAGGAGAATGTGTTTGGCACCCACTGTCGCTCGATAATTGCCTATTGTACAGCAATTTACGCGAATAGATAGCTCTAATATTGTGTCCCGTACTATGATAGCACGAGCACAGAACGCGCTATCCTTACCGCTGCGCACTACCTTATCGGCAAATCGGGGCTAATCATCATCAATCACCATCTGGTATCGAGAACGCAGACGAAGGTACGGTATCGGAACGCGTTGCCAGTTGACAGAGAGCTGGAACATTTTTTCTTTCAGAGCTCGCGAACCAGCTTGCGGTCGAGCTATTATCGCTTTTACTAGCTAAGTAATAAATTCCCGTGATAGGAATTAGCAATCGATGATTCTTGTATTTTTGCGATTTTCTGAAAAAGCGAATAACTGCCACAGGCCAATCATGGCTAAATAGGTATGTGACGTATGATCTGAGCATCGAGTTTATCATCATTCATCGTTTAGTGTTTTCTCGAAAAGCATACCATTTGTCCTTATCTGGTTTGGAATCCAGTGTACTTAATTATAACTCTTGAAATGACTGCTTTATTTATTGATTACATGTTACTCGAAGCAAATAAGATCTCAGACCAGAAATACTCCACAAAAAGTATCTTGACACGATATTCGAAATGCTCGTTAGCGAAGCCTGTACATAAGTATATATACGACACGTAGCAAAGTTCTTTTTCACACGTGATTAGAATAACTGTCGGCCAAATTATTGCTTACTCCTAGTTAAATTACGGACTCCGGTACATCATTCTATACCGTTAGTGAAACAGCTCTCTATAGGAAAAGTGCGAGAATGACAGCCGAAGTCTCGTCGACGTCAGTAGATAGGTATAGTTCATAGATCGAACGGAGACCGTTATGGAGTTATTGGAATTACTATGAAGTAGGACAACGTTGGATTATCACGATTTTTAACCAACGTATACCCATTTCGCAAGATGCGAGTACTACCTCGCAGAACGAAAGAACTAACTCGTGAGCTAATCGCATGTTCACGATTCAATTAGCCGTATATTCTTGCAGTTCCTGCACGTAATGGAAATATATATTCTAAATCGAAAGCACAAGCCCTTAATGACTGCTGCCTACCTGCAATTGAAATACGTTGTAGGGTTGTACAAAGTGAAAATCTCGCGATATAATCAGCATGAATCATTCGTCCAAGATACTAACGAGCGAAACACCCGATGGCAGTATAGCAGCAAGTGAGCTAGGGTAGCATTTATACTCTTCAGCTATCGGCCAATGGCGAATAGCTATACATGAGTCGGCGCATCCCCTGAAGCCCATTCGGAAAGATAACGCCGGGCAGATAAAACGGACATAAGACAAGACGCATACAGCAAGTAGTAGTTATACGGACCGGTGCACGATGACTAACGAACCTTTACAGTCACTTCATGTCCTACTCGCGGGAGTACCAGTATGACTTTATTGCTAATGCTAATTCGTACGTTGCGGCAATTAGCTGCTTCTACAGCTGTTGAGATGTGGCGATTTGCCGAAGGCAGATCATTGGTAAGGTTATCTGAATTCCGTTGGTAGTAAGTTTCTTGTATTTCGTCCCTGCACGAAAAAGTTATCTCGGAATTTCAGTAGAAAGCTTTAAGCCCCAGTTAGAGAGCAAAGTTTTTCCATTTATGTAGTTCAATTTCTAATATCCATACGTTCGATTGGTTTCAAAGTTCTCGTCGGTTGTTGCATAAAAAACGATGACTTATTACCCTCATTTTTTTACCTCTTCACAGTGATGCTAATAAGATGTTATTAATAGGAAAGGAATCCTCAGACGTTAGTTGGGACCAAGCCGTAGCAGTTATCGGCGAACAAAGCCGAAATTTCATACTTGATTTGACGTTGATGAATATCCACTCCTTAAAGTCCAAGAGAAATGATTAGTACCTATGTTACGATGATACAAAGTAGTGTGGGGACTTCCATATAGAATAACAAATCTTTTCAAGAGCAATCTGTGTTGATCGAAAGTAACAGTTGATTTGTTAGTTTGTTCAGAAACATTTAAAGCCGCACAAAATAGATAATCAACATTTTTGATCCATGGTCACCGAAGTTCTTAGCCACTTGTTCCACGTGCTGCCTACAGCTATAAACGCAAGGTATTTCACGCGATTAGAACTACGAAAATGAGAAGAACGATTTTCAGGCTGCCAGATAATAAAGATTAATCGCTAAAGGAATAGTACTAGTTCACTTTCATCAATCACCTGGACAACGACTCTGAATCGGGATGGGCTATAAGCTAACACGCCACACGTTTGTGGCTTAACGCTTCGCAATTCGTAGGAAACTTGCTTCTGGCAATCATGTGGCAACACCATAAATACATCTTTGTGTCAGGAACATGGAACTTTGTGGGTGGATACATGTGTTGCGCTCGAGAATATCACTCAAGCGTGTAAACTAAATGGTAATAATGATAGAGAGACATTATTTTTAATGCCAATGCGGAGGGTGAACGTCTTCGAAAATATTGCGAAATCGCGATCAGGAGCGTTGTTAAATATAGCCAGTTTCAATGAGTGCTTCCAAAGTTCAGAGACCGTCTAATACTTTCGTGGTCATGCCACTGGTTTTCTCTGCAATTTGTCATCGCTTACGTAATAATTCTAAGAGCCACACCTCTCCTGATTGCCACGGTCGAGACCACGTATTGGGCATTTCTCATACGCTTGCCGACACGACTGCCTAATTGATCCGCCCTCGCATTCGCCACTTTTGTTTCTTAATTATCCAGCATTAATTGAGACGGTGAAAAATCAGTGGGAAGGAACGCAATATCAATTTAATAATATATTCAGTTATGACACGGAACTCTCTTCTCGTTATCCTCCGTACAAATGAATTTATTGCAGTCTATATGGCTGTTAAGATTTATCGCATGTATGTGGAACTCCATAAAAGATTTCGGAACTCACACCTTGTCGAACACGACAGAACATTTTGATGAGGAGACGCGCTCAGATTCGTTAGTTATTCTTTGGCATTAGTGATGACTATTACGTAACCAGGGATAACCACTCCCCAGTCTCAGAATCCTAGTTGTGAATCGGTGCCATTTATATTCCAGGCTTACATCATAGACAGCAAAAAAATATTCTGGCACAATGCGAGTAGGTGACATCTTGAGCTAAGCTGTTAGATAAATCTCCACTCGTTTATCCCGAGATTGTTGACCGGGTGACAGATCAAGTATCTAATACCGATCAGAGGACATCAATAATCCATAATCTGCCATGCGACGTCATAGAATTGAAGCCATAAGTGAAAATACTTGATTATTTTGATTACTTAGGGAAAAGTTCATAATATTAAACAGTCCAAGGTGAAAAAAACGATTGGTAACAATTGTTTCTAAATGCATACACATCCGCACAAGATCTTTGACACTCTTGAGTGACTCTGCGAAATAATTTTAACACGAACAGAGGCATCGTCGCTAGAACGAAAAGTTAGGCGTGTTCTGTGTCATAGCACTTCGGTTCCTTAGCTACCATCATGTCACACATACATAGAAACAATGTATGTTAGTACTAAGAACTGACTTTATGCTAATGAAGGTGATAGGTGCGAGGCAATCGGCGGTAAGTTAATAGCCACGCTTTCTTCTCTCGTGGGTATCTTCGGTTTGGTATTTTGAGAAAAAGCCTCCAACGCCCAGGCACACATTCATAAGTATTCGCATGTATACCTGCGGAGGTTCCGTGGCGGAGGTGCGTAAAATTCTCCTCCCAAAGACGACTTTCTAATTAGTAACGATTCGACAAGACACGTGGCTTCGAAGCAAAACATATTTGCCGAGCGGCTAAGTGGCTGCAGTGCTACTCTGTTGCTTTGAGTCTTCACGGTCCTCTGCTTTTTCTGCTTTCATATGGATTCGGCAAAAAGTAAAACACCGTGTCTTGTCATTTCGTCGCAATTCTTCAGCCGGACCTCAAAATTTCTAGATTCTCGTGTTGATTTGAACTCCGAATATGATCTCTCTTCACGGACAGAATGTCAACATTACATTCATGAAACAGCCGCATGCAGAAATTTGGTGCAATATCTTGATGTAGTATAAAATTTCATCTCGAGTTTCATTTTTAAACTACATTGCTGGCATATATAAGATCTGCGAATGAAAATGCATCGGGTACAAGGCTCTTAGTATCTATATTTTACTCTCGTAGGAGCAGTAAAAGTATGAAGTTGAAATATTGAGGATAGGTTTGCTCACCATTCCAATCACGTATCTTCAACTGCGAGCACTCGCATAATCGGCGTAGCTGGCCGGCGAGAAACGTACTATAAGACAAATGCGAGGAAAGATTTTTTATTTAATCTGCAAAGCTCTTCCTGCTCGCTGGATTATTTTTCATTGCCATTTACCTTAAGCGATTCTACTTGCAGTAGAATTTGTTTTTATAATTATCTCCGGCATAATAATTCATCTGCTTCATCATACACGTGGATATCTTTTCCCTCGTTATACCATCGGTTGCAGTATGTCTTACTTTACCACCAGCATATCGTTGGGGTCCTTCATGTATTGTCTTCGTACTATTATCATCGCTGCCACTCTCGCGGAGGAATCACACAAGTTTCACCAGACATTTTACAGTCGAGTACAATTCGCGTTTCAATTGCGCTAACAGTCAAGCTAAGGTTACGCTTCATTCGTAGTACGTAGTACCATGCCGTTCGTCACCGACGTCGACGACAGTCCCAACTCTTGGGACGACGCCCCGTGGGATCCAGTCACAACGATTCTTTGCTAGACTGGCACTTTCATTTTCAACAGAAATCGCCCCAGGCTTCACCGAAGAGGTTAAGCGTTTTCAAGCCCCCGTCCGTACGTCCGTACGTCGTTCACACGGCAAAGATGACGCATGGTACCGTGGAAAAGTAAAAGTACTTTGCGATCCTATCCCTCTGATGTACTACGATTTGGCTCTCATCTTGACCTTAAGTTGTTTTTTCCACCAGAATCCAGCCCTATTCCAGCGGAAATAGCGAGTGCCTTCATGAACGCAATTACACACCATGCGCGGAGTGACACCTCTTCCCCTGGACGCCCGGATGCTATAGTGACGGTATCCTCATCTAAATACTTGCATAATAACTGTGTTTACACGGCGCGGTGCGATTGCCTTTGCCTTTACCTTTGCCTTTGCCTTGACTTAATATCGCGCCGCTTCGGGGCGAGCCAAGGATGGGCGGGGTCGAAGGTTGCCGTAGTGAGATTGGATTAGAGCAGTAGATTATTCCTTGGATGAGCATTTAAATTGCTAAGATTCTACTGACTCACGCCTGTACCGTTCGGGTACCCAATGTATCATCTTACCTTCTAAAATACCACCATGCAGCACCGACCCCAGTTCATTCTCCAGCAGTCATTTCGCTGTCGCAGATATAATTCATGGCTTTCCTTCCTCGGGGCAAAAACGTAAAACTTTTAATTTGAAGGGTAGTTCTTTTTTTTCTCTCTCTCTCTCTCTCTCTCTCTCTCTCTCTCTTTCAGTTGGATAAATTTTTACTGAAATTCTAGTGCGTAATCTTGCCTGGTTGAGATAGCCTTCTTATTGACCGTCAAAGCACGCGTGCTGCCCAGTTTACGTGTTGGAAGTCACGCAGGGCCTTATATGACGACTTGAACGGAAAGACGCACCGGGGTAATTAACGCGTCGAATCAATCTCAAACGAAGAATTTTACACCCGTCTCATGACACCTGGTAGTTCAGTCCATCAATCCAAGAATGGAGATGAAGATTTATTCGCGGTATAACGGTGTCCATGATGAATTTCACCGAATGAAACCTTCGTACACTATAATATGTTGGAGCGACAACGCGTCATCAACGTGCCGACCACCTTTCATGCTTGTTAGTTTATTTTATTTATTTTTATTTTTTTTTCTCATAGCAATAAAACTAATTCTTTTCGACGATACAAAAATAGAGATACAAAGAATAGAGACCGTGATCTAGTCTAGAATAGTAGAAACTAACACGCTTGTAATTCTTTACACTAGCTCTGTGAAGTTCAAGTTGGATAGGTAATAACAGTTCCAAACGACCTATCTGAACTGCGCCTACTGACCGCTGGTCGCTGTCCATGATAATAACGATGATTATGTAGGCTTGAACGTGTATGGGTTGGGTCGAAAGAGCTTTGCTGAGAAAATGCGGATGATGACCCTATAAGAGCAGGATACTTTTTCTTCATGCCAATCACTTGAACTATTTTCTCCTCGCAAATGCCATTTTTAAATATTCACTTGATTCATGGATGATGAAGCATCTTCGATAGAGGTATAGGACTTTCGAAATATAAGGACGTTGAAGTCAACGGAATTTCTGTACACCTCACGGAAGATGGCTTCCAGTAGATATGCTGATTTAATTGTTGCTGCAGTAATCGATGACGTCAGTTTGAAATAGCGGTAATAAAATTGGCACGAAACAAGTAACGCTCGATCAGCTTGAATCGCGTAAGACTCTCTTTGGCGTATTCGATGTAATTGCAGAAAAACGTGGTGGCATTTATGCATACGGTAGCCACAGATAACCAGTATGTAGTGATTTTCTCACGGTGACCGAGCGAGAAGGCGAGTGAGGGTGATTTCACGAGATGGATTGGACGCCTGCAATGCCGGTGAGGGTTGACTGATTTGTGTGCGCAAGGTCTGTCGCCTTGACTTTACTTAAATGGGAATAAACGACACAAAGCCTGGCTCAGGTGTAGAAAGGAATCGCTGCAATTGCGAAATACCGAGGCTAACAGAGACGCGGGTGGCTGGATGGGTGAGAGCCGATTAATTCTTTGAACGAATATGGTGCGTGGAAAATCCTTGCAGACAATAGTCTATTCTCCCTATATCGGTATAACACAATTAACGATCATCAGTTTCCTTCCTTCGGTTGCGAAATGACAGCTGTGTTGTATAAATGACCATTTTCGCATTCATTGCGACTTGTAGCTAATAGTAGTACCTAATACTTTTAAATCCACGTATGTATACATATAATGTACGTGCGCAATGCGTGCAGGCACGTGCCCTTGCCAATGTCCTTGAATTACAATTCCAGGCGGTAACCCTTTGGGAGCTGTTACGAAACATAACCAAGTTCGGATTACATTCGTCACGTACACATAGTCTTAGCGTATACAAGCTGTACGGGTTGTAATGTACGTCGGTGACTTCAATCACTGTAGACCGCGCTATCTGACATTCCAAGCGAACCGATATAGAAGCGACAATTTACAACCGTGCCATAGCCACTGCGAGGCTATTGGATTCCAGGTAGATTACTCTAATCGGAAACAACTGTTCTCGCGCGTTCTTGGCTAGGGCACTTTTTTCCATACCCGATTCTGCGTATATGCAATGCACGGAGGCTACGTGGTGATAATAAAATTCACGTAATTCTTACTTCCTCCCGTATACATGGCGCTCTTTCCCTCTTTCCCTATTTAACTCTCGGTCTTTCTCCGCGGAGGCATTGGCGGTCAGATTTTTCCGGATAGCTAAATGGAAGAACAGTGTTGTGGCTCTGAGTCTTGACTTCTATTAGTGGTGATCTTAGGTGCTTGGGCAGACTCGCGTGGGCATCGCAAAGCTTGAACAAAGGAAGTCGCCCCTGATGCCATATTGCTATCGTTTTATGCCCTAGAGGCCCGTTACTCCCTCTTTACGATATGGCTGCATGTATCGGAGAACGCGCACCTTAGGAAGAGATCTATCGTGACATTCGAACACGCAATTTATTCATGTTTAATATCCCGTCGAGGATTTGACGGGAGTCAACGAGCGGTTATAACAGGTTTTTGAACGGTGTTAAAAAACTAGACAAAAATAAAATGAAAAATAGATGTAAAGAATTCGGAGCCTCGAATACAGTTAAAGGCACCTTATCCCGAGACCGAGGGATGCACCGACAATCGCAGAAACATATTTCGAAGATGAAACCTGAGCGTGACGTGTCGTTCGTTTCCTATAACAATGCGCCTTTCTCTTCGTAAGATAGAACAGCATAGATTCCCTTGAGTGTGGAGCGGAGAGAACGGGGAGGATGATCCAAGGTAGTGATTATGGAAACAGGTGCCTGATGCCGCGTCACAATTCGATTGTGAACGGTCACTCCCCGTGCCCTTCTTGGACACGTGCTCTATCTAGGCAGCAGCCTTCTTCATCCTTTCAAGCTTAGTGTGACCAACTCTATTGCCACATTGCTCCCCAGTAACGTAATGCGGACTTAATTGTATACGCAATTATAATGCAAACGACTCGAGAAATGATGAGGTCGCGATAAGCTCGTGCTTGGTCCTCCACCTTCTGTCACAGTAGAACTGCGCGTGATTACCTTCCTACGATTATCTTAACCCTGATGATTTCGGAGTTGGATAATTGTTGGAATTTATCAAGTCTTGGAATCTACGGCTTTGCTCATCTTAGGTGCCGTGTCTTAAGTTGCCTGTAACTTATATGCAGGCAAATTGCGTGTATCATAGCTCCAGGTGTGTGATCAGTGACGGTTGTAATCGTAAATGTCGGTACACGGTTGTAGCTCTAGCACCGAAAGGTTAAGCTCGCGTTAATTGGCTAGAATAAAAAATGTCAGGCTGTTCAACAGACCACGTTTATAATCCGATATCGAATACGAAGATTTCAGCCTCACCCACGTATACCTACATCGTCAAGAAATTAAATCCCATAAAATAGTATGAACCCACAACGAATGAAATCGTAATTGATGATTTAAAATGCTTGCTTGTATCTTATATATATCCAGATGATATCGAATCGTTATTTATGCAGCCTCATTTCACTTCTAGCCTGCAGACCCGATGCAGATGATCTCATCCACATATTTTCATAGTTAACTGGTTACAGTCGTCTATACCTCGACACGAGTGCTAATTGCATCTTGCTTTCGTATGTTTAAGGTACGTGCAGTATTCCCATTAAAACTATACGGGATATAATCTCGGAAATGGACTTATACAGAGGTCAGCGATTAGCCGTTATAAAATCTAATGGAGATTTAAAGATCGATTTGATTTAAGGGTGTATTAATTTATATAGGACAGCCATCATTGTCCACCTGTACTGCTCCGGCTGGTAGATGTTACAGAATACCTGTTGAGTAACTGCAGGCTGTGCGTCACACCTGTTAAAGGTGTGAACATAAATCAGATGTTAGTCTAAACTAACCTAGCGTAACCCACAATATTCCAATACTTACCTACAGGCTCTTCGCGGCAACATAACTCAAACCCGACTAACCGAGTGGAGGAAGGTACGCGCTTTTCTATACGTGTACGTATTGAACGTGTGTCTGTAAATTCGCATCCATATATATTTATGGTTTATACGCAAAGGCATGAGTGCACATGTGGATATTTGTATGACACATACTTTGATCACGTACATACCTATATTGAAGTGTTATTTATAGTAAGTATCATCGTTTCGGCCGATGCGTTGCACGAACTGAAAAAAAAGAAAGAAAATCAACAACAACAAAAAATCGGCTTTCTGAGTTATTCAGACGTGTTCATCTTTCGACGTGTACATATATCCTACGTGTATGCCAACGACTGCAGTAGGCTAGATCGCGAAACTCTTCACGCTTATAATCACGTTGCAAGAAGCGATTGTTCGCTCGTGAATCGCGCGTGCTGCGGTGTCTCCAGTAATTTTCAATGGAAATTTATAGTAAATATGGATCCCGTTCTAATTGTAAGTGATTTCTTACATTCTTATAGTTTTGTTTTTTTGTATCGATTCGTTCAGCCGACGAAGTTTGGTCACCCTTGGTCACCCGTGAATGCGATAATTTTCCGGATCGTAAAGAAAATCGGAGATCATTCAGAAAATTCTGAACTCGCGCGTAATGCAATGAGATTAAACAACGTCGACGTTCTATCTCTCGCATTTCCAAGTCCAAGTCTTCATCGCGCATTACTTGCTCAACAACTTGTGGGGCCTGCCCCTCATTGAACGCTACGATTCGTAAGTTGTGAATTTTATTGCGAGGTGCGGTCAATTCCGCAAGGAAAGTCAGTCGAAAGATCACTTTCGCACTCTCACGTCTATAGATACATACTTAACTTTGAAAAATTATGAGATTTTCCTAATCAGCCGGTTCTACTTGGGTGGCAGTGTATAACCTTTCCCGAGAAAGTATCTTTGAGAAATTGAAAGCTATCTTGTATATTTTTTTATTTCGCAGACATTTAGATTTTATGGATATTATATGCATACTCGCTCGACCGAGTAGACCGAGAAGTCACGTTCAGAAATCGTTGAAGATTAATTACTATACCTACCTACACTTTCGCGTGTCGGACAAAAAAATCTTCAAAATTTCGTCGGTTCTCATTAGTCGAAAATCTCTGCAAACTGCAACTTTTGTCAACCTGAATAATTGCTGCGATTTCGAATTTGATTACCTACAAAAATTACCCACCGTAAAAGTAGGTATCGCCCGGATATTGTATCAAACGACACTTAGATACGAATTGGATAGTATAATAATAACTCATACTCTCTTAATTCTTTCGAGTGAAAACTGCGCCACTCCGAGAAAATAGAGTGAAATTTCAGTCTAAACGGAGTGAATTTCACTCCAAGCAGAGTGAATTTTCACTTCCTCGGAGTGAAAACAGCGCCACTCCAAGACAAAGAGTGAATTTTTCACTCCAAGAAATTTAGTGAGTAACTTGTGCCACGCCCGCGCCGTTGTGTATCCGTGAGGTCACTCAAACGGCGATGAAGTGGAGTTTTTTTTCCGAGGGTGTAGAATTCGTAGAAGGATAGGAGAAGGTCTGGCTGGATGCATGTGGATATTGCGCGAGAAGGATAAGGAGTGCAAGAAATGAGTAAAATAAAAAATACAAATAATGAAGGATACAGACTGGCGAAGATCGCATGCTGCTACCTTCGTTAAATGTGTGTAAAGTTGGCTTTCAAGTTTACGAGTCCAAAACGGCAAGAAAGCCGATTTCGGGGTAATCATGCACAAGCCCTCCCACGGCGGTTCGTAGTTGCTTGTTAACCTTCCAATACCGAGGTTTTCTTTGGTTCGATAAGAACGATTCACCCAGACGCCTCCTTCCCTACGGTAGCAGGGGGTTAAAGCACGAGATACAATCCTGTGATATCAAAGTTTCGCGTGCAGCCATGATTCCTCGCGTTCTGTGTGTTCGTATTTAGGTGAGTTTCATCGAATCCATATGCGTGTATAAATGAACGAGAAATTAATGGAGGAAACTACTGCAAACCAATTGTCTTCGACTCTTCTTAAAATCATCTGTAAATTGAAGTAATAAAAATTGAATAAAGAAAAGGGTTGAGAACCCTGCTGTATCATCGTAGAAAATAAATACTTTATTAGACACTTGTAGAGATAATATGAAATAAAGTATCACAAATGCCTACTCTGCCACTTTGGGCGGAGAGCCCAGACCCTCGTAATATTTCCGAAAAAAATAAGAAATGAAAAAAAAAAGAAGAAAAGAAGCTGAGCGGCATAAAAGGCTGGAAGACAGCATATATCTCGCACTCTTAACGCTCGCCTCTCGACACGTATAAATGGCTCCACGGCTGAGCCCAACAATACGAGTCCTCAAGTCCTTAGAGTCCTTCGACTCAGCGTATAAGACGGGCTTAATATTATTAACCGATCTGTGACGGGCGGGGATTTTCTATTGTCTGCCTTCTTGACGAATAATCCGATTACCGATTCAGAAAAATTATAAGGATTTCGATTATACCGAATAACAGAGGTCCTTCCATCGTCTGGCGTCTCTCATAATGTTTTGACACCCTTGTCGTTTGAACTCGTGATCTCTTGACAGATTATCTCTAAGCTGTTGCGGATTTTCGGACAAATCGCATTAATCTCAATCTCGTACAGTGTGACTCGAAATTTTCTTTCAAGTATTCGCAAAGGCGTTAGTAGGTGGATAAGTAGTAAATACCACAAGCATATTATAAGTACATATGTGCGTGTCACGCGTGTCACGCGTAGAAGTAGTATATACATTACGTATATATTGCATTACGAACACGCAACTAAACGACTTGACGTATGAACGAGCTGATGATGATTGGGCTATTCGTACATCGCTGTCCTTGCCAGTAATCGCTCTATTTATCATTTCGCACATTTCTCGCAATCTCTTCAAGAACCTGGGCAGACCAGACCACCCGGGGTGCGAAGTCGGAATACCGCGCGTGCATCGCTCAAAACTTAATAAGATCGGATTATAAATCGAAGCACGTGAGACTGAGTATACTGCCGACTGCATTCGAACAGGAATTTGTACGGACCGGTGTCGGAGCGACAGAAGCGAGGTAGTGCGGAACGTGCTTTGGATTAATTACTCAAAGCGGAAATATTCGAGAGGATTCTCATTAAATCCCGTATAATCCTTTCGCGCCTGAGCTTTTTGTACTAAAAGTAGATATCTCATGTGCCTGAAGTTCCGAACGTTCATTTGAACGAAAATTCGAAAATGGCAAGCTTACCACGATTGTTAATCGACTAAAAATATCTACAAATTTGAGATAGATTGAAGATCGGAGGTCAGTTATAGAGATTTCGAAATTTATAAATTCCGGACATCAAATAAGTGTGATATAGGGTTTTTCCAGAAGTTTCATTCAAATGAACGTTCGGAACTTGAGGCACATCATATCTCGCATAAATACCTAACATATGTCGAAAATAAAAAAATAATAAAAAAATCTAAGAATTTCTTCACATGTCACATATTGATATAAACCTCCAGCACATCCACCTTTGAGCTGATCTTTGGTCGTCATTCCCACGTCAAGTTTTATGCAAAATATGAATTTTCAGATATTTTCGGACATATGTGTCCTATTGGTTGGGAAAGGGTCAATTCACTAATGAGTTGGCACTCTGTGAAGCTGGAGCAAGCCGCCAGCCACGTTCCTGGTTTAACTACCTACGACCAGTGCTCTGGCATTAATTTATCATTCAAGTTTGACCAGTCTATAGATTAGGGAATCACGTGCGTATTTCTTAGTTTTATCTCGAGAAACTCACGGAGTAATAATTCATTTGCACCGACGTTAGCTGCGCACGACTGCAGTAGAGACCAGGACTGAATTGGCGAAGGAAGAATTTATAAGCGTGGAGAACTGCCGCTACTGTTAATTACGGATTGCATGCTATTAGCTTCATTAGTCTCTGCAGTAGAATTGCCCTCGCTTAAGCAAACAATTGTGATGCTCGTTATTCTCAGTGTTCTTTCTCCTTTTCTTTTTTCGTCATTTATTCTTACACCGGGTTCCGCCCTAACGTAAGCTACATGCGGTCAATCCTTGAATCCTTCGAATGACTATCCGAAGATGCAACCACTGCACTTACAAGTTGTAAGATTGTTTAATAGACATTTAATAGTGCCAATAAATTAGGGAAGAAAAAGAAGAACCGAGGGAACGTCGAACCTAACTTTTTTAGCTTCTGTTAAGTAAACTTCAACTCATTCAGTTTCTTTCGCGTTCAATCCACAGCTACCGCGTCTTATGACAGTGACTTGCACCAAGTTTTTGTCTTACTCTGCTCGGTCTCTAGCTGCAAAAGTACACTGAGAGCCCGGAAGCGCAACTTAATGCCATTTACGGCCGTTGAGTATATAACCACCCTGGCGCTGCAAAGTTCGCCAACTGCACCCGCGGTTATTTTCGCATCGAAATAAACACTGGCGTCCGACATTGGCAATTCAATAAAATATTGCCTTACAAGCCATAACTCTTCTTTACCTGTCCGTTACTTCTTTCGAAAAAGCGGTAGTTATCCACCAAGAGATTCTACGGAGACAGTGCAGCTGCTCTTGAGTCCCGTGTTCTTGGCTCTCTCACATCATTCCTTTTCTTTCCCTATCCCCATGTTTTCCTCTGTTCTCCTTTCATCCTCTTCTATTTCTCTGCCCCGAAGCGTCAATCGTTATGAGAAGGTGGCAAGAAGAAAGAAGAGATAATCCTAGCTACAGGATCCCTTATCGTTCTCTATTAATTACTCGCAATATGAATACCTGAAAAACCCATACGTGGATCTCCTAACAAGCCTTATCTTGGTGGGCCTCACCATCAGATACACTTAAAGGACCCGGGGCTATCCGGCTAAGGGACCTCAAACAAGATCTAGAAGACCTTGTATCGTCGGCTGCTAACTACATTCGCAATTCCCCACTAAACGTGTACAAGCCCATTGAAACGTCCGCACATAAGAGCATACCGTGATACCACGCGCAATTCAAATCAATTATTTGCATAACTATGCAGACTGTATAATTGATGATCTCAAACAGTATTAGTTACCCACAGCCTAACTGCGAGTTATTTCATTCTGGAGCAATTCCTGGAGGAAATATTGTCAGAAATAACCATAGCCATACCCTTTTCGTTTGCATCATAGGAGGTTGAGCGCGATCGAGTGTGGCGAGCGGGCGATTTTCCACGCTGTATATATATAAGCGTGTGGTATAATATCATATAATAGGTACTCTGGTATTAATGCGTAATTGAATTCCGTATCTCCCGGTAATTCTGAACGTGACCACCTCTTATTTACGGTGTGCCGGTAATAGTCCTGACGTGCGACGAATCCCCAATTGATCCTTGATGAAATCGAAGAGGTTGAGGGGAGGACCACCGTTACGGTTCGATGAAATCTTCCAACAGCCGGCGGCCCTCCAGGGGGACGATATACTCGCGTATGCGGCGTGGTTTAATTACTTTTTATGCGAGATGAATAACAGCAATCCCCCCAGTCCAGTCCAGGCCAGGCCAGTGCAGTGCAGTGCAGTGCAGTGCAGTGCAGTCCATTGCAGTGCAGTGGGCTGACTCTGACGTGGCGAATGAAGAAGTACACTGTAGAATAGTCGATTGCAGAAAAAGGGTTCGGACGACTGCTGGAGGGACAGACAAACGGCCTGCTCCAATTTTCGTCGCAATTAGTACCTGGGGTAACGTACGTTAAGTCTCAGCATAAGGACTGCCCACCGACTATTAGCGCGCATTCGCTTAAATCTTTGTCGATGCACTTCACCGCTCGGCTTCCCCACGCTATGCAAATGACTCGCGGCGGCGCTTTGTACCTTTATCAAGAAGCAAGCTCAAATTTACTAGCTCGGGCCAAGAGATGCTGGGCCGATCCGCACGTTGAAGCCTTGAACCAAGCGAAAGAGGGGCAGTTGGCAACCAAGTGTATCAGAGATCAGCTCCCGCGTTTAACAGCGTAGTAGCTAAGAGGTAGGCCGTGTGTTATCAATGACGCTACATCTTATTTTACGCAAGGTTTACTTCGAGTGACGCTTCTATGCGCCAACTATGACGTCGGCCTTTGCGGAGAGACGATTACCGGTGACTTGTGCTAGACGCAAATTGACCAGGGACGACGTTGTGAATATAACCTTAAGACCGCAGGTGCAGGAAGTGTCTTTTCGCCATGTTGTACCTACTCTGGTTTCCGTTTCGTTCCTATAACTATTCTAACTTCATATATGTAGGTATACAGCCTCCTCTTCGTTGTTACCACAAGATTATGCACGTTCCTTCCACAGATAAAATTCACTACAAAATATCGTTGAACATATATGCGAGCTTACGCAATCCAGCGCGTAATGTGCTTTTATAATAAATCACCTTCATATACCTTACATAGATACATAATCATAAATACACGCCAATCTGGAGCCACACTGCCGCGAGTAAACTTCCTACTTTCCTTCGGATACACGCCCCTTCTTGACCGAGATTCACGACGAGAATTCTCACGTTTGATAACATTACTTTCGTGCTTACTTTCTTGCAACTTCTATCTGCAAACATAGGATCAGACTACCTGTGCAACAACTGCACGAGAACGTCTCATCTGTCCAAATGTATCTGTCTTCTACATCAAAAATGCAACGTCTATAATAACTCGAGCGCGCCGAACGTTGAATCCTGAAGATTCTCGTAAATTATTCAAGGCTCGTAATCACCTTAATTGTTGAATGCTCACGCGCAGATTTCGTCCTTTTTACAACTCTGTTTTTCAAACTCCACCGATATTACGATATTTCTTTGCAATAGTTGCTGGTACAGCAAGCTAACAGAGTTCGTGACCTCGGATGAAGAGTGAAAATCAACATTTTTGCTGAACTTTTGCTTTCACTGATTGCTCACGGATTTTTTGTAGCATATCGTAGCCTGATATTTTTTTTTCCGAACTGTGAAAAATCGCTATTAGCTCCACCTATTCTCCGCTATTCTATTCTCCACCACCATTTTGTACTATTGCTACTTTGGCTGTCTTATCGGAGCCCTTTTGCCTTTTAAACTCTCGCCACTATACGGAAAAGATCTCAAGGTAAAAACGACTCGATACTGTTTTTTCCGAGATAATCTTTTCTCTCTTGTCTATAATCACGACAAACTTCTCTCATCAAATTCAGCTTATTTCGCACGTTATTATTTCGTTAAATGTGAGTAGTATTTTCTTCGTGTCGCAAGTATTGCAGAAAATGACTCATCGCAAGAAAGCATACCTATTGTTGGAACCCATTATTTCTCTGACTCAACCCAATAATCATTCCATTTTCTACCTTGCGGATAGGTAGATAGCTATCGTTTGCAACTTGCAGATTGTACATTATCATTATCTTAATACTGTTATCGTACTTGCAACTAGATTTGTCTTATTTGCAAATCGCCCGATTTGATAAAGCATCTTTAATACATTAGATATCCCCGATGTACATACATGTGGTTCGATTCTGAAGTTTAAAACGCCTACGTTAGGCTGAATAATTCATTTTTAGCTAAGCCCTGAATTACGTAAATTTGCCTATAGTATAAATGCAGGCGGTATACTTCTTTGAAGAGCACTACAGTTCCGTGTGAGTATGATTACAATTATTTACATACAATTTAAACTCGAACGCCATTCGCAGATCATTAGTAACATATAATGAGTGATAGGATTGAACGGTTACAACTTCTACCTTTCCAGGGCGGGCTGTTATTTGCAAAGTGAAGCGATGCGAAGTGAAGTGAAGTACGGAGAAGTGGCGCGAGAATGTGTGAAGTCCACACTGATTACACCTCATTGCACTGCACTGACTCTCATTATACCTAATGTGTTATTACTAGCATCCGCAATCTATATTGGTGTACATACACAATCTGCACAATTTACACTCGCCGATCTACAATCCACGATCTATGATCTGCAAGCAACACTTCATGTGTCATGAATTTTTTTTTTTTTAAATTTCACAATTCGCACCTTATGTCATTCGATCGATGTTATAGAAAATCAACGCTCGCGTGTCACGATTATTTTTCAGTCAATCGATATGTATTGTGTAAAAAGATACTCTCTCACAACGAGTACCTAATCAGCAAAGTTTATGCTTTGGCGCGAACTGTTAGCCTTTGACAATCATTATAGGTAAGCGTCATTTCCTCCTGATCATAATTGACCACCAATCTACTTTGAACAGATTACTAGTATTATCGATTACCTCGAACGGTGGATTAACTCGGTAAAGAGTATCGACGTGCTGAGTTAGCAAGAAAGTAGAAAATAAGTGGCTGACTAGTTATATGGGTGCTATAAAGCGATATAAGTAAAATATTCGAGAGTCAACTCATTATCATTTTACCAATATAGGTTTGGGCAGTTGTATAACATCCAAAAATCAACCTATGTAGCGTATGCCGTATACCAAATAGTTTGGTTACATTTGACCGTTGATCATTTAATATTCTGTGAGAATATGGGGAGTCGAGACACTCGCGTAAGATTAACCGGTAAATTCAGATTTATGCTCCGAACACGGATATAGTATATATATGTAATTATGTACATATATACGTAAGTGGGCGATGGGATGTATTAATAATTCGCGCACGCTTTAAAAACTACGGCGTACGGTAGCTGGGATAATAATTAATCGATTACTAGAGAGTTATTTATTTTAACCTTACTTTCAATTAGCCCAGATCGAATGAATCAGCAATTCCATCTGATCGACGCGATGCCGTATTAGGAAGATAATTCACAACGGTCCGTTTGTTGCACTGTCTACCATATTAATTGATTTCTCGAATCGAATAAGAGGAAATATGTATTCCTTTCGCGTTATTAACGATGATTATCCACCGAATACAGTATCCAATCATGTTATGGTAGCAATACAAATGCCCAGTATCTGGCTCCGTATTAATCTTCATGTAATAAAGATCGAGCACGTTGTGGATCACAATCGGCAACTTTAAATTTGAGACTAAAACTGACATCGTTTAATTCAGGATTTGCGTCTACGTGGAACTCCGCGTATAAATCAGCCACGGTTCTCTGGAAACGTTTATCGAACATGTTATTATTACCGAACCTCATCGTTTCCCACTCAACGGTCCTGTTCGTAGAGCTACCAATATGGGCGGCAAAAAGGTTCGAAACTTTTTATTTTGCAAAGTACCGAACTCCTTCGAGTTGTGAATTCAACGAGGCCGTAGAGTGGCTTTGATTAAATGATCGGCGTATCCGATCGATGATTCTCTACGGTGATGTAGCAGATCCTCGATAATCCCTGGACCTCGAGGAGCCTCTCTATTATACTTGTACTATATATATACAGAATGTAGATGAATGCATGCGTGTAACTTCGACCAGCCAAGCCACACCTCACCTCTTCTCAGTCGAGCGCAATCACCGCGAGTATTGTTACTCGTTGGTCGTTAAACGTGCAAGTAATTTTTCTTTTTATTTCAATCGCTTTCCTTCTCTCTTAAGACCTACCTGCTCATCTCTATAAATGCATTTGTCAATCTACCGAGCTCACTAACCATTTACCTACACCTTTTCATCCATATATGCGTAAGTAAAAGGTGTCGAAGTTCGATGATCTAGAAGAGATTTGTAAATGATGGCCATATTCATTTTGGTATTGAAATTATTTCGAAACTGAGATTTCAAACGTTGAATAATTATTACAGAGTAATCAACAGATAGAAGAAGAGACAGGTAAACTATTAAGGCTCGTAGATCAAAATTGTAAACCTGCGGATAACCCGTGGTGAACATATTTAGAATTGATTATTACATTTTAAATACAGCAATTAGTAGAAATTGACGTTATGGTATTCTAAAAGTATTCGTAATTTGAAGATGTAAGCGATACCATCTGTGGTCGGCCAAACATATACCAAGAGATTAATGTTCATTTACCGGAATTATATTCATATTTTCAATCTCTATATGATTAAGACTGGAAGGAAAATATTTCTAATCTGATATCAATTAGGAAATGTTGAAGATATTAAGATAATTTTAATTGGTTCATTAAAATGTAAATTTATTTAACAAATTTATAGCAGGTACTAATATCAGTAGTTTAAAGACTGGACCTATTCATAGTCATTTCAATTACAGATGAAACATCAAATAATTTAATTACCCTTCCACAGCTTGCGACGCATGTCGAACATTTCCTCCAGATAATTTTACAAATTATACTTTGATACTAAAAAAAAAAACCTGTAATGCATCAGTGACCATTTCGATACCAAAGTAAAAAGTATATTCCTCGATCGAGAATCGCTGGTTATTATACCAGCAACCTCTATTCCATCACGATTCTTCACTAGAGAATACCAAAATTGTATATAATATTGAGTATTTCATGTCTCTTCTTAATTTCTTTAAATTATTAATTCCCACACTTGATTATCTTAATTGATAATCGCTTTTTAGCTGCGGTGTTTTTCAAACCACGCCTGTGTCTTGTTGGGCCAATAGAAGCCCAAATTAATATCATCCTTAACTGTTGTGTCGAATTTCCGTGAATTTAAGAATGCTGAAGTACCGCTACATAATTTAATCTTCGCATCTCAGCATGTTTAATTGATCACTGCATGATGCAACTCTGTCTGACTAAATCCCGTGTCAGGGCCATGCTTTTGGCGGCCCCGATTGGCTTGCAAAACGTTAAAAAAAAAAAAAACCATTCAGACACCAGCTGACACTCATTCAGGTAACGAATGTCCGCGGCAATAATCTCCGGTGATAAATGATAGAAATACTAGTCGGAGATGATCTTGAGATGTTGTTGAACGTGAGCATGTGAAAGACTTGAGAAGATCCTGTTTTTGGCAGGAGGAAAGAATTGCTCATAAGATTTGCACGGATCTACAACACTCGATTACTTTATCGTTGCTAATCTGCCTGAACCCCTGGAATTCACACTCTCAACTGATCAACGTAGCGGTTTTGTTCTTCGACTTGGCTCCGAGTCAGATGTGATCTCGTGCAGTCTCAGTCTCCAAAGATTGGGATCTGCTCCTGGCGCAGTGGATCAACCGAATACAAGTCTTGCATGCTGCAGCAGAGACACGTAACACAGTTGCGCAAGTGGTGGACCCGCGTTGGGATATGGATGGGAGGTGAGATTTCCAAGAACTTCTCTCTCATCTTACAACCTTATTAGATAACTCGAGACGAGTCTCTCGTCGAGATTAATAAGAGTGAAGAATTAGTAGGAGTAGGTAACCGTAGTAACTTCTCGGTAGTATCTTACATATATGTGTTGCACCAACGTGAAAATGAAACGTATACTGCAATCTTATACGGCTATAAAGTGCGGAAGAACCGTGCGCGTTAATTGATACTCAATTATTTCTGTCTTTCATTAATTCTGTGAAGAGTCAAAAGCCAGAGTTTACCCTACCCCATATAACCAGGGTAAAGTAAACTGCTGGGTAATATACTAATATAGAGCCAAAACAGTCTCAATAATTTACCATTCAACGATTGAAACAGTTTTATCAATGTAGTTACGACGAGTTTGTTGACTATAGGCCGGAAATGACCTTCGTGCTAGTTTCAAGATTGGGGACGGAAATGATTTCAACGAGAGGAAAGGATTAGAATAATAGAGCAGTGTCACGCAGTCATAAATTTAACGCTATTCACAAATTATTCAACCCACCATTTGCCACCCACTCCTTCTTCTCTTGCTGTTGATTTTACCCCATCGTTACGACTGGCTGTAAAAACGCTACTGGCCTCTTGACTTCCGACGTCATAAACGTCTTTATTGTTGGATTGCGTGCTCTGTAGCTGTTCCAGGGATAAAACTACTCGTGTCAATCACCCCCCCTGCCCCTCCACCGATATCATTCCCTTCGCAATTGCCTTGGTCACTTTCTAGCTCGATCACTGCAAGGTCCGAGAACACGCCCGAAATTATCCATAATCCCGCAAGAAGTACTACATTCGTTACATTCGTATATATTATGTGCAGATTTGAGGTCGGTTTTGGTGGTTCGTGTGGGATCAAGTTTGCTCCTTTTTTCTTATTTCCAAAAATCCACCGTTGCAACACGCGATAAATCAAGGTCTTTATTTAAACAGCGAACACGCTTGATTCGAATAAAAAATTATAGCTTAATAAAATCGTCGATTATTATAACTTAGGAGGTTCCTTGTCATCTGTCAATCGGCTTCACCTACTTACGCTCAGTTGGCATAGCGAAAGATATAATTACGAGTTCTTATGGTGAGAATATACGTGCGACTACGTTGATACCGAAAAACGATTAAAACATCAGAAAGAACCGTTTTCTCTTTTCGGCAAAATCGGAGATGACCTCGCGGCGTCTCGGGTGAAGAAGATTCGTGTGTACGCGAGAACGTGGAAAAGATTGTGTGCCAGCCTAGCCTTACCTCTTCTTTTCATGCACGGGCCTAGGCTGACCTCTCTAACCTTTACGCGATGCATCCTCGGACATCCAGCATAGGTATAGGTATATCCTGTACGCCTCCGTCTACCTCACGCACGCCTCGGAGTAGACCCAAGTCATTTAAACATCAGACTGTATTATAGCTGCTGGTAAAATGGTAAGTATAGACTTGTAGGTATAGGTACGCATAGAAATTATTGCGAAACTATACATAATACCTCATCTAAACAAATTTAGAATTCTAGGGTAGCGCTTTCGTAAAAAATTGACAAAAAAAAATGTTCAGTGGAATATATATAGTTTCGAATTAATGACGTGAAATATGAATTATTACATCGTAGCAATGTTCTCACGTTTTCTCTTAATCTTGGAATAAATTTTCTGCGACTTAACGATAGGCACTCTGCATTGGTGCTAACGACCCGCTTTTACCGGAATGGGTTATGATAAAATGTGCAACTTTAATTTTGTTAGATCCTATGGGGATCGCGGCGGCAGCAAACACGGATCGCAAATCGGTTAGATAACGAAACATTAAGGCTGAGCAGAGCTGCTCACGCAAGCGACGGGGGCTGATGGCGGATACGGCCACCAGGATGTTCGCTACTCCCGCGTGTGCTGCTAGGACTTACGTAACTCGTATTCTACTCGTATCTCGTGCCATAAGTGCTTGTTGCCCAGTTCACCGTACCTACGCTCGAACTTATGCTATTATACGACTGAATATCTCGTCGCGGTTATACAGTGAGAGGGCAGCATGCTAAACACCTCGCGCGTTCCGCAACTATTAATATGCGGTAAAGCATATTGGACTCTTTGGAACTATACGAAGCGTAGAATAGCGAGCAGAGATCATTTTAGCACATATATATATATACATGTATATATATATATATCTATAGAATAACGTCAGTCCTGTATGAACGAACCCATACAAGATAATGTAGCTTGGTAATATAATTGACTTGTAGCGAGCGTGTGATTGCGTCACGTTTGAAAACTGATCAAGGAGTGTCGGTGTTGCGGAAAATTTCACTAGTATACCTACTAATGAGAAATTCATTTGAATTTTTAAATAATACCCATACAGTCGATTAAAATATTGGAAATCGTCGTGGCATAGATACCTACTAGGTTCAACTTCGCTCAATAAATCACTGTTATCCATATAGGTAATGTATGGATATTAATTTGGAATTAGCGAAGAGGCTATTGATTCGAGCTACCTAGTTCAGGCGGATTATATTAAAGAATTTTCTACTCGCTCGTCATTTCTACACGGCTTCGAAAGCCGCGACATAAATTATCGGAGAAGTTTTTATTAACTTATGCGCAATCAACACCAATATTTCCGCGTTCAATAGCCAAACTTTCAAACCACGAATGACTGGTTGCACCAAGTACAACATTCTGTATACGCCGAAATGTCAGACACCCACCCACCTCGTACTACCTGTATTTTACAGTTCCGTAGATTTCGATTATTTCGTGATAAAATCAAGAGAACATCGAATACTCGTGTAATGTAAATCGATTTAGTTTCTACGAATGATTTAGTTTAGATCTACTAATGTTCTGTTCGACAAAATTAGATTCCTGAATCGACTTCGTTCCGAACTGTACTTGTACAGGACAATTATTTTATACCAAATGTTAGAGATGAATTGGTTTTACGAGAATTGATCATAGAAGAAAAAATGGTATTAGAGGCAGCTCTATAATTTCGATTCATTTTTTCTCGGACAATACTTTATCGCAGCTAAAGGCCAGGCACCGTTGCCTAAAGGAGCCATGCGTGGCGAGGTTGATAGGGGGCGTTTGGTACTCGAAAGAAACTAACATTCAAATTAATATAAAGATTTATGGAACGATTTGGTGGAACTTAACGGACGTTGTTATTTATTGAACGTGTTCAATGAGCCGTTCATTTTCAAAGTAATCCAGACCGCGTAGTATGAGTTGGATATGCGTAGGAACCCCGTTTATTCAATTTGTTTTACGAATCAATCGTCTCGCAGTGAACTCTTACCGTAAACAGAACTCCTCCTTGTTTTTTTTTTTTTTTGTTTTTTTTTTACGTAAAAATAGACGCAGCGAGTATCATGAATTGATAATTGAATTACCTATACCTACCGGTGTGACAAAAACTTTCCATATGATTGATGAACCAACAACACGCTGTGTAAGACGATGTTTATTCTGGCTTGATGCGCAGTTTCATGAATTAATCATTTAAACTGCATCTGGTTTCATCAAAGTGAAACCCATAGCTGCATCGTATGGCGATAGATCACTGCCACGTATCCATGAGCACCCAGCTACACGCAGAGCACGTGTCCAAAATGTTGACTTGAGTAATTACGTCAACCAACGGGGATGGCTGTGAATGAGGAGACCGCATTTTTCGAAGCCACAAATTCGTGTCCTCCCTTATCTCTTATCTAAGTATTCAGAAGATTTATGGTTGCAAGGAAGACGCGATCCCCGGGCCTTTGAGTCCGCGTCTTTTCATGACGTGGTAGGCTTTTCTGTAAGAAACTACACACGTACACCGTAAGTAAGCAGACTCGAAACTCTTGAGGCAAAATAACGTTTTTCCAAGGTAATAAGGTAGGTATAGTCATACCTTCACTTGCTGTAAAATTCTAGGTAATAAATGCGGTACTTTACCTACTTGTGAGTTGAAGCTTTTTCGAAAAGATAAATGAACCCTCGCGGGAATCTACGTACTCTATTGTTTTTCAGTGGAGTCAAGTGTTGCCTCTTTTTTTTTTTTTTTTTTTTTTTTTCTTTTTTTCTAGTGGTATTGTTTTTCATCTCAGTTTAAGTACCTAGAGCGTGATAGGATGCTGAAGGCCTCAAGACAGAGTTTAGAATCTAAACTTCATACGCTCTTCAAATTCATCAAATTTCTGTCCGAAGAATATTCCTACAGGCCTTTAAATAAATAATCTAAAAGTTTAATGTCTCGATATTTATTTGCAAAATTATACTACGACGTGCTTTTCAGATCTAAATGAGATGTTGATTCGAATATTTTTCACACTATTTATATTGTCTCTTTTTAGCTGAACTACGGTGTAAATTTTCTCCTATATAACACCGTAAGAATTTGTTAAGTACAAATTTTAATGCATGTACATAACTGAATCTGTACGTGTGTTTATGCGCACGTAGATATGGGTGTAGGGTTTCTGGTTGCATGATGCAATTAGCCGCGGCACCCGCGACTAGAGATACATAACAGTTATTGAGCCGTGCATGTTACCGTGGCATATTATCTATATAATTAAAATGTAACTGTACAGACGTGTTGTATCAAAATTTCCAGCAATATTATTACGGAAAATGATTACTTCTACCCAAGCTTCTACATGTTTTAGCTATAATAGCTAAAATAGTTGAAAATAATTAAAACAGTGAATATAATATGATTAAAATGTCATTAATTGACTAACAGAAAAGATATGTAGTACGTTCTTTATTGATTTCTTTATTTTATTTATAATCATCGATCATTTATCAATATATTTACCTAAAACGATATCATATCATGTAATTTGACTGGCAGTATTAATACGCCTAATGTTTTTTACATTGGCAATAATTTGACATCCTTAACACTCGGCAGTGCTGATTACCCGTCGTAATTGAGCCCCGTGGTAGCGGTAGTCGAAATCTTAGTTGAAGCTTGTGCTGCAGCCTGATACAAAGGCAAAAGTAACATCTTTCTCCCTGGAGGGATAATTAAGCGAATTGTATAATTAATAGTACGATTGTGTCTAGCGTGCAGAGCATGTTGGTACAGTCGTTCGATTTGCTATGCGTGCCTCGGTGTTCCTTCCGTGATTCGTGCAGCGGTAGGTGTGCCATGCAGACACCGTAGCAAAGCCCTAAAGCGAGACTGATTCGCATCAATTACTCACCGGCGACGACGCGGTATGAGAAAAGGATTCAGATATCGAAACGCTCATTACAGAGACAATCGCTAATCGTTAATCGTTAATTTTCGATCAAAGACCCAGGGAGTCCTATAACGGTTGTTTGATGAGAATGGCAATCATAAATGATAAAAATCTGCACTAAACGATTAAGTTAAGTCATAAGTGATAACCGGAAGTTTATTATACCTTGCCACGTTGGCCTCATTCGCATATATACAACGAGTGTGGTTGTAGTATTGCTTCTTCAAGCCGGAACACGAGCCGGACGAACATTCGATACCCAGATCTTGAACGGGGCATAACAAACAAATAAATAAATGAATATGATGACCCCGTCCAGTTTTCGTGGGGAAAGTTTTGATAAATCAACTCTCCCCGCGTCTTTGATCGTGTCACTGCAATATCGTATCTCTCCTGCATATACGTGCGCGTACTACGGCGTACAATGCTCTCTAATTGAGGATATCGCAGTTGCCCCCGAGTCAAGAACGAGGAAAAATATATACATGCGTATAAAGGGAGGGAGAGAGCGGAGCTTTCGTTTTGCGAACAGGCAATTCATTGTACTCATGGTGTGGGTGCAGTGGCGTACGCCTCCTTCGTGGACGTCGTCGCTCCCGGCGCTTCCGGCATTTCCGTCATCGCCAGCCCCGATTCGAAGTATATTTTTTATTCTTGTCTTTTTTTAGAGTTTTTTTTTTTTTTTTTAAGAGCCATGGCGCTACCGAGTTGCGGGTGTCAAGAACCTCGATAAAATTGGGGCGTCTAAATAAGGAATAATAATTCTAAGAATTTCATACCATAGGGTAATTAAGTCTGAGGATTCCCGTTCCAGCATAACTCTTAATTTGGTGTAACAGCTGAGGATTCAACGAAATGAAAAGTAGCGAGTCATGTTTTAAAAAAATATCACGAAATAAAATATGAAGAGAGTTAACGAGCGGTTGGCCGATAATCTTGATAATTACTCACTGCAGAGTAATTAAAATATTCGAGATTTTAAACCATGTGTATCTCTTTATTCGACTCCGTTTCGGATCCAATCAATCGGCACGTGTGACAGGTGCTCGTGCTCGCTGATTGATCGAACTTTAACTTATTAGCGGGGATTATTTCTCGTTGAGAAAGTTGACTGTCGGCAAACTAACAGCCAAGAGCCAAGGGCGAAATAATAAGTACCAAGAACTAACCATCAAGAATCGCAAGGGCTTGAGACAAGAGATAGAAAAAGTAAAAGAGAGTGAGCATAAATAGGAAGAAGGGCGTGGGAGTAGCAAAGATCTGCACATATGTAAATCTATCGTGGCGCTCCGTAAAATTCCCGGGGACCATTTGTTAGCAAGGTTTGACCGCTGAGAGGTACGTCACTCGAGGTATTGTATTACGGTATGATAATTCGGAACTAAAATTAAAATCAATTTGCATACCTAAGCGGGCGATTGAATATCTCCGTGGACTCGTTATTGACCGAGCAGATTTTATCCACCGACTGATTTACGCCTTGGTACCATGTGGTTCGATAATTCTCAAAAAAACATGTTTGTGGCATGAAGGCAAAATCCGAGCAGTCAAATTTTTCTTTTTTCTCGCTTTTGATAACAGGTATTGTGCATTTTGTGGTTCCTGAGAACTGAGGATGAAGATGATCTTGCACAATGTTGATTGCGATCATCATACTCGATGACATCTCGTTTGCGTATGAAGAGAAGAACTGTGGTGGCTAGGAGCTGTGCGACTGACAACCGATGATGAATGTCTGTATAGGATAGCGTCCTCGAGGAGCCAACTCTTTGTATACCTATACGATGGCATTAATACCCGTGACGTCATGCAGTGCATTTCGTCGAACCAATCAATTAGCTACAAATATCACAGCCGTGTAATTAACAAGATTGCTCATTGACATAATCTTTATGCATGATGGGTCCAATGAAAGATACAGAAATAATTTTATCTGGCGAATGAAAAGAGAGTGTTACAAGTCAAGCAGTAAAACTTATATAAAAATTTGAATTGTATCAGATATTGTTTTCGCTATGGTAAGATCTCGCATGAGTAAAGGCTGAAAGGAATAATCGTAAATTGACTCGCAAAGTTGTGACTAAAACCCTGACAGTCTCCCGCCCGTGCAATAATTACGCAGATCAATTATCATAATTAATGGGGAATTCTCATGCTTATAAGTTATGCTGGTGAGCCGACAGGCCCAGAGAAGTATGGCTTGGTGTTTATATCCAGGGGAGCCATGAATCTCTATTGATCATTCCTCTGGATTTTTGCCCATTAATTAATTGATCGTGTATTAATCGGACAATTATGCAGTCAGCGGTGGTTCCGCGGCCTGTATCTCATGGGGCAATTATTCTACAGCGGCGTCTCAAAGTAAACGATAACGATTCGATAGAATCGAGACCCGGGTAAACTCCCACTCTGCTTCTTCTTTCACCCTGAGAGAATCGGGTCTGACCATCGCAAAACGTTGACCGGTGATCAATGCGGCTCGTAATTAGGTGTTGCGGGACTCGTAAAATCCGTGAAATTAACAGCTGTCTACCGGTCCAAACCATAACTCGACCTTATTGTCAATTTGGTAGCAAAAAACATGAAAGAGTTTCAGCCAAAATCAGCCGATAAAATACGAATTATTATAGCGAACCTTCAACGAGATGACAGAGAGCTACCAAATTTCTACCTTGTATCATTTATTACGAGGAGATATCTACGCGTACATGCAAGTGCATAACGATGTTGACCAGAACTTTCTTCTGCCCGGGTGTGGCGGCACATCATTCATAAATTTATAGGACTAAACTGGATTCCGAATGTTCAACGCGATTTATTACCAATGTACATGCGTCAGGGATGAACCGCGATTAAGTACAATAAATATGCCATTTGCCAACTTATGATAATCAGTGGTTCAATACGTCGTTAATGACCATCGAGGCCGCAATATTTTCCGATACGTAGCAACTGCGTTCGCGTAGTACGTGGGAGCTTAACGTCCCTGTCATATTTATGGGCCGGATTTTTTTGTGCGACCGACAATCATATACAAACGAATTCCGTGAACAGAAAACAACAGCAAACTGGTTTAACTGTATCTGCTCAGACACTCGAGGTACTTAACGCTGCAAGAAGAAATCCAAATCTCTTATTTTCCTGTATTCGAACAAGTCGCAAAACGCCAACAACTGTATCGCAACTTCGATTGCAATCTTGTTTGCGACTAAAAACGCACATTTGTTCACATCAGGTTAAACGAGTATACCCAACATAAAAATCATGTCAAATTGTTCTCGTTCGATGTTCACGACTCCACCGTTGAACAACTTTGGACTTCTATAGTCGCAACGGTTTATTTGCATATCAGCCAAGAGCGAACTGCACATACCTTGACGCCAGCGAATGTTTATTGAAAGAACCAGGCTCGTCAGATGTCCGAAAAGTCAGAAGTAGACTCAGTTCTGTTGAAGAGTTGGCTCCATGATTGTGATCTATCACATATTGCATATTATCGATTACTACATTACCACCTCGCCGTTAATCTGCCTCCACGTTTAGCAAGCTTTGATTAATTTTTTTTCAATCGGGCTATGTTTTCTGCAGCGTATTGCTAAACGTTTCGCTGACCTCGTGCCCCGGCCAGAAACGTTCGTCTGTTAATTATTAATATTCAATTGAGATTCCCAGCCTTAAATCACTCTCCACTTTTATTCTCAAACCTATTTGCCAATTATAACCCGACCCAATTCACCTATACGAATTATTTTTCGTCTCTTTTTATAGAATGCAATTAGCAACGGAGCATCATTTGCCCAGAAATTAATACCACCCGGAGCTATAGGCTATATGTCCGAGAGACGGAGATTGTTCGACTCACAGGAGGATAAAAATAGCATCTACTTGCTAGTAGTTTATATGCTTGCGAACACGCTCGTGTATACGACTGTCATGTTAATTGCGGCACGCTCCGGGCGCCAATTATACCTTTATTAATATCAATTATAATCAGGGTGACAACGCATCGTGCACCTAGTTAATATCGGTGCGAAATCTACGGATGACTTATGTGTTTCTATAAGAAACACATAGATATATCATAACGTAGTGTAGGTACGCAAATTTTGCTATCAAATTACACGCGGCCAATATATGAAGATATTGAGTTGTTCTACAAGTGTCTAACACAAGTATGATGATTGCTTGCTCATTAACCGATGTTATATGTAACATGTTCTTCCGACTATTTCCTCGGATTTTTTGTTCCCGCCCGAGTTCTCACGCGGATAACCCAACGTTTTAACGATGAATTTTCTTTTGTTCTAGGCAAGCGGCCGTTCCAACCGAGTTCTTCGCCTAGGCTACTCTCTATAGGTGAGTCATGTGCTTTATAGACACAACCCTGAGTATATGTATATCTAAGCAACCGCATGCATCGGCCAGAACAATTGCCGTCGAGTATTCCGCGGTGGGACAACTTCGTTTTTATAAAATAAAAATAATTTCTAAACCCACGTAGAATTCCGTTGCACGCAATGCGCACGCGAACAGACCAAGCCTCGATTACGTAACCATAGGCGGTCACAACTGAACGCCGATAGCCGCAAGGGCCGGTTAGGTACATCCGCGCCGACAACTTCCGAGTGACAACTCAAAACCTGACCTAAAAGATTTTCTTCCCTGTAGGCTATACCACGTCCCATTGACTCCCACGGCAAAGATCTTAGTATAACGTGCTTAACAACCCTGCAACGTTCTAATTCGTATCTATTTGTCCGATCGGCGAAAAGCGCGACCCACGTTTCCATCGAGCAACGAGCCTTATTTAGAACAGTTCTGCGTATGGGCGTTATTCGTGCATTACTGAGTCCAAGTTTCACTCTAGTTCATGATTGCGGATCACCGATTACACGACTCATACCGGAGCTAAGGACCAGTGCATAATTTCTTGACCGTGGCCCTGCAGAAAGAAACACTACAAATTCTTAAATTCAGAACTTAAAACGTGCACAAGAGATATCTGATCTTAAACTACAATTATAACTCAAAATTGGCACAGATTTTAGTGGACGTACGGTTGTCCGAGAATCATGGAAGTACCTACTTCGAAGCAAACGGAACGACGCAATTAACTTCCCTGATAACAATAATGCAATCACAAATGCAACGCGAGTCGCGTACGAGCAATAGAAAGGCTCTCAATTAAACAGAACCCTATACTCAATTTGGAGTCTGAAGTACTGACCCAGCGCAACCTATGGGCTATTTACGAGATAACGCATTTAAATAGTGCACACGGACTGACCGGGCTACGCGAGTTGGTAGTCTGGCGATCTCTTACACGTAGAAAGTACGCCAGATTACCAGTAAACGATTACCAGTTTAATTGCTGCAGTGTTATTGCGCGTCGAGCACTTCTACCGGTAGGTAAATGTTTCGAGATATTTTGAAAAAATGAACCCGGTTAATTTATCGCCTTGCGCACGCTTAAGCGGCTCCCATAAGTTGGAGGGAAAAAAATGAGAAATAAGGAAGTTACTCAACACCAATCTCGGCATCGTGTTATACGTGGCGAAAAATGATAAATTTTAGTATAGAGCGGTCAAATTTTTCTTGACATAATTTTTGAGGTAACGGAGTATTAAGGCGTATACCCATATCGGTGCCATTTTCATGCCAATAAACTGTGAAGCGTTTATCGTTTGGTTTAATAAATGCAAAGCTTATATAGCGATTAAGTTGTTATCGCCGTGGCACATCTCGCGAACTTGCCAGCGAATCCGTGAGGTGATCGTAAACAAGTTTCCCAGCTTACAGTCTTTCGGATTTCAGTGTAAATGCAAAATCGTGCTTAATTTATGTTGGCAAGCTACAAGCCTGGTACTAGGACCCCCGCGGTGTACTTACAACGACTTCATATCCAGACTGCTCGGTCTCGCAAAGTCCCGCCTGCAAGCATCGGGTCCGAGTTTCCATCCAAGAACTCAGTTATCACCTTGCGGCAGACGTTTACTTGCCAACCGCAACTTATCGCCGGCAATGTATCCTTTATGCCACATTGTCCAACGCACAATGATACCCCGTGTCGACGAAGTACCACGTAGTAATCGAATATAGAAAAAATTGAATAGAATATGAGTAGATATACACACGTTGCTAATAAGAGTTTTATAATCCATTCCTATCCCTGTCCTGTCCCTATCCATATAGGCAAATGTATGACACAAGTAAGGGTAAGGTTAGTTTTCGCTGGCAGTTTCTACGCTCTTTGAAAATTAATATCCGTAATAATTAAACTCCGAATGAGCACACGGAAAGGTGGGTACGTGCGTATGTGTAGATACTAGGAGGAAGGGCAAATGAACGTTTGGATAAAATGAAATTGAATTCCCGTATCGACTATCGAGTCCATAACTTTATAGACAGCGAATACAAATTCAACTTAACCGCTGTGCGTGCCCCCATCTTAATCTCCGCGAAGGCCTCGTATAGTATCCAATCGTATAATTAATGCCCGGGCATTAATTCACACCGTCTGACTGATTTCTGATGCTCATCAGCGTGCGAGCCCACCTGAAGAGTTCATCGGGTTCAGCTCGCCTCGCCCGAGAATAAAAAGTTGTCTAAATCACGTACAACCTGAGCAAGCCCAGCGCCTCTCTATATACGCGTGTATGCACGTGTATATGCATACAGTACTTACATACGTCGACATAGGTTTAGTTCATGGATGGACTTACGTGGTACGTACGTAAACGTAGGTACGCGAACGGTACCGATGCTGTTTCCTCGCACACGCACTAGCTCGCGAACCCAAAGGAGTTCTCGAAGTTGGTTAAGCGAAGAGAAATTAATAGCCTGGTATTAATTCTCACTGATTCTCCACGAAATGACTAGTTGCTTGATTCCATCAATCTACGATAGTAATAATAACAGGCGGGTATCGACGTTGGGTCTGACTGCGAAGCTGTAGGAAGGATAATCTCGAATTACTATGGGGCAAGGAAGCTCTGGCTTCCACCTTGTGGTCGTAAGACAACTCCGCCGGCCATGAAATCGTACCGTGGCTTCGTAGTAAATCACCGATTTGGTCAGAAGGGTCGAAACAGATCTCGATCGGTCAATCTTGCACAATATTTTTTTCAACTCCACATATTTCTGTGTGCCTCTGTGTGGGTTAGCTACTTATACCTACCTCCTCCGCATTTTCTCTCCGACTTTGATGTAGTTGACTCGTCGACGACAGTGGATGCATAATTCACCTGCGGCTGCGATACGACGCGCCTGCAGTGAGGTTCATTTTCAAATTGAAGAAACTAGTGGCTATATACTCGGACTACAATTTATAGCGTAGAACCAACTATTGTCTTCAATGTCGACTTATCAATCTGCCTATCAGCCGTCACTCCAATGCGCCCCGGCGGCTGACGCATCTCAAGCCGCAGACTAGCAGAACTGAGGCAAAGTGTCTGAAAAGACTGATGCGCTGCTCGCCGTCGACGTCGCGTCGACGTGGCGCTTGAAAACCTTTTCTCTCTTACACTCCTTCGGTTCGTACCATTCTGCAACCCCTCCTTGTTGTTCTCTTATTTCGTGATCCAGCTGAGAAGCTGTCTTATGCAGTACAAAGACGCGTTGCCGATGTTCTGCATACGGCGGATAATGGAATAGATCGCAGCTAGCGATTTATCGCGACAATTTCCATGTCCTCCTCTCGGTCGCCTCTCCCTTCTCCTCTTCGCGGCTACGGGGTAAAAATACTATTCGCGACCAGAGACTCAACTGGAAATACGTCAACAAGGGCAAACGGACATCGATATATTTGACCGTGCAACAAACTCTCGAGAGAAGAGGTTACCGAATAGCCATTCGCGTGCTCTCGAGGTCGCCACATCGCGCAACCTATAACGACGTCCTTAGGAATCGAAGATACCCCTACCTCGTAAATTACACTTGACTCGCGACCGGGATTCTTGGTCTACATTTCGTACCATCTCAACCGACGATCGGAATACCTCGAACCGAAAACAGCGGTACCTACTACATTAGTATGCTTCGTGAAAGAATTTGAGTTTTCGAAATTCCGTTTTCTCGAACGTTACCCGGTCTATAAACCCGAGAATTTATTCTGCTCAAATGAAGCTTATGTGTCGACGTACCTAAGAATTTTGCATCGTAATTTATTCAAGGCGAGTGTCTTAACAGCGTGGACTGCTTAGCTTGTACGTGACGTGAAATCACGCGCCAGCTGTCACGTTATAATTGTTAAAAGGGTAATTAATCTTCGAGTCTACCCAGTTATTAAAAATTCGTTCTTTTTTTCATTTCTGTTAAAAAGTTAGTGCCCCTTCTCCCTCTCTCTCTCGCTTCTTCTTTTAGGCGTGTGCTACGCGGCGATCAGATCTTGGATCTTTTCAGATTTTATCTGGCACCTGCAGCACGTCTCGGTAAGCCGAATTTAATCCCACTTAATCTGAAGAAATAATTATAACATCAAAGTTCAATTACTCTCAGTCAAAGCACACGGATAATCCTCCCGACCATATGCATGGAATCAAAACAAATTAAGCTCATCACTGTGAAACGTAAACACGTTTGGTTTGAAAGTCGGTAATAACCTGCATCGGCCTCGGCCCTCCCTTGCGTGAGATTTCTGTTTGATTTTAATTAACATTAATTTGCATAATAGCCGAGCTCAGCCCTCTAGACGCCAGACCCTCATCGGCCGAGAGTCGGGGTTACATCATCAATGGCTAGCTTTTACGACGAACTGCTTGCGACTAGATAAACTTTTTCTTGGCCTGCTTTACGACTGCGTCTTACTTCTTACACTCTGCCACTCCGTACTACCGACGCTCACTATCATCCAACTGCCAACTACGTCAACGTGACTCCATCATGTACCTACCTATCTCATAAGCCTCTGCCTCTGCCTCTACTTCTGCTTCTGCCTTTGCCATTGCCTTGCTCCTCTTGCCTTTCTAATTACAAATTAGTTTAACCAACAATGAGATAACGCCATATATACTTGCAACATACAGGGCGATTCAGTTTGCGCGCACCATTTGGTAATGGTAGATTCGTTGGAAAATTCTAAGACTAATTTTCCTTTACCAAAAAGTCTTGGGTCTAATGGTTTTCGGGCTATAGAAGATCTTAGTCCACCAATGACAGAGCCCACAGCTGCTCAAGTTAGGGCCGGGTCTAAAGTATAAGACTAGCAGTGCCCGTGGCAACTCGATTTCCAGTGAAATAAAAATAAATGATTCAATCTAGTGATTAATTTGAGTTACAGTATTGTCGCTAGATGTCACCAGGAGTTGTCTTCATTCAACATACGCTTTCGTTATTTGTGACCAGGACCACCGCTACGTCGTTTTCGTCCTCCAGGTTTACCGATACGTAGTTTTCGTCCTCCAGGTCGACCGCGCCGTAGTTTCCTCCCTCTAAGTCTACCGTACCGTAGTTTTTGCCCTCCAGGTTCACCGCTACGTAGTCTTTGTCCTCCAGGTCGACCGCACCGTAATTTTCGTCCTCCTGGTCAACCGCACCGTAGTTTCGTCCCTCTAAGTCTACCGCACCGTAGTTTTCGTTCTCCAGGTTTACCGATACGTAGTCTCCTTCATCTAAGTGTACCGCACCGTAGTTTTCGTCCTCCAGGTTTACCAATACGTAGTTTTCATCCTCCAGGTTTACCGATACGTAGTTTTCGTCCTTCTGGTCAACCGCACCGTAGTTTCGTCCCTCTGAGTCTACCGCTACGTCGGCTTCGTCCTCCAGGTCGACCGCGCCGTAGTTTCCTCTCTCTAAGTCTACGGCACCGTAGTTTTCGTTCTCCAGGTTCACCGCTACGTAGTTTTTGTCCTCCAGGTCAACTACACCGTAGTTCTCGTCCTCCAGGTCAACCGCACCGTAGTTCTCGTCCTTCAGGTCTACCGCTGCGTAGTGTACGTCTTCTAGGCCCACCGCACCATAGTGTCGGTGAACCTGAAGGACAAAAACTACGGTGCGGTAGACTTGGAGGGAGGAAACTACGCCGCGGTCGACCTGGAGGACGAAAACTACGTATCGGTAAACTTGGAGCGCGAAAACTACGGTGCCGTAGTCTTATAGGGACGAAACTACGGCGCGGTTGATCAGGAGGACAAAAATTACGGTGCGGTCGACCTGGAGGACAAAGACTACGTGTCGGTAAACCTGGAGAACGAAAACTACGGTGCCGTAAACTTAGAGGGACGAAACTACGGTGCTGTTGACCAGGAGGACGAAAATTACGGTGCGGTCGACCTGGAGGACAAAAACTACGTAGCGGTGAACCTGGAGGTCAAAAACTACGGTGCGGTAGACTAAGAGGCAGGAAACTACGTATCGGTGAACCTGGAGGACGAAAACTACGGTGCGGTACACTTAGATGAAGGAGACTACGTATCGGTAAACCTGGAGAACGAAAACTACGGTGCGGTAGACTTAGAGTGACGAAACTACGGTGCGGTTGACCAGGAGGACGAAAACTACGTATCGGTAAACCTGGAGAACGAAAACTACGGTGCAGTAGACTTAGAGGGACGAAACTACGGTGCGGTTGACCAGGAGGACGAAAATTACGGTGCGGTCGACCTGGAGGACAAAAACTACGGTATGGTAGACTTAGAGGGAGAAAACTACGGCGCGGTCGACCTGGAGGACAAAAACTACGTATCGGTGAACCTGGAGGACGAAAACTACGGTGCGGTAGACTTAGAGGGACGAAACTACGGTGCGGTTGACCAGGAGGACGAAAATTACGGTGCGGTCGACCTGGAGGACAAAGACTACGTAGCGGTGAACCTGGAGGGCAAAAACTACGGTACGGTAGACTTAGAGGGAGGAAACTACGGCGCGGTCGACCTGGAGGACGAAAACTACGTATCGGTAAACCTGGAGGACGAAAACGACGGTGCGGTCGACCCGGAGGACGAAGCCGACGTAGCGGTGGTCCTGGTCACAAATAACGAAAGCGTATGTTGAATGAAGACAACTCCTGGTGACATCTAGCGACAATACTGTAACTCAAATTAATCACTAGATTGAATCATTTATTTTTATTTCACTGGAAATCGAGTTGCCACGGGCACTGCTAGTCTTATACTTTAGACCCGGCCCTAACTTGAGCAGCTGTGGGCTCTGTCATTGGTGGACTAAGATCTTCTATAGCCCGAAAACCATTAGACCCAAGACTTTTTGGTAAAGGAAAATTAGTCTTAGAATTTTCCAACGAATCTACCATTACCAAATGGTGCGCGCAAACTGAATCGCCCTGTATAGGTACGCGTAACTGTTTAGCAAACTTTGATGTTGCGCTAATAATTTGTTAAAAACAACGCGATTTCTGATCATTCGTGGCTGAATATAGGATGATTCTTGCACATGGCATTGGGGAAATGCATCGACTGAAACGTGGAAGAATTGGAAATAAATTTCGAATATGGATTCACTTGCATTTGCATTTATGACGCGCGGCAGCTGCCACACGTGGATTACGGGCTGGCTGAGTTCTGGGTTCTGGGCTCCGATTTCGCAAGATATCTAGAGCTAGAACCTCACTCACTCCGTGATCTGAAGCTACTACGATACTTTCAAATCCGAGCCGTGAGAATTTGCAGAATGCGCCGGGATATTGATGCCAAGCCATTACACATTTGGCAGGATTGATAGATGAGAGTAGACTCCTGAATATGCATGACACAAGCTGCGAGCGGTCCCAGCTTACTGGATTTACTTCGAGGTTTGGCATGCTCCGGTTTTACTCAAAATGTCATCAGCTCCCTACCTGCAGCTCAATGCAGTCACTGCAGGAATCAAGCAGTCAACCGTGCGATCATCCGTCACTTTTGCCTACTGCAAAAAGAAAACTCTTATAGAGATGAAAGTCTATCCGAGCTGAGTCTGGTTCTTTCGATTTCATCTCCATTTCATTTATTACATTTTATGCACCCCGTCCGTGACACGACGATTTCTGGATTAGAAGTTACTTCGTTAATTGGAGTGAGCTGGTTTGGCAAAAATAAATGCAATAGTTATTAACTCAAGTCAGTTAATTCGTCCGTATTTATTCGATACTCAAAAAACTTCATCCCAATATATGGAAGGGGATACAACGTGCTTTACTCCGCAATATTCTGCAAGAAGGACGTCCAGATCGATGATTTGCACTGGCTCTAACATTCTCAAGGCCTTGCCGTTGCCGCTCACTCTACCCATCCGCGAGAAAATCGAACGGGAACATCTTTCATTTTGCCTTCCGTGCCTCCGACCTCCACCTTTTCTTTATTAAGTAATTATTTTCCTCACTTTATGATCGTGTTTCACCTTAGGGATACAAACTGATCCTGCTCGACGCTAAGCTAAACCCGATTTATAATAAAATTATATAAAATCCAGCTGGACTTGGTACTTTCTAGTGACATTACAGCGTGAATTAGACATCTGTACTACGTCAATTTTCTTGAAAATTATCGACTCGAATTTCCAGCTGATCCTGTGTCAACCGCAAGCGTTGACATCGCAGTTGACAGTTGAGCATCACTGGAACTGCTCTATTTTCTATCTCAGTCTAACCGCCTTCGCTCGAATTGCGGTGGTATTCGGATTACGCACACGCCTGTGGTGCGGCCAAGTGTCCTAACGCTAGATGCAAAGCGGAGGAAGGCTCATCTCGGGAATCTTTATGGTCCGCAACTCCGTTGACAATCCACCGTCTCGACATTCACAATGTCAGAATTTCAAGAACACCCTAACAATCCCGTCTGTAACTGAGACCACGGCTAGGATTACGCTAGACACGGATCGTGGGAACCCCGTCCGTCATGCAACGGACTGCGTAATAAGTAATAGATAATAAGCATTTGGATAATGGGGCCATTGTTGCCCTTTAAAAGAGATCGTCGACCGTCGACTGTCGCCCGAACATGGCGTGATGAAAGGATCATTACATAAATGTCAATAATACTGGCTGATCGAGTGATCTTTCTTTTGTTCTTCTCCTCATTGTATTTTTCATAATCTCTGAAACCCCCGCAGATCGCGTCAAGAAAAAGTTCCAACTTTTCAACTCCTCTGTCTTTTCTTCATTTTTTCCATTTCTCTCTGCGCTTAGAACCCCACTATTTTTCGATCAAACTTTGACTATCCTATGTGAATATCTTGCTACTGTTTACTTGGCAAAGCACTCTATGGCATTCCGTATAACTACCTACCGCGTTTGTCTTCCAATCGATAGGATAACTCCGAAGAAATTTTTCCGATTCTTCCTCTCGCTTTGCAGCGTGCACGTGTCTTTACTAAGCGTAGCCTAGCCTGGTGCCTGCGGGTTCTAAAAATCTATAGATAGAAACGCAGCCTCGCGGAAAGTATCTTTCAACGCGTGATTGAATTGACTTCGTCCCCGTCGTAGAGGCAAGAGGCGCGCGTTATACGCCAAGACCGCTTAGCCTGCCTTTTATAGAAATAAGCTAAAATATTCCATTGGAAACAAGAAACGCCGCAGCCTTGAACAAGACGTTCTTGTGCAACAACATCGACTATAGAAATTCTGCAGCTGTGTCATTGTATCATAGCTTGATCGAACGTTTCACCAATTAGTTAAAAAAAAATCTAAATACACGGACAACAAATGTTGGTATGAAAATTTAATAGGCATTTAAATAAATTTGTTTTATGCCAATTTGACGAATTGTGAAGCCCACTAGAAGCTCACAGCATTTTAATTCTTGCTGAATCTTCCATTGACACTTCCGAAAACACTTCAGTACAAGAAAAACTCAATATCATTGAACGGTTAAGCTGCGACAAAATGATCGCTACAAGATTGATTAGACGGTAGTATACTATAGCGATAAGCGAGACCATATTGATGAAGAGTTTACCATTTCCTGAATGCTCTATCAACGTTATATTAAGATGACTGGCTGTGATTATATTAAGACGATTCGCCGCTCAGACGATAATTAATTAATCCTCCGAGAAGCTGCAAGCTGGTTTGCCGTATTTAACCAAGTCTGCATAAGACAGGAACGGGAACGCCCCTGACCAAGTACTGTAATAACTGACAATGTATGCGCTCAGACTTGGGTGGGCGCACCAAGAATAAGTATATGCATATGTGTACTTAGTTTATATTGGCAAAGTCAAGAAAATCGTCTTGACCTCGGAAAGGATGGATAATCTTTGACCTAGCCCAAGCTTGCGATAATCGACAAGAAGAGAAAATGATTATGAATTTAGCAAACACGATGGTAAAGGTATAGCTAATTCTCACGTCCGTATTTGTATATGAAAAATAAAAGACCGTAGATGTATATTTGCGAAGGCAACAATGTGGGTACAGTAAATGCTGGGAGAATTATTGCAACCAACAATGTGAAAACTTGTTTGCATTGCTACGGTGCCTTGCGTCAGAGTCCGACAGTTGGTACAGGCATGGACAGTCCGCGAATATACTTTTGTACGGAATATATTTACCTCCGGCTTCGAGAAAGAGATTTATTCATAAATTTAGCCAGGCCTCTGTGTACGCGACGTGCAATAATATGAGCCCCAGGCCTTTCAGGGCGGTCGATGTCGTTGGTGGTGGACTATCACTCGCTGGCTATCGTAAAGATTTAATGGCGTCTGTTAAGCGAGACTGTGGGCACCGCATATTATGCCGAAGACGTCCATTTCAGTTGTTGACGTCATTCTTGGCTAGTTTCATAGGCGTTGGCTCTCGATTCATGCTTGGGGGCGAATGACGCGTTATCTTTAAAAGGCCAGCGACATAACGAAAAAGTCTAGCAACAACCTCTGCAATTGCTGATCAAAATATCTCCTATTACGATTTATGACTTAACGTCGTTACTAGGTAGGAAATAAATCAAGGCAAGAATCTCATTCCCTGTAATTCAGTCGCAAATACCGGAAATTATGCCAATCCACACCCTCAAACACCGAATTAACTAGAATTTCATCCTCCCAGAGGAAATAGGAACCTCCTATTTCCGTCAACACTCAACTACTGCAATTCCTCCTCGAGTATTTCTGCACGTAAATTCAGTCTTGCTCTTGAGACTCAAAGTATGAAGGTATAATTTCCTTCAATGATTTTCGCCACGTGTCGTTTACAACAATTCTCCACATCAAGTGGCAAGTAACCGTCGCAATATGGCCGATCATTCATCAAGGTATTTCCAGAGGCGATACAGCACTCGTTCTACATGAGTCAGTTGCAAGCGTACACCCGCGCAATGTGTTACCTTTCAATCGCCTTTTGTTCGGATGTACTATAGCTTATAGATTTTCCATTTTTGGCGAACTCGTGCCTCGATGATGGTGAAACAGATCCGTGATGTCCTTATCGGGATTCTCTGTGTCTCTATCAGTGGAAGAGCTTTCGTAGGTTCCGTTCTCTTCTAAAATTTGCAATTTTTACTGAAGTAGCATAAGCCTCCATCCTTCTCTCGACGAACACGTGAACCATAACTAGACTCACATAAGTAGCGCGAATGCAAGGATTTATTAATCTTAAGTATACGAATTGCGTTGAACAGCATTTAGCGGTAATACATCAACGTGTATCTTGGCATTGACAGGCGAAGTACGTATTCGAACGAAATTCGCATGCCTGCTCCGAATGTCTACCAATAAGATCAGCCGAGGGCATGTCGTGGCTGGATCAACCTTCGCGATTTATCACGAGAGAGACAAACGAGTTACCGCCGGGGCAACTCGAAAAGTTTAAAAAAGTGGGCTGTGTCCGTCAGCGCTTAATGTATTCATTCTATCAATAAATTTAAATGGACCACGTTTGAGTGAACCACTTGCATCTGTACCTCTGACATTTTGCGAGACGAAATATTACAGCAGGAACAAGTCCAGGAGGTTCAAGAATCTTAAAGCCAGAGTATCTTGAGTTATGAGTTCCCTTCTAATCTTTGCAGAATTCTCATTGCAGTGTATTCCGCTCGCGATATGATAATGTAAACAAGAAACTGTAGGCACATAGTATCGAAACCTCTAAGTTCGACGATATAAAACCAGATGAATCTAGACAACAGGCTATAATCAAAAATCCCCTCAAGGCATCATCTGTTTTTCTCAACCGACCCCCACGCCTAGTCCTTAAGCGTGTCCGCGCGGTGACGTCACTGCTTGTATCCCGGATCCGTGAACGAAAAGAAAGGTCCAAGAAATTGACCGCCACCCTCTTCGCGAACCATCGAAAATGAGGCTACGGAGAAGGCGGGACAAGTCAGCTTGCCAATTTTCAAGATGCGAAACGCGACTAAATTCCGAACGTTTCGTGTAGCAAAAGCATAAATTATTATCGACTGGTATAATTATTGTTATACCGGTCTCGCGATCAGGCCGATTCCCATATGTTCGTCCGTGTCTCGAAACATCAAGCATACCGTATCGCGGAATCGTATCGAATCGAAATATTATGCGAACGATCCATGGAGACTTGGTGCTGCTCGCGAGTGGAACGGAACGTATATAAATAATAAATATATACGCGTAGGGTGTTCCGTGACCAAATTTTATGCATACATAAAAAATATACTGTCCACGTGAAATAGAAGATAGTACTTCCGCTTCTAGGAAGAGCAGCTTGGTCTTGGAGAAAACCGTTTTGATAATAAGAAGATCGGCGGAGTCCCCGCGCTGAATGTAACAGCGGTTCGTGGACAGACATATGTGGTTATTGTCGACTCCGCGATGATTTACGAGTAAGACTTCCAGTACAGAGAGCGCACCGTGCAGCCTTTATAACCTTCAGCGATATTTATGAATAGTTGTTTAAGTCGCACTCGGAACACCCTGGCGTCGATCGTAAAATGTACTCGGGTTGGTCAGCGCGCGTGGCCCGAGAACCTAGGGGTCTGCACTGTACCGGGCTGCAAACTAAACAACACGATATTACATGGCCGACTGACACTCGCGCCCACGCCTTACCGTGCAACCGAACCATCCGAGGATTCTCGAGGCCGCGATTACTAGCGCTCGTTCGCACACTAATCTTCGGGGTAATGTATTCCCGGTGAAAGACACAGGTCGATTGCTGGTACCATTGAGAACCGAGAGGGTACGGGGTCGGGTACGAAGGTCAGAGGGAATTATTGCCAGCTTTGTGATTTGTTGGCCCTGCCTCGAGCCGGACGATGTCTTGTTTTCCAGTTTATTCGAGTTGAACCACCGTGACTTGGAGCGTAGCTGGGAGGTTTGATTAATCCGTGGAAATGAAGAAAAGGAAAGGAAAATAATTGAAACAACGTCGATTTATCGTTGAGCGAGACAGTAAGGTTTCCAATGAAAGTTGATGCGTATATAATCCCCACAACGCTCGCCTTTTCTGTATAGTTAATTAATTACCCTGCGTACCCATATTGCACACCTCGTTAGCAGAATGGAATAACTGTGGCACGCTTTCGTCCTCGTATTACGCAGCCCCCGTAAACCCGTAAATGGTGTTAGTCAATAAAAACGTCAGAACCCGAAGTACTCGCGTGGCAAATTCGTGCGAAAGAAACTTCAAGGCACCTTCGCGAAGGCTTAGCTCTTATGGTTGAAGATAATTTTAGTACCAACGTATCTCGACTCGTATAATAGAGGCTGAGGATTTCTGTCTTTGGTAATAGTAATGGATGGATGGAAATTGATACCCATTAAGGAACGCGGCTTGGCTATTTACTCCTTAACTACCTATTAATGTATCAACTCTTTTGGCGTTATTGCCAAGCCGGCGTACTCCCGATAGTGAGGTTTGCGACGACAACGAGCATAAAACTACCCGAGCACCGAGATGTTCCTATCGGCTTACTGCCATCATACCTGCAGGTAAATAAAATCTACGGGTGATTCCGGCTTCGTCCAGGTTCTGCGATGTCTCGCGACTTACGATATTCGAAATGATCTAAAAAATTGCCAGACGCACTAAAGTCGAATCTATAAGTTGAGTGAAAATTCCTATAATCGTTCGATAGAAATGCGATACAGGTGGAAAACTAGGCGAACTACGTTGCACTAAGTGATAACTCAATACCGCAGCAAGTTTGCTATTCGACGGTAGCAAAAGCTAATGCAGTCAAACGGCAGTTAGATAAATCCCGCACAACCAATTCGAGTTCGAAAGACCGTATCTTAACTATGTAGTCACAAGAGAAGCTCACGTGTTCCAGGAGTTTTAACGGTTTTAATGCATAAAAGGTTCCGTCCGTACGAACGAATGTGTACAACGAACCGCTGTACGGCGAACGAACACGTAACCGCATGATGAATTATATGGCTCGATAAGGTCGTACGTGCTAATTTATTATCGTTGTAATCCTGATTTTTCAATCCTTATGAAAAATCCACAAACGACGTGGACGGCAAATGTAAAGGCTGCAGAGGCCATGACCACGCACGAAGAGTGTGAGGAAAAATTGAAATTTATTAGCATAGTAGTGGCAGGAATCCCTTGCTACATAGATATTCCTTGCTGCCACCCACTCGCTGCACCTGCCTCGGCCGTGAGCAGGGTTGACAATATTTCGAGCCGCATTGCGATTCTTGTAAATTATTTATTCAAGTATCAAGGCACGTTAATTGGCGACGTATTACAATCCGTTCGGCTTCTTACCAGCGTCTTTCCGAATCTTTTAAATCACAATTGAAGAATTTTCTCATAAAACGTAAAACGCAAGTCGATTATTCTTAATCTAGGTCTGGGGTTCTATTTCAATAAAACGAAGGCACTATATGTAGGGTGTATAAATTGTCGAGAGAGGGCGGAGCGCGAGGTGCCGATGCGCGATAAATCTATCGACGGTGATAGACGACCCAAGGTGGTCAGGTTGCTTGGCCTTCTTACCCACGTCCAGAACCAGGGATGCGGTGCATAGGTGCTCCTCAGACACCGCACTGCCGCTCTCTAGCTCACCTGTTAGCCGCAAGCTTAGCGCGTGCTTGCGCCTTAAGTAATGCTCTCGAAGTCCCGACGGCGTAACCCCGCACATACGTTCCTGATTACCGCTATCGAATCCTGCAGTTAAGTAGTGGCTATTTACGGAACAATGCTTCATCTCTCACCCCTGAAGGAACTGCAACACGCCTGAAGCGTGAAGAAAAAAGTTTAACTATGTATATCTCACTATATCCTATAATGTCCCGAGGGTAACAATCAGGCCGAGTAGCAATACCCAGCTTCGTAATCAGCTCTAGGTATCCAATCAGAGAATGGTTGATAGGAGAACTCGTCAGCTTGTAATTGTCGCTAAGTAACTGAAGGGACTGGAATCTCCTGGTCATTCCGTGGCAAGATTGCCCGAGGGTAAGATCCGGATTGTTCCGCCCACGTCGTTCAAACACGTTGTAACTCGCGACACCGCAACCAACGGAGAATAGTCCGCTAGTAACAGGAGCAGGCCAGTCAGGACCTTGTAATTATCGACCAAGCCAGTTTCGGCTAACGGATCAGTCGACGAACTCGACAGCCTCCCGTTTCATCTTCGCAGTGCCAGTACACTTTCTTCGCGAAGCAGCTTTCAGTCAGCATTATATAAAATTTGAAGACACGATGTTTTGTGAAATAGCAAATGTATAAGTCAAGATCGATTCGCGAGTATGCTGAAAGAGTTTCAAGTCGGATCAACCAGGATGGGGTGAGCATCTAATGATAGGTCGAAGTTAAACGTTGTTAAAAATCCTTGCTTCTTGCCGTAGTTTGGGTTCTTCTGCAGCATTCAAAAGAACGAGTTGTGAGCTTTTCTCTTGCAGTGATATTTGAGAGATGCCAAGGGCGTGTTACATTATGCGCCCGGAAGTGCTCGTCTGTGAGGTTTGAGACTCGTGTGATTTACTGGACCTATCTGAATTCGTCCAAGCGGAATTCCGCTGTTCAACGGGAACCACTTTTGTTCCCGAGAGCGCGGTTAGGTGCCAACTAAGCGGATATTATATTGTACTTAGCGAAGATGGTATCGGGCCAGTTTCTGCCCGCCTCGTAACTTGACCACTGTAGTCATTAGTATCGAGTTTCTCACGCCTCTTACGTTTACTGTAGGGCCGTGAGTTTACACGTTGTTACAGCTTCGACCACCACTATACCTATCTTGCGTATTATCACGCTCGTAAACAATGATTTATTGAAAAATAGGTCGTCCGTCGACCCCGAACTGCACCAGTCTTCTTTCCTGGTCTATAATTCTACATTGGGTACGCGAAATCCGGCGAAATCGTATCTTGATTAAGGTACACTTCACGAAAAACTTTGAAATCCGTTCGTCAAGACTTCAGTTGGTGGAAGTTTATATACTCTCTGGGTTAGCCTCGCGAGATTTATCGAACGATAGTGGGTACCTACTCGCCTTGCCTCTTGGTGAGATACACGGGTCAGAGACTTATGTAAAACATGACCTGAATTGAATAATTTTGAATATAAACTGACGTGTTATTTTCTCTACGGAACTGTTCTGCAGCCTCTCACGAATCGGGAGCACGAGCTACCCACAACAAACTCGAGATTTTGCTTTTCAAGCTGTCGCGTGCTGCGCTTGAGCCAAGTTCTATGATCAATAACTTTTTATAGATGCATGCGCAGATATTTAGCTTTTCGATTCATTCCAGATTACAGGGTCTTAGATTCTGAGTTCTGGGTCATATAAAACATAAAATCTTACGTTTTATCCATACGAGGTCAATAGTATAATTATACAGCTTCCGGAATGAAATTTTTTAACTAGAATCTACAAATTGTACACGATCGGAATACTTCGTGTCATAATTTCCTGTTTCTTTCCTTAATTAGGTGTTGTTTCGGTATTATTTTTGCCCGAGGTTCCTAGCCGCATCTCGTTAAAGCCATTAACGTGAAGGCTAGACGTGGTCCGAAGGAAACTTGCGTCTAATGGATCCCCTGACTCGTCAGAGTAACTGACAGGTCTGTCTGCGTGTCTGACCTCGGTACTCGTGCGCACTCCCGCGCCTCGTCCACTCTTAACCCCGAGTATTACCGGTAATAAGGCGGTCTTAACGCCAGAGTTCAATGAGAGGGGGAGGTAATTGATAATGTTAACCGAAGAGGTTAATCCGCCGATTTATGGGCAGAGTGCGGCGTGGATTTTTCGGATTTGCCAAATTGAGGGATAATCAGACGATATAAATGATCCTTTCTCGTTGTAAGCGGCAAGGGCGAGATAAGTGGAAATAGAAAAACGTTCCGCTCTTCTAGCGGGAGATCAAAGCCGTGGCTGAACTAATCCCCGATGATACCGTGCGGACGTGCCGCGCATGTACTAGGGATCAAGCGCGAATGCCCTTCGCGTCTTAACCGCACTTCGTTAGCCGTAACCTGCTCTTATAACTTTGGTATACGCGGATCTCGCAGTCTTTAGTTCGTACCGGATTATTGTTGTTAACCATACGATTTCTTGCTCATTATTAAAAGTAGGGCGAAAAAATCCTTCATAATTTTACACAGCTGTTACAATTTAGAATAGAATTGAAAGAGACCCGTAATAATTGTCCTCGTTTTATAGTTTGAACCGAGAACTGCGGAGACCTTCTTCGTTGATTTTGTAGAATTATAATTTGAGTGACATTGCGGCTTTTTGACGGCAGAATAATTAGCTAATTTGTTCTTTAGCTAGGTGCTAACTGGTACGCAGGAGCATTAGATGCACAGATATACATTACAATGTTACCTGACCCCCCTAAAAAGTGATTAACAATTAGTCAGTCTCAATGATTGTCTGGGAGATTTACGGTGCGGTAAGCTTTCGCGGTTCGTTAGCGCACAATGAATTACACGGAATAGGACGCGGCGAATTAATAATGTTAATTATAATTGCCCTGAAATTTCTTACGTAATTGGCGATTCCCACCAGGCCGCATATAAGCGGTTGCGGGTACAGATGGCTTTTCTCTCCGCTTATATAGCTGGGTGTACCAATATTGTATCAGAGAGATGTGAATTTTACGTCCATTAGTGGCCAATCGACGACTTCGAGAATCAAACGATCGCTGTGTGGCGCACGAGCTGAAAATTAACCATCTAACACCCCTACCAACTACGGATTAAGTTCAATAGATTTCCGTGTGAACCAATGACTCCGTCCGGATTCCACATTCCTTGAATTCTAACCGCCAAGGTATTGGCGCTCATGCAAGTTTAATTAGTAACAGTAATGTCACGGGTATTTAACATGCTTGTCGCTTTGCGCGCGTGCACAAGAAATCGCAGCAGCTCTCGCGACCCGCTGCAGAGACGCGCATGCATCTCGCACTGGCTATTACAATATTCATAAGCGCTAGAAAATCCCCGGCATATAGCTATAGAGACTTGTGGGGCGATCGTGACATGTTTTGCTTCTGGGTCATTGACCCATGGCTTCGTGTTGTTTGACGATTTCTGGAATTTCTTCTGCTTTTATTCTATCATTTTATACGCATTTCTAAATATTATTTATTTATACTATACACGCGATTAGAATTAATCGAACCCTCGAGCAAATCTTTGATCAGACAAAGTCTTTCTCGGTTTCTTGAAAAAAAAAAATTACAATTTTTTGTATTTTATTTTTTTCCGCTTGTTTGTTTCCAGTTTCCCCGCCGCTGCCATTGAGAGATGTCGCAAGAGAGAAGGAACGGGAAAAAGCAAGGGAGAGAGAACGGGAACGTGAACGTGAACGTGAACGAGAACGGGAGAGGGAGAGGGAGAGGGAAAAAGAACGAGAACGCGACAGGGAGAGGGAAAGACAACAGGAACGGGAACGAGAAAGGGAGCGAGAAAGAGAGCGAGAAAAGGAACGGGAAAGAGACAGGGAACAGAGGGAACGAGAGAGACAACGGGAGAGAGAAAGAGAAAGAGAACGAGAAAGAGATCGAGAGAGAGAAAGAGAACGGGACAGGGAACGAGATCGTGAAAGAGAGGTGACAGCATGCGTAGCGGAACCCCCAGACGCCGTTCTGGTGTCTTCGTCTGCAGCCCTTCTCGCCCTCCAGAGGATAAAAGAAGCCTCTCTGTGAGTATATCGATCCATACGGAATTCCCTTATTAGAATCATTTCTCTCGTTCGTCCTACAGACTTCTTCTAAGGATATGTCAATTTATATACAATCGTAAGAAATACGCGTTGTACCTTAGGTCTAAAAGGGCGAGGCACCGAACCTTCTTGGCAAAAAAAATGTTCAATTTTTAAGGAACTTTGACAGTTTACGGAGTCAAAAAGTATTTGGAGAAAGAACAATCTCTACCCTCTTTAACTCGATACGCGCAAAATATATTTCGGTATGAAAAATTTATGAGCTGTCTGTATTTAATGCGGATCATCAAGTTCAATTTAAATATTCTATATCCACTTCGATACACGTGGCTTGCAAATTATGATACATTTTCCAACATCGTTGCGCTCCTGTGAATAACTATCTTGTTTTATCTGAAATTGAAACGTCAAACGTGGAAATACTACCTTGACTCCGACCACGGTACGCCCACGCATTGCGACCCCCTGCAGAGTTCCATGTCTCCGTAGGCAATTTACGACAAATCGCTGTGTTCTGATCAACGTGTAAAGGCATACACACCTACCTACGTGTATCAATTCATAAAATTTGTCTACGGAGAAAAGTCGTTGCTTACTCCGAGTCACTGCACTGTCTATGTGTTTGAGAAACCGCAATTCCATATTTTGAAAAACAGTAAAAATTCATCGATGCATTTCCCGTAGTCAGGCTTGGCGCTTATTGAGAAGGCTTTTATCTATGTTCGTAGAATTATTGCAGTAAATTTTTCACAACATTTAAGAAATCAGACTTGAAACATTAAACACTAGGCTTGCGTTTTATGTTCAATAAGCTGGCGCCGGTTGATTAAGGCAATACAGTGTGCGCTCGTAAAACCACAGGCCATGCTCACTCGCAGCTGGTTTTCCTTTCCATTTTATTCCCATTCTAGCTTAGAGTCATTTTTAATACGAAATGTTATTCTGCGGAGTAGAGAAATGTCCCATCAAAAACGAACTTGAGGAGACACTCGATAGTTATTTTTATCAGAGCCCTTCTCTCGGAATGCCAATACACCATATCATGCAGTACCTATATACCTTTACGACGTAATCACCGTAGTTTGACTGACCATTGTCGCGGCAATAAAGAAGAGTCTAAGGACGGGTACCGGCATAAGCTTAAAAAAATCGAAATGTGGAAGTAATAATGCCCTCGAACTACCAGCAAGACCAAAGTGCATATCGGAATACACAGAAGGGACAACCAGACAGGCGAGGAGGATGAGGCATATATAATTAGTATCAAATAATACTGCCGTAAACACAGAGTCTTCGCTGTTATGCAACCACTATCTTTACACGCAATTAAGAATAAGAACAGTAATCATACGACTCGTAGTTTCAGCCGGAGGTGGCCGCCAGAGCCAGTTTTATATTCGGCATTAGACTAGCGGTGTGAAGGCGGAGATATGCTGGCGAGGTGCGGCATATGGCATATACGGCATATATATGTGGCGAGTTACTTAAATGCTGGTCCGCGAGCCGAGTTAACGTACGAAAATTTCTAGTTACGATATAATTATTAGCAACGGAATGATGCATGAAGGCAAATTAGGAATTAGGAAGGTCCATCTCACTCACATTGCAAAGTCGAGATATTTTGCTCGATATAATTTCGAATTTAAATTTAAATTAGCCACCTTCTGACGAACGATAACCCCGTGCAATAATTTCAGATCGTTGTCGGTGCAGGTCGCGAAGTTGTTGGCGAGAGGCAGCGGAATTGCAGGATAAGATCGTAAGCACACAATGACAATGCGCAACACGGTAGCTCCCGAGCTGCAAACAACTTTCGTCTACCTTCTCAACCCCCGTTTTTCTTTATTTCCCTTATTGCGGTCTGGTTACATGTGCTTATCTCAACTTGAAATTTGAAAAACTTGTCTGGCTACGTTCCGTTCGCGCTAATTATCTCTTCGTTTTTATACCAGTTTCAAATGAGTCTAGTTACGCTCAAATTTCTCGCCAAAGTTATCGCTTCCTCTTGACCTCAACGTTGCACACTATCGCAAGATCATCATCATCTGACATCTTGAGCATATAGGGTGGACAGAAGATCTTCTTTCATCACATCCAGAGACGGTAGTCTTTTTAGGTTTATCGCGATCTGAATTTAGGCTCTGTCGAAGCAAAACTTTGTCTCATTCCCGGATGGCGAAGTCTTTGTGTAGAAATGGCATCCAAACGTGGTCATACTTCTTCATAGCTGTCGACGGATGAACGACAACAGAAATGCTCTTTGCTCTCGGCAAAGGCGATCCCCGCGGATATATTGGACCAAGGAATTCTCGTGTTTCGATTCCAGGCGCTCCCGTTATTGTCTTTTGCCGCTTGCCCGATGAATCTCGACTCCTGGGGAGACGGGCTCGGTCGACAGCTCGCGGAAAAACGGGGAGACAAATGGGGACAATTCAGCGAATCGTTCAACGCGCTAAGATTTATTCATCTTTGAATATGAAGACGCGGCAGCCGTACTCCGCGTCTTACTGCGCAGTCAGCTGCTGACAAAGTCGCAGAATTCTGTTATATATAGAAAATCCAATATCACCGAAGATAGGATAGAATGAAAACTAAGTTGGTTCGGCTCTCACGATAATCAATAGGTCTTTTTCGTCCAAGGTAAAAAATATTAACCTTCGAATTCCGTTCAGCTGTGAAAATTGAGGAAATCTTTTCTGACTCCCCGAAGTAGAAATCCTCTAAATAGTAAAAAAAAAATTGCACTAACTAAACATCGTTCTTTATTTATCCTACAGAGTATTCCATAAGCGACCAGCGCCCACGACTGGACTCGGGACGGGTGGAAGAGGAAACGGTGGCGTCGGAGGCGTCGGTGTCGTCGGAGGTAACGGAGGTGGCCTGGGAGTGGATAGCGAGTGCGGAGATGCATTGAAAAGACGTAAAGTACACCGATGCGATGTAGCAGGTTGTGACAAAGTTTACACCAAGAGTTCGCACCTGAAAGCTCACAAAAGAACCCACACAGGTAAGTCGATCTATTATATCGTGTGAAAAAGTATGTAAAAAATCTATATAAAATGTTGAAGACAATGTGTATGCGGTGTTGGTATGGCAAAATTGTATACCATTATATAAAAAGATAGTTATCTTATGTACAGATATAATTGGATAATTTATAACTCGCTCGTTAAATAGCAGCACGGTGTTTATTGTTTGTCGTAATACGCGACTGCAGTCGATAGTTCACAAATCGCGGCTTTCGTCACTCGATTAAAATACAGACAGCAAAGGTTCCGATAATCTCTGATGTGAATCACTGTATCGTCTATATAGGATAAGCTGTGAGGTTTGGCCAGGTATAGCTAGAAGATTGAGGCGGATGCAGTTGGCGGGGGTATAAACAGAGAGAATAATTGTACAAAACGTCGGGATAATCGGTGCATTGTTAAGCAATCGAGATTGGTATCGTAGTAGATTCATTCATAACAAGGTAACGTGTAACGTCTCTCGTACACGCATTGTTCCTGAGGGCATATAGGTACTACCTACTCGAGAAATATAAGAATACCGGTGAACTATACTACCTGAACAGCTCGCAACGATAAAGAATTATCTAAAAAAGGAGTTAATTAATGAGATTACGCCGCGCAGTTATTCGCTTTCTCATTTATTATGGATATAAATGCATCGCGGAGTTTGACGTAAATGGTAAAAGGAAATTACTATCCCACTGCGGTCGCTATGGGGAGCCTTGTTTTAATGCAAATTTCGATCGTTAGAAAACCTCTTCCCACCGTACGTCAGTGTCATCATTGCCAAAAAACAAACTGTCCCCTGCATGGGTCTCGTGAAAATTTTGAAGACCCCTTCGTCGAAATTTGCTTTCGAACATGTCACCATGTCTCTGTAGGTATACCTACATACCTTCATATATCATTCGCGAGATAAATAATTTTGCAGAACGGTAACGATCGAGCGAACGGTCGTACTTGAGCCTCGTTAAAACTCGCGTCCCTCGTGCCCGTGTTTCAAACTCACGGGCAGACGGTTCGGTGAATCATTGACTTGATCCAGGAGATGGGTGGTGGGGAGGGCGTGGTCGTGGGAACCAGGATCTTCCGTCTAGACCAGGGTGCACTATTAGGTTGCGGTGCTCAACTCGCGAATATCCTTCGAATCCCGTGTTAAAATCGAATTGGTTTCATATGCGAAAAAAAAATATAGTTTAAAAAAGAAAAAAAAAACATCTCTGTCTAGGCATAAACAATAATTGTAGCGAGAATTAACTGTGGAATAATTTGTACTTAAAAAGTGATAATTGTTAAAATAAGAGAAAAAAAAAAAAAAAAAAGAAAAAAGGAAAGCGTCTGGAACTAAATGAGGATTTGCTATCAAAAGGGAAGTAAAAAACTGGAGTTTACTTCAGAAGTATAGGTGCAGTCTGCTAGCAGGATTTCTATTTGCATAATATTTGCATATACCGCATTACAAATATTATAGTAAAGAGGGTTGTGGCTACCTACTAGTAGGGTCTTTAATGACCGTGGATACCAAGCTTCAGCGTAAAGGAGTGTACCTTGGAGGATTACGCAGCAAATTACAGTTGATGTAGTCACTGCGAAGCAAAGATAGTAAAGGGAAACAAGAAGCAAGAAAGAACGGTAAAGACGTACCTACTAGGGTTTCACGAGTGCTAGCTAATCCCACGGTTACTTGAATAAATAACATATGTTTAATGTCTTTTCCGATATTTCTACCTCTCGATATTAAATGACAATTAATCTTCCAATCTTAGGGGTAAAAAAAAAAACGTGCATTTATATCACAACAGGAAGTCGTCAATAATGCATTGTGTCGAATTTATGAATCCGTTCAGATCGCGTATAAGCGCCTTTTGCGTTCCGAGTCGTAAACTCGATGGTAAGAAAACGTAGAGTGATCTTACGATAGCGTGATGTCTGACGGACAGGAGGATGGCCACGGGAGGATATCCCATGTATTAATTAAGACGATTTAACCGACGCATAAACCAGACAACCTCGTATCGCTTCAATCCAAGTTACGCCGTTCGATTTCACACACAGTTTAAATCTCGTTGAAGTCAAGTTCACCTGATAATGTATAAAGCATACTTTATGTTTCTGACAAAATCTCAGAGATTCGTTGATGATGCACGGATAATCAAACTTCTGTATCAGATAAATTTCTATAGGACTGTGAAAAAATAAGAATACTTATATGCGCAAAATCGGAGATGTAACGATCTGTCATGTAAGAAAGTATATAGTTGGTTCGTTGATTTGCGCAAATTCACCGTTACGAAATTATAGCTGCGGATGTAATGTATTTCGTAATTTAATTTCAACACGTATTTCAGGTATAGCCATATGATAACCGTGACACTAGACAATCTTTCTCACGTCGAGATTGCAACTTAATTTTAATTCGACGTTAGACGTCAAGTAGTAGGTATATTTCTTACAAATACCATTACTTTTGTACATTTTTACAGTTACTTAATAATTCACTGAAATTGGATTCTAGATAATTACCTATACAGGCATATATGAGAATTTTCAATATGAATATAATTCTTTTGAATAGATTATAGATAGATTATAAATATTTATCGATTATCACATCCGTTATTTTATTTCTCATGCGATAAACGCATATATTCAGCTATTAGTATAAAGACAAACGATTTTTGTTCGGTATAGACCGTGATAAATAAATTATAGACAGTCACTCGACGCGCGTGGACATAATTCCTCTATACCTAAGACCCACGTCTTATACGATCAGGCTTAAACATAACGTGCCAAGATCCTCATAGCCGGTAATTAAATAATTAAGTCTCGCTCCGAAGCTTACAGGTGGCTATGTCTATGCCGGGCAAGAAGTATGTACATAATTCTATCACGTATGCCGGACAACACTAACACCTGACCGACAATGACTGTCATGTTTCGTTGGCAACGGGAAGCGCTAAAGATCCTTGGGCGTGATGCTCGGGTTTTTCCTGCGGGAGGTCAGAGGCCGTGTCCGGGATGTGAAAGATCGGTGGGAGGCCGATGGGATTGTCTTGATATTTAGGCCTGAGGTTAAAATCTGCGATTTAGCCAGTAGCTTTTCGTCATGATTGAGTCATTGCTAAATAAATATTAACGGAAATTTATACCAAATGCCGGACCTTGAAGCCAGTCCGGATACTCCGAAAGCTAAAGTCTGTCATTTTTCTCAAGCCATAAACGTTGGAGAGGCATTATACATGGGAAATCACGTATCACGATCCTCCCACGAAATTTTTGCATTCAAAAAATTGACACCTCGTGCTATCCTGACGAAATTAGAGTCTAGGTTAGCCCGCGATCCCAGAAAACCATGAGTCCGGCTTAAATCCGTGAAGGAGTTACCTAATGAGGTCGCGGCACGAACTGAAGCATTTTTCTCACGGACATTCGGCGAAGGATTACTCAGGGACGACGGCTAGATTAGACGACGGTGTGAACCTTGATGGATTTTGGGCGGATCCCTAAATCTTTTCGGTCGAGCAAACATACGCGTTAGCCGCGAACCTCTAATCAAGGAGGTACTCGAGACTTTAATTCGCCTCATTATACCAACGAGCTCTGCAGTCCCAGAGCAATTCTCCATAAACGCCTAGGCAAGACGAATTATTCAAAAGTCTCTTAGCCAGCCAGCCCGGAGCTGAGATCATTAACTATACCAAGGCGTCTCCTAGATGACGTCTTCTAAACCAACGAGCGTTGAATCCGGGTTTTTGCACCGTGACACCGTGAATATCAAAGGCAAAACGCTCTCGTATAGTTCGTGAATATATATATCTAGCCGTCAAAATTTCTCATTCCAAGCACAAATCTATCATCCGAGAGACATTTAAGACGCGATATTGTGTACTGACCAGTCAGTAATCCTGTCTACGTATATAAGTATTCGTGTACGTCTTGCATCTTGGAAGTCTCAGTTGCTATAGCTGTGATTCATATGCTCCGAAAGAACGGTAGACGTTGGTGATGCAGTTTACTAATGAGATCACCGAGGTAACGCAGTGTTAATCGATGGCGCAATAAACATACTATGAATTGAAGAAAAGAGAACAGAAGAGTCCAATCAAAAGGCATTATGTATTAGCAACAGAATTCATATATCACTTTTCTCCTGGCTATAGGAATAGAAGACATATGCGCGTACTCAAAGACTCGTATATTATCGTGCTACTTGTAAATGGTTAATTACTCCCAATTACGGTACCGTGCAAGCCATTATGTGCTTCCGTCTAATCGCACTTTATATATCCTAACGATTTCGCAGGATGATATCCGACCGATTCTTTCTAATCAGCTTAGCCAGGTTTACTTTATTATAAAAAGCAGCCAATGATATCTTATAAGCTAATCCGACCACCATGAAAGGAAATTCTGAACCTTCATGAATTTCTTGCTAAATATATCTGTGACCGTTTCACAAGCCTAATATGCAAAGAATCACGGCAGTGATTCTACCCAGCTGCATGGAATATGGAATGAATTATAAGCGAGAGATATATCGTGAAAGATGGCGTCAATCGATAAGTGTCTATATGTAGGTACGATGTAAATTGCAGTAGATGTATTGTCGACACCCATCAGAACTGTCTCTTAGAACGTCAACGAGTGACTTGATTTTCGAGTATGATCTACGATCGTTGACTACCTAGTGTCACTGGTGTCACTCCACTATCGACAGACCCAGTTCCCAGGGGGCACTCTGGTTCTGATCACGATTAAATTCAAGCCCTCTTCGATCGTTGCCCAAGCAAACGATCACTTTGATTGACAGGTGGTAAAACATGTCTTGAAACTCGTATAGGGCAAACGAAACTCTCGGCAATCAGTGCCTCGAATAAATTACGATTTTTTTTCTTAACAGAAAACTCAAATTCAAACCAACTGCGCATGGTCTTGCAGTGCCTGCAATTTTAATGATCCTACATCGTCGATGATGATAATTAACGTTGATTTAATTTATAAATATGAGAGCGTTTCAACACGAAGAATACCTTTTCATGGGCACAATGATTTATCCCTGGACCAACCCATTTCGATTTATTAATAACTTTTGTTTGTTTTTTTATCAACGGTTTCTTATACTTTCACTGGCCGTCAAATTAAATTCGTGACAATATAATTTATGATCATGTATAAATACTTATAACTGCAGCGATAAAAAGGTTAATGATTTTATTAAGCCTGAAAGAGTTAAATGATTCTCTGCATTGAAAAAAATAAGTGATAAATGAGGGTTGCCATCAAACGTTGACTTCGCCTCCTATCTCTTACAATTGGACGTTGATGGTTAACTACGTCATTAAAGACGTATTACATCGAGTTTATTACAATTTATTTCTGCCAACTTACGCTTGTGAAAATACTTATTTCGAGTTATTAAAAACTCTTTCGAAATCTGTTTGAAGACCGCGAGAAACACGTTATTTCATCCTATTCATATCATCTTACCCATGAAGATGTTCGCTTTGAGTGACAATATGTTAATTATTTTATACCGACGAGCGACGTTGGTCATCAAGCAAGCCACGTTGCATAATATTGACATAATCTCCTCGTGAAAGATTTAAGAAAACATGTGATCACTTTTTATCGTATAAGATTCCATTCGTATCGGGATCTTTTCGCCCGGTATAGATACCTCGCCTGATTTAATAAAGAACGATTACCACATCTCCAAGAAAACTCAGACTATGAATATAATTACCAACATAATTTCAATTGTGGTTCTCGACTCTTATAATCTCAAAGAAACCGGATTAGAATAATATAGGAATGAATCGACCAGCAATACTACGTAAATCTAGAATAGCTTAGAGCCTATTGTATGCCAGGCGTGCAGCTTCTTACTCTCCTATACGCAATAAGAATCAATCACCGCATCGACAGCATTACCGATTTCCGTATATATTGGCCCTTTTGGATCGCTGTATATATGAATCTCCATACGGAAATATGGTTCGATGGCAGTCAACCCATGAAAAACTAGCATTATCAAAGTATGCCAGATATACCGAGAATATTCGGTGACGCTGGACGGTCCGCTTCCTACGGTAAAACTAACACAGGCGCGCACCACGTGCCTGAGACTCGTTCGGCAGGGAATAAAGGTGCCAATAGCATTGCATCCCCTCCCGAACAAACTTCACGCACGCGGTTCGCGCCTGTGTTGGTTTTACCATAGGAAGGGGACCGTCCAGTGTCACCGAATATTCTCGGTATGTATAATTCACATGCTTCAGGATAGGAGAATATAGGAAGGTATGACCATGTAGACAACAAATCTCCTTAGATTATTATCAGATTGTCACTGCCCTATATTTCATCATAGCTTCGCATACGTTTGTCGTCCTTTTCTCGACGCCGACAAGGGCGTATGGGGTGGTAAGGTCAGGCCATATTCGCCCTCGGTTATAACGTCGTTTATCGATTCTCGTTTGCTATCTTCGCGTACCAGTTACTGCCGCGTCAATAGGAAACACGTGAACATGCCATATCCTCCAGGGCTTGCCTGCGACTCCCTGCCAGGAAATCCTTTGCTGTCACAAACTAGATAACGATTTAAACAACTTCCGATCACTTCTCGCAGGCGATTTTTTAGTCGCGTAAAGGAAGGGCTACTCTATACCCTCCGCTATAACCAATCCGGACAATGCGACTAGCTCGGGACTAGACTCTGGGTTCTGATTCTGAGTTAGATCATGAAAGAAGCTACATGCGTGCTATGCCGATCACGAGCAGGCATTACCTCATCGATAACCGTTATTTCCGTCGTTGAGAGGAACAACTCTACGGCGAAGACCTCATGTGGCGGTGGTGCAGACTTGAGACTCGATCTAGGGTGCGGTATCGTTGGACCTAGCACGATTTTCATAAAGCGATGCACGATGCGGTATCATACCTATATGAAGCAGGATTAAATATGTTTTTTTCTTTTTTATTGTTACAGGGGAAAAGCCGTATCAGTGTACGTGGGAGGGATGCACGTGGAAGTTTGCGCGATCTGATGAATTGACGCGGCATTATCGCAAGCACACCGGACAAAAACCGTTCAAGTGTCACCTGTGCCAGCGTTCATTCTCTAGAAGTGATCATTTGTCTCTTCATATGAAAAGGCACTGATCGCTGTAACTACGTTTTACGTCGGACGATATTATTTATACGACGACGAGTACATTCGGGACCTGATGAGCCCCTCCCCGAGGATAGAGAATAGACCAGGTGAGAAGAGGACGGGTCGAGGAGGGGAACACTAGAAAAAAAAAACGTTCACTAGATTTAGAAGTTAGGAAGAAGAGAACGATTTAGTTGAGTGGTTTACATTATCGGAATAACAAACCCACTATAATATATAAATCTATATTGCGCCGTACTTTAAAATTCTATGCTGAAACTTGCACCTATATTTTACCGGGGTAAGAAGAATCTATATACAGACAAACGAGGAGTTGACTAAATAAAACTCTCGAAAAGATGAAATGCGGCTCGAATTCTATAATATGGGATAGAGCAATATTTTGGTCTAAAGTATACAGGGAAAGGAAGAAGCGGCTGCGGGTTCAGCATAATACGATGGAAAAGAATTCTCTGTTTCTAGCTAATTATTTTATTTTTATTTTTATTTTTAATTTTTTAATTTATGTTATTATTATTATTATTATTATTATTTTATTTTTTTTTATTTTTTTTTTCTTTCTTGTTGTTTGTTTAATTCCAATTTATTTAATACGATTAAATAAGGCCAGCTCAACTAGTCTAGAGCGTCATTATTATCTACTGTCAAAAGAAAGAAAGAAAGAAAGAGAGGAGGAGGAGGAAGAAAAAGAAAACAGTAAAAAAAAATAAATAAATAAATAAAAAAAAAATAGAGCCAGTAAAGTAATATTTTAGAATAATAATTAAGAAGTAATAAATAAAATAATAATTAATTAAAGTAAATATATAGCTATGTATAAAATAAAGTAAAATAAAGACTCCGGGGACGGAGCTTGGGACTTAGCATGCTCAGTTAAATGAATAAAATCGTGATCAATCTAATAAGCAATGTGAACAATTAGGTGAATTAGATAAACTATTCAAAATGCACAAAGAATTTCGCGTTTAGGAATGGACAATCGATATGAACCTGTAAATTCTAAGAGCCAGTATTAGACATCTATACTCTTAAATCACTGTAATGAATCATACCTCTTCAATAAGTTTTCGCGTAATTATAATCTATATCTATCATATAGGTACTACATACAGTGCGAAGATATATAATTATAAATATACCCCACGTATAAACGATCTGCGTTTATTATTTAACGATCATATTGGTAATAATCGATCGAAATATTAAACCAATATACGTTCTAAATGAAATAAAATCTATATCTTATTATATAGAATGCCAGTTAACGGACAGTATACATATATAGTATATAAATATATATATATTAATACGATATTATATGACTATCTATTTTATGCTACGACCTAGCGAATACGATATGTACCTACTTGTTTAATCTCAGCTCAAAGTTCATGTTAGGCTGTTGACTGCTTGAAGGTGCCTAAATCTCGTAAGCGCTGCAGATATACGCGCATATAGCATAGGTATGGAAGTGACATTTAATTGACATTTTAATTGAGAAAATCGAGAAAGATTTATTTGTCATTCTGTAAATATTAGAGAGAAGAAGAAGTTTTCAAAATCGCGAAATTTTTATAGTTAAATAAAATAAATAGATAAATCTATAGTATTCGTTTAGGTTTTAGACCCATTATTACCTTTGCTAATTACGCGACGTCTGCGCAATTACGAAATGAAGCAGTAATCAAGCGAGTAGCTAAGGGCAACGGACGAGTTCAGTATCGTTCGTGTTCAAAGCTGTATAGATCGGCTGTTCTGCATTCATTATTATAATAGCTAATATTTTATTTTCTTAACAATCGATAAGTAATAAATATACTAAAGATAGAGAAAACTTTGAAACAATGGAACAAGATGCCAGTATATACTAGAGCCAGTTATCATAAACCTCTACGTATAAGATTAATATAAACCACAATCAATTAACAATTATTGCATACGCTATACTTTATCATAGGAAATAGTGCCTTCTAAGATTAAGAAGTCCAAGTAGTATATACTAAGCTATAATCTTATTTCTGTTACTAGTGCCTTAAAATTAAAATCGCGTTAAATCTGCGAATTTTATTTATATATCTTTCCGATCATCAAATCGCCGAATTTTTTCATTACTACCCCCAGTTCGCGGTAGCCACAAAACGCGATGAAACGACGTATGGCTTATCGCTTAGGGTGTAGATTACATTAATTTCGGTATCTTTTGAGTCATGAAATTCAATCCTGAAGCCGAGGACCCGCCACCCAAGATGCTGTTCGCGATCCCGATAAGTGATACTATTCTAGCTCTAACTTCCTTCTATGGAATTTCTTCAGCGGCTAGGCGTCAGTAACCTGAGTACTGATCTACTGATGAGTGATGTTCACTGACACCATGACGGCACCATATTCGACTATTGTCATTTTTTTCATCAGTCGCTCTGGCATTCGCTTTATGATTTTCACTAGCTTTTAGATCTGACCTGTACGGTATCACGATTAAAGAAATATCTTCCATCCATCCTTCATACCCCTCCAGTTTCATTCTTTCTTTCTATCTTTCTTGCTTTCCCTCTGATTGCCATGACATGACCCCGACGAACTTTGGATTAAGTAAGGCACGCGACAGTTTGATCATGATACCCTATATATTGAAAATGATTCAGCAGTTCTAAAGCTAAAGCGAGGTGGAGTAACGCATATATACTGTGGTGGTGTAAAAAAGTCAAACAGAAATCTTACAGATGTCCATAAAATCAAGCTTAAGCCCAGCTTATTTCTTATGGTAATACACGCCTATTCAATTTTCCCTAGATGGGCATCTATGAATGAATAGGAAGTAAGCAAAGGAGTTTTAGCTGAATGCAAACCGTTTTCTTTCAAGGCCCCACCCAAGAATATTTGCATTTCAAGTGCCTTAAGAAACACCACCAGACGACTAATTAATTAAGGTTACACAGTCAATTCATTATGAAAATTCAACGGTAATTAAACGCGATCAGCTAGACCACGGTATTGCAGATTTTTCATATTTCTCACCCCCTTTTTATTCTCACATTTCGCGAATATCATGTCTAATAGTAACTCTCTTATATTTCCGTCTCTTTTTCTTCTTCGACACTCCTCTGAATAAAAGTTTTTACTCTACTGTGGTATTCCGCTCGTATCAACTGATATGTAATTTAAAAAATAAATTCAATCGAACACACCCATAGTTTTTTTCGGAGATTTCAATCCTCCATCATTACTTTCCATGTCATTATCATAGCCACATGAGATACTGTTCGTAGGCGAATTAATACACACCTTCATAAAACCTATCATTTATTACTAAAATGGTACTTCTAACTGCTCAAACCTCTTTGGTGCTTTTGTATGTATTAAAAAGACATTAATTAATCTATTTTCGATCGGAAACCGACAATACGTTAATTCAAATGATCAGCCAGATTGTAACAGGGCTTTGAAATTGACGAGAAAGCTTATTACATCCTTAGTAATATTTTGTAAACTTATCTGATATAGTAATAAAATAGTCGAATAATAAATGAAATATGTAAGCGTTAGCCGAGTTCACGTAAATGGATAAATGGAACTATTAGCCCATAAGTTGCAATAATAATTATTGTAAAAAGATTGTAAAGCTAGTTGAAGTATAGAAATTCATACATAGCGTATTATAGGTATGTATACCCTAATATAATTTTCTTTGATAACTAATGGGGGCCAGTAATTCTCTCTCGGATCTCGCACGGATTTATACACTATACGGCGCGCGGTATACGACGCGACATTCTAATTTTATCAAGACTCGAAAGTACGTCATTCGCTTTTTCGCCCGATCATTATTCTCGATTATCTTCTACGAGCTTTTCCTTAATTAAAACGCTCATGCAAATCCCATTTATTCTTCCTTGAGGAGTTGAGGTTTCAGTCAAAGCGAATGGCGTCCCAATAGTCTCGACGTTTAAAAAAAAAAAAAAAAAAAACCACGCAAGGAGAACTTCCAAGATGAATTGGTACTTGTAAGAGTAATTAAACTCGGTACCTTTGCGGAGGTGTTCGAAATAATAATAAAATAAATGAATAATTTTAAGTGATACGATTCGAATCGGAAAGAGCCGACCTACCTGCGCGCCACTAACTATTAACTGTTAAGTAATATAATATACTATTTACGTTGAATATAGAAATAATAATGTAAAACAATAATATATTACGAATCACTGTATAAACAAAGGCATTATTTTCAACTATTTTAACTTTTGACTACTATATTATGCGTTGCTTAAAGAATATTATTGCTATATTATTACGTATATATATTATATCACACGTTCTCACATATTGAGATGTTCACTAGCGTATAAGAATTATTAGTTATTATATTACATTACATGTAAATGAGGTTGTAATTATATTCTCATCATTGTTATTAATTGATGTATTTGATTTGGATTATTTATTTATTATAACGATTAAAGACATAGAATATGTATCCTGCGCAAAAAAAAAAAAAAAAAAAAACAAACAAAAAACAAAAAACAAAAAACAAAAAACGAAAAAAAAAAAAAAAGAAAAAAAAAATTAGTAGAATTTATTAATGTATTAGAAGAGTCTGTTTCTATTTCTTTTCTCTTACTATACTATATATTATATTATATATATATATATATATATATATATATATATAATATAAGTACGATGAAATATTAAATAAATATTTGATATTGGCCCATGATTCCTAATAGGAGTAAAATACTGTATTATATACAAATCTGACATAATATGATAAAATGACACATAATATGTTTTTATGTTAAATTGTTGGGTTGTGTGTTGTACATATTATATTATATTCAAAAAGCATCGCGTGTGGTAGCACAACATTACACTTATATCCATAGTTTTTATTATTATTGAAATGATGGTTACATATTTTAGATATATTATTATTGTATTTGGCAGGGTTATGAGATTAAAATTGAGAAAAATTACTCTACCATCTATCTATTTACTGCTAACGAATTGTTTCAGCCTGGTTATATAAAATTAAACCTGAAGAGAAAAATTCGCGAAAATTGAGATCAACAGGTACACAGAAAAAAAAAAAATTGACTTGAGCCAAGAAAATTATTCTTGATTCAAGATTTTCTTGGCACGAGAAAAATTTTGATTTGATCCGAGAAAATTTCGGTCTTCATTTTTGGACCGCAAAATTATCTTGAATCAACATTTCTTTCTGTGTATGTATAATATATCCCATCGTAGATATATGTATGCCAGTATTTTTTCAGGCTTACATTGCGCCTCATAAAATTCAGACGATTACCTTCAGCCAATATGAGACGGGGTTTATATATCTGGGCATAAATTTTTGTGACATTAAACCGGCCCCCAGACATCGAGATAATTAAAGTCCTTGGGCTTTACGCATTTATGGATGCACTTCCAGAGATAAGTTCTGCCCCAAGCATAAAGGTAGGTTTACACGTGTTTAACGCCGGGCAAACGAACGCCATAATTTATTGTATTAGTCGTTGCAAAATTCTGCGAACTGCCCTTGGCGAATTGTTCAGCTTACGACACCATGCAGGCGCACCCAGTTTTCATACCCTATAGTACGTTAAAGGGGAGGATATGCTATGCGGTGAATGAGGAATATTAAACCATACGGTTTAGACATCGCTTAGCAAAGCTGCGCGCTACTACTTCAACTTGGATGAATAAGCACATATCTTTTCGCCTCTCGGAGAATAATCAATTTCGAGTCACGCCAATGCGGTGCAATGCGGCGCGGAGCCCATCCCCCCGGCAAAGATCAGTAGCAGAAACTAAGTGGTCCATTATTGCCATGTATGGAGAACGATTGGTGTGGGTAAAGGGAAATGCATCCTACGTAGCAATTTATCCGCCGCAATACATACGGTAATTCTCGCGAAACTAGACTAATGTCGACATTACTATTACGGCTACTGAAATATGAAATCCAGGGTTCGTGTAGCTACGCTAGCAACTTATAACTCAGTCCAGGGCAATACGCGAGAGTCAGTGCCACCGTAATACCGCCCATGCGAGATCAGGCCTCGGCTCTCCATACGCTCACCTATCTGCCAACATAATTCTGCAAACCGAGCTTGTTTCGCTATGATAAATGTCTTGGCGTAACTCAAAATACAGATATGCTGCACTATCTCTTAAGATTCGCAGGATTATTGCAGGGATGCTGTAACCTGACTATATGGATGAAGTAGGCGTAATTCTCGCCCCGCAGCAAATCACGTCTAGATGAAACAATCATTACTCGTAAACCCGAGTAGTCTCAGTTGCTATACCTTCATTTAAGATTTATATATTATTTACCACGATGTAAATATTCCGCATATTGAATGCCGTATTTATGAGTAAAGGTGGATAAAAACGTGCGGTGTTCGATGATATTTTCACACGGAATCGCAAGGCTGTGCAAGTCGAGGTTTTAATTGTCCTATTAGTATTTTCAACTGGACGTAAATATTCTGTATAAAATTGGATCGAATTATAATACCGGGACAAAACCGGCTAATTAAACGGCCATTTACCAGGTGTGGCTCAGAGTTTATAGTGATAACTGGAACAACAAATCTAATTAAAGCTAGAGCAGTACTACCAAGCGTAAAAAAGTATTCTCTTAGGAATACCTCTATGTTCATGGATATACAGCCGTTCCAACCCGCACCTAACACCGTTCTGCTCTTGAGATTTATAGAGTTGGGTACAGACTTGGTAACTAATGCTAAACCACTGAGCTGCAGCACAGATACAGGGTATAATTGTGGGTGTGGACAGAGTTGGAGGCTCATTAAGAGCTTGCACTTTTCAATAATCAATTACTTCCATCAAGCTTAAACTTGGAATGCGAATACACCAAAGATAAGATTCGATTTTTGTATCGTTTTCATCCCCCTATTTTCGGAAGTAACCCGAGTCGAAATTTAGCCCCTATTTTGATCCTCTCAGCATCTACCTCAACCTCTTTAGACCCCGCTATCACCTGAAGCGCCTATTTTGAACCTCCAGGCCCTCCGTAGCCAAAATTTAGCGCCTACTTTAGTACTCATAGCGTACATATGCATCTCTTTGAACACCGATCGACCTCGAGCGTCCGTTTAGGACCTCCAAGTCCTCCGCAGTCATAATTGCGGACCTATTTTGATACTCACAGAGCTCGATCAAGTGTCGAGTATACTCGAATGATAATAAATATTGAAATCTACACTCAGAAAATGATTTATTTGAATCCGGACTTTGTTTAAAATATAATTTTCACCAAGTACATTTTCATCTTTGGCAACCCAATTTCTTTCGTAACAATAAAAAAATGTATTTGCTTCAAAAAAATCTCTAATTGGCGGAAACAGAATCTACGGAATAAATATATTTAAAGTGAACAAATCTTCTCACTGTCACAAATATAGTTTGGCTGCCACAGATAAAAATTTACTTGCAGCAAATACATTTTTGCAATAAGTCAAAATTCAAGTAAATCGTTTTACTGAAAATTTCCGTGTAGAAATTTGTTCGGTAATTAGGCTTAATTGACAACACAAAGGCGCCTATCAGGATCAGTTGTGGATTATACAATAATAAATCCCAATATCACTGCTCGATCGGTTTACCGGATTTGTAAAATATGAAATACATAGGTTACACTGTTAGAGAAAAAAAAAAAATGTTCCAGGAAACGAAGTAAAATTTTTACGCTAGTTTCAACACTGTTTTTAGTTCTTGCGACAGAACGATTTGCCACTGTGAGTGAATTTATGTTGTTTTAACTAAAAAAAAAAAATTGCCGAAATAAACATAAAAATTATAGTGGACCTTCTGAAACATTTTTTTTACATCAAAATGGTATATTTAATTCGGATAAACACATATGACCGCGTAAACAAAAAATATATCATATAATATTCAGTAATTAATCGTAATAAAATATGCAAGGACTTTAATCTAGCCCTGCAAATGAAACATTTTGATGTCATTGAAATATCTCGAGTAACAACTTGACACTTTGATAGGCCCTGAACAAGTAAGAAAGTGTTGAGTCCCATGCCATATGGTAGTTTAGCGTAGTGGTTAGGGCGTGCGACTAGAAATCGAGCGGACGTGGGTTCAAATCCCGGCGGGGACTAATAATGCGGCGGTTTTTTCAATGGATGTAAAATGCGGTTTCATCGATATAATGCGTAGGTTCGGTCAATTGACGATAAAATTCGTAAAATTTGCTACTTTTTTTTCTACTATCATTACTTTTTAATTGCACGAAAATAAATTACGGGCTCCGATATGACGGCTAGCCCAATCTTCTACCGAGATTTCTACTAGGGAGCCGGGTTCTACGAGGTTCTCGCGAGGTTCTCGTGACATCCTCATTTGACCCTAAAATGCTGCATTTGTCTGGTAACTACGAGTTTTAGGCGCTAAAGAGGGTTTCAATTCCCATACAAAATAAACCTCTCTAGACCCTCAAAAACCTCCCAACGGTAAAATTTTGAGGTTCTAATGAGGCGTTAAATTTCGACTCGGGAACACTATAAGCATCATACGCGGTCATCGAGCCGTTTTGGCCGGGCGTGTGCTCCTTGGACTCCAAGAAACTGGTAGTTATCCACGTTCTTGGACAATGTGAGGAAAAACCATACACAAACGTGTTTGTATATAAGGAATGATGGGTAAGAAACGGCGCTCGATACTTGACCACAACATCAACAACTGCTACCGCGTGCACGAGCCATCTACGCTGAACAATTAATAACGCCGCCATCTTGACAATAAAGAGGTTTTTCACTAATTTCGAAGAAATGAGAATCACACATCCCGCAGTGCGAGAGCGCGGTAACCTTGGTATTTCTTATAAGTTATATGGATTGCCAAATCATCTGACGGTTGAGTAGTTCGATAAATATACCTATTCTTGCACAAGATTATGGATCATATAGAAAGATTTATACTAACATCAGTAGTGTGAAATGATTTTCGGAAGCAACCAATGTGGGTATACATTAAATTACATATAACGGATGTAACGGAATTTCTATTGCATCCTCTTTGTTCTGTTGGTTCACACAGTCGTTTGAGGCCTATGTGAGATTTAATCGACAGGCAATATCGTAACGATAAAACTTTAATAGCGCTGTCAGCATTGCGTCACTACTACTCACTAACCAAGCCAGACGTTTCGATGTATCTGTGCCCAAAACGAAATCCTGCCAATCTTCTTGATAGACTATAACATGACCTAATTTCAAAGTAAGCAATGCTCGCTATTTCCATAACGGAAATGTGAAATGTACAGAAACTTATTCCAACGCGTTTAGATAGCTGGAGTCTCAAATTTCGTGGTAACTACCCAGTTTTCTCATTAAACGATATAATGTTGAATTTTAAGCGGTGGGGTGGACCAATGATCAACTGGACTGTTAATCACAGTCAATTTCCATTTAATCGAGGCCAGCAAGATTGATAGCATCACTTTGTGATCGTAACAAATTATAGACGTATCGAATGTACAGTTGATTGCGTAAAGCTAAGGTATTCCCTGACATTAAGATTCTTAAAAGGGTATTACGAGGTATAAACCAGTAGCGATTCCCAACACGTGTTTAGAACTAGATCACAACGTCCCTCAGCATGTGTATATGTCGATTAGATTGACGGAGGTAAAAAAGAAAATCTATTACAATTATCTAACATAGCACACTGCCAACGTTACAAATATGGCTATAACAGTCCATTACCCTTTATGTACTTACATACTTATAAGATATAACTTTGAAGCGCCACTCGCCGCCAGAAGAAGTGAGATCTTCATTACTTAGTACGGTACGATGGCGCAAAGTTATGATTTATTGAGTATGATATTCGTAAAACAGAACCTGGGGAATGTATCTCGTATGTATAGGAAATCCAGAACTTCGCCGCTATCTTTAACCACATCTGGTATACGAAAACTAGGTTTATCGTACCACTCAAACGGCCAGATTTGCATTTGAGTATCGCCGATGTAATTGATAATCAATTATCGTGCCGACGCGTGGGTTGAAATCTACTAAAGTTACCAATTGAACAGGTAAGTTAACACCTTGCACCTCGGTACTTAAGGGTTGTTTTTTTTTTTTTTTTGTTTTTTTTTTTTGTTTTTTTTACAGGAGTATAACCGTCATTGCCTATAAATGCACATAGGTAACCTGATACTCTATAGTCGACTAAGATATTTTTCTCGATATATGTGGACTGCGGTGCTGGAATTATCCAGTTATTGAGTTATATATTATATGTGATAGTAGTAAGTTACTTAATCATGTAAAAGAAAAATGATTAAGCTGTCTTTAAAATACAGCGATATATGCAGGAGTTCTCACGATATTGCGATTATACCTTCAGAGTTTATACCGTTAGAGACGATTTATGTATACGTTATTTTTCTTTTTTTTTTCTTTCTTTCTTTCTTTTATTGATCTTCGACTGCAGATAGTTTCGACCAATGCGGGTAATAGACGAGTGAATAAATTTACTTCAATGAAAGTTACCAAAAGCAAAAAGAAAGAAAAAAGGTTCGCGACTAAAAGAGACGAGCTAGTTTCGACGACGAAGTTAGATTAATGCTAGGCTAAGGTCGATTATTTAAACGTTTTTTTTTTTTTTTTTTTTTTTTTTTTTTTATTCCTGTACTTGTTTGTCTCGTCAGAGAAACCTTATGGGATCAGGAACGTCTATTGGTTACGATGAATCTATGCATTAGATTTTAGATATCGCATCCCGAGGAAACCTCTCGTAAATGCGGCACTCGCATTTCACCTGAAGCATCTGCCGACAAGTACCACACTTCCTATAAGGTCTATCCTTAACCACGAAGAGATGCTGCAGCGCGAACCTCCTCTGTAACAAATGTATGTCGCGTACCTGAACGACGTCTTCGACGACTCTTTAAATACTAGAATCGTGCCTTACCGCGATGTAACGCAAAGGGGATATTCTCAAGTACGAGTATAAGGTTGTTCAAATACCCCGACCGATAGAATCGTGTTACTCCATTTGCAGCTGTCGAGGCGTGAGGAGAAAATATTTATCCCCCGTACCTTATGATACAACCAGGTGAATACATCGAACCAATCAATACAACCGCTATAGATATAATATATAAATCGAAATTTAGTAAGAAAATCAAGAACTCATGATCAAAATGTATTCAAGCTCTGCAACCTGTGAGGCAATTTCTTCTTTCTGCTATATATAGGTGTGCGTATAATACTGTAATGAATTCACGTATGGAAATAACAGTTTCGATTTATCATCAACGCAGGTTAATCATCATTTCGACGCAGATGTGCTGCTGCAGGACGCGCATATATAGGTATATTTCTCTGCCCGTCTGCATCAATTAGAGAAATTATATTTTCTGAACTAATATGGACTTTATTACCATCTGATTGCTCATCATATTACTGTAAAGGTAAGTACTAACGACGATAATTGCGATGATTATACCGCGAATCAAGTTTGCGTGCGATCAGAGTTTTATCTCCGATTTATTGGGCCTCAGATATAGGCATCTTGTTTTATAACGTAATTCATTGCTTCTCCTATATATATATACATATATGTATACGACCAGGTATAGGTATATAGGTGCAGTACATACGGTGATATTTCACTCACCATAGCTTACGCCCTGCATATAATAGTTGCACGTTTATGGTGTTATGGAAGCTTGCTTGAATCTAAGTCTATAGTAGATTTTGTTATAAGCTATATATATGCGTGCACTATCATTGGCAAATTATCACCCCATATCCAAAGCCCATGTAAATACTCCTGCAATTAAACATTCAGGTTCAAAATTTTATATTGCAGTCACTCATCAAACGATTATACCCGGACAATAAATCCTCGGCTCAGAGTCTGCGGCGAAACGATAATCGTTAAAGAGAGTTAATATAGGATAAGAAATAATTAATGTACATCTTCAGTTTACTGATAAATAAAGAGCAAAACATTATACTGTGTTGAAATAGCCCATAATGAATCCTATCCGGGAATCGTATACCTATTCGTTTATATAGAAACGCTTATATTCTATACTGTGCCATTGACATTTCGATGCGATGTGACATCGAGCGGGAGACAAGTCGTATAGCTGCAGGTTGTTCTATGCAGCCTCTTCCGCTCCCCGACACCTCCCATATGGGTACGTAAATTAATTCTCGTTATAAACCTATATACTGGAAAGAATTTTCTGCTTTACAGAAACGCTCGCATCGCCCGTCAAGTCGTCGCCATCATCCGAGAATGGATACCGCGAGCCACAAGACGAGTGGGGAAAACTAAACGAAAGATAGATGATAATAAATCTACGAGAGTTTTCCTCACGTCTTTCTCTCCGCCTACTGTGACCTCTGTATATCCATTCGCCCTGGGGCTATTGAGAACTTACTTCCAGCGTACCATTAGGGGAGAGAAAACCCACATTTTATACTTTACACGCTGGTATATTGACCGCCAAGCTTGTTCACCGACAAATTTTACCTTATAGAAATTCGTGTTGACCCAAACTCGAAGTATTCCATTGGCATAATGTTCGCATGCACCATAAAGTCCTTGATCATATTCACTGGCAATAAGTTGTTTCTTTGAGTATAAGCGTGTGGCTTTGTAAACCATATTAAACACGGAGTTTTTTTTTTTTTTTTCAGCAAGCTGATTGAAGCCACGCGACGAATACAGATTACAGGAAATAACGCATAGTATCTGGTACTAATGAAAGTTAAATTGCAGTTTCGACACACGTCACGTATAGGCTCTGAAATCCTAAAAACCAGCTCTGATCGCCATATTACATAAAATCGTTGACTTTCTAAACTGCGCACCCGCGCCAAAGTTCTATAATTTATAACATGAACTATTTCATTTATAAGTATAATTATATGGTATTAATTTCTATATCCAATAATAAGAATTCGAGGACAAAATGCTTCCCCTATAAGTTCAATCCACTTCGGCATAAGGAGCACAACGGAAGCGAAATGATCGCTTGACCGAACGTATAAAAGATAGTTTCTTATATTATCATTTCCGAATGCCTCATCGAAGCTTATTACTCATATGGCAATGACGTTCAGGTTTACGAGCAATCGAATTGTGTTTCCCACGGCACTACAGAGATGCGTGGCTTCCGCGATGTTCTTAGCGTGTACGAATGGTTTCCTCGGAGATCGTCTCAGGTGTTTTTCAAATTACCTATACCACAGTCGCGATCTATAATTTCCCAGATTCTTAATGACCGTTATCACCCAATTTCTTAAAATCTTGAAAACGATCTAACGCTTGCTCCCATCCGCGTATAGGATGAAACGCAGTAATATATCGAAGGACCTCTGAGATGACACGTTGTTTGCGACAGAAATCGCAATGCCATAACGGAGGCGTGTGTAACATATTTGTAAAAGGATTTAAAAAGCAATAGCATTTCGTTGAAACTGGGACGTTCGGCATATGCATTGTATTGCATTGTGAATGTTAGAAGTGGGTGCAAATGGAATACCGGCATATAGGAGATAGAAAGAGCAACGTATATAGTATCTAAGATATCAGCAGACAATCAGTATAAATCGGTGACCGGCTGATAGAAACTTGCCTTGGAAGTATATAGATACGATGGAAACGGCAAGACAGTATAATTAACGTGTCGCTTGATCGCTGCCGTGAATTTTATACAGCTACGGCAAGGTTGCACCGCAAACATAATTGCATAATCCTGGAATCAGTTCAGTGGCACGACTCGGGTTAGAAAGGTAAATCGGTGCGCCGACTCCTGCCGTGTTTACTTTGCCTTTGCAAAGTTAATCAAGGTTAAGCGAATCGCGGCGCCCAATCCGACAAACACTTTTACTCACCGTATTCTATACTCGCAAAATATGCCTGTGCGTTTCACGTATCCGTTTCGCGTATATATATCGCGTCACTAATGCCATAAGGTCGTAAGCGTCAAAAAATTATTTTTTTTTGCAGATATGCCCAAACGATGTTATATGGCACGAAAAAGATTTTGCCACCAAAAACACGAAGTTTTTTTTTTGGCGCTTGCGACCTTATGGCATTAGTGACGCGATATATATGTGCGTATGTTCCGCGGCAACACTTTCACCAAAAATCTATCTGGTAAATTTGAACTGACGATGACGAGAAGAAGATAGCTCAGTTTAGTCTGATATTTTAATATGATTCAGGAATTTGAAACGACGAAAAAAATAACAGATATAATACCTGCAGCTCTTGGTTCCCAGCGAATTACTTGCCCGCAATTTTATACCATTTAAATCAGTCGAATGCTGCTCTATACGTGTAGTTACGTGATATCAATTAGTACGCATGGATATTAATGAATTAGAGGCGTTTAACGATGGCTGTCAGCCTATCAGCCGCAAGGATCTAGAGAATTAACATCAGGAATAGCTGCGCAAGTCGCAATAATATTATCGCGAGTAATTATCGCTCGCTTTCTGAAATCGAGTATTTAATTAAACATTTCGTTCAATAAAAACACAGCAGGTTACATTGACTCTGAGTCTGGTATCTTTCAACTAGCTACGCGCAGTCGAACATCTATACGAAACACATTATATCAAATGAACACGGTTTTACGTAATTTTCGTGGGAAGACGACACTTAACAAATATTTATTAGCCATGAATTTTCATGCCTGTTTTTTCGTTTTTTTTTTTTTTTTGTTTTTGTTTCTTTTTATTTTTACCGTAACACACAAGGGTGGAATGCTCATTTTATAATTAGTCAATTTGTCATACCCTTCGGGCTTCGCTAATTTACGATATTGATCCCACCCGGAGATCACGTCGTTACGATTCCCATGGTGAGCATCGAGTGGCTATAAAATCATGTCAGCTGCTAATATAATCTAGAAATCGTTAATACCTCTTATTACTTCAAATAGTCAAGCTACAGGCATTTACAATACGTATTTCAAGTTCTATCGAGTTCTTGGAGTTTCCGAGTTTCATTTTTCCATAAATTCATCGAGAATATCTATCCTGTAATAATATTTTTATATAAAACGCATATATACTATACCTACCTTCTATAGGTTCCGATTTCTTCTTACTTATCTCACGCTTTTCAAATGATTTCAATTCATACCTCGTACTCGCTATTAGCGGAATTTTATTATAGCAATAAAAATAATCACAGTGATTATTTACCTATTTGATGATTCCAAGTAGTGAAAGTATATCTGCCCACATTAGTGCGCCATGCGAAATTCCTCCATACTCGCTTAGTAACTTGCTTACGGGTCTTTCCTGAAGATATCCCCCTATGCATATGGAACAGAAAAAAATAATTAATCGCGTACCTATAAGCGTGCCTATACAGACTTTTACAAAATCTACCAACTATGTAAGCATATACGAATTAATCCCTTCGAGAAAATTAAGCAGAAGATACTCGGTCAAAAGGCTCTACTTTTAGTTTCCTATCGAACAATCAACCATTTTATAATGCAAATGCTGTTTACAGCAAGGACCAAGGACTATGCATTTCTGTTGTTACTAATTGTAGCCATACGCTCTAACAGAGTTAGATTCCCTAGAAACTGATACAGACACGGTACATAGAGTAGATAACTCTTTTGGAACGCAAATGCCTTTTGGTGTTCGCGATGTTGCAGAATAAGTTTATGCAATTGTTACAGCTGTTGGCAAAACAGGAGAATCAATCGACGCTGCTTACGAAGACTAGCACGTTTCAGATTTCTTACGAAAACTAGTTTTCGTAGGATATAAACCACGAAGACTAGCACGTTTCAATTTCCACGAAGACTAGCACGTTTCGGTTTTCACCGCGAAAAACGCACTCCTGCATTCGCAAATTAACTTTCAATTTAATTACCGGATACCGCATAATAATCGTCAGAAAATCCTTGTTGCATTGATCTAAAAATAATCATTTTCGCAAGGATAACCGAAGCATGCTACCTTCCGTAGCAATAACTGAAACGTGCTATACGTCTTCGCGGTGCTATAGTGCTATAGTCTTCGCAGTGAATATCGAAACGTGCTAGTCTTCGTGGTTAATATCCAAACGTGCTAATAATCTTCGTGAGAAGCCGAAACGTGCTAGTCTTCGTAACCAGCGTCGCAATGAAGGAATTACGTGAATTTATTGTTTTATCTCTCTACCTGGTCTTTTGCTATGGTCAGTTTCCTCAAGAGCTCAATCTCCTCATATTTCTGAGTTTCGATGCATTTCGCGTTTAGCATTTCTATTCGGTGGGACTTTGCCCATTCTTTCATATAGACAGAAACAAGTTCATTTCCAGTTCAAGCTGAATAAAAGTTTCTTCAGTATTATTTTCCATTTACAACCTCTGGTTGTTTCAATTAAGCAAGAATTTCCTGATGCACTCTTTTATGAAAACACAACAAAACCTCGTTATCCTCACTGCAATGGACCCCGAATCATATGCGTATGATCATAAGCTTGGTGACCCGCAGCTATAGGTTTTTTTTTACAAAATACATTTCCGAAATTCGACCCCCATTCTTCGACCTTTTTTCTATATCCTGTGAGTATTTCAAGTTGATTGACTTCTGCGCTTCCATAAAAATGATATCAATCGATTACTTACTTTTATAGGTCGTATACGCATAGTAAAACTTCCTTCAACTGTAATTTTCTTCACGCATTTCTCGTTATAGTTTCCGTTGAATTTCAGATTGTAGATTAATTACTGCTTCTAACTCATTCAGCCGGTTCTGTAAAGCCTTTTCGCTCTGCGTTTTTGCTTGGAGCTGTTGTTCCAGGTCGGTGACAATGTCTTGCAAGGCCTATATGTGCTATCAATTACTTCTTCTGATTCATTTCCAACCTCTGACTTTATAGCTTTAGCCTCCAATATCTTTCATAAAATCTCTCATGCTTTTACATTCAAGTGATTCCTCCTGTACTTATTTCTCATATTCGTTTCATGCTTTTCAAGTCATATAATCACATTGCGCATGCAATTTTTCTACCTTTACGACGTTAAGCTTCACGCACCAGTTATGAACCACAAAAATCATATCGCCTAACGATTATCCAAATATCTAATATCCTAGCGAATGAAAGTGCAGAACTCTTGCCATTTTTCATAACTTTTGATGGTTCTGATTTTTTCCAGAGAATCGCAAGGTTTTGAGGGTTTTGGGAGAAATGTCTGAAAAGTGGAATTACCTACGCACTGCTGTTCTGAGTCTGGCGACGAGTTATTCTTTAGATTAGCATAGGTTGAGGTAAAACATCATTTGCCAATAATGAATTTGAAATGTTTCTTTAAATTGAAATGTAACATGTTCACCTATATTCATATGGATTGTAGAAGGATGTTTGAATTCCGACCAAATATGCACGTAACAATTTTATTTTTTATAATATATTTCGACTGTATTCTTTGAAGAATGCACTTCCCTCTGCACTTACCAATTATTTCAGCATAAACCTGCTTTACTATAAAATGCCATTCTATTCCCACAGTGGAATACTATTGCAGTAACATCAATAATGTAACAATTACGGTGAATGGTAACAATTAACAATATTGCCAGATCTGCACTCAGCTTGAATAAACAAACTACAATCACGCAATTTTTTTTGCTCTTTATATTTGTAGATCAATATAAATTCATTCCAACCTCGTGCTGGAAAATAGAAAAACAAAACTGACATTATTGCAATAAATAATTAAAACCGATAACTTCGAGAAGATAAACATCGACAAATTGTTCATAAGTAGCTGCGAGAATTGTGGGATCCTATAAAAGATCAAATGATGATTTACAAATTCGTAATTTATGGTTTCATTTCTAGCCAAACGTATAATTCACTTCACAAAACGACAAGCAAAGATATTCTACTAGTAGATGATAAAAAAAAAAAATTGTAAACATACATTACATACCTGTGCCGGCACGTACATAGTTGACGAACAAAATCGACACACAACGCTAATTCGTGGGTTATGCAAAAGCATCGTGAATCCCACCTAACAGAAGATAGGAGGATGAAATGTTTCGGATAATTTGGTCCACGCATAACCTGTTCGTTATACAAATGAGCCAATTAAAGAATTAAGTTTTGGTAACAGGCAGCACTTACCGCATTGACCCTAATGTCTTAATTCACATCGGTCAGCAACTACTATCGGACCCTTCACTTTGTGAACATATATTTCTTCCATTGGCATTATTATCTATAACCGTATAATGCAACGACAACACCAGTTTGTAATTACCGAAAAATTACACCGACACCTCGGTACAACGTACTACATGCGCGTAGTCTCATTAAATTTCCTTAAATAATTAGGCTGTTAAAAAGTCTGTAGATTTACTCCTGCGATCTTAATTGAATAATTTAATTTTTTTTTTTTTTTTTTGTCATCGTCGACGTATGGACCATATTATTATTTAAAGCAATGCCTAATTAGCACTCATGCCAATTCAATTATAAAATAGTACATTGGCTACTATACGCGGCGTTGTATGGCCTCGTCACTTCGCGTTCAGATTGATTATAAATCTGTACAGGTAAACGAGCATCTTCTACCTACACGCAGACGCATCTCAGACCGCCCCTGTTCTCGTTGTCAGCACTAAATGAACCATCAGGGTCGCCATAAATCGTGTCGCTATCAGATCTGTGGCGCGGACTCGCCTCCTCTACCCTGGATATAATGAGGGACCACCGCCCAGTGTAATGGAAGGACTCTCCGACGGCGTTCGCAGATGTCCGGTAGATTGACCCCGTCCTTCGCCCTCCGTGTCGTGCTGAAGAAAATCGCAGTGCATGCTAACACCGAAGCCTATAAGATATACCTATCCAATATACCTAAGTGCGCAGTGCCGAATAGAAACTACTGTTGCATTTCAGATCAATATATATGTATCGCATGTTCATAACAATAATACACGGAGAGAATGTTATGAGAATGGCTGTCATACTGTTATAGCGCGAAAGACTTATCGCGGATTCTGAGATCCCGTACTATAAGTATGGTAACCGTTCTCACAAATGAGGCAATGGTTACCATACTTATAGTACGGGACCTCAGAATCCGCGATAAGTCTTCCGCACTATACCCAGTATGACAGCCATTCTATAATAAATAAAGACTATTCTTATAACGTTCTCTCCGTGTATACGCGATTCCTAAAATTTAAACTTCGAGTGGAACGATAGGCTTTCAATGCAACTATCGCCCCTAAATTTGAAATGGGAAAATTTGAGGTACAATTAATGGGATACGTGGAAGGGAACGAAGGCCAACTTTGCGATTGTTAATTATGCGGCGACTCGTCTCGCCATATGGACGATGTAGTACGGGTGCTGCAGAGTATGCGAGACCCGACAACAAGAAAAGATGACATCGCATAGGTATAAAGTACACTGGCTAAGTAACAAGTATCGCAAGTGTATATAAAGATACAGGATACTATAAAAGTAGCGTTACGTTTCAGTTGGGTTGTGCCGCAGAGCTCCAGGACGTGAAATCAGTATGCCACGACGAGGCGCCTATCGCTTCACCTCTCTGGCTAATTAACTCCCAGATTCATTATCGACACCTCCGCACACTTTGGAATTGTCTTAATTTAAGGCTCAACCTTTCAAGTCTCGGCATGCGTCACACCTTGTCCTGCGCAAACCTCAAGGTGGATTTGTCGGTAATGCAACGAATTCCCACGCGATATAATAATGCGGTCCATTCTGATTCTGCGGTCGCATGTACATGTGTTCAATATGTGCAATCATAGACTAGCTGGTAGGTATAGTCTAGCGAGCGGATATTACAAGTTATTCTATACCTGCAGTTTAAAAAAATTGTCATCCACATGAAAGTATAGCTGATAGCACGTAGTTTAGTATTTGCAATTTTATCTCCAGCTATTGACATGCAAATTGAAAATATCCTCCGGTGCATCCTGGAATGGGCAAATGAACGCGAGTGAAACGGCACGCCGTTTGTTGGCCGTAGGGAGTCTAGCTTTGCATATGCATCCGCGGTGCCCTGCATTAAATTAGTTACGCTTAAATGCAAATCGATCGGCTAATCGATCCTCTGCTCGGAAGAGCGTCATAGATTGTATGCCTTACAGTCATTGCTTTTTCAATTGGGACAATTTTACTCCGTCTATTTCATTTTTCTGTCCTACTTTCTTGGTTTTTGTTTTTTCATTTCCACCTTTTTTTCTTTTTGAACATTTTTTTTTTCTTTTTTTTTCTTTCATATACAAAAATCTTTCTGCAGATTCATATTGCGACACAATTTGTGCAACAGGGTGCGCCGCGGAGTCAAGAGATCATGCGGATGGCCAACAGGTGGTTGTTTATGGAGATGAATGCTGCACCTGTGCCTTAGGCTCATTGGCAAACCCGTCACACTGAATCTTACTCGATCGTGACTGATACCCAAGCGGTAGTTGCCTTGCTATCTGCCTATAAGCGTGATTACTTGTGCTTGAAAATTGAAATGACCTCTTCGAGTTTCTCGACTCGTGCCGAGCGGGTTGAACTTCATTTATGATGTACCTATACATATAGCTGAGGTATACTTTCGAAAAATAAGGACACCTCGCAGCTCTTCCTTACCACCAACTTTCATAATCAATCAATTTATACAAAATCTCTAGTTCTTATTAGTTTTTATATCGCGGAATAAACGAGATTAAGAAATTAGCAAATTATGTTGAAACGAGGGAGAAGGAAGACGCGATGCACGTCAAAGTCGAGTTCAGCTCAAGTCGATGGAATCCCTTGGTCGGTCATTGTTCGAATGGTAGACAACCGGGCGAAATGCCTTTGCCTTTAGTTCTCCAGAGCCGCCTCTGTAACATTTTATCGCGCGTCCCGTCCCGCCTGATTTGTTTGAAGGCTCGACCATCCGCGCTGTCCACTGATCGGTCTTCTCTGATCGTCTCTACTTAAAGCCGAAGAGAAAATACTTTCAATCGTATATAGCAGCTCGACGTTCAATGCAACGTACGAGCTTGGTGCAAGACAAACTCTTGGCAAATAGATATTATTGAGGAAAATTGAATGCTTTGAAAAGATATTCGACGAAATAACACATTTTTTTACCAACAGAGATAACAAGGCGTGAAAATTGAAATCAAAATTTTTCATATCATTCTTCATGGAAGAACTTGCATCTCGATGAGGAAATAAAATTCCATTGATACGACGGCATTGGTATTCGTGGGTGCCTGGAGTATATAGAGCATTGAAAATAATATAAAACATTGTGTTAATGTCTCTGCATCACTAGATAAAGATGAATAAGCCCTTGAATTTACAGAATAATTCAATTTATTATTAAGTGCTCTCTGTATGTATTAGAGCGGAGTAAAAAGGGTCAATTTTCGCGGGTCGTATTCTAATAGTGTGAAAAAATTGCGTTTTTTCGAAAAGAAAATCCATTTTCAAACGCTTGTATCTTCGAAAGTGAGAAAGATATTTTGAATTTTAAAACGTCAAATTGAAGCTACATTCTTCCCGCTTCGAATGAGCGTAGAGAGACTGAAATCGGCGGATCAAGTGATTTTTCTATAATTTTTTTAGGGCTAACTCGTCCTTTCGCGTTTTTGCTCCATTTAAACGCCGTGTTAAGAAATTCAAAACTTTAAGGCATGTGCCGGATCAGAAAATATCAATTGCAAATTTTTGTCTTCATCACAGTTTTTAGTGATACCGAAACGCAACTTTCCTACACTATTATAGAATACCAGTATTAATGGAATTTCATCCCCTCATCAAGATTGCACGTTTTTCATATACACAACGTGAGATTACACGTCTTTCCATACTGCCGTCGAATTATCGACATACTATAAAGTATGATCAGAAATCAGGTCGCCTGTAAAAACTGAAGAATCGATTTTTTTTTTTTTTCTTTGAATGTAAAATCCGGTTAATATCAATTTTTTCTTATCGCGCTATTCCCGAGATTATTCGTCGAGTTTGTTGGGCAGACAGACAGACTTTTGGATAATAGAATCCCGAAGACGTGATAAAATTCGTCTTAATTAACAAAAATATTAGTAAATGTCATTCTTTGACCAAATCCAATTATTTTCCTTATCCTTGTGATGAAAAGTAAAAACGTTAAGACGATTGTGGTGGTGGTGAAAAAAATGTCCTATTGTAATCATAAAGGAATATCTATTGGGAACCTTAGAACCTCGATACGCCAACTAGTGACGAAAATAGAACTACTCAAAGAAGGCTAAAATTTCAAAGCCACGCCCATTCCAAGGATCCCAATATTCATAACGATTTTTAACACATCTTTAATTAAGATAAAATTCCAATTGAATATGATGTGTTGACGTAATCACGAAAACTGAGTATGCGTATACAATATACAATATACATAGTTGACTGAGATAGTGGCATTCCACTTTCTAGAATAATTCCGCAATGTATTTCGCTCGACATCCATATCCGAATAATTTTCTATATTTCTCGCAAAATCTACTCCTAGTCATGTACTACAATGATAGAATTTCAAAATAAGCTGTTATCATGTCTGCATTTATGATTTGTTTCGTTTCATTTCATTTTCCATGGAAGGGAGTGAACAGCTTAGAGGGTAAAATTTTGGGGGCGAAAATCAGAATATATATGAAAATATGTATAATTATGTGACTAAAATTCTATACTGCTAATCCCGTCGTGTGAATTTGATATTTGAAGCAGTATGACTCGAAATTGCAACTTGTAATCAACTCTTTATTCATTGAAGATAGAAATACTGGTACAGGCGTATGCATAGCATACAGTAAAAAAAACTAACTAACAGTATAAATGACAATGTTTGTTTATGCACCGAGGGAAGAAAGTGCGTACTTTATTCCCGGCTGCGCGCATAAAGAACGCGCTTTCTGCCCTTGGATGCATAAAATATCGTATGCACCATGGTGTAAAGTGTTCTTCTAGACGAGTGTGAAGGTCACCCTTGCTTCGCTCGGGCGACAAACCTCACACTCGTCAAAAAGAACACTTTATTCCCTAGGTGCATAATATACTATTGTTACACGGATGATAGGACATGGTATAATGAGTGAGGCAACTTATTCGTCTAGTTATAGATGTACAGCATTGCATTACTAATACTTACAGTTGAGTTAGCAAAAATCAAATTCATTCAGAAATAAACTATACATCTATTGAAACAATAATACGATTTTACAAACATTTTAAAAGATCAAGTCAGATCTTGTATAATGAAAAATAGAAAACTCCAGTGAAAGTTTCTTCAGGTCTAATAAAACATATGTATGTATGATTCTGTAAGGCACATAGGTAAATAGATATTATCGAATTTTCTCCATCCATTTTCTTATTTTTTTTTTTTTTTCAATCATCAGATACGTCGGGGAGCGTTTGTACTATTACTTTACGTTTCGGATCATAAACAAAGTTGTTTGATTTGAAGATTTGGCTCTCGTAAAACGGGTGAAGATTATGAATGTCGATTTGTTTGGCCTGTAATAATAATGAAGAAAAAAAAAACAATCAGCACACAAATCATATCATAAATTATTTAATGAAATAGTATTATAGTAATCGTATTTGGTATCTTACTCTGTCCAGTAAATCTTTTTCAGATATTTCAACAGTCATAACTCGTCCACCTTGAAAAGCTCTCTCAAATATCAATGTGTCCAGAGTTAATTGACGGAGAATATAATACAGCAGCTCGCTATGGTCCTTTTTGTAAGACAGATACTTTTGGAAAGTCTGTAACAAAGAGTATATTCAATTTATTCAATGAGTCAAAAATAGAAGCAGTATTATCATTCAGTTGTGAAAAATTAATGAATATATCTGGTTTTTGGAAATCCAAATCTAAATTCAAAACTTACTTGTCTCATGGATTTCATAACTGAATATTTCTGAGTCTCCACAAAGCTCTCAAGCATCATTCTGATAGCAAGATTAACATCCTCTTCTCGCACGTGATCTCGTAAGTGCATTTTGGCACTGGCTTCTGACATTCGTATGATACTTTCGATATGTCGTACTGTAATTGGCAGGCTTCCAGTTGCCTATGAAAAAAACAATTAGAAAATAAGGTCTCAAACAAGTTTCATCGATTACAAAAATACGCTGTGTTAAACCAGAAAAAACCATTTACCAAACTCTCTTGTCTCAATTGACTGTACATTTTTGCCACTTTATCTTGATCCATATTAGTCAGTTTCGGGTGAACATTTTGCTTCGCATAGACTATATACTTTTTCAATAGATCTTGAGGAATTGACAAATTCGTTGTTTCCTCTTCAAGACCTTCGGGGACTGTTCTATTCGTGTTTGAGGGATGATGCTTAATGTGAGAGCTGACTACAAATTTTGCTAAATGTCGATCTCGCATACGATCTACTTCGTCTTTCACTACACACAGGATATCAAAACGCGAGAGAATCGGATCCGATAAGTTCACCTAAAAAGAACATAGAAAAAATACCATATTTAATTAGTACTTCGATGTAAATCTGCAATTCATTTATGTATTATGCTTAATAAAAGAAACCTTTTCAAAGAACCAAATCTTACGTTTTCTGAGAAAGTCATACTAGCATCGTATCTTCCACCGATTGGATTTGACGCTGATATAACAGAGCAACGGGCTTGTAAAGATGTGACAATACCAGCCTTTGAAATAGAAATACTTTGCTGTTCCATTGCTTCGTGTATAGATGTTCTGTCCTGGTCATTCATCTGTAATAAAGTAATGATTGTTAGAATTTGAGGACTTCAGTGATGAGTCTGAAATATTCGACGGGCATTATTCTTTACTTTGTCGAACTCGTCAATAAGACAAACGCCCTGATCTGCAAGAACCAAGGCACCTGCTTCTAACGTCCATTCCCGGGTTGTTGGTGAACGTCTTACATACGCGGTCAGACCAACCGCAGAAGCGCCTTGGCCGGTTGTGAACACCGCTCTGGGTGCGATTTTTTCAATGTATTTTAAGAACTGTGATTTAGCAGTTCCAGGATCTCCGCAAAGCAAGACATTTATGTCACCTCTCACCTTGTGCTTTTGACCTATTCAAATATACAGAATTTTTGATTATTCGATGAATGGTTCTTCAAGTAGAAAATAATGCATAATTAAGTATCGGAGATTGTAGATTTAATCATTAGATATGCTGTACCAGGATTTTTCGATTCTCCACCAAATAAAGCGAGTGCTAGACCTTGCTTTATGAAATCGTGACCATAGATGGACGGTGCAATGCTGGCTACAATGCGATCGGCCACACGATGGTCTTTGCTTAATGCCAAGATGCTAGAGACATCTTCATCGGTCAATGACTGTACAATTTCTTTGCAATCTTTGACTACAAGATGATTGGCTAATAATACTGTTGAAAAAACCGGAAAGCCCTGAAATGAAAACCACATTAGTCACTGGGGTAGAACAAATCGAAAAATAAGTTAGCAAGGAATTATGTAACTGTAACTTATTTCTACAGACTATTCAGCCAAATTGAAACTTTGAACTTTTTTACTTGTTTTAGGAGTATAAAGCTAATTTTTTTTTCGTAGTTTTTCCAATAATTTACCTTCATAGATGAGAAAACAAAATGAAAATTATTAAACTGTAGCCGAATTAAGAATTGAGTATACCTTGGTGTATACTAACATAAAGACAATCGATACACCTACATGAAAAATGAAATTCGAACTCTTTTTACTGTTAATTCAGGGAAAAATATGAAAAATTTCTAAAGCACAATTGAAATTGCAGAATAATTTCTTACTCTTACAAGTGGTTATTGATTTCTGGATATTTCAGTATTATTGCTGAAAACCTGTTTAGTGCAATATGCATTACCTGTTCAGTATTGAGCGAGCCATCATAATTATTTGTGTAAACAGCTGTAACATCCACTTCGTCACCAGGCTTGCAACGATCACAGAGATCAGCTAGGAGGATGCAGTCTTTACTACGAGGAATTCTCCCGGCCGGAATTCTACCTGGAGACTCTTGTATCGTTACCTTTTGATAATTTCGGTAAACTGTTTGCTCCATGTTAATCTAGAAATTATGAATTGTCTAATATTCAGTTCAGGCCTGGGATTAAATGTTGAATATTAATATTATAAGATGTTTACGAATATTGTAGCTGATTTTTCAGAATTATTACAATAGTTAAAATAATTTCAAATCAATTACTGTAAAAGGTCCACCACTCTGGCACTCTGGACAAGAACCAGGATCAACTTCTTCACTTTGCATTTGAGTAAACGGACCGAGTATATGGCCACACTTTTTACAATCGTATTGAACAACGGATAGCTGAGGCAAAACTCCTGTAGTTGCCGTTACAACTCCCAATGTTCTCACCAGCTGGTTCAAGTGTAACTTTCTGAAATGGAAATAGGAATGAAAACGTCGATCCTTTCGATTTGTTAGTTCGAATAAACTCGTAAGTTTAACGTTCGTATAACTCAAACAGGATTTCGTAGTTTTTCTCTCAGTTTAGAATTTTAGGTCTTCTTAGTACAATAGTGAACTCCTTTACGAATGTAATTACCTGAAGGTTCGCAGTTCTTCAATAAGAGGCAATTCTGATATCCTTACATGGATTTCGGTAGTAACTCTTCCATAGCTTGGAAAAATAGTTAAAACCAGTTCCTTAGCAACTGCATCAAATATTTCTAACATTTGAATTGGAGCTTCAGGTAGGAAGTAAGCCAAGACATGTTCCTTGCCAGCAAGAATTGGGAATTCCACAATGAAGCTAGACTGTAAAATAAAAATAAAAAGTAAACATAGTATTATCAAAGCCGAGGCTCCTGCTTTTCAATTCTTAACAGTACCTTGTGCCATCAGCCAATAAATGACAATATATGTGTACCTGGTTGCTTTCACACATTCGACGTATGCGCTCCTTGTACATGTAATGTCCTTTGGCATTGACGTGAGTTCTTAAGAAGCTCTTGAATCGGTTTGCAATTTCAGTACGGGGTCCTAACATCATTACCCATTCTTTGATAGTGTAACCTTTTGTGTCTTCCAAATTTTCAATGGATTCAATCATCTGTAATCAATTGTAAGAATTATTCAGAATCAAAGACGAGTCAACAAAAGTGAGTAAAAACTAGTTATGGCAACAACCATTGTTTTGCGTGATAAAAATTTCGTAAACTGAGTTTTCGAAGACAGAGCTTGTAAGTAACCAAGTTAAATCACCTCTGCATCTTCCATATCACCAGCAGCTGCTTTCTCAGCCATTCGGCGCTTGTGTTTAGGTACTTCGTCGTCATCGCTCTCATCTAATTATCAAAAGGTAAATTTCAAATGAAAATTTATAAAGTCTTTGAGTTTAATAACTTTCTATAATCTTACCATAAAAAAGATCTCTGTCATCTCTCGCGATTCCTGCCTCATGATCTCGTTTACGCATTTCTCTTTCAGCAGCAACACGATCCCCTTGTGATATCTCAGAGTAATCGTCGTCGTCCATTATATTTGGATCGTAACGATCTAGTGCTGGCATTGGACGGTAATCTCTATTCACAGAAAGAAAAAAAAGAAATAGGTCAAAAAAATTGAATAAATATTTCAGAGAAAAAAAAAAACAGAGATCTTCGATAAACAACTTACGCTTCCATGTTATCGCCGAACAATTCTTCTCCATCTTCTTCCTCCTCAATTCTTTCATTGTCTAGATCAGCACCGAGCAAATCGCCCTCATCTTCGAATGGTTCTTCCATTTCGTGAGGAGGCGATGTTAACGGATCGGCTCGCCTTCCAGAAGGGACGGGGGAACTCGCCTGACTCTGTGATAGCAAATTGTCAATATTTATGTAATTAATATTGCATTAATCTATTTTATATGTTTATCAATTAATTCATTCATTTATTTATCGAGCATAATAGCAGTGTGATAGAATTTTGGTACAGAGTGTAAATCTACTGTAACAATACAGACTAGTAATAATTGTTTTGGTAATAATGAATTGATAACAGTGATCGATTCTGCAGTGAAGTATAGATTGAAAAGTTTAACACGATTAATAAATTCGTATAATATAATTTGTGTAGTAAACAGAATGATTCGATATTATGCGAAGTTGTATTTTGGTTAGGAATTACACTAGTGTATAAAAATCTAAATAAAAAGGTTTAAGGGGACCAGTACAGCGACTTTTCGAAAAATTATGTTAGTCCGAAATCTATTTATTTCATAACCAAAGTTCATTTCACATCAAAATATTTTTCTTTTTCAAAATCATGTGTCGTAAGGATTTCAGAGCACCGTTGGACCGATTCAGGTCATCTTGGATTCATTTTCTTCAGAAAACAAATCCTCATCATGTGAATGTAGGAATTTTGAAAATTCTTCGTTTTGGCCAAGTTATTTAAGAAATGAGTGATAATAATTTTTGCAAATTTGGTAAATGGATCATAACTTATGACATAATTTTTTATTTTTAAATTCCTACATTCACATGATGAGGATTTGTTTTCTGAAGAAAATGAATCCAAGATGACCTGAATCGGTCCAACGGTGCTCTGAAATCCTTACGACACATGATTTTGAAAAAGAAAAATATTTTGATGTGAAATGAACTTTGGTTATGAAATAAATTGATTTCGGACTATGATCATTTCTCGAAAAGTCGCTGTACTGGTCCCCTTAATGAGATAATTTAGAGTACTTACCGACATTGTGTCACTTTTTTAAAACAATATGATTAATTTGGGTCCGATAAATAATTATATTCCTTTGATAGTAATGAAAAATATGAAATATATTTACATAAAACATAAAACTAAAATAATCACACAAAGCCGACGCAGAATACAGGTGATGTACGTGGTATAGTTTGGCGGGAAATATCATCGTGTTCCTGAACGCATCCAAAATATTCTACTCGTGGTGCTTTAAAAAAAAAAAAAAAAAAAGAACACAGACTCCAAATAGATTTTGTCCAATAATCCGAGTTCACATGTGTGATGTGTCACAATAGATTTGTTCCTAAAGCAATTAACCAAACGTCAAATTTTATCATCGCATAAATGAACTCCTTGTTTTCTGTAATTCGATTGTAATTTAAGTATTAGAAGTAACAGCAATGGTGTCAATTACCTATTTGACAGTAACTGTTGTCCAGTTTAAACGTCTATTTATTATATTCATAGATAAAGTCAAGAAATAAATCAAGAACCTAACCCTAACCTAGTTTAAAGTTCGCTCTTTTGTGTATGGTAACAATAGTTTACATAATTTAAGTTCAAAGGTTACGAATAATAAGAAAATGAACAGTTTCAAAGAACTATTAGACTGCATTATTTCTTGCAATATACTATATTCAAAAAACTAAATAGTTTCAGTGACTATACGGAAACCAATGGAGTATATTCAAGAATGTGATCATCGTATTATCAGTAATAATTATCGTCACGCAATTGTTTCCGAAAGTGAAGAGAAGATAAGGAGTAGAAAAACAACCGCAATCTATTCTGCAATTGTTGGAGATCTACTGAAACAGTAGTATTAATATAACAATGTGTTTCTTCGGCAAAATGTGAATAAAATAAAACAGCGATATGAATAATTTTCGAAATCTTTTACTGGTTATAAAATAGAAATAATATTAATAATTCTTTATTTTTTTTAATTTTTTTTTTTTTTTTTTTTTTCTTCCTTTACCTTGACACATGATTTTAAGGGGGATAAATTTTTCGTTGAAATTCAACTGAAACATAGACAAATTTTTTAGAATTTTTTTCCATGTATTAATAATTTAGTGAATTATTTAGAAATTTTACAATGACTATACCGACAAGAATATCGCCAAAACCGAAACGTATTTTACACCGTTATCGGAATTTTTTTATCACCTTTCTTGTATTTTTATTAATATCAGTAACAGTTATTTTAACATCGTATGTATCAAAGATAGGAAAAACATTAGAAAGATCAAAATACACAGCGCTATCATTAGACAATGTTAATTCACTGGCCATAAAGCAAATAGCGATTAACAGTCCGTTAGCAAATCCAACAAACTCATCATGCAACTATTTCAATTGCTTCAACATATACAGATGTGGAAATCAAGGAAACAAATTACTCGTATACGTATATCCCCTAAAAAATTATATCAATCCTTCAAACGTACCGGTCACTAGTCAAATAACTAAAGAATTTTATCTAATTCTACAAGCCATTGTGAGCAGTAATTTCTACACGTCGGATCCATTCGAAGCATGTTTATTCATACCATCTATAGACACTTTGAATCAAAACAGACTAAAAGTAAAAGAAGTATCGCAAGCTTTGAAATCACTTGAGTTTTGGAACGACGGAGAAAATCATTTGATTTTTAACATGGTACCAGGCACTGTTCCTGACTACAACACTCTCATCGATGTGCCAATTAGTAAAGCGATGATAGCAGGGGCCGGATTTTCATCATTAACATATCGCGCTGGATTCGACATCAGCTTGCCGGTTTATAGCCCTCATGCAGCAAACTACGAGACTGGAATTATCAGCGTTAGAAAATGGCTGATCATTTCATCCCAGATTAACATCAACTCCGCATTTGAACAGGATCTGATCGAAGTAAAGACCACATTCCCAAATGAATTGATGGTTCTGGGCCCATGTTTGCATCACAATCCTATGAACAGCTCCATTCGTTGCGTCGGCGAAGATGTTTACAAGTATCCAGACGTTCTGCGGACTGCAACATTTTGCCTTGTTATCAGAGGAGCTAGGCTTGGTCAACCATCTTTACTAGAAGCTATGGCGACGGGATGCATTCCTGTAATAATTGCAGATTCTTTGATAATGCCATTCCATGGAGTGATAGACTGGATAAGGGCGGCGGTATTCATTCGCGAAGTCGATATTCTCAAGGCACCTGAGATCTTGAGGAATGTATCTAGGAACAGAGTGGTAGAGCTTAGAGAACACGGGACTTGGCTATACGAGCGTTACTTCAAATCTATACAAGCCATCACTGAAACAACTCTCGAAATAATGAGCGATCGAGTCTATCCACATCTCGCTAGGGATTATAACTATTGGAATGTGCCACAGTATCCGGGAAATGTTCCATCCCTTTTCCTCCCTGTCACCGCACCAAAGACTCGGGGTTTTACAGCCGTTATATTGACCTACGATAGACTGGAGACCTTATTCGTTCTGATTACTAAGCTCGTCAAGGCTCCTAGTCTTTCCAAAGTTTTGGTCATCTGGAATAATCAAGTTAAAGATCCGCCACACCCTTCTAAGTGGCCGAAGATAAACAGGCCTTTGAAAGTGATTCAAACAAAGGAGAACAAGCTTTCGAACAGATTTTATCCGTACGATGAAATCGAAACTGAGGCAATGCTATCGATCGACGATGACATAGTTATGCTGACTGCGGACGAACTGGAATTTGGATACGAAGTTTGGAGAGAATTTCCTGATCGTATTGTAGGATTTCCTTCGCGCACACATATTTGGGACAATTCTACTATGTGCTGGAAATATGAGAGCGAATGGACCAATCATATATCCATGGTGTTGACCGGAGCTGCTTTTCATCACAAGTATTGGAGTTATATGTACACAACTTCAATGCCTGGAGATATTAAAGAATGGGTCGATGACCACATGAACTGCGAAGATATAGCGATGAATTTTCTCGTTGCTAATATGACTGGAAAAGCACCGATTAAGGTCACTTCAAGAAAGAAATTCAAGTGCCCTGAATGTACCAACACAGAAATGTTGTCTGCTGACTTGAATCATATGATGGAAAGGTCGCAGTGTATAAATAGATTTTCTTCAGTGTATGGAACAATGCCGTTAAAATCTGTTGAGTTTAGAGCAGATCCGGTATTGTATAAAGATGTATTCCCAAAGAAACTTAAACGCTTTAATGATATAGGAAGTTTGTAATATGTTTATAGTAGTTATATTTTGATCATTCCGTAATTATTATTATTATCGGCTATATATAGACACTAAGTTAGAAATTAAGCTAATAATTAACTGTAAAAAAAAAAAAAAAAAAAAAAAATTGTACAATCATTGTTATTGAATGTGAATATCGATAGAAATTTCTTGTTTCAAATCTATGTACATATATATTTAATGTTATTTTTTTTTTTTTTTTCTCTTATATATATACTGTTTATATATTGTGTACAAATTAAATAACCATTATAATTAATTATCGCAATAATTAATAAAAAAAAAATAATAATAATAATAATTTACACAAATGACTCGTAAATAAAATAAATAAAATTAATTGACAGGAACATCCTGACACACACAATTATTATATTGTACTTACAATAAACTCTTAAGGTATTTAGAGGAAAATGTTTTGTCATTTACTAACACTCATTTGGTATATAGTAATTTTCTAGTTGAAATAATAAAAAAATAAAAAAAATAAACTTTATACAGAATATTTTGTGATTGTTTATTGCCTATCAAAAACTGTATTCATTCCCTATTAAATTGTCATAATATAAAAACATGCAATTTTTTCAAATTTAGTACAAATATGACCATAGAATATCAGCACTGGCATAATTTCGCTGGAATTTTGAATATAGTCGAAGAATTTAAAAATTCTCATTTCTTTGTGTATAAAAGCAAATGCTAATAATCGTTAGTGACTTTTTACATAGTTATCAATGAGACAATATTCTCAAAGTAAATGAATGTATACATCCATATTTTATACCACGCATTATGACAGAATAATAATACTTAAACCATAAAATAAACTTTTAAAGTCTTGATCATTTCACCAATACCAATACATTTATAAATCTACACTTATGCATATTCCTAGTTAAGTTCCCTGTTTCGGAATCTCTTTGCTATGGATGAATCAGTAGAATAAAATAGGAAAAAAAATAAAAAAATATATAATTTTGTGATTACTTTACACACTAACTTGTTCAATAACTGAAGTTAAACAAACTTTTGCCAAGATTATTTTTTCAACGATTATTATAACTTACGTTGTCTTCGGTTTCATAAAAATTTATCATATACGAGATCGCTAAAATATATTTAAAAATTCGCTTTTCGTATACAACTATTTACTACTACTATAAAATCTACTTCAGAGTTTATAATTTCGTTTTTATCCACCGTCACACTCTCTGCCTAATTTAATAAATCAACAAGCCTGATCTATAACTACATGACGTTAAATTGTACCCTAAGAACCGCAATGAACTACAGAATTGTACTATCTCAGTATGGAATACTGATAAAACACATAAGTGTGTATAAATCTATGTAATTCAGATGCTGGAACATAGAGTATCTAGCCGGATCATAATAAGCATCTTTACTAAAAAGCTTTTTTGGTACGTTGCGGAAGTATAGACTCCTTGGCATAGTTGAAAAAGGAAAGTAATCCATACTTCTTTCCTCTTCTAGAAAAGTAATTACTCACAACATCGTTGTCGTCTAAAAATAAATAAAATAATACAATGTTAATTGAATTTCAGTACAGTGAATGGATTTGTTCATAGTTTAATCCCTATCTATACTTACCTAATAATGGCCGAGTTTCAGCTACAGTCGGAAGTACATTTTCATTCGCAGCCAGTGATACGAATAATGTAAATGGCACAAGCCAGAGACACAGAGTGAAATACGCCATCACCTAAATAAACAAAGTGATAACAAAATGAGAAATTTATTCATACGATGTGATTACGATGAACTTATACTATGATAAATTTATAACGAATTCTTTTTTTTTTGTATGGAAAATTGACTTCCTGATTAACATACCTCTGAAAAACTGTAGTAAACTGATGCAAAATATGTAAATGCTAGATAATGGTTAACTACTAGCATAATTATAGAGACGATAAATGATGGAGAAGTAATGTATACATATGGGAAAGTTTTGAGTATACAAAAGTGTGCTATTTGGGCAACAATACCACACATTACCATAGTCGTTGGTAAGTTTTCAAATAGTAAAAATCCTACGTGTATTGCCAATGTGATCTGAAAATGAAAAATTTATACAAATTGTCGTTTAAATATCGTCGCAGTGAACATGAAAGTAAATATTTACATAAATGGAGTAGAACTTACGAGTATGAAACCTCTTATTATTTTCTTTGATAACACAGTATACTCCTCAACTAATTCTGCTAAATAATATAATCCAGCGGCTGAAAAAAATCAGAGTTTCATTTTTATTTTATAAAATTAAAGAAAGAAAGAACAAACATCTTGTTGGTATGAAATAGGTATGATGTAATTAAAACGATATTTTATGTATGTACATACGTGATTTATAAATAGAATATGTAATATTACGTCTGATTTTAAATTGCGTATTTAACAAATAAATGCGAATAATATTTCCGTATACAAGAAATTGATTTGTTTCACAGAGATTTCGTAATAAATTATATTAAACACGTGAAATTTGTTGAGAAGTTAATTTTTTTTTTTTTTTTTTTTTATTAATGATAAAAAAATGTTTTTAAATAATTTTTTAAACTTAAGCTAACCTCTCTGTTTGAAATTTTTGATGCAAAATTTAATAGTTAGAAATATATTGAGGGTAAAATACCTATGGAAACCGTGACGAAACATATTTGTACGAATAAGGAAACCCAGCTCAATACATAAAAGAACCACATTTTAATTCTTGGTTAGCTGCACAGATAATAATTGTATATTTTTCTCGCATTGTTACATTTCACACTAGGTACTGTCTGATGCTGATCATTGCGCTACTATTGCACACAATTAAATCTCCATATTATATCCATCGAACAATGAACGCATCTAGAAAGGAAGCTTTCAGGTTTCTATCATGTCTCTGACAAGTATACGCGTCACGTGAACATTTGATACTTTTCTATTTACAATTTCCATCGTTGAGAACCACTGTCAAAGTTTGGTAGTCGCGGACGCGGTGGTCTGTCAAAACTCAAAAATGGTGTCAACAAGAGGTCCTAAATTCAAATTTTCCGACGGTGAAAAGGTGTTGTGTTACGAACCAGACCCAACAAAAGCTAAAGTCTTGTATGACTCGAAGGTATTTGGAAATAACCTTGACATTCAATCGTTAGATTGAAAAGAAAAGATAACTTGTATCTCCGGGTTGTGACGTTACGATAGTTTTACAACCTCAATTTCGTATCATAACAATTACTATTTTTACAACGATTTATGAGTTAAATAAATATCGATGAGACGTTTATCTATCGTTGATTTTACCGCATTTAATTTATAGTAATATATAACACGTGAATAAACTATTTGTTCATTTATAATAGTATGTAATGTAATGACTCTCCTTCCTTTGCAATCATCTTATAGCTTTCAAAAAATTATTTCGAGTTTATGTATTGTAGTGCAAACATTGATGTTCATTATGAAATTTTGTTTCAGGTTTTGGATGTGATTGTCAATAAAGATCAAAGAGGTCGCAAGGCGGTAGAATATCTGATACATTTTCAAGTAAAAAATAATATTATTGAATATTTTTGATTTTTTTTTTTTTTTTTTTTTATTGACTAAAAAAATCGTTTTTAGATAACTGAAAATATCAAAAACTCAAAAAATCGCGAAGAATTTTAATGTAGAATATTAAAATCCGTAATAATTACCTGATAAGTTTAGTTCAGTAATAGCATTTTCAATATTGTTACTAAACATCATTCGTAAACAGATTATATTTTGAATGAACATTTTTTTTCTATAAAAGGAAATTATTCTTTATACAGGGATGGAATTCGTCGTGGGATCGTTGTGTCACGGAAGAATACGTTCTCAAAGATACAGAAGAAAATCGCCAGCTACAAAGGGACCTCGCTCAAAAAGCGCAACTCCAATTGTAAGAATGTAGTTGATAAGTGTATTATTTTGATTGATATCAATCGGTCTGCTCTGTTCATTCTTGAAAAGAAAATAACAATATCACATTTATAATGCCAAAATATACATGGTCCTAGTTCTTTCAAAGTTTGCCTATCACTTTGAAAACATGAAAAAAAAATCATTTTTCTTAAAACCTAAAAGGCATGTATGTATAATTATTGGCCTTTCTGGTTTTCATCATTTTGTTATATCAAAATATTCATTTCAAGTTATTTTAATATGTAATAAAAATGTTTTCTGCCGTTTTTGCATCAGAGATGCGATATCTTGTATACCTATGTTTGCCCTGATCTAACTTGAGCATTGTTTTGTTCAAAGAGGTGCATATCTGTACCGGCGAGAAAGAAAAAAACGAAGTCATAAATTGTCAGAGCGTTCGGCGGGATCAGGAACGGAACCTGGACGTAGAGCGCGAAGTGGTGGTAGTCGAGCTACTTCGGCAACTACTGGTTCTTCCGAAGACGGTAGTTCTGGTCAGCAAGATGATTACGACACTGAAGTATAACTTCTCAAACTTTGTTAATAATCTTTGGAGAATACTCATTTTTTCATATCATGTTAAGATTCAAATGCATCTTTATTTATACATATTTTATACGTTATAGGAGGCTGGCACAGAAGAAGATTCGGAAAGCAGTTCAGAATTTGGTGATGACAGTAGCGAGGGGGATGAAAGCGGAGGTGGAAGTCATTCTGGTGGAAGTCATCGGCCGGGTGTAGATCTTGACATAGGTGCTACATTGAAACGTTTGTTAGAACAAGATCATGATCTTATAACTCGTAAGAATAAGGTATGCTTTGTGTGCTGCTAGCTATTAGTAGCGTGATCTTGGTTTAATCAATAGCTTCTTAACGCTCCATCGTTACTCAGTACCTCTGAGAGGAGACACGTAATTTGGCTGGTTAAAAACAAGAAATTTACTCATTTCCAGACAGCCGTATTACCAGCACAGCCAACAGTATTAAACATCTTGGAAACATGGGTGCAGCACTTTACCACTACACAACTAACGAACATTCCCGACAAGCCGCAACGAAATAAGTCAAACAATACCATAGAGAAAACTGTAAACGATGTTAACATTTGTAGAGAAGTTGCTGACGGACTGCGAATTTATTTTGATTTTACACTGGCTGACCTCCTATTATATAGAGAAGAAAAGGAACAATACCAAAGCTTCAGATCATCTTTTCAATACACAGACCTCGAACCTTCTGTTAAAGAAGAATCATTCGAGTGAGAATTTTGGCTTCAAGTTTATTCTACAACATATCATTTCTATAACATCGGTTTATTTGCGTATGATTATGTTAACCAGTCGTACTCTTATCCTTGCAGTAATACAGATAATCAGGTCACGATAAAAGAAGAATTAGAAGATACCGAATTCGCTCATTTACCACCGTTCAGCAGTCGTTTAGAGCATGAATCTGAGGTGGAAAATACTTCACCTAAACCTCCGGTGGAAGCTAAGCGTAGATTACGCTCCTGTAGAGTCAGCTCTGTTGATGAAGGAAGACAACTTCGCTCATATGATGAAGTTAAACAGGAACCAGGCAATCTCTCAAGGTGCTGCGGGAATTTTTTTCAGTTTTTTTTTTAAATAGAAAGAGGACTAATAGAACAGAATAAACATTGGACTGAGTAATTTAGTGAAGAGCAACGAAGATAATGAATATTTTTTTCTCTTACAGCATAGCAAGTACAAGCTCACGCTGTTCTAGCCCACGTGGATTACCTCTGAGATTGCCGGTCATTCCGTCAGCTCAAATAGGAGCTCTACTTCAACAGTCAAATGCTTGGCGCTTAGTACCTGAGTCTGAGAAACGTCAGAGTCCTTTGGCTCCATCCATGTGTTATGGTGCAATTCATCTTACAAGACTTTTTGGTATATACTAATTACAAACACATCATTAGAAAGTAATGGAATTGAATAGATTTTCCAACATGAGATATTGAGTGATATGAGGAGATTTCTTATCAATATTTTCAACAGATTTTATATTATTAGATCCATTTTGTTTCAGTAAAATTACCTGACCTTCTCCAGGCTGTTGATATATCTGATAAAAAGCTCAAGACGCTTTTGAAACACCTGGATATGTTTTTAAGGCAAGTCTCTATATCATGAATTTTATTATATACATTTCTATTTCTCTCCGTTGTTGGTTTGAGTTTCTGAAAATATTGCTCTGCTCATTTGAGAAATTTCGTGAGTCTACCTACACCCATAGATATTTGATAAATCCTGCAAACAATTGACCTAATTTTTCATTGCAGTTTTCTGGAAATGCACCGAGAATGGTTTGGAGAACAATTTTACACGCAAGCAGAGAGTTCACCCCTCCGACAGATCGTCACTTTATAGAACGGGAAAAAGACTTAATAAAGATATTTACCTATTGTAATTTTGTATCTAAGTTATAGAAAGGAAAGAAAAGAAGAAAAAAAAAGGGAAAATTTAAATACGTGACTCCCTTAATAATTATATTGTCAAACTAATGATTTGTAAATGAAAAATAGACTAATCATTGATTTTAATCCAACAAACTTGTTAAAGTTGTTTTATTTATTACGAGTAACGGTAATGTACAACATATCGTATATAACTACACGAAAGGGAGAGGTTTACGGCCCACTATGGGTCAAGGTGTGATTATACTGCAGCCTTGATGATGTCTGAATACTTCTTCACTTTGCTAGCGACACTCATATCAACGTATTTGTCTCCAATTGATACAACCATGCCTCCAATGATAGATGGATCTAGTTTAGTCGTAAGCAAAATGGTTTGCCCTTGTTTGAGGAAAGCCTTGAGTGAAGATTCCAGTTTAGCCTTGGTCTCTGCGTCCAATGGCTTAGCAGTAGTAACTTCACATACTACCTCTCCACGGTTTGCTGCCATGATAATTTTAAAAGCATTTATAACACCGTTGATACTATTCATACGCCCATTCTCTGCAAGTAACGATAGCAGATTGGTGGTCGCTGGGTTAAGGCTTGCTTTAGATCCGACAAACTGGAGAGCTTCAACCTTGAGTTTGCGTTTGATGGTTGGGTCCTTCACAAACTCAGCCAATCTTGAGTCTGTCTTCATGAGACCCTTCGAGTAATTAGAGAAATAGATATTTTACAATTATTCTTTGACCATTTTCTATCTTAATGAAATAACAATAAAAATTTAATATGAAGATAAAAACGATTATAACTATTCTATAAGCTTGCCTGGAATTTGAGCAAGTCTTTTTCCACAGCATCCAAAGACTTTTGCTTAGAAGCAGCAGAGAAGAGTGCAGTGGCGTAGCGTCCATCCAGTCCAAAGACTTGTATGGGAGGCTGTGATTAACGAAGAAAAATGTATACTCTAAAATTTTCTTGATAAAATAATGGAATAATAGCCACGATGAATGTTGGAAGATTCATCATTCAGATTCTGGAGGGTTTAATTATTAAATGTGAAATATTGACGTGATTGGGTGAAATTAATTTTCAAATTTAATATCAAAAATTTTTTACTGCCAGACAGAACGGGGTTACATAATAATTTTTGAAACATGTGTGATGGATACGACTTACCTTTACCATCTGCTGTTGCACAGCAGTGGAGGAAAACGCCCTCACCTGAAAAATTATTGATTATTGTATGTTTAGTTTAGGAACAGAAAAAAAATAAAAAATTATTATTGATATGTAATATGTGAATTCGAAGCGAGTGCAGACGACATTGAAGGCTGTACCGATGAAGAGAATGAGAACAGTATGTTGAAGACGGATGAATTTTGATTTTAGTTTTTATCAACATTTGTTGAAACGATACGAATAGTTTTTATTCAAAGTCAGAAGCGATATTATTTTTTATTACTTGAAGTAAATAATAAATTTAAGCTTACGATGATATTAATCCTGCTGGCCGCCATTTTAAAGATCTGAGACGAGTCTGTCTCGTGAAGTTAGTTACTTCTGTTACGCAATAGATAATAGATATCGATTATAAGCGGAGACGATTCGTGTTTGTAGACAACTTCACGATTCATGGGTACGTATATTTCATAGCGAAATGAAGGAAGCGTATAATGTCAGATAATTATTTATTATTCTCTTAAATAAATTCATCTTAATCGAGTTTTCATGTTTGTACGTATTGATGCTGTGTCTTTAAAAAAAAGATAAAAAAAAGAAAAAAATAATTACACAAATATTCGAGTGTATAAAAAAGTTTCGCTATACATTTCTTTTAACTCAAACTCTTGTTTAAGTTTTATAAATCTTGGACCTAACCTCAAATAAAAAAATTTATCATTAGTTTTCGTATTCGAATATAATAAATGACAAAGTATCATATTCGTGATTGGTAATTTCAGTGATGGAGGAAGATGGTGGCAAAAGAATGAGAGGTCGAGCTCGCGGAAGAGCCCGTGGACGTCCTCGAGGACGGGCTAGGGGTCGTGGAAAAAAAGTAGTCAAGGTATCTATTTAATGCTGTCGATTGAACATCATTTTTCAATGAATTTTGTTTGAATTTGAAAACAATGATTCTTATTTTATATGAAAAGATTTTATAACGCTAAAAACTTCATCAAATGAAGTTGTAAAAAGTTGGACCAACCTTCTAGATATGTTGTATTCATTATCGTATCAGATCATAGAAAGTGACGAAGATGAAGTTCCACAACCAGTCGAAGAGACTCCAATGGAAACGAGTGGAGTTGAAACTGAGCAACAGGAGCCTCAACAATCGCAGCAACCACCAGCGGAGCAACAATTTGATTTGGAAGCTGACATATCACAGCTGGAAGCTCCGACTTTTACAACTATTAATCGTGGACCACCTGAACCAATGTTACGACTACGATGGGATCACCGAGTAAATCTAATTGGAGAAAAAGTCCTAAATCCCATGATACACTGCTGCGACAAGTGTCTCAAACCAATTCTCATCTATGGTCGTATGGTATGACTATTGTCATATTTAAAAGCATTCTAAGACTCTTAGATCAGTTCTGAAAGTCGAGTGATAAAATATTGACAAGATTTTTTGTCCTCTTCCAGATTCCTTGCAAACATGTTTTTTGCTTGTCTTGCGCAAAGAGAGAAGACAAGGTCTGCCCTCGATGCATGGAAAAGGTTTCAAGAGTGGAACAGACCGGGCTAGGGACTGTTTTCATGTGCACTCATGGTGGAACTAGATACGGTAATGCTGGGTGTCGAAGGACATACCTCAGTCAAAGGGACTTACAGGTTTGCATATATTTGTTCTTTGTTTACTTTTGTGATTTGGCTAATCTTTAATTTTCCTTAATGTATCCCTTTGCAATCAGGCTCACATAAATCATCGGCATATATCTGCTCCCCCGCCGCCAGTTCAAGGATTGCAAGTCGATCAGCAATATATGCATTCTAAATCTGAAATGGATTCACAAATAACAAAAATGCCACCAGTTTCAATGCAGAGCGGTAGAATGAAGCAGGTTCAGTCCCACATGGTACAACCGATAATGGGAAATGATCCCAGAGTTAATTCTATGGTGAATCAGCAGCAAGTAGAACATCGACAACAGCATAGACCGCAACCAATTATTCCTATGCAAAATTATCAACAAAATTCTGCACCCCCTCCTACCAATGCCCCTATGAGGACTAATCTTATAACTGTGCCTATCCAAGATACCAGTATGACAACACATGACATGCATAATCAACAAAATCATCATTATTATCAGCCCCCTCCGCCCCCGCAAGTCAATTATGGAGCGTACAATGTACCACCTCCTGTTTCACAACCGCAACAGTACTATCCTCAGCCACAACATCCATCACAAGTTACGTACGCCCCACCACCCTCCCAGCAACAATATGGACCTTCTGGTTCCGCTCCAATTAGACCACCTCAAGCTGGGTATATGCAGGAACAACAATACGGCCCTCCACCTCAGCAGCAACAGCCACCCCCACCGCAACCTCAATGGACACAGCATCAACAACAATTTTATAGATAGGAAATGATTTCTTCTTTTTTTCTTTTTTCTTTTTTTTTTCTTTCTTTAGATTTGAGTCGTCCTATGAGAATCGATCGATTCGTTAAGACTTATTTTTTTAGATACTGCGACTGGATTTTGAGAGATTTTGAGAGCCAATTACCAGTATCTATGACTAAAGTTAAAGCCATTTACTATTGAGTTGTATCTAAGGTTGTGGACACTGGTTTTTCCTTGTTTTTCTATGTTTATATTGGAAATGAATTAAACATTTGGCTTTACTTGTACTTTACAAGTGAATATAGTATAGGAAAACTATATACACAATGAACAGCACTTTACATTAAGACTTTACAATTGTATTTTCACATTTTTGTAAGTATTCTTGTAAACAGTTTGTAACAAATCGATAAAAGTTTGTTAGACTATATTTTTTAAACTCAATTTTTCATTCATCTAACTTTCTCTTCACCATATTCTTTATTTTATTTCATTTTATTTTATTTTATTTTTGCCAGATAATTTTTATTGTCGTTTCAATCTCACTGGGAGCTCAAGAGGTTTTTAATAATATAAAAATACTATCTTCTGCACAATACTACATATTTACTTGATACAGTTTAATTTCACTATCATTATGAACACCTTGGGCTCTGAGATTATTAGTTTGTATTATAAAACGAAAAAAAATTGTAATCAGAAAGATTTAATATTGTACAGAATGACAGGATGCGATGTATTTACAAAATCAATTATATTTAACATTTAAATATATTATAATAATATTACTTAAGTTCCTTATCATTTACCTAACGAATGTCCATTTATTCACGCAGCTTATCTTAGCCCTAAACTTTGCAATGTATTGATTCGTACTTACAGACTAAATACAAAACATGATAAACTCTACTTATATTTCAAAAAGAAGTAAATACATCTGAATAAAAGTACGATCAAACGATCTGCGAGAGTAACAGGCCAAGATGCTTCACTTTAAAACTTTAATTATTTGAAGAACTCATTTATACTATACATAAAAATATTTTTTTTTTTTTTTCAATTTTCAATTTTCGAATCCATCACATATTGTTACTATTAGCATTATAATGTAACATGTCCAGTTTTCTTGTACCTTGATCCTGTCGCAATTATTTTTACCCGCTTAATATATTCGTAGCTCATTCTTTTACAAGTTAAGACATATTATGATCATTTTAAACATATGAGACTGATGTATAGTAGCGCACGCAAGTCAAAGTCAAAAAAACTTTATTATGCCTAGATCGTAGACACCAAAACTTTTCAATTGTGAGAAAAACTTGCCTTGCTCGAAACTCTAGCATTAACAGATCGTTATATAGTTTGAATTTCAAAGTGTATCATTGTATATCACATAAAATAATAAAGTATTTGGAGGAAGACGGATATATAATTGATATAAAGCAAAGGAAAGATTTTTTTTTCTCGTATTAAACATTCTATTTCACAATTCTTCAACTGTGATTGAAACAACAGGATGAGATACGAATAATTATAAATCGTTATATTCTAGCCCACGAAGAATTGGCTGATTTCAATATACCTATATTTATCAATCATCATTTATAAGTTATGGTTTTTGGTAATGCATATAATTCCATGTTCTTTTCAATTGCTATATTATTGTACTGGAAATTTAAGTGTCAAATAACTGCAACCCCTTTAATGATACTATGAGTTTTACTGATTGTTAAAGAAGTTTGAAAAGTTACAGATCACACAAAAAAACAAATAATCAAATAACAACAACCCAGACAAGACAGTTATTATTATCTCTGTCTTAACTATGTAATCTGTAAAATCTGACTCTATGGGTGCATAAAAATATGACTGTCCACTGGTTTCCGGCTTCGTTAGCCAAATATCCTGTACATCTATGAGATCATTGTGCGGAACCTCGACCAATTTTTTATATAATCTTATTGAAATCAGTCAATTCTAGGTGATCACGTGCTAGTGGACGGATGGTTGTGAATGTTTACATTAGTCTGAGGGATGAGCGGAGATGCTAGAGGTTTGGGTGTCGTAGATTCAGGTATTGGGATAGAAACAGCTGGTGGAACAGGAGAGTGTTTCTTACTTCTATCTGGTTGCCACGGCTTGGCATGATCCTTACTTAATCTCTCGCTGAGAGCTTTTAGTGCAATTTGTCTGAAAAAAGATGACCAAGATTATCGGTATAAATTCTTAAAATTAACATTCGGACCTAAAAATGGTTAAAATTTCTCTATCTACAAACCTGCGCCTTTCGCTATCGTGAGGATCAATTCCAGGCAAGCTTATTACCAGCCCAGGTGTTGCATTGGACATATCAAATCTGCGGACAACTTTTTTACACACACCGGTTCTGACTAGGAATCCATGAACAGTATTTCCCACTACTGCTATCGGAGGTTGTAGAACGTTTGGAAAAAAACTGAAAGAATAATGATTATTCAATTGCTATTTGTTAAGAGGAATTCAGGAAATTGAAGTTTAAGCTATTCTTGTTTCTATTTTCACCTCGCAAATGTAAAGTTATCAGCCATATCGCCTCTCGTCCCATTGTTGTGTCTTTGATAAAACCTTAAATATATCCATGATATTAGCAAGCCACTAAGAAACATTGTCGGATGTGTGCCTTCCAGTAATCCAAGAAGCCAGAGTAGCAACGCAACGAACCAAACCATTAGTGGAATATTTCTATTCGTTATTTTTCCTATCGGTGTTTTTATCAGAATATGATCTGGCATTATTTGTTTTACAGCTACGCTGACGCCTGAAATTTCAATTGTATCAAATGTATAGCTTATTTCAACCGAGAATTAACTTCTGTTATACAATTTGAGAAATATGATTGAAATAAATAAATTTTAGTCATTAGTTACCTGCGATATAGCCGGTCAATCCATGTATGTGTATGTCGAATAACAGGTCGGTATCGTTGGTGCACATGTATAGAAATAGATAGAACAATGCGGATTGAACAGCGACTCCAAAATTAACTATGGCAAAGAATGTCATCATTTCCATAGCACCCCATAAAGGTTCAATTAACTTTCCACAAAGACCGACGGTTATAATATCGACGCATACTTCCCAGAAATGTATTTCGAGAAAACAGAATGTAAAAGCTGTCCAAATCCAGAATGCAGGTGGTAAAAGATAACCTGGTGTTACACTGAGTATTCTTACCGCCTCGTCGGAATACGATAGACAATAAGAGAATAAAACAACAACGCATATGAATTTAACACTTGCACTTGTGTTTCCTAATAGGGCTGCGAATTGTTGTCTTAAGTAGGGAATGTTCCTGCCTAATCCCTTTATTGTTGCCATTTCGATTTAGTTAAACAAGACCTTAGTTTAACCTCTTTAAATCGAGGAGACAACTTTACTTCTAATCTGACGTTTGCGCCAACTACATGCATATCACATCATATCATATATCATATCATATCATATGGACTATGGAGTATATGGAGGTGAAAACTCGGACCCTAACCTAACGGCGATGAAAATCTAGGGTGAAAATATTCAACGAGATGGATTCTGACCGATATGAAGTTGCACACATTATTCTGTCTTCTTCTTTTCTGTCGCGGCTTTTACGAAGAAAAGAAAAAGACAGAAGAATTTGTGCGCAACTTCGTATCGGTCAGAATCTAGGTATAATATATAGCTTACGGTACTTTTCTGTTAGCATGTTCGCCAACCTAAAATGATAAAAGATCGTAGACTCTAACCTCGAAATTTTGACGTTACAAGAATAAAGAAGGTAGCAATGGCGTTTAGTTCGTGATGAGTGTAGATCAAAATTGTTCACTGATTTTTTTATTTACAGAAAATTATTCGCGTTCATTATTTTTCCCAGTTTCTTTATTTAACGTATCAATCAAATTACAAAAAAAAAAAGGTTCTATAATATCAATGAAGATACTGAGTTATAGCGGAAGAAAGAAAATCTTTTAAACTGAGGTCCCTGGTTATACAGTATATTTATAAATAACATCATTTTGCAATACACAATTTTTCGAATGATATCACTCAAACGAAAACTATCTAAGAACATTTAATATTTTAATATTCTATATTGAGTAGGTGAATCTTTTTTTCTCAATCACTTTCATTAATTTCATATCTGCATTTTATTTTAACTCGTTTAAAACTTTGCGGTAATTGAAAAAAAAAAAAATTCATTCATTACGATATCAAATAATCTTACGACGAGTAATATTTAACAAAAGTATACCGTTTCTCTCAAAGCTGTATAAATCTATGAACAATCTCGCCGATCTAGTAATAATAATAAAAGTCTGTTCAAATTTTCTTTACAACATCATCATGGTTTTATACCTTTTGTTATAATTTTACAGATACAATGCTTATACCCTGACGTTTATATCTAAATACTGTAATGGCTGCGACAGGATCGACGGAAGGTTCGCACTCGACGATAAACCTTATGCATGAAAATCTCTTTGAATTACGCTGTCTGCTAAGAGCTAGTGAAATCGGCTATAGCGCACGTTGTGAAATTGGTAAAAAACAACTATTGGCATTCACGACGGGAAACACTGATCTCGTACTACATTATCAAAGAGATATTAACTCCCCACCTATCATCAAAAGGATTCCTTGGTTCCAAGGTTCTCATAAACGAATCTCAGCACTTTGCTTCGATCCCTCGGGATCTTGGCTACTTACAGCCAGTATTGATGGATCTTTATACATTGTACCTGCGCTGGCATTGGTCGATGAAAATTCAAGCATAGATCACAGATGGGCAACTAATGACATAACGTCATTTTCTTTGCTAAATACTCAATCTTCTTACGCTAGGTAATACTCAGAGTTATATTCAACTCAGATTTAGATCTTTAAACAGTTTAACGAAACAATAGATGAAAGAAAATCGTTGAAATTCTTTCAATTCATTATCTCGATTCACTAAAACTCTTCTCCATATTTTACTCATCAATGTATTACTTCTTTCTAGGCCAAGCGCATTGGTGTGGTGGCAAGGAGTGGTGGAATGTGGCCACGTTGGTATTATTGGCACTGAGCACGGGGAGATAGTGCTTGTTAATTTAGAGAGTGGTCGTCAAGTCGGCCTGACAAATGTCAAAGGGAATGTATCAAGTCTTCACATTTGTCAGGATAACAGTCTAGACGTTGTATCGCTTCTCATAACAAGTCAAATACGCCAACAATGGAGACTGATCTTGGAACAGCGTACAAACGGTTACGTCTACCCTTTGGACAGCGGGAAATCTTTTCATAGGTCAAATCCTCTCTTGTATTCTAGCGGAGGCCTGAATGATGAAGCTAAAAACTTTCCTACAACTAGGTCTCGGCTACAAGGGCTGAAACAACTTTCCGTAGAGAAACTGGCTATACTTAAGCAAAAGCTCGCTGAAACAAGGAGTCGGAGTTTAACCGGACCCTCGGCTAGACGAGGTAGTTAATTCCTCCTCAAAAACTTAGGTTTTCTCTTTGCGCTGGCCTAGAATCAATTGGAAAAAATTAAAAGAGATGTTCTGTGTTTTTAATCGTTGATTAAAAATTCTATAAAGATGCCCCATGATTACATTAAATACAGATAGTTATCGTCTCGAGCGAATAGAGTATCAATTTTTACAATTTTCTTCCATAATTTCCAAGATTCTAATAAATTTCGTTTTCTTTTAGACAGTAGCAGTAGCAGTGGAACCGACGACACAATCACTGTTGGCCTAAGCAGACATTCTTCAGAACGAAGAGTAGATTCACTAAATCCAGAACTTGTACCTCGAGATATGTTCCTTACGCCTCAATATACTCGTCATGGACAGCATCTGTACACTGGCTATCATCCTCCGACTAATCATCTTACTGTAAGAATTATATGGAATTTGTTGAACTCCAGTCGATATTGGAATTTTGAAAATATAATCGATCATGAATATTTTTATTTCTATACAGATCCATGAGACCGATGCCTCTGTGGTGCCTCTGTACGTTCACAAGCTACCGCCGTTTTGTCACGACATTTTACTTACCCAACGTTTATTCTACATAACTGATATACACCAGAAATCTCTGTATATTATATCCTGCCCGTTGTCTGAGAGCCGGATTGGTGCTGATAACGAGTTTAATCCTGAGGCAGTAATCGGTCGATTTTCTTTCACCAAAAATAATGAAGTTATAGACAAGGTCTACAGAGTAACAGATCTGAAAGGTACATCGTCCAAGGAAGCTGGTGGTAATCCCGAGAGCCAATATGGCTTGCCAAAAAAGGTGGAGGATCTTAAAGTCGATCTTCCCCTCGTTGATACTTGCGTAGTTGTTACCAATTTTGCTGCTTACAAAATCTCGATAAGGTGTGTATTCTTAGTGTTCTTTTCGTTCCTATTAAATTTAGATAAATGATATAATATACTTAACTCGTTAACTTATTCAACAGGCGACCATTGCTCTCAGTCTTTATGGATTTAGTATTAAAATACAAAGAGTTGGAAAGGGCTGAAAGATTGGCATTAGTTTTTGGAATGAATTTGCAAAACTTGTTGGAAAATGCTGGCGACATACTTTTGTCTAATAAAGAATTTCCGCAGGCTATTGTTCTCTATAAATTGTCGAGAGTAAGTATATATGTGTTTGCTAACTAAAGTTGATTACATAAGCCTCCGATTTCATTGACTGTTGTAATCCCTTAATGTTTTTTGATAAAACGGATACATTTATCCCATTTATACCTTTCACAGATTCTATTTTCCTCAAATACAATACGTTATTATTTATTACAGTGCCGATTGTTAAAAAGTGTATTAAAGTTTGCATCAGCTGGACATACGGCAGAATTATTGAGCTACGTTACTGGCTGTTTAGCACCGCCATCCGTTACAGAGTTATCAATTGCGACCAGAATACATTTGTCTAATTTAAGTGTCATGGCATTCACCGAACTAACTCTCAGAGCTTCGAATCAACAATCCAATCAGATTCACAAACAATTCTCGTGTGTATTTATTATGATTTTATTAACAATTGTCTAATTATTCAGATGATTTAATTTACACATTTTATATATTTAATTACCTATTACAGACATTTCCTAGCTTCGAATACTTTCTACGACGAGGTCCTCGCCGTCAATGTTGCGGGACAAACCGGTCTCTGGGAGGTGTTACAACAGCTAGCTACTCAAAGAGGCCTTTATTCTCAAGTTCTAGATGTTCTTATGAAGGTCGTTAGGTCGTTGAATACAAACAACTCTCAGGTTTCACCTCTCCAACTAGATTGTACGTTGAAAAAAATGGAAACTGGAGTATCTTGTGGCTAATAAACCAGTTATTTATCATCTAATTATTTTCAGCTGGTCTACTAATGTGCCTAAGCGAATCAGGCCTGATTCAAGCTATGATTGTATCTCCAAACCTTGCCAAACACCATACAGCTTTTGTTCTTGCCAATCTTGCCACTTTACAATTGTTCGCTCTTCAGGTACGATCCTCGACATCGAAGTAAATCGATAAATTTGTTCCCCAATGATTAAATAATCATGTTACTTGTTCATCTGCAGAGATTAACGGCATTGTATGATCCCACGAGTCCAGTACTACGGCCTTTACTTGTTCGCTGCCGAGCTCGAAATCGAACTACATCCCACAGTTCTCAATCTAGTCAATTTGATTCTCTAGATCTATCTGAAACTTTAGTAAGTATAATTTAGTCCCGAATATTTCTTACTTTTTTATAATTTCATTCAAAAAACTATGGGCTTTATTTTTGTAGAAATATCTATGTACAATACATAATAAAGAAATTTTCTGATTCCAGGATGATGTAGGTGCACCGGTAGAGGAATTAGTAGAAACTTTTCTTCTTATTTTGCTAACTCTCATACGTAAGAAAACACCTAAGTTAAACTATGAACCGAAATTGATGCAACGTGTACAAGTGCCTAACACAGAAAAGGTGAATTATTTACTTTTACATTGAGAAAATTGAATAATGCTACTTGTCTATGTTGTAATACTAATCGTCGACACAATTTTAACAGGATATCGAAGAAATAAACTCTAACGCAGATTTCAAACGGAGAGCCTTAAGTGCAGGATTCTCTCACGTAGGGCTGATAAGAAATAACAGTGTCTTTACTTGGGGAAATGCTGCGCAAGGATGCCTAGGTGGGTTAATTACTATTTAACGGTTTTTCCATGTCGGAAGATCATCCCCTCTTACTAATCACTGATTATTTTCCACAGGAACTGGTCCAACGATGTCCAGATACGGATCTCCGCAAGTAGTACCTACTTTTCAGAACGTCAAGGTAGAAGTACTCAGCGTGTCATGCGGACGTTGTCATTCATTGGCTGTGACTAACAACGGCGTTTATTCTTGGGGTGCTAGTCAGTTCGGTCAACTTGGTCTTGAAAAAAAGTTGCAATGTCCAAATCCTGAGTTGATTATATCTCTGGCACAGGAGATCATCGTCGATGCGGTAGCTGGCCAGTATCATTCAGTTGCGTTGACCAAAGATGGAAGAGTATTTACATGGGGCTGGGGAGTACACGGTCAATTAGGTCACGGAAATACAAATGAAAAGAATATTCCAACTTTGGTAACTTCGCTGCTGGGCACTATTGTGCGTCAGATAAGCGCGGGCCATGCACACACTTTGGTGCTTACTGCCGAGGGTGATGTTTACACATTTGGGAGTAACGTTTTTGGCCAGCTAGGGAACGGAACTAATATTAAATCCTCGTACCCCGTTAAAGTTGGATTGTTAGCAGAAAAGATCAGCTTAATCACTACTGGATATTTTCACAACGTAAGTTTGGTAACAATTGGAGTTGAAATACATTTTATATGAAATGTTACATCAGAACTGTTTTACAGCTGGCTGTTAGTACGACAAATAAATTATACACTTGGGGAGCGAGTCCTCAGGTATTGCGTTTACAGGCGCAAGCACAAAAGAAGGCGAGAATACTTCAGCAACAAATAGCTACAGAGAAACAGAATAAAAATTCTGAAAGTGTAGATAATTATAATGAAAGCACACAAGATAATGACTCGGAAGTAAAATCCGATCAGCATTATGCACAAAATAATAGCGCACAAGGCACTAATCAGCTTTTGAGTAATACTCAACCACAGTCAAAACAGACTAGTAACGTTAAATTGCCAAAGAGCCCAAGTTTTCGAGGCATTAATGTCGGGATGATCGAAGAAGCACAAACTCATCTACAACCTACTTTAGTCGATACTAGTTTAGTTAACGGACAAATAGTACAGGTAAAATTAAACCACATGAAATATAAAAAAGTTCGAAGACACAAAACTGGTTTCTGACTTTATAAAACGTTTACCATGATCGCAGATCTCAACAGGATGTCATCACTCCAGTCTTTTGACAAAGGATGGGTCGGTCCATACTTGGGGGCGTAATTTGGATGGTCAAATAGGGAACGGTAGTCGTCGTGAAGTTACAATTCCTACGCCACTTAGCTACAACCCTGCTTCTTCATTAGCAAAAGTTCCACCTAGAAATAATGGCTACAGAGCAAACGAGAAAAGACATAGTCCAGATACAGATAACGAGAACACCAAGGGCACAGGAAATCATAACGATAGCAAATCCAGCTATTCAATGTCAACAAATGGAAACGAAGATGTTAGGCGAGATGATTTCAATCGAGCAATCAAAGCTGTCAGCCTTTGCTGCGGCTGCGATTATACAGTCGCTATGCAACCAGGTTGGGGATAATAATGTTGTTTCTTGTAATCCTAACTATAAACTCTTATCATTTGTTGAAATTTAATCCCTTTATTGATATTTTCATTCAAGGAGGAACTGTTCTCGCATGGGGAAGTAATAATACAGCACAATTGGGTCGTCCTCCAGTAGAAGATGCGCGTGGTGTTGAGGGAAAACTGGTTTTGCTCAAATCTTCGAGACGGGTTGTTCGATTGCCACATGCTGCTCATTCAGCGCTTGATACCCCTAGTCAAGTTCCTAATATTCCAACTCCTGTTATTTCATATAGAAGTTATGACGTTACCCCTTTAGCTGGACTTGTTCAGCCATTGAGTGTTGTAGAAAAGTCTTTGGGAGAAACCACTCTACATTATATACTGGAACGGCTTAACGGATTATACGATAGTGCCAAAATAGTGGATAAGGTGAAGAACTTCACTTTCTTATACATTGTTTTGAAATTTATCGAGTTTATCTATACGTTCTATATATTTACAGTGTATTCAATTGGGCAATTACCAAGCAGCTTCGAAGATTTCTCTCCTTGAACGTAATTTCACAGATGCTCTATCGTATCAGTTAAAAATGTTGAATACTTCGCATCTTAAATTGCATAAGTATTCGTATACGTGCGATGAAAAGCAAGCTTGTAATTTGAACGATATATCAGAGGGAGTAGAAGATTTGAAAATATCTGTTTCTAAAACTAAACATATTAAAGAAAATACTGAATTGTTTGATAAACAAATGGAACAAAATTTAGTCGATACTTTGGAAGAATCTGAGGAAAAAAATAAGATGAAAATGTCGGCTAGCAGATCTTTGGACAGCTTTCAATCTTTGGAACAAGAATTACACACATTTGATTGTCAAGGAGGATCAGAAGAACTCTGCGAGGATTCTAAAAGCGATGATATTTCTTTAGACATTACAGAAGATGCTCTTGACAGTGTCGATGACGAACAGAGAAAGAATAATCTATCTGAAAGTGTCGGTATACTTATTAAAAATCGCGAACGCATAGCAGAAAATTCTTTACCAAATTTGGCGAATTTAGCTTGTGCCCCAATTATTTTAGAAGAATTTAATTACGATGGAAGGAATATTACTCATCAAAAGAATACAGGCTGTATTAACAGATCAGAAGACTTTCAATCAATGGCTCAGAAACAGCTAGATATGGCGAATAGAAATATATTTGGAACTGACGCTAAAGGCAATCAAGAGAACGCTGTAGTATCCGAAGCTACAAGTATTGTAGAATTTTACGTTAGAGAAATCGAAGACGAATCTCATGCTACGATGCGAGAAGTTCTGCAAATAGCTATTGAGTTTTGGATTAAACATAGTCTACCGATAGAAAACTTGGAAAATGTATTACTGCAGCATATGAGCAAATTCTTTTACCCATTGGGTCTGCTATTGTTTTGGTAAGCTGAATATTGTTTGTTATTAATACTTCTTTGATGCAATAATAAATTATTTACATTTAGAAACAAGCAGACAAGCAACGTTCTATACGATAATATTTACTGTCTTATATTTTACAGTCAGCACAACATGGATGGGGCAGTTATCGAGACCCAAGATGATACCGAAGCCAATAGTTTGACTATGATGAATTCTTTGTCTACAAAGTTCTGCCTACAAGTCTGTTCCACACTTTTGAAACACATCGATCAAGGTACCTATATCAGAAATTTTCATTAGGAATTGTATTATTTCAGAACTAATAGAATATAATGCAATTTGAAAATTGATTTTTTATAGGCAGACCAACACCGGAATATATAGAACTACTCTCTCAACTTTCGGCTAAACATTACGGTCCACCCATTACTGGCTATCCAGGTTCAAATGGTAACAAAACTCCGGAACACATGCTGGATGGAGTTATCAGTACAATATCTACAGACGAATGCGATTCCAGGCCATTTATACACATTAAGGTATTTAATGCTTTAATGCTTATGTTTTTCGATTCCGATATCTCAGGAATAATCTGTCTCATGTGTCATTTAATTCCTTGTTTCTAACAGTTTTTCCTTTTTTTTTGTTATCAGGGTACAGATGACGTTACTAAACTTCTTGAAACAGATGAAGACATGATGGTATTTACTTGCGGCCATCATTTCTCTTTATCAACGTATCAGTCAGAGATTCTTCCCAGAATGGAAGCAGAACTTTTGATGACGGGAACTTCTCCGCTTCCAAATACAGTCCAACTTTTGGGGGATTTACTCCGTCAACCAGGCAAAGTAGAGACTCTATGTCCAGTATGTATACCATCTGCTATTCAAAATGTTGTAAAAACCACACCGAAGAGCTAAGTAAGTCGTCTGTTTGAACGTCGGTCCCAACGAGTGGATAAAAGTTTTTCAAAATTAATATTCCTTGAACCAAAAGTCATGCGAACAGCCTTGAAAGACAAAAAAAAAAATACAGGTGTTAGGGTGATGAATAGAAAATTGATATATATTACTGTGTTGGGTACGATTAAGTATAAAAGATTATATTATATTATAATCGGGCGCAGAAATTAATCATAATGGACAAAGCATAGTAAATTTTCGATCACGTCCATTGAAACATGCTGATTGCAATAGTAGAATTTATAAGTGAATATAAATATTTTATAATGAGATGATAAATTTCTGAATATAGAATATAATTGTGTCATAAAAACTGACTCTCCTTCTAATAAGGATATGTTAAATTTATTATTTAAAACAGAGATATTAATTAATATTCGAAGATCAAATATATAACACAGAGTCATATTTTTGGTGGGAGAGATATGGCAATAATATCCATTCTCATTGTTTTGAGATTCTCTCAGCATACGAGCGGTTTCTGATTTTCATTATTTTCTGATTTTTCAATCGTGTTAATAAGATATTTTTAATTATAGAATTCACAGAATTCTTGTAAATATATGCCGAAAAAAAGATTGAAACTTTGTCGTATAAAAGACATTGGTGGACAGTAAACGAAAAGAAATAAATATAATAATTAGATATTGCATGCGAAAGACCGGGTCAAAGTTGTCACATCATAAAAAAAAAAAAAAGAAAAAAAATATAGGTACCTACTTTTCTATTTACTGTTTAATTATTTTCAATTATGGAGTGTTGGATTTCGTTCACAAGACTCATTGTCAGTTTAACGTATATTTGAGCATAATGGTGACATTGGAGTAGAAAAAAATAAAATAAATAATAATAATAAAATTACAACTAATGACTGTAATTATAGTTAGAAATCGAAATTATTCGATAAGTTATCAGGTAGTAGGTACTGTGAACACTTAACAATCTTAAATATTTACGTATGAATATAAGTTATTAAACATCATAGCTATTTATTAGATAAAAACAAAAAAAAACAAAAATATTGTCGTATATTTAAGTATATAATTCTATAAAATTTGATTTTCAAGTTGAAATATTTAGTTTTTCAATTATAAATACTTATTGAAGATTATATTATATCGTAGGATATTTCAGGGTCTGTACTTAGATCTTCCATTATTACGCTGAAAAAAAATTTTGTGCATATATAGTATAGGGGAATAAAGATTTATTAATTAAGAAGTACATTATAGATCTAGTCTAGATTTAGTCTCTGATAAAATATCAAATACAAAGATCCAACTCTCTGCTACTGGAAAAACTGAAGAACTGAACTACTTTGGCTTTAAAAGTATCGTTCAAGTTTTATGCATAATCTAACATCTGAATTCAGAAATTTCTTAAAAAAACAAATCCTTTTCTCTTCTAAACTGCTCAAATACACAAACTACATAGAGCTAAGACACATAAACTGTCTGTAGCATGTGATTATTGATGTATATACATGTATGTATGTATTACCAATGCATCAATGCATAATGTATATAAAACGTATTACCCTATGCTACGTATCCAAAAGTGATAAATTTTCAGTTGTTAGAGATGACTTTATAAAGTTATTAAATTAAATTTAAATAAGCCTTTATCATCGTATCATCATACTAGTCATTTGTGTTAATCCACATTTTAGATAGACATTTAAGTCTGATTACCATTAGATCTCGTTATGGGTCAGTAAAGAGTTATATGTTGAATCTGTGACTTTGAGTAGCACAGCTGTAGTGAATAGAATATATTATGACATAGTATACATCAGTTTATTTTGCTGATCTTCGTTTTCTTCCTTTAATGAGAATAGTTACATGTACCTTACATCCAACCTGGATAGAGTCAACTGATATTTACCCTATTTAAATGAACACTTCTATTAAAAAGATAATTGTCTCTTCTGAAAATGAGAATGTAATATTCATGGTATATCAATTATGTTTCAAACAGATATGGTGGTTTCGTAATGAAACTCTTTTTGTTCTAAATGTAGCCCGAAAAATGATCAGACTCTAACGTTATAAAGTTGAAGTGAAAATTTGGAAAATATTTGTTAATCTATTATAACTGAAGGATTGCATAATGGCCGAACTATATGTTACAAAACATTAAAATAATGAATATGAAACAGATAAATGAAATAGATAATAGATTTACGAAAACCTTGGACTGTCTATGAGTTTTGAATAGCGTATAAAATTCGAATGGATATTACTATACAGTATACATAGAGATGAGCGTGCATTACATTTGGAAATCTTTGCTCATGTACCAAATTTGTATTCTGCATAAGAAGAAAAAAAAAAAAAATGATAAAATTATTTTTGCATATAATACTATGAAAAGAAAATTAATTACGAATAATATTTCAGTTGCAATTATTTTCAACATGTAGCTAATCATTTTGCCGATTAATATTGTTTGTAAGCACAATGAATTTTTTTTCTTTATTTAATACAGAACGTATTTTGTTCGGATTATTTGATTTACTGATATAATTATTGTTACAAAAAATTTGTTATAAATCATTTAATCAGAAGAACAGGTTGATCTACTTTGAAAAGACACTGACTGAGGTCTTTGTTGTAATGTTGGTTTGAAAATCTAAAAGATGTATTTTTTTTTGTAAAAAAAAAAAAAAAAAAAAAAATAGAAAGAAGAAAAAAAAAAAAGGTTTATGCAAATGCAATACTAATATGATAGAAAATTTGCGAAGAAAGAATTTAAGGCCAATCGTCGAGGAAAATAAGTATTAGAAAAAAGAATATAATATAATTTGACAGGCATTATTATAATGTAGAATGTCGTTAATGATACGTTATAATCTATACCTACAAATTTTTATCCTATATCTATTTTTAATTTATAATTGACAGAATGTTAGTGAATATTTATGAAAAAAGAAATAAATAAAAAAAAAAAAAAAACATGTTATAAGGATTGATCGATATGTTGACTTTTTTTTTTTAAGTTCGTTATTAAGAATCTTAAAAGACATTTGGGATCGACATAAAAACGATTTTTTGAACCGGACGAAATATTGATGGTAACAAAGTGAGTTTAATTATTTCACGTTTATCTTACGCAATAGTTATTTAAAAGTTCTTTTTAAACCAGCCGAAGCAAATCTGCTTAAAAATATACTAAAATAAAACCTTGTTTTCGATATTATGTTAGTAGGTGAAAGTCATGATGAGAAAGAAACAATAACGAGGCCAAGTTGTTACAAAATAATAAAACGTTTTACTTCGAATTGCACGTGGGCAGGTAGATCATATTATACGCAATACATTAGGTATTATACAAACGAGTGATATAATAATAGTTTTTTAATTTTTTAATTTGATATTCATTATTTTTTAATAATAGACCTAACAATCTTCACTATGGGCATATGCAAAACAGTAAATGCTAAGGTATTATTATTATTTTTTTCAAATTTTTTGCATAGTACGCATATATTAGCATTTAGCACCAGCTAAAATTTGACGAAAAGGATCGCATCGATACCCGTTTTACTTCAAAGTATCTAATAAAAAGGAAACATATAATTAATTGAATGAATGCAAGATAGAAGCTGGTGAAAATTTAATATTTCATCAAAAAATAGCTGTAGATGTTGCGTAATTTAATTATCGATTATTCGGGTTCAGAATAATTATTAGATACATCGCATTATTATAGCTCGCGTAGAAGAGGTGAAATAAGAAAACACTTATTTTATCTTGTATTTTCAACAGCCGTTATAGCTATCTAAATTATTAATAAAATTATATACAAGAGGTTCTTTAATTAACTAAACTTAAAGCTAAAGTTATTTAATTAATAAATCACTTATTTATAGTACCTAGAATTATAAGCACTGTAAAATACAATCTAAATTTCAATCGGAGAATGTACTTTATAATGGTTAATCAATTTTTTCAAATGGCCACGTATAGATATATATATATATTTATATATATTATCGTCACTATAAGTATTATATACTTTTAGAATAATTTTATGTGTCCCAATTTTCAGTTATACATATATCTTCTAGCTTTTAATTAATTGCACTTTCAAGTCCTGCGATAAGTATATATATACTGGTTACAATTAATGCTTGTGGAATGTAAATTGAAGAAAACCCTTTAATTAACAAAGGGTAGGGCATTTTTTATTCCTTTTTTTTTCCGGAAACTTTGCATGTAAGGTGTAAATATTGACCTTACTTCTTTCCGTTGGCAGTATTTAGCGTTTCTCATGCAAAGTATAAGAGAGGCCTACGACGATCGCCTATAAAATTAGATCAATTATTTGTGTTAAAAATAATGAAAATGATAATAATCGTAAAAAAAAAAAAAAAAAAAATTTCATAAATAATTAATTCGTCATCGTAAAAAAAATATATAGGTAGTACAACGTAATTATACGTTATTTTTATTTTCATTAACAAAAGTCGAGTTTACAACAAATTTTCAACATACTTTACTTTGCTGAGTAATGAGAGCCGATGTTTGACGGTGGTCCTCGATGATGATGATGGTGTTTATGACCAGGTCCAGAGTACCTGCTTCCTGGACGGGAATGCACGATCGCATAGTGATCGCTATTCGTAGATATCGATCTTGTCGAATTCATTGTCGAACCACCAGATGTGTAGCCAGGTTTACCGTTCAGAGAATACCTTAAAGAACAAAGGTAAATACATGACATTAAACTTTTGCTTCATTGTCGATCGTCAAATCGACGCCCGATACGAACAACAGCACATTTCAGATTCCGGGTGAAAAAGAGCACGTTTCAAATTCCGAGTGAAAAAGAGCATGTTTCAGATTCCGGATGGAAAAGAACACGTTTCAGATTGAGAATGAAAAATAGCACGTTTCAGATTCACTCGAAAACTAGCACAATTCAGGCGAAGCGAATATCACTCATTAATAAGTGTCAGGTAGGTTTATTATGAAATTGAAAATGCACAATTATGCACAAAAACTCGATTCAATTTTATCATTGAATGATTAATTCAATCTTTTTCACTCGGAATCTGAAACGTGGTCTTTTCCACCCGGAATCTGAAATGTGCTCTTTTCCACCCGGAATTTGAAACGTGCTCTTTTTCACCCGGAATCTGAAATGTGCTGTTATTCGTATCGGGCATCGAAATGGTGATGAAACTTATTTTTTTTTTTTTTCCAGTTTTTCCAACGACACGATTACTGTATATAATTATTAATAAATACATAAAATGACGATATAGCAAAGTCCTGCAGGTTTGATAAGAGTAATGTTTATTACAATTATATGGATAACAGGCTGCCATAGTCGTAAAAATTGATAGATCATTAAATTTTGTTTCGGAACTTGTACTGTTTTGATGAACCTGCAGTATAACATACATATAATAATATCCACGGGGGTGGATTACCAGTATATACGTAGGTATGTGTATGTCCTTCGATGTCTCAATGATATAAACAACTTTTTGAAACACATGCACGATTTTTGCGTTTTTTTTACCCATTAAGCGGGCCTAAAGTGACGGTTTTCAGACGAGCGGGCGTTTTCAGTTTTTATTTGCCCGCTAAATCGAGCAGCGGGCGTTTTTAGTTTTTATTTGCCCGCTAAATAGAGCAGCGGGCGTTTTCAGTTTTTATTTGCCCGCTAAATCGAGCAGCGGGCGTTTTTGGTTTTTATTTGCCCGCTTATGCTCGAGTAGCGGGCAAATAAAAAGTGAAAACGCCCGCTACTCGAGCATAAGCGGGCAAATAAAAACTAAAAACGCCCGCTAAATTATTTTTCAATATTTTCATGAAAATTATCAACAATGATGAAAAAACGCGAAAATCGTGCTGTTACAAAAAATATGGTGTGCACCAGGGCTAAGTGGGCTTTTTGACCTTGTGTGGTTGCAGTACTCGTCTTCGGCTCGCAGACGCACTCGTCTTCGACTCGTGCTACCTCGCCTCTGACTCGTACTGCAAACTCCACACTCGGTCTAAAAAAGCCCACTTTACGCCCTTGGTACACAATATACTATTCTGGAATTACGACCAGAGCTGAGGGGTTCCCGCAGAGTGAGTAATAATAAAATATTACGACTTTAAAGCCGGTTTTATTGATCAAACGGAAGTTTATTAAGCTTCACAATGTAGGGTTTGAAATTGGTAAGCTTGTAGGTGTTCGTTCCACACTTGTGCCACGTAGCACCCACACCCCTCGCTATATGTTTTAGTGAACAGTTTTTCGAGGCTCTGTGTGTTAGTTATCAAGTACGTTATTAACTAATATGGCCAGCTCCACGGATCATAAAAAGCCATTAAATAGGATTAGGCAAAGATAACAGGTTGTGAAATTTCACAAAAGGATTACCTATACATCGCGAAGATTTAAGGATAGGAGTTGTGTATAAAACAAATATACAAATATGAACAGACGTAGTATGGTCTGGTATATTATAGCGTTCGAAAGACCGTCACTCACTACAAACTCGGACCATCGAATTATAAAATTAATAGAACAACCTGTTGAATTTCAAACGAAAAAGAATCACACACATCGGACGTAGTTTATCGCCTTGTAAAATACCAAAAAATTTGTTTCTTTTTTTTTTTTTCGCCCAATAAAACTGGAGTATCTTTCTCTCCTCATTGAATAGCGTTTCGATATGAAGAGTGAGCAGAGCTTTACCTCGGTCTCTGCCAGGTGCAGGGTGCTCAAAAATTTGCCAAAAGGATTGCGTTTGAAAAATTCACATATAATAGCGCGTGCAAGCACATATCTGGGTATATATATATTTTTTTTGAAAGCTCGCACTAATTGCTGACTGCAGTGCAATTGAATGAGGAAAATAGATGAGTATACTAAAAGTAGTCGATTAAATCGAGAGCTGGACGACTGTCGAGTATATAGGATATAATTTACGGTACTAGAATGAGACACTATAGCCAGAGTGGTTCGTTGATCCGTTATGGCCCGTACAAATATGCTAGACTGGTATAGAGATAAACCATGGGTTTGCGTTGCAGCTATAGGCGTCCATGAATTATACATCGACGTACGGCATTGTTACAGAACTCTAAATTGCCATCTTTCTTTTAATTAATGCAATTAAAACAATACACTATACGCTTCCGCGTTGTTAGCATACAAATATGGGTGAATCTATGCCGCGGATATGGAGTTGCGGAAATCAGTTTTGAACAAGTAACGCGGGTACAAATAACGTGAATTCATTCCCTCTGATAGTATGCTACTGCTGCAGCAGCACTAATGCACCAACCCAACGAGCAAGTTCATGCAGCTAACTTTTACGATTCATGGAATTTCTCATTATAAACTATAGTAACTATACCGCATTATACGGTGAAAAACTACGCGGTATTAATTGCCGGGAGTTTCTTTGCCGTAACTATTAACCCAAGTACACAATAATCTAACTATTTAGTATCACGCTTTCGTCCTGACACTCCCATAAATCTGAAACATCCCTAATCCTTATAATAATTATTATACCTTCATATAATAAATCTCATAGTTATAATTATTATTTAATATCTACTATAATATACCATATGCCGATTAATAGCAATAAAATAATATAAATACACACGATATACACGCAGTCCTGGCTCTCGCGGAACGATGGCTTAACATCGCGACACGACGGGCGTGAGCTATCCCGTTAACGAGATAAGAGGTGTGAGTGAGCCAATTTATTCTCTATATATCTTAAAAATAAAAGACTAAAAAAAAAATTAAAATGGTCAATCCTTCGACATCTCACGTATCTGTTATAGTAAGCCTTTGCCGTGACTATATGAGATCTAACAATGTATATAGGCAAACTTTATTAGTATCATATCTTTGAATGGTTATTGAACTTAGCCATTCGAAAAGACGTGAATGTTGGGATTCTGCGAACGTATCTTAGACCCTTAGTACCAATAAGTTACATACATTATAGTTATTCCTTGTTGCGAATTTGACGCGTATTAAAATGGAGCTTTATACCAACTTGTAGGAATAAGTGTATAATATGTAAAGCTCGAAATACGGCCCTATTTCTATCGCTGTATCATATATATCTATACCTACCACGTGGTAACTTAGAGTCGGAGTGTATAGTGAAGCTGACCTCTTGACCCGACACGTTTGCGTCGTATCAGGTGGAGGTATCGGTTACACCAGCCCCGAAGGTCGGTTCAACGAGTAAAGCAGTTGAGGTAGGTCGGCAATAGCATGCCTGACCGGATATAAGATATCCTAGCGCGCACCTACCGTCTTCGAAGAAAGGAATGTTTACGTATTATATGTAAAAAGATTACTGCAGCCGTATTAAAAGAAAAAAAAACTAAGTGCTGTATAGGGCTGCAAATCGCGGTATGGAATCTTGGTATGTGACGGTAAGGTCCTTCAGGAATTTTAAAGAAAGTTGTAACACGGATAATACTATAGGCGTACCCTTATGGCTATATAATATGCCAACGCTAAAGTCTTTGAGCTACATTGTGTTTTGTTCAACAAATTATAGAAAAGGTTCATCCCTTTTACTCCGGAATTATATAAGTATTGCGGAAATATTATACCTTGAGCCGTACTGAGATCCATGCCAGCTTCGGTAAGGGTCGTAATCTTCTATTATCGATGGTTCCTTCTCAATTATCTCGGTGCGAGCGCAACTGCAGGACATCGCAGAGCAAAGAAAGATGTTCATGATTAGCATTATCAGAAATAGAACACCCAATGCAACAGCTAGCCACAATAGCCACGGGGGGTGAACAGATCCATCTTCGCAGATCGGCTGGACAACTGAAATAGATAAAGTCGACTCGTCATTATATTTTTGTTTCGTACATCTTATACGATTATACTTCAATCACACGAGTTCTAATTTGAAATTTTCAATCGTGAGAAAAGGTTTGCTAATTTTCTGCTGCAGTAGAAAGAAATTTTTTGTTCATCGCGAAGAAATGAGGCGTGCTAATTTAGCAAACAAATTTTGCTACACTCGCTGTATATAGGATTTTTGCTACTGCAGTAAAGTAAAAAAAAAAATTCTCATTATTCGTATATATTAGCGATTATATTTTTTGCTAATTTTAATCCCCTGCCATTGCAGGGGGTTGCAATTATAACATGTATAGCTTATACCGCAGAAATTCTCTTAATTTCTGGAAGCAGCGTATACGTATCTCGAAAAATTCTTCCAAGCAATACCTGGATGGATTTTAAAATGCAAATTCAAATGCGGTTTTGGTCGTGTGTACAGCAATGGGTGGGGTCGAAGTGGTCATGCGATCAGAGGACAAGGGAGAGCGTGGGCGATGGTAACTAACCGTTGGCTCGACTCCTTCAGCCTTAAGGCACTTTCAAGACCCCTCAGGCCCCGAACCGCGCCCTGGAGACCGGTTCGCGTATACGCAGAAAAGAATTGGCCATAATAAGAGGAGTATGTACCACCGACACTCGGGTAAGGTGGACTTGCTAAGTTAGGATTATAGAGGGTCCCCGTTTCATCTCTTCCATTATATCCCCCGACTACTCAATGGTTATTCATATCACGATTGATTTATCCAATAACACGCGTTTATCGCATGCGGTTGATCTAGCCGTATCATACTTGGTATAGTTGGGGTTGATATAATGCGAGTAAAAAAAAAAAAAAAAAAAATGCCACATATAGGAATCCGCGAAGAAGAGGCACGAGGCACCGCGCAATTCCCTTTTGTCGAGTCAGACAAAACGCTCGGGGATAATTGAGACTGTTGGTAATTGAATAATTCCCGCTAATCATACTTAATCTTTGGAAACGCTGAACTGGTTTTCTCATCTCCTCGCAGCTAGATATTAATCTTCGCGCGTTTAATAATTTACTAACCGAGATAACCGAGCCCCGGTAGAATCAACTGGCCATTTGCGCTTATATCCGACGCGGATTATATCTGCGGCCGGTAACAAAATACAAATAATTAATAATCTTACACACCATTGTTTACCAAACCCTTTATATATTATTTAACGCGATGTGAAACGTAGGTATATACACGCAACCCTTGGTTACGGCTAAATTGTATCATTCCGAGAAATGGTGTCCGATATTTTATACCTATACGAGTCCAAATTCATTTTTTATACTCAATCTGTACTTCGGACGTGACGAATTTAACGTACCTAACGTTTCACACTTCATTCAGTTTTTCAGTAGTACCCAAGCTCGCAGAACTTATATACACAGAAAAAAAAAGGTCAACTTGAGCCAAGAAAATTATTCTTGATTCAAGATAATTTTGCGATCCAAAAATGAAGACCGAAATTTTCTCGGATCAAATCAAAAATTTTCTCGAGCCAAGAAAATTTGGAAAATCATGGTTCGAGAAAAATTTTGATTTGATCCGAGAAAATTTCGGTTTTCATTTTTGGACCGCAAAATTATCTCGAATCAAGTCAACCTTTCTTTCTGTGTATAGAAACGCACAAGTATGACTATAACGGAATAAAGAACTGTTCATATAGATTAATATTCATTCCGTAGCGAATCGATCACATACCGTTGATAAACAGTATTTCGTTCAGTTATTCGTACTCATTAGTTAATTAAAATACATTACACATAGGTTCTTATACTATTTGACGGATAACTTTATGTATAAAAGAATCATAATATTGCGTGAAAGAAAAAAGCAGATATATCTACTGTATAGCCAGCTCTGCAGTATCGCGTTCAAGCTGCGGAACGCCCCTACCTCCTAATTAAGCTAGAGTGCTAATGATTATTCTACCCAATTAACTCATACAACCACTTGCTGCCCTACCTACCCCCCCCCCCCCCCGCCTGTGCTATGCTTTTGCCCAATTCTACAACTTCTATATTGTTAACTGTGTTAGTACCGATTACGGATAGTAATCTGAAAGTTTTGAGAGGTCGCTATGGCTGACGGGGCTGGAACAGTTCTTGGCACCCTGCGAAACTGCAGTCATATACCTAGTTACGGTTATCAAACTATGCAGGCACGTGTACTACGAATTGTATGCAGACTCATATACCGAGAAGTCCAGTTCGTATGCCGAAGTTAATATTAGGTTCTAATCATAAGATATGACGTTGATGCGAGGAAATAATTAAGACGAAATGCTTGCGATCTTATGGGGTAGCCAGTTTTCGATTAATTTGATGGAGGCTAAGGTAATTTAAAAAATTAAAGTGGATTTTTAGATCTTTATTCTGTATTTCAAGTCTCTTGCTATGATAGATAATACACTAGGGTGCTTTTCTTGAAACGACTATTTTTTTTTTTGCAACTCCCCATTGAAAATCTTGTTGTAGATGTCGAAAGGGGAATCTTGTCCAATTTTTAGCTCTTAATTCCGATTCTAGTACTCGAGCTTTTCGTTTTAAGTTTTTCCAGGCTAAAAGGCATGTGAACATTACGACTTTTTCTTTAGTCGCGCACAACTCAGCCGCATTTCAATGAATTGTTCTCATCCAAGACTCATTTGACAGAGAATTTAATGTTCTTCAAAAGTGCCCAAGATAGTTTGACTGACTTGAAAATATTGAACTTGACATTTTGTTGGAATTTTATATTTAAAAAAATCAAAGTCCTTATATCTTTTGAAATACTGGTTTGAGAGACTTTATGTACTGGACTTTTTTTGTAGAGAAATAAATTTCCTACAAAATTGTTCCGAAGTTTTTTTCTCCAAGTCCAACTGTTTATTCGCCCACAGCGAGAAAGAAGAATTATGCATAAAATCGACTTTGGAGGCTCACACAAGTGCGGCGGTTGAAACCACAGCCAAACTACCAATGACACTTTTGAAGAACACTAAATTTTCTGTAAAATGAATCTTGGATGAGAACAATCCATTGAAATGCGACTGAGTTTTGCGCGGCGAAAGAAAAAGTCGTAATGTTTACATGCCTTTAGCATGGGAAAACTTAAAAAGAAAAGCGCGAATGCTGGAATTGGAATGAAGAGCTAAAAATTGGACAGGATTCCCTTTTCGACGTCTACAACAAGATTTTCAATGGGGAGTTGCAAAAAAAAAAAAATAGTCGTTTCAAAAAAAGCACCCTAATATACACAAATTTAAAAATGGAATAGCGGCATTGTCATTCTACTTGTTTTGTTTAAATTTTGATCAATGATCACCTATTACTATAGAATCTTTCGAGACAAGAATGTCTAAATCGGTATAAGCTCAGGATTTTATCTCCATAATTCATCTTAAAGATTTCGAGCAATTTATTAAACAAACAGCTTTGCATCAAGTTAAAAAAAAAAGTGCTTCGAAAAATACATTTTATCCTTTTCGATGATTCTCTCCGTCGTTTCACATCGTTTTCAAATTCTCAAACGATCAGATAAGTCGATTGACATACCCTTCAGATTCTTTTTAACGTCTTTTATGGCCGGTTGCATGAAGGTGGGTTACCCGAACCTTCAAATACCCCGTAGGTAACCCCGCAGATACTACCCGTTCAACCGTTTTTTCATCTGACAGCTGTCATGAATCGCTGTTAACTTCTGACAGTCATGTAGGTTGAACGAGTAGTATCTGCGGAGGTTATTGAAATTTTTGGGTAACCCACCTTCATGCAACCGGGCATTAGACTTCCATACTTTTAATTTTTGACTAGAATTACAACAGATTCAATAGGTAAGAGGTAAAATAAAATATATATACTATCGATTATACCTATATATTTATTGAACAATATATATATTTCATATTATGTACGTATAACCCATAGCATGCCTTTCGCGTAACGAGCAAAAGCGAAGAAAACCCAAGTTTCGTTGTCTTTCTTAATTGCTCCGAAATCTGGGCAGTCATCTCCCCTGTTTTTTTGTCACGACCAAATTGGTTTTCTGTAATCTTCGTGAGAGAAAGAGAGCGAGAGATGTCACTAAGCTAGAATTCGATATCATGGTCTGCAGCCGACCTGCGTGGAAACTTAGGACGTTCAAAGAAAAGCGATTAATAAAAAAAAAAAAAAACGAAAAAAAAAGGACCACAAAGAATATTTGTCTTCGATATTTGACGGCCATTCTTCCTCAAGTTTTTTTTTACTCGACAGAATTATTTCGCGCGCAAATGCGCAGCTATGCAGTTGCTCGCGGCTCCGTACCGTTTGCACTACTAGGTATAATACGTCTGCACCCTTGCGCAGGTAGATATTTTATGCAAATTCATAACGCTTGCGCTATATATTTGACCGTGGTGAAATCCTGGTGAGCACGCATTGCCAATACTTAGACATATAGGTATATGAACTATATGCTGTAGCCAGCAGCTGTAGACGCGACCGGGAGATATTATTTACTGCCTGGTCGGAGTACGATGCTGTTTTTATCTCCATTCGAATAATCGTAAACCGCCGCATAAAGAGTCGCGCATAGGGTCGTTGCGGTTTTTTTTTTTCCTATCCTCGCTTCTTCGCTTCTCCGCCCTATCCTGTTTCTTCCGTGTACCTTATTCCTACCTCGCTTCTTGCTTTCCGACCGTCACACGTGTTCGGAATTAAATTTGCATCTGATCGTTATTCCCCTGATCCCTCATTTTCACCCTTATTTTTTGACACGGAATACAAAATAGATCCGATCTATATCAAAAACTATTTGAGAATTGTATGTGCAGTAGGATGCTTTTTTTGAAACGACTATTTTTTTTTTGTAACTCTGCATTGAAAATCTTGTTGTAGACGTCGAAAAGGGAATCCGGTCCAATTTTTAGCTCTTCATTCCAATTCCAGCACTCGCGCTTTTCTTTTTAAGTTTTCCCATGCTAAAAGCATGCAAACATTACGACTTTTTCTTTCGCCGCGCAAAACTCAGCCGCATTTCAATGGATTGTTCTCATCCAAGATTCATTTTACAGAGAATTTAGTGTTCTTCAAAAGTGCCATTGGTAGTTTGGCTGTGGTTTCAACCGCCGCACTTGTGTGAGCCTCCAAAGTCGATTTTATGCATAATTCTTCTTTCTCGCTGTGGGCGAATAAACAGTTGGACTTGGAGAAAAAAAAACTTCGGAACAATTTTGTAGGAAATTTATTTCTCTACAAAAAAAGTCCAGTACATAAAGTCTCTCAAACCAGTATTTCAAAAGATATAAGGACTTTGATTTTTTTAAATATAAAATTCCAACAAAATGTCAAGTTCAATATTTTCAAGTCAGTCAAACTATCTTGGGCACTTTTGAAGAACACTAAATTCTCTGTAAAATGAGTCTTGGATGAGAATTATCCATTGAAATGCGACTGAGTTTTGCGCGACTAAAGAAAAAGTCGTAATGTTCACATATGCTTTTAGCATGGGAAAACTTAAAAAGAAAAGCGCGAATGCAGGAATTGAAATGAGGAGCTAAAAATTGGACAGGATTCCCTTTTTGACGTCTACAACAAGATTTTCAATGGGGAGTTGCAAAAAAAAAAAAAAAAATAGTCGTTTCAAAAAAAGCACCCTAATGTGCAGGGATCATTATGTCCTCATAATATTCTTCCAGGTCACCCAGTACGTGCGCGAGTATCTACTATACTGAACAGATAATCAGGGCTACCGCGCTACTCGTCCGCATGATCTGTCTCAGAAGTTTTTCGAGACGCTTATCTGTACTTTATACATCTGTGAATAGCAAGATATCAAAGGAATATCTCCCAGCTGTCACGAATACGAGAAGACGGCATAGTGATTAAACCCGGCAGCGATGTATATCGGGCGTTGTTATATAGGCATATATAGAATTGCCCGAAGGAACAACAGGAAGAGCTGAGACAGTCCGCGTTGTCACGCGACAAGTAAACCTATAGCAGCGAGTGGACAAGCACGAGACACCTTCCAGTAGATAATTAACTTTCACCTTCTTCTTGTCCGGAGCGTGAAGAATGCAGAACACTTTTATTTATTGTCTTAAAATTCATTCTTCATATTATATTATCTTTGTTGATCCCTGATGCAGCCGCGGGTCGACCGGTGCGAGATTTCTTAATATACGTCTCGCGATTAATGATAGTTCTCGGTATATTGTTTCACCATCGGATATTTATATCAGACCCCTCGACAATTATCGAGAAGGTATATAGGTATAGTATAATTTATAGTTATATCGACAAAAGCTGATCATGAAAGTGGGGATTACTAGCCCGCACATAATAATTGTTGCTCTGTATATGAGAACAGCTCGACGATATATTTAATCGTTATATTATATCCGAATGGTATGGGATATTAAACTTTCTATACGATATTTTAGCCGCTGCTTTGTAGAGTGAAAACCACGCTGCAAGTACCTAATACTGCGTACACTAACGCTATAGATTTGCGCAAACTTGCGTATAATCGTATGCGACCCGTACGCATTATAATACAGGTATATAGTATGTGTATATAATGTGCGGATGAGCCGCATTACGAAAGTGTGCAAACTCGGTGAATTACGTTATATCAGTGTATACCTATGCACCGTTGTATTAATCTGGTTGTGAATAATTGCACATCGCGCGGTATATATGGGTTATCTGAGTTGTTTCAATACCGATAATAATAACCATTATGGTAATATGGTAATGGTATAATAAGGAGTATAGCGATAACAGTGCAGGCGTAACCTGCAGCATTACAAATCAAGATTGAAGCACCGGGTTGCTTATTTATATACATTATAGGGTAGGTATAAGGTATACATGTCTTTCGGTAAAATGAAAAGCGATGCAGTGGCGACATATGCACGTTTGTACATTCAAGTGTACCTACTTCACATGTATGTATACCTACTTATGTATAAATGAAATATCTAAAGGAACGACACAATTCTTGTAAAGGTATGACGCAAAGGCATTCCTTTTGCACATTCACTTACCTATATATGCGATGCCTAGTTCTGCTCTCACCTAATGATCTGTCAAACGTAACTACAGAAGCAAACTACAGCAGCACAGAATTCCAGTAGTAGTTATATTGTCTGTGTTGTCTTGTGTTTGTGTAAACGTGATTCTCGAACCAAGAATATAGGTATACGTATGATGTAGGTATATGAAAGTGCGAGAGAGCCGCGTACGGTAAGGTGGGTAAATGGTAATGTTATAGTGAGTCTGGAAAGTGGGAAACGAACCGTTATGCTACACAAGTCGTCAGACAGTTTGTGAAGGCATACGAGATCAAAGAGTCACCAAGAAACAGCCTCGGCTATATTTTGGAGTTTTTTTTTTTTTAGAACGCGGAGGAAAATAACGGCCGAAAATCCACCACTTATTCACACAAGAATCTACTTTCTAGCGCTCAAGTGAAAGATGTGAAAGAAAAAAAGAAAAAAAAAAAAAGAAAAATGAGATTTAAGTTATTCTACTATAACTATTTACGAAGGTATTGATGAAAGATCCATTGATGAAATACGCGAATTAATGTCGTATATATAGGTACCATCTTAAATCGGGGCAAAGAAATCGATTTTAGTTTTTAATAAAAGCGGTTTGAACTCACCAGGCGTTTCTCCAGGATTGAGAACAAAGACACTGGTTCCAGCTAGAAGTACACCCTCTTCACCGGCAAGATTTTGTCCACCGAGTTGAAAGCCATCCTTGATACTGTCGGCGGGGTCTCCATCACATATTGGAGTTCCACAGCTACCTGTAAAACGTATATAGATTTTCTATAGTATAAAAGTCAGCTTTATATAGTAGGTAGATAGTACTCGCATAGATTCTTTCAAGCATAAACATATTTCCGCCTATAAGTAAAGAAAAACTTGTATAATAAATTCCCATAGTCTAGTTTCACGCGAAAAAGTATCACGTGCGAAAGTAATACGGTGAAGATCGTCGTTTGTTTTCTGAGGTGAATTCTTTCGCGTGGAAACTGTATTACATAGGATACATATCTGGTATAGGTTGGTAGGTAGTTGGTAAGGTAGATTGGTCCCTTGTAAGCCTTGGAGAATGGATTTGAAATGGGAATAGCTAACGGCCGAAACTCCCTTGTCTAAATCCTGATAAATAGAAATTAATGTCTATGGATGTCTCGCCCTCGGTAGTAGTAATATCAGCCGGTGTACTAGCCGCCGTAAATACAGGTTTATGGGATAGCGGTGTCAAGCTACGTGCTTTGCTATCTACGGCTATTCTGAATACAATGCTGGCTGTGTTACATGGGGGGGAAATAAAAATATTTTACCTTCCTATTCGCCCTAGAGCTTGTATCCAAAGCTTAGATCATTTACCGAGAATACCATGACTATGCCATGAGTATAACATATATATATGGTTTGACCACAGGTCGACATACCAAACAAGGCTACATATGATTCTTCTCATCTATAGGATATATATAGGTACCTGAGAATTTCAAATTATTCATCATCGAAGACTAACCTTTGCAGACGGAGATACTGCACTGAAAATGCACCTGGGAGCTGTCGGCGTAACGGAACATTCCGATAATAGTCGCGTCAGCAAATCCGGTGCTTGGATCGTACATGAATTTTGTAATTCCTCGCCCGTCCAATGGGCATCTGTAAAAAGCAGAACACAAAGGCAACTGTTCATTAGGGTGATCAAAAAAGAAAAAAACACAATTTTGAGATGACTACACGGAAAAAAAATTGTTGCTGAATTTACTATGTTGAGTAGCTACATATAGGACAACACTTTTTTGTAGTAGAAATTACCACAATTCTAGTATTTGGTACATAGGGTAAATTTCAATGTCCTAATGGGTAAATGTTACCCCGTTGTTGTCATTTCTACTGCAAAAAAGTGTTGTCCTATATCCAGCTGCTCATTTTTTTCAGTGTATAGTTGCTCATCCAAAGTGTTGTTCTGTTAAAAAAAAAAAAAAAAAAAAAAACCTTATTGGTAATGAAACTGACGCTAAACCGCCATTTTCGGGTATTTTTATCTTCAAGGATTTGACTGCGTGAACCGAGATTCTTTTTCCTTTCTCCTTTCCCGGGAGAATGAGTTTCGGGGAACATCAGTGGTATAATTGTACTCATCGATGTTGACATTTTTAAAAGTGCGAAAGTTGCATCCTTCAAAATTCAGAGACACCGCTCGTCAAGCACTTGTCCCATTTTGTGAAGAAATTCTTCGGACCGCGGACTCCGAGCTCTAGGAGATAATTTTCAACACTGCCTCATGATGGATTTGGACTATTTGGGAATTCGAAGAAAAGTCAATTTTGAGATATATTAATGCTCAATGATGTTCGGGCAAATGTCCCTTATGAAGAAGGAGAGGGTGCTTGATGAGCAAGGGTATATCTGGATTTTTCAAAACACAACTCGTTCACTTAAATTTCAACATCGATGAGGCAGTGCAAAATATTGTATCCGACTAATGTCTGCTTTCGCGAAACCTATTTTCAAGGGGTGAAGAACAAGTGTCTCGGTGAGTAGTCAAATCCTTGAAGATAAAAATACCCGAAAGTGGCGGTTTAGCACTAATGAGAACTGATTTTTTTTTTGCAAACGAATAACTACTCTGCGGTTTATTCAATACTTGGAGAAAAATTATTGAATAATGTAAAGTTATTTGAACACTATTAAAAATATATAATATCTATTGTATACACATCTCCAGCTGGTGCAATAGAATAAATTGCACGATATATGCTAAGTGAATCATTGAAATTTAGGAAGTTTGAACAGGGTTCGAATTCTATAAATATAATTGAAAGCAAGAAAGAAAGAAAGTCGGAAAAAAGTTTCTGCGATAGTAAGATTCAAATGATAGTTTATAATTACAGATATGGAAAGAAAGTATATATCGTATATTCATATCTCTATAAGTTCGAGGGGTTTCGCCGAGGTAATAATTCATTATTCAATGTCTCGTTTTACGATTCGGTGACTCCGTTGCTTTTTCGCTAGGAAAATTTCCGTCTACTTTATTCAACGCTCCGCGTATAGTACCTACTATATACCAGAAGATGAATAAATGATAAGTTAATTCATCAAAAAAATTTCCTTTAACGGTGAATATAATTTCTTCGAATCCGCAACGGAAATAAACAGACTGCAACGCTCGTCCGGCTCGTCTACAAACTTATAAAATATCGCACCCATCTGTTTCCAAGATTATGCAAAATGAAAAAAAAGTGAATTTACATTCTAACAAATCAAACTCGTCCATTATATTGCTGCTGGACTTTCTACGCCGCCAAGCGTTAAACGATTCCTGGCACGCAGGGAGTAGCCGCCGTAGGAAGCTGCCTTGACACGCATGCATTCAACCGTGTAGGCATACTATTCTATATATCATATTATATTATATACCAGCGCTGGCGACTTTTGTGTGGATGGTGTGGAGCACTCCACACCCTGAATGCCCACCGTGTGGATATTCCACACCCTAAAGGCCTTGTTTCAAAACTAAAATTTTTTAATGGATTTTGAAAATCTCTTGATAAAAACAAGTATACAAAATTTTTCGAAAATAACCATATTATATATCCCTATAATCAACGCTTGCGAGCCCCCTAGCAGATTCAAATCTCGATCATATTGATGAATACGCTTATCCTGTAAAACAATATTCGGACTATTGCACTTCGGAAAAACTACTTAATTGAACTTTAAGAAAAAATGTGGTGAGTCTCCCCCCCCCCCCCCCCCCCCCCCCCCCCTCCACCCCGACACCTGAGTTACTCCACACTCTGAAATTTTGAAAGTCGCCGACCTTGTTATATACCTATAACATTAGAGTGTATCGGATTATGGTCTATGCAGAATATTACCATACAAATACTCATGCATTGGTGAAGGAATTTGTAATTAGCTATTTATTCAAACAATAGTCCAGCCGATACAATTTCTCTTTCTGATTTTAACAAGTAACGCGTTTGTGGCTGCATGGTCCTAATCTCCTATAGTAATTAATGTTTCATATAAGCCTTTATATACAATGAATTGCGGCTATAGCTGTAATTAAACTGAAGTAATAATCGTCAAGAGTATTTAAGTAGTTAAGGTTTGTACTCACCCTTTTTCGTCGGTCAGAAGAGTGGTGCTGTTCCGTTTGTTAAATGCAAGACACGATTTAACACGGATACCATACATTCCTGGAAGAATGGAAATATAAGTAATGATTATTAATACTATAATGCAGGCGTGAGAAAATTTTAAACAAAAATCGTCGTTTAGGCTTAGGGCAGAACATTCTTTGACGATGCCTTATGAATTTAGGCACAGAGTTATATCGATGTGGTTGAAAATTATGCAAAGGTATAATTATACCGATGTAATTAAGGCGCTTGCTGACCAGGCGGTAATTATTTGACAAAAAAATAAAAAATAAAAAAATTACATCACAGGATGTACGTTGTTGTCCACGTGTCGTAGGAAAACCTACACATGTTACATCATCTGCCAAATCGTTTTATATAAATTCACAAGGTCGCTAAAAGTTAAAACCTCTGAATAAACGCAGAGAATATCTATGAAAAGGTATGTTGGTAGTATCGCTTCTCTGAAAATACGTTAATTCAAGATTGTAATAAATTTAGACAGGCCTACGAACCATCAGGACGAGATATCTCTGCTCTCAATGTGTAATTGTGGCCGAAGATGGTTTCCTGTACCCGGTGTTCTCGGTCAAGGATCCGTAGAGAAACCAAAGAAGTCTCGTTTCTGAAAAAAGAAAAGAAAAAAGAACAATGGTTGACATTTCTGCAATATTCAGTGATTTTACTGTGCTGTTGACAAAACGTAACACTTATAACTATATAGTAACCATCACGTGAAATATTTTGTGACAAAGAACGAAGGTCACTTCCGGTTTCTTGTCTGACCAGCATTCGCTGTGATAATACTATATGAGGCATTGAGGCCTAGTTTGAAAATAGCATGACGAAGAAAAAAAGAGTCCGGTTTGGTTAACGATCGGTCATTAAGTAGGAAATTGTCAGAAAGTTTAATGAGCCTAGATTAATTGTCTTATTTGAAATTATTTCAGGATTTAGGTCACGAACAAAATAGTGGTAGGTTATTTATACATAACGTTCTTCAGATGGAAGTGTTTTTCAATGGTTAAAAATAAGTAAGATCGACCGATTTGCTTCATAAGACGGATCCATTAGCGGTGCGAAAGAGAATTCCTAACGAAGCGACTCACGCCCGTAATGCAAGCTTGCTTTACGTGAATCAGCAAGAAGTCTTTGAAGGCTGTCGTGCTTTCCTACTTCTTTTTATTTGCATCGATTCGCATGTTGTATAATGTAATTTGTAACACGACGAAAAAAAGAAGAAAAAAGTTTAAAAAAAAAAAATAAAAAATAAAATACATAGGTATATAAATCCGTTCGCTATACAGTTGACGAGACACTGGATGCACTTAACGAGTTAAAAAATATCAGAACCAATTAACAACAGGTGGTAAAAATGAAAGATCTGAAATTGAATTCAAAGGATGATCGACTCACTTGGCATTTTTAAAGCCTGCTTTGCCACAGGTAATTACGTAGAACTTGTCATCCGCTAGCTCTAGCGTCTTATGGATCCGGACAGCGATTGGTACAGATCTTTCCTCTTCCGTCTTCTGCAATAAAAATTTAATCGTTACATCCAATGATTCAATTCTTTCACTCTTATCGTCATACCAATGAAGAAGAGCTTTACTGTTCTCTATTTTAAACTTATATAACGGAAGTCTGCCTTGGTTCCGGACGTTGAAATCGCTACTATTCTCCAATTATTCATTTGCTATTCAATCTAAATCCAACTCACGTTGTTGACTAAGACCCCACAGTAATCTGGGGAACCCGGAACAGCATGAAGATTAATTCCAAGGGTCACATGTGTGGTTCCATTGCCGAGAACCATGCACTGGGGCGTCCGATAATCCCGGGCGTGAACAGCCCCGAGAAAACTCTGGTTCAAGTTAGTTCGTATGGTCATATATCCGTCCTTGCATGTCGCCGTCACCGTTGGCTGAAACTCAGTATCCAACAGCTGGCCACTGACCTGTAACGAAGTAAACAAAGCCATCACAGTATATGTAATTAAATCTATAATAAATTAGGTCCCGCTTATTCGCTGCGTAAAAAGTTCCTTTGTCATGGATAACAGTAACAGTATATGGTATGTTATTTGCATTGAATTGTTTCCAAAATTCCGGACCTTTTTAAAGTGGCGAAATAATTGTGCCACTGAACGCGTCGCGTGGGTTGATTCAGAGCTATTTCCACCTGGCTGAAGCGAGCACTCTCGATTTATGAGCGCTACACGGAGAAAAATTTATAGTAAATTTTCTCATACTCATATAGTAGTTGTGTCATATACTTTCAATATGACGATTGTTCCTATACTTTATACCTAATGTCACCATGAATATAGGAATGTCTTTCTCACATTCATGGAACATTGAGTATAATGTATCGGAAGGATCGTCATATTGGAAGTATATGACACAACTACTATATGAGTATGAGAAAATTTACTATAAATTTTTCTCCGTGTACGCTTTGAGGACTAGATCGGAGTATAATGAATTAATTTAGTAGAATTAATATACCGCTCTTTGCCTGTCGCGGGCATAAAACGATCCGAGAATTTCTTCAATGAATTAAATACCTTTGACAAGACTGTTATTAAACGACAATCACATTTTCGTCCCGTCCGACCGCAGCACCATGTTGCTATCTATTACCTGTCTGTCTCGATCCTATTTGCATGACAAATAGCTATTATACGACCGTTATGCATGAAAGATCGGCTACAAAACAACCTATAAGAAAAACCTACTTGTGTCCTACAAACTCTTCAACGTCGCTACAGGCGGAAAGCCTCCATTTGAATGCAGATCAGCTGCGATCCATGCATATTACGTGCCTTTCCAAGGGCTTCCATAAGTATAGGTTCCTACCCCTTACAAATTGCATATACTATTTAGTACATCCTATTCCCATCTCCATTCTCATTCTGATTCTAATATAGCAGACGTAGCGTGGAAAGAAATTCTGGTAAAAATGATGAGCCGTCTTTAAACGGTGCGATAAAGAACTACGCGAGTCTTTGATCTATACACCCGGCGCAGCATCTGATTTGGTCCATATTCTCGCGGTATGAAAACGGCACGGTATCTCCCTGATGATTTACGTCGAACTGCGTACGTATCTATATAGGTATGAACTACGTGCGCGGTTGCGTGCAACGTCAAATAATCTCACGAGCTTCGGCAGCTGAGGATGTTATCGGCACGGATCTTCGCACATCTTGGTGAACACGAACCGGTTTTTACCCCATATACCATTGCCGATTTTGATTTCTTAACCGATAGTGTCGTCTCCATCGACTTTGGCACATCTCGTTAATTAATTAACCAAATTTTTATTATTATTAAACGGGACTGGTCCTGCATATACGTTAGGTCGCCATATATCTTTCTCGCCCTGTATTCTTTCATCCATTAACAATGATGTTCAGTTTAACTCAACGTCTCGTGCGAAGGGACATCAGACACGTGCAGCATGGCCATATATGTCTGGTAATGGGAAGAGTAAGGTTAAATTAAGCCATTAAGGTGTGTCAAATTGGTTTAGGTTGGATGAGGATAAATTAGGGTGAGTTAGGTGAGGTTCGGCGTATGGTTGAGATTTTCATCGTTGTTTAACTAAACAAGTTTCTCAACGTCTAAATGAAATGGAGATTCCGCATATTCATTTAGAAAGATAATTCTCGGTTCTCGGTTACATATCCGGTGATTTGTGGAACTGTACTACTGATATATGGGGATATTTTTGAGAGGAACATCCGGTATCTACTGCTACATGCGGCTATATTGTCTAGGTAGGTATATATGTAATATATATATATTGAACAGAATAAACGACTCGCGGGTGAGTGGTTCTAATTTGTCCTCGTGGTGACGTTATATGTCTGCGCCCACAATGCGCCACATCCAAGTCGCAAATACGTGGGCAGAAAGTAGAGATATAGTTAAAGCGAATTGCACATAGACATAATGTATTATACCTACACATGTATAGAATAAAGGGCGATTATGGTAAACGTGGGTTGTCTGCGGTAACAATCAGAGGATCAGGACTATGACCATTTTCCACGGCTCGGAAGCCTCGTTTTTGCTTAAATCGGTGTCAAAACCGAAGCGTTAATCGAGTCTTGACCGCACGCACAATTATCACGGCTGGCGAGCAGGCTTTTTATACGAGGCTGACAATGAAAGGAAATTATCTTGCCCACATACAAGGTGTTCCGCAACCGACGAACTCGATTGTATATTTTCGAACTTGGAAGAAAAAGAGAACGAAAGAAAAAAAAAAGACCTTATGCGAAATCGTTGGACTGAACGGCGACAAGGTTATATATGTGCAAATAGAAACGATTCATGTTCCGAACTTTCATGTAGTTCGAATGCTACCGATTCTTTTTGATGCTTTCCATCTGATGCGGTACCGTGTTTTGTGGGTTTCAGAGAATTAGGGTATCAATGATAAATATCGTAGACGTCGAGGTTTTTGATAGAGAGAATAAAAAAAAAAAAAAAAAAAAAACACCCTGTATATTATTTACGCCATTCACTAGTGCCGGAGTATCCGTCTCAAGCCTGGCTTTACTTGGCTCGATTCTTGGGCAGACCGGTCCGAGCGGCAGCTGTCAACCCACGCAAACTTTCAGTTTCAGGCGTTCGAGGCCCACTCTTTCTCCTTGGCAATTTATCAGGAATGTTTTCTGTCCCAAAGGAACACCGAGCCTTCCTGCTGCAGCAACGTGCAAAACTTAAGCTCGGGTTTTGCCGAGTGTCTGAGAGCGCAGACTTCCCTAACCGTTTTCTTCGAAATAAAAAATAAAAATAAAAATAAAAATAAAAATAAAAATAACGAAAAAAGAAGATCAAGCTGATCGGCGTTCGAAGAACGAGCCGCTGTGTTTCGTGGATTGCAAAAATTCCGAGATTTTTCGATCTTATATATTGCAGCAGGTATATCGCTTGCAGCTCTTCTCGGCGCGGTTCTCGCGTGCGGGTATTCGCTGCATGGCCGCTTTTCTCAAGCTTATCTTCTTTAATTTTTGAAAGATTTACGCATTCTCGCCTGCATCTTTTTTCCCTATTAATAGAAGACGCGAGTCTCACAGCGCGAGATTATTAAAATTCTTAATATCACCTCGATTCTTGAATATTTTACTGATAAGTATATAGTACTGCCACTTCGCCATCTCGAATTCTGGTGACTTTCATGTCACAGATTTAAAATTAAAAATTTAAGATCAATGTCCACGTGGAATATTGCGGAACTCTGCATTAGCGCAGGGTATAAAAGCCCACAATACTCATCGACTCAGGTCTTTGTATGACGGGACAAAAGTTTCACGGTAAAATTAATGGCATACATGTATCGTACATACGAGTATTACGTACGCTCACGTACATAGGTTGAGGTATATTTTCTTGAAAATGTATTTAATGAATTTGTTCGAGTACCAGCGCTAGCTCGGTGAATTCGATTGACGCAAGATTATGTACCTCCAGGCTTTCTATTCCTCGTCGTATGATGATCAGATCAAGTATGAGGACGTTGATATTTCCTTTTAGGTAAATTCTCCAATAACTAGTGATCGCGTAGGCCGTAGGCCGCCCGCAGCATGCACGTATAGCCGTATATATTTCAAGAATGCGTACCAGCAACGATCTGATCTCCAAGCAAGACCCGCGGACATATACCATCGACATAAGCCATGACACGTTCGAGAATCGACTATGGAAGCTGGCTGAATTCCAAGTGGAAGAGAGACAGCTCATATCGCAGGACCTAGTTCCGGTTTCTTATGTACCTTTTGTAACTCATTGTACATGACACGTCTACCTACTTTGTGCAACAAAGCCACAACCAGTAATGCACGCCTAAACCTCGTATAGAAAAATAAAACACCGGAGATGGGTCTTCTGAAAAAGGCCATTCTTCGTACTTTAAAGCTTTCAATGGCTTACAATAGGACTTACGACGTCCATTCATACATATTAGAGTGTTTGAAATAAAATCGATATTATATTCTGCCACTTTCCATCTCTAACCCATGAAATCTCTTGTATCTAGTCTGTGATTAAACATCCCGAAAATCTGATGGCAGGAATAAAATTTCCAACTGAATCGACTTATTGTTTTATGTCTTTTTATTTCAATACCACACCGACCTCCCAACTTCCTCTATGGAGTCTAAAATATTCTATTCTGAACCAGAAACAACAGGTTCGAGTTGTGGAAGTTAAAGAAAGAAACCCACTGATCTCTTTTGAAGCAATTCACATATCTGGAACGAATAGCACCTGGAGGCCGGAATAGCACCTCGGTGATTCTTTAACCGCAAGGAGTGAGGAGATCATTTCAATTAAATCGGTTTTCCCTAATGACAAACATCGATTAGTCCTACCAGAGGCTGATGTAATTTTTCTTTTATTCCTCCCGGATTAAAGTCCTGTAACGTTGGGGTGCAGTGTAATGCAGTACAGTTGACCACGTACACCTTCTTCAAGGCATAATACGTCCAGCTCGACCGGTTGCTTTCATCCGACATAGCGGCTCGCGCATTTGTCACGGTGCAGGGATCATAACTCGCAAAGGATGGTTCTGATTGGGCCAGTCCAGGAAGAGTAATGTTCGAAGGATAAAGTCTAGGGTCTATCCCATTCCATCGGCTGGTTAACTGTATCTCGGGCATACCTGTTCCCCTTCAATCTTTTACCTCTTTGCTTTTGCATACTTATATTTGATCGTATCAAATAATATATACGAGTACAAAACTTTACGAAGTATAAATAACCTCTGTATACCCATACTTCTCGATAAAGACATTTTTCCCCACTTATACCGCGCACTCTCTCTCTCTCTCTGTACCAAATTAATGTCACATAATTTAATTTTACGAACCTGTATTACTGTTCATATACGATTTCATTTCAAATATCTGCATGCAGACTCGACAGTTCACGCAGTAATTGCAAGTATTGGAACATCAGTTGGAATCGGTTATTATAAAATCGATTATTTCGGCGGCTATATGAAGCACCGTGTGAATAAAATACAGTAGCTGGTTGCAGTGTTAAACTCGATTGTTAACTTCCATTCTATGAGGAAAGACGAGGTATCGTTTCGTTTGAATCTTGCAAGTAAACGACTGTTAACCGCCTAAGGTAAAAAGGAGTTTCGAGTTGAGTGCCGACGTTTCTGAAGCCAAAATGCAGAGGCTGATGCACGTAACGTATGGATACATGTATACACACGTATATTTGAGGGCGCTATTAAAGTCTTCTTCGTGGGTAAGAAGACGCGGGCGAACGCGGCTTGAACGATCGTACGATCGTAAAAGAAAAACGACAAAAAACCGAAACAGAAAAAAAAAAAGATAAAAAATATACAACGAGTGAACAAAAATGGTGGCCGGGGGCAGCCAAAGTCCTCGGACAGGAAAGGGTCAACAACACGGTGGTCGGCGATTCGGGGCTCCTGCCCTCGGGCCTTGAATCCTTTCTCGGAGAAGGTTGGTACCCGATCAAGTACGCGCCTGTTGCAATGCCGACGAGATAACTTGCTGTAGTAACGAGATAAGCTTGCTGCATCTCCGCGCCGTACCAATAACGAACGAACTAAGATTAAGTTTGAGTCAATTTCAGGGGCGGGTCACCGGAGGCATTTCGGTCTTGATTGTTTCATCGTTTATATTAAGTATCAACTATGCAATGCCCGCTGGACCGAGAGGTTGTGAGTCTGGCGTGTAATTTTTCACTTTGTAATACATAAATTTATCTTCAAAGATTCGATAAGTATTGCATCACGACGATTTTGATGATTACGTCTTCTTTGAACCCCTGAAGATATTTTTTCCGATAGTATCATGTATCGCGACGATAATATGACGCAAAGAAAGAAGTATATATACGTACATACTTCAGATCGCTGAAAGTTTAACCATTCTGTACTTATGTTTCGAAGATTATTCGAAACTTTCGACTGGTTTTCCCGGAAAGGGCATGCATCGCGAGGTGAGACGAGGGAACCGAAAAATTCACTACCCGCAGCTAAAAGTCGTGTACTTTAAACAACTCTCTCGCATAAGATATGAGCGTAAGATAACCGAACCCATACGTATTACGTAAATGTATTTATAAGATAGCTTTATACCGGGTGTTACATTCATGTATTTCTTAGCACTTTCATTACTGCTAAGAATTCACGAACACGAGAACGAGAAGTGCATCAGGCTTGAATTTGACGAAATATAGTGCAGAAGTATTCTCCGGTGTTTAATCATCTCCAGACTTTCTTTATATTCAAACGATATTAAAAAAAAAAAAAAAAAAAAAAAAAACTATCCTGCTATTGTATTACCAGTGAAAAAAAGTTATATGCAGAGGTTTAAGCACATCCAATGATACCCCTTTCATTTTAATGACTCAATTATATGAGTTAGGGATTCAATTTTCGAACTGCAATCATTGAACATCGGGCAAGTCGTTAGACCGGATGCCGCGGTCTCGTTCATCGAGAGGTAATAACTCATAAGTCGTAACTCACGTAATGGATTGATGCATTTGTTAGGATTATTGATATATTATACCCTCAATCTTCTCTACACTACCTATAAAGAATCAACTTTATTGCTTTAAAAATAAAAAAACGTGTAATACCTATAACATCGTTTGTCCAAATTTTATGAGCCTCGTATTTTCATATCAAGAGGAATCTAAATTTATAGAAACACGTTGTACAATGCGTGTTTGTAAACTCTAGAAATTAGGGGTGGTTTAGGTAAGACTAGAAGCCTCGTCTCGTTGCAGGATCAGCTTTAAAGCCAACGGTGTAACCGGTATAGGGCGTCTTGCTACTTCTCTCGCGTAACTCTTGGATTCACGGAGGTGACAGCAGCGCATTGTTTCAACGTTCCTGTAGCCAGACATGTAGCTTCCTTGTATACAGGATGATTCAAAATCACCGTACCACACATGTCATGAGTGCGGATTCCCTATGGAAATCAAAAATAAATGTCCTTCGCGAAAAGCTCGAAAAATCGGTACCTATACCTCCCGAGTTACGGAAGGTCTTAGTTAACTAATTACAACGATTATACGCGATCATGATACGGCCGGCTCAGAAGTGTAAATTGATTAGTGCTCGTAACAAATCGAGTGCTTGGCTTTTAATTGTATCGCCAGCTACTAGGCACGCAGGCGCAAAAGCACCACGCATCACAATTTAACGCCAAACACTCGATTTGCCACGAGCAGTGATCAATTTACATCTGTGAGTCGATCGCGTAAAAGCTCTGCGGTCAACTCAACTTTATCCGTTCCGTAATTCAGAAAGTATATCGGTTCCTTTAATTTTCGGTCCATTTCCATAACGAATGCATCTTTAGTGAAGTGATTCTGAATCACTCTGTATATAATGGTATGCGTATATATGTATATAGTATACTTCCGGAACCTATTCTCATGTATATATGAGTTTGTCACACAGCGTGCTGATTTGTTCGCCACCAACGTAGACGCGACGCCGACGCTGTTCCGTGAACCGTGAATAACGCATGCTTCTGAAAATTAGTATGCCTCAAAGAGCGAAGTGACTGTATGTATGGGATCTCTATGGTACATCATATACTTGTTAGCTGTTGGCGTGCGTGTCTCTACTATGTGTTTGAATAATGTCCTTGTCGGGTGAGCCTTATAACTCTTACCTATACTATAAGGTACGTGGCTGCAACCATTGGACACATAGGTACATTCAATTTGCTAAGATTAAAGCTCGGTTGGATTCTATGTTATACGAGTATAGCGAGTAAGATGGTGGCTCGTAAATTCTAAACGAGGATATTAATTTTTATGAATAATTATAGTAGCATCGCGTACTGTAATTGATTACAAGAGTCGAAGGTCGACCGTTCCGCAGGTAGGTAATATAGAACATTATACTCGAGAAGAAGAAGAGAAGAAGAAGAGAAAAAGAAGAGAAGAAGATCCTTTGAAAAAAAAAAAACGAAAGAAACTATGTATACGTATGATCGAAAGGACGTCTAGTGCAACGCGGAGGATATATTCTATATGGTTTACGCAGGAGCTGGTGATGTAAGGAGTAGAAGAAGCTTTTGCGTGGGTTGGGGGTGTCAAAGCTTTTGTCTTTTATAACAAAACCTTTCGGGATTACGTTGAACGGTACGTTTGTAACAATGGTTATCCCTTACAGCTGATCCCTTTGAACAATAAGGACAACTTCTATACCCTCTTCGAGTTCGAGGAAGGTATCACATTGAGATTTAGTCCTGGGAGTATAGAACTGGCGTCTAAATTCTGAAGGTGTTAAATTTCTCTCCCCGGTTTAATCCGTTAACTAAGCTATTAAGTAATTAAACGGTAATACGCGTAATACCCGTTTATATTGGCTTCTCGAACACGTCTTGCGTCTTAATTTATCGCTTTCTGAGTAGTTCTTGAAAATTATTAGGCTCCATAATAGTATACGCCACGTATAGCTAGTAACAGTGACCTCCCAAGCGAAATGACAATGGCCTAGTTTACACTCGTAAAATCTTATATATACACCTAGAATAGAATAGTAATACGATATGTCTGAGTGAAGTGAGTGTTACCTACTACGTACGCAAGTATAAGTTATAGTACGCGAAGCCATTGTTTCAGCTAAAGTATTTTATGTATACAGAGGAGATGCAGACATGCGAAATCCATGCAAGAGGTAAATTCAACCGTTTTGTTCAACCTGCAGACGTTGTTCGATTCTACCTCGAGACCAACGACCTCTCTCTGTCTCGAAAGTTGCACCTACTGGCGCGAAGAAAATGAACAAGCCCGTAATTATACAAACGTGACGTCACCTTTTTTTTTTTTTTAATTTTTTCATTCAGGTGCGTACACGTAACGATGGTTTCACGAGAGGAAAGTTTGTAAAAATATATTCACAGCGTGACTATATAGCCTTGCAGCGATGCACTGGTACATTCGTCGAGATTTATCATGCCTGTAGCGATCTATGAATCTTCGATTTATAGATCTAGACTTGCGCTGGTCTCATCGGGTTTATCGTTACGCATCGGCCAGTGCAGTGACTGCTGGTTGAAAATAATACATGAAAGAAAAAATGAAAGAAACAAATCAAAGACAAAAAATATATATATATATATATATATACACTGAGAGAAAAAAGTGGTTGAATCAAACATATGGATTCTGTTGTTAATAAATAGTTGTTTCAACCATAATTTTGTCTGAATGAATAAGCCGTAATTACCACAACACCTCTTGTTCATTTGAATCAAACAAATTCAGTTCAAGCAACCAATATTTTGTCACATCAACATAATATTCATTTCGCCACCCGTAACCGCCGCGTTTAGTTGGATCAAAGAATATTTGTTTCATTCAACCACTTTTTTCTCTCAGTGTATAGAAACAGAGTCTGTATAATAGTAGTTCGTAGAGTTTATCTCCGGAAGGAGGAAAAGCACTAAGAGTGCGGGTCACGTATTTGTTGGAAGGTTCATCGGGTGGAATCTTTGTAACTGTGGCTAGATTATCAGCTTCGAAATCTTTGAGACGTGGTAAAACTCGAATCAGTTGAAGAAAAAAAAAAAATTCCTTCACATGCTCACTGGGTTATGAATTTTACGTGACGTCCTCTGCGTGATCGGAATTGATGAAATTACATTATCGGCGAGATGCACTGCCGTACGTTTCACCTATTAAATTTTAAGTTCTATATTATACTTGACTTTTGCAAAAGGACTCCTTTTCACTTTGTTCAAAAACCCAAAAATCAATTCAATATATCAATTTATTGAAATTGTATGATCGGTATATAAGGAAAGTAGAAATATATTCGTGGTAGGTATAGGTAACGAGATTCGTTTCAACCATCGGACTTTCTTTCGGTTGCAGATTTCTAGATGTATTAATACTGATTCAATCATAATGAATCATTTAAGTCTTCAATTTCAAGAATAAATCTGCGTTTTTGATAATTATTCTCTCTCGACATTCACCTTCGACCCAGAAAAATATTATAGCTTAAGTAATTTTTATGTAGGTATATACTTATTCCAATTTATGGATCAGATTTTAAACAATCAGACATTATCGCTGGTATGTGCGATAAAAATCGTAGACAGAACGCGACTTGAGGATATATTTATCGATATCAGCATACACAGAAAGAAAGGTTAACTTGATTCAAGACAATTTTGCGGTCCAAAAATGAAGACCGAAATTTTCTCGGATCAAATCAAAAATTTTCTCGAACCAAGAAAATTGTCCCAATTTTCTTGGTTCGAGAAAATTTTTGATTTGATCCGAGAAAATTTCGGTCTTCATTTTTGGACCGCAAAATTGTCTTGAATCAAGTTAACCTTTCTTTCTGTGTAGTATATACGTTATAGCCATGAACAAGCGTATTTATTATTCCGTAAAACCGTGAGGCTAAACAGTTGTATGCGAGTTGAGAATTCAGTGCTTTGTTCTACGTGTTGAACAGGTTTAAATAATAAAATAAAATCAATAAAATTGAAAACTGTTCAATAGTCATTATTCAAGTTCACATATAGAAAACAGTCGATACGCATAAGTATAGAAACGACTTTCTGTTAAATCAGCGTATAACAAAATCTCTATGCATTTGTTCTCACGATCGTTCAAACAAAACGTTAGTCGCTAGCGTATACTATTACTACTATACGTTATACAGGAAGTTCTCGACACTTTGAATACAAAACACGTGAGCACGTGGTATATAAGCCATAAGGTAAAAGATTCAAACGTATTGTGACATGATAACCCACATATATAGTCACTATAGTAGATCTCACGTATTAATATAGTTTTTATTTAGTAAATAATATGATCCGATTTTTCAATGTGATTGCAGAAATTATATCGCGCTTGAAATTCTCACGAACTTACACTCCTTGCTGTAGAATTTCTATACGTATATTATACATATATATTATATGTATCGGTCAGTGTCAACTGGACTTGTTAACTTTCTCTTCATTACGTAACAACATGTATACATATACATATATCTATACCTCCATTGATTTTTTCCTATATAGGTATGCATTGTGCACGTAATATATACACGAGGCTACACTCACGCAATGTGACGTTGTGCTCAAGGGTCAACATAATCTACGGTCATCGGCTCAACTGCGGCTTTCTCTTCGAGGATGACGCTCTCAAAGTATACTTCGTTTCATTTCACTTTTCATTCAAACACTCGTGTCAAGACTTCTTGACGTTCATTTCTCTCTCTCATCAGAGAAAAGAAAGTGTCAATCATATATAATTATGTTCAACAATCGATATATCGATTGAATAAAAATATTTTAATAAAATAAAAAATGAATTGATTCCCCCTCCACAGTTTGGTATGCACATTGCATACCTATTCTCATACCATTATAATTTCGAAAAAAACGTGACGTGAATTTTTTTTTTCGGTTGCGGATTTGCACCTGAATGATTCGCAGCTTAAATATGGGTATAACGATGCCGGATTATATCGTGTTCGTTGATGCGTGTAAGCGACTTTGTGCTGAAAGCAAGTGTCGATAAAGATTTTGGCACTGTTGTATATAAATTGGCAATTATGAATTATAGAAATACGCTATACGTATGTATATAGTCTGAATTATAATAAAAGATGTGTAATGATACGAAAGTGTTATTAACACTATCTATAGTACCCTAGCGTAAAGGTGCATGAACTCGCGTTATGCACGGAGAGAGGAAGCGAAAAGTGGAGCGGAATCATTCGGAGCGGTTCGCGTTTCTAAACAAAGTCTCCTCTTCTGTCGTTCCGTCACTCACTCGTATACCTAAAGCCCGAGGGGTAATCGTAACGAGCTAGGTAAGCATGCGTAACGTTTATATATATATATATATAGACGAAAGTGAATTCCATTAAGTTTAATATGTAGTGTACATTTATTGAAAACGTACTAATAAATCTCGCTTTTATTTTTTATTACACTTTCACTCAGCTTCCAGCTGATAGTTAGCATTATTTTTAATATTATTTATTGGCAAATCGAGTGAGCCAGCTAGCTGCAAGAGACTAATTAAAATATGAATATATAATCGAGCTGCAAGTAAAATTAAATTAGAGGCGTGTATATATAGAAATAATAGAAACAAAATTGTGTGCCCTATAGTTTTCACATTTCATTTCATTTTTGTTTAATTTTAATTCATTTTTCTTTTAAGCCCGCTGTTGCATGCTGTTACACATAATAATTAAGGAGTAACGAGGTAATTAAAAGCGGCGTTATAGTAATCGAGAAACTTTAACGGCCCTAATTTAACCACTCTTTCAATACCCAGGAGCTGAAGTAGCGATGCATATAGACTGTTCTAACTTCTAAATAAGGAAAACAGAAAATAGCATATGCGCAGCTGTGCTCCGGAAGTGAGGTTTTATCGTCTGGTTTTCCCTTCGGTAAAAATGCGATTTAGCAATCGCGGGATAGATTCACTTTGTTGTCGTTGCGGGTCAATTAAACCGTACGATACACGGCGTACACAACAGGGACCGTTATTTATTTATGACTTGGCACGGCGTTCGATGGGGAAGTATGTTAAAGAGGGAACCAATTTGCCAACTGTAATTATCACCGGGTTTGGTATTCATTGCCAATTTATGTAACTATATATGTACAGCTATGCCAGAGTTACTATCAAACTGTTCAGAACGCGTATTATCAATTATGCTTACTATTTTACTACAAAATCTATAGTCATACCAAATTTAACGAGCTTTTAAATGTTGATTAGGATTGATCAATTTTCATTAAAAAATAAAGAAAATAAATAGTTATTAACGCTTAGACCGAATTATTTCTGGGGCATAGATTTACCTAATTAGACACTGTCTAGACTCCCTAATTTTTTTACTTGATCTAAAAAGATCGATAGAATTGTTGAGTATTTCTCAAGATAGTTTAGAGTTCGAAAACAATTAACAGCGGAATTTTAATGTTAATTAGAAATCAAATCCGACATTGAGTAAACTGGAATTTCTTGATTAACTGTCTGTTAGGTGCGGGATATGCGCTCATTCATGTTTATTCATGAAAGCTTACCTAATTCTTCGTGGATCAACGAGAAAGTGGATTTTCAATGTACTTATAAATGACGTGTCTGCGACGGGCTGCAAATTTTCAAGTTTATACATAATGTATAATCATTATTGGTTCTTTTTTTTTTTTTACAAAAATTTATGAGTAAATTTCTCACCACTATATCTAGCTATGCATTCACGGAAAATTATATCTTATACGTATATTATAATGGCGTAATTAAAATAATCTCATATTCGAAATTATTTGTTTCTCTAAGTGATCTGAGATTAAACCCATTGTATCTCCGTAATTGAATAATAGTCATTAAACTTTCACACAATTGTCTTGCTTTTTATATACGCGATATAATCTCACTTCTTGCAGAAGATTTAACAAGGCGCTATTAGCCGAGTATAAGAAGTTCAAATTGGTTGGAATCTCGTAAACGCTGTAGTGGATAGGTACTGAACATCATAATGATTAGTTGAACAGAAGTATATATTTATGACACATTTCTTTAAGGAAATCGATTTATATAAGGTTAAGCGTTTCAATTACTGAGCTTTTCGACTTAATGTTGTACTCGAAGTCAAGAACTCTATAAGGAGTATGAAAAGAATTATTTATAAGTATAATCTGAAAAATCAAAAACATAGAACCTCATTATTTGGGGCACTTAGTTTGAGCATCTATACACGGAGAAAAATTTCTCGTATAGAAACTAGCATACCGATATTGGAGTTTGAGTACAGAACGGAGGTATAAACAGACCTACCATACTTTTATCGTGGTTCGTCCAATAAAATTTTATCTCAGCCGTGATATTATTGAGACTCGGACAAGATTTTATTGAATGAACCACGATCAAAGTATGGTAGGTCTGTTTATACCTCCGTTCTGTATACTCAAACTGCAATATCAGTTTCTACGAGAAATTTTTCTCCGTGTATATATAGCCAACGTACTGACAGACTTGGAAACTAGAAAAAGATGAAAAATCGAGACCCATATATATGTTCGCCTGTTCGTGATTATATTTCGTTTCTATCTCATTTTTATTTGAAAGGAGCTTTGATACATCCAAATGGATTGGACTTCGACTTCGCTGTTTACGACCTCAGAAGCACAAGGAACGTCGCGTGAAGAGAAGAGAAGAGAAGAAGAAGAAGAAGAAGAAGAAGAGAAGAGGAGAGGAAAGCAAAGGAGCTATTCGAGACTCGCGCGTTCAAGATGCACTTAAATCATCTTCACTGACGCATTTCTATCTCGAGTCGTCTGCACTGCAATAAGCGGTGTGCATCACGCGACTGGGTATATAACGCTTATGGTACCGACATAGGTGCCTATGGATCCTTGCCTGTCACGTTTCTCTAACAGTTAATGAGGCGTTATTAAACAGACGTTGTTCTCAGGTTTATTATATTGAAGTAATATTTCATATAGCGATTGTCTTATATAGAAAACTTAGAGAACGAATAAATGTGTTGATAATTTTAAAACCGTTTGGTTTAGAGAAGACTTTATATTCCCGCAAGACTCAAGACTCCAAACGCGACATTGCATACATATTACTTGGTTAAAAATTAGAGTTTAAGATCGAGAGACGCGCGAGGGCAAGCCTGTGCTAATATTTATTCAAATGTTATACTCGTTGCTCCAAACTCGCAGTTTGGTAGAAATAATTTTTCTATACTTGTCGAGTTTATGGGTTACCGCAAGTATATTGCGCAGGCTGTTACAAATTTATAAACATATACTAGCGAACAGTTGGTGAACAACAACGTTATATATAGTTTAATGGGTTTCCGTTTGTATTTGGATGTTTTTACGTTTCGCTAAAATGTGAGGAAAAAAGAAAAAAGAAAAACGACACAGTGATGCGTGATTCCCAGTATAGAATCGTCACGCGTACGTAGGAATTTCCTGCTTTTATAAACACAGCTGAATGCATGTCAATGGTATTATGAAAATTTGAAAATATGCGTGACAAATATACGAACGCATACACATACCGATATATATTATATAAATATACCACCGAATAAATTATCCTTCGGGAATTGGATCGTAAATGTGGTTCTAATTAAATTATACTGGCTTAGGAATCACTGACGACAACTTCACAGATTAATCCGTCGTATCTATATACACTTGGTTAAAGGCGAGAAATATAGTTCGTGGGATAAAATATTGCCATATTTTTTTTACTCGCCTTTTGACAGGGCCTAAAATATATTACACTCACGATATTTCATGACTCGATTATAGGCATATAGGTATATATAAATATACGCAGAGTGGTCCAGAAAGAAACGATCTCATTTCTCATAGGGTAATAATTCTTGATTATTACGTCATCAAACACAATATTACACTTCGTATAATATCCGTTCGACAAAGAGCGCAGTCAAACTTATAAATGATTTATACTATATATACGAATCTCTACGCGCGGTATACTTATGCAATAACCAGTAAAACCGTACGTACGTACGTACCAGCCGAACAAATTGATCCAAAAAAGGGCATAAAGCGTATTACATAACTGTAGGTAGGTAGGTATATATTTTTCGATCTTTCCTATCTTTTTTTTTTTCAAACGCTGTCTTAGACATCGAATGACTTGGCTGTTGTCCTAAGACGTGTAAAAATTCGTATAACGGAATATTTGAAGCACGATTGTTTAGCTTCTATTATTATATAAGGCTTTATGTTTATCGAATATGGTATGTGACATTGTGATAATAGAAAGTTATGAACTTTAAAAAAGACGCAGAAAGAAAGAAGAAGAAAACTATATAGTTTTACTACGATCGCTCTATGTGCTATTCATCACGGATCTTAAATACCGGCTTAGCGTCGAGCTTAGCATGCTGAGTTGTTCGGAGATAACCGGATCGAGATTTCGTAAGAAAACAAGGCGATGCAACGTGTCGGGGGCTTAAAAATCATTCTTTTTCATTCTCGCATTAGCATTTAGAGTATCTATACACTGTATACCCAATACCTCTATACGACCTCACTCTTCGAGGCCAGTTGCGCGCGAGACAACTGGTGGGCCCACTACTAATCAGGCCCAACTCAGCCCATGTATAGTATACGTAAAATATATACAATATACAATATACAATATACATACATACATAAACCCAGTCTAACCAGTAACTATCTTTACGAATAGTTTCAGACTTCAGTCACACTTTCGCAACGTCATACAACCGCGTCTTATTGCGTAGGCAGAGCTACTGGACTCTCGTAGGCTGGGTCTTATCTAATAAGAGTGTCTCATAGTGCTAGGAATGGGCATGACACGATCCATTACCTATATGGTTTTTTTTTCTTTCTTTTCTTCTTTAGCCTTCGGGTATGTCGAGAACAAGAGATTCTACTAATCGAGATATAAATTGAACTCTATTTTTTTCAAATTTGGACGATTAATTAATTATTAGAGAAGATAGTTAATCAATAACTTCGTTTTTTATACCTAAAATTGGAGTTTTATTATTGCGGATAAATAACTGATATTGTAATCACTGATTACCTCACTTCAAACAAAAATACGCAATAATATGAATAGCTTAATTAAAATACCGCACATTTCTGATACGCAGCTGACTGTATAAGCAGGTGCTAGGTTCTCTAGGTTGCGCACGTGGTTTCAAGTTGCTTCAAAGTCACGAGGAGTTTGATCATCGACGAAGATTAATCCGTATAGAAAAACTTGACTCTTGTATTATCTAATGTGTTTCCTTATTTTATTTTCCCTCTTGTTTTACTCCTTTTTGACGTTTGTCATCGTGTTGTGTTATTTTTGTCATTTTACTATACGATCTTAATCATGCATGCATAAGTATAAGGAGATGAAATACGTTAGAGAATGCAGCTTTAATAGAAGAACAAGTTCTATAATAATTATCGTATATAATTTTATACCAAGACATTCCAAAGCTCCGACTTTGAATAAGGTATGAACAGCAAATGAATTTTAATTGCTGATGGTGAGACAGTCGCTGCAATGACGATCGTTAATAAAAAAAACAACAAAAAAAAAAAAAAAAAAAACACACACACACAGAATGATAATCAAGTTATTCATGGAGTGCATCTCTATGTTTGTATAGCATTATCGAATGACGTGTAATACGAATTTGTAAATATTGAGTCACTATGCGAGTCCTTCATGAAATTTCAATGACGTAGAATAAAGTACCTACATAAATCCGAAGGTGACGCACAATTTTCATCATACTGGATTCTTCTGGGTAATTGGAACATGTTTAAATTATATGAATATCTAATTATATGTTAGTATTATATATGGGGGTCTTACCTCACTGACAGCTAGTATCGCAAGTAGCCACCACATTATTGTCATTCTGTTGTCACAAAACTCTGTCCTTTTCACTGACATTTTTGGATAACGCCTTGAAACTCTTCGTTTATAAGTAAATTGTATAATATACGATTGTAAAGTTTGTCACACTGAGCACTATATATGAGTTTACCTTATTAGGAGAGAAATAAATCTGACAGATGAATGCAGATCACATTTTCTCAGAATTTATTTACTGGTTTACTCCTCATTTTATAAAAGCAGACGATAGAATTTCAGCGGGACTTAATTTTTAGTTAAGTTGCAGAACTTATATATGCTTTGACAGGTGTGAAAACTTAGGCGTTGTTTATCTTTCGAAACTGACAGTGTTTTAACACAGAATTATTCAGAGATGGTGATAAGCTCGCTAGCACGAAGATGACTGTTCCTTCGCCACCTTCGGTGACGGTATGATGGTACGTTTTCGTTTTTGGTGGGGAATATATAGCCGCCATTTCTTTTTCATCCATGCTCTGTGTAATACCACGCGTTAAAATCTCCAGGTATCAAGACTCCGGAGGAATATATTGCTCTTAGTATTTCTCGCTAGATGGTAGCAGCGCGCGATACTCCGATGCCGGTACGGTCGGGCGCGTTTCTGCAGGATAAGAAAATTAGGATTTTCAGAATCTTTGAAAGTTCAGAAATTTTTGGAGCACTCCTTTTCCTCAGTAAACCTTACACAGTAAAAAAGAATAACTTGGGCCAAGCATTTTTTCTTGGGCCAAGCATTTTTTCTTGGGCCAAGCACTTTTTTTTTGAACAACCGACAATCTCTCGAGCGAAGTGAAATTCTCTGAGACCAAGTAAAATCTTTCTTGAATCATGAAAATTTTCTTGGTTCCAGAGAATTTTACTTCGCTCGAGAGATTGTCGGTTGTTCATCGGTTGTTAAAAAAAAAATGCTTGGCCCAAGTTATTCTTTTTTTACTGTGTACGTTTCGATTAGTATAAAGATATTATCGATTTGAAAAATTGGATTCGTATTTTAAGATATATTGGAAAAAAAAAAACATAAGATATCATAGCTATGCTGAATATTTTCAAATTTTTTCTTTAGGTTTAGCAATCCTCTGCATTTGGGTTTGAGATACAAATAGTTCAGGAATTTCCGCAAATACGCGACGCAACTGTGAGTTTAAATATTTCGAGTGTTGGGATTGGAAGAAGTATGGTAGCCGGATATGTTATGTGACATCAATTTAATGAAATATTTTGAATTTCACATACGCATATTGGTTGCATTCGTTGGCAAGAGATTTAATTAAAACATTTTCAGCGTCGTCGACTGTACTGGGTCCGCGGGCTTTGCTCTAGCTTTACAATTGAATAATAATATACAAGGTATTAAAACAGTTGAATGTATTGAATATTCCTTTATAAAATTGCAGTAATATGATTTGTTACTATAAACTTTGGAGCGTAAATTATATATTTGAAATAAAAATTCAGCTTGTTTTCGTTAGGATCGTGCAAGGCTTAGTGTATAAGTCTGCTACTTGATGATTAATGAATTCACTTACCTGTTTGACACAGGCCCCTTATTCATTTGAATTATCTTAAGCATGAATCGGCTTTCGTACAAACAAATAATTAATTTTCATCTTTAAGTCTAACGGTTAACGCTTGGAGCCTTTCGAATCTTAATTAAATCTTTTATGCATATGATTTCCACATTTGTCCCACAATTCGGAGTATTGGAAAATATACAGTGGCAGGTTTTTAACGCATATAATTCAAAATTTTCGGACGGTCAGAAATATTTTTACGTTCCCAGAAGTGTATTCTCCCCGGAGCGGAATCAGGCAAGTGGAAAATTGTGTAAAAATCGGAGTGCAGCAAGTGGGATTGAATAATTCGGGTACATCCCTGCGGAGGGAATAACGTCCAAGGGAATTAGATACTAAATAACACTGCCACTGATATTGAACTAGGGAAATTTGTGGCACATCTGTACTATATCGCATGCGATGAAGTGAAGAGGAACTATGCGTTTGCGGTAATTTGAAGTTTCTATTTTCCGATCGTGGTTTACCACAAAAACGTGGTAGCTTGCGGGGATGAGTATAATAATCCGGGAAACTATCGTTTGAGAAATCCTTTCGCGAAAGAAGTATAAAGATACTAAACAAGACAAGCGGGAAAAGTCTTCACCGGTAGGTATATAACTCGACAAAGTAATATGAGTTTCCGCGTTCGGTATGCGGAGCGTAACGCACAAACAGAAGGGTGGCATCCCCGTGCGTTGGGTGCGATGGAGAACGAGGCAGGGAAAATGAGAGAGAAAGATAAAAGGGAGAGGAGATATATTTTGGTGTCGACATCCGTGTCAGTGTCCAAGCACTTTTATTTATGAATGGTGTGCGCGGGTTTCCCCTTATACAAAAGATCATCATTCAATATCCTTGAATAAATTTGTCACTTCAACGTTTTTGAACCTCACCCGAAAGCCTCGTGTTGTTGAAGTTTAGCTGAGTGAAAAGTGAAAAGGGAGAGGGAACGTAAATAAAAAATGAAAATAAAAAAATTAAAATGAAAAATGGAATAATGAAAAGAAAAACAGAAAAAAAAAAAAAAAAAAACAGAAAAAATCTGTCTAGATTCCATACTTATTGTCTTTACTTCTTTCATCATAACTCTTCCTTCCTTATATTCTTTGTTTTTATTTTTTTATCTTTATCTCTTCACCCGGCTTATTTTCAGAGAAATTGAGACACACGGGAGATGACGTGCGCTGTTCCGAAACGTTGTCATGACAACGAAATACTGCGTCATATATCCGTCACACATTTAACATCCCTCCTATATATTCCTATCGTATTAATACATATACGTAACATCAACATTCATGCAATACCCAAACAAGACGAGGTGTTTTCCAATTGGCTTTATCAGAGCTGTAGTGTGTCGGAGGTAATCTTATAGATTATAGGTATCATACACGACACTGTTATACACGAAACATTATTTTTTATTACCTGCTCCTTGTTTATGTCTAACTGCAGCATGCGTTCTTCTCTCGTGACAATTTCCATTCCCTTTTATTACAAATGTTTGCTTCTCGTGCCTGGCACTGAATTGCCTCAAACTTTTGGGCATGGGAAAATTTCGCTATTAACAAGTTCCGAAATTCTTTCTGGTGTGTAAAAAATAAAAAATAAAAGTATAAAATAAGAAAAAAGAAAAATTTAATCAGAATCTATTGACCCAGAAAAAGATGTTATAATGCTGTACTATGATAAATGATTCATTTTTTAATTCTGACAGGATGTGCTACTGACTTAGGGGTGCCGTAGGTATACGTATATTAACCGTCGCGGCTCATAGCTTGTACACCGCATCTGATGAAATTTAATCACCTTAAAATTATTCTCAGTCTAAGACTAGCTGGTTAAAAAAAGATAGTATTATTTGTGGTAATAATAATTCATTGCAAAAGTTGAATACGTATGGAGTATTATAGGTACATCACGCATCAGGAATGAGAGTCCAATTTGGAATGACCTGAAGCTTTAATACTTTACGGTCGCTGAAAGCTCGTTAGGGGATGAGAGTTGAGTACTAGTATACGAAAAAGTGCAGGTGCCAGGGTACAAAGGTACATTTACTAATTTACAGGTATGATAATTAGCGATTTCCCTCGCAGATATTATTTTTGCAAAATAACAAATTCATTCATTTGGAAAAAGTTCGGACTATAAAATTCTCTTCGCCCCGAGGCTCTGATAAAAATGTATCCATGTGTATACGTATATAGGTATAATATATGTGGCTACATGTTTACATATTACCTACATGCATGGGGTGTCCCATTTAAATTTACACGGCTGAGTACTTTCGAAACGAACGAACTGAAGTTAATTATTTCTATCAGAAACAGCCTAGTCCCCCTAGCCCCCCAATAGGAACAAAAAAAAAACACGGACTAGGATTGAGGTAATTTTTGTCAAAAACCAATATCGTATATTTTTTACCATCGCCGGTCGTTGTCGTGAAATAAAAATTCACGAATTTATAGGTGTTCGCAAAAATGTTGTGAGGAATAACTGCATAGGCTACGGGCTACAGGTAGGTATAATATATGGACGTCTAAATTGCGAGGGACCTCGAGTCTGTCATTCGAATAATGTGCAATATTTGTGCAATGCAGTATCGAGGATCACTAAAACAAATCATTGCATATTTTCTCCTCTAAAAACAATCAAAACCTGAACTGTGAATAATTTGATTTAATTAATTAACGATTTAACGAAAATAGTCAAATTCCAATTCACAGTAGAGTATTTAATATCATATTTTCAACACATTTTATTTCGCATATTTTCGAACATGTATGCCAAACTCGAGTTTCAGCCGTTTTCACAAATATCTCCGTATTTGCCCGGCAGATATTGCCATCGCCATTTTCGGGATACGTGATGTCATATTTCTAAAGTTCGATTATATGTTAGATAACGCTAGCCCCAGTATTTTCCCCATCCCCATGGATGAACTTTTTCGGTCGGTTGTTCCATGTGTTTTGGGTGTTTTGGGTGTATATATGTGTCAAGTTCTAGGTTCGACGTTATATCATAGGGGTAAAGGCCGAGGATGGGGCTAGAGATGGAGATGGAGATGGGATTTGTCCAAAGAGAAACATACGGGAAAGGAAGTTACGTGCGACAATATGCTCGAAATTGATTCCCGCCCTTATTTCGATACAAAAAGCGTTATTTCTCAAGCTCAGGATTTCGCTTATGGCTCTGTTTTTACTCTATTTTATTTCGCGTCCGACTCCCTCGCATAACAATTTTTTAATCGCCGTTACAGCGACGTCTCAGTTCCTTAATTTTAACAAAAATGACGAATTTGTAATTTCAGAATTATCAGACTTTGCAATTTGATGATTCATTAGCCAAATAGTATCTGACCTCGAGATCGTTTATAGATTTCTATTATACAGACGTGAGAATTCGGAGCGGAATTACTTCTATTTCGGTCTCCTTACCCGAACAAGTTTGTCTGCGGAAGGAGGAAATAGAAAATTTCTCGTCTCTTTCTCCGTTGAGGCACGGAAACGCCTGAACGCGATCCTGGCGATTGAAAGTACATTTTCAGCGTAACCACTCAACGACAGAGCCCCGGGTTCGAAGATACAGAGAGCTTTGCCAAGCTTGTAAAATACAAAGTTGCGGAAACTGGTAAATCCTTCGCGTGGAGCGTCTGCCGCTTAGAATCCAATTAGGATGAGCTAAGATTGATCGGATTATGGAAAAAAGGATAAAAGATAAACAAATAAAAATATAAACAAGTTTCTCAGTCTTCCTCTATGCAGAAGACAAGATTTTAATGGATATCTCAACAAGGGCTCGAGTATTCTCTTGCGACATGTATACCTATTGCATACGTTACATACGTAGCACACGTGTATTGCATATTAATTATTGAATCTCGTTAAACCTCTCGAGCGAATCTTATTAACTATCCACCTATATCCACGGAGTCCGTTGGTATCGTTTCAGGTATTCCGTATTCCTTTGAACCTATAATATAATTGAAAAAACTCATCGAAGAAAATGGTAATTTGAAATTTCAAACTTGACCTTTTGTCGTCAGTTATTTGAAAATTCCTTTGATATTTGTTCAACATATGTTGAGTATCATTATTCGAATGAAATATGGCGGAGTACGCATACCTATGTGGGTGGAAAAAGTTCGTATAAGTAAAATTGAGTCTCATAAAGCAGAGATTTCCGTACAATTTATTTCGTCGATGTTTATCAAGTTGAAGTAAAAATTTTTAATTTCTGTTCCGTTGGATTTAATAAGGAAGAAGATCGCCTCACATTCAGCATGCGTCGAGCAGGTTTTTAATTAATATTTCTGTTTGCTGGAGGTCTATAACTATTGATTTCCGAGATTGTATTACAAACTCGACTAAGCGCTGGGACGTGTCATAATAATTCATAGGTAAACAATGAATATGCAAAATCCGCCGGGGGCTTCTGTAATAATGCAGAGTTCGCAAAATTATGTAACTACTTGAAATTCGATGGACCACGCCCGGTTTAGCGCTAGAGTCTCTGCGACGCTTAAATGTAGAAAACTTTTTAACAACATTTTCGAAACTTGCTGTTGCATCAATTTTTTTTTATTATGTCATAAAGAAAATGTATTATTTTTAACTCATTCCGAGTTTAATTTGAACGGAAGTGCCACACTGAAAGCCCCAATCGTAACTTGGGGTAGGTACTGCTAAAATCGCGTGTATCAATTGACTTCAGCACTGAGAAAACGGTCTTGTTGAAACAACCAAAATTTGGTTATTATACGGTCAAAGAAATTTTTTTGCTCAGTCAACCAAAATTTTGTTGTGCTAACAAGAAATTTAGTAGTATCAGCAAAAATTTTGGTTAGCCCAACAAAATTTTGGTTGACTGAACAAAAAAATTTCTTTGACCGTATAATAATCAAATTTTGGTTGTGTCAACAAGATCTTTTTCTGAGTGAGGGAATAATTGTAGCCGTTTTGATTTTCTGTTTGAAAAATGTGTGAGAAAATCCTTTTTCTTTTTTCTTTTTTCATAGTTTTAGAAACTGAATATTACATTTTTCGCTATTCACCACGTACAGTGATAAATAATTCGGGAAAAAAAAAATATAAAAAGAATGTGTTTAACAAGTACACGTCTACATGTAGTTCAAGTTGGTGAATTCAATATTGAAATTAAGCTTGGTACACAGTGGCAACAGCGATGAAGGACGTCGTATGAATAATGGAAAGATATTCATACAACGAGCATTTCTTTTGAGACGCTCTCGTATAGGGCAGATTATCGCGTCATCCGTCACGAAGGTGAAAAACACGGAGAGAATTCGAAAAGAATCTTTTGTGCCTGGAAAGGATTGATTAAAGCGTATACCGCATAATAGCTGAACCACTTAAAACCGTGTCCTGTCACTTTTTCGTTCACTGAATGAAACCTTCCTCGTTTTTGAATTACGGTCTTCTATTTGCATGACAACTTGTTTATCAATAACATGGAAGCTTGTCCCATCGTCAGACTTAAATTGAGGAGCTTACAAGGCTAATATTTCATCGATATGCAAAGCGGAGAATCCTTTCCGACGAGAAAGCGAAAAAAAGAGAATCACAAGAGATTCAGTGGAATTAAGATAAGAATTATTGCAGAGGCGAAGCGAAGGAACGGATTACGGATATGTCAGGCAAGTCTTGTACCCTATTTTTGACTTTTGATACTAAATATTGATTACAACGTGTTACAGACGCCCGTAAAAAGGCTGTCTGGTTCGGAACTCTACCTCATGACGAAATAAAATATTCATACGCTCACCCGCATATACGTTGATTGATTGATTACCTTCTCACAAAACTAAAGAGCCTTTTGACCTGTTCTCTGCGGGAAATATGAAGCACGTCATCCAAGAGCCAGAGACGTCGTCCACGTTTATTGGGAGATGGAATTTTTAAATCCCTATTATATAATCGCTTAATTCCTTGTCAATATATTATATATAGATATAGAGTTTTCTAAGTTTTGGAATATTTCTATAAATAAGCAGACTTCAGGTTAAGCTAGAAATTATAATACCTGTTGATCTCTGCCCTTCTGCCTATAATATAAGGAAAAAATTGGTTTTACTGAAAGCGTGAATAACCAGCAGAAAAAAAAAGTTCTCGCATCGCTGTATAAGCTTATTGGATGCCATCGCCATCGACTGGGTCGGATTTTTAGATTCGTGATCTTGCGGTCGCGGCGTTCGAATTCGGAACTTACTGATCGATCACTTTCGCCAATCACACTTCCGTCGACTTTCGTCCCGGCGTTATCCGCCGGTAAACATTATTCACCATTTTTATATTCTGTGTGTCACACCTCAAGCTTTTCTCGCTGGGGAATCTTCGCGTGCATCGTTGGCGCGATTCGACATACTATGAGAAAAAAAAAAAAAAAAAAATTCTTTTGCTTAGAAATCGCGCACGTACATATTATATAAGATGGGTTCTATTTGAATCGATTCACAGACTCAGACCTATATTTACAACATATGCATCAACCCGTGCTTAAATTTAATATCTCCTGTTTCCGAAGAAGATTTGAATCATTTTATTGAAAGAATTTTGACAATCTCGAATCTGTTGTTATTCTAAAGTATGATAAAAGGTTAATTGAAAATTCGCGTGTTAAATTAGATGAATTTTGAAGGAAAAATAAATAGCCGGAATGCAACCTTACAAGATTAATTAGATTTAAACCACCATTCGCAGTTCCGTAGGGCGTCGTTAAGTCACCCAAGTTTTCACCGAGCCAAACGCCCGCGCCCTCGAGGTGTCTGAGCGAGTGTTATTGATTACTTTGTTCGATCGGCCATCCATACTGACTTAACAGATAATAAATCAAAAATTTTCAACCCGCTAAGTTAAACGCTGTGCTTATAGCCCTCATACCTATAATATATTCGCACACTTGTAAGACTCTCGATACTTTAAACTCGTTGAACAAATGCGGCTATTCCGCTGTTACTTCATCATTCCCACACCCCAGCTTCATACTCACATTTGGTAGAATTATCCGGGCGTGTTGGTCACCGAAAGTTTACACATCTCATAAAGCATAAAGCCTAGACATACATTTTCACGGATGAAATGTTACTCTTCATGTTTCACATTACGGGTCAAATTATTCGCTCTGATGTGGGCAGACAGAAATTGTTGCACCATGTGGAACAGTTGAAAAATTACACGTGGAATAACTCTTCAAATTTTTCGGTCAGAGTCGGATGACATATTACACGATTTGAGGTGTCAACACGAAAATTGGCTAGAATTATAATTATATTATAATTATTTGATTGATGATATTGAACAGCTTGTCTTCTTTGTCACTTAGGTTATCCAACTATCTTCGAAGCTGAATGAAACACAGTATTCTAATTGATAAGTCTGGTTCAACTTCTATGTTTATTCATATACAAGTGAACTTGTCGGACAAGACAAACCATTAAGTTTGAAAACTGCAATTTAATGGAACTTTGTCTTTAAGCTCAGTGTTGTCCTCTCATTGTCTTCCTCTTATCGAGCATACAATCTTCGAAAAGACCGAAGAAAACCGGAAGGTGCATTATAATTTTTTTTTGTTTCTTGTACATTTATTGTCTGGCATTAGTGTTTCTCATATCGTCTCGGGTAAAAACGATCTCAAGGCTTTTGTCATAAAATACTAATAAGATTTCAGGCTGAGTCTGCAAGAATTGTCGTCTTGCAAGCGTACATCGAAATAACTGGCTACGCTGGTTTGTAAATATTTCAGTCTTTCAAGAGAGTAGGACACTTCCAAGTTCTCCACGTCGTCGTCGACAAATTTTAAATAAAATTCGGTACAGAAATATGTTGAATAATTTTTATATCCGTTCTTAAATTCAGACAAAAACTCGCCAAGAGATTTGGAGGGGAGAATTTATTTTGACTTTAAAATTGCTCGAAACTTTGATCTGTACTACTATATCAGCTGAACCGTCTTCTGGATGTTTTTGATATTATTTATAAAATCTCTGACGCGGCGTCAGGCTGTCGAGATGAAAGTTTATCCGAAAGTTTATTCGGCTAAAATGGTGGCTAAGGTCAGAATATCGCGCTCGAACGGCAAAGACCTTCTGTCCATAATTCGTGATCATTCTTACGGACCAGAGAATATTTGCTGGAGCGAAGCAGAAAATGGAAATTTCATGATAAAGTGGGAAGAGTCAGTGGAGGACTCTTGTTTATTCACTTACTTCAAGCATTTGCATTTCGGTTCTGTTTTACGATTTAATTTCCAACAATTCGTAAGCTTTCCTCGGTAACAACCTGCGCCTTTGTCGTATACCCAGTTTATTTGATACTCCTCGAATACAAGGAGTCTCTGTTTGCCGTCTCAGCTCTGAAACCCAAGCAAGAAATTGTCTCCTTGTTACCCTCCGGAGTATTCATGTATACTGTACGAATTAGCCAGAACGTACCGCAGTAGATGTAGAACAAGTCATCGGACGCTCCCGGAGTTATTCCACTTTCAGAGTTCAGACTGCAGACGCCGAATCGTCTCGCGTTCATTGGTGTCTGACTAAGCGCGAAATTACTCCTGCAGACGGCTAGCTCGTCCGTTGACTTGTACTACTTGCGCTGCGTTCGAGATGATTCCATTAATTCCAATATACAGTTCCGTACGATCAGCCATAAACGCAACTAGATAACTCCAAGAATAATTTAGTGATAAATTTTCAATCCAGATACTGAAGATCCTGGGGTACTTTGTAGTCCCAGAGAAATGGTCCTTTGGACAATGGATCCGCGTATGAAAGGAGCTGAAAGTGCCAGAATTCTCTCGTATCTACGTACGAGACATGTACCTACGTTTCTGCCATGTATCACCGTGCCTGCGCAGAGAAAGCTTGCGTTAGACAGCTAACAGGACACAGGTCGCTGTCGCTTGTTCCTTTGCAAATGGTTGGATGGATACCCGGATGGATGGTCGAGGGACGAGTGAGTAAGTCCTAAGGGTTGGATATGGACGAGGAGAAACGCCGTGTTTCTCTGACCCATCTGTAACGACGGACTGAACTTTGAAGTACATATGTATACTTGAACTTCGTATACAAAGACGATACAAATAAACTGCATACTTTTTCACATAAGGAGTCCGTTTTATTTATTTTTATTACAAATAACTCCGAGAAAAACGTCCGATCCCTTTAGTTTCTTGAAATAAATTACTTCTACGGGGTGTCGTTTAGGGTTATTTCTACCCTACCCAATGCTTTAGGACTATTGTTTTCTCGGATGCCTGCATCAAATGCCCTTTTAAGTTCACGTATTTTAGGTACAGATGTTATAGGGAGAGCTGTGTTCTAGTTTTCTTTACTTCGCCGATCTTATTGCTTCAGTTTTGTCCATTATTCTTTTTGTAAAGATAGGAAAAGGGGGTGGCAGGGTAGGCTTTATTGAACAGCTGCTTATCGTCAGTATAGATACGATTCGCTGAATGGTAAAATTTCTACACTTATCTATGCCTACCACATACTGCATGACCATTTATGGGAGCGAAATTGAGGCGGGAAGATTCTGCCCCGTTTTATGCTCACGTTGCTAATGCAAATTTATTCAAATTGCATTGCTCACACACACGCCTGGGGTCTGGGGTGTGCAGAGTTTGGTGTTTGTACACTTCTGGGAATTTGAAGGAATACTTTCCGCTAACTTTCGGGCTAACCGTTCATCGCGAACCTGTTACGCACTGAAGGGTTTTGATATACTGACCAAAATACCTTAGGAATGTTGCGGGAAAACCCAAAAATCCAACACTCGGTTATGTACCTCAGCTGACTGACGATCAAAAGTTTTACGGGAAAAGGTACCAGCTGCTGGTTAAAGATGAAAGAGAGAAAGGAAAACTTCACGAAACCTGTCCTCACCCTCGACTCCCAACCACCACGAAACTATAACTTTTACGATGAAAAATCTTGATTAAGGAACGGTATTTTTCTAGCTCAGTGATTTATCCAGCACCTTTCAGTTCCTTTTACCACACCGAATTACCGAACACCGATCACTCCATTTTCGGCTATGCACATAGCAGTTGAAAATTGTTACAAGTAAAATATCTATCTACGGAACTATACCGGAATTGCCCTCTGAATTACTTTAACACGAGTTACTGCAGCGTTCATGCGCACATTTCCTTTGTGTTATCCTCGCATAAAGTGGGAAACTGTGAAACCCAGAAACTATATACGAATAGGTCGACCCTAATACCAGATTCCTGAGAGTTGCCTGACACGCATCTCGGCTCCGCGGAGACCCTCGGTGGTTCTCTTCGCGGTTACCTCTTCCTTCGACCTCCTAATTTCGTCAGGGTCCTTGTACTATTTATTTCCCTCCTCTTTTTTTAGGGAGCTAATTTATAGCCGACATCTCACGTGCCTTGACAGTATGGCAGACAACTGTTTGGATACAGGGTGATTCAAAATAACCGCACTACAGGTCACATGTCATGAGTGGATTCCCTGTGGAAATCTAAGACCAAATTATACTTCACAATAAATTCGAGGAACCGATAATTCCCGAGTTATGGAGGGTCTTAGTTGACTAATTACAGACCTTACACGTCATCATGATAGGGCCGGGTCAAGAGTGAAAATTGATCAGTTCCCGTAACAAATCCAATGTTCGCCTTTGAATTTTATCCCTAACTAAGTACCTCTGACTCGAATGTCTTTCGCTCATAATGCCTGATCGATCCCTGACTGATTTTTATCAAGCTTCGGGCATCATGCCTGAAAACGGGTACTGATCAATTTACGCGTGTGATCCTATCTTGATTGCTTATAAGCTCTGTGGTTAGTCGATCCCTTCAATTTTTGGTAGATTAATTTTAGTTTTAGATTTTCATAATTAGGAATGTACCCATGCCAGCTGTGGTACGGTGATTCTGAATCACCCTGTGTACTGCGTATTTGAAGAAAAACTTCGTTTTATTTGAAATTTTTCACAAAATATTTTTATAGTCAATCTGAATTCTCCGTTTTCATACTGAGATTTTACTTCATAAGCTACGGAGTTTCTGGCGAATAAAGTGATTGATCGGACTTCCGATGTACGAATATGAATCACCACCTACGATGAGCAAACGCTAGTAAAATTTTGATATTATCTTTTATAGTTTTCTCGCTATGTTCCATCTGTTCGTCTTAGTTTTGAACAAGTTTTCTTTTTCCCCACAAATAGTAACACTGGGGGTTAGTTATTTACCAAAAACTTTTGAATATAGCGAGATTCGAGTCATCCCCATTCAGGAGCCAAGATGCTCAATCAACCCCGGGGCTTTCCATCATACAACTGTAACCAACCCCTTCTGTTATTTTCGTATTATTTTTCCACGAGTAGTGATTCATAAATTAAGGTAACACGTGACTGATGTGTTTGTAGGAAAAATTAACTGACTATACTGTATCGCATATATTATATAAAGTTGTATTTAATTTCAATGGAAAATATAATGGACTATAACCTAGAGAGTTTTGTAATCTAGCGAGCGAAATTTTATGCAAATTAAAATGATACTTTTTATTCAACATTTATTTTCAGTAGAGAGAGAAATTTTTTTAGCACTCGTTTGATAAAACCTGAGATATTTTTATTCTTTCTTCATTTTTTGTCATTTCCAAGGAACTAAATATTCCCCGTGAATACACAGGTATTAAAGCAGTGACGTTATCTTGTATCCTCGCAGAAGGAAATTCTTACATCTCAACTTGTATAAAAATGTAAATTTATTATACCTAATATATGTATATTTTCGTGGGGATATCATTCCTCGCTGGACTTTTACATATATCATCAGTGATATAGATAGATGAATGAAATTCCAAAGAGGTTGTGGACAACATCTCGTTATTTGACGAAGACAATTATTATACTCGACAAGTTAATAGTCTCCAAACTGATCCCTTTGTTACTGCAATTCTGAATGAATCTTTTCCCGAAGCTCCTTTACAGAAGTCAAGTATCACTGAAGGTTTCAAACGAGTTCTAAATTACCTTCAACAAAAGAGAATAGAATAGAAGAGAAGAGAAGAGAAGAGGAGCGGAGCGGAGAGAAGAGGAGAGAAAAGGAGAGGAGAGAAAATATTTGGTGAAAAAATGCAATTTCATTTTGGCGAGAATATCTCGTGGAATGGAAATGAAAAGAACCAAACCAACAAGTGAACGAAATGAGTGAAAAGAGGAATTCAGGAAAGTTGATAGCAGAAACTGAGATTCTTCTTTATAAGTATATATCCCTTTAGGCATTTCGTAGGCATCTGAAAAATTGTTATATATGGGGTATGTTTTCATAAATTTTTTTTACAGCATTTGTTTTTTTTTTTTCCTATTTGTTAATAAATCGCCAAATTCTTCAGTACACCCCGTATAACAGCTCCTCTACATCTATCTCCACCTCCACCTCCACCTCCTGGTTCGGCTCACACAGCGACGGGGGACGGCCGACGGGGATGTTCCGGGGGGGCGCAGGCGCGGGGGTATCGACCTGGGGCCCGGGGCGACTCCCTCGCGGTTCTTGGCCGTAGCTCACTGCTTCACCGTGCGACTAGTGGGTAGTACACACACACGACATAGGTAAGTCGAACCGAAAGCATCTCTCCACTGTCCAGGAGTCTCTGGTTTAACCTGAGCGCTATTTACCATACGGAAAACTTGAACGGAAGCTGAAAATATATTAAAAAAAAAAAATTTCACCTTCATCGGTCCCGCCGTCTCTTCGGCCTTCTTCACGGTGGCGGTGGCGGCCGCAAAACGGTATCGAGTGCGCAGGCGACCGCCGCCGTAACTACGCAGCCGTAGCATGCTGGCCGCACGAATTCACGTGATCTTACCCCTTGGGCAACGCCGTCTTTTCTTCGATCTATCCTCGAGAAAATAATAAAAAAATTTATTCTGACCGTAATTGTTAGTTGAGATTTACAAATGTGCATCATTCGATACGTAAGTAAACCGTGTTACAGTGAGTCTGTTTTCAAAACTACGTGAACCCTAGAACGAGTGAAAAGTGACCAAATAATACGACGCTCAAATCTCGCTTGGCCTACCTCCCTAAGAAATGGCCGATTCTGGCATCGGATCAGCAAAAAGACCGAGCCAAAAATTAGTGAACAGAATTTATATCGCATTGGATATAAACACTATCAAATTCTTGTGTCCGTAATGAGATTGTTCTTTATCAAGTGAAATTTTGAATATCTAATTAAAAAAACTACCCTTAAATGTGTCCCTGGTTCCAACTCGTTATAGTCAATACCAAAAATTCGGCACAGGGTTCAAAAATTCGTTGTAGAATTTGCTAAATAATTGTTGTCAGCAAGCTGCGAATCGTTGTTAACTTGGTCAAGTATCATTACGAGATTCTCACCGTAGTAATATTACATCGTAATTGGTTCAGCTGGCTAGGTGTGATAATTTTGCCGCATAACGTATTTTCATTTTCCATCAATTCTCACCATTCGGGAAAAAAGCTTGTATATTTACATAAGGTGCAATTATAGTGAGTACCTAGATACGATATGGCTTATCTATTGTATCGAGAATATATCTTCTCCCCCGATCGTACGTATACGTATCACACGTGTAGAAAAATGAGCTATGGCGATCGTATATATTTGGTCACTTATTAATTCATTCTTCGACCATGATGAAAAAAATGGTAAATAGCCCTCAAGGGTTAACGTTAGACTTAATATTCAGAAACGCGTGAGACCATTAACACTTTCCTGTTTATTCTCGGCAAGCAAGTGAGTTTTAAACAAAGTTAAGTTTTACGTTATGTCTACAAATGAAGTTTTATACAATAATTTTTTTTCATTTTATATTCCTCATTCGGTCTCACGGTGTTTCGAAACAGATTTTTTTAACCTTTCTAACTTGTATAAACTAGGTTAAAAATAGTATTAAAGCGGTTTAGAGTATAAGGTACCATTATATGTTATAATTTTAACCATTGAAATTTATTGAAATTTCACAGGAATTAGTTTTATACGCTTCTAAAAATTAATCAAAATAACTAAAAAATAATAATTTCGTTCACTAGATTGAAGTAGGTTGAAAAAATAGTATTGGAGATAGGAACGTGGGGAAAATAATTCTTTGCTCCATTTTATATATCCCTGTACCGTATCTATAATAAGCCACCGCAAATGTGTCGAGGAATAATATAATAAATCCGAGTCGACGAATTAAGCTCGCTTTTATTATTAATAACTCGTGCAAAGTTCTTGCTAAGACGATGTGGCTAATGAGATCCTGTGACCGCACAAGGCGTGAGTATTACGCGCGATTTTATCATGTATAAAGTTTGCAGGACCATCATAATATGAAAAGTTTCGCAAACTAGATTATCTGCGGTTTATCAGCCCTCTCGGCGTGTTGTCACTGATTGAGAACTTTGAACGAATTATTTCGCGCTTATTTTCCGCAAATTGCTCAAAGCCAAAATTAGGGCGTGAAAAAGTGCCCTTACAGTAATTTTTTCCCAAAGATGGTAAATTGATCAATTTCATAAGTAGGTACATAATTATACAATACAGGCTTCGATCCAAGCGCCATATTTTCTCAAAACTCTGCAGGGTTGTTAATGCTCGAGAAAAATTTCATCGACGACAAATAAATTCTATTATTAAAGGGCGGAGCTCTTTGCACTATAGCTTCGGATAATTTAATGGATAAAAATTTCTCGGATTATTTCAAGCATAAAAAAAACCCAGGTCGATCAGTACCTAAGCGAAGTAAAGGCAAAGCAATTTTCTTCTCGCTTCAATTATTTGAGAATAAAAATTCAAGTAAGCATGATGGTACTTCCGTTTTGTAGCTAAATGACGAGCCTGAGGTCGTTAGACGTGGAAAGACTAGTCGAAGAAGTACCCGGGGTGCACTTGGTAGAAATTTTTAATCTCTTCGTAACCACGTAGCGCATGTACCACGTACAGCTAGGAAAGGCCATGAAGAGATGTTTCCTTCGTTAAGTACCTGAACACATATACCGCAATAGTTGTAGTATCTAGAACGTGGTGTTGTTGCGAAAAATTCAAAATGAAAAACGAAAGAGAATCCTTCCACCTTTTATTCAACAAACTAGATGGGATGGAAACATACTCCATTTTATTATTCGGTGATAAACGTAGGAGATTTAACGTCCTGTGTCAGGAAATGAAGCATCCTCGTCTTCATCTTAGTTAGTTTCGAAGTTTCGCTGTGAGAGATGCTCAGGCAATTCTTAACAATTTACTTTGTCACATTGCGAACGTTACGTCAACATTATCGTTCCTCTTCATACATACGTCGAGCAAAATCAAGTAGCTTTATATCAACTCATATGTATAATAGTAGATGAATGTAGAATACAAGTCAGTAGATGTAATAACTATTAGAATTCGGGTGACATTTAAGTTGTACTAAATTTCGAGATGTACTATACTAGTAGCTCGTCAAATTACTCTGCAATTAAGATGCTCGAAATTCATTTCACATACCTCATATGAAACGTAATAGCAGTAATTAAACGTTATTTATTTGACTTTATATAGGTATCATACTAGTATTGCAAATGACTTTGAACCTCTATCGTTCGTTTGACTTCTAGCTTAGAGGCAGACGGAAATTACTTTTCCGATAAATATACGTACTATATATCCAATCGTCCCGTAGCGTAGAGAAATTAATTACCACCCTCTGTATCTTGCCGAAGTTTGTCTATTGTCACTTACATCTTGAGCTAATACGTCAACTCGACGCCCTATCCTGCGTACATGTTTCATCTGAAAACTCGTTAGCAAATAACTGGGGCGAAATATGGTAGGTACTACCTATCGTTGCTAATATATTCAGGATTCGTATAGCGATTGAAAAATCCTGTCATAGGTGTGGCAATGTGAAGTATAGGTATACCGCAGTATGAAATTACCATCTGTACCTTCAGACTCGTTATTCCCCGGAATTAATAATTCGAAAATCTTTCGTCGATTGGATGATCATATCGTAACTAGAATAATATCAGCAGATAAACTTTTATCGCTAATCGACTATGTAATTATAAAATAAAATTTCATACTCTTGCTAGAGAAAATAGAGGTTCAAAATTATCACCGAGACGTGCACCGTTGTTTGACTCTCAGACCGTGAACTTTGGTCATATAGTAGCAATGAATCATAAGTCCCTTCATCCAATTTCTAACACCGGTTGTCTTCGTGTTCTATAACTTAACCCTTCACCGCCCTCCTTTTTCCTCGATCTGTGGATGCTGAATCGTTGAACTTGCTATCAGCACATGGTCACACGAACAGACATACGAACTGACGCTCGAATCATTTTAACGAGTTTTAGATCAACGCCGTTAACGATTCCCCGTCTGACCTTATCCGAAAAGTTTATACTTCCTTTATGGAAAATCTAGATTCAAGATATCGAAATGTGGCGATGCGGTGGTGATTTTGGCAAACCAAGAGTTTTCATTTTAGCTTCAATATTCGTCAACACAATAATGCAGCGGAGCAGGGATGAAATACATTCTCTCTAAATTTTCTAAATTTGAATCAGTGAATATTCACTGATTGGTCAGTAGTTTTCACTGATTCAGATTTAGAGAGTTGATTAGTCTAGTTCATTGTATAAGGCGTATAAATTATGTGGTTTATCAGTGTGACAATCTGCGATCGTCTATTCCTCAAGAAATAGTTTTTTTTTTTCTGTATAGGTTTGAATATTTATTGTCATCGGATTCCGGATAGGCTGCGTAGCAGAGTGAAGCTTATATAAGTAGATGATCCCAATAGTCGTTTTCCTCCGATAGAGTCAACCCCACTGATCGGATTCTATATTCGCAAATCCTCCTTATCTCGTTAAAATTTGCATACGATCTGCGGCAAATAACTCCTTGTTGCTATCAGGAATTCAATTTTTTGATCGCGGCTGTCGCACATCTACACACCATACCCTACCCTAGTATAGGTACCTACACCCTCCGCATCCTTTCCGTCATCACCTTAATTTTTTTTCCACCCTTCTCGTTTATTCCCTACAATAATTCCCGCGTCTTCTTTTACGGGTATACGTGACCCGACCCTAGGTAATGAAATTTGAAATTACGCGTATTAGGTCTCTCCATTTGCATAGGTAATCCACGTCCAATGGCTAGCGGTTTGTTCGATAACACTTTTGGCGGCGGTGGTAGCTCTCAACTTTACCTCTTTCACACACTCGCCACCCCCACGTTTCATCTGTCGGTTCCTATATTGACTTTTCCGCATAATCAACTGCTGTTGGGCTACGCGTGAACGCCGGTACTCCCCCGTGGCTGTGCGAGGCGCATAACAAATAGGTCTAGACTCATGCAAAGTCTAGAATCTAGATTCTAACAGTCGGTATTTCTGCCGTCTTTCAGGGTGTCAAGTGTAAACTGTGGAAGTGTCCGCTGTTCTGGTGTTGAATATATGGATTCAACAAATATTTTACGGGGATGAAGTAATATTTCGGAATGACCATTGGTCAACTGGTAATCATTTGGTTACGTCGTGCAATTAATACTTTTGGATAGAACCGTGAGGATTTAAAGCTTCCATGGGAGGGTCGCGTTGTGTAATACGGTATATAGTATTACAGAAGAATTTTTCGACGATTTATCCAATTAAAAGCGATTTACTAACGATGTATGGGATTTTGTGGGACTTTGATGTCTGGTAGCTATTCGATACTGTGAATTCTCAACTCCAGTGACTTTTCGTTTTAATTTCTATATTGGGAATTATTATGTTATACGAGGAGTATGGACACTAATCTCTAGGTCCTTTCACGTTGAAGCTTATACTTTCGAAAATTCAGTTTGCTGGTTACTTTGAACTGTGTCATGTCTCAGATAAAGGACTCTAATGTAACGATCTTGGTGCCACAAAAATGACTATCCCAACGTTTCTATACACGTATGTTGTGAGCAAAAATACACGGGCATACTAAAAAGAGAAGGAAAAGTATAGCCGTCGTAAAATCGCAAATGTTATAAGGTAAAGCCAGCGTTGTCGGATCGCTGATAACTAGCTTCTCGTTTTGCTTGCGTCATATTTATCCAATAGCGTATTTATCGACGTATCGACATAAAGTGCATATCTGAATATATTGTATCTGACAGAATGTGCGAGAGGAAGAACATGATATCTACTTGCTGCGCCACTATTATCTTGTCTCTTTATCTGGCAGTTTGTTTCGTATCGAACTTGTATTACCTATCGTTTGAAATATTCCTGTTCGTACGGAGCCGCGCCTTGCTTTCAGGATTTGTATTATAAATGAGGAGTGTTCATTAATTATATCTATGTACCAGAATTGGTCTGCGCCAGAGATAGAAGACCACACAGATATGTCTTGTTGAAAAAGAAAAGAACTTTAAGAAATAAAAGAAGAATAATAAAATCAGGGAAAAGACTGGGCTAGAAGCGCAGTGGTTTCTTAGTGTGACTCCTAAATTCGTGGTAATGGGATTACTTGCCTCTTGGATTACCTTAGTAGCGTCGACGAACGGATAATATAAGAAACCAACTGGAAAATCCTATTACCAGTTAACGAGAAAAGTGGCACAACTTTGGCAGAATTCAATTCACGGAATTGTTTGTTTAAATCGAATCCTGGCAATTCCCTCTCACAGTTCAGTTTCGGTCTGACTTACCTGCCAAACAACGTAACTAGAAGAGCTTAAAATTCGTCTCAAGGGGGTGGTTGGTGGCCATATAGAGTCTTGAACGGAAGCCAAAATCAGAGCCAACCACTGCGGGACATTTTTAAGAATTGCATCGTAAGCAGTATAGCATTTTAAATTGCGTTTGTTTTTTAAAACTTTGCGGTGTCGTTTGTAGGGATCAAATTACTTACCTACTACAATGGCAAAACAAACCAGAAAGTTTAACTAATGCCATTTACATCTTGTTTAGTTAGTGTAAGTGACTGAATGGCACGTCGAAGGTTTCAAACAAATCGGATATCCTATTATAGACCTTCTACCTTCCGTTAGTCTTTGTTCTAAAACGTGAAGCTTGTTGCACGAGATCTAATTTCTGCCGTCTCTTGATTCCTGCATTATCCTGCAGCCATGAAAGAATTTCGAATCAATATTTCACGCCAACCCTTTCGCATCCGAATACATTTCTCCATCGGAGTTCTTTTCCGAGATTGAATTTCTTCCACAGTTTCGTATCCACCATATAACGGAACTAAATCTCACCGATAGGTAGTTCAAGTATCACCCTATCACCTCTTGACGAACGATCCGATTTCGTATCACCAGGAAATTCTGATCCTTACACCTCGATCCAATTTTAGTGGAATTTGTTCATCAGATGAGAACTCAATTCTCGTATATTATGCGTAGAACCACCATAACATCATCTCAACGCTTGTAAGCATCAAAATTGTGTAGCTGTACATCGCCTTGTTGCATTGCGGGTAAAGCAGTACATACCTGCAGGATTTACTGTCGGCCCATAATCGTCCAGTTCGCGGTTATAGCCAGTTGTATTATATTCCATCAATTCGTGCTGCCCTTCACATACAAAGCTTATACGGTTGCAAATTTTGGTGTGAATTTTCGTTTGCGTTTTCAATCCATCAGCGCGAGTTGAATTTCCGCACTGTTCATTCCTTTGTAAATCCACTGGTCTACTATTTCATTCTTTCTAGCCCTCGAGCGTGCTTTCGAAACTAAACTGGAAAGAAATAATTCGACGAAGTGATTGCAATCAGCTAGTGGTCTGGCCAATCAGCCCGGAATCAAGAGCAAAGAGCCTTTTGCAGTAAATAAAACAAAAGAGTCAAGTTAACAGCCGATCTAGAATCTAGTTAGCTGACTCAACCCACTAAAGCTCACTGGACCACAAGCGTACCGTTTAACCATTTGACGTCTCCTTTAATCTTTTTGGGATCCTGATGCCACCTTTACACGACATTTTCATACATACCTTTATCTACAATTCTCGTTCACTTATAAATCTAGTCCTATACTCGAACCCGGAGGTGAGGAATTGTACGTGGAACATACTGGCTCCGATCGACCGAGTAACACAATTATGATAAGCCAGTTACCTACATTCTGATACCTCGCTGTGCCGTCGCGTCGGTGGCTGATCTGCACGCTATCGGCTCCATCCAACAGGCTTTTCTTGATTCTTTATCGTCCCTTTCGACGCTATATATGTCCAGACTCTAATTACCACTAGTAGGTTGAACGGTTCGTAATTGGTTTGTATTTTTCTGGGTTTCATTAATTCTATAAAGTCTGGCTTTTCAACTTTCAACTTACGAAGCAGGCCAACCCGTCGGGGAAGTATCGCCTGGGTTTGATACGAACTCAAGCAAATTGACGTCAACTATAATTATCGCTAAATGTTTGGGCGAACTTTGCGCAGGCCATTCGATTGTGTATAACTATGTTACTTATACATATCGTATCGCGATATTTTGTGAAACCCTTGGTTCACACCTCACCTTATATCAAAGTCGTGCTCGCAGCTTTGAAACTTAATTTAACGGCGATAGTTTATCGAAATATTCTCGAAACGTGAGAAATTTGTACGGTACGAATACTATATATGCGTGCGGTTTTGAATTTCATAACAGAATTTGTCCACTGCTTGGTTCTCTTAATGGTATTTCCATTTTGACGTAGCAGCCAACCCTAATAGAATCTCTTAATGGAATCCGGCATGTTCCATCATTTTCTACTACCCTCAGGTATATAAGGGTTAAAGTTTAACTCACGCATACCTTCCGGGGGACTCGTGGGAATTTTTTTTTCAGGTTTATCCTCGTCCTGGAAACTTTGAGAAACTTATACATTTGGGAAACTCAAAGTATGTATTTAGCCGGTATACCTATATGGACCTACGTACGTTTCTACCAGCTTCTAACACCATTCCTGACGACCTGGCCAAGAACGGCTTATATAGCCAGTGATAGCATAGCATACGTATGTTGATACGAACTATAACAGCAATGTCTTTATTTGGATTCAATAGGAATTTAGGTCGGTGGTGACTATATTAGCAATTCCAAGTTTATGCCTGTGTTATTTCGTCCCTATACGTATACATACGTATATAACATAAAGTTTTCGAACTGGGTTTACACGGTTGTATAATTTGGCCGATCAGTGTCACCAATGAAAGTTATACGATTCTGAACTGAGCTTTATCGTCTGTCTGTCAGTGCAAAGAATCTTTTCAAATATCGTCGAGAATGTTCATATAGGACGAAAATATCCGATCACATTATCTCTAGGATTTTATTACAGCCAAACAAAGCCGATTATGAAATTCTGAATTATCGGTGTTAACGATCAACTATATATTGTGTCATTTTCAGAATCTCGAAAACTTTTATTACGATACCTTCTGCGTATATTACTTTTGTGAGATAAATTTCAAATCTAAACAATAAATCTCAAAGCCACTTTAAAGTTCTTAGTGGGTAGTGCCGTTTAACGTCGTAATAAAGTTATATACATACCCTGCGTGAACTAAGTTACATAAGTAAAAATACGAGGTAATTCAATTCATGGTTACCCACACCCGCGCGTATATACTATATAATATAGTCTCGCTATGACATAGTTGAGAAAGTGGTGGTATATCCGTATATACTCGGCACTTAATGGTTTACGTATAGAGGAACCTACCGATATTCACGTTGATAAATAACCCAGATCATAAATAGTAAATATTTGAAACTACAAGCGAAGTAGCCTATATATAGCCACGCCACGCTGGTCGTGCTAAAAAGCTTTTATTTTATCACGTTATTCCCGATGGAAAAAGGAGTTTGGTGTGTCGAGCACGTAATACGACACTAAATGGGAAAACATACACCATACTCTACCTGTTTCATCGTCTCTGTTCAACTGACACGTGACATGATATAAAAGTTTTGGATATTCCATCTGTAACGCGAACTATCATCTGTTCAACTCTGTTACATTAGTCCACATATCACATACGGTCTGGAAACGAATACTATACACATATGGATAGGCTCGAGAGAGTAGTGTGTGCTATTGGCTTGTTCGGATTTTACGTCATTATATCCTATCTCGCCATAGGCGAGACAGTAGCGATCGATGTATTGTCCGTTGGAACAGATGATACCTACTCGTGTTCGGCTACAGCCGTTACCATCGTTGACCAACAGGCTGACGTTGCAATAGCACTGGCCAGTGGGAAAAATCGTTTATTAATACGTCTCGAGCGAGAGATGGATGAAAAGTAGAAAATTGAAAGATCGAAGGTGCAGGCAACGGAGAGGAAAAGCATATTTTTTGTTACGCTTCAACCCTTCAGGGTGAAAGCTATTCGATAGGACATTCCGTGCTAAAAGTTGCGAGAAGTTTGTAAAATTTTCGGTAAAATTTTTTATCGATCTATGTAAGTCTCGGCTCCGAGTTGAAGAGGGCTAGCAAGTAAAGGTTTTTTCAACTTAGTATTAGTCGTGTGTACATGCATAGGAAGTCTGAGGTTTGACCAGCAGGCAAGAATAGCAACAGTAGGTACTAGTATTTGCGAAAATTCATTCATCACAACTAGGGGAGCGAAGAAAGGAGCGCCCAACTCTCAGCACGTGATCTTGACGGGTGAATCGTTTTTATTATTATAATTATTATGATTTTTTTTTTCCCTCAGTTCGCGGAAAGTCTGGCTAGGAAGGTTTTAAAATTAATAATTTGAAGCCTGAATTAAGAAAGCACCGGGGTCGCCGAAGGAAATTCTTTATCGAAAAAGGTTGTATGGGCCACGAGGATAAGATTGGTTATGAAATCAAAGGAACCAATAATATAGAAGAGAAGAGGTATATTATATTCTCGCGAGCCGGAGGCAACGGCGAGAAGTTTTACTGATAAAAGCGACTTTTGAATATCGAAAATGGAAATGGTCCAAAATGCATTGTTTCTTGAGGTACTAAATTAAGCCGTCCTAGAAGTCGTGCAAATAAAGAGGGAGGGCAGAGGGAACCGTCGAGGCCCAACAATAGGTTGGCGACGGCGTGGTAGTTGTCGTTACCCCCAGCGCCATTGTTACCCGGAAGCTTGCGCTTGACGTAACATTCTAATGACAAAACTAACCTAACGTAACGTAACTCAGTCTGTCCTCGTCCACCCTTATACATTTATTCCCTCCCTTTACTCTTATCGCTCGTTCATCGTGAATTAAAATGTTTCACCGTTAGCCAGACCCAGACTCCCTGTTAGCTCGCTACTTTACACTGTTCTGCGATACTATAATACGTCATAATGAACACAGCCATATACCAGCATATCTGCTGCATGTATTTATTAAAAAAAAGCATCGTTTTTACCCTCAGGATACGTAAAAGTCGCGTGACTAAAGCTCAAAATTTCACACTCGAAGTGCAACGGAATGTCGCGTAGTTCGTTGTCATTTTTATTATTTTTTGCTATTTTTTTGTTTTTGCCTCTCTTCATCCACGTTTTTATTTTCCATACATATACCAACGTGACTTTCTCGTTGTCTTCTATGCTGTTTCAAATTCACTGGTAGCGCCGGTTTCAGCTAGTGCCAATCCATCCCGTTACTATATATACGCGATATTTTTCACGCGAATTAAACATGATACGAATGTCGAGTAGCGGGCTCTAATTAACGATCGTATGGCTTTGAGTAAAAATTTCAATTCGTAGCGTGCAGTTGACGAGGCGCATGGGAGCTCTGCGGTCGTTACGACGTTATTGCAGTACGAATGGTGACATTTACCCTTCTCAATTCAGAACGGGAAGAGAGGTCTTTCCAGAATAAACAATTTCCCTAATGGCGGAAGGGATGACGCGAAAGCAAACCCTCATCCGGTAAATTAACATAATTTCAGTGAGAAACCCGAAAATTTCATGAAGGTTCCGGTCCCACTGCCACCGAAAATAATAAAACCACTGGATCAACCGGAGGAAAATGCCATTCTCGTTTCCGAATCTGTTTAGAGTTGGACGCTTCATCCAGCTCGACCCCCCCCCCCCCCCCCCCTAACATTATACCCTTCAGGAAAGCTTTAGTCCTTAGTCCAAGACACCCTCAGAATAAAAATGACAACAGGGCATGACGAGGTGATCATTCTAAATCAGCCTGTCGTTAAATGAAATGATGATAGCTATATCAACATTTAGGACTCTCATTTTTACACTTATTGAAACAAAAAAACAAGCTGTATGAACTCATGAGAAAATGCGAATATTATCACAAACTTTTGCTGCAAGTTCATTTATGAATTTACATTTTCTTGAAGAGTCTACCTATGTGTACCTACGGCAAAAACGTGTACATATGTATGTATGTAGCATCTGCCTTGCGTTTTAAGACCAACTCGATAAAGTTGTGCCGCGATATTATAGAAACGAAGTCGTAGATTTTAAGAGGTGAGAAAGATTTGCATTATTAACGTGTTCTTCGAGGGCGAACATGGACGCTAGCGTCAAGCTATATATGAGTGGCAAATGTAAATAATTTGTTATTTTATTTTTTATTTTCATCACTGAATACTTGCTCCGAGTTGTATTGTGCTCTAAGGCTCGTTCTCGAGCGTAAAGAAAATCGGGGTATTGTTTCTTCGGCAATTGTCCTACCCTTACCTTACCCTATCGCTTCGCTTAATTAAAAAAAGTAATTAACCACACCTTAGCCTTGGTATACCATGATTTCTTCGCGCCAACCACGATATTTCAATTTACCGAGCTTTGAGTACTTTTTGTATTCAAGTTCACGAAAACTCAATTTCCATAAGGTTTCCAATCTAGTTTTATACTGATCGGTCTTGACTACACGTCAGCCCTAATTTCTCCTTACTTTGGTGGAAAAACGTGAATTTCGATTCAATTGAATCAAATCAAATCAAATCAACGAAAACACGTGCCCTTCATTTCGAACATTTTCCACCCCTATACTTTCCCCAAGGAATTTCTACCTTGAATAATTACCGCTAAAATTCAAAAACTTGTTATTCATTTCTCTGAAGGCTGGAAGATCCCAACTTTCCGTATTCCAAGATTATATAGTTTCTTGAGGGAGTAACTCCGGCTCTCACCGATGTCTGGACGGCGCAGCGTTTTATATACCTATATATATCCATAGTCGATACCATACTCTTGGATAAACTCATGGACCAGCGCCCGTTTCTCGTCGTCTTCTATTTTCGCACCGTTCGTCTCTGTCAACTCCAGTCCTGGTTATTTACTACTCGTCCTCGTAAACGATTGCTATAGGTGACCCAGGGTATTACCGGTCACACGACGCTGGCGAACTGTCTAAACTTTTATATTTTTCATTTTCACTGACGTTAAGTGTCTGGATTCTAAGTACCCACCTATTTTTCTCCTCCTCGGTTTCGTTCCATCAGAATTAACTATACCTACCTCCCGGTTACTTTCGGGCTAGAATTTCTATGCGGTGGACAAAAACAAATTACAACTAGTCTCCACGTTTAACAACGGGTCGAAAGGTTTTCGGGACATGGTATGGGGTATAAAATAGGACACTACCCTTTCGGACGGGAAATATTTCGTGTCAAACCGTATAAACACCCTCGAAAGTTATCTCCCCTCACTGTTTTCCGTTTGGTAACGCGACGTGCCCTTCCTGCATCAGGTCTTCAAATATATTCCAGTGAAGTCAAAATCTGCTGGCACTATCCAGCCGCAAACACATTCCAGAGTTCGCCGAGGGGGATCCTTATACGCTGTATACTAAGCTGATATTTATCCCAAAGGCTCTGCCTAATGCGTCCCGAGGGTGCGTAGACCATGACTTTTATGGTCGGATTGATAACGCTGAAATAGTGCCCTATAGTATACCTACTCCAAATCCGAAATTGTCGCGGTTTAAAACTGAGCAAAAACTAAGACCACTGAGCAGATGCCGGCTGCGGAATTTCGCTGAGACCGCAAAGACGCCCTTACGAGTTTTGCTAATTATTCAAAAGTGATAGTCACATGGAGTTACCGTTACGGCACTCCGTTTCGTGAGACAACGCCAACCGACGGTACGGGTTGTGACGGTGATTTGTCATGACGTACCTGCTGCTTGGCAGTCCACGGTTCCTAACGATAAGAGCTTCGTGAACCACCCTTAACCGTTTTCAACCACGAATAGTCGCCGTTGCCACTGCCGTCGACGTTGGAAATGGGTCGATATGCTCGTACCCTTTATCCCAGACCAAGGCACGGGCGTTGCCATTATTCGCAGGTTCTTGTCCGAGCGTTTTGCGTGGATACAGTTCCGTGTCCGTATATCTTTAAAAATAGGTAACATACAGACCTACAGCGTAGGAGTGTGAAAAGTGCGGAAATGGGCTCGAATGAGGGAGCGAAAGGTCGAATACGATTCGTCAGTCTCTAAAACCGAGTTACGTCCTTACCGATTGACTCTGTTAAACGGATTAAGCGAAGGGTTCGTGTACCTATCTTGAATTGAACTTGAGATTTATTGATCAGCACAACGATCGTCTAATTTTGAATAAATGTGGTCACTGATGATCTCTAATTTTTTTTTTTTTTAACTTTTGTAAAGAGTGGTATGATTTTCACTACGCAAAACTCAGCGAGCTGATAATTTAGAGATTTCGAAGATGCAGTTTGTGCCGATACTTTTCTGACGTCATTATTTCGCTGATAGGCAAAATAGACAAATGGAGATGATGATTTTTTATTTCGTAAACAAGAACCTCGTAGGTTCTCACTGGAATAGTTACGTTTGGAGTATAATCAGCCCATGATTTATATCGAATGCATGTAGGTATAGATATAAAACATATACTGATAAGTCTTTTCAGAATCCTGATGGATTGGGCCGGAATATTAAAGCATTTTTTGTGCGTATGTGTACTTAAATAATATATAATCATGGTTTTAAATAGGTAAAAGATCGGAATGAGGAAAAGTTTACTGAGGATAGTGGCCGGGCTAAAATGTTGGGTGGCTGCACTCGAGCATCTCTCGACTATAAAAAGTGGAGGAGAATGTCGAGGGGAAGGACAGGGGCCAGAATTTTCACTTGAAAAATATTGCGAAGCGTGGTTCTTGGCAGCAGTGGTTGTCTCTGTCGATTTTTCTTCCCGTATTCCGCCTCGCAGTTTCTAACTGGGGAGGTAAAATTCTCTCGTGGAAATACACTCCTCCAAAAGGAGTTCAACCTCTGTCTTCACTTCCTGGCCGTCTAGTCGTTCTTAGAATTTATCCACCCAGCGTTTTATACCCTTTTCGTAGACAGAAGAGGAAAAGATAGATAAAGAGAAAGAGAGAGAGAGAGAGAGAGAATTGCAAAGCTGGGCGGTGATACGAAAAATAAATCGAAGGGGCTGACCATTTTTCAGCTCTTCAGGTCCCGCGAAATGATCAGCTATCTTCCAATTTTCTCGTCCCGTTTTTCGCTTCTGGCGTGGTGGCAATTTTTTTTTTTTTTTTCCAGTTTCCTAGGCATTGTTTTACCTCTCACCAGCCTTTTTGAGTTTATTTAATTTTATATACGCAGCCGACGTGACTGGCGATATTAAAAATTGCAGGCGCGGTTGATATCAGTTTTTCAGCTCGTTACCTGGTTTTTATATTTTATATTTTATTTTTTGACAATTATAGAGTTTTGATGGCAAAGTTTCAAGCACCAAGAATCCATGCTTCTATTTATACGCTTTTGAGGCATTGATCGCGTTCGCTTAGGTATACCCCCTAACTTTTCCTTCAAACTTGCGTTTCTAATGTCAAACTTTACTCGGCCTTCAAGTCGCGGCATAGTCCTGATTTTCTCAATCGTTTCGGGACTGCTCAACCTTGATTCGTCCAAGAGTTTGGCTCAAGTACAATGGGAACTCTAAGACCTCCAATAACATTCGAAATAATCCTGAAGAATAGCACGGAGAAACTTTTCATGAAATTTATTGCGCCAGTGAATCCGAGAATTTATCCTAACTAGCAATGGGAAAACGACTCTCACAGCTGCAGTTTATAATATTCTAGGATTTCATTGAAAACGAACTTTTATCATAATCCAATATCTGCGTTCCAGAAAATAATATACTCGCTTCGTTGATTCCAGATTTCAGGGTGCTAACAGATAGTTGGTCAAACTTCGCGATATAATCGTTGTTTCACCGTTTAAGAATTATATAGGTACTGTTTTAGTTATAATAACCGCTGGAGTGTAATGTTATAAGGAAACTATCGGCCAAGTAACGATCGAACAAACTTGTTTCTGCAGAAGTTATAAATCTACGCACAGGTGAACATCTGTGAGCAAAAGCCTTCGCCCTGGATGGCAAAGTTTCCTTTCATCGTAGAATTCTGAGTATGAGTTAAGTTCGGAAGATTTCACACGCGCTGCGATTTCGTATCATGATTTTGGCACCGGCCTCTGAATGGAAGGCAAGAAATATGCGTAATACTGAACGCGGAACAAATTTATCCTGCCGCAGTAGCTAATCTTGAAGGAATCTCAACCGAATCTCGACACGCTAGTTTACCGAGATTTATCTTCTGTCTAGCGAGTTTTAAGTTACCGTCACGTTCTTTATTCTGTCACATGATATCCCTTAGTTTTGGTGTGAGGGAAATAGTTTTAAAAGTATAATCAGAATTAGCACGAAAATATCACGTAGCTTTCTACACGCTACGGGTTTTTTTTTTTTTTCACATCGTGTTGCAGAAACGAGACTCTTACTTCCGGTACAGAGAGGGTGACTTAGCGCCACATTTCGTATACAATCATTTCATTCAACGCACGTTTCTTCGGTCGTTGTTTCCAGCTTTTAGTCGAACCATTCGAAACGTGATAAAAATGCTGTCATATATTTTCTTACAACATCTATAGGAATGACGGAAAGTTTCCAATTCCATATGACTCCAATGTCTCAGGGTCCTTCGGGTCAAAGAGCTCAACAATTAACCAATTAATTGCTAACGAAATAATATAACGAGAATTTTGCGTGCAGTACGGATCTCAATGTACATAACGAGTCCTTAAACCTTTGTATAACTGGGCAACAAAAGTGGGAAGCAGATCGCGTTCCGATAAGAAACCTCCCTTTCTTCTACCATTTCATAGCGTGTCAGTCGCCAATAATCTCTTAAAATTGAATTTAAAATAATGACCACCTTCTTGTAAGACCTCACGTGCAAAGCTCTACGGTAGATGCAGCGGTTTTACTACCCCAGTTTTATTTGCGGCCGTCATTGTGGCATTGGAAAAAGCTGGAGATTTTGTTTTCAGAATATTGACTACTGTTCAGGTTCTATAATGCCTGCTAGATAACTTATTCCTTCAAGGTTCGGAATTTACATGAATATCGTCAGACAAAATCGATCTCACAACTGGTGCATCTGCTTTACATGTTCCCCACAACCTACATCGAATATCCAGAACTGCAGAGCATATTGCGCGATGTACGATAGTGTGACAAAAGAATTTCCTGCGAGGTTTTTTTTCCATTAAATTTTACCATCCCTACCAAATCCCTTTGAACAATTTTTTTATTAATTACATTCACATGTTGAACGAGGTACGTTTGAAAGGTCATTGAAGCCGGTATAATCAGATTGAAGCTTTCATCCATCTATAAATCTATTAGTATCATGAATATTTTGAACCTCTGACGACGAGTGTGGAGTGCAGCAACTAGTTCGCCGTTTACGATTAGTCTAGAATTGACTTTAGACTGTAGATTGTAGATTGCAGACTTTAGCAGATTCCACATAATGGATTACAAGTCACGCTTTCTAGCTGGAGCAGCTGGAGCTTTGAATGCGTCACACCTCCGAGCTCGTACTTATTGATATTAAAGGGCGTTGCAGGGTCCCGATTTGCGTATAGCCTGCAATCAATGCAACTACACATACGTGGCTTCGTTGTGGGACACCCCCGAGCGCAATTCTCTGTTCTGCGCGGAATACCATACACTTTGGTAGCCGGGATAAACGGGTTAATTGGTCTACCTAGAGTGGCTAGAATTCAACTCGAACTTTGCCATTTCGAAAACGAATTACTCACTTCACGAGATCCCCTTTTGGAAATAGGTATATAGGTATGTATATGGACACTTACTCGAAGCTCGAGGCTATGGACTCGGATCTTTTACACGCGCCGCGATCTTATCTGCTTCGAGACCCCGTGGGACAGCCTCGTGGGAGTGACAGATAAGAAAGCAGCGCGGAATTTAAGAGGGGAAATTACTATCGTGGCTCTTTCAGACGTTCCTTGAGTTATCGTTTCTTTAGTCCACTGAACACGCGCCACTCTTTCCCCTATAGCCCTGTCCAAGTGTTGAGTTTTCGTCAGTTCAAGCACATAGGTGCTTTCTAAATACATATATCATCACTCGTAAAATCCATCTCCAATTTTTGGCCAAATTAAGACAAGAGGCAGCTTTAACGAAAGAAGATATCGACTGCCACTTTTCTCAGCCTCAACAAGTCTCTGATTTTGGCTTCCAACCCGATTTGTTAATTGTCATCTATTGCGCCTATCTGTCTGTCTAATATCAAATATATCCACCTTTATCCCATGACTCGCATGAGATGTATTACAGAAGTCATTGGCGCTAAAGCGAGACAATTAAGATAACGACGAGTTCCAATTCCTATTGTTTGTTGAATTAAAGAAAGAGAAAAGTGACAGACGATGTCGATTGACGCTTGGATAAACGCGGGTCCCCTTTACACATATTGGTAAATCGAACGGATAGTATGCGATAACGATATCGTTTGATTCATGCAACGTTTTGGCGTTAAATCAACCCACAATCGTCCCTCTGGCTGGTTTCGTGATTTCCGACATTTCGTAGAACCGCGACGCACGACTGGACGTCAAACATCTCACGGTCTCACGAAATGATTTAGTACCTCTGCAGATTATACCCGTATGCATAGTAAGCAGCGAGACTAGATGGTGGATCGTCGTTACACAGACATTTTTTTTTTTTTTTGAAAACTGGGAATTCACTAATATTTACTGCATGGGCTATGGATTCTATGATCTTTATCATTATTTGGGGTTTTGTCTCATGCCATTTTCACATTAAAGATATGATTAGGATATTTGTTCGAATAATGGTATCCTATGACTTCAGACGAACAGATCTTGGTCCTTTCTGTTTGAACCTTTGTATAAAACCAGCCTAAGGGTTACGAATGCCTGAAGCAACTAGGGTGAAAGAATTTCTGATTGGGCTAAGATGGGCTAAATCAAAGTATCAGCTACTTGTATTCGTGGAATTTCAATATCAGCGTCTTGAGTAGAAAAATAAAGATTGGTAGGTATTAGATGGGTTTGGGATCGCCTTGTAGGAAATTCATCTCCGCGTAGTGGGCGGCCGTAGTGCTGCAAGCGGCAATATCCCACTCTAATGAAAAACTCTGGCGTAAAAGCCGGAAAAGTTATTGCAACTTTGAAGAAGTAGAGGAAATATCTCGATCGCTAACCGATACCGAAAGTTTATCACATGCAACGTCGATGAGATATATGTACCTACAAGAGCGTCGACACAAACTTCTACGCGGCATTTTCGTACTTTTGGATCCTTCTATTTCATTTTGATACCTCAGAGCGCAAATATATTACGGGCGTTCATCTTTCAGCGTTCGAAAGCACCGGAGGTTACTGCGGGAAACCCAGTTGATAACTTTTCGAGGTCTTTCCCTAACTTGCTTTTAAAAGCGACGTGATTTCGGCAAGCACCGTAGCGCCGGGTGTTTCGCATTACATTCAGTTCCCCGTGAATTTCGCCTGACCTCGTGTCAAAGCCTCCCGTCTCTGCGGCTTGGCGGTTTATCACGATTACGTTTTACTTGTTGACTTGGAAAAGGGGGACCTACGAAGCCCAAGAATTTGTTAGGCTCCCTGAGCAGAGGACCGAACCTTTGCGAAATTGAGGTTGGATTGAGTGGCCCTACTCTCAGAGCGAAGGATATGTGGTGATACAGAAATAAACTGCGTGAGAAAGGGAAATACGAACTAGCAAATACAAACGCATATAGGCATCAGGCTGGTTAAAAAACATTTCGCTTTAATTTTTCGTCTCACTAGAGACTGGAGAGTGAAACTTGTAACAGATCATGTAGAGTGTTTCGAACTCGTTGATCCTCACTCAAATCTGAATACATGTAACCTTTCTTCGGAAGTTTCGGTATCGTGAAAACAAGGAAATGATTGAACGAGGTGTTACGGTAAAAGTTTGCCGTATAGATAGGAAGGGCATCTTGGGTTCGATTGAGTAAGGTAAAGCTGCAGGGACTTCTTTATATAAAAGAAAATCGGCTGGTTTACGATGCGTTCGAAACTGGCATGGGTTCCCAGTTCCCACCCTGACGTAGCCCGTAGCCGTCTTCTCAGCTTCTAATTTATATTCTTTGGGTGGCGCCAACGCGGGAGCCTTAACTTACGCTACATAATTTCTTTTACGACGTCATTCTTTCCTAACTCGATAAGAACGAAGCTAATCTGCTTATAGTAAATTGGATTTGCCAAGGGTGAAAAAATAAAAATTACACTTCCTCATCGGGACTTTGAACCCCGGCGTATTTCCTTTGACGAATTTTCAAAAACTTGCAGGGACGGATCAGCTTCGCTACAACCAGCCACATGGCCTTTAGAAATTCAATTTCAAGTTCGAATTCCCACAGAATGAGAGAGTTTAAAAAATGGATCTGCGTAGGTGCCTTATTCTGAAACGGAATTGTTCCGAAAGAAAGCAAAGCTAGGATTTCGACTGGTCCACTCGGGGTTCATCCAATTTAAATTTAAATTCATGTCATTGCCTTTTCAACGTCTGCAAATTTTCCACCGGAATAAAGTTTCTGATTTAAGCGCTCTACCCGTTGGAATATTACGGTATGTAATTCATGTGGCTTCCAGCGTTGGTGTAGTAGGTAGATAGGTAGGTAGATAGGTATACGTATACGTACGTCAGGTTTTCCTGAAGTGGAAGTTTTTAAATAAATTTCACAATTCTAGGAACGAATCGGTAGGTTACGTTTTATTTCACGGGTCTCGTAACCAGTTTCATGCTCAGTTCCAGGATTTTACATATACACGGGAAATACTCTGCTAAATCAAACAGAAAAATTCTGTAGGAATAGGTAACTGAAACGGTGCTAAAGTGATCGCAGACAGCCTCGTGGCAGTTGAAAGTAAAAAATAAAACCAACCATTTTATTTCTCACGTTTTATACCACTGTAGCTTTTACTACACTAGCCATACTGACTTTCAAGAGTCATTCACCCACGCTACAGGGGAATTACGAAATTACTATGACGAACCTGTTTCAATCTGGCTACATCGATGATCATCCGTTCGATGGATTGGAAAAAATTTCAACCATAGACATTCAGGCTGTCAGTAGTAGTTTGAAGACTGAATTAACTTTGTGATAACCACTCTGTGATGTCAAAATTAATATGTCTTGGCCGAACTATTTTCACAGGAGTAAAGTAATCTTGTAAATTAATCATAGTTAGAAGACATAACTACACATAGCTCTATATTGTAAAGAGGATAAGATTCTGCAACATCTTTTGAAATCCTGAAAGTTTTTTTTTTTTTATATGAATGTGAGTGGGTATAGTGAGAGAGTTTGCGGTAGTTTTTAATTCAAATGGGGATGAAGAATCTTTCATGATACTTTTTATGACATGGCGTAAAATGAGATTATATGCAACTTTTCTAACGATCTTTTTCTTCTTCTCTGTTCCAGATTTAAAATTGGATTGTTTATTTTCTCCTTCCTCACCTCTCTTAGTTCACCCTTTCATTTTCAATTACTTTACTTTCAAGCTTATTCCTTGACGAAGTTACTGACGACGACAATAACGACGACGACGACGACGACGACGACGACGACAAAACGTAAGACGATCTAACCAACGACCAGACGACCTCGAAGACATCGAAGCAACCCGAATCAGTCTAAAGTATCGCAAGGACGACTCCGAACCGGAAGTTGTCCGAAAATATCTTTGAACGCAAAAAAGTACTAAGTGAAAAACGCGCGGGTAGAAATTAACTTGCAAAATCATCGCAACATAAGATCTTATCACTTTTCCTAAGTCATCGAAGAAAGAAGAACCGGCAAAATTACCGGTCGCGGCGGGTGTGCCAAATATTGCGGCAACGCTGCACCTACACCCGGCAACATTTCGTTCTCCAGCTTCCGCCAATCTTTTACCTCAAATGTCAATTACCTGAAACGGAGGTGAGTTTCTCTTTATCTTCCTATCTGTAGAAATGTTTATCATTATATAAATAGAGATGAAAGGCTAATTCCAATTTGTTTTCTGATGCGCAACATGAACGTTTTCCCTATACCTTTTTTAACGAAGTTAATCTCCGCTTTTCTTCATTATTTCAACATATACTCTATTAAAATTAAGTGACAAGGTTACCTAACCAGTAAATCAATTTCTTGCGTTCTGACTATTATTGCTATACTATTGGGTCTTCTGATTTCTTTTCTTCTTCTTTCATTTTCATCAATTTCATACTACAAAGGAAATCAATCTGCCGCATCATAACACATTTTCCCATTGATTCATCTATCATTTTATCTATATCTATCTTCTTGCACATGATTCCATCTGAATCCTCAGACTTCATAGTTCGTCAGTCGTGATCAGAGTATATAACTCGGTTTCTAGTGTGCCAATGAAAGATGTTTAGTGATTAAACATGTAGCTGGATCAGGAAGACTCATTATCGATTTACTTCGATCCTCAGAATGCAGATTTCCAATGAAATATAGATACATCGTGAATGTCGAATTAAACTTCACCGGGATTCTACTCTATAGAAGAGTTGTAGGTGATAATCATTAGCTCGGGATAGGTATGCGTCGAAATCTTCTTTCGGATAGCGTCCGTAGCATGGTATCACGTCATTAATCAAGATAGACAATCTTGATTATTCTGACGAAACCAAGACACCAAATGCGGTCATGCGTGTTGAATGAGAGTCTATTTTTGAGTACAAATACACGCACTACGCTTATAGTCCTAACTCCTATGCGTTCGATTGCGACATGAAGGATACTATAATATGTTACGTCTATAAATTGAACGCAAGTTATTTCATTTAATTAATCAATTTTGCTTGGAGTTGTGTTCGACGTTGAGTCTGCGGTTGAAATTACAGTACCTGGTGGTAGACATATGTAGTATAGACATTCGGATAGGCACTCTGCCAAATTCTTCTTTGAGATTTAAAAAGTCCGGGAAAAAGCCGGTAACTTGCATCCCAGGTAAAACTCATTTCGTACAAGTTGGCATACATATGTACATTATATATATACGGTATTATATATATATAGATATATATATATATATATATATATATATATACGACTTGTGCTGATATGGACCTCTCTGCAGGAATACGTAATACGTCTTTTTCTCACTCTCTAGTTCTCCCCCTTCCCGTTCTTTTTTCCCCGGTCTGTATCTCATTCTCTTCGTCTTTCCCGTGGGCGCTATTAAAAATGGTATAATCTTGTTTATTCTACGAAGTTAACCACTCCGACTTCTACAACGCGCCCCTTTTCTTTAACAGATTGAAATTCAAAACGTCAAAACTTTCATATTTTTCGTTAAGTATAACTTTTTTCTTTACCCGTTTTTTTCCTTCTTTCTTTCTTTCTTATTTTCTTTCTTTTTTTTTCCATTCTTTTTCTTCATCGTACGGTATGAAACTTCGCTAAGACCTCACACAGCCTTATTAAAACGAAACAATAGAAGATTAATTTTCTTCGCAATTATAACTTCCAGGCTGATGCGCCTCTCACCCTCGTTCTTCAGATCAATCAGAATCTCTCGGCTTACTCCTGAGACCCTTTCACCTACTTCTCCATCACATAGGGTAGGTATGGCCTATTTGGAAGGATGTGCGATTCGGAACGCTCTCTTTTTTCTTTTCGTTTCACATCTGAAATTGAACTTTTCGTATCAGGCACATCGGATGTCAAACTAAAGACAGGTGTCGGTTCGCCTTCGAAGACGCGTTTTAGTCTTTACCTTTACACAGCTAAAATTTGACAAAATTCCGAAATTCGACGAGTCAGTCATTTTATTTCCGAACTAGGAAGAATATCGTTATAATTGCGTAAAGAAGATGATAAAAATGGGTTCTCATATCTAATGATGTTGATGTTCACATTGTTTTAATTCAAGACGTGCTATTGCTTTAGCTTGGTGAATCTCTAGTGCCTAATTTGTTTTCTGAGCGTATCATAGGAACTCAAAGAGAATTTCTAATGTCGGACCAGTTACATATATCTGCAGGGTAACGGGGCGAGCGCATCAGAGTTATATTCAGGTATAATATGGGTGTCACGACGTGATGTAACTCGGAGGATCACTCGACGTGATAAAATATGACCATGAGTTTTTTTTCGTAGCCGTAGCTCGTTTCGTTGACACTTGTGAATCTCAAAGTAATCGAGTGTCTCTTCGTGGTGAATGCGTGAGTTAGGAAATATGTCTTGTTTTTGGCGAAAAATGTAAGATAAAATTGAAATAACAAACGATAACGTTATTCGTCAACTGGGTAAAAAATAAATGAATATAAATCCACGGAAAGGAAACTGAAATATAATGAATTGTGATTCGACATAGTTAACGAATTCTGATTTCACCGTAGTCGATCGGTACTCGAGGATTTCACGATTTTCACAAATATCGTCGCCACGTTTCGTGCAAAAATCTTCTGTATAGAGCCAATTAAACGAATTGAGAATCCATTATTTTCGTCGCGCTATCGAGGGTGAAATAATTTCATTGAAACAGACAGAGCTAGAGATCGTATTGCAAATTAATTCCAATGAAAGGCATCGCCTCTTTGCCGATATTGAAATTCATTTATATTTCATGAGCCCAACGCGAGCGGGATTCAAGCCGCTCGCGTTTCCGCCTTCGTTGTTATATGATGGAAATTTTTTATCATTATTATCAATTATATTAATATCATTATCATCCTTGTTTTCAAACTATATAATCTGTGCCCTGAGGCGCATTCATCATTATTCGTTTTTTTTCTTCCCTCTTTCCCCTTTATCATTCCGCCACCATATATACTCATTATTTTTACCAAGCCATGCCGCATTTAGAATTTATTTTTCTTGCACGATATTTTTTGCCTTGCAATTAGCCTTTCATCGCAGGCTTTTAGCCTTTTTCCTATCGCCTTCCCTGCGTAATATAATAACAAGTAGAACAGGAAAAATCAATTTTCTCGCAGGTTCTCATCAGGAGACCTCAGCTCGGAGCTAGATGACGACGATGCGAGCTCCGGGCTGACCTCCGTCAGCCAACAGGACTCTTCGCAATCTTATCAAGGAACTCTGTCGTCTGAACGTCCACTGCAGTCTCAACCAACGCCGGCGCCGCCGCCTAACCAGCCGCCGATCCCTGGGGCACCACCCTCCGGGAGTCAGCAGCCGGCCGGTGGCGACCTGAGTCTCAATCTGCGACCCAGCTCTAGGACAACGAGTGCTCCATCATCGCCGGCTAAGACAAGAGAAAGCCTTTTGCAGAGGGTGCAGAGTCTTACTGGAGCTGCTCGTGATCAGGTGAGTAAATTCAACCTCCTATTCACTCGCCCTTTTGTTTAGACAATTTTCATTTAAAAAAGAAAAATTGTGCAGGTAGATCTAGCTGCAGCATGAGGAATAATATTTTTTGAAAAACATCGTAATTGCTGGTAGCTTGGGGTATCTTTCGACGTTGTAGTGATTACGAGGAGACGAGGTCTGAAGTATCTTCGTAACCATTGAATGTATATGTCTATATATGTAGGTATAAAGTGATCCGCGATAATGGTTATATATACCTACATATAGATTTCTCCCTTTTTTTTCCGAAGACCTTATTTATCGCGATCAGCGGTTTATCGGAGTCTGGGTTGACCTCGTTAGATCAGTAACTTCACGACCTTTCTTGTCGCAGACGATGTCGAAGGGTCGTTAATAATAAAGTATACGCGAGCCAATGTTTTGTCTCGTTATATTTAATGGGCTACGTAAAACTTGACGACCAAGAGACAATAGGCGCGCGAGTGTAACCCTGATAATCTCGATTATACGCCAAAACAGCAAGACGCAAGAAGACACCTCGCGATCAATTGAGCATGGAGTGCCTAATGGAGCCTAACGCTGCGGGCGATGAGCTTTTATCAAGACATTTAACGAAGACGAAAACATTCGAAGGACCGTGTAGCTTCTTAGGAACATCTTTCTAATTTTTACGGACTGGTTCTGTTCACCGGTGAACATCAGGAATTGATGGAGCTCGTGGACTTTCAAAATTGAGATTGGAGACTAAGACGAAAAAACTAATGAAAGGTGAAAAAATTTCTTGTCTTTTTACTTAAAATAGTACAATCGCATCAGTCATTCTAAAAAGCAATAATTTTAATCGGCTGTTTCACAAAGAGCTGACTGTCTGTTTCATCCAGGGGACTTAAGGTGCGAATTTCCTTTACCGCGTTAAAGGTTCTTTTTCTTTTGTTTTATCATATACTCTTGCAATCGGAATTTTCGAGCAATCAATCGTGGAATTAAAGAGACTAAATCGATCGAAAACTTTGCATCTTTCAAAGCATTAGTTCGCACGAATTAAGCTCGTAAGCTTTTTACTTTCATCGAACGACACTTTGCTCTTAACGCTCAATCGCAAAGCTGAATGAATAAATTCAACGCGACGAGACGCGTTTCTTCACGCTCTTTTGGTCTTCCCAAATTAAACGACACCTTTCAAACGCTCAATGACAATCTCAATTGATAATTACCCCGTCAAAGGTAGCGCCTTCCGTTTTATCTTTCATCACCAGACTTTGGCTCAAAGAAACCCAGAGATTCGATTCTTTTTTTTTTTTTCTTTTTTCACTTCAGTAACAAACACTCGTTCCTAGACCTTTTAGCTACTATCCTATTCTATATAGCCCGCTGAGAACCAGAGCATAGCATAATTAGTCACTCATTATCACTTGCCATGATCAAGTGCGGAGTGTTTTAAAACTTGAACGAACTTAATACTCTGCTCAAATTTATTGCCTACAACGCCGCGAACCATGCTACTAGCGCGGTGCTTTCACTTCATCTAAGCCACCTTGTATCTCGTTCTAAGTGACCTGTCAGTGAGTTTATAATTTTAAAGCTCCTCCTAATATTACGGTATTACAGGTTGGATGGTAGTGTTCTAAGTGAGGCAATGATCGAGATGAGAAATTGTTCCATGAATTTGCTGCCGGCAACCATACGAGCATCATTATTCCTCCACTATAAACTCATAAGAGTCATGTTCCATTTCTTTCTGTACTTTAACATTGATTTTCTCGCCATATATATGTCCATTTGTTGGATCTCATATCTGGTATTGCATCTACTCGCTAGCTCTGCGTAAGTAAATTCAAAAGCTGTTTCCATATCCCGTAGTCATCGTCGTTAGGATCATCAGGCTTATGTTTAGTGATCAATAATCAGAAATAAATCAGAAATAAAAGTTTTGTTCTACAAGTTCTATAACTGAATACTCGAAAGTGCAAAATAGAATGTGAGCGTAGACGGAATTGTGCATGTGATGAATTTTGATGAAACTTTAGCAAATTTTGAGCAAGTTTAGGTGGAGACTTTGAGTTTTGGCTTGGACCTATAGAGCTCCTCGATCTTTAATAAAACGTTTTGTGAACTAATTGACGGGCAAATTCTGAGTCTAAAATAAAATTGATCATCGAGTTAATTTTTCGCGTACTTTTGGAGTCGTAATAGGATGTGGAGACGTTATTCAGAATCTCGCGTACACGAACTAATTCTGATTCACGCCTGTAAATTCTCGCGTAAGATATAATTCTACTAAAACAGAATTATTTTTGCTGTCGGCAGAACTAGAGAACGAAGAAATTTAGGTTTTGCAGGATCCAACTAGAATTTCTGTTCCAACTCTGGTTGGCTTCGTTCACTGGGGGGATTATCATTTATCTTCCAGTTCTACAGAACATGTAATGAATTCCATGTTTTATTATATCATATCATTAGTATATTCTGGTTCTTCTGCTAACCAGAATGAAAAGGTGGCTTCGTTTCCTAATTTTTTTGGAAAAATTGTCGTTTGTATGCGACGGTTCGCCTGAATTCTTCATCGTCTTGTGGAAGACGTCGTGAGCTGTCGAGAGTACTTTTTCAACGACAGCCAGCCTCTTTCTATTCTCTTTCTTCTCGTTTATCGGAAATTTAAATATAACCCTTGAAGAGCGCGTACGTTGTCGTTCGCTCGGTGGGACGTGGCGAGTGATGAAATCAATTGCATATCGAGAGGGGCATCCATGGGTGGTGGTTGTCTTCAACGATGAGGATCGATACCGAAGCCTCCTTCAAATCGAGCTATGTCTTCGCTTAAATACACGCCCCGTATATTCACCCCTATTCAAACTTAGAATGAATAGAAAAAAAGAGAAATAAGTTGCATATACCGCGTTTTGACGTCAAACATTTTTCTCTAGAGATTTTTCTAAATATTCTTGATAGCCCAAGGTCACTCAATTCATTAGGCCTTTGTTATACAAAGCAACAGAACATTGTCAACTATCAAAGAAATGACCAATCCTGAGCCTTACGATGAGAAACGGCTCGTCGAAAAAATTTGAAATTCACATGATTTTACATTGAGATGATATTATGAGCATGAAAAGTTGCCATATCTCGTTCAATTCGAGGGTTGTTTCTCTTTCAATTTTTAAATGTCAACCTATATTCTTCACACACTTGATAGTAATTCCGGTGATTTTACAGGGATTTGATAAGGAGTACCTCTTCTGCCCTTTTTTTTCCAGTTTTAGAGAGACAGAAAAAGTACCTTAATAAGTAAATTGAGGATAAAATGTCCAGTGAGAGTGTGCAGAGTCCTGAGTATAAGTCCTATAAAGGTATCTCGACATATATGTGTATGTTTTATTTACGTGGCGTGTTGTATACTTTATTCCAAGGCTACCAGGACTAGCATGACTAAATTCGCCAGGGTCGTTTACATAACATTTTGATTCACCAGTTTCGTTCCGTCCCGGGTAACATTCTACATGGTCAGCCCACATGCCATGTTGATGCCACATCACACGTGTCATTAGAATGGTAATGGTATCGGCAAACCATATTACAGGTCGAGGTTCGATATGTTATGGCAATAATCAGGCTAACCGAAATAGTTTATTAATGTTCAATCAAGGTGGTCATTATATGTATAGCCGATGTGGTCTCCAAATATATGTATTCCATGTCGAGTCCCTACCTGGCATCAGAAGTTCTTTTTTACTTTCCGAGAATTGAAACGATTCGATCAAAAAAAGAAATTCCCAAATTTTCAAAATAGTGGGACTGACAACATTGGTTTCATCACCTACTCTTGCTACTTTCAACGAATCTACGTTGACGGGCCTTCAGTATTCGAGGAGTAGGTTTTTCGACAGATGTCAGTCTATCCGTTAGTTTGGCCGACAAATTCGCCGAATGATTCCAGAAACGGTCCGATGAGAAAACTTGAAATCCACAAGACTTTATATATTGCGCCAAGGCACTTCAATGGCTTGACGATAACTGGCGTCTACCTGGCCGACACTTTGCGATGTCGTATAGTTTTTATGCGAGCTAAGCTCCCTTGCTTACCTTCTCTGAATTTTATTAAATTATATATAATACGTATTTGAAAGAATTCACTACCGCGTTCCATTCGAAATATATATTTTTCGGAAATATCATCCCGCGTCGAAAACGCAAGACTCCAAATAATCTACCGAGGGAACAAAAGGCTATTGTTTCTTTGGATGAAATTACCACAATGCACGTTTGCGTAATCTAGGGTATAATATACCTGCAGTATATACATGTATACCATGCGGACACTAGCCATTAGAAATTTCACGTATACCTACATTTCTGCATGAACGTTAACCTGTATATACCCACACCTAATGCCTTATTGTATAAATCCCTATATTCAACACTGTATGCATTCGACTGGCCATAAACTCTGGGAAAATGCAGTCAAAGGGTTTAGGTTGCATTTGAACACCGTATAAACGAGATATACGTATATTTCCGCCATATCTTTCGACGCAGTTTCCACGTTATTCGCTTTTGCATTTTATCGACACTGAATTCCTACTCTACTACTGAGTTTAGGTACACGTACCAGGGTTACGAGGGTAGTATTTCAGCTACGTCACATGTCCAGTAGAGATAAGGAAACATGCTCGTAAATGCTGTACGAATGCTTTAAAAATTGTACCAATACCTGAAAGGTAACAGGACCAAGTTTAACTCAGCTTCGGTGTGGGCGGTATGGGTACTCTTCTTCTTCTTCTTCTTCTTCTTCTTCTTCTTCTTCTACACTGTATAGAATAATCGGTAGGTGGAAATCTGTGAAAGTGGATTACGGTTTACTGCCCTTATTTATTGCAGCGGAGTAAAGGCATAGGTTGCTGCGTTTCGAGGTGAGAAAGAAAACGCGAGGGAAGAAAACCGCATTAACTAATTGGAGTTTCATGCAAATAAGCGTGCAGGCATGCTGCAGGGACGGGAAAGATGGCGGAGGCAGCTTGCCAATTTGCATGTGTCCGTTACCGGCAGCAACGAGTCATTTTTTTGTTGGTACCTAACCGCAAACGTTTCAATTTGTTAGCGAAATTCCTGCAGGCGCTAAACTTCCAGGCAAAAACTATTTCGGTCTTGCGGTAATAACGGCTCCAGCTGTAAGCATGCGAATGTTTCTCTCGGCGGCAATTTCGCTCGACAAAAAAAAAAAACTCGCGGATTATTATTTATGGGATGCGGATGGCAAACTGGTCAATACACTCATAGATAGAGGTAAAGTGGCTATTATAGTGTCTGCGAGGCAACTAAAGCCAATTTTTCAACTCCGGGAAAAGTCCAGGTCGGTATCAGAGAGTTTTTGAATAGTCACTGATCACTGAGACTATTTTCAAACAGTCTTATAGTATTTTTTAATTGCCCTTGCGAAATATATACAATACATACACACATTATATATATTATATCAAGAAACTTTATTTTATTGTCCGTGAGATATAAATATTTAGATCTGAGAAGTTTGAAAGTGTGCTTACGGCTCGCTTAACCTTCGCGGTATAAGAAAAGAAATGAAAAGAAAAGAAAAGAAAAGGAAAGGAAAGAACGAAAACGAAAACGAAAACGAAAACGAAACGAAACGAAACGAAACGAAACGAAACGAAACGAAACGAGAGGAAAGGAAAAAAGAAAAAAAAAAAAAAAAATTAAAAAGAAGAAAATGGGATGGAAGAATTCAGCGGGACTCGAGCTTTCAATTGTACTCCTGCAACTTTTCCCTGGTACTTTGGTTCCTTTTGTAGGTTTATAGGTATACATCTACGCTAGTGAGAATACAGCTCTTTCCGCGGTTGTACAGTGCTAGGGAAAAACCCCTAAAAAGAAAACTCTCGACAATACTTGTTGGGGGATCGCAAAGCATCGCGTGAGCCGCGTGCAGGCCTATCTTCTCGTTTTCTATTCCTATTCCTTGGCTCGATGTTCACCCTCGCCATAATCACTGACCTATATCACGCTTACGTTAGCCATGCGACTGTTAATACTTCGTACAGTGTGTTAGAATATGCAAAACATGCATAGCACCGGGGTAGCTGCTGGTAGTCATGCCGAGGGAATTAGTTTCATCAAATCCGGTTTAATTTGTTGGAAAATTGCGTCACATACTTGGTTTCCTGTACAAAATTTCGTTAAAATAATTTCACGTATATGTAAATGCCGTGAAAATCATTCGTCGCAGAATAATGTCAAAGGTGAATAGTTGACGTTGACTATTATACTTGAAAGTTACTCAAATTTTAAAGGGGTTTACATTATTTAATTTTCCAACGAACCAATTCAGACTTTTCTTCGCTCCGTTATTACATAATATACAGTTTTATGTTATAAACTGACTCCGTCAATCTGTTTTCTCAGCCCCAAACATTCATCTAATTTCTATACCAACCTGCTTCTAATCGAAAACAATTTAAATTCAACTTTTTTGTCTGATTTGTCAAGGAGAATAAAAAAAAAAAAAAAAAAGAAGAAAATTATTCATATCTTACTGATTGCGAAAGTCTAACTTCAATTCATTCACGATGTTGACAATTTGAGTATATAATTCTATACAGTTTGAATTATTGAATCGATATTAAAATTCGCGAAGGCTTGACAACAAAGCGAAATAAAGGTGAGCTCAGAATTACACTTTCCATTCGAGCCGAGGCGCCGCACGTAGAAGTTGACATATGTCAAAGATTTAACTTTAAAATAAACGAAAAAAAAAGAGGAAATAAATAATTGAAACAAAAAATACAAAAATACAAAAATTCTACCGGAAAATAAGGGTACGTAAAGTTTCAAACCCCTTGCATTAAAGCACCGCGAGGCGAAATAGCGTTGTCATGGCAACAGCTTTACTCGAGCAGCTCCCCGGGCGCGTTTTATGTTAGTGAGACTATACTGTAATACTGTAATACAAGTTTAGGTATATAGGTATACAGGTATATATGTATGGTACCTATACACAGCATCCATGGAAACTTTGGGCACTCTTCTTGGTAAAAGTGTCCTTGTTATCGTCACTTCATTCTGAGGTATAGCGATCGTACCTACTATATACGTGCAGGCAAAAGAAAAAAGTCAAAGAAAAAGAAAGAGAGAGAGAGAAAAAAAAAAAAAAAGGAAACCACTTATACGAAAATGGTCCCGACATCCAAGTCTGCCAATTGGGGAAGGGTTGTAGTAGAAACAATATGGCCAGCACGAGATTTTCGTCGGTCTTAAAATCCTTAACGCGAAACAACGCCAAGACCCTCGTCATCCCTTTCCTTCGTACATCGGTCTTACTTTTACGTCCTTTTACACACAAACACATAAATATTGTATTATTTATGATATACATATACCCATATAATCCCAGGTTTTACAATGACTATATATATGCAACATTAGACTGTGTCAAAAAAAAACAACATCTTCTTTTCGTTCGGGCCTTTTCAGAAATAGTTAGTGCTTAATATAAGAAAAATTGTCCCCAAAGCTTAGCTATGTAGCTTGAGCACCGAATTAGCGCATTTGAAAATAAGATTTCCCATGTATTTCAAATGGGAAAATTTGTTTATCTTACTTTTATTTTTATAACTCTCTTTACTCAACTGAAAAGAATAAAGTAGATATACGGTTTTGTAGAGAATTTCATGATCTACAAAAATGGTCCTCTGGCCAAAGTTGCCCAATGAACCGTTAACAAGTTACAGTGGTTCAAAAGTCATATTTATATTTTATCACTACTTTTTTTCCACGAATTAACTTAAATTAATTTTTCATGTAAATTTTTTCAGATATTCAATTTCCTAGAAAAATAATCAACTCTGAAAAAGGCAAACATCAATAATATTAACTTTTGTAACCTTTAAAAAAAAAAAAAAAAAAAAAGAAAGAAAATTCAAATATTTAATCTAACTTAGTTATAAATTCAGTAACAATTTTTTTTCAATAAAGTTAACTCAAAATTTGGATTTCTTCTTTTCGATGAAATGGTGTCTAGACCTTTGATTTTGTTATGGTTAGTACACGCGTTTTTTTTTCGCTACACTGTGTACGGTACACTGTGTACGGTACACTGTGTAGCGAAAAAAAAAACGTGTGTACTAACCATAACAAAACCAAAGGTCTAGACACCATTTAATCAAATAATTAGATTACAAAGAAGAAATCCAAATTTTGAGTTAACTTTATTGAAAAAAAATCGTTACTGAATTTATAACTAAGTTAGATTAAATATTTGAATTTTCTTTCATTTTTTTTTTTTTTTTAAGGTCACAAAAGTTAATATTATTGATGTTTGCCTTTTTCAGAGTTGATTATTTTTCTAGGAAATTGAATATCTGAAAAAATTTACATGAAAAATTAATTTAAGTTAATTCGTGAAAAAAAAAGTAGTGATAAAATATAAATATGACTTTTGAACCACTGTAACTTGTTAACGGTTCATTGGGCAACTTTGGCCAGAGGACCATTTTTGTAGATCATGAAATTCTCTACAAAACCGTATATCTACTTTATTCTTTTCAGTTGAGTAAAGAGAGTTATAAAAATAAAAGTAAGATAAACAAATTTTCCCATTTGAAATACATGGGAAATCTTATTTTCAAATGCGCTAATTCGGTGCTCAAGCTACATAGCTAAGCTTTGGGGACAATTTTTCTTATATTAAGCACTAACTATTTCTGAAAAGGCCCGAACGAAAAGAAGATGTTGTTTTTTTTTGACACAGTCTAATGCAACATATATATATATATATATGTACATCTATACTCCGTGGTGGACGTAGATCCTATAGCACTATCGGCACCTTTCATTCACGCACCGAGTGAAATTTGAACAACTTTGAAAGGGTTGCCAAACTCCACTTCAACTATCGCTCGCCCTTAGCTTGGAATTAGATGGCTTAGCCAAGTCTGAAGGCCTTTCGTTCCTCAAATCAATATAACTCTCTCTCTCTCTCTCTCTCTCTCTCTCATACTACTCGCCTACGATATTGTTTGCCTCGGGATAAACGTCAGGATCAAATTGCTCGTGTTTATTTAACCGTTGGTTATATACATATACCCACCCATACCTCAGGACAGTGAGGGTGGAATTTTTATGACAAAATACACCTGCCTCGAGTGGATGTATGGTTACAGTAAGGTCCATACGTTTTGATGTCTAGGTTACCTCGATAAACCACCTATTTATTTTTAGAAATCTTTCGCTCGGCCTAAAACAACACGTCGATTTTCGCGATACCCACTATACTCAATTAAGAAGGCTATTTTCTTTACTTATCAAATTATAGCCAGGCTATATTCGAGGGATGAATTTCTTATTTTTCGTGTTATAACTTATACCTCGCTATGTGCATTACGTGAGAAAATAGAGTCCAACAAAAAAGCAACTACACTGAATATTATAATTGGCCTGTCATCAACAAATTTGAAATTTTACACAATCATTTTTGCGTTATACTCGTGGGCATTGTTACATTGAAAATCACTAACAGGTAGACGTGGAGTCGACTTCTATGCGGTTGGTGAAATTTGTCGGACACGTTAAAAGCCAACGAATCAATTTGAAAAGTAATTACTTTCCAAACTGCTAAAAGCGTTTACATATAATATAATACAGGAATTGGCCCTTTTCTTTTCACGGGACTTCTGAGATTGTTGATTACGAATTTGATTGGAAAATCTAAAAAATTTAACATCGACGCATAAAACATTGTTGAAATATTGATAAAATCAAAAAATTGTTATTGACGAGCCCGGGGTTTCCGCTATGTTGTATAATAAAGTCCAGGATGTGATCGTGGTTATCCTTCCTAACACGAGATACCAGAATTGACTTTTAGCCCCGGAGCATTTGGGCGACAAAAGACTTCGCGAAAATCATGTCTTACAGAAGAAGCTTTAAACGGTAATTGGAAAACAGTGTAATCTCTGCTGGCAAATAAAACATGGTTTTGTCTTACATCGCGATGCGGGGGATATATCTGGACCTCTACCTATATACTACACCGCGAAGATACGAAGTAGAGCCGTGAGGCAAAAGGAGGAAGAGTAAAGGAAGAAGAAGAAGAAGCTATCCCAGGTAGCCAGTCACCCTATACGAGTGACAAGCCTCATAAAAAATTTAGGCACGCCCGCGGTGGTGGAGGTATGTTGCCTCAGCCTTACGAAAGACGAAGTTTTATCATTATTTTATGAGAGGCGTGTTTCGAGTCGGTTCTCGCGGAGGTCATGTCGGGGAAAAGAAGGGAAAAGGGGATTGAAAGGGTCTGGTTCGCTGGCTTGGCGTTATATTATTTGGGTCAGTGCGAGGCGACGCGGAATTTAAGTTAAACCGTACCCCTATAGTATACACATAGGGTAGGGGGTTGCGAACGTTCCCCGCAAGTTGAGTGGTTTGTTGGCGGACTTGAGTTTGGTACCGAGGTGTTCGGCAGGGGAGTTATTATCGTTGTGGTTGACGAGGGGTGGGTTTTCATTTTCATTTAATTATTTTATTTTTGTTTTTGTTTGTTATTTTTATTTTTATTTTTTGCCATGAATTAATTAATTGCACAAATAAAATAACACCGAAGCTTATTTAGCTGTCGGAAAAGCAGGAAGCGTTAATCTTCATGCCTAATTAAATTCGACTCTCCCTATTGCTAATTGCCATCTCAACACCCAGATTTTATAATTTCATTGAATCAATTCGACCGTAAACCTATAGTTTGTTTAAAAAATAAAAATAAACCAGAGCCAATATCCGCACGTTCGCTCCATGGTATTATCAACTTTAATTAGATTCCATTCGCAAAGTTGTTAATTGAGTACACCGAAAGAAATTTATTCTTATTTCTAGTATGGTAACATACTAATCGTATATACTAATGAAATCCCCTAAATGTTTAGTCTATTTTTATGTAGAATGCTAGAGTATTAGAATATCCTCTTAAAGTTAGTATGCTATCTATTAAGGTGTGACCACGTGATCAAAACTTGTCGCATTTTGCATATGGCCGCGTCCAGGTCCTGCATCGTGTCGTGCGTCGCGTTGTCTTTGAGTGTGAGTGATCAAGTTATATTTTTCATTCGAAAAAATCGACGAAGTCGTGAAGTGGCTCATCAAAAACGATCCAGGCGAACTGGTCGAAACATTTGAACGTAAGTAAACCTAAAATTCTGAGTATAATAGTACATTTCATTACGAGTAACGAAAGGCTTTTTTGACGAAACGAGAGGTTTACGGCACGAGCCGAAGGCGAGACTGATCGTAGCGAGTACGAGTACGAGTACCTCGAGCGAGTACGAGACTCGCCTTCGGCTCGTGCCGTAAACCTCTCGTCAAAAAGCCTTTACGTACAAGTAATGATCATTATTTTTCATCAGGATTGCCGAGAAATCGCGACGAAGTTGCGATTTTGAGGCTAGAATGATGAAAAATAATTTTTTCCAAATTACTGCTACGCTCTGAGAAAACGTTCTAGTGACTCAGTTTTTCTACAGTTGATTAGTGATATTTTGATACAAAGTTCATGATTTTTCCAGATTTTATGTCCTCCGCTGAACATAAATTCAGTCCATCGAAGAAAAAGCAGTTGTCGAAGGGTACAGGCTGCTGCGTTGGATGAAATTTCTTCAACTTTAAACCAATAATATTTGATGAATTGTTTGAGACTTTTGTGCCATATAAATACTATATAAATATAAATATATTCCCTAAAATTGTTGAACATTTTTTTGTCTTTAATTTAATTAATTATCTCATAGTCTTGTATGATTGAAAAGTTTATAATATAAATAATAAATATACATAGTATATATTATAAAAATATAAAAAAATATATGAATATAATATAGTATACATATATACATAAATATATTATACCAGGAATGTAAAATATGAATATAAAATGAAAATAAAGAGATTATTTTATAATTTCACTGATTCCTTTCCGAATATAACATACCAAACTTAGATTAGAGGATATTCTTAAAGCTAGTATATGTATTCACATTAGTATGTGTTTATTAAATGATTCTCCTCTAAAGATTAGAAAATATACTTACCGCCTATTTTAGACGGAAATATACTAAGTTTCAGTATATTATACTAACTTTGAGAATAAATTTTTTTCGGTGTACGCTGAACGAAAACTGAGCTGCACACTAGGGTGACGGCGAAATTGGCTTCTTGTTTTAACTCTGTGATGTGCACTTTATATTTTTCTTTATTTTTTCATCCCTGACGAAGCTCCTTCAAATTTTAATCCGATATTTGAATATTTACTGGCAGCCTTTAAAACGTTGAAATTTTGGCTACTCCAATCAAACGGTGATCCTTTGTATTGAAAATGAAATTTTTCGTAAAAGGGAAAATTTTAGTCAGCGTTAACCGATCAGTAAATATTCAAATATGCGATTGAAATTCAAAGGTCTTCGTTTGAGCTGAAAATAAAGAAAAATTGGGGGTGTATCGAGTGGAATTCGAGAAAAAAAAAGCCTTTTCGAAATTTGAAAATTTTTCAACACGCAGTTTTTGTTTTTTTAATCCCTTCATCAGTTCCTAAAACAAAATACTGACCTAAAAATCATAATCTTTCTTTTTTCAGGGTGCTTCTATCTTGGGAGCAGCAGTTTCCGGAGCTACTCGCGGTCCCTCTTACAACAAGGATCGTTGCTTCACTCTGCTGGTAGTTGACGACCAAAACACCGATTGGAGTAAATATTTCCGTGGACGTCGTCTCCATGGCGATTATGAGATCCGCGTCGAACAGGCTGAGTTCAGGGAGCTATCCCTCACGGCAAGTGAAGCTGGGACGATCGTCTCTATGGCAGTTTTTCGCAACGGGACGAAAGTTATTCGGTAAGTGCAGAGGGTACATTACATATTTATCTGTAACGTTAAATTTGGTCGTTAAATCGGTATAAGTATGGAAACCAGAAGCCTTTTACGTCACTGCGAGGGTAATTCCTATATATACCTCCAAGGGTCTTATAACTTCGACCGCGAAATACCCGCGCTTCAGATGGGCTAATGAATGTGTACACAGCAGACACTTGGCGGTAAATTGCAGGTCAAACAGTTGAAATTGAATCTCCACCTTAAGAGCCCGGCGCAATTTGAGGTTTCAGAAAACCTCGGTGGCACAGCTGCCACTACACCCCATCCTTAGGGCATTTTACCTAACGAACTCGAGCCCGATTTACGACGCGTAGTTTTATCATAATTTTATTTATTCTACACCCCTAATGAACGGGAAGCTAAATTCACGGTTTTCTCTATATACGAAACCCAAGCTTAAATATAATAAATTCAACATCGTGTATCTTCTCTGAGAATGCTTCTAAGTTTCACTGTAATTCGTCCATCGGCTATTACTATAAACTACCCCCAAACGCAGTCTCTGTGCAACTATGAGTCAGCTGATGGACTTTCAGTGGATAAAGTGAACTTCAAGTGAACTTCAATATCTTTTGATAGGATCCTGGATCTGTTTTATTTTAAAATATAGTTTTGTATGGGGGTGGTTTTGGAAACTGTTGTATTTATTTGTCGAAAGATGTAGGTATACGTCTATTCAAATAATCATTCCGTTGCAAAAACTTGAGTCTTTGATCCGTTTGCAACAATGGCTGGCGGAAGTTGTTTGGCGAATTGAAACCACGAGGTCATGACGTGCCCCAGAACCGTGACAAAACGAGGGCATAAATAATTCAGAGTTCATAAAGCTGCAGGAGGAGGAAGTCCTTAATGCATGTAGTGCCACCCACGCGCGGTAATTAAGTCTCACGTTCTATAAAAGGCGTCAAGGTTTACAGCCTTTATATTACATACCCAGCCATCAGAGTCCACACGAAGGTGATGATAGCCCGAAGTGCTCAGTGCTTAAATCTTCGCCTCTAAAAGCTACAGTATAATAAACGAATAAAATAATTCTTCAATGTTTCGTAGCGATTATTTTTCACCCGAGAGAGACCATCGCGCAAAAATTCGGTATAGAGTGTCAATTCCTCGATAATGTAATAGATTTCGTCGAACGTATTCGATGAAGCAGGACAGGAAATCTGAGGTAAAGAAATCGTAAGGCCCTTTCCTTGTTGCTCACATCAATTTCCGTTGCTTCAGATCCTTCAAACCCGACTTTGTCCTGGTCCGTCAAAATCTACGCGACGCTGGCGAAGACTACAAGAACTTACTGCTCGGTTTGATGTACGGCGGTGTACCAAGTGTCAATAATTTGACAGCCATCTATAATTTTCAAGTAAGAGAAAAATTGATGGTGAAATATTGTACCCATGATAAATTGAATTCCATTCGATTCTATCGTAGCTGGTATATACATAACGTATACATATACCTATATATGCGGGTATATGATGAATGCTGTTTGTGAGATGGAAATCAATTTTGTTTTAGGACAAACCGTGGGTCTTCGCGCACCTGCTGGGGCTGCAGCGCCATTTGGGAAGAGACAACTTCCCACTTATCGAGCAAACCTATTATCCCAACCACCGTGAAATGGTGAGTGTCCGTTTCAATTTTCTCTACTAAACCTAAGTTCTCGGTTGGGTCTAACCGGACTCAGCGAAACCCACAAGACTTTACTCCATGGGCAAACTTTTGGTTAAGCTCAGAGGAGTTGACGTAACCTGTGGTGGCTCGAGAAACCGAAGGGTAAGGTAAACACTTCGGTTCCAAACTCGATTCACTTGCGGTTTTACACCCTTTTTAACAAGCAAACCTGAAACTAAGTCTACTTTTACGATAAACGAACAAGGATTACGTTATTATGATAACGTCTTCGAGAGCTCTGCTTCTCTCTGTTTTCCAAATATCATATTTTCCATTACTCTACAGCGTTTCGTAATCAGTTTGGATATTAATCCAGAGGTGAAAGACAATATAAGAGTATTTGCAATTAATTGAATTTAATTAAATTCAAATTGAAGCACAACCCGGTTTTTCTTAACTATATAATAAACGTGGAGACGGCTGATTTTCAAGCTGCACTTGAAACTATATGGAATTTGTTAAGCAATTTCGACCGGGATTGAGTAAAGTAATTATAAAGTTTCAGTTTTATAAGTAAATTCATACTGATGGTAGTTACCTACTGTTATTTATAAATTCTGAACTCTAAGGCACGCGATATTATTTCGTATTCCCTACCTCACTTCGTGCAGGCACCTATATATTATGACGAGCGGCTGTACTTACCTACCTAAGACATAGTCGTAGCTATATCTACTAGGAACTTGCTGCACGCGACCTGCATTTTTATCAAATGTTATTTTGCGGAACAAAAAAGAAAAAAATAAAAATAAAAATTTCCAGCGTAAGTTCTTTGTCACTTATATAGTAGGTACCTACCCGTATATTGTCTCGCATTTTTTCAACCTGAAATTAATATGTCGATATGAAAAACGATTGAAGAAAGTAATTTCATAAAGTGGGTATAAATCAAAAGCACGTAAAACGTTCGTTGAAAATTTGACGTAACTTTTTATTACATTTTTTTTTTTTTTTGTAAATTATCATATATATCAGTACAGAGCATACACATACCTATATGCAATAACATAAACTTCACTGAGATTCTCAATGATTATAAGGTAAAATTTTTATATTTTTGTCCGCAGAGTTGCGTTAAAAATACTATATTTCATGTTTTATAAAAGGTTGCGAATATCGCCAGACAATTTTGATTTCTGCAAGCATAAGTAGAATCATTTTTTAATTTATGCCCTGTGCAATTCTTCCAGAGATACATATATATTTTCTTTCTTCGCATTCAATCATCGACATTTCTGGAAATATCAATATTATATGTTTCATAAGTTTAACTAAATCTATACGCATTCATAAATATGTATAGCTTGAACCACTGTTTCGACGACTATATTCCGGTTTTCATTGATCAACGTATATATCAAAGTTTTCTTATTCTCATGTGTCGATTGCATTTGCGAATTTGATTTTTTTATTGAGACGACATATTTTTTTTTTACCCATTTAGACAAATTTGTTATAGAAAATTTATCTATATAAATGATATTTAATACGTATTACTCATTTATAGCTGCGAATAATTTTCAACTATTTTCGGTAATAATTTTTTTCCAATTTGTAAATGAAAGCTGAAATCTACCAAATCTACATAACGAAAATTAAAAGTTTTCCCAATAAATCAATAGAAATTTGATCCTACGCAGATATAGAGATAAAAATTGTCAATTTAATCGAGAAATAAGCGAATATTTTTATTTCCCTGAAAATAATATCATTGCGTTTTGTCTCGTGACGATCGTCATTAATTTTCAATCGCTCAACTTTGTCCGGGTTATTGCAATAAGGTGAAACAATAAATTCCGTAATTGTGAAACCAACCGTTAGCCGTATACACGTACATATATTCACACACACACACACGCACACATACGCATACGCATACACACATATATAATAAAGCTAAATTTAATTCTATCAGAATAAGTGTTTGAAAAATTATTTTTCAATCAATTAAATACTAACTATTGGTATTAGTATTTTGTACTAAATTTTGTCCCACGCATTGGTCACGTTCTACGCGTCCAACGGTGGGATACTACAGTCCCGATTGTGGTAAAATAAAGAATTGAAAAATTGAAGAAAAAAAAAAAATAATAATAATAATAATAAAGAAACAAATGTAGAAGAAAATGTGTTATGTGGATATTCAAAGACATTCTACTATTCTACTATTTCGTGTACTCAACGAATACTAAATTAGGTGTAGGTATATTCATAATCACACAAAATATATGATACGGTTATATCATTTCTAAATTCTATGTAATTATATGAGATTATGAGTAGAGACAATAATTTAACGTTACACAATATACAATAAGCTTATGCAATATTTACAACACATAGCAGATACGGTGGTCAAACGTTTACACCAGAACCACGAAACTGCTTGACCACCGTTCGTCCTCTTTTTCATATTCAAATACACCAATTGGTCGTTTGATTATAATGACCGTCCTCACCCATCGCTATCTACGGCCATCGTCCATCGTCCATCCCGAATTATACTTCGATTTGACTGAAGCAGTGTCCAATCAGCTCAATTCAAACCATAAACGACTCTGTCATTGAATGTTACATCAATTACCTATCAGCCGTCAGGACTTAGTCCACTTCGTTCGATAATATCGCATAGGTTTGTAACATCTTATTCAATTTCTGGTTTTCATTGTTAATGAAAAAAAATTAAAAAAAAAAAAAAAACAAACAAAAAAATAAGTGAGAAACATATCGGGATCTGTATAACGTTCTTCTTCTTTACGGGTTTACGTAGTTTTAGAAAATTTCACGGTATACAAAGTTTTGTATGAAATATGGCCGTGGGAAAAGCGATGGACGAGTATAAATTATTAAGAACTAGTAAAAAGTATAAAAACTGCATAATAATCGTTGGTCGTTTCGTAATACGTTGTTAATCAGCGATCAAGGTTCTCGTGCTCGTTGTTGTTCACGTTTACGTTGGAATTCCTTGATACAATTTTTGTAGGCAACTGATGGGAACCAAGAACAACCGACTGGTCCTTTCATGCATAGACCATGCTGTTCTTGGCAATCCTGAGGCCCGGGAGAGCTTTCCCACAGGCATCGTTTTCCCGCCAAGGCATCCAGAGCGATACCCTTGTGATACCAGGGCGTGTATTGAATCTGAAATATTCAGAATTCGTTTACGTTAGAAATTCGATTTTCAAGCGAGTTTCATTGATCGCGTTCGCAGATATTTTTAGGGTGCAGGGTAGTTGATGTATAAATGAACTCCAGAGCTTGCCAGTTTGGATGAAGAACATGTTTTGTTAGCTCCATTGAAGGATGCAACAGTCCCGGGTATGGAAACGCGTGTAGGTTACATAAAATATGTGCATGGTGTTTTTATATTTTAATGGGTTTCATCGGAGCTGCGTTTGACATCATTGAAATAGTTGATGAAATATTATCGTTCTCGATATTGAGATCTGTAGAATTTGATCGACCGAGAACTTTGGGATTGTTGAAATTGGAAACTAGGAGGCTTCTGGTAAACAGGAAATTGGAGAACTGAACGTGTACCTAAGTTGGCGATATATACGAAGCGGGTTCGTGAAATGTGATTAAAATTGTAATTTCATTTCCGTGAAATCGATTAAGTACAGTACCAGTCTATAGTCGAGATGAAATTGGACAGGAATCACAAAAAATCCCACCCCCGCGCGAATTCCTGGATTTCTTGAATCCTGAACTTCCGGAGATTCGAAATAACGAGGAAAACGACTAAAGCCTGAAGCCTGCAGGCTAGGTGCTCGCGGCTATATGGCTATAGAAATAACTGACATCTAAGATCCACCGGAATGGGGATCAGCGAAGACCGTTCCGTTCAGTTAGACCAATGTGGTACTTTCGCTCGCGAAGCAACAAAACTTTTCTATTTTTCCTGTTCCTCATTCAGGGCAAATTGGATTCTGTAATTTGGGTTTTAGCAACGGTAGTTGAATTTACATTCTCATTTTCCAAATCGCATCCAGTACCGATCCGTATCACCTGACATTGGTGATAGAAAAAGGAATTCGTGGAACTATTACGTAGAGAAATCAATTATGGAAATTAATTAAAGATGGTGCAAATCTATTCCATATACGCAGAGAATACTGCGAAGCCTATAATTTTCAGGCAACTACTCGATTCGGTCAAAGGTCGGTGATTTCGAATGCGGTGGAGCATATTCCGATTATCTAGGTACTGTTTGGTGAGGATAGCGGAGAATGAGGAAAGTCTGGAGCACAGAAGGTTAGAGGAAGGCTAATCGTAGACTCGGGCAAGGCTTCACTCCAGTTTAGACGGTACAGTAAAACGAGAAGGAGGCCAAAGGAGGCGTTTGAACGGAGACTAGGGCGAGGCTAGACTTCACTTTCGTCATTAAAGCGGAGCTTGAGGAAGGCTAGAATAGGGGCCACAAAGGGAGGTCAAAGAAACTCACGTTGCAAACGCAATTGTGGTGGTAGAGCATTCTGAATCCTTTTCGTTGTCGCGGTGTAACTTGAGGCCATGGCATAGCCAGTCCGCACAAGCCGATTCTCGGTTTTCCATCACTCACTTGACCGCTGAGAACATACGTTACTCCACGCTGTAGACGCACCCCACACATACCGTCGCTGGACGCGGTGTACAAAAGTCCATCCTTCAATGCCAGTTCAGCAGCATGAGTCATCTGTGAACAAAAATCAATGAAATTATAAGCATCGAAGATCAAGCTATAATCGTTTCATCTCAAGTTCGTATGTGTCGACTCTACTTTATATCCAAGACATAAATCTCGCCTTTTGCTATACAGTCATATTGGTGAAAGTTTTGACTGTCGCAATACCCGGGGGCGAAGTATAATTTAAAACTGCATCCAGTCGTGAGGTCGTTGTGCAGATGATATTTTATACATTTACCGATCAGACGAATATTTTCTCAAAGGTACAATGGAGCACAATAAACTACACTCGGAATAGTATGACGTGGGAGTAATGGGACAGAGTTCTCATATTGTACATCGGTTTATCGATTGGTCTTCACTTTTTATTCGGTAAATTTCGGTGAATTTCCGTTCCGGATTCAATGTAGAAGGAAGAGAGCGAGGATCAGACAGGAATTTCGCGCACAGACGCTTGATACGTGTTATTGATTATGTCCGGTACAGAAGGGAACGAAAACGCCGGGACTGAGCTCACTAATTGTTCGCTCGGTGTGAAACCTCAAACATCCGTCTATCCGTCGGACTGTCGGTTCGACGGATCGACCGTAACGATCACCCCAAATTCCTAGTCCCAAACTTCCAAGCTCTTGTGTCTCAATTCGATATGAGTAGGTACCTACATACTATACGATGAATTGTGGTGCCTGAAATCAGACTCCGCCATCTGCCAAGCATCCTTCGTTACCGAAGCTTAATTACAACGTAACTCTGACGACGTTCAAGTTTTCGCTATTTAATGACGTAACTTGGATGTTCCGCAACGTGAGTTGAGATATAGTTATGAATCTAGGTGGGAGAGCTTGATTTCAAAAAAAGAAAGAAAGAAGAAGAAAAAAAAAAAAACAAACAAACAAACAAGTATAGAAGTACCAATTTCGTTAAAGATATTACAGGAATTGTCTACGGGGTGATACTTCAGAGACGGACAATGAATGTGCGGTATATAGGTATCCCATACAAGGAATAAACCAATACGTATGGAGGAATATGAGCGATGCAGCGTTAGGGCAGATATGTGTGTCTATATACACGTGGAAACACGGAGGATGATGAAGATAGACATTCTGAAGATAGACCCTCGTATACTGTTAGCGGAATTGTGATGAGGCGACCATGATACTGACAATCACCGCCGAATGGAGGGATGGATATGAATAAGTAATGTCAATTAGGCGTCAGGTCGATTTCGACAGTATATAAACCGAGTAAATTTACTAATTCACAGGATAGTCGAACGTTACCGATGTGGTAATCCATAATAGACGTGGTTGTAGTGAGTTTAATCACGTTGATAATGATATTGAGAAAGAGCGAGAATGAGATAGAAGGAGAGAGAGAGAGTGTCGCCACTCGAAAATCTTGTTTAAGAACGGGTCAGATGTCTACGGAATTTAAGGGGCCGTGATAAGCTCGAAACAGAATCACCGGAGGCCCGTTATTTACCATAAGATGTTCGCGCCTTGAGCCGGGGAGGAACGTGGCATTCTTGATCTTCTACCTATAAAAGCGGCGCCAAGTCTGGATAATTTTTCTATCTATATGTCGAGACGGTCTTTTAACAAAGTACAAAAATCGGCCTCGTAAGGAGACGATTAGCGGACCACACGTGGGTGAAATCAAGACATAAAACTAGAGTACCCTGGAGGTGAAGCACGCGACGTAGTGGGTCCCCGGTAACCGCAGTCGTAACCGTAAACGGCGAGTGGAAGATTGCTCCTTTTGCGGTTAGCGCGAGCCTCGAACGAGCTGCACCTTTATATCTAATGAATTTTCCACATTTCGAGTTATGCAATCACTGCACATTGTCATACCGCAGTATCAACTTTATCTCGTATATTCTCCCACGAGTTCAACGCCCGAAAGATACATCGAAATAAAATTAGACTAAATATATACCTATACTATAAGTATATATCTAGCGAATTGAAACACGAGATTTAACTCACTTTGAACTTTTTGTGAATCTTCACTCGGTAGGCGCTCTCGTAGCTGTCGCCTGGGATGTACTTCATTACTCGAGCGAGGACAACTGGAAAACAAACATTAAATCAGTAAAAATAAGAAATATCAATATTATTATTAGAATTTTATGTTAAATCTCAAGGTGTATCAGCGACCGTTTCGTAACACCACGATCGTTCAGAAGTATATTTAGAGGTCAGTATTTAGCACGGTTCTTACGAGTAACGGGGTCATCGTCAGCAAAGTAATAATACAACGTAACGAGGCGAGGTATAGTTGTGTACCCATATGACGCAAACATATTTTGGTGCCCCCTCCCAAGAGAGAAGTATCAAACACATTACACATGCGTACCTTTTGGCGTGAATGTAAGTATACTTTGGTATAGGCTAGAACTTTCAAGTCCCGTAAGCACCAGTCTGGTGCATTAATATGTGATTTGGTGGTCACCGCAAAGTCTAATACGAGAATACTAACGATAATAACTTATGCTAATAAGTCAAAGTAGACGAGAAACATGACCACTTGAGTTAATAAAAGCATCGTTTACTTAGGTTTGGTGTAAATATTATCGTTTCATGTTTTGATAACACGAGGCTAAACTGGTTCAAGTTATTCTATATTCAGAACCTTGTCGCTTATGCTCCATTTACAAGATTGTCAAATCACATCATGCTAATTGCAAGCGATTTGTGAACCCAAGTTAATCCACAGTACATGAGCTTTTATCTTCTTAACAAACTCTGAGAGGAAATATTTGTCTGTTGCATAAAACTGTTTTCACTATACATATAGGTACGAAATCGAAAGGCAAAACTATTTCGCGGATCGACGATGTCTCTCGGAATATCAGCACAGCTTGCGTCTTTCTTATTCCTTTAGATGCAATCTTTATTTTCCCCAGACCCAGACCTATACCCACAATCCTCCCAAGACCCTCGTAGAGGAACTTCTCTCAATCTTCGACCCTCTCTTCTCACGGAAGGAAGCAATATTTGATGAAGTTCAAGGCGCCGTAGTAACAAACCCTTCCGCTCTGAAATCGAAGCTAAACCTCGGGTTGGCTTAGCGAAACTTCGAAGTTTGATTGACTTCAGAAAATATACTAGAAATTTCTTACTCTCCGAATAGAGCTACATCAGCACTGCCTCCGGAAATAGCATCTCTCGTCTAGAAATAAGACCACTGACGACCAAAACTTTGACAAACTGATATAGAGTCATGTCGATTTTTCTCATTCCTACTGACACGAGTTTCACGAGTTACAAATACATATATTCTTCAACTATCAAACTATTTTTATTCCTACCGTGTGCCGTTTCATTTTCATATCTTAAGATTTATTCGTCGACTTTCATCATGGCAACTATATCAACCTTTGTCCAATTTATTTTCCCACTATGGCCTCGAAATCTAATTGGCAAACAAACCTTCTACTGCCCCTCAATATGAAATGAAAATTTTTTGGTTTTACCAGGATACAAAAGTATTCTCAGTCTATCGTGTACCTACGCGACATTCAACAGGGATTGATTCTATCAGAGAGAGTGCTCGACATTCATTGCCATATTGTGGCACGGACTTTAGATAAATCGGACCGGGTCAAGGATCTTTACAAACTTTGGTACCGTGCCATTCTCGGACTTGTTACCGAAGCGTTACTTTTATTATAGCTCTCTCAAATAATTTACTGTATATCACTGTGGATAGTGTATTGAAACATTTATACCACATGCCTTGCCTTTTATGTGATCAAAGAACCCGCTAACGTTCGATAGTGGTTTTCGTTTAAACTCAAAGAAAATAAATGAAATGGACAACCAAGACTTCATGCAGACCTGACGTATTACGATGTCATCGTAAATTTCAGAGCTGTATTAAAACTGTGTAATTATCTACAACAGACTGTGAAAATGCGAAAAATAAACGAGCAGTTGGAGTTGAGACTGGTGAAATATTTGCAATTGTAATTTGACAATAAATTAGGGCAAAGTTCTTCTTCGAGATATTTGCTAAAGTAAAAAACAGGAAACGCGATTTTCTCATCGAATTCTTCGCGTCTACGTTGTTCTGGCGTAGCTCGCTGATAGCTATAGCCTTTATCAAATATTGTTCTTCTCAAGAGAGCTGCCGAGATTGCAAACTCCCGTAATGAACGAGACGAATTCCCGAATACATTTTCGACGTTTAGATCGTACCTTGAGTTTAATGGCTGTTTATTCCGCGTATATACCAATTAATTTTTAATATACATTATTTTTTTCCACTATACCGAACGTAATCTGCAGATTGGCATAGCACTGCGATGCGTCTGTCTGCACACCTATAAAAATACTCAATCATAAGAAAATCCGATTTTCAAAATAAATATACCTTTAGCGCATGATTTAATTTACTGATAAATTCTGATCTCTTTGGTGTTTGGATAGGATGGTGAGACATAGACGAGATTAAACGTCGGTCAGGGATCAAGTGCAATATATATGGGATGATGGAAGGCGAATGTAGAAAGAGAAACACTGTAAGGACAAACAGTTAGATGGGATCGTGAAACTTTCGAAGAGGTTGAGGAAGATGAATAAGGTCCGTTTGTCGGCGGACCAAGACCGCTCTAGTCACGTTTGCATTGCCTCAGTGACTTATAATTGACCAAAATACATATACAGGTACTGCCATAATAATTGTCCGGCACGTAATGTTCTGCATTGATTCGATAATTTTTATTAATCAAATTTATACACCAGGTTTACATTTTTGTAGAGATATTTAGAGATTCAAGTTTCATTGGTCGATAAGCGAATCGTTTGGTTCCCCGCATTGCTTTTACCAGATCGTGTTTTCGGACGGTGGAACGAAATGGGCCATAACTGTAGTAACGGCGTCAGCCTGGTACTAACATTTCGAGGTTCGCCGACGCATTTTATTTTGCAATACCGTATAGGGAAACTAGTCTTTCATTGCGTTCCATTGTGAATATTAAATTGAAATATGCAATAATTTTTTTCGCGGCATGCATGAGCAACGCCTAAATGAAAAAAGGCGAGAGAAATTAAATGACGAAATAATTACGACTCCCGCTGGAACGTTCGGTTAATTAGATATAAATGCTGCTGCGCGCGTGTCTCGAATAACGAAGTGCAAATATCAAAGACCCTTTCTCAACCGAGAAAAAAGGTCCACTTAGTCTACATCGATAAACGCTTCGCGTTCGTATCGTTAATTTTGTACACAAATGGCCATTCGTTATGATTGGGAAGCTACAATGTGACTTTTTGGAACCCTCCTTTTAATTCTCGACCTAACTTTCTGCCTCTCTTTATCAATCCTCTACTTGGACGTCGCATAATTCACACTCGGTGCAGCCGGTTGCCGACTACACGCGCTTTCAAGGACCAAAGTCCTTGTTTCTCGCTTAGGCTTTTACCACTCTTCGAGGACCCTCTGTGCAAACGGCGAATATATATATCTCCAGTTGTGGAGCTGAACGCAAATATACGGTAGAAGGTAGAAGAGACAATAAATTCTAGCTAATCAGTATGAAAAGGGCGGAAAAGACTTCCGCCATCTATTTCTGAAACCCGAATCCTCTATTCTCTGAAAAGCAATGGTTTCATTACTGAGATCAATTAGCTCAGCTTCGCTTTACTGTATAGAATGGAGTTTGAACTTCAGACGATATAAACACAGAGGGGTTACTCTTCACGGTTACTTTATCACAAGTGCCAATTAACTTCATTGAATGACAATTCCAAAAAGACTCGACTCGGAGTACCAAAGCTATTTCATCCTCTTTCTCCCCTCGCTATTATTCTGCTAATTAATGTAAATCGGGTTTATAACAACCATAATCATTCGCAGGATTCGCAGGATAAGCCGACAGCACACTTCATACAAGTAAGATAAATGAATTCGACTCAATAATTCACCATCCATATCCGCGAAATATCAGAGCCATGGTTTATCTGATATTTACTCAGGTAGATTCAGGTCAGTGGTCACTCGAAACGTTTGAACATCATTCAACGAGAGAGATCATACAGGTATATATATATATATATCCTAGGCCAATAAACCGACCCATCCGATAGTAGATTCGTCTGGATTTAGCTTTACTTTGCGAGGTACACATACATCCTGTATATTTCCATGATATCGTTTTAAAATAGGTCGCCACGCCTGGTCGACTCGTGCTTGACGACGTTTTGATGTGCAAATATCACACCTATTGTTCTATTTACGTACTCTGCCATTGCCGCCAAATTCCATATTCATAACATGTTTTGAATAAATAATTCATTAAACTCATCATCCTGCTCAGGGTTTTCAAAAAATATATTTCGATCCCCAGAAAATCGCAATTCACCCGAAATTTTCACAACCTTTTTTCTTTCCTGCTCGTTAAAGCTAGCGGGATTATTCGAATTGAAGCCCGACTAAAACCTTGTTACTGTGAATTATTACGGTCTTACTCGGACCGCAGGATCAGCTTAAAATTCCCGTACTATATATTTTGGTCCGGTATTTTAGAAGCTATGGGAAAAAGCCTTCCCACATTTTCACAGCGGTATAATGCGTTTAAACCTTGATTCGTCAGTTACCGACTATATATCACGTTTATTACGTACCAAATTCAGCATGACAAAACTGCGTTTGAGGATGAGCATATTGGCAACTGCAGGCTTCCACTCTTTGCGAAGGCCATAGAACTACCGCCAGTAGTGCAAAGAGACCCCAACTGATTGGCCACCGCATCTGAAATTAACCAAAAAACGAGACTATTAGTCGATGTCAGCTGAGGATGGCTTGAAAGCAAAGAAATGAGCCAGCAATTTCGCTATGTCACCAAAGCTGCACGTGCTACGGGCTAATTTGCAAGGATACAAAGAATGGATGGAAAAATGAAGGTTTCCTCACACATACGATGTACCGGGATATAAAAATCGCACTTTATCTTCATGTGGTTCGTAAATTATTGTCTCTTCGAACGAGCCTGACCGAGATGCCTCATCAGGGTTCTTTCGGTCTTATACCTTGGGCTTATTTTACGAAAAGGGGTCAAAGTTCAGTCGAGGTTTGACGCGAAGAGTTTTCGAATTTTACACGTCTGGTTATCGACCTCGTTTAAACGGCTCGTGAACCCTGTCTGCAACCTGAATATTTAAAAGGTGCATTTACATTTTAGCGCGCCCCCGTCGTCTCCGAGAAGTTCGGTTAGCGAATCGACAACGACTATGAGCGCATATCTTATTTGTGGACTTGACTCAAACCCACTTTTCTTCACGTATACAAATATTTTTTTTAATTACGATCCGTCTTGATGCTGTTTAGCCAAGCGCCGGCCACTGTCTTGACTAATTTTTAATTACCTAGCGGGAAAGTCAGCCTAATCGTATAAGTTTGAACCGAGCCCGAGATGCGGATAACACGAATATTATTCATGTCTTAAAGACCGCCTAATAAACCGAGCTTAATTAACTATGATTTCTTACATTGGTCAAAGACGTACCTAGTCACGCGATAATTCTGTCACTAAATATCAGAAGTACACGGTATCAAAAACATGCGATCTTTATACAGAAATGTTGAAATAAACGCATGGGAGCTATATTCTCTCGGGACAACGACTATTACTTTTTTTTTTTTTTTTTCGTTTTAACTTTCATGGCGATAGACATTCGATGTTTATTATTTCAACAAAATCGGTTTACCCTCGATGTTGAAATCGAAGTGTCGTAGCTTTTAGCATGTGAAATTTCTTTATCACTGACATTTGTAACAGGTCCATATATATATCTCCCATTTGCATTTCTGCAAAGCCGCAATCTTTTACATATCAATAATCCTAATCCATTAAACCAGCTCTACGCATGGTACAAATAGGTTAATCCCTTCATTCGCATAATCGATATGCTGAGGGAATAATATGGTACGTGGCGCCCGATCGTCATGGGTATCGTAGTAATTATTACCCGCTTGACTGCACTTTGTTGATTACGTTAATTTGCTATCTGATCATTATCTGCACTTGGGTGCAGCTCACCGCACGGAAATCTCAACCTAATCGCTCGTCTATCTTTTCTCAGTCGATTAGCCATCCTACATCAGGAGTTCGCTCATGAGTCTCGTGTATTTCTACAAGTAAACTCTACTTCGATTTCCACTTCGCTGGTATAGGTATATCATAGTCATAATCGGATCATGAGAAACACTTGTCGAAAGCCTTGGAGAGGTCAAGTTGGCTAAGATCAAGTTACAGAAAACGTTATATCGGCGTAATTCAATTGCCTAGGGTTGGGTCTATAATCGAAGATTATAGTTTCAGTATTCAACGACCAAACCGCGCCCATACGAAAGATAAATCATATTATTTATCAGTGAATTATCGTTGTAATCACTAACGGTTCAATTAGCGGAATAAATTCATATAAGTCCTTGGTCTCACGCTGTCTAATGACGTTCTCTGTACCATATGAATCACGGCTCTTGGTTTTAGTAATTCATTTTATTTAATTGAGTGGTTCGACCCTCCGAACCGCGCCTCTTGCTCCGGGACCCACTTATTACATACGCGAGGAAAAACGCCACACAAATTCATCAGAAAAAATTAAGAAAATATTAGACTTAGATAGATGTAAGCCCAGAGAAATAAGCTGTAGTTAAATCGAAAAGCTTCTCGGTTCTTCGCGAGGACATGGCTGTGCCGTTTATAACTCAATACTCTAATACATACTGTGATTGTAATTAGAGACCGATACATGTACGCGAACATATTCACAATCGATCGAAGCCTTGACAAGGTATATTATCTACGTCCCGACGCCTGCGCTGGCGACGCCCGGCGCCGCGGTGCATTTCGGTTCTTAACGAGATGTGTATATATTCAAGTGGTTCTTATAAATCCGGGTGGATTTTTGAGCTTAGTCAAATTTAAGGGAGGATTAAATAGTTTGGTGAAGAGAAGCTGCTTCAAAGTTGACGAGACGATGTATAATAGACGTCGACGATGGGTGAAGGTCTGAAAAGAAATGTGTGTCATTCCCGTTAGATCGTCTCCGATGTAATAGAGGTAAATTTCCGTCCGTTTCAACGTCAGAAACCGATTGAAAGGAAACCTATAAATGTTTATGACTGCTTTCCCTGAAAAACCATGAATTCTATTCATCCTTCGGCAGGTTATTTTATCTGGTTTCTCTCGACCTTTACGCCGCCCATCTTTCACCAGTTTCCTTCACCGTAGCTACCTTGAACCACCTACTCCTTTATAACGGACGGGGCACACTTGCCTTTGGCACTTTGATAAGCTGCCAGCGGAAATTCGAGAATCAAAGTGATAGACGCACGTAAGAGGGGACAGATTGTTGATTGGAATTACTTCAGGGGAAGTGAGTTTCCGGTAGTGAACTTAAATGATCGTAAAGGTTTTTCGTCTTTGATCTCAATTTGACTAACCCTCGTTAATCCCGTATCAGGTGCATTAATTCCTCTATAATTTGCGTCATTTGATCGCCGGCTTATCAAACGCATAATATATAGTTGATTGTTTCGTGAAACTTTGGATTCGGCAAATTTAAGCCACCCGGGTAAATCAATTTCTATTCGAAATCCGTGAGGTGGAAGTGAATCTGTAAATAGAATTACCTAAAGAGAAGATTCTGTTAAACCCGTTGAGCTTTCATCTCACGTTTGAGTCTACACATATAGGTATATGTAGTATGGAAGTTCGTCGATGACGTCCGTTCGTTAGCATCGGTATACATCCAGCAGCTATTGCCTTCGCACGGATCTTTAAATCTCGCCGTTTACGTGTCAACAAGATTCAGCTTCCTAACTCTTTTTTTTTTTTTTTTTTTTTGACTTCTCTCGAAAACGATTAATGGAATTAAAATCTGCATACGTATCGTAGTCACAGCAATTAGCGTAATAACGTGTCACCATATCTCCAACGGACGAACAGACGCGTCGCGGTTAAACGGTCGGATAATTCTCGGCGTGTATTTAAGCCAAGAAGTCTTAGGAGTCTTTCTTAATTACCGTCATGCTTGACAATCCGACGACGAAAAGTATTAGTGTACCTGACCTATCGTTGCGAGGTTTAAAAATAATTTGAAAAACGAAGAAAAAAAAAAAAAAAACGAAAAAGAATAAATATATATCTATACCTACTACATGTGGGTGTATATTTGTGTAAGTAGCTGGATATTTAGCGTTTCTCTATGCGATGAATGCGGTGAGTCGATAATCTCACGGAAGCTACAAATCCAGTCTAGTTTATTGGCGTCAGCTGGTATACTACGATTCTAAAGATAGTCAAACACGGTTCTGTTTGCTACTGAATGCGTTTACTACGTTTTCGGATAAAACCAAGTAAACCTACGTATTCGTGCGTATAACCACCAGCGTAGCTAGTCATGGCATGGCATTGCGTATAGACGTCGATGTCGAAGACGCTGCGTAGTGTATAGGATTGCTGCTGCAGGGAGCGTCGTTCATTGATGTTGCGCGTTTATTGCACCGGGTAATAAAATAAAAAAGGAATGGTGAATAGGCGATGAAACTTGGAGGTAATAGGCATGACTTTACTAATGGCCTTGTCTTCTCGTTAGAAAAACATATCGCGGTAAAATATTAGTTGCTAATAGACTATCCGTTTCTTTTTTCGTTATAGTTAATGGAATTATGTATACATACTGGAGCAAAGAGATGAGAGAAAATATCACCACGTGCGTCGGTCTACGCACTCGTGTTCTAATTCAAGAACTGCTACAGTCAAACCGCTTGTAGTCGTAAAAAAAACTAGAGGGCAGTTGGATAGGGAAGTCAAAAATAGGAAAATGTTTATCACATTTTTTTTTTCTATACAGTTTTGAAATTGACGTTTCGGTCCTCAAGGTTTCGTTGAAGATTCGCTTCTTTTTTAATTTCAAAATTTTACGTCGCTACATAATATTCTTTTCTGACGAAATAGCGATCATTTTCAAAGTAGTAGCCTACCCAAACATAGATTGCTTGTAATTCAAATGATGATTATTTGTATTTGTGAATACATTAACGATGTTTATTTGACTCTATAAACTTCTTCCAGGATCCATAAATAGGGGAGATGATATTAAATTTTTTTCATAAAATGTTTCTAAAAAACTACACCGTCCCGTTTAGTATCAAGTCTGAGAAATGGTAGCAATAAAATTTTAACTGCCAATGCGCCAGTGCTCTAAATTGAGCTGTTTATCTGCATACACATACGGCCACGATTATAATTTAGATCAACTTTGCTTTCACTGTGCCTTAAGCTGTTTTTCATAAAGCGTCATTCGAGCGTTCGTTCGATATGTTCTTTCCAGACAAGTGTATGAGAGTTATTGCTGGTTTACATCGAGATCAAATCCTTTGGATCTCACGAAGTCAAGTAGCATGATGCGGTGTGCCAGCAAGGCATCAGTCATTTCGGTATACAAAACAGGTGCCTGTATAGCATTTCGTTTTGTTTTTAATAGTGGATTAGTACATGCTTTGGAAAAGTATGAATAGACGGGAAAAGCCGCGCGGTTCCGAGCTCGTTTTTAATCGCGTTGTGATAAGTAGGTATAGAATTGTTCAACGCGTTTCATCATCAATTAAATTAATACCTACTCAAGTTATATAGGTACGAAACTTGTCCGGATTCCTGTGAATTAATTTTATCACCATTGAACTGCAAATACCTTTGAGTTTCTTTTGTTTTCGCGATACGATATGGACAACCGAAATTAGAACCAGTTGTAAACTTGGCTCCTCTTTGGCACCAGCATCTCATTAGCAGAGGCCGAGGCTCACTGGCCAAGTATACGACGCGACGTCTTACGTATTATAATACGAACTTTGTCCGGCTTCACAGAAATTAATCAGGGTTCAATCAATTTCCTCTGTGTCTATAATTGCCAAAAGACCAAAGACCCTGTTTTCCCTCTCCTTGGCCCAAGTCCGTGAAGTTAAAATCGACAAATTTTCTTCAAACTCAATTCTATTCTCTGGGGATCAGAGGTAGAATCAAAGCGCGCTATTTTTCCAACTTCTTGAAAAGTTTAAAGCGAGTAGGGCTCCTTCTTTTTGCAAAAAAAAAAAAAAAAAAAAAAACCGAACATGAAAAACGAGAAGACAAATAAAAAAAAAAAAAGGAAAAAACAAGGTTACTGCGGAAAACATCAAACGATTTTCCTCCAACGCAACCCGCCTGCAGACGTCTCGTGCTTTTTCTAGAACGCCACAAGCAGCATCGGAAGTACTCCGGCAATGCCTTATTCACTTCCAGTCACATCCACAAGTAGCATCAATGTAAGGAAGTTTGCTCGAGGTTCGTGGGAATATATTTCAACTAGTGCAGCAGTTGAAAGGGCGGTGGCTGTGGCTAACGTTAGCTAAAGCTTTTTTCGGAGTCCTTAGTCCTTTGGTGTTTCTTAAAACGACTTTTTATTTCTTAAAAAATTCATCTAGTCTCTCTCTCTCTCTCTCTCTATATATATATATATATATATATATCTCTACATATATCTTTGATATTCTTCGATTCAACAAAGCAATTAAATCTCCTTTTTTCGCTTATTTTATTTTCGCGTATTAACGTCTATAGTGAAAACTTGCGAATCGTTGTGCCAAAATATTTCGCTGATATTTCTTCGCTCTTTAATTTTCTGCAAAAAAGCTTCTTAGGTATACATATTTTCATAAGGACGAATAACGAGAACATTTTGACATAAGTCGAAAAATCGTACCTATATGAAATAGAAATCGGTGCAGGCTGGTAATGAGTGGAGGAATTCGCGACCCTCTGCAAAGCTGAATATGGGGTAATTCTTCCATAAGTTAAACATAAATCGCTATTCAGTTGTGATATACAAGGCGCCAGTCGGTAGTTACCTTACCTTTAGGTATTATTAAGCATCGCGACTGAGTCGTATCTATCACTTTCAATAAATCTCTCGTCTGTTCGTACTTCGTTACTTTGCCAGAGTACCTCTATACCTGAGCGGCACACGCGCAAGACCTTGTAATCATCATTTATTATACATTTATGTTGCATTTATCCCGAGCTCAGCAGCCTCGAATTATTGGCGATAAAGCTTTGTAATTTTGTTTACCGTTAGAAATGCCTACCTTTATAATAAACTATGAAATATCATGTATATTTATATACACCTTGGTCATGAGGTATTGTATTTACGTATGTAACGTATGTACATACATACAGGACACCGTTAGTTATTTTCAGTTGACGTAGAATAAGAAAGGCGAGATTCAGAACTCTCTGGGTTCACCAGCGTAAATCAACTGTCCCTAGCAGAAAAAGCAAGAGATTTATTCTTAGACTGGAAATGAGAGAAAAAAAAAAATAAGGAAATTACGCTCATTCTATATAGGACAACTTATCTCCTGTAGAGTAAATAACAGGCGAAGTTCAGGACGTACGGCTTATCGTTGAAACTAAAGTAAGTATACGGAGGAACCAACTAAAGAATTGAAATAGTTAGGTACCGTACCATAGTCTCCCTTACAAGACATTGAAGACTTTTGAATTGACATGTAAAATTTAAAAGTGTTTAAGAGTTAGAGAAATGGTCGAAATGAAAATAAGCTACATTAAAATAGCAGATTCTTCACATATAGGTACCTATTTACACGAAAATTTATACAAAAATATGCAAAATACAAGGATTACCTACATTCAAGTTTACTTCATGTAAAGTCTCGAAGTTAGAGAAGCCTAGCCTTGTATAGTTTTTGTAGAATATGAATGAACTCGTTACCCTTTCAAAATCTCTGCAACAGTTTATTAACGTGTCGAATATTTTCCACCCAATTACCTAGTCTCTTGTTTCAAGGTGTAAACTGTGGTATTAAAATCGTGCCTTGCTATGCTGCGCGTACCAACATTAACCGGTTACCAATGTGTAATAAATATCAATTTTGAAACACCTCGTAAAACGAATTTGGTTTTTATTTTTATTAAATTGCCGCGTTTGTAAACGGATCCGTATTCCATGACTGTGCTGCTGCTAGTCGCTGGACATTGTCCGAGCGACGTGACCGGTGACGGTACAGGTAACAAGGCATGTAATCAATGGGACACCAGTAATGCATCACTGCCACAGTGTCTTCTTGTCTCGGCGATGTTCCCCGGCTGTCAAAGTAGCCTAACACGGGCATAGTTACCATCGCGTTGTCATTTACTGGAAATTCAATATTTTGGATTTCCGGAATTATTAATTAGGATGAAATTTTCGACAATCAGTGCAGGAATAACCGTTCTATTCTGTAATTATTTAAAATCCTCGTAGAAATTGTTCGGTAAGCTCAAACGCCAGTTTTAATCCATGCTTAATCAACGTATACATATGCCTTGGATATAGCATAGAACATTTTTGAACGACATTAATCCTTATGATCCTGATTGATTCGAAATAGCTCTAGAGCAACCCTCGCTTGATCCTCAATTAATTTTTTCCATTTAACACGGGCAAAACAATTTCGGTGAAATTTTGTAATATAATTCTTTGTTTTTCACTAATTAATTTCTCCAAATACTTTATACTATGGTAACAAATTCACCGTTTGATCTATGTGGCAGTGCTTTTAAATCTGAAAACGCCTTCTGACTTTCATCTGCTGTCACGGTCCTGTATAGTGTTTTCGGGCTTTTAGCTACTCTCGTGTTACTTCCAAAGCGATCCGTTCAAAGCTTTAGCGAATTGAATGTGTATGTACTTCCGTGACAAAACTCTGCACGTAGTCGTTGTCGGAGAAACTTTTATAACAAATGTCTGTACTCAGATTTTGTTATTTTCTTCAGGACTCGAGTGGAGTCCATGTGGTTGAATCGCCATGGTTATTTATCGATCGCGGAGTTCGTGTAACCGATTTTTATCGCTAGTCCCCTTTAATCGGAACTAAGATACGTTGGCAGACTCTAGGCGTCCTTTAGTCTCCTCGATGATGCCCTGAGACTCGGTGATAATATAACCCGATAACGACGAAGGACCACTAGCCTCGTGACACAGCTTTGGGGTGGATTCTCAGCCCATTACGATATCTAAAGCTATGACTTAAGAACTCGGACACTTTAAAGGAAAGCAATTTCTGAGTGCTGAAGCAGAAGACATGAAGAAAGAATAAGAGAGAAAGAAAGGAAGAAATAAAAAAAGAATAATAATGAGAGAGTACCTTAAAAGGTTAACCATATTTATGATTTCAAGTAGAAGGAGAGAAACCGATGTCAAATGAGATGTATGATTTGGTAAAGAAATAATTTTTTAAAGATCTTTGATTACAGATCTCCGCATATGCCATGAATGGAAGAGGGTTTCGTAAAAGATTTTATCTAGCTGATTATAATAATTAGATCTTCTCTATATTAGGCACCAAAAAAACACGCATGTCAGTTCCGTGCTAAAATATTGATTTTAGCAACGACACGAACCCTACACCGAGGTCAATCAATGGCAAGCTGACCCGAGGTGTCTGCCTGAAATTGTCAGCTTCTCATGAATTACCTCACATCCGGTCATCTGATAGTTTCGCCGAGCTTGCGTTCCCACCTACACTACCGACTTGGCCAGGAACCTACTATATCTATATTGATGATTTGGTAAACCTAAGGCAATTGCCAACGAATTTGATGATTGTCATTCCCCGCAGGCTATATCCCTCTTGACATCGACAATGGACAATTTGCCGCGTAGGCGTCCTTCGCAATAACCAATAATTTTCTGACTTTTTATATCATCATCATTTTTCCGCAATATGGTCTATTATTCCGGGATCAGGTGACACGTATTAACATTGACGTATCTACACATCCGTGGTATATTTGCACGTGTTTTAATCAGCATTTCAATTCGGGATAAAGTTCACCTGTCCATCGTCAAAGCAAAATTTCAAATGAAATCGGCATACCGTGCATTGAGTTGATCGGTTGATTCGCCACGGGTCAAATGTTCGATTAAACAGTACATTTCATGGCTCGGAATAGTAGTACTGATTCGTGGTTTGGCTGCTATTCGGTATACTATGTAATAGTACAAATAGGTACCTATATTGGACCGCTTGCGGGGTACAGAGTTTCTCGTTTGTTACTCGGTCTGTTTTTACTACTACGGTTGTAAACAGACAGCTGACGAGTTAGGTGTACTGTGAAATTGAACGAAAATACTCGTAAAGTTAAGTTTCCGATAAATTTACAAGAGTGTATTAGTAGGCGCGGTGTACTAAATTCCGAATAAACAAACTTATTCGCGTTATTTAGCCCGCGAGTTTATTCAGTAAATAAAGGTGTTCGAAGTTACTCGTAAACCGTTACTTCCTAGTATTCTTTCGTCGGTACATTGCGGAGGTGCACTTAATCAGGAGTCCGTTTGACGTTAGGCGTTGACCGAATGGCTCGCAGAGAAACCGCAGAAGCTTCTTTATTATTACACGAAGTATTAACCTGGAGGCAGTGCCCAACTGTACATACACGGTACAGGTTACAGGGAACGAAGGTTCACCGTAAAACTGAATTATTGCCGTATTGTTTCCGCTTTGTAATTTTTATTGCCTTCCCGTGTACCAAACTACTATGAAAACAGCGGGTCAGACCCACCAGGAATTGGCCAGGGGCTCAGGGGTTCAGGGAAAAGGGACAAGGGACAAGGGAAAAGGAAAGAGGGAAGAGGAAAGAGGGGGCGAGGGAAGAGAGATGAGGGAACAGGGGAAAATGGCTTTGACGGTATAGCCCAGCAAGCTTTTGTGCAGCGGGAACAGAATTACGCACGCTTTACTCGTGAACGACAAAGCTACCGGTGTGAGCTTGCAATATTTTACTACGTGTAGTAAAACAGGGAACAGTTATCAAAGAGAACGTTTTCTATAGGTTTAAAAATTGGCATAAATTATTGAACATTATTGCGCAGAGCCAATTTAAGTTAAATTTTGTTGTAGGTACTATACCTTCACACTATAACCTTTTGATATACAGAGTTAGGCAAAGCTCTCGTGCAGCTCAACGTTTTCACATTTTCTCGTGGTTCTAAAGGGACCAACTACACGGTAGGTATTTATATGAAACTTTGCCAAGCTCTTCTTTGAAGCTCACAGACGGTAAAGTTGTTAAAATTGCTGGTACGTGCCTCCGCATTCAACTGTAGCAAATCGGTTGACAAGTTTACAACTTAGTAGGTACTACTACACGGAAATGTATAGCATATAAATTGAAGGAGTGAATTTTGGCACCATCCGATGCTCAACTCAGTAAGTCTCCAGACTTCACTATTCGAATTTCAAGTACTAACAAATTTCATCCGTTCGAGTCTGCAATTGCAGTAGATACGTCAATCAATACAGATATATTTGTAAATCATGATATATATATATGGATCAGAACTGAGAAGATAAAATCAATTTTGAAGCACCTTGGCTCATGGTTAACCTCATCCTCCACACCCTGGTGAGTCGGCATTGAGAATTGAGATTTGCTCATCCGATGCACTTCATGCATCATCATGCAAAACGAATTGATTGAGGCTGATGTCATTGAAAGGGTCGCCCGATCGTCTTATCATTGTCGGTTGACAATGGTGATTCGTTCAATGACAACGCGGTAATAAGGATGATCTTATGAATAACAAACTGGCGTTGATTTCCTCGCCAGTCGCAACGCATTTCTCGATGACGCGTTTTCTTACGGGGTAATTGAATCATGGTGATCGGTATCGCCTACTCCGAGATGATCTCACCTGAATCATACGGTTTTCTTGCTACAAGGACCCACCAAGTTTACGTGACTGAAATGACAACGGACCACCATCACCGCGAACTACAATGAATATTTATGATCAAGAAGTTCCTTCGTTGAAAGGTAAAGCGACGGAGTTGAATAAAAGAAATATATATGTACTATATATAAATTTAAAGACTCAAGTTTTGACCTTTTGCAAAATGTACATCTTCACAGTACCTATATATCTCGAGAGATTTTTTCTTTTTTTTTCCCCTTTCTTTCTTCAACTATTGCAAAGCATACTTTATACCTGGACTTTACAGACTTGCAGCATAATATTTACCAACCGACGGAAGAAATTTAACGAGATTTTGAACTGGTAAAGTTTACTTTTATAGATAAGTAATCTACAGTTGGTAGATACTTTATTATGCTTGATTATACAATTATTGCAGACTTTACCCGTCTGATCGAACGATGTAGGTATCTACTTACTCTAAAGTCCGTGATTCTTTAATCGGAATTCAGAAATTTGTGTATATACTTTCTTAAAATAAAAAATGTGCACCTAGCAGAGGTAAAGAGGCCACGTAAGTGAGATAACGCCTTAAGGTACGAACAAGATGAAGGGTTTGCGTTCGCCTTGTAATATAAACATTAATGCGCGTGATGAACACATCAAGTCTACCTACGCGTTTGCCGAATTAGCTACGCGTTGTGCAAGGTGTGTCCGTGGTCACGCCCTACAATTTATTCCATACTTATGGGGTAAAATATATTTTCGAAGAGAGTTGTAAGATCGACGGCTATTACCGCGTGTATACGCGTACATATACAGAATATGGGCAGTTCGAGTCTCGAAGGGCGTAAAACTTGAGGAGTTATTAGAATTCGGTAACGGCGGTAGAACTGCTTCGCGAAATGGTTTCGAAATGGGCGCGAAATGCTCTTCGAATGGCCACTTTCGAAGAGCGAAAAAAAAGGAAAAATAAAAAAAAGCAAAAAGAAAAAACTACCGTCGAGTCAGTCTCTTCCGAGGTTAAAATATGGAGGACACTTCGAATGGGCCTATTTCCATACAAATCGAAAATCCCCAAACGTCAGAGTAAGTTTCCTCTTGCGTCGGTCAGCGTTTTCGACAGACCAAAGACGGAGAACTGTATTTGTATCGATGCGCAAGTGAACGTAACGTCTCAGAATTTGGGAATTTACAAATAACCGTTACTTTCAAGGCAGTGAAATCCTGCAGGGGCTAAAAGTATCTCCAAATGTTGAACCGATGATGAAGCTTATTCCGTTTATAGTTGTGCTAGTATTCAAAATACTAGCTATATAGAAACCAAGAATTGGAATAAAATTTTATTAAGGGTTGAAAGTTCGCTGAAACTATTTAACAATTAGTCCCGAATTACCTGCTCATTGAATGAGTTACAATTTCAAATCTTGGAATCTAATTTCATCTCGAAATATTGCTGCACGGCGAAAAATGTTTACTATGTACTTGGTTGGATATGTGACAACACCTTTTTGCAGTAGAAATTACCACAATTCTAGTATTTGGTACATTGCAGCAGAGTAAAGGTTACCACTGTTGTTGTAATTTCTACTGCGAAAAAGTAGCTGTCACATATACAACTAAGCACACAGTAAATTCAACAGCACATTTTTCTGCGTGTGTAAACGATCATAAGCGCCAGAGCTGAGCGCGTAATTCTCGACGAACAATCTTGAGACGTATTTCTGACCCACCCTGACCCAAAATCTTCGAAATATGCTGCGGTAACCCCGAGGTCACTATAATTATGCGTCTCTTTGCAGCATCCAGTGCTTATGCAATTTTGAAACTCGCATGCGTCATTCACCGCCAAACTCTTGTGCCATTTATTTTTTTCATCTTTTTGCTATAGTGATTCGTTGACTGCAGCATTGTTTACGGCGATGAATCACCCCCATTATGCTTTTCAAATGGTAATATTTCGCCTGCCATTTACACCGAGGATTTATTTATTCGCTTCAGATTACCAGCCTATACCCTGCAACCTTTGGATATCAAAATCACGTCGATATCTGAACCTGACTTGATCGTCAATTCGTCAACTCATACTTGACGTTATTTTACCTCATCTGTCCGCCCCCGGCTCAATCGGCATATTTCCTCACCGCCCACTGCATATATACAATTCTGAAATATATCTTTCCTCGCGATACTTATACCTATACCTATCTGTCTCGAGAAAATAAAACTTTTATTTTCTATAATGTATAAAAGTATATATGGATAAAAGATTGCACTCGAGACTGTCACGTTTAACGCTAAATCCAACCAACTGAGAAAGGAATCTTGGAAGCCGGGTTACGCGGTGCGCCAGCGCAAAATCGAATCGGATTATGTACACGGGGTTGAGATTTATGGGTGGGTATATCCTGGGCACTGAATCCTCGCCGATCGCATAGCCAGGATAGAGCTGTGAAACCGATGATCTAGTGCCTCGAAAAAGTCTATGCTGTTTATCGTCAAGTTTATATCACGGTTGACCCCCAGCGTAGTCATTTTTTTATTTATTTATTTTTTATTCGGGTCCGATTTCCGCGGGTTGACACGTTTTAAAACGAATTTTCGTCTCAGGTCTCGCGGTATGTAGGTATATGTACTTTAGAACTCAATTTATATACAGCCAGTCGTCAACTCAGAAAATCGATATAGAGGTACAGTTTAGCTTATAGAATTTTCACGCTTCTTCTTTCGGAAGATACTTTTGGTTTCTAAATTTCATCTTTTTCTTTTTTTTTTTTGCGTTTAATTCTGTGTGAATGTATCCAAATATTAATTGACGGAGGTTTTTATTGCCGCATATACGTATGTGTACCTATACAGTTACAGAAAACCGAAGTTGAATTGATAATGCGAAGCCTACAAGGCCGTAGCTATTAACCTTAACCCTTTAGTTGAATTACGCAAAATAGAAGGCTATTAAACATAAATGGCAGTCGGTCCACGTGCTTGCTTAGATTATTGCACAACTCGTGTTTATGCTAAATTAACTATGCTCTAGAATGGCATCAGCAGAACGTAACGTCACCCTGGTTCCCATCCATTTACGTTGCAGCATTGCGACTCGGCACATTGATTCGACCTCTTACTATTTTACGCTAGACCGAGACTATGCAGTTGAAATGTTCTGTGCCCGAATGAATTTTGTGTGTCAAAAATAAAAGAGAAGAAAACGTTTGTCATTGTATAAAACGGGCTTTTCTGCCCTGTAGAAATTTAGTCCAGATGGAAAATTGAACGTTATATGTGAAATACGATATCACAGGGAAAAATGAAATATCGAATAGAAATTTGAATATTATTGTGGAAAAGTAAAACAGATAGTAAAGTTCTTTTCGTATATCCTGTGGGAATATTTATCACTTTTTTTTGTTTTCTTTTTTTGGTTTTGTTATTGCGAATTAGTATAAAATATTAACATGCAACGGCTTTTTTTTTTACGTTCGGGTTGGTTCGTTACGTACTGACCAGCCGACCGTTGCCTCAAATGCGAATCAACCTATGTACTAATTACTTTTGGTTAATTAATACAGCATTTGGTATCTTTAATTAGGGTGGATATCCAGGGCTAGTGAAACGTACAAACAACGAATCTGTACATTGCGTGTTGTATACCTTCCTGATAAACATTCTTACTGGCAGAAATGTACAACGCGATAAGCATTTGGATATATAATTGTCTGTTTGCATGGTAAATTGCACGTGGAGTCTCGGGCTCCAATTCGTGTTTGATTTATGCTTCACATCTGTATGTTAGGCTCTCTCGGCCGCAAGTAGAGAGTCCTAGACCTAGACTAGACCGGGGTCATCGGGTTAATCAAATCTTTTTATTCGTCGTGTATGACGTCCGCGAGATACGACGTCTGGAAGGAAGCCGACTGGGTACACATATATATATAATATAATATAATATAATATAATATAATAAGCTGGTATAGTTTTAAGAGAAACTCGACCCGGGCGTTAGCTTTATATCAAACTTTAGTGACGCTCGAAACTGAATTACAGAGCACGAAGGTAGGGGTCCACTATGCAGCTTACGAAATTTAATTAATTAATTTCTCGGCAACGTGGATTCTGCTTTCTCTGTTCGGATTTAGATCTACTCGGCACCGGGCTGACTGCTCATAGCCAAAATGCCATCGTCAAAGTTTACCCTTTATATAGGTATGTAGATATACATAGACGGCAGGTATAAGGTGGGTATACATAATACAGTGTATAATTAATTCGTCTGCTAACAGATAGGCCTGAGAATAACGCCACTTGACTTATCCGTCTTATATATATTCAAGTTTTCTATACAGGTAAACCAGCTGTAGCGATCTAACCACCGTTTAAAAAATTCTTCAACGTGATCTTTGAGCGTCAAAAGAAGTTCGTTAATCGTGCCAAGTCAGCAATATTCAATGAGAATATCATCGCTGAGGTAGCTCTTTAGTCTTTAGTCAGCATTAACCGTAACCCAATAGATCAGAGTGTGTTATTCGAGGCAGATATCGTTGGGTTAGGTGAAACCGTTGAGACGTTAGAGACGCAGTGCTGACGTTGAAGTATGGGCATAGTATGTACATACCTACTTCCAGGTGCAACTACAGCATTTGAAGAAATTCAACGTATTAGCATATCGAAAAGTTATTATATCTTTTTTGCAGCAGCAGCAGCAGCAGCAGCATTGTTTTCTTTGTCTACGAAAATAGATATATGAATATTTGCAACGTTATAATTTATTATAATTATTACTACCATATTATCAAAGTTGATACAGTCTGCAGCAGGTGCGGTATGTCGTGAAATTATCATGACCGCACAATATTAACAAACTTGACTGTTTTGATGAAAATAACTCAGACTTGTTGAATGGCTAAGACATTGCGTACTTATTGTTGCGATTTTCTTGTTTTCCCGTTTCTTGAACGTGATGTAATTATCCCGTTGGGTTTAAATTAATATGACATAAGTTTCTCTCATGTAGCAAGCCTGGGGCAGAAGAAAAGTCTGTTACGAATCCCTCTTTTTCTCTCTCTAAGGTTCTGCGCACACTTCCACAAAAGTAAAGTAATAAAAAGAGAAATATTGAAATCATGGAGAAGAAACGGATAAACAACTTCATATTTTACGACTTGTCATTAAAATATCATCCTTTATTCAGCCAACAGGAAGTCACGATGTAAATTAACACGTATATTCATTCTCGCACGTTTTATACACGCTGATTCTGAGCGTGATCACCCTGTGTAGTTGTTTCTTATGTGAATTAGCTGAGTATGATACCTATACCTAGTTACAACGGTGAGATAGTTTTGATTACGTAAGATATTCGCGCACCGCACCCTCGACCGTATCAAGTTTCGTCAAGCTATCGATACTCCGACAATATTCGATACTCGTTACAAAGCAAGCCTCTTGTCTTACGGCTGCGAGAGTAGATATAGTGTAAACCGCGTAAAATCGAACAAGTTGGGTTTATTCTCATATAGTAGTCAGGAAGTCATGACAGTGATTCAGATGAGAAACAAAAGAGAATATATCTCAAAGTTCAAAATTTTCGTTGAAATTATCGATTTTCTATTTTATTTTCTATTTTTCAAATTAATTCAAACCTACGTCATATCATATCGTCGTCGAATTTCATCACATTATACGTAAATTAAGTATGTTCGAATCTTGTGACATATGTGTGCGCTAGCTTAAATAATCCAGTCTTGTCTCGTCAAATCGATAATATATTTACGGTAGCCATAGAGTAACGGTAATTTCTACTTGATCAGACGGTGACTCTCACGTCGCGATTGAAAAGTCGATTAAAAAGTCGGAAGAATAATATTTCTGAGGGATTTTTTAGCTTCAATAAAAGTCACGTTGTTGAATATGTATACCTGCATATACGCTCACTAATTGATATTTCTTACAATGCAATCAAAGACGTATTGAAGTTTAATTCAGTTTTATACTATACCTAGTGTTTGCATACATGGTTATTAAATCCGGTCTGGTCTCATGTTATCATGCATTTATGTATGGTATCAACACGTGGCAAGCTGGCAATTTTTATCCTCAAATTAACGACTTCACACCTAGCTCAGTGCAGAGGATCAATTACCGTTGATTGGCTATTGGACGTCGTAGCGTCGCGTCGCATCGGTGTCAGTTTGATTATTATAAGCTGAGCGATTGAAGGTAGTTGCATACATGCATGAATTAACTCGAGCTTAGAATAGCAAAGTAGAATGAATATCATAATTTTCTTTAGCTAGGTATCATTTCCAAAATTAGAGCTTTATGCTGCAGCCAATCGATAGTTGCCACTTATCGCTAATTGTAAATAAATGAAATCGAATCCACTGAACCATATTAATTATAAACATTTGATTGCCTCAGCTGGGTTAATATGGTTTTGTTGTATCAGTAATACGTTGTTCAATTAATTTGGTGCGGCTAATTAACAAAATATGTAATTATACGCCGGTGAAATTACAATTAAATTCCGTCGTGAGACCCTACAGCTTGTTTAATTCTATACCTATGTGAAAACTTTTCACCGATGTGAAATTTTCGCTAAAATTTCACCGTCGAACACATACCTATATATATATATATATATCTACGTATATACCTATATATTTATAATTTATAAACGCGTGCCTGGCTCTACAGAAAGTTTCAATGAACGTCAGAGAGCAAAAGTCCCACGAGTCGGTAGGTCGTTCGCCAGAAACAATCTGGCGTTTTGACACGACTCGAAATTACGTGAAACAATGGTTCGTCGCGTATTGAAATCCTCACCCTAGAAAAGTTATTAATTATTCTACCCAGCGGTCGCTGAAGCTCGTTTTGTGGCCAGATTTAAACCCCAACGTTGAGCATGGTATCAACCTCGCGGCCTGGAGAAATACGTGTATGATAATAGCTGGGGTAGTGAAAACAAGAAAAACAAGAACAACAACAGCAAGAATTACGGTTGTTTTATACACCAAAAACCGGGAAAAGAAAGCCCCCTAACTTATAGGCGCAATCCATAAATCCGTATATACGGAAAAATTCGAAATCTCGAATGTCTGAAAAGTTTTCTGGCCATAGAATGAATAATAGCAATCATGAAGAAATTCCCTGAATGCCAATGAACTTAGCTACAATCTATCCACCCCGCTATTTCTGTTGATATTAACAAAACTTAACCGTGTCAGCTCGTAATGTTGGTTTCGTGTTACAATAAAAGCGACTGCTATGCCCGTAGATATAGATATGGGAGTTCTACAGGCTCATATTTGCCGGTTGAACCTGCAGTGCCGATCAACTTAATGGTAATTCATTGATATCCGTCGAAGGGTTCGCGATTCACCCTAAGTCCGAACAAACAATCGTATAAATCCAGCCACCGGTTATAGATACCAGATATCCAAAATTACACCAATTTCAATTTCACGATGTGCACATTCGTGATCATCCTATGGATTTTAAAGCTTGGGCGTGTCCGATGTTCTATAAAGCATGTTATCTACATATCGGGTATATAGAAAAGAGAGATGAATCGTGGTCAATGTTCGGTCTGGTATAAAAGCATAGTTCTCATGAAATTATACACAGCTTTATATCAGAAGGGTGAATTAGCTTTTTTTTTTATCATCATTATACTACCCGCGATGAGTTTCGAAAGAGGAAAAGTAGCCAAGAAATATCAGCTTCTTTTGGGGGTAATGTCTAAATTATGCGGAGCATTGTGCCTAAAATTTTCTATACCTATAGTAGGTATAGTAGGTATATATTTCTATCTTGAATTGAGAAATTTTTATGAATTATGCATCGATTTGCCGTCATCCAGTGATGATATACTCTCATGAAGGGCCATTCGATGACAAATATTTTTTCAAACTTTCATCGATTTATACTCATAGACGAGTATACAGCTGTACCGTCACTCGTAATGTATACAATTTACATATTGCATATTGGATATGTACAGATATGTGCCGTAATAATTCACCCTCGCTTCGTGCGTAGTTTTTTTTTTTTTTTTTTTTTTTTTTTTCTTTTATTCGATTTCGATTTAGCCTTTTCATCGAATGAAACGAGGAAAGCATCACGGTATAAAACATAAAAAATAAAACAGAAAAAATCTAACACAAAAATAACAGGGGGCGAGCTTTGTTGGTACAGAAATTGATTAATTAGTAAAGGCTAGTGAAGACTACTTCGATTTCAAAAGCTGGATGGATCGTACTTTTTGGTATCGGATATTTTTTTTTGTACATTTACCTAAATTCTGTAATATTTGATTAATATTATCAACAATCAGCCAGTTTGTTAATAAACATCGCGTTGAAAATCGTTGATGATAATATGTTCCAAGAAATTTAGCTATATTATAATTAACTGACGAATATAATATAACATCGTCAATTAATCAAGATTCGTTGACGCAGATGCCTTATACGACAATTAGCAAGAGAAACCTAGTATTCTCCTAGTATGATCACCGGGAATTGTACTAGACTGTAGTTATCTGTACTTCAGATCCGGACAAGCCTTATCCTATTCGAAACAGACAATCAAACTGGCCGGACACGTCTGGACGATTTTGGACGATTCTGTATATCTACTTGCCTAGGATACTCCGAGTAGTTTAGGCCCTAGTAGTTCCGGTTGACTGTGGTATTATACCATGATTATGCATTAATTACAACAACCCTCGTCAAGGAGGGGTTGCTCAAAGATGGCAGCTAGATAATATGGTTACATAGGTATATACTCTCTATTCCTGACACAATTCCGTGCAGCATGCTTCTGCATTAGAGAGAACTGCGAGCGGGACAGAAGGAGGACTGGAAATGTTCAGAAGTGGGTACGGGTTGCTAGGTTATTAATTAACACCCTCTAGACTAAATAACATCCAGTGGATCTCAATCCTTGCGATAAGAGGTAGGATTCAAGTTCACCGACCTCGGATTCAACCTCCTTTACTTTTATAATTCAAACGTATTTTTATTTTTCACCATCTTTCGTATAGTGTTTCAAAATTATAGCGATGCCCGACTGAGAACGTGCCCTAATAATTTTTTTTTTTTCACATATCTCCGAATACATTGAAACAACGTTCGACATAAATCCTCTTACATCGGTCAAACGTGATGAATTCCTATAAACTAAATACCACTAAGTAAATACCATTGCGGTCATTTCTCGTTCGAGTTTACTGTAGAAAACCACAACTATTATTAATGCTCTCACTGTTTTACTCCTATGACAAATTTCTATTTTTACCGAGATTCTTATAATATGAACTTATAATTATTCAATAAAAATAAATACTCACGATTTTGTATAATTCTTTAGATTCTATCCGCTGAAATCCCCCTACGCCTTTAGGGTTGTAAAAATAACTTCGGAGTGTCACAACTAGGCGATAAGTGTTACTATAATATGAACTTGAATAACTACGAGCCGGACCGTGGTCACTTCGATACTGAGACCGTGATGAAGATTCGCTATTTTTATATCAAAGCTAAGCCCCCCATTTACAATACGAACTTAACAAATGTTTGTGCGCATGGATATATCGGTATAGTTTCATAGTATTTCGAACAATATCTTGAAGCTGATCAGAGCTTCCTTATTGTGACGAGTATGAAGAAAGATGAGACTATTGAACCTCAGTTATACTCGTGTGGTTTGATGATGATAATAATAATGAGAAACTGGACGATATAAAAGCTTGCGTGTTTTTACGCGCAACGCGTCATTCGTGGCGTATATTTCGTTGCGTGATTACAATTACGTCACTATTTCAACCGTAACTATAGTGATTACCAAATTTGGAGAGTCAGACGTGCGGTCATACCGGTTAATTGCTGTAAAATTACTGACGAAAATCGTCCTGCAGTTAATTATCGCTCTTCTTTCTCAGCGAGTTGCGATCGCCGGCTGATTTGAGATTGAAAAAAAAACCGATAATGAATCTCGACGGAACTTCTGACTTCTGCCAATCCTCTTTTAAAGGGTATAGCGATAAATGGAAACGAGATAATAGGTATCGATTTTGGCTATCGCAGCATTCATCAACATTTTATTAAATGGGGGTAGGTACAGCTACAATTGCGCGTACATAATTCCGAGTACTTAGCAAGTAATAGGGTAAAGTCGGGAGAGATGGCCCCATCTAAGGAAAATGTTTTTTTTTTTTTAATTTACGTGTTCCATGGAAAAATATTTTTTCCTAACTCAGTGTGCAAAATTCGATTTTGCGCACGCAAATGAGTGTGCAAAATAGTACTTTCCCGCACTAGTGCGCAAAATAAATATAATTGAAACGCAACACCTTTTCTTTGTGTATTGTAACGTTAAATGAAAGAGAGAAAATTCAAGGTGCGGGGAGATAGAGCTGGTAAACGTAAATAAACACGATCGGCATCGTTACCGATTCTTTAAAGCGGACACTTCATCCATCTTATATACAATAATTTGTACATACTTGAAAATTTAATATTTCATACACGATACCAATGTTGTAGAATTTTGCGTAGCTCGTTAGGAAAAATAGTATACGTAACTACTGTCGGCGCAAAAAGGTTTGGCCCCTCTGTTTGAGTGATCATAACTTCTACAGGAAAATTGGTAGAGCATCGAGTCTGGAAAGATCGGAAAGCGCCAAGTTTTCTGCGTCTAATGGTTGTTCGCAAATTTCCGTGTAAAAATCGTGAAAGCCGTTATGATCTCCGAAAAGTTAAAAAACGTAGTTTTTTGGAGTCCATCGCCGTACGTCAACTTCAACTCGCCAGGTGCAAAAAGGTCCAATGGTGCGATTTGGGGAACGGATCGGTACGGACGAACCTGAGCCGGCTCAAAATTATCGTCAGGGTATACACTTTTTGATTCCGTAATCAGTTTTTGGTTCGCAATAACGGACTTCCAGCAATCGACGTCAACAATTTTTCAAATTTGCGCGGGGCCGTTTGTGTCCCCTAGCTGCTTTCACGATTTTTACACGGAAATTTGCGAACAACGATTAGACGCAGAAAACTTGGCGCTTTCCGATCTTTCCAGACTCGATGCTCTACCAATTTTCCTGTAGAAGTTATGATCACTCAAATAGAGGGGCCAAACCTTTTTGCGCCGACAGTAGTGCGCATAGGTGTCTCCCGCACTCGTCTCTTTTGTCGCCCTCGCTACGCTCGGGCGACAAACCCGACTCGTGCGGGATTCACCTATTTTGCGCACTAGTTACGTAATCTACTATTTCCACATGGCGTGCGCAAAGTTCAATTTTGCGCAAAATTCAACTCAGCGCGCGCTGTGTTGAAAAATGAAGTTCGATACACGTGCGAAAGATGGTTCTCGTACTCGTGTGATTGTCACCCTCGCTTCGCTCGAGCGAAAAACTTCACACTCGTCCGAGAATCAACACTTTTGCACTAGTATCGAAAATTACTATTATTGCACAAAGTTACTTTATAAAGCTTTGGTAATATTTGGATATGAACACAATTTTTTTTTTTTTTTTTCAACTTGATCCTAATGAAAATTGCGATAAACGAATGTAATGTTTTAGCCATCTCACCCCAAGGGTATGGGTGAGATGCTCCACGTATGTGGGTGAGATGCCCTACGAGGGGGATGGCCTCTACTGAAAATTTACGTAAAAGATAATTGAAAGCATTGTTTTATAACAGTAATCTTCATAGGAATTCTAAGGATCCGAAGATTTTTCTTCAGAATGGTCTTATTTTTTAATTTTTTAATGGCGGCTGCAATGTATCCCTTTGTACATACTTTCGGGGCATGTTTGGAATTACAAGTGATGACGAAATGTGACCAGAAAAAGGAAATACTGCAGTAAGTTTGGTGGGGCATCTATCCCGATTGGGGAGAGATGGCCTTTTTGTAGTCACCTCCGTCGTAGTAGGCGTTCTGAAGTTAACGTTGACACTACATGACCTTTCAGTACCTTTCAGTTATCAATTGTTAAATAGTCAGACCCACCGCATAAATAATATACAAAGTTCTAACAACGAACTTTTTCCGAGTACTTACCACTAAACTACAATTTTCATGAAAATAATCGGTTTTTTTTTTCGAGCATTCGTGCGTGCCTTCTGTCATTTTAGATACGAGGAACAGTGAAAAAATTCAGTGGCGGTACCTGACTATTATTTTATTAAATATCGAATATCGGCCATCTCTCCCACTGGGGCATCTATCCCAACTTTACCCAAAGCAGTTTTGGAATCAGGCATATACGTGACCTAGCGTACCTAGACTGACGCAACGAGTCAGTACGTGGCAATAAAAGTTATAAATAAAAAAAAAAATAAATAAATAAAGAAGTGTAATTAATGCTCGCACGCCAATTAATAAAGTTAACAATATAATTAGCACCAGCCACAAACCAGGGAAACCCCCAGGTTTCTTATCGTTGCATAGTAGCTTTGCCGGCGAGTAAAACTAAGCTTGTAAATTCAATTTATCGTGAAAGTTATTTCTGGCCGAAATTTATCACCCAAGTGTTCAATTTTCGAATATTTTATGGTTTTATATACCATAGTCGCTTTATACGCTTGAAGAGGAAGAGAGATGAGAGAACGGGAAAGCTTACAGGCAGGGGGAGTAATTAACGAAGTTAATGAAGTTCATTACTACTACGTAAACAGACGCTACACTATATGCGCTGCAAAGTGATCATTTAATTGAATAGCCATATATACCTAATGAGTTGGAGCTGCATAAAGCAGCGGGCTAATAAGCATTTTACTAGATGCCTAAATCTAAGGCTTAAGCCTAAACTGCGCTACCAGGAATTATTATTACAAGCTGGGTTTACGTGGGACACTATGGGCTACTATTCGTTGTTGAAGTCACGTTTGGGGGAAAAATATTTCCCAGGTGATTCACGCGTGTGTTTCTACGGAGGGATTTACACACGTCCCGGATGAAAAACCGGGAATCTGATCACCGCCCTGGGCATATATAGCGCAGTGAATGTAACATAGGAAGATAGTAGTTTGGGTTTGTTTCGGTTTGGTTCAGTTCTAGATTCTAGATTCTAGTTTCCAGTTTGGTACCACGGCGCGGGCGGGGAGTCCTGATTCTATACGCTGTGTTTGATCGTAAATCAAACGACATTGCCCAACCTCGGCCAAGTTTGGTCTTCACTATACGCTCTCGAAAGAGTTAACAGAGATTTCCGACGGTGGAATAAATAAGGGAGTTTTACCGCAGGCTCCTGGTCTGGACCCCAAGAGAATTATAAAATTCTGAACGCATGCTCCTCTGTATCTCCGACGCATGAGATTGATAAAAACAACTTATTCCGGTTATAATAGCTTTCTCAGCTATTTCGGAATTCCGAAAGCATTTTCGCGGACTTGGAACTGATATTGATAGAGATATCACGGATTGGAAGGCTACTGCACTCGTGCCTTGAATTCCGTTTGTGTTTGACTAAACGGCGTTATACTTTATATGATAAGAATAAATGGCAGCATTGATTGCGTACTCTCTAAATTCGAATCAGTGGAAAGTCACTGATGGCAGTGATAAGTATACCAGAATCACTGACAATCAGTAATATTTTCACTGATTGTCAGTGATTCTGGTATACTTATCACTGCCATCAGTGACTTTCCACTGATTCGAATTTAGAGAGTAGCAAATAAAACTTGGTCTTTATCTGTCGGTGATAAAATTTACAAGTTACTAGAATTTTGACAAATTTCTATCCGTACTAATAAGGATTGAGAAATTCTGCGATATCTAATTCTTGTTGGATCTTCGTCGACGATGAAGCTAGATGATTCGTGATAAAACGCTATTCATCGTACTACCGTATATGCTTTCGTAGTAGTCTTTAACGATGGCTGTCGGATATATATATGGGAATATGCCAGATTTCGTATGGCAATAGTAAATCATATATAAAGTAATTTTGAGTTCCAAATTTCTGGCTGACTGTAATAAAAGAATGACACGGTCAAGATTTAAAGCTCTATTGCGCGCGGTGCTCTAAACTTCACCGACGAACGCAACCCAAGGTAAGAAGTAAAGGCGAGGTTTTTAAAGAAGAGGTTTTAACCGGAGGTAACTTTTACTTATGAAACTCGGGGGAGTTGTGAAATGGCCTGTTGTGGTTTTGACGGTTTGATAAAACAGATGCGTTTAACTTATTTCTGAATATCATTTGGTTTTCGGGGTGGATGAGGTGAATCGACAGGTACGCGAAATTAATTATTTCAAACTTGCGGTTCAAAGTGTCAAGTTTTAATGAGATGATGGGCGCAGATTCAGGAACGCAGATTTTTTGATTGAATAATAAATTTGTCAATTGATATTCATATCGTGTAATTAATTAAGTTTATCTTACGTCGTTTTAAATTAAATAATAAAAATTAATCATTATAACAGACGAACGGAGAATAATAAACTGTTAGCAAATAACACCGTCAGTTATCATATACATTACGTACGCAATTCAAATCGCAGAATTGAAATCAAGAATAATTAAACCAACGAACTTTATCAAATCATAATTATTCCGTGATATTTGAACAGCTTATCGCAGAAAATGAGTCTCAAGTAACTTTCGCGGAAAATTCAGAAAAAATATGAGCGTTTTCGTATTTGGTGATGAAAATTTTGTCATCAAACGAAGAAGTCGGTTGATTAACTCAACTCAAAAAACGTCTTGGATTTGAGAGAAAAACAAAAAAAAACAAAAAAAAAAAAATCAGACAATTGCAGGTTGACTTGAGTTTCTTTATGAGATAAGCCGTTAATTTTCATAAAATTAAATGACAATTGAAATTACAAACCTCTATGAGTATTTTGATTCAGACGATGTGAAAAAGAAAATTGAAAAAATGGTCGAAATTTTAACGATAAGGAAAATTTTTAACAATAATTGATGATCGATCAGACAACTTTTCACTGCGCACTTTCCTGATCTAGGAATATTTTCCGTATAAGACAGGTGTATACCCTCCGGAGTCCAGACACTTCAGAGACGCGTGGTAAAGCAAGACTGCTCCACTTCCATCGCATATCCTCTATTATACGCGCCGCGGCGCACGGCAGACCGCCGTATGGTAGTGTGGCTTGTGAGCTCACTCTCCATTCGCGTCTTTGTGTATGCAAATATACATAAACACATATACGCGTCGCGTCTTTGACGCGTCGATGCTGCAGCAGCTAGCTAGCGCGGGTAGATTCGTGATAAAAGCATCTACTCCTATAGTAGTAGTTCCCTTTCCCTTCGCCCCATTGCATTAAAGCTCGCGCTGCTGCAGTGACTCACTCAAACCAAGAATTGAATTTTTATTAGTTCCGAAGGAAATGAAATTTATAACCTTTTACGCAATCTCGTAATGCGTTTCGAATATAAGCCCTAAATCTTTTATATAAAGAATAATTTTATGTTTAATCCTAAGTGCATGTATAATACAGAATTCATCTAACATAGTTAAGTATACCTCGTACTTACTTAGAAGGGGTTGTGGGCGTCTAATCAAAACTTAGTTAAACCATGCAAGTCTTATACCTTGTGGGAACAGGTTTATCATAGATAACGCATTTTTCAGGTAAAATTAATTCCACGATAATTATTCGAGACAAAAAAAAATTCTATACGAATAGACACGTCTATATGTTGTATACATGTTGTAGGTACACTAAACGTAATGGATTCTGATCCGGACGAGTTGGACAATTCTAGAAACAGCCAATCGGCGCTCTGGATTAAAAAAAATCCAGAATTGGAAATTCTAGAATTGTCCAACTCGTCCGGATCAGAATCCATTACGTTTAGTGTACCTACTTTCCAGCTCTTAGAATGATCCTTTCGAACTTTCAATGTCTAGAGTTTAAGAGTTTCGAGTTTACAGTTTAAACTAATCTTTAGTACCGCCTGGGTCAGCTGCGCAGCACTGCAACTAAATTCCTACGAGGTGATTTTCTGATAAACTCTTACTACGTACACTACTAATTAAAACTACATACCACCGTTTAGTGCAGGTTTAAATATACCCACGCGTTCATCTTATACTTATATTAGCTATATGGTACCTATACAGCTTCTTTCCACTCTGGCAAACCGTAGTTCCGCTCCATACTCACGACCAATCAATCAATCTGCGGTAATATCGAGCGACAAATGTTTGTCATTTCACGGATGAAGTGCCGATTAAATTGTCACTATTAGGTATATACATATATGTATTCTACATATATTATAAGTTATAACGTATACATATATATGCGTATTAATATACGTGTATATATAAAGTTTATTCAACCGACTTTGTTGACTATGCGTAACCGATCTATGATTCTAATGAAATACCTAAGGAGTAAGTAAGGACAAACGTTGGTTTTTCTATATAATTGAATTTATATGAAGAAACGCGTTGTGGCTTTTATAGTCGCTAATTGCTGCAGTTACGTTGAATGTCGGATCAGCCGTACCGCAATTAGTAATGTCAATCGATTGGGATAGCTAAAATGGGATGATGTGGACCACCCACGTTGTTTTAAGGATATAAGGCTACATCATGCTCGCAACGTCGCGGTATGTGAAATGAAATCATTTCTCATTTTCGTATATATGTATGAAACGCGTCGGTACTCATTACTATAATTAGCCACGTCGTGGAGGGCGTTTCTTGAAATCGATCGAGAGATATCTACTGACGCATCTGGCTAAATCTGTTCATTCGGTCTTCACGTATATATCTAAGCGATTGATTATTTATTCGAAAAACAATTATATACGTGCTTTATTAGGATTTCGTATGAAAAAAAAAAACATACCGAACCTATACGACCATATAGTAGTAGGGGAAACGAGACTTGTGTATTGAATTTTATACGAGTCCTTCGAATCCCACGTAAGGCCCTGCGGTATTTATACATGTATAGGTATTTGTTGTTTTTTTTTTTTTTTTTTCTATCTCTTACGCGTCAGCTGACGAGCCTTAGCTATACGGCATGAAGCGCGCGGACAGAAATAAAGATTAGCCAGGCAAGATCTCGCGAATCTTGCTTTGCGGTGAATGAGATTGTTGGTCGCTGAGTCAGCGACGAGGCGTACCGCCTAAAGGCACTTGATAAATTCTGATCTTACGCTACCGACACGCATGCGGTTAATGGCTATATACTAGTCATGAAGCCTACAGCTACTTACAAAGATCGTACGCGTTGCGTAACTCATCTTCAAACGCCCGCTAAATTCACAATATCATCAATATACCTATAATCACTTTGTATACTACTTGGGTGGCCCAATTTTTATCAGATTTCAATATTAATTCAGGCACAAGACACAAGAATTAGCTTTCATATTTGAAATATAATCAAAACGCTTCTTGCGTCACATACACGAAGTGTTTTTTCACGATTTCGATCAAACCATTTGAATTTTTCCGTACAGTCGTGCGTAATAGTGGTATCAATATATTGATTAAAACATCATTTTTCTATTTTGACATTATGATTCGTTAGGGATTGAAACTTTTTTGAAAAAAGAACCATGTGAACGTTAACCATTTCAAGAAAACGAATGAATTTCGTTCGGAATAAAAAAATGTGTCTATCTCCTTGGGATAGTGACATAACGACTGACTGCGTCGGGTCGAAGGCCTGTAATCGGTTACCACGCCCAAACGCAGGTATAGTATGTATAGAATGGATCAGTTTTAGGACTGATGAAAAATGAGATCCGTATTTCTTGATGGGTGATGTATCACGTCGATAAAGGACTCGTTTGTAGCTAATTAATAAGACTTTTTTTTTTTTTTAGGGTATAAATCTTTGCCAGGTATAATTGAGGAGGAAGAGTATATCGGCATTTATAAATGGGATTTGTTAAGGCGTGTAACACGGTGTGTTTACACATCGTTTAGATTTTACATAATATATAAGTTGTAATTTATTCTAGGGGTATAGGGTCATGCGAGAATTATACCCAAATGAAGAAAACGGCGAAAGTTTGACGAGGAGGAAACGCGAAGTTCCGCAAAGCAGCGCAAACGACCGTGATGCCAAAGTCTAATTGCATATTTAGGGATAATAGAAAACAGACTTTTGTCTACCCTCCGCCGTGGCAAACCTCCAACCTTCTCCGTCCGAGAAGTTCAAGTCAATGCAATTAAATTAGGCTTATTAACTTGGCGGAACTGAGCTCGAACTTTTTCTAGATCGTTAGCATATTGCTCAGGGACTTTTCGCGTACCTACCTACCCACAGAATTTAAAAAAGTTTTAAAACTTTTCTTAATTCCTGTCATTTAACCCCAGCGTTAAGAATTCGATGAGATTTAAAATCCAGATGTTTGAACCAGTTTTATTCACCCGAGAATATTATCTGCTCCCGTTAATTCTTATAATTATAGATAGGTATAGGTATATATATATACGATTTACCATTTGATATTTTTTTTTTTTAGGACCTGATGCACTAAAAAAAAAAATTGTTCCTGAATTTACTATGTTAAGCAGCTGGTACAGGGACAACACTTTTTTGCAGTAGAAATTACCACAATTCTAATATTTGGTACATAGGAGCAAGTAGATTTCAATGTCCTAATGAGTGAATGTTACCACACAGAAAGAAAGGTTGACTTGATTCAAGATAATTTTGCGGTCCAAAAATGAAGACCGAAATTTTCTCGGATCAAATCAAAAATTTTCTCGAACCAAGAAAATTTTCCAAATTTTCTTGGTTCGAGAAAATTTTTGATTTGATCCGAGAAAATTTCGGTCTTCATTTTTGGACCGCAAAATTATCTTGAATCAAGAATAATTTTCTTGGCTCAAGTTAACCTTTTTTTTCTGTGCACAATTGTTGTCATTTATACTGCAAAAAAGTGTTGTCCCTATTCCAACTGCTCATTTTTTTTCGTGTGGTAAAGCATTATAACAGCTGTGATATGATTTTTCACACGGATACAATATCGCAAAAAAACGTTTTCGTTCAGAGACCTGGTGCTGAAGGGATGACGCGTTTCTATATCGAGTATGAGACACAGACGGTTAAGCAGACGAACAGACGCGATTGAAAGATACTAGATAGAAATGACGCAAGCTGCGTGAACTTCAGAGAAACAACTCATAATCCCCTGATGAGATATTTCACAAATAGCAAATTCCTTATCAAATGCGGTCACGCTGCTGTCACGTCAGACGATAACGTGCAGTAGAGCTAGATCACGCTATCTGAACCGCCGAGATTTATCATATTGAAGGAATTGTACCATTTCGATGAAAGTAGATACCAAGAAATAAAAACAACTCAAATTTTTAATCCATATCTACATACTAATTATAAATAAATTGCTATTCAAGTATATAAGTATATTGATGATCGAACGACTGTCTCTCGGTGTTGCTTATTCAGCAGGAATTGATGAAAAAATAATTTTCAATCACTATATTATATATGCTGTTGTTGCAGTTGGTCCAGGGTATATATGACGTACCTAAGTCTGCCACAAAATATTGACCACACAGATGTAACTGCAAGTTGAATATCATACTGACAATCATAGTGTTCTGGGTCAAACGAGCTCGCGCACACAATAAGAGTTATCGGGAAAATCTGGGTGGGCGTTTGCCTCAAGGCAAGAAATATATTTTTGCTGTCGGTCTGATTGGTTTTGCGGTAGTAATAAATGTCAACTTATATCTATGGGTTTGTGAAAGCTGAAGAGACCCTACCCGCATATTTTGGATTTATTCTTTTTCATCCCCTAGGAACGTTGCGCTTCAGCAGGTATACCTACATCTAGGTATTCTTGGAAATGGACGTGTGATCAATTTTTATTAAATATTTACCAGTCCGGGTTACGCTGTAATCCAACGAATCTCCGGATACTGTACATGATTATTTAATATCAAACCATATATATATATAAATCTTGAAGCATTTGTTAGCTAACCGCATTGCCGCCCGCAGATGAAATATTTATCGGAAGGCTTTCGAAGAATTATTGCGCTTATTATTTATTTAATCAGTATCCAACTTCGCAGTAAAATAAGCCCAGAAATTATGTTGATATAAAAATTCCCCGCATCGTGGCTTGAGATTACCCGAATCAGCGGTTTTAGCGATACAACCGAATCGGGGACTTTCATGGTCGCTCGAGTAACGCAATTGAAAAACCTATAAATGGAGAAATGAAGAAAGAAAAGATTCGAAAAACTCCCGCCTATTAAAAAAGGTTTTAATTACGTTTAATCAAGTGAAAATTTGAAACAACGCGGAAATAATAAAATGCTTAATTATATCCGGAAACATATCTTCGAGCCTTTTTAAATATTTCTTACTACTGCAATCACCGCAGGTACAGGTACGAGAAATTTTAATCAACTAATGGCTTTCACGATAATTACTTTGGGAACAACTTTTTGATAAATGTGCTCCTTCACTCGAGAAAGAAACTTTCGCGTATTCAGCCATAGCTTAATATTTTATTAAAAAATTCTGACCTTCGCCTTGCTTTCATTCAAATTTTAGAATTCAAATTATATTATGAGGTCTCCAGACGTGGCAGCTCTAGACAACTGTATCAAAAGTCAAAACGTCGCATCTAACGAATGCTTGACATGCAACAACGACAAAAAAATTTGAAACATAAGTCGATTAACGAAAAGAAACGATTTTTTTCTAAACAAAAAAAAAAAAAAAAAATACACTTCTTTCGAACAAGCAAAACGCTTCAGCAGCTGGTTATGACGCGACAGCATCATGTCACGTCAAAGTCAGTGCACTGGTGTAAATATGCAACGATGCACCAAATCACAAAAGATAGTGATCGATCGGCTCCTGTGGCGTGGGTGGAAATAAACGCATTGAAAATCGTAGAAAGTAATAAACAAGTTGATCTATATCTGCAGATCGCACAGACGTAGCCTCTGGGCATATATCGCTTCACTGATTGTAAGACGACCTTCGGGAGCGTATCCCTACGTACTAGAGGCCCTGTACCAAGAACAAGATTAACACGAAGCGAGTACCGAGTGTAATTTACAGCACTGGTCACATATAACGTAGCGTAAATTCCATACTGTAAGTCATTTTTCAGTAGAATTCATATTTCGCAGAATTATACATCTTTGATAGCTGTACAACTAGAAAAATAATTTCAATCACGGAGAAAAGAGTTTACTAAATTTCCTCATATTAATATAGTAATGGATGGATATCTACAAATATGAGGATCATTCCTATACTTTATACCAAATGTCACCATGCATATAGGAATATTTCTATTATGCATGGTGACATTTGGTATAAAGTATAGGAATGATCCTCATATTTGTAGATATCCATCCATTACTATATTAATATGAGGAAATTTAGTAAACTCTTTTCTCCGTGATCTATCATCCGTCTGTTGTTTATCAATCTTCTTTCCTCATTTCTTGAGTATCATTTTCGGGAAAAGCGCAGTTCTGTAGATAAATACCTAGTGGAAAGGTATTCTGTACCACAAGTAGCTATAATGACATAACTTTGACGGCATAGAACCTGAACGCGGGACCGGGATCTCGCGTACTTCTTGTAAGAACGACACCTACGTGAAAAGATCTGGATTCTAGAACTTTCTAGATCTTTAATATATATATGTATATGCGACTATAGTGAGCTGGCTGGATTCTGTGTATATTTCTATATCCATTCTGAATGTATTGAAATTCATAACCCAATACCTCGGATCAGCGAATGCTTCAGCAGTGGATAAGCGAAATCTATTCAGCATCATTTCGTAATAAGGTCCATTAGTCTCAATCTATAACTCATTCAATGATGGTAATCAATTTGTCGATTGGTTATTGTCTCAAACTTAGCTGCTGCATTGATAACTGCGCAGCTTAATACTATTACTACGTCCGTATATAGTAAATACGACTCGTAATCTAGATTCCGATTCCATATCAAGTAAACCGATTTTGCCTTTTATCGTTCAGCAAAACGCAGTTGACACGGGTCGTAAACCTTGCTATATACGGCAACAATCATTATTAAATGGCAATATCAGATAAAAGTGTATAAAAGTAGGTATACATTCGTACTTACATATTATACATTGCCGTACGCGTGTGACGTAATGGTGAATTACTTTAACACTTGAAGGTCTGAAATTGTTATGTGAAAGACTATGTGCTTATGTGATATAGCCGACAACCCAGATGATCGTATAGAATTTATATCTAAACTAGGGATAACGATCAAGAGTCAGTTTGCACCTCTGAACACGTTTGTTCTTAATTGCGTAATTAACTCAACGATGACTTCGCGTACTATCCTGCGGCTTGATATTTACTGCAATTATGCTCAAGATGCTGCATCTCGGAGAATTTTGCAATCGGAGATAGTATAATTAATTATTCCCACTTTTTGACTTTGGTCAGGAAAACCCGCCTAACTCACCTCGCGGACTAATAAATTCAATTCCAATTAGCGCGGGGCATAAATCTACGCAGCTATCTTCAATCGGTGTGACACGCGTGCGTGATACTAAATCGCACATAGTATACCTACCTACCATCCAAACGTTTCCATTCCCTAACCGGGATGAGACTCCGAGTGGTTAATTGGATTGCTTCCGGTTCAGGCCAACAATAAACAAACGACCAACACTGGGGACCCAGTTTTGAGCCACTTGTGCTTCAGCATCGCGGATACGCTCCGATTAATATATCTATCGGGCAATTGAGAGATACATGTATTTCATACGATGTATATATATATATATATATACAGACGTCGTGAAATGAATTTTTATTTCTATTTTTTGGGTCAAATCACAACGACGTTTATTCACACTTTCGGATTTCAATTCGGTTTGAGATCTTTCCGAAAAATATTTACACGTATTGCATGACGGTATGTTATCGCTGTCTTACAAGTTCGATAAATAAACTCTCCTAGACTAATTGGTGAGAAAATATCAAAGAATATCGGTTTGCTTGTGGGGCTTTCTATCTAATATATATTGCAGAATGCACTTAATGGAATTAAATGAACTTTTTTTTATTTTTACTCGAGGAAGAGGAGCGTCGAGTCGAGTCGTTGCAAGCCCGTTTACCAATCGACGTCAATCGATCGCCAATTAATTTGCCGGGCTAACTGCACCGATGATTTTCTTCTTTTGGCAAACACGACCTGCAGTAAGGAAGTCGAGTGCGCTTACACACAGAAAGAAAGGGTAACTTGATTCAAGAAAATTTTGCGGTCCAAAAATGGAGACCGAAATTTTCTCGGATCAAATCAAAAATTTTCTCGAACCAAGAAAATTGGCACAATTTTCTTGGCTCGAGAAAATTTTTGATTTGATCCGAGAAAATTTCGGTCTCCATTTTTGGACCGCAAAATTTTCTTGAATCAAGTTACCCTTTCTTTCTGTGCAGTGATGCAGTTTTGGCCGATTCTTGCACGTCTTTAAAAAATTCGAGGAAAAAATTCAACTCTAAGTCAGAGAGGAAACAACTGTAGATATTGATAACCGCCGTTCGGAGAATTATGCGACAAGCCTTATTAAGCAAAACTCTTATTTCGTTTCGGAAAAATGATAATAAACCGCGATAAGTCGAAGTTATTTCATCACTGCAGGAAAGTTTTTAATTCAATGGAAAAAAAACAAGTGATAATAAATTCCATTCAAGGTTATATTATTTATGATCAGAGATCCATGTAGATCTCGTTTGCTGACACTTGTTTTTTTACATTAAAATTAATGACTTTTGAATGTCAGACGCGTATCATCAAATTAGCGATTTGATTAAAGTACTATATGCGCATCGGTGCACTAGATAACCACTGTAATATAGTTAATAAACTTTGGCGCCATTAGGATAATAATTATTGTAACTGTAAACGCGTAACGGTGGAAAGTTTTTAGTCGTTGGTATATAGGAAAAAAAAAAAATAGAAAAATGAAGAAAAATCCAATTAGTGATATTCCATTCAGAAAAATGTTACCACCGGCTATGGAAGCTGAAATGCCGGTCAATCATGGGCGTAATCAAAAACTGACGGGTCTGGAGTGACGGGGCTGACTGATGAACGGACAGACGTATCAATTGCTCTCGCCAAATCATTACAGAGATGCGGAGCTAGATATATATTTATAATATAGATGCAATTTTTTACGGACAGTCTGGCTCTGCAGCACGAATTGCAAAAGCTTTAAATGTAATTAAACTTCAGTATTACGTAAAGATGGATATTATTTGATCAGCGATAGCATAATTCGTATTTTTAGACTCGTATATATAAATATTACGATTCATTAATTTACGAGGAAAATATTGAATCTAGATATTACGATCTCGTTTCTGAACCGATCGTCAAATTTATCGTAAATTGTTGTTATGAATTCACGACGCTGTTCAGAATTTATTCCTGCCTTTCCTCGTTACGAATCGCGTAGTTCGTAGAACGATATTAAGGGTAAGTTATTGTCAAATTGAACCTTAATCGTTTCAGTTGACTTCATCAATCCGCACTTATTATATTTTAGCCATTTTCTTTCCTGCAGCTACAACTCAAGTTCCGTTGATTCGGTGAATATGAAATTAGTTCGATTCCTCGTAATCGCACCCTATAGATGTGCGTTTACCTATATATTGGACACCTATATGTATATAAGAACGAAATTAATCGGCCGATGACGACGCTTGTTTACGCTGTTCAACACGCGTGTGTAAACCTTTTCGTATAGTGCAACGCAGTTGGCGAGATGACCGAAGGAATGAGGTCACATCTAGTACATGGTATACAGCCGAAAGAGATCGAGAGAGAGAGAGAGAGAGAGAGAAAATGAGAAAGAGAGGATCTACCACTGTGCCATTACTCAACGTTACAGCTTTTTTTTTTTTTTTTTTTTTTGTCTTCTCAAATTTTTTAGTCTTATTGTAAAAAAAAAAAGAAAAAAAAAAACAAGGAAATTGCCTAAATAACCCTGCTGTCAAATATAGAGTGAAGTAAAGTAAGCAGAGCACGAATTTCGATACCTTTCTACTACCTGTACGCCATGGCGTATCTGCACCTAATACTATATACTACTCGCACGCATATCTTGTAAGAGAGAAAAAGAGAGAGTTAATTTATCGATGTAAATACACTGTAAAAAATTTGAAGGGTAAATTTACCTGTGTGGGTGGTGCAACGCTCTGTTACTTGGTCGGGGTAGCGAAATATGCATACCCATGGGTATGCAATTTTATAATTTTTTGGGTAGATAAATTTATGTAGTGTGTGGGGGGATGAAGCAAGATTATCCTCGTTGAAGGGTAAAAATACCTCCGAAGTGAATAAAATCGATTTCTAGTCAGAATAGGCGAATATGCCTACCTATGGGTGAAAATTTAATCTGCGTGATAGGTGATTTGAACTACCTACATTAACAGATTTGCTCTTAGAACAATAAAAAGGGTGTACTATTGATATTGCGTTTTCAACAGTTTTATTAGAAATATATATATACATATTGTATACAATATACAGTTTTATTAGAAATATATATATATATATATTAGGGTGTGTCGGATTGACTTTTTTTTTAATTTTCATGGTGCTACCTTTTAAGTCACAATATTAAACAATATTAACAATATTAACAATATCAATATTAATATTAATTTTAACAATAATTTTTTTTTTTTTTTTTTTTTGTATAGTATTTTGATATTTTTTTTTTTTTTTTTTGTTTTTAAAGATTTTTTTCTTTAGTATATTATTTTGATAAATTTTTTTTTTTTTTTTTTGTACAGATACGCACACTGAACCTAAGACGTTAACTATAAAATAAATGCTACCTTTATTCGGTAGTCGTTGAGTATATACCGAGAGTATTCATGAGGTATGCCAATGTTCGTAACCTTAACGCAACAGAATGATCGGAAAAAATGTAATATTTCGTGATTAATTAATGTTGTTAGAATTGTAGAATACGCGAAATGCACATGTTTCACTCAATTCGAGAAATCATGCGCCTTCCTGTTGAAACGTTCAAGCCTTGAATTTAAGAATTTGTTTGCAAATATTTTATTGCGTTAACGTTACGAACTTTAACCTCATGAATATTCGCTCGAAATACCCTCATGTAGATACTCCACAAGCTACGATAATCATCGAAATCCGAAGTGTTTTGAATTGTGGGGAAATGGTTGGTGGATTTTTTGACGTGGTCCCTTTCGCCGATTTTCTTCTCTCCACCCTGCTACTGCTCTTTGTAGTTTCAGCTGCCTTGATGTCATAGATAGCCCTATTCAAGAAGGGTATACGATTTAAATACGACAATCTTTTAGATGGGCATTATCATGTAGAATGACCGAATAAAAATAAAATCTTTTAACACATTGCTACTCGTATAACCCCAAGCGTTATGTCAATTAATATTACATACCTTAATTGTATATTATATACATATAAATGCTTCAATTATCCGGCGAGGCCGATGTTAGATGAACTCTCCCAAGTCCTAGTTCCGGATAAATTCTAGCCTATTTATATCACTTATTGAACTTCTGTTCGGAAAATTCTCGGCACGTCAGAAAAATTAACAAAATTACACTTGTTTTTTCATGGAAAAACAATGGCTAATTGAAGCGCGTTCAACGCCGCCCGGCCGCGAGCGTGTCACACAGATAATTTGATCGGTACTGCGAATAGATAATTTTACCACTCTGGGTAAGGCCAAAACGTATACGCGGGTGTTTCCACGATATTGCGTTCCAGCTATCAACATTTTTTTTTTTTTTTTTTTTTTTTTTTTTAGGAGACTGTGAACCTGCGGGACCAAACGGAGTACGAAATAATTTGGAAAACGTAATAGTACTCCTAAAAACTTCTATTCATGAGACGACCCCCAAAAAATTAGATTCGATGATTTTTTTTGTGAAGGAAAATATCACTATTAATCCTTTATCGCTTTTGAAAATCATAAAATCTCATCTTTATGGGTTGTCTGATGAATATAAGTTGTCAGGAGTACTATTACGTTCATTTCAATTTTTCAGAATTTTTTTAGAATTTTTTGGACTTTTTGCATTGAAAAAATAATTTTCTGATTTTATTTCCTCCGCCGTTTCACCCCATATGACCAGGAGGTGAAATTCCGATTTTTTTTTTTTTTTTTACATGACAGTTAATTTTATATCACCGGCCGCAATATTAGTCCGTGAGCGCCTCACAAAGATAATTTGATCGGTAATGCGGATAGATAATTTTACCACTCTGGGTAAGTTAAGCCTAAACGTATACCCAAATGGTGAATTTACTGTTCAGCACCAAAATTCATCTGTCAGTATGCGAAAATTACGTATCCTTGGGTAGTGAAAAACGAGTATTTGGGTAGACGATCGGTTGTAAAAGACCAGTGGGTAGATAAAACTGATTTCCAGTTTACATGATGTAAAATTACCTACTCATGTGACAGTTAAATTTACCCTTATTTTTTACAGTGTAGATTAGTCGTTCGCCGCCGCAGGTTGGTTATGAATTGAAGAAGAATGAGAAAAAAAAAGAAAAGAAAGAAAAAATATATAAAATAAAAATCTCCAACGTCCGCTGAAAGGTGGGCGGATACGACCAGGTCGTTGAGTATCTATAACCGATAGCATCACTGACCTATAGAATATACATGCTACCGGTCGTTGGCGAGCAATCGGTCACGTGTGCTATATGAGTGTTTCGGTTTTATCAACGCTTGAAAAATGTGAAATATGATCAAATTTGACTATTATTATTGATAGAATTGGTATACAAATCCGCGCATAAACTTGCCAATATATTTATAGCTGAAGATATTTTTCATATGATATATCGATCAGAATTTTCGTTTCATATGATTCAACTGGCGCAAATATAAACCGAGTCTATATATTTACAACTACGAGACGTATAGGTGAAAAATTTCATCATCGTAAATCTATTTCGGAATTAAAATAGTTATTTCGTCTTGATACCTATTTCAGGGATTAATATCTTCATCGGATGAATATTTAGAAAAAATTTCTTGAAACAATATGCTCTGAAATGATGTGAAATGAAAAATACGTATAGAATAGAGTTTAATTTTAAACGAAACGCAAGTGGATCGTAAGCGTTTTTAAAAAGCGATCGCATCACAGATTATTTTAACGTTTATATATGCGCGTTATCGTTTGTGAAACGGTGGCCGACCAGGGTCACGCCAGAGACGATGTGAGCTGCACATCGTGACTCTGGGAAATTAGTAACGCCTTTCGATGAAGCGAAAGAGATGGGGGTTGTACTCGTAAGCTTTTAATACTTTTGCTTTTCTTTTCTTTCTCTTTTTTCGTTTCTTTTCATTTACATTGCAGATTAACGTTTCGTTGCGGGAGCCAGTCAGCCAGCGAGCGAGCAAAACTACCGGAACCCTAAGATGCAGGCGCGCGCGCGACCGCTTAAGATTGCGAAGATGAAAGAACCTGCAATGCCGTTACGCGAAACACTTACCACGAGCTTGAACGTTTTATCGTATTGAAAAAATTCGTGCCTACATAATCGTCGTGAAAAAAATAATCGAAATTCGCAAACTTTCGGAACAAATTTCGAAATATTTTAGTCCGACAGTTTATATACTATACGACTCGTATAACCAAGGCGTAATTATATTAATAGTTTGACACCTGAAAAAAGTATACAAAAAAATAAAAAAATAAAAAAAAACAACGCGATAACAATCTTATGAAATAATTATTCGGGATATGAGTGTAATGTTTCACAATAAAACCTCCCAGCTTATACCTCTTCATTTTAAACAATGAAATTGACCCACAAAAAGCTATAGTATTACAGCTGCTAGGTCTCAAGACGAATGTTGACCGGTATGGAGAAAGTATCGCGTGTGCATTCATTAACGTCGTATAATAAACAGTTAAAGAGAGGTACGTGTACCTAAGTTAAATCGGTTAGATACTTATCGCTGCAGGGAAAAACTATCGCGTACATAGTCAGGTTGAGAATGTAATTTTGTGAATTCGTTCATGCGATGATAATTGCATTAAATTGATAGTTTTTTGCTTCCCGTAGCAGAGTTTTGAACAGTTTTCTCTCGAAAGCGGAATACGTGTTCGATATGAGTTCAAGTATATCTAGCCGTAACGCAACCTTGCCTATCCCAGAGGAATTTCGTTGGGGTATTTGATATTTACACGAAATGAAAGCGTACGTGCGCAAGCTCGGCTTCAATGATATCAACATCACCTACCTACGTATAGATATGTATACATAGACATTTTTAACCGCAAGCCGCTTCTTACGCATATAACTACTGCTGCAGGTTAACAAAATTAACGAGTAGTCAGGAGGAGCTATAAGAGTATAATATACGCTAGAATTCACTGACTTGGCATCGCAGAAGTTTCATACGCTGTGCTGCTGTGCAGTGTGCTACTGATGATTATACGCTGGCGCGTAACTACGCCATTAGCCTGAAAATTACTGCGACGCCTTAACACACGATCAAACATGATCTTGCATTTTATATACCAAAATAATTAACCTATTTTTACGCCTCGAGGATGGTAATAAATGTGATGTGGGTATTTCGTAATATCCATATCATTGAAAGAACATTTTTAATTATTTAATCAAGCTTTATTTCCTCCTGATTTCCACACGGCAGATAGGTACTTATGTACGTTTCATCCGAGCCTCGGGTGTTGATAAACCTTTTTTTTTTCCTTCTTTCTTTTTTTTTTATTTTCATCGTTGAAGCTTATGAACCCGGAAGAAGTAACGCTTCTTTAAATTGCATTTACTCAACTCTCTCCGTGTCTGCAGTTGTTCGGTCTCATGGGTTGAGAAGGCGCCACCGTTGAAGGAAATGATGCGATGAAAAATCAGCGAACGAACGACTTCGTTCATTTAGACTTTTACGAAAACGTTAACAAATTTGGAACCCAGCTATAGTAGGGGAAAGTGGGGCAGAATGGCCGGATGGGGCTAAATGGCCGCCAAAAAAAAAATTGACCCACTGGCATTTTCGCATCAAGGGGAATCATATGAGACGCCATGCAACGCGATTCCGCTGAAAGTGCTCAAAAATTTTCAGGGTGGGGCTAAACGGCCACCCTAATAAAAGTAGCGAAATTGTATTTTCCCGTCGAAGTGAGTGAAAATCAGTCAATTTCATATGATATTTAATCACACCAATTGGAATTTATTTGTTCCGAATAAATTTTTAATTGCGACTATTGAAAAAAATATTTCGTTAATTCAATTATATTTTTTTCTCAGTGTAGGGTGAGCGACTTTGCCCCACCCTTTCAGTTTTGCATGGTTTTCAGTGGAACCACGCTGCATATAGTTTTATCTCACTCACTTCGACGTGAAAATGCAATTTCGCTACTTTTATTAGGGTGGCCGTTCAGCCCCACCCTAAAATTTTTTGAGCACTTTTAGCGGAATCGCGTTGCAAGGGGTCTCATACGATCCCCCTTGATGCGAAAATGCGAGTAAGTCAATTTTTTTTTTGGCGGCCATTTAGCCCCATCCGGCCATTCTGCCCCACCTTCCCCTATATATATAAAAACGACGCGATACGATGCCGAGTTTACTTTAGCATTTGTATGAATAGCCCTGCAGTCGGGGTATATGTATGGATGGGTATACCCACAGATGTTATATTTGTATTTGACAAACGCGAACGGTTTATTGTTTTGCGAGCAAATTTCACTCCGTGTATACATATACCTATCCGCTCGCTCCTCCAGGAGAGAGCCTGGAGCAATGGAAGCCGATCGAGTTCACGGTATTGTTTTACCGTTAAATATGATCATGAAGGCAATAGCATATATATAGTATAGTACTAAATAATTCTTTGCTGAGATGACAGCCAATTATCGATACGCAATGACGAAAATTTAGTACCGAGTGAGAAAATGATAAGATTTATGAGCGCCGTAGATATATTGCAGGAGACGGGACTCACCGTACTTTTCCTGGCTATACGCAGCATATAGTTAAGATCGTAGATTTAATTTAATTATTAAAGCCCTCACGATGGTCGGTGTGGTGATTAAATTCCTGCTCCAGAACGACGAATGATCGAATTTCAAAAATTTCGATAATGTAGAAAGGCAGCTAGCTCTGTATTTTACATATTGGTCAATTTTTTGCCTACCTTTTCCGTGAATTGTCTGATTCTGAAAACTCAGTTTTTCTCGTCGCTGCTGACCTCAGATGTGTTACACGGTCAACTTACTCATCGCCCACAAAATATATGAACACAAACGGCGATTCAAAGTCTATGTAGGCTCGAAAACCTTGAGGAAGACTCTAGGGGCAGGAAAAATTCTGAATTGAAAAAAAAAAAAAAAAAATTGGAAACAAAAAAAAAAAAAAGAAAAAGAAATTATCAAGAGTTACAAATGGAATGAAGGAACGTTGTAATATGTCACGAGATTTGTCGAGCGTTTCCTGTCTCACGGTGTGTGTCAACGCCTCTTGTTTCTTGCGCTCATAATATAAACGCGTGCCAGAGTATTGAAAACACGGGGTTCTTCCTCCTCTCCCTACTTCAGTATGGTATAAGTAAAAACAGATCCGCTCTCTAACCGAGGTTTAAAACGTACTGATCGCGCGCGCGCCTCGTACAGAAATGCTAGCGCGAGCTGCAGAGGCTGCAACTCGCTCCTTCGTCTCTTCTCTTCGTTAGTTGGTGCGCCAACGCGGCGCGGACGGGACTCGAACAGGCCCCAAGCAAACGTCCGGCTGCAGGCATCGCATGGCATGGCATGGCATGGCATTGGGTCCCTGTCGTTTGCAGCGGTGCTCAGAACGATCGTCATGGCAGAATCACACACTTCGTGTATACGTACATATCTACGTACGTAGTACTTCTACCTTTCATAGTACATACGAAGAAACTCTACCGACACCCACGTGCTGCCGGTATACTCTTTGCTCAAAAAGTTATTGTCAGTATCGTAGAATACCATTTCATTTTCATTTTCTCACACGATTTGATCATTCATTTATGTCGTGGGTCACTGTCACTGTCAGAGGAAGATATATAAAGAGATTCTGTGGAAAATCACGCGCCTAAAAGGTAGGCTAACGGGAAACGCCTGAATTAAGCAGATCAAACATGGACGATTGGGTTTTATTTATTTCGTGGGAAATAAAACCCAATCGTCGATGTTTGATCTGCTCAATTCAGGCGTTTCCCGTTAGCCTACCTTTTAGGCGCGTGATTTTCCACAGAATCGCACTGTAGATGCCTTTACTTGATCATGTCGATCACACTATCGAGGTGAGACAACGAAAGACCAAAATTGTCATTATGGCTATAGGGAAACAGAAATGAAGCTAGGATTATTGCAAATAGTGCAAAGTAGAATTTAAACTCATGTTGGAAGAGAGATCGTGAACGATGGATGAAGAATCAATTATTGTTGGAACGGGTACTCGTGGTTTATGGAACGGAGGAAAATCGCTAATCGTAGTATCGAGATGATACGTATCGTGTTGTTACCACAGCAGTGTTATTATATACACGATAGCTGATAGCAAAAGTAGGAAAGTAATTCGATAATGAGATGAAAGCGGTAAGTGATTTCGAGAAAAACCGTAACTTTGTGCTTCGTTAGCTGTACAATAAGTTTACATACTGTAAAAGGGTCTGATTACAATCGGTGCTGAAGATTTCTAGAAAAATGTTAATTCTTATTAAATCAACGATATATAAGACTGTAGTCGGTGGTTGTGTTCGTGGAACTAGGAAATCAAGTTTATTTGATAAACCTCGTACTTACCAGCTTGGTTTCTCTCACGTGTTTTTATGGATACTGAAAGAGCTAAGCGGTTAATTTCGGATAGCGGGTTGGACAAACAGAAATCCTGTGTCGAAATAAACATCAAGTATGTAATTTGAAAGTATGTTAACACTTGAGCGGCAGTTTACCTTCACGTTTGAACGCTTCGAGAGTTACAAACGACTTGTAGGAGATTTCCAGCTTCAAAAGTAGGAATTTAAAGCGCGAAAATCGAAGCGAAGCTCTGAGAAAATAAATTGGCGGAAGTCTTGTCTCACTTTTTTTTTATTTGTCGTCGCGGAAGAATGGGTCCGGCCGGCGCCGGTCGCCTTGCCCATGGTCAGTGCTGGGGACACGAACGACTAACATTCTTTGCCCGAATAAGGAAAACTCATTCAACCGTCTGCGTAAGCTATCGAGGCTCTTCGTCTTAAGAATCCTTTTTCCAATCCACTTTTAGAAATTCCAATATCTAACGGTTAAAGAAATCGGTTCTTCTCCAAAGCACACATACCTGGGTATCAAAATTCCATTATACACTATCAATCGCATTATGCAATGAGTCCTCTGCCCTGATTCCCACCCACGTTTACACGTAGCATTCACATTCGTTACTCGATCAAATATTTGCAGTAATACGTGTATCTAGTTGTTTGCTGAACTTCAATTATATCGAGTGAAGAGAGCGAGGCAGTGATAGAGAAACGGGAGGGATGAAGAGTATGTCCCTGCACCATTGGATCATTGGTAATTTTGTTCAAATCACGATACATGATGTTCAGAGGTTCGTGGTAGAGCAATACATGGGGGGAACGAAAGTTCAAAAGTCAGTAATTCCCCAGCATAAATCCCCCGATTCGATCGTTTTGAATAGTCGCGTTTGTGAATAAACTGCCGGGATTGAATCGTCGGTATGTTTACTTCCTCGTACTACATGGGGGCGAATGCGACAACATTTCATATTGTTGTACTGATTGCTTGCTCAAATAGACTCTTAAACAATAAAACACACGTGAAAGCCGTAAACGCCTGACGATGCTTGAAGAAGAAGACGAAGAACAAGTACACGGAGATCGAACACTCAACGACGAAGTGACTGCGCTAAGAACTCTCAAGGAAGATATCTGCGACTTTGCAGTTCACTCCGTGCGCGGAATTTTCACCCAGCTGGTACCACATGCAGTTATATCACCGCCACCAGCTTTATATCTTCCAGGAATTCTAGTTGACGATGCGTTTCTGCATAGTATTTGCATTCGATTTACCATTTCGATTGTTATCTACGAAGTAGGGCAGTCTAGAGTGAACCGGAAATGTTGTTACCTAAAAATACAATGTAAAATTAGTAGTCTAATAACCATAAGATCTCTTTTATTTTTTGTAAAATTTTCAAGAAATACAAGCCCTGATTTACACGATCCCATTTTTCTTTCAGACGTCGCTGATAATTTATAAGAAAGGCTTACAACATCCACCTCTGGTACAATAGAAGTAGGAAGCGACGTAATCCGACGCAACGTTCCCACATGACCATTCGAAAACCATCCAAGTCATGAAGCCAGGAGAGAGCATGATATTAGGACTATCTTTGACTCACCCACTGAAGTACGCCTTCGTAGTTTGATCGGTTGGTCGAGCTGCGAGATCCGTCGTTTAGCAGCCCCGTTGAAATTGGTGCAATTAAAAATTGTATGGATAGATGGGTGGTCGGTAAAATACCACCGGGTTATTCCCCTGGTTAAACGGTGATGATAAAAGGAGCACTTGGAAGGATTTTATTAAATGAAATTTATATAATAAAGGAGAGAGAAATTTCTGTGACAACAATTTATTTGGTGGGAATAACTGGGCTAGAATTACAATTTCTGGCTGTCACTCTTAATGAATACAGTTTGACACCGTGAGTCATTTAACTGCGGCGTATGTGGTTTGCCCATCATTTTTTTTTTTTTTTTTTTTAACCAAGTGTGAAATTCTCCCGAACATACCTATACTACGTATATAATATATATGTCTTTCGCGAGGATAATATATCACGAATATATACGGAATGAGAATTGTAAAAGACTAAGAACTAGAGGCATAAAGAAAACCCGCTTGTGCATGAAACAATCATGCATTCAATTAGGACTTAGTTGCCTGGGGAGCTCCCACTGTGAAAGAAAGCGCGTTGCATAGATTAGGCATACCGTTGTAACTGGCTCCACACAGTTACACACGTTTGCATCTCTTACCACCCGACTAGTGCGGTTGGAAAGATGTCTATAACCCCAACTGTACTAACTAGACCGTCAGTCAATGACCGCAGTCCGTAAACTCTGCAGAGGGGCATCTGCAGACAAGATTTTTGATTACGAAACCCAATCGATGAATGATACAATATGATACAATGATCATACAACCGCCGATCAAATTCGAAGAGATGACTTAATCTATTCCTGATTGGGATCCCTTTCTTTGACTCTTGGTGAGAGGTAGATGAGAATTACACCGAGAACAATGGGTGTATGGGAGGAAGCCATGAGGTGGAGAACGAACGACTGATGGATGGAAGTTCGATCGGGTATATTATGTACGTTCTTAACGGTGAAAATCTTGCTCAACACGTTTAATTCAAGTTCTCGCTTTGTGGATTGGTTGTTTACATCGGTAGACACTCGCGATTCTGAAATGGCTATTCAAAAACTCATATTTAATGGGAATTTGGTTAGCGCATCCTTCACACAAGGCGAGATGGGTGTCATACTTGTAACGCGTAAGGTGTGGCTTATGAGATGAGGACTTCGGGCAGGTTTTTATTCTCTCCGTCAAACCGAGGACAAGAGCTGCCTTGGACCAGCCTCGAAATACTCGTTCGAGAAGCCCCAGGGTGCATATACCGCGAACAAGTCAATAAAAATAATAAGTCTTGAACGAAATGGAGCCCAGCTTGATTTCACGAGGTGAATTTGCTCGTGGTATGATCCGACTCGACTGATACTGAGCTGTGACTTTAGCCCAAAGAATTTTGTGGCAAGGTCAGATGGGCCATGGGAATGGCGCCAACTAGGATGAAGTACACTTAAAATACTTATACTCACGATTGCGAGTGATTATCTGCGGCTATAAAAGAAAAATGAAAAAGTATAGCACAAGGCTCTTGTGAGGTAGAACCTTAACAATATAAACCTCGGTGCAAATCCGCTTGGTAAAATTACACTCGCGGTGAATTATGACAGCTGGAGTTATGAGGATGCTAGCCAACTAACAGCCGGCCGAGATCAAGTGGGTACTTTAGTTGAGGGACTGCTTCCACGTGTATGTAACGATTGATTATCCACCAACAAGTTGGATCTACGACTTAAGCTGGCAAAGTTTTGCACATATATAAACCTCGGGCATGAACCATACCCATGGCTCAAACTGGGGTCGACCTAGATTCGTTCCAGTACCGAGATAACGTCTCCCTCGGTGCGCAACTCGCTCGTGCCATTAGTGCTCAGAAGAGAACGCGTCGCTTAAAAGCCGCAAACGACGCTATGATATTTCCTAACCTTCGTATCACTCGATTTAATTACGTCTCAGATTAATTCTCGTTTGAAGTTACCGACTCCACACGGTAGTAAAGTTCAATACGCATTTTTTCGAGGCTGAGAAACGTTCCGTTTGGCCTTCACGGTACTATAGCGCCGAAATTTTTGTCAACAGCTGATTATACACTTGACATTTTTTCTTGACCAATCTCAATACGGCTGCTGAAGATGTGGTCGAATAAAACCGTCAGCTCTTGTTTGGTAACAATTGTAAATCCCTTGTGTTAGTGACCCTAAAGGGTGTAACCGCGTGAAATGAAGACGGAAGGCGCCCAAAGGAGAACGAAGAGGAGAGAAGAGTTTCCCTATGGTTCACAACTTTCACACTATATTAATTACACGCTTTTCTCATTAACGCCATGCGGGAGAACAGAGTACGCCTTTCAACAGTCTCGAGCCGAGTTCGTAGGTCTTTGCGTTTAGCTCTGCTAAGCAAACTGCAGAAGTGCCTATGTACGCGTCACGTATGCGCAGACCATTCCGTTGTGGGATCGGTTATGAAACTATTGGTACGCGAAAAGATTTAGCGCCTCGAACGGGTCACGAGTACGTCTTAAATAGATTGACAGCTTTGGTGTCTCTGTGCAAATATCAATACCTCGCAGCCTAAGTTCCTTGAACGCATCGAAGCGAAGGCAAGGCGCAGGTGGATTGGAGAACACGACATATTCCTGGTTTGCTAATACACCAAGAATTTCTCATTGGCCATATATTAACACGTTTTTTTTTTACCAGTTCAACAGATCATTTATTTTTATACTTCGTTTTGTGTGGGAAGTGGAAGGAAAATTTTTGTGAAAAGGATATTCGCCTCTTGCGCGACTCGACTCGACTCGAGAAAACGACGTCTCTTTTACGTTGGTAAATCGTTCCTTTTCTTTTTTTTGTCGTATTTCTCGTCGACGGTACCTGACCCTCGCTATCTTTCTCCAAGCTCCACCCACGCCTGGTGCGATGTCGAAATTACCTGCGCTTTGCATCCTACAATTCACCGCTCGGTCGTGTGCACTTTCGAGGATGCGATGATAAAAATCTTCCTTCGTATTATGGAGAAGGAAAATGGGCAATAAAATTCAGTCGAGCATCGGTGCCCGGCTTTCATCTTTCGCCCCATATAAGAAACGCGAATCTACCATACGTCACTTCCGGTAACTGCAGCCAATTGCAGTCTGAATGCGATGAGAAAAACGCCGTATATTTGGCGAGCTATTCATTTGTTTGCTGCATGCTTGGCTATGGTATTTCGGTATGGGCTAGTTACTTACCAAAAATAGATGGCCATTATGTCATCGCGGAGTATAGGAATAGCCCAACCTTGCCTGGAGCCACGGATCGTGCAGTTCCATAAATAAACGTTACTCTGCACTGTGCAATAGACACATTCGCGCGAGTTTACGTCACGCTGGTGTACAGACTGTGTCCGACAAGACGTCTTGAATGATTATCGCGTTACGGCGCGGTGCGGCGCCGCGTTAAACGTAACTCTTATCTCGACACGACGTCGCGTCGGTTGAAAATGTACGAATTGACGTACAAGAAGAATCGTAGTTTTGCGATAGGGCGATAAAAGGGGAACGTACGGCCATTTGTTTCTTGAGGAAATAAGACGTAAAGCGTATACTGCATTGGATTGAGAAGACTATAAGATTGCCATTGTCAGATCTACAATGAACGTTACATGTACAAAAGATATCGGTCACTTTATACATCGTGGAAATATCTGCATGCCAAATCCTTCATTGTCGTGATAAAACGGTTTATTCTATAGGAAGGGATTGTCGACTAGGGACTCGGCTATTTACTCGGTAAAATCAACTGCACACAATGCGATATTTATTCACAGCGTGATATTATGAGACCTGAACATGCATCTGTGACCATACATGGAGCGATGTAAGCTCCTTATCCTGGCTCTAACGGGGACTAACCCGAGAGCTCTAGATCTGTCCAATTAAACTTGCATCTTATTAAAATCAATAATAATCCTGGTGTTTCAACAACTCGAAAGTGCATTGTGCATAAATTATGAGCCAGACAAGAGAGTTGCGATGAGAGTGTATGAAAAGTCGAACTTCTTAATACTTATAGAAGCTGATTATGTTCTGAATATTAAACTCGGACCCACCTCAAATAGCAAAACTTTTTGACAACTTTCATCAACCGTCTACTTACGAGATTTACTCGATCCCGTAAATTTAAATATTTATCCAAATCGAAAATACGTCTGTGCGTACAGACCTAGTCATAAATTCTCTCGGGTCGAACTAGATTTACGGGAACGCCGAACGATTTGTTTTCGTGATACAGACCATCCGATTAAGGGTACATAAATATTCGAGGACCCAGATGTAGGAGCGGATAACGTCGATCAGGAATCGCCGGAAGAGATCCGAATTCTATGGGAGTTACCTTGTGAGGTCTGGCGATGTATACATCGCTGTGGTATATTCAGAAACTGGCTGTACTAATTAACACATTTAGAATAAGCAATAGCTTCACCTATTTCTTACCCATGTAACCCAGACACGCGGCTTATCTCGTAGAAATCTAACCAGGTGGAGGGACGACCAGGGTGACAAGATTGTTAGAGATGAATCTCTAACCGTTTTCCCTTTTAGAATAATTGTTTGTTATATGGCGACTAGAATTTTCGGTGTCTGGTGTCGTTGTAGTCGTAATTCATTCCTGACTTTAAAACATCGGAAGTGGAACTGCGAGCACAAATCAGTCGAAAATAGATTTGTCAAGTTCAAATGATAATGGAAAATTGAGTGCTGGAACGATACGAAAGAATTTGGTCATGATATAGTGTAGTAGGTAATCATAATGCCTTTCGGACACAAGCTGAACGCGTATATCTATATCAATGTCACGGATAGCTAAGCCAGGGCAGGAAGGTCACGTTTTATTGCCGATACTATATATACCAATCTATAACCATATCCGGTGTCGGCTCAGCAAATAATGTGCATTGCGCGCTAATATTTACGATGCCCACTATCCTGTATAAAAATAAAATATCCCTATAAAAGGCACTCGGTTAGATTACTACTTCGCTGCTTACGGAATATCGAACGCCTTGCAGGCATATTGATTTTTGTAATATAACTCTTACAGGGCTGGATGAAATTCGTCTTTCGAGCCATAGCCAAGCAAATGGAGTTCACTAATAGATGGTCAAATTTTATAACTTTGGACAAAATTTGACCCCGCGATTTGCATGCATATATAAATTTGCTACTGCTTCTGGCTGGTAATCGGCGATCCCGGAACGGTGAGCATATACTCGAAAGCCAATAACTCGCTCAACCATGATAACAACGATTGTTACAGTTTCACAACGTCATTGTCCTGCCCCATGCCGGGCGTTGAATTTCTATTATAATGCCCTGCATTCCCATAATTTTCCAAACTTGAGTTATCGCATTATTCAAAGATATACCATGCTGACCGATGACCTAGATGTGTTGTCTCTGGCTAGTGTAGGTTAATTAACGCTCGACTACGTAGTTTAGACTCCTATAACGATCGGGATCACGTGAGGCGTGATTTCGTTAAAACAGCTCATTTTCCTGATCAGTGGATCGCGTGTGATTACGGATAGACGGGCCTGAGGTGTAGCGCATTCGCGTGACCCCTGCATGGTAGGTAGCTCAAAACCTCTTCTCTCTACACTGTTAATCATTGCCGCAGGATTAAAGAGGTCAGAGATGAATTCCGCCACCGTATAATTTTACTTCGTGAAATTTTCAAATGCGTGAAGTATGTAGGTATATGTAACGGGGCGTTGTCAGCAACTATTCAAAGTGACTTCTGGTGTCCGACAGATAGAAGGGGATGGCGTGGTGGCGCGGCGCCTCGACGCCGGCGTCGCTGGACAAGCGTAGCGGAATCGTCGGCGGTTCTCTTGGCTCTCTTGTCCGGCCGAAGGACCTGCCGACGATTTCACCAGCTACTGCAGGCACGATGCTAATAAACAACATTGAGTGAGACAAGGTGAAACAATCGTTGTAGTTTCACTGGCTACGTTCTGTGCCACGATGAAATGGACGCTTCCGCTTACGTCTTCTCTCGTAAACTTTAAACTTATTCTATAAAATCGAGGATATAAACTTCCAGAGTTGAACTCGCGGGTTCGATATGAATCAATCCTTCGACTTGTATAAATCCCATATCTATAAGGTTCATAAAAAGAAATACTCAATTCTCACCTGGCACTGGTCTTTGACTACAAGTCCGATCGATTATAACAAGTTGCTACCAGAAGCGCGTCTCGCAACGTTGAACACGCCACTAACCGTACGTCATGCAGAAGGCTTTAATGTTGCCGACTGTAACGATCAATTTTTACGTCAAAGAGAAATTCAATCGGTGCTACTTCCTGCTGCTTTAGAAATTGACTATATCGAGGCCGCCATCATATTCTCATCTATAGGTATGAGACGTTTGCCCACGGAGAAGATCTCTGAGACAGTCACGACTTGACGGGTCCGGGTAGGTTTATTTCCGCCTCCATCTTCCTGACGTCCAGTCTCCTTATATCTACCTTGATCAACCCACGTCTCAAGTCTGTTGTCTGTTATTAAACTTCCGGACGTATAACACGAAAAAAAAAATCCAAATCATCGATTTGGCAATGGAGAATCGATTCGATAATCAAAGGAAAAGAAAAAAATACAATATTTGTGCATTCAAGTATTGACGATGGATTCTCTGACCTCTTTATGTTCACATATCTGAATGACCCTAGATCCTTTCAAATTGGTTTTGGTGCAAAACGTCAAAAAAGTTTCCATAGTACCGCACAGGCCTCAGATCTTGTGTGAACTATTTATTGTTGAAAAGGTGCAACAAAAGGTATGAACTAGCCGAATATTGCCCGTTTTTTTGGAGCACCCTGAGATACATTGATCTTCAAAATGCTGAACGATACGCCTCCAGACACTCTGGCGATACGTATATATCTATACCGGTCACTCTGGTCCACAGAAAGCTGTTGGCTTCCAGATCTAGGTAGTGGGTAGTCAATATAGGTTTTTCAAGTCTCCTGCAGTTGTGCCCACAGTGTGTAGGCGCTGTCTAGCAACGTTTGACTATAATTCTCAGACCAATAGATGTAAGGATAACGCAAGGTATCTACGTACAATTACATGGATACGTACGTGTCGATATACCGTGTAACGACTACTAAGATCACGGTAACTTAGGGTTACGGTGGAACGCATCTAGCGAGACCATAAGGTAATAGAAAAGCGGCAAAGGATCCCGAGAGAGAAATTTTTCAATAATACAAGCGACACCTTTATAGGACGTGAACACGTCTATGCGTTAACGGCTGAAATCACTGTTTGAGTATGGATAAAATCCGGATTGTAAATTTTACTGCAGAATTTTTCATCGAAGAATTTGAATTCTCTTTTTTCCTTTATTGCGCAGCCGTCTTCGCCAGTCGTTCGCATCGGTTGAGAATTAGTCGGTCTTCCGCACCAATTCTTTCCGTGCCATGCCAATGCGACCTGGTATTCTAAAAACGATATTTTCCCCTCTACCCTAAGGACCTTTCCTTTCCTTTGCTTTGAATTTCTTTCACCCGTGATCAGGGGCGTAACATATCCTCCATGTCTTTCACACTTTTCTTATTCTACTACCTCTTGCAAGTAATATAGCTTCACTCTTGGGCACCGTATTTCTGGTAATACTAGTCCATCAGCTCCCACGGGTCATCGCGACGCTATCCAGCTCACGGAGTTTCGTCAGAATATAACAGAGCCCAGCATCCTTTTGTAGCCCGAAAAGGCCGCAGATAGAGGCAGGCGGTGAGAAACTACTTTTGTACCGGAGTCAGTGGTTCAACGAAACTCTCTTCTCTGTCATATAGACCCTGTGTCATGTACGGTCACCAAAGTAACGTGGTGTTAATTCCAAGCTTACTTTAGTTACGTACAAATTGACCAAAGTCAAACTGACCAAAATCCTCACCCAGCTTGAATAAGCCTAGCTTACCCTGCTATCAGCGTGTACAAAACTACCGTAGAAGCTATATTCTCTGCACTAGTACTATACTACACAATTTACTTCACAGAGAACCCTTTCAAGAGCCTATTTTATCGACATGATAACGAAGAGAAGATTTCTCTTTGGCTAAAGCACACATGTGGGAAAATGGAAACTAGAAACTCCTCGACTGAATCAATGGCGTTCTCGCTCGGTTGTAAATAGCTGAATAATTTCCTTGAATGTACGGTGTTCATATTGGTTCAGAGCTTTCATTTTTACTATCGCTTTCGTAATTTAAATGGAGAGGGCGTATTTCTTGTTCGATTATCTTCTGTAAGAGGAAAATGGGATATCAGAAGAAAATATATACATGTAGCTTAGTTAAGTGTAAATGCGTGTAGATGTTACCTACATGGGTCCTTGATAAATTTTTGGAAACTATTAGGCAGACATGACGCGAAGTTTCAAGATCCCCTTGTGCTTTTCTCTACCCTAACTAATTATTCACGAGCATCAAGAGGATGTTCGTTAGGGTGCGTCAGCAAAGAGCTTGACGAACGCTTCGTCCTGAGTTATCTCTCGCTCGAAGCGTAACAGAGCGGGAATCCTGCGGAGGCAAATAAGCCGTGATTGAAAGGCGGTAAAGATAAGACATCAACCGTGACTATATAATCTTGATTGCAAATTAGCAGACAGAAAAATACCTCGACCTGAATATACGCGACCGTATACGGGGCCTTGTCATTCCGTTTATTTACGATATTCCTTGCCGATTAATTAATTCCTCTCATCTAAAACGACCAGATAATATTGTCTGAACCGACACTGACCAGTTTATTACACTCAAGTAATCACCTGATCGATTACAGACATAAACAAGCGAAACAGAATATGCGATTGGCTATAATCACGTTCATTTTTGTAGGGCATTAAATGAAAAACGTAGTTTCAAAATGCTTTGCATGTAAGGACATTTTATATCACGTTCTCAAAAATTTTTTGATCAAATTTTTTGGGTCGTGTAAAATTTGGTGAAACCATTACAACATATGAGGGTATCCGTTTCAAACACAGATTGTTGAAATCTCATATCAGACTCGCGGAGGTAGAGAAACTGAGAAGCTCTTCGTGGGAGTCGGGTATTACCTTTCGCTTACGACTGTTTCGTCGTGAGTTTTGTCTTTGAGGGTCGTTAGTTTAACGAGCAAACAAACAGCCTTGCGGAAGTCGTTGCTACTAATATACATATAAACTCCAATCGCACGCAGGGGTCTTCATCACCGTGAAATATTGCAGATTTCTCTACCTGCATGGCGTCAAGATTTATTTTCATATTACTTTCTGTTTTTATCCAGATTTCCATCAGGTGGCGATAAGACGAATTTAAAGCCAATAATTAATTCACGTTTTTCGTTTCAACGAGAAATTTCATGACAAGATATTACGCTTGTTATACCGGTGATATAAATGAATCGCAAAGTGGATGGCATCAGCTAATTGTTGGTGGATAATTATACAGATAGTTATATAGTCGTGATATAAATAATTTAACAACATGTTGATACCTTACGTCTGTTGATGACAGCTCGAAGAGTAATTAGGATAATGACTAGTTACACCGTAGCATTTATCACCGACACATCGACATTAATTTACCGTATATCGTAGATCTGTAGATTGTCATCATTCATCAAGCGTTTGAAATTGAATATCTCCATCTCATGCAGTCTCATTTGAAACTAAAGAACTAAGAACAAAAATGATTTTCTTGATTATTATTAACCTGAGTATGTTTCTTTGGGTTTGCTTGCAGGTGACTGCCTCTAAATACCCGGTCGTTGTTAAGCTCGGACATGCACATGGCGGCGTTGGAAAAGCTCGTGCTGAAACAAGTCAAGAATTTTCAGATCTTGCATCTCTTGCAGCTTTATCAAGCGCCTATGCAACGGCCGAGCCCTACATCGATACGAAGTACGATGTCCACCTTCAGAAAATTGGAAACAACTACAAAGCCTTCATGTGAGTATTTAGTCCGCAAAAATTGGTCAAAGAAATAACGCGAGGCACTCAGTCTTGCGGTACTACAGACATTAGAGAATGTGAAAAATGAGTGCTCCAAAAAGTACGAAGAGCTGTGTGTTACACGTAGAGGTATAAATATTATAGGAGCATGAAGGGAGCCCATTCAGCGTTCGATCAGCTTGACAAATTCTCTGGCATTCAATAAGTGTATGTGTCAAGGGGTTTTTGCCACGTCATTTCTTATACCTATATTTACGCCTTTAACAGCCCTTTCCCTTTTCCCCTTTCCCTTTTTTCCTGTCACCCTAACTCTACAAGAGACATGGGTCAATCAATCATGGCCAAAAATGTACCGACTTAAATGTGTTCTGTCACGGAATGAAGACTCGAAAATATTTCAGTACCGTTTTATTACCACATATATTACATTGTATAGAAGGTTCGAAGCCAGTAAGACGTCGATAAACACTCACAGTTGCGTCCTATAGAGCTTCGAAAAAATGTTGAAACACAATTTGATCAGGGTGATAAATCGGTAGGGCGTTAGACCAGGTGTTTATGCAAGTACACGTAGGCAAGAGTGAATCAAGCGGTTTAAATCCTAATCTAGTTAAGAGTTGAATAGCACAGTGCAACAGGAAACCACGTAGCTCAATGGTCCCTTTTACGTAGTGAGGGTAGCTTTGAATCGAATAATACCGACTAACCAGTGTGGCAAAGAGTTCAGGACATTCTGAATGGATAAAATCCTCTTGGGTTTTCGATGCACCCTTCATCTTCTTCTCAGAAGCTTACTATGTAGGTACTGCAGGTTCATTGTCATTCGTTGTAACAATGCGTGCACCTCGAAGAAGCTATCAGGTACCTCGGTATTGAACCAGACATTAGCTTCCGGCTTCCCGGCCGCAACGGAAGCCATATCGCGTAAATAACCTGGTAAAAATTAAGAGAGAGGGACCCTTCGGCTAGGGTCTAAGAAAAGTCTAGGAAATTATGAATCGTAAGTGAAATAATAATGATAATTAGATCAGAAAAGTTTCACCGCATGATAATAGTCTTGAGGAACTAAGATGGATGACAGGGCGTTATTAGTCTTACGAAATACGCCAGAGAAACCGTGATGATTATACCTACAAGCTAATAAGCATATGCACTGATGCACATCTGACTTTTTAGACAGATCTCGTGATTGGGAACTGTAATTAACACGAGAAAGTTGTGGCTTTTGTTTATACTGATGGAGAATGGAGAACTTCTGACACGAAAAGTGACCGGTATGATCAATGCAATCGGGAAATGAATACGGAGAGAGAATTTGAAAATCGTTATATCTGCTGTCGTGGTTGGGTGGTTATTATGATTGGTATTTTTCAAATATCTAATGAGATATTTTCGCAGGCGCAAAAGTATCAGTGGGAATTGGAAATCTAATACGGGATCAGCGATGCTGGAACAGCTCGCTGTAATCGATCGATATCGGGCCTGGGTGGATCAAGTTTCTCAGCTCTTTGGAGGGCTGGATATTTGCGCAATCGAACTGGTCGTCGGGAAGGACGGTCGTGAGTACATCATCGAGGTAAATGACAGCGCATTGTCGTTGATGGGAGACTCTCAGGAAGAGGACCGACGCCATATCGCCGATCTGGTCACTTCAAAGATGCAGGTACGTGTGTATCCAAAAACACATGAAAATTTTAATCAGATCAGAAATAAGAACGAACAGAACTTTTCCCTAATGTCAATGAAAAACGACTTCATATTCAAGTGAAAATTAATGAAAATCCCAACAAGCCACGTTATTACTCTCATCTATTTGACCAAACTATACAAACATGTCTCTTTGCATAGGCCTGCTGTCGATTGCCGAGTGCACTAACAAAGACAACCTCTAGAGGCTCAGTGTCCAGTTCCAGTCAGGCAACAAGTCCCGTTGACGAACGTCCGCCTCCAATTCCTCCAACTATGGGGTCGCATGGGAGTATGAGCTCCATGACAAGTATGGGCAGCATGGGTTCCATGGGTTCCACAACAGCCCTTGCCGGTGACGTGACGGCCTCGGATAGTCACCATCAACTTCAGCGTCGCGATTCTCAAGGTAAATGTAATTCATGAATCTAGGTCGTGCAGGGAAATATATTTCACACTTTGCGAGAGATTCTCATAGTCTGCAATTGCGGCCTCTGTCATATGGCGAAAGATCTTCATCTTCTAGTACCTATCTACGCGCATATTCATCGAGATAATATGATTTAGATTATTTATTACGAAGATGAGACGACTGATATACCGGGAGGTTAATTGGGTTTATAGTTTACGGCGATCATATAAACCGACGCAAATCCCCACGCATGGGTATCTAGCTACGTTAATTTCACCTGCCATGTTATTATTCATGCGTGGCTAAGCTGAGGGACTTTATCGCAGGGACGTGGTACAATTAGTTGGCTAAGGTAGTTTTCTGCAGCCGGCATGAACGTCTAATCATTAATAATTTGTATTTTGAAAATTCATTTTCGCTTTACTTTTGCAAGCTTGAAATTCTCCGTTTGGTAAATCGCTGCAATAGAGAATCTTGTCTATATTTTAACTCCACGTTGAAAGGAAAAATCATTCGCTGAAGCGGTTGAATAAAGTGATCGTTCGCCGCGGATATCTGAAGTAGAAAATTGCATTTTAATTAATCGCGTATGGTTAACCGCTATTTACGATGAAACGTAATTACCTAGGTATCGTATCGGGTGCTCATCGGTTTTATATAAACGTTCAATCGCTGTACACTGAGACGACGAAGCGCCAAGCTACTTCGGAACTATAAATTTTCTGATATATATCAGACTTATTAAATTATACCGATGCGGTGATCCGTAAACTGCAGGAGAGCATTATATTTATATTATATAGGTATCGAGCAAACATTAAACCAGTTGCACGTCATTATATCTATGTACTCTTATATTATCCCATGTCTACCACCAAACTCTATCAAGCCAACCTATACAATTATGATATCTACACACAAACAGAATTTCAAACTTTACTCAACAGGAGCTTACCGACTTATTATAAAAGAGTCAAGCAATGAGGTTCTTGAAAGACTCTTTAAAAGTAGTATATAAACTGTGCAAACCGCGGAAATTATTTCTACCACAATGATACACAAGTGCAAACTGTTCCGCAAAACCAATATTCCTGATTGCAATATGAATTATAATTTACAGTGGTTTGTTCAACTAATGTAAACATATATGATGTGTACATGGAGAATTTATTTACCTATAATATTTCCTTTGCGGTTTTCATCGATAGTTACCAATCTCTTCAGATAAATTATAGTGTATAGGTTTTATATATTTGATAGGTGTTATTCAACGAGGGTTTATAATGGCTTTGGCAATTAGCTGCAGTGCTTGCAGTTGTTAATATAATATGTGGTGATTGCTAATTGCTAATTTTTATTACGCAGCTTCACAGTCCAGCACCGTAAGCAGCGCTCCATCAGTAGGTCGACGTCCGGAGGATCCTCCTTTATCTCGAGTACCGTTTCATAGGCAGGGTAGTCAAACCCAGGTACCAGGTGAGGATGCCGAAGACACGATGAAAAATTTACGTAAAACTTTCGCCGGAATTTTCGGCGACATGTAAGACGACGCTATTCAAGTATAGATATATACAGGGTGACCCAAGACCCCCGGACCGGAAGGAATGGGTGAATTCCTCGTTGGATTTTGAGACGAAATTTCCTTTTCGAAAACTTCGTCCGATCAACGGTGTCCAAGTTATTAAAGATAAAGAGTAGCCAATCAGCGCCTCGCTTTAGGTCCGTGCCAGTGCCGGGTCAATAGTGAACGGCGGGCAGGGCCCGTGGTTTATTTTACATTTGGCTACTTTCTTCTTCACTTTACGATCGACGCGTATTATTATTATCATTATTATAAACCACGGGCCCTGCCCGCCGTTCACTATTGACCCGGCACTGGCACGGACCTAAAGCGAGGCGCTGATTGGCTACTCTTTATCTTTAATAACTTGGACACCGTTGATCGGACGAAGTTTTCGAAAAGGAAATTTCGTCTCAAAATCCAACGAGGAATTCACCCATTCCTTCCGGTCCGGGGGTCTTGGGTCACCCTGTATATATACGTGAAGAAAAATGAATTCAAAGAACGCATAAACGAACATCTTGTGTATTTAAATTACCACAAGAGAGCGAGAAGTTGAATGATGATCGAATTTTTCTTTTTTTTTTATATTACCTTCAATATTATCGGTATGTAACTTCTTATACAGCGAAATTAGAGAAAAAAAAACAAAAAACCAAAAATTCGTCGATGCTTAAGAAAAAAAAAAAAAAAAAAAAAAAAAATGATAACGAAAATGAAAAAAAAAAAATCAATAATAATAATAATCATATAATAATAATGATAATATAAATAAAATAAAATAATTAAACATTGATCGAGATAAAAAGAAAATGTTCGAGTAACGCTTTGGAAAGCTAATGAAATTTTCGTGTTATTTTTTTCTTTTTTTTTGTCCACTGCGAAAACAACAAAAGAGAAGAAAAAAAAAAAAAAAGAAAACGTACGAGAAAAAATTACGAAAATTTCTTGCAAATTGCTAAATTATTTATTTGTTGCTCGTGAGCTATTATTGAGTAATCGTCAGGTGGCTCTATAGAAAGTTATGGCCTCCTATAGCTGCTGAAAATTGTAAATTTGCAGACCCATACGAGATAATAATACTAGATCAATATAGAAATAATTGAACGAAATTTATCGACGCCCTATACCTACCCACAGTCAGTGAAGGTGTATACAAGCGAATACAGGAATGAATTAGCGACAAGTCGAAAGAAGTGTCGGCATTTTTACCCCCCCCCCTTCGCACATTACTTCAGTGAAAAGTAAAATTTGTCATCAAATTAGGGAGAAAATATCCAATTTTGTTGTGTAAAAAATTGAAAAAAAAAAAAAAAAAAAAAATTGTTGCGTCAGTTTTGTATAGAAATTATATTGTGTAATTGGTGAATGTCTCATGTAAGTATAACTGCTTACTTGGAATTCCCGATAAACTTTATTTACGTATGCCTTGGGATTATCAGTTAATTATATTTAATAGTATAGATGAATTAATTATTACCCAACGTCATGATTTGACTCGTAAGGAAAAAATTAAAAATAAATGAAACAAAATGATGCAAAAGAAAAAGTAAAAATAACTGTAATTCGTGTAAACATGTTATTGAGCATCGAAAGCTGACGCATTTTTTCCGACATTAATGTCAGCTCTGCTTCTGGCTCGTCGCTTAATTGAGATATTTTCATTGAGATTAGCGAATAAAAATGTCTATGGTAGGGAATATTGTGGGATGACGAATTCGTTGATACCTATATTAAAAGCAGTGAACGAAATGAGGAAATAAAGATGTAATATTATAAATAGCAAGGGAAATTGAATGAGGTTTAAATTGATCGAGGTATTTAAATTGAGAAATGTAAATTATGCGGTAATTTTGTGATCGGTAATTATTTTGAAGACGGTAATACGAATTATTGATATTATTGATGAAAATAATATCGTTTAGCTGCTCTACCAGATGGGAGCCCGTACTTTAAACGCACAAATAGTTTTTAAGAATTTATGGAGTGAAGGTAAAAATAGTTTAACATCACGATGGAAAAGAATACCCAACGAAAGAGTAAAAAGATAAAAAGTAAAATAAAAAACAAAAAAAAAAAAAAAAACGAAAAAAAAAATATTACTAATTAAGGTCTGTTAATAATTACTTAGGCTATGATAATTTAGGTATGAATATACGCATCGGGCTATCAAGCCTCGATTACGGCGGCATTAACATCGATGAATTTTAACGAATTTGAAAAAAAAAAAAAAAAAAAAAAAAAAAAAAAGGAATAAGTAAAAATCTCAACGCTAGGTTTTATGGCATGAAAGGGTTTTCATTAGTACCAAAGCCACTAATATTTCTTCGATTTCGCTGACGGGTCGTCATAAATGCTGCACAAGACGACTCAATCGACTTTGGTACTCACAAAAACATTCATGCCAAAAAGCTTTGCAGCTAAATTAAGAAAATTTATAATTACGGTAACGGTATGTCGATATAAAGAGAAGAATTGGTTTGAAAAAATGAGAAGAAATAGAGCCTGAATATTACTCCCGCCGAAGAATATCGACTCCGTTCTTCTTTCTACATATATAAATATACTCTAGGGCGTCGATTTATTTTATTCGATTCGTATAAGAATCCAGGTACCATTAAAACGCGAGGGCTATTAAGTATTAACGCAGGTAGATCCAGAAGTGTAATCTGGTAATGAAAATATCAATGAAATGTTTCGCCGAATAATAAGTATTCACGTAAATAATATAATAGCTAAACTTTAGTGGTCTGCAAATTTACGAAATTTATTGCGCTCGTCAAAATTTCCATTTGGAGATACTAAGCTAGTATAAGGGTTTGAAGATTGGAAGTTGAAGGACTCGGTTGTATTATGTATCGAAAAATCAAATGTGTCTAATCTTGGCTCAAAGAAATCGCGTAATGTGTTACTTGTATCACGGTAAAATATGAAAAAAAAAAATAAAAATAAAAATAAAATAAAAAAAGAAACCACGAAGACTTGTCAAATGACGCAACTAGAATCTCTAGAAAAAAAGTAAAAATAAAAAACTAAATCGGTACACCTGACCCCCGGAAGCGACATTAAAGTTGTACGAATAATTCTTCCGCAATAAATTCTGCCACAGAAAAATAAGGAAAAGAAGAAAAAATAAAGAATAAAAAAAAAAAAAAAAAGCTCGTATCGGTTGCCTAGGTGTGTGAAATAACTATTTACGGTTTCGCAAAGAGGTAAACACTGCGAGTGTCACTTAGTTAGTTATAATTAATCGGTAATCGATTTGAAATCGTATTACTGCAGGCATCGATTCGTGCCTCAATCTGCACGATGATAATACTAACTAATCGCGCATAACGAAGCTAGTTATCGTAGTTGAAAATAGCAAGTCGTGGCTTTTACGATTAATATATAGTCGAAAAAAGATAAATACATACATACCTACCCCAAAAGATGAGAGAATGAAAAAAAAAAAAAAAAAAGAAATCAAATATTATGGTATTATTTACCACACGTCCCCTCAGCCCCAAACCCCTTGACCGTGGTCGTTGACGCGACTTAGAATTCAACCCAGCAAGCAATCCGTTGATTCAAAGAAGTACAAAGTTCACGAGGTGCCTTCAAAGAGCAGTTGTTAGTCGCTCCGGGTAATTCGCGCTTAAACAAAATTTCACCTTATAGTAAATAGGGGTAAATCTTCATATCTAGAATCACACATCAATCAAAAGTCGTATTATACCAAACGGTGGAGAGCGTAAGATATATCAATTAAATGAAAAATAATTAATGAATTATACTTAAATCTAATTGCGTATTTGCACACACCGCAAATTATCGTTTAGAAATGTATGTATATCACCACCGCTAACGCGATAAAGAAAAAAAAAAAAAAATTAAAAATTAAAAGAAAATTCTTTGAACCAAGATCAAGGCACAAAATTTAACTGCTATAGAATTGAACTGCAGTAGATCGATGATGGTAAAAGTGAGAATAATATTGAATAGAGATAACGAACGGTCAAGTAAGTACGGTTAATTGTTAAGGAAAATCTCAGGGGTGCTTTCGGGCACTAGGTAAGATAGGAAATAGAACAGACGGTTTGTGGAAGTAATAGATGGTTCCATGGGCCAAATTGCTAAAACTAAAATACTAATACACAAGATAATGTACTTGACTGAAGAACTTTAGGAACTTGGACCTCGACGACTTCGACACTGACGAGACGGAAATATCGTCAAAATATGACAAAAAAAAAAAAAGAACAAAAAATTCACAGAATCGTGGAATCTTGTCATGCAATTTGACCACAGAGCAACGGATATGAGGCACCCTGATCCGATGATCAGAGGCGATGTCAGGCGCGAAATACTTTCGAGAGTAATCGATTCGAATTTGGTTTAAGCCATTGGAAAAAAAAAAGAACCTAGGGAAAGAAAAGGCCGAATGGAAGCGTGGCAGTATACGATCGTCATTAAAGTTCTGAAATAATTCTGACAATTACATCCTGCCACCTCTTCATTCGGTCATATAATGTGCGAATAACAAAGAATCTTTATACTTGACGAAGAAAAGCGGTTGACGTCGAGCCGGCCGTTTGCCTTAGGTTGTCATAAGCTTAGCACAAGAACCATAAATACGCCACGAATGACAGTAACGATAATAATGACGAAAACGAAATTATAACACAGCTGGTAGACCGTAGGAACAAATTAAATTTTTCTTTTATTACTTCTTTGATCCCATAAAGCTGTTTTAAATCCCCCTATTTGAAAAAAAAAAAAACTTTTTTTTTCCATGTCCGTGTGTTGTTGTAAACCACAATTATTGTTGTTTAGTTTTTTTATGATAGTAAATAATATTTATCTCCAAACTATATTAATATAATATCTAATTAGCAATATTCATAGGTTTATTTTAATACGTGAAATACTTCGAATTATCACGTAAAATTTTGTCCCTCTCTTTGTTGCTGGCGTTGTTAATGCCATTGTTTTAATTAATTGTAGCAATTTTCATCGAGGCGATGGTTAATTATTATCCCCTCTTGAATTGCATGTATTGATTAATAAAATCGTCAAAAATGTAGGCCGCATATTCAAAATTCAGAAAAATGCATAAATAAATAATCGTTTATAGATACGAAATTTTAACAAACACGAAAATCAGAAGAAAAATAAGAAAAAAAAACAAAAAGATGTCAAGATTTTCGAAAAAATTTTTAGGCATGCTCCGTAACTTTACTTATAGCGTTGTGGACCGTTGTTGTGGACTGTTGCAACGTTTTGATCTTTTCTCGTATTCATTGGCCTGATGCAGGTGAGTCGCGTGATTCGCGTTTGTCTCTTTTTCGTTGGTAACGGTCCAATTCTTTTTCCGAAAAAATCAATTACGTAAAGAACTAGAAATGACTTTCCGACGACGAGGTAAGAATTGGTTTGCACAAATTTATCGACGTGTAAATTATGTCGAAATCGAAGCGGTCGGAAAAGTATATATATATAAGACGAAAGAGATGGATGGTCCAGCGAGAAGCAGAACAATGCGATCTGCGACAATCTGCGGTCGGGCATTCCCGTAATAATACTCTGTATGTGTCTCTTGTCTAATAACTAAATATTCTAACTAAATAAATGATAATTAACGAAGAAGAAAGAAAAAAAAAAAAAAATATATAATGAAAAGAAAAGAAAAGAAAAAAAAAAAAAAAAAAAGAAAAGAAAAAGAAAAATAGTAATCGTAGGCGCTTAGGCGCGGATCGTGCCGAATACCGTACGTTCCCTTCTTGATTTCAATGCGTGCTAGCCACATATAATATCCACATACCTATAATTCATAAAACTAAAACAGTATACTAAATGCGATAATATGCTACGTAATATTATCACGATATGTGTCAATGTTATTATCTATTATTACTATACCTACATCTAGTCAGAGTATCGCGCCGATGAGAAAATAAAAAAAGAAAAATAAAAAAAAAGTAAAAAAAAAAAGGTAAAAAAAAGTTAATGAAACCTAAATAAGACAGATGTTTAAGCATGTATAACTTATCCGTTATATAACATATAGAATTTAGATGCAATGCAAAATAGCTGATCGTACATTTTGCCGAGATGAAAAAAAAAAGTAAGTTAAAAGCCGGCTCCGCAATGGCTAATTATGAGGGCGGAGCAGGCAGGGAGAAAATGCGAAGGTTTTAATATTAAGTTAATTAATTAATTAATTGATTAATATTAAATTTTAAGCTAAATTCCATAGTCCTAATAATATAATATACAGACTCCTCTGTTCTTTTCGGGCGAATGTTGTAGTTAGTAAGTGTGATTAATACTATAAGTCTTATATAAGGTATATAAGCTATAAGTGTAACGCGTTAATTTTAACCTTTAACTATAGAAAATTGAATGAAAAAGAAAGGATAAACACCTAAGAGTAAAAGAAGAAGAAGAATAAAAAAAAAATAAAAAAATAAAAAAAAAAAGAATTTCGGATTTTTCGGCCATTATTACCAGATCAAAGTCGGCCGACGTAAGGCGTCGCGGGGCGTCCAGTTTCGACTTGTCCTAATGGACGTACCCCGCGACGTTTGACGGGGCGAGTAGCGCATAAAAGTCGTCGTAATTTAGGTTTATGACAATATAGCGTGTTTATTAATGATCGAGTTAAGTCAGACAGTGTGACGCTCTTCGGCGGAATGACGGAGTTGGGGACAAACGAGAATATAATAAATTTAACCACCGCAACTAAGAAGAATCTCCGATTGAACCGACCGCGGATCTATCTTGATGCGTAAACATCTAAACATCGTGCGTAACTCCAGCGTATCAAGGTCCGTCCGACGATCGGTAAGACGGCGTTTATTTGACGTTAAAAAAAAAAAAAAAAAAAAAATTGACTGATCTATTAATTAGTTGATATTCTCGTTTGTTGACTATTCGTATTCGCCGACATGCCTATAGTTACCATTATAGTATAAAAACAAAAAAACAAAAAAAAAAAAAAAAAAAATTAAAAAAAATATCTAAGCGTTAAGCCAACTATTCGGTAAGTGTCAGATTATTGTAAACTAGATGTTTTAAGAATTACTACTTAAAACTAATTCATATATATATACTATATATATGTATAAGAGGCGTAGATATAAACATATATAATTATTTAAGGGATAGGGGAGATTAGGCGTATTATATTAGGAATTTAAAGAGGCAAGGAGAATTAACGACTAGAAAATAATTAGTTCATATTATATAATAATAATAATAATAATAATATTAATATAATAATAATTAACGAATAGTAGCGCAATTGAGGTGACAACGAACCCACGACGCGGGTTCGAGATGTAACCTGGAGCCCGGGTCGCGGTCGTGCGTAGGTTAGTCTGCACAAACAATGCGATTGTTTATCTCATATACTATATATATATAATAAACAAAAAAAAAAAAAATATATGTAAGTATATCCACACCAATAAAACAACAAAGAAAGATTAAATCATACATAAAATGCGAGTTCTATCTGTCATCGTTATTATTAAGGATTATCGGAGTTTGGAAAGACTCTAAAATTAGAATTAAGATAAATATATTCATAAGTTATATATAAATAAATATATATATAAATATATACATAGTAGGTATAATATACTGACCGAGGGCGATTTACATAGAGAGAACTTAAAAAACTACTACCTTCCTTACTTACACACGTTACCCAAATGTCAATATGAATATATCCCTCCAAGGTGTCAAACCCGAGGCGTGCCACGTTTGCCAAAGATTTTCAAATTGTCCGTTCGATCAGATTTCCCGAACGGCGATCTCAAAACGATGTTTACACGGGTCCGTGGACTGGGAAACTTCTTCCCCGTTCCAAAAACGTTCCATATAACGGTTTTATCCGTCCGGTTGTCATTTTTTTACATTTACAAAAAAATGGTCATCTCGCTGGACGAACGTTTGGCCAAACTAGAGCGCTCCAAACTTTATTGTGAGATTGTCCTGATCGAAAGACGCGAATTTAATGGCAAGTCAAAGATCCCCAGAAGACAGTACCGTTGATTTTTGTTCGGGAAAAGCATAAGGGCACGAGTCGTTGCTAATAATCTGTAGAGCCAGCGTTTATTGCCGCCCTTTCCGCAGTCAGAAACGCGCCCGAGTCCGAGGCGGTCCGTGGCGATGGCGGGACGACGTAGGCTCGAAGGATCGCGATGTTGAAACACCAAAATTGGTGTGCTCCGGCCCGTTTGAACGTACAAAAATCTCGGTATAATTTTCTGGGGGTTCATCCAACCTTTGGCAAATTTAAACAATAACCGTTTTGTTCCCTTGGAGGAGCTGATAAGCGATTTACACCTAGATAATATGACGATAAGGTAAAATTTATAATCTCTATAGAGCAACGGGAAGTGGTTTTGGTAATCGGTTGTTAATAGAATTATTACGATCGCCATAATTGATTACAAAACATTTCAAATGTTTCCTAGTCATTGTGGTAGTTATAAGGCTCTGTATACCCGTAGGTGTGCTAACGATAAGTTAATCACGAGTTATCACCTTAATGATTAATGATTATTATTAGTGTGCTGTAAGTCGTAACCGTAACCGCAAGGTTTTACAATATTTAATGATAAATATAATAATATTATGATAATAACGTTACGATATAATAATAATAATAATATTAATAATAATAATAATAATAATAATAATAATAATAATAATAATAATAATAATAATAATAATATAGTAATCTCTGTACGCATAATGTTTTCTGATCTATCTGTAGGCAAGAGGACACAAGTGCAACTGTGTCGTGTGAAATATTTAAAAGAAAAAGAAAAAAGTAAAAAAAGAACAAAAAAAAAAAAAATTATATATATATACATAAATATATATGAAAAAAAATAAATAAATAATAATAATAATAATAAATAAATAAATAAATAAATAAAAGAACTTAAGCAACGTAAAGACGTTACCTGGGATTACCTGTCAGAAACTACTGTAACAATGATGAAAAAAAAACCCTTGAACCCTCGTTAGAGATAGGGCACGGTGTACTCAGAGTGCCCCCTAGAGAATCTGTTAAATTATGGTTAACTTATTATATTGCATTAAACTAATCTGTAATAATAAATATTCGAGTAAGTCTAACTGAGTCTTTATTCACTTGACAATTTTATTGTTTCCCACACCCCTATCCACGTCACTTGTTCTGAAATTCTATACTCAACATAGCTTAATTTAATTTAATTTAATTTAATTGTTAAATTCCTGCAATTTTTGTGACCCAGAATATGATGCTATTTAAAAACAATAATCTTCAGTTGTAGATTATCGAAATAAACTTACCTTTGGAATCAGATGTTCGAGAAGTCTCACGTGTGTAGCGAAAATTAAATCATTGATGAATGCATGCACAATAATTAAAGACATAGATAATTGGATTTTGGTAAATTTATTCATTCTGCGTCTTATTTTACTAATTTTTTGTTTTCCATGAAGTGAAAAACCACCCTTAAATTTGACATACAAGTTCTGCAACACAGGACTAGAAGATTTCTTTTCAGAAAAACGACTTGTCCATCTCAGTATTGAGAGAACAATTGCGATACATCCCTGCTCTACCAAGCTGTGTACTGAATCCGTTATTTCTGGGGAAAAAGGACGTCGGTACACTGTGTATCGTTGGAGAATACCACCCATAGTCCATCGACGTGCTTCGATAGCAAGGATGAGGGAGCGTACAATCGTCCTGGCGATAGCCCTGGAATACCCCTGCAATTTTACAAAATCCTATGTATCTCATTGAAACAGGAAATATATTACTTAATTTGATTTCTTTTTAAGATATCGTGATTGAATTACCACTTAGTAATTATTTTATGAAAGATTCTCACTCCTTGAGGGCCTAGAAAAGCTTGAAAGTAAATATATCATCCAATAAAAAAGAGATAATCGTCGGGTGACTCCCTATGCAAGCTAGAGACGTCGTTGCATCGCTTTGAACATGCAGCACGCGTGCCTAGTGCAAGATTCTAGCTTTTCAGTTTAGGAATGCTGTTACGGCAACTGATAGTAAATACGACCTATTAATAACCTGTTGATTCTCCGACTATCGGGATGGGCGACTCTCAGTTTGTAGTTCGTACGCTGTATACGTCGTATAGTATGTATAGCGGGCGAGCACATTTACATTTAAGAGTGATCGTTAAGTCGTAACATAATGTCGATAAAAAGAAGACTTTAAAGTATGGGAAAGAATTTATTCAACGAAAAATACGCATTGACCCGCAATAGATATCACTAAAAGTGATAACCTATTTACCTTGCTATTCAAGGAAACTTATTTATCAATTCTTATGGCGTACATGAGTAGACAGTGGACGTAAATACATTACGTCACGTTGCTAAAACTGATAACAAAATGAATATATAAAATTGAAATGAGAACAAGCAAGCCAGAGTTGTATATTGTCCATCACTCGTAACGGACCACACGAGAACTTGTGATATTTAGTCAAATATAATAATCGTTCAAATATGACTTGCAAAGTGTTATTTTTATTGTGCTTCATGCCGGCTCTGATAATTGCATTCAGAAGAAGCCCACAACCCGATGATGAAGATTTCACGTTGGTATTCTTCTGTGGAGTTATGGATCCTTATAACGTGTTCAGATCAAGGCTTGTGAGAGTAAAACCGGCACCGAATATTGTGATCACCGATGCAGGTATTGTGAACATCCGAAATTCCGTCTTCAAGGAATGTGGAGGAACTCTGACGCTATCAATGGCTGATAACAGGCTGGCTAACCTGACTGGGAAAAGGCTCGAAGGTCTGCGGAACTTGACAGTGCTGAACTTCTTCAATAATGTTATTGACCACGTTGCGGACGGAACCTTCGACGGGTTACCATATTTGCAAGAATTGGAATTGAGCTACAATCGCTTGAACGGACTTGACGCTGGCGTTCGAAATGGGCTGAGGGAGCTACGGAAATTACATCTCAGCCAGAATCCGATTCATCTTATAGAGAATGGATTCTCAGGACTGGCGAGACTTGAGCTTTTGGAACTAACTGGCGCAAATATTTCGACTATACCTTACGGCAGCTTCAACGGACTGGGTAATCTCCAACGGTTGGACCTCTCGAGCAATAAATTGACCAGTGTTTCGGAGCCCAATTTTGAAGTATTGACGCAATTGGAAGAGCTCGATCTTTCGATGAATGGGATTTCACTTATTTCAAAAGACACGTTCAAAGGACTTGTAAATTTGAAAAGTTTGTGGTTGAATGAGAACCGGATCGAGTCCCTGCCACCCTTCGATATTTTCGAGTCGATTTCAAACTTAAGTAATCTGTACTTGCATAAAAATCCACTTCAGTTTTTAGATGTAATAGTTTTTAAGAATATGCAAAGTGTCGTCATAGAGCCCGGATTCATTATCGACTTATCACAAACGGTTAGAAAAAACTTTGCAAATGCCACATCTACCTCGTATCAGTGCAGTCGACTATACAGTCTGGTTAAATCGAGAAATTTCGATGCAGAAACGATTCGCTCAAACTCTGAGAATGCAACATACCTATATACGGAGAGTGAGGCTAGTAACTATTACGCACCTTACTACTGCGTGGTATTATCCATATAAAAACATAAGTATGGTCTCGATTAATCGAATTTCGTACTTAATCAAAAACTGTATAAAAATAGACGCTGATTGAAAAGTTTGATAAAAAAATAGAACACATCATAGCTCTGATTTAAGAGTATGTGAGACAGTAAACAGAGTAAAATATTCAGAGATTACCTATTTTTTAAATTCCCGCACATTGAATTCCACCGGGAACTATCTAGCTCTTGAAATGATAATTGATTCAACTTTAACCCCATAAAATCGATTTCCGAAGTTTCAAATTTGTGACAGCGAAATTTCAAAAGATAGCGGATTTTAATTTTCCAAATTTTCATCAGACGTAACTATCGTAAGATTCGAATTTCAGTTTGATACCTAGATATTCTCTAAAGTCTAGAAGCTACTTAATCCTAGTTCTAGAATTATTATCATAATACTCATATGTTGATTAAATGTGTAAATTTTTGTAACTATCATTATATTTTTCTTAGATAAGTCTAGTCTATGCCAGAATTCTATAACTCTAAATTAAGCTCGAACCCAAGACCACCTTGGTGCTCTCTAAATCTGAATCAGTGAAAACTACTGACCAATCAGTGAATATTCACTGGTTTCCAGTTATAAGTCGGTCACTGATTGGATCAGTGACGCATACATCTGTTATCTTGAAAACACTGCAAGCAGAGTGTAGGTAAGCTTAATTCGAACGGCTTGTTTAAAATAATTTTCTCACGTGAATTCATGGATATGAATTGACCCAGAACCCACGAGCCACCTTGAATGGGCATATTCCTTGTCGAATTCTAAGACTAAAATTCCTTAGCGAAAAAGTCCGCAGATTAACGGTAAAAAAAAAAAAAAGTTAGAAGTAACACCCGTTATCCGTTATGTATCAATAAAAAAGGAAACTGTCTAGCCAAATCGTCAGACATACGACGGAGGGCACAGCCCCAATTGTTCAATTTGAGCCGGCACTATCTCGGCCAGTGTTAGGCTCTCTGAATGGTCGACTAAGATATTTAATAACTCGGACACCGTTAATCTGCGGACTTTTTCGCTAAGGAATTTTAGTCTTAGAATTCGACAAGGAATATGCCCATTCAAGGTGGCTCGTGGGTTCTGGGTCACCCATTATTTACAAGGAAAATGATGTAATGGTATAACAAAAATTTTGGTGATCGCTGACCGCAACAGTTGATAGTGAAATGTATAATATTGATTATTACAAAATTTCTCCGTTCAGTAATCATTGAAAAGTTTTTTTTCTCATTTATGTATTTATTTCATCGTAATTAATATCGAGGTTAATATGGAGTAAAATAATAGTACCTACGTAGCTTGCTGTGTAAAATTGGTACGTGTACGGTGTATGTCTATACAGTAACCCGTTAAATGTGAGATAAATGGCCAGTCTGTGGACAATGTGTAACGAAATGGAAAAAAAAGAACAGAGGTCGAGAAATGTGAAAAACGTCCATACTTAATACATTAATTATTGCTGCTGGCTTACATTAATTTGTTATCTCCATAGTCGTCAATATTATTTTTTAAATTATGTATAATATGATTCGTCAATGCTATGAACCCGTTATCTGTGTTCATGATATTCGTTACTTACTTTCATACATAACGTGTAATGTGTAGTATAAAGAGATGCTGAATAAAAAAAACTATAAGCTAATAAAAATTGAATTACAATGATCGTTTATGTTGTGATCAAAAAAACACTCACCCTTAATCAACGATAACACTTGTGACACTAAATTATTCAATTATATCAGATCATACAATTGAAAAGTAGTCCAAATCTACAGGAAAGTGAAAAAAAATTCGACAATAATTTCCTGAATGCTGAATTTCAATCTAGCAACGGTACAAAATATTCAATCCACTCTATAAACGCATTATGCAGGGGGAAATTATCGCTCAATAGAATACATTACAATGCAGTGGTTTCGCCATAAAGAATGAATAATTCGTTGAGGAAGACGCCTTGGTCAATCAAACTCGAGAGCTAATTGGATTCAACTCTTTTGCAATCGTATGGCTCTTGATAGTCACTACTGCTACATTTAAATTGGCCTTCAAGGGAGTCAAATTTCGTCACGAGGGAATTTCCGACTCTAAATCCTGGTTCAATGGTGACATTTTTCATAAGGGCGAACATGGAAAGTTCTGCACTGGAGAAATTGTTGCTATTTAGAAACAGGGACGAAAGATTTTCCAAGCCTTCGAAGGCGCCAGTCTGCAGTCTTGTCAGTTGATTCCCATTGAGCCATAGCGAATCGAGGTTCTTCAGATGCTTGAAAACACCGGATGGTATTGCAGAGATATAATTTCTGCCAAGATCCAATTCGTTCACTTCACCAAGGTTACGGAATACATCGACATTCAAAGTGGACAGCATATTCCTCGATAAATAGAGAAGATCCAGGTGTGGTATGCCATTAAAAGTTCCAACGGGAATTCTGGTGATTCCGTTCGCATCGAGAGCTAAGGTTTCCAGGTGTTTCAATCCCTTGAACATGTGTCTTTTGAGGGAAATGCTGTTGTTTGTCAGATACAGCTCGTGTAAATTCAGCAGTCCTTTCCAGGTACCAGGATGAAAGTTTGTAAGGTGGTTGTAGTCTAGCAGCAGCGTCTCCAAATTATTCAACCTGGACAGACCACCGTCTTCTATGTCAGTGATCGAGTTATTGCACAGATCCAAGTAAGTCAGTTGATCCATCACTTGGCAAAAGTTTCTTCTTATTTTCGCCAGCTTATTATCTCTTAGGTAAAGCGACGAGGCATTTTTTACTTCCGTAAAAGCATTATCCGATATTTCAGTGATACCAAGATTCTCCAAGTGCAACTCTATGTCGTCTATTGTCTGGACAGCGTTCACATCTACGAAAGCAACGCTAAGAAGTTTGCTACCGTCCATACAGACGTACAGGTTGTTATAAACCTGGCATTCGGTACTCTCTGCAAAACTACCGGCGATTAAATTAAACGACAAAAGACAGAGTATCACGAGAGAAGACATGGCGCCGCAAACGCTCAGGATGCACTGAACTCACATGGTTCTTCTGTTTCCACATATAGATACACGGAGACAACAGACATCTCTGACATATGGGTTGCTCAAGAGATACGCCAGAAGACATCACATAAATATAATGGCTATAGCGTGTGTGTTATAACTCGAAACATTAGTTGCACGCTGTTCCATGGGAGAAAATCAGTTATTTCGAGTCCTGCACATTAAAAGTTGTAGAGAGTATATTGCACCTTCTATCGGCTAGCTGCTAAGGAGATAACAACTTTTAAGATAAAGTGTCACTAGCCTACTTCACATTTATCGTGTACTTTAAATTTCAAAGTATCGCTTATCACACATCGTTTTCTTTCGTCATGGGATTTCTTAAAAAAATCCACTGCATATGGTGGCCCACTTTTAGTGTCATTTAATTGTTTACTAATGCCAACGATACATTCTTAGTCTCAGTTATCAATTATCGTTATCATTTCTATAAAGTTATTTCATCTCTGCGAGATGGTACCGAATTATAACAATGAGAAGGGACTATAGACGTATATCGGTATACATGTAGCTCTAAAAATAAGTAATTTATTGAGAGTCTTGTATCAATTATATTTATAGATACAAAAATGTGAACGCAAGATAGAAGCCGTCCGAGTGCATTGATCGTCACGGTTTCTTGCCAGCGAAACACTTCCATTGTCTCACCACATATACCCAAGCAAACATCTAAATAATAGCCAAATCTACCTAATATAAAATTAATAAGCAGATTACTTATTCATAGCGAGAAGACATTTTTGGAATCAAATAAATTTCATAAAATCGCATGTGAAAAAACGCCGAAATCAAGTGTTTCTTGATTTGATAAAAAAAAAAAAAAAAAAATGTTCATATCAAGAAATAAGAACCTATTCTACAATATTGGGGCCTTTCAGGTATGAATACATTCTGAAATATTCGTCCTGACGTCTAAGTATCCAAGTGACGAAAAGTCGAGGATGACGAAGAAAATTGTTGACTTACTCGGGTACATAAAGCGCATCGGCAGATTACAGGTGCGATAAACTTCACCGGTACTAGGTCCTGGTGGTTTGGAAGGTTCTTCTGTAGGGATCTGCGCCCGGTCTTCGTTGCAAGAATACGGAAGTTCGGGCATTTCTCAATTAGCGTAAAATTAAGATAGAGATAGACCAGGCACTGCGAAGAGGACGTTGACCTGTGGAGTCCACCAGATTAAAAGTACAATTTTCTCAAAAATTATTACAAAGAATTCACGTTGCGTCGCGGAAGCTATAACCGACCGCGGACACGTGAGCGTTGTCTTGTCGCCGTGGAAACCAAGTTGTTGTTATTATCGACCATATTTCCTTCTGAAGGTATTTTTTTATTCTCTCTTCGAGATCATTCGCAAATTGCAACTTATAGTACGATTAGTTTTTAAGATAGAATCAATGAAATTTTTATAACAAGTTAAAATTCATAAAATTATTGGAATTCTGTTGGGAAGATTTTCGTTAAAGAGTTAAAAGTTAAAACCTTTTCATATATATACATAATTCACTAAGATCGAGAATTAATTCTTCAAACAACTTTGTCTCATGTCCAAGAAATTGGATTGTCATACTGGTATGCGCAACGAGTTGCATATATTAAGGCGTAAAACTGCATTGGTTATTATTTCCCTTGTTTACTCATTATACATAAAGACTCGTTTTATCTGAAGCATTATCAAGCTTTATTTCGAACATATTTTATCAAAAATGGAGACAAAATAGATAATATTTTATTTCTACTACGAAAACATTCCTGCTGATTGATAAACTGTCTATATATGAGATTGAGTTAGACCTAAGCTCGATAAACTAATATAGTTTAATGCAAGTGCAAAATAGGTCAAGTTTTCTTTTAATAAGTTCGGCAGAATTCGATTTTACCAACAAGTTCTGTTGAATTCGTAAGAGATATATATAAATCTACCCCTGGTTTACCGCAACTTGTATTACACATGATTCGCGATTGCGCAGAAGATCCTTGCACATGGCGACGACGATCTACCGTGTGTCTGTTCGCGCTTAGCATAAGCATTAAGCATTATAAGCATCAGCATCAGCATCAGCAGCAGCAGCCCCATCAAATCCCCGATGGACGTGTATTATATATTCATCGAAAAAAGGAACAATAATAAAATACGCGTTAAGTTCTGAACGCGTTGAAGTGATTTATTCCGAGTTTAAATACCGGATAGAAATAATGACTTTTAACCTGCGGATTTTTCGGAGCTATAATATTATGATACCGTCTACAAAAAATACACGAGATACGTGATGCGGGATTGATAACAGTATTCCGAGAAGAGAAGAGTTCATGTAGCTGAAAGAAAAATAAAAAGTAAAAAAAAATAAATAAATAACTTAAAAGTATTTATTATTTCTCGCTGTATTTGCGCAGCGCAAAATGCAGCAACAAGGAACTCCAAAGTTTCTAAAATTCCATCAAAGCAGTGTCAGAAGCGTTGCATTTAGTCCACGGGTATGTATTAATATTATGTCACAACATTGCACACTATAATTATACTTTTTCAAACTACAAATATAGTAGTCGATGAATTATTATTACCGGTATTAATTAAATTACTAAAATTACAAAAATCTATTTAATTATCTACATTCATCAAAACAACATTAATTAATATACTTTCGTCAATATTTATTTTTATAAACGATAATATAATAACAATGTGTGTGTGTGTGTGTGTGTTACCAAATTGTAAAACATACCTACTATACGTTCATGTGGTTCTTATTTGTATTCAATGAATTCCTATTATCAAAATTATTGTCAAAATACATATAACTAACTATAACGCATTATTATTTACAGGACAGATATTTATTCTGCTCCGGTGGACACGATGGTAAAGTTAATCTGTATACAGCTTTACGGATGGAGTTGCTTATGTGTTATCAAATCACAAGAATGACTCTTGCCAAAAATATCAACGCTGTCAGGTTTACTTCGGATGGTTCAAGGGTAATATGATCAAAGATTACAAATTTATATTACCAAACTGAACAACAGCATTATAATCACCTACTCAAATTTTTATTATTGTTATTATTTTACTTTATTTTTATTGCAATTTTTTTTTTTTTTTTTTTTTAATAACTGTGTGTTTATCTTTCAGATATTGGCTGCAACAACTGCGAGAAAACTTGTGGTAGTCGACGTTGAGAGAGGTGAACAACTTCTGGCTTATGACAACTGCGCATTTAGCGGTAGAGACAGAACTGGGTTAGCCACTGACCCGTCCAGTCCAAACATGGCTGTTGCAGTTTCTGTTAACGGCAAAGGACTCACTTTGTTGGACTTGAGGATGCCTTTACCTCTAGATTACGTTTATGATGTATATTACTATTTTTCTATATCATTTATGATGTGTCGCACTAGTTTTTTTAATGAAAATTTCATATATTTTATTCTTATAGTTACGATACTATATACAGAGTTATTGAAAGCTTGAAATATTAGAGAAGTAATAGAAAAGTAACGGAATTTGATGAAAAAACTGTAATTTTAAACATTGCGATCACATATTTTGAAATAATTCTATAAATCATCCATAGCTTTTGTATAGGATCTAATTTCTCATCTCATAATCGGGATAAACATTAGGAATCTTCGCCTTGTAGAAATTTAGAAAGATTGGATAATTTTGAATGTGAAATCTTGTAACAACTCGATATATATATATATATATATCAATAATTCAGTTTTGTCACAGTAATTCTTGAGTCAAAACTCATTCCATCTTTACATCAACAAATCGAATTCAATTTCACTTGAATTTTTGCTGTTTATTTCGCAGTTGCATGGCTCAGTGATAAGGGATGTTTGTTTTTTGCACTCATCTTGGCCATGGCAAAGTTCCATTTTAACTGGAGGTACAGATGGAACGTGCAAAGTATCTTCGTTGGATGGTCGAGTATTGCACGCTTTTCAAACTGGCCATACTGTTAATTCAGTTTGTGTTACTCCTGAGCGATTTAGTCGAGGTTCTGAAGACGGTTTTTACAGTGAGTATGATATACAAGTAGATTTAATTCATCCTTCATTCATTTTTTACTTGAATCGATATTTTGATCAAATATTATAATTCTTTAAATTTCAATCCCTTAATTAATAAATCGACAAAGCTGAAGATATCTGCTGCCGTAAACCAAAATGCATTCATTTCTATTTTGTTCATACTTGGTTTTAAGAATTATCAATGAAAGTGTAAAATTCGATTAGACTTTGATGACGACCCTTAAATCCTTCACAATATCAATAAATTTAAACATTCATTTTTCTTCTCTCACCTGAAGAGGAATAAGGAAAATATTTGATTGAAAGGCTTGATCATGAGCGGAGGAGATCTGATTTCTGCATACGTACCGGACACCGGTATCCAGGAACACCTTAAAGAACACAAGGATTGTCCAGTATGGAAACTGAGATATACATCAAACGGAAGTACTTTGTATTCTGTCTGCGATGGGGGGATCTTAAGACGGTACAGACGATATCCTGACCATCACGAGTTCCTTGGTGAAGTCTATCGACATAAGGGCGACATCCAAGACTTTGATTTGTCTCCCTATGACGAATGTATCCTTGTCAAAAATACATTAATTTTAATCTTATCATGTTTTCTATTCAATGATTCAATCATAAGAAGTTTTCATTCAATTATTACCTTTTTTTGTTTATTCCTAAGTTCTCCAATATGTTCATATCACTATTCTTTCATTTTGTGTATTCGCTGATTTGACTTTGCAGCCTAATCAAAAGTCTATACCATATTTCATGTTTTACATTTATATTACTTTGAAAATCTAATATTAAGAATCTAAGAGTGGCCATAAAAGTTGAGATTCCTGCATAGCCTGATAATGTCAGGGAGCTTTTTATAGACTAGAAAAGTCATGGAACTTTGCCTTGAATTATGTTTTTTCTTTTGTTAAGTTCCTGTTTATAAAGGCATATGCAAAAATCTCAAATTCAATGCCTTCGGGAGGTTTAGACGTAAAAAATGATCAAGCATTGAGTCTGATTCTGGATTACGAAGGCTGCGAGAACCATAGAATTTGGAATCTCATTTTTTATGACTGACTTAGAATCTCTATTTTATTTTATAATATGATCCTTAACACGATGTGCAGACATAGTAACAGCCTCGAAAGACCGGAGTGTTGGTGTTCTTTTGTTGGGTCCACCAAACCACGGTTTTACTGAATACATGGAGCTAACATGATGATATAAAGTATTTGAATCCGTCCTAAATTTATCTGATTAGCGCCTTAAATCTGGGTAATTATTGTGTAGTAAGAAAATTAAATATACATAATATGATTTTTCAAGCAAGTCCATAAAAACTGACAATTATCCCGAAGGCCTATTATATCATTCAGAGACAATTGTCACTTGTGATACATTATTCATTCTGTAAAATTTGATTATTTTAAAGTGATTATCAAGAGCCTGAATAAGTTCCGTTCTAATGCAGTGACAAATGCAAATATTAAATGACAATCTTTAATCCTGAAATCGAAATCGAAATAATTACTATTCAAACACGATTCAAGGAACTGAAAAATCATCCAAATACGAAGTATCGTATGTTTTATTTTTGCATTTTTAATTCATTCATACATTTTAATCATTTTAAAATAAGATGAAAATAATTACATCTCGTTAATGTATCATCAGAAAATATTGTTATTAAATTTCGATAAAATTCATGTCTCACATTCATTTGATCCGGGAATAATCTCCGCGCTGTAGGTAGTCGGAATTGATTATTCAATGAGAATAATTTTTCAGATTGGGAACTGAATTCGAATTTGATCATCTACGCCGAATGAGTTTGAAAAGTTTTTTGAAAATTCGTCCAAATTCCGTCTCATAAACAACAAAAATTATGACCGTATAAATGTAGTTGAATATAATTGTTATTGAGATGCACTGGTTTCATTTCGGTCGCATGTATTATAAATATCATTATACTAGGGTAGAATATTAAGTCGTGGTTATCGTTAATATTGATGTCCGCTGCGCTATATATAAGACAACTTGTAAAATCCTTCTCCTTTTTTTTTTTTTTTTTTTTTTTATTCCAATTATATAATTCAGGTTTAAATTATTTCTATTTCATAAATTCGTTTTACAAATATCAGGCTGTTAGATAAAATTGTATTTATTTTATTCAAAGATATAAATAATCGTTCATTTTTTGTCTATTAGTCATAAATAAGGACTGTTTGGCATTCTAGTTTTCAAAATTTCTTACCCGCATCTAAATTGAGTTGTTTTACATTTGGATGATGTATATTTTTTCAAATTCTCATAATCCACCCTATATAACATCGCTGCCAGTGGCGGACACGATAAAGAATCCAATAGTTAGTTAAAATAATAAAACTCCGAAAACGGCATACACCTACGATCCATGATAATAATAATAATGTCTATGTATGTGTATGTGCGCGTATGTATAATGGAACAGGTGCAGATGATATAGACCGATAAATTTCGGTCAAAATCGTAAAAAAAAAAAAAAAAAAACTAAAAAAAAAAAAAAATGAATGAATAAATAAATAAATAAACAGATGTACTTTATTTTATTAAAAATACTGTTATCACAGACAAATTTTATATAACGCTTTAATCTCTGTTCATGAAAAATGTAAATTATCAATCGTACGCAATAAAATGATACGTGATACGAATCTCGATTTCTTTATTCACTGGATTCCCTTTCACCCTTCATTTTAAATTTCAATCATGATGCGATCGGGCGAAGAATCGCAAAGTCTGTAAGTCTGATAATCTGGTTTTGTACTGTGTCACACACAAGACCCAAAACAATTTATAATTTCATCATTTAAAATTCAAAATTTATAATCATTTCAACTTTTTTATTTCCATGATCGAACTTCGATCATATAATCGAATATTGAGTCTGTTTTAAGTATAATGCTTAGTGCATTACTCGTGCAAAGGTCGATTGAACTTATGTATTGTATGTATGATTTATCATTCAAGGTAGCTTGTCGATAAGAGTTCGTAACTGTTTTCAGTTCGTCAATACACATAATGTTTTCTTATTATTTCGAAAAAAAAAAAAAAAAAAAAAAAAAAATGTGAAACATTCGATTCCATAATTCCCAAGGTTCTAAAATATTTTCCTCCTCATTGTTATCCATCGAATGATTGAAATTTAACATTAATTGTTCCACATTGGTATCCGGACTCATTGACCATACTAAAAAAAAAAAAAAAAAAAACTCGCTATTATCACCGCGACGTTCCCGTCGTGAGAGCCGGAAATTAAAATGAAACTGACAATTCTCTGCTAGACAAAGCCTGAAGGAGGATCGAGTTAACGTCGAATACATGTCAAAGTTAACATGGCTTGTGTTCGCTCTGCGGTTTCCGTTGCCGAAGAACTCTTTAATTAATTCCACTAAATTACAGAGTGAAAGAGTTTCAAACTTTTCAGGTATAATTTGAGAACAGGCGAAAATAGTTAGTCATTGCTGGACGAAATGAACGAATTTTAGTTTTTCTATAGAGCGAAAAGAGCACAGATATTTTCATCTCGATAAATTTTATCGAAAAATTAAGATAAAATTAAGCCATGGCGAGATTTCAACTCGCTTTTGAATGTCTGAGTCTGACCGATGATAAAGCATGCCATAGGGGTCTGTCTCGTCATTCAATTCATCGCTCATGAAAAGATAAAATTTATAAAGAACGTCACATGTCTATTCGTAACGTATCTAATGTCTAATGACTGCAGCGATTGCGTTATAAATTCTCTTTGAAAAAAATCTTACAATAAGAATAGATAATATGCTCTTGAATATTAACATCTTGCAATTTATAAGCGGATTACTATACTACGCGGTAGCTATAGTTGAATGAAAATTTCATCGCTCAGAAAAAGAGAATATATTATGTAAGTTCACGCGTCGACACGCTCGTGTAAAGCATCATTAAGTAATAAAGCTGCGATCAATTTACCTACTACAATTTAAGTTCTACGATGTATGTACACAAAAGGCTGCTTGAAAGCCATCAAGTAATTTAAAAGCAGTTTTCCAAGCTACGCAATCTGGTGCACTAGCATTGCCCCTTTCTTGCATGATAACTTTAGTCGGTCTCTCGAGGTTGTTAACCACGAATGCTGAAATTATCATTTTATCCCCACTAATTAGTACGTGCTAATCGCTCCGAGGAAGTGAAGTAACCGCCGTTCGTAATGATATGCGTAGTATACATTGATAGTCATACGGGCCTCAGCCTAGCCTCTTGAGTTTGCCAGCTGCTGCCCACCTATCAACATTCGCAGTATGTATATTTGTTGTACATATTATGTGGTATTCTTGCGGTCAATGATCGCGAAATATTTGCTAGTTCGACACTTTTGCGTAAATTTTATTCCTTCATTGAATAAACGGAAGCTATTGCTACTTCATAATACGTTATTCTATATATAAGATTCTTGTCCGCCGCATAAGTTATATTGTCGCGATTTCAATTTTCGCATATTTGTCAGGTGCAGGAGTAGATATTAATTAGTTTTAGGCTGATATATCAAAGAGGATAAAGCGGATGGAAACATATGTTTTATAATTGATAGTTAATAGTTATTCTGTATGTCCCCACCAATGCATATGTCTCGTGCGGCAAGACCTGCGGGCTTCGTAAAACTCGAGTGAAGTATAATAAAAATATACTGCCGCCACAGTAGCTTCCAGTTGTGGTCTGGAATACCGGCAACAAACTGCCGCTGGTTATTTATACTGATAGGATAAGCTGGTTGACTACAATTGATAAGCTCGTACTAAGGCAGGATGCGTAAGTGAAAATTATTATAATATAATACAGAAAATAAATATATATATGTGCCATTAGGGTGCTTTTTTTGAAACGACTATTTTTTTTTGCAACTGCCCATGGAAAATCTTGTTGTAGACGTAGCATGTGAAAATTACGAATTTTTCTTTAGTCGCGCACAACTCAGCCGCATTTCAATGGATTGTTCTCATCCAAGACTCATTTGACAGAGAATTTAGTGTTCTTCAAAAGTGTCCAAGATAGTTTGACTGACTTGAAAATATTGAACTTGACATTTTGATGGAATTTTATATTTAAAAAAATCAAAGTCCTTATATCTTTTGAAATACTGGTTTGAGAGACTTTATGTACTGGACTTTTTTTTGTAGAGAAATAAATTTCCTATAAAATTGTTTTGAAGTTTTTTTCTCCAAGTCCAACTGTTTATTCGCCCACAGCGAGAAAGAAGAATTATGCATAAAATCGACTTTGGAGGCTCACACGAGACGGCGGTTGAAACCACAGCCAAACTACCAATGGCACTTTTGAAAAACACTAAATTCTCTGTAAAATGAATCTTGGATGAGAACAATCCATTGAAATGCGGCTGAGTTTTGGGCGGCGAAAGAAAAAGTCGTAATGTTTACATGCTTTTAGCATGGGAAAACTTAAAAAGAAAAGTGCGAGTGCTGGAATTGGAATGAAGAGCTAAAAATTGGACAGGATTCCCTTTTCGACGTCTACAACAAGATTTTCAATGGGGAGTTGCAAAAAAAAACTAGTCGTTTCAAAAAAACCACCCTAATGTGCCATTTTATATTTCAAGTGAAAACAGTGGATCTAGAAAGTCCAGGATATTATTTATAGTATAATTAGTGTTGATGGGGTTGATCAACGAAGCTCGTACTACCCTGTCAACGTATCCTCCAAGCTAAAATTTCGTGGAAATATGGTGCAAATTTCACCTGTGGGAACTCGAAGCTTTCTGTCAAAGCTTCATTCTGGGCTTTCAATATGAACGAGGTACCTATATGAATATGAGGCCTTTGCGCGTCATAATCTCGGTGAAGAGGAGGTACTGTTGGGGAGGAGTACGTTATGTTTATAATATACGTGGTGCTGATATGACGCCCGACGTAATTGCCGGTTATTAAATATTTATTTTAAATCGTGATCGTAGTCGCGGTAGTTATGGGCGTAAACTACCCCGGGGTAATGAGAGAGTAATGAATCAGGCTGATTAATGCCTAGAGACAAGTTGAGGCTATGAGATGACTTGGATACAAAGAGTTATAAGGGTTGAAAAATAAAGAAGAAAATTAGGTCAGACTATGAGGTTTAGAAACCCTATCAATCTTTGTGTTAGATGATTGTAATTATTGTTTTTTTTTTTCAAATAATTATATATATTGGTTTGTGTACCGATATATCTTTGTAACAATGAGATTTTCAACTTTGAAGACTCACTCTAGCCTTCGATAAGTTTTCAATTAAATTTTCTTTTATCGTCGTTAATTGGAAGACTTCAATTATTATTTGAGAAAACCTCGCGTTTATATATTACAATCGAGTTGATCAAAGTATAGACATATATTTTTTCGAATACCCGATATAGACGCATCGCTACAGAAATTTTTTCTAGCGAAACGAATGCTGTTACGAATAATAATTAACCTCGAGAATTCGATTCCAATTTATACTCGTTTCTCACTTATCGAATGAACAAAAGCTTTTCACTATACCAAAATCGTTTTCGGTTAGTTACATCTTTTCATCAAAATACGAATTAAATAGTTATCAAGGGGAGCTCGACGGTTGACTTCATGTAGAGTAATAAAATCACATCGATCTAATTACACCCTTTCATCGACCGAGCTATTTTCAATCTCTCAAGGTAAACCTGAGGTAAACCAGGTCAAGATTTTGATAACCAAATGAATTTTTTTCCACATCTTTTTTTTATCACAAAATATCCTTCACAGATTAGTCAATTTTTCTACTAAATTGAAAACACAAATTGTTCTGGTTTGGTAATTACAGGGGGAAGTAACTTGTGATTCAAATGAAATGATGCAAGTTTCGCATTAGGACGAGGGTTTGTTGCGCACTCAACCGTTATTATACGATTTTACACCGATGAACTGCATCGTGCGTCACAAGGACGCTGACATGAGCTTTCCGCTGAGATGCGTTGCAGTGGAAAACGAAAGGGTCTTTGGTGACATAGTCGTCACACAGCAAAGTGCGAGATTCATCTCCCAAGCTGTAACCTACCCTGAAGATGTTTTTCCGGTCTTCAGACACAAGGCTCGAAATCAAGCTCACGAGATACTCGAGGCACCAGATTTCATGGCCATGAATAGAAGACGTTTGCTCCGTCACCGAAGAAGCGTTCCAGCACTGTCTGAAACTAACAAGAATCGTCCAGTGCTCAGGAGATTCAAATCTGAAGAAGATAGTTCAAACAGCAATCACCTACTTGTCGACAACGAAGTTCTGCCGACCGCAAGACAGACGAAGCAGCATAAGGTTTGTAATCATTATCTTGTATTTCCTACTGCATGGTATAGCTATATGGATAATGGCTATATATAAGTAGGTATATAATAATACAATATAACGTAATTTGATATCGCGTTTTCTCCTTGGTTCTTTCTTCGGACTTGAAACTGGTATCAATTTTACATTTGTTTTCTCATCATTCGATATGATGAAATGCTTAATTGTATTCAAATGCAATTTCAAGTTGACATCGAATAAAGCTTATTTATGAAACGTTATTATTTCTAATATTCTTTAGGTATATCCTACTTTGCCCGGGTCTTTGCGTACTTTAATAATAACAGGTGAAATCTGTGGTGTAATATTTTCATCAAATTTGAGCTAAAGGTATTATGACTATACCGAACAAAGTTTCACGCCGTACGAACATACACCCAAACAAGAAAAGTTTGTTTGGATTACACCAAATTTGATCAGTCGCCCGTTTACAATATGATAAAGCTATGGAACTTCCATTTAGTAGGTATAACATCAGGGCTTGGGAACTAAGTGATTCGAACTTTCAAATTAATTATCCTCCTTTGTCAGGTTGAATTATTTCGAATGAATCAACGCCAGTACATAATTATCTAAGATTATTTTCTCTCCTTCAGGCATATCCGGCACCATTGCTGCATGGCCTTGAAGATCGGGAGGTAGTAGTATCTTCTTTGGTGGATCAGCTTCTTTTGGACATCTATGGCTTACCTGGTGGAGAAAGAGGTCGTTCTGAGAGCGAGTCAACTGCTTCCTCGCCCAGGTTGCCACCACAACATCATTACCTCCAGCGAAGACGTCTTTTGTCAAAAAGTAAGACATTTCATATAGTTTTATAATTTAGGTGAAAATTGAATAATTCGTGGGTATTTTACTTATCTTGTCGGAGGGATTATGGAATCACGAAATATTTTCGAGAGAATAGCCTCCGGCTACAGTGACCTCGTTGACTTCGAGAGGACTTCTACATGGTATCAAGTGGCGGCCCTTTTCTCCTGTTAAATAGCTCTTGTTCTACCCACACAGTTTCAGCAACGTTGAATAGTTACTAGGGATACTTCAGACGCGAGGATGTCTAGCTTTAAAGTTGAATGCCTTGTCGATGATCACTAATCGAAGATAGAAAATACTTCAAAAGATTTACGTGCATTGTACTGTGTAGGAGGTCAAAGTTTTCGCGCTTGTGATAAATTCGGTTAGTTGAAGAAACAACTAAATGAAAAAGTACAACCGCGTTGAGACAGAAGGAGATTGTTTCTCGAGGAAAAGATCAAATTATTTTGAACGAGAATGAATTTAGATGAAAAATAATGGAGTAGCCTCTGCTCTTTGTTCATTATTTATGGCGTAATCGCGAATTCTTCTTCGTCTTGTAAATAGCTCACAGATTTCGTACGTAAATATCATCTGAAGGCTGGAGAGCAGATGTATTGTTTTACTGCAAAAATAAGAGCTTTCCGAGTGATCCTCAGTTGTTTTATTCTAAAGTTTTTCATTATTTTCACTCATTTATTTCAGCTTTATAAGAAAGGTCCCCTGTATATGAATAAACATTACCAAACTGAATTATTTTCCTCTTCTTATGTTCATAGAAAATTTATAACTTTCAACGAATAAGGGAAATGGGATTCTCCTTCCATGTATCAATTTCCGAAAATAACTGTTACTTCATCGCATTAAAGATGAAAAGAAACCCATTTACTCTTTGGCGCCTTCTCAGATTTCTGTGTATTCCATATCAGAGAATGAAAACGATAAATTTTATTCAAAAACGGCAGAACAAAAATTCTCGCTATTCTTAGGATTCCGTGAACGGCGAGAGAAAGAAGGGTTTTGTGTTTGTACAAAGAAATTTCACTCGTTCTTCTTTCTCTGAATCCCTTATGTGTCCCTTATAAAAAATAAATACAATCACTACCTAAATTATAATATAAGTACTCCGAGTAATTTCTTCTACGCCTCCATATTTTCTGTGGTACAACGCTAATTGAAAATTTTCCAGATGTGTCCGAGCTCGAAATTCTTGTCGAAACACTAAGTGAACACGTCAATCACGCCGGGGGGCTGCTTATCCGTCAACTTCGTCGACGGGATCATCAAGTTGCTAGACGTGACAAACAATATGATGTAATTACCGCTCATCTCCAAGCTCGTAGTGAGAAACGAAGTAAGTTTTATCATTAAAACTAATTAAACTCCAAAAGTTTAATCTAAGAAATTGTGATGAGGCTTATTTTTTACGTAATCTATCAAATTCGATATTAATTTCAAAGCCGTGCTTAAAACCACTGGATAGTTGAGGTAGAAGTGCGCATCAAGATGAAGGGAGTGGATAACCGAATAACTAATTTAATCTCAAATTAACGGTTGTTCAAAAATTATTTTCCTAATTGTAAGTAAATAGTTATACAGAACAAGCTTGAAAATCTGCCATCCCTTGTAAATCTCGTGGTCAACACGACCTTTTGCGTGCCTGGCAGCTACTTGTTCATAAGGGTGGCTCACGTACACGCGGAGTGTCTTGAATTAAACGAGCAGGGGATAAGCCTACTTAAGGCTTAGGACGTCGGATGGTTTCGCAGATTTCATTTCGGCAAAAATGGAATATTTCATCCTCGTATTATATACCTCATACTTCAATATCTTTGCATGTATGCATAAGCCCATATCATACATTGGTCTTTTCGTTTATATAATATTATATAGTCAACGACGTAATTCGGTATTATTCAAATCTTGAAGAATTCGAATTTTGCATATTTCTTATTCAAATTCACAAATCAGCCGTGAATGAAAACTACTTTTTACTGGTCAGAGCTTAGGGATGAAGAACTATATAATAAAATAGTCCAATTCGAAAATTGTAGAAATATGAATCTGAGAGTCATATTGAGATCATAACCGAAACTTTCCCCTATTTTGGTAAATATATTGGTTAAAGACGTTTACTCTCTCCATAAGGCACATACAGCTATACCTCAGAGTTTCAACGCGGTCTCGTTACACAGCCATAGGATCAGAAGGTATTGTAATAATTAATAACCCTGTGTCCTCGCGTTAGACGCATGCCCTAAACTATGAAGCGTATATTATACTGTTTGTACAGTGGCCGGGCCATATAGGGGAAGGTGGGGCAGAATGGCCGGATGGGGCTAAATGGCCGCCAAAAAAAAAATTGACTTACTCGCATTTTCGCATCAAGGGGGATCGTATGAGACCCCTTGCAACGCGATTCCGCTAAAAGTGCTCAAAAAATTTTAGGGTGGGGCTGAACGGCCACCCTAATAAAAGTAGCGAAATTGCATTTTCACGTCGAAGTGAGTGAGATAAAACTATATGCAGCGTGGTTCCACTGAAAACGATGCAAAACTGAAAGGGTGGGGCAAAGTCGCTCACCCAACACTGAGAAAAAAATATAATTGAATTAACGAAATATTTTTTTCAATAGTCGCAATTAAAAATTTATTCGGAACAAATAAATTCCAATTGGTGTGATTAAATATCATATGAAATTGACCGATTTTCACTCACTTCGACGGGAAAATGCAATTTCGCTACTTTTATTAGGGTGGCCGTTTAGCCCCACCCTGAAAATTTTTGAGCACTTTCAGCGGAATCGCGTTGCATGGCGTCTCATATGATCCCCCTTGATGCGAAAATGCCAGTGGGTCAATTTTTTTTTGGCGGCCATTTAGCCCCATCCGGCCATTCTGCCCCACTTTCCCCTATATGTGCAAGCTTTTTTGCATGCCAATGAGAAGGCTTTTTGAATTTTTTGTCGTCACGTATTTTACGCTGCTTTTTAAGGCTTGATTAGTGGGTTTGAATAATCAATTCACTAATTACTTACTTGGAACACGTATTTTATGAACGTTAAATAGTAATCTGACAAAAGTTGTAAATCTTGCGCGGTAAAAAGGATCCTCTAATTTTACTTAAATACGTATACTTTATGGAGTGCTCGTGGCTATCGAGCCCTTAAATACCCATTAAATCTTTACACAACGTTAAACGGACGTTTATTATACACACGATCTCGTTGTTATATTTCATGAAAATTGTCATGCTCAAGACCGTTACATAAACTTTAAGTATATGTAGGGTCATGTGACGTCATGATACAGCTGTTGTTAACATGGCAGTATTCAAGAACGACCACCTATTATGCTACTGGCATGTGGTGATAAGCATTTTACTTCCCACCCCTACCCCCTGCCTAACGTATGTCTTAGTACGTATTCACACCTTTCTTCCATTTATAGTTACTCATTTATTGATCCAGCTAAGCGCCACGATCTTTTCATCATTTTCTGGCTCCTTGGATAAGCTGATCATTAAAATTAGGTACTTCGTCAAATTTTTATCATCCCTGCTGACTTACATACAATCAGCTGTTCGAGGGTAAAATTATACACCTAGTTCATATCAAATGTAATCGTCATCCGGCAGAGTTTGAGGATTCCTCTAGCACCTGTGCTGCAGTGAATAACAGTTTAATACTTGATTAATGTCGAGCAGTGTTTGAAGCATCCGGTATTCCACGCGGAACTTAAATGTGAAATAATTTTTTACGTTATATCTTTGATGCTGATAGTGAGTCCGAGTCCGCGAAACTAATGACGTATATCTATTACTACATGCAGACTCAGCCGAATTAATTTCAGTCTGAAGACCTTATCTCGTGTCTTTACACTAGTTGATAATATTCATCATCCACATACTGGATGTCTCGTATAGGGGTATCATGGCCATTATGCATCAATCGATTCGCAAAGAACCCACTACTAATTCTCGTCTTTCTCGCATTGTTAGAATTCTAGGATGAAGTTAATCGAATTCTGTTTGTATCGAGTTAATGTATTTGTTCAAAATTTTGTACCTGTACTCAGTTTTGACCATATCAATCATATATATATATATATATATATAGCCTCAATTATCTGTTATGGAACAAGCATCTGGAGGAAGTCGATTGTAGTAAATATAATTGGTGGGAGGTATCTGCCCATCGAATAATTGGTGTATTTCGATAATCGTGTAATTAATGAACTCGCTGCGATCCCGCCAAATTATACGTCGGGGATGTTCCCCTCGGAGAGAATGAACGCGCAGACATTCATTGTATCGAATATCCGAGCCTTGTAAATTCTCCTATACCCGCCGAACGAACCTTTCATGTAATTATTTAACATTTGAAGTTGTATTCCTGTCGTGCCGGCATAACGCTTCAATTATTCAGCAGGGTTGACGTGGGATATTTATTGGATAATATTCATCTAACTGGCAAATAATTATTAACGCAACCACGAATGGGGGTGAATTTTCTTCGTATAGGGTTTAGCTATATATGCTATACTGTGAAAATATGAGATACCAACTCATCTACGAAAGTAATTTAAACGTTCAAAGTTTCTCTCCTGTGACACCTGCTTGACGAATATGATTTAATTTCATTAAATCATTTCCTCAAGGATTAACTAAGAAGAATGTCCTTCGAACGAAATTTTCGGAAGCGTATATAAATTATTAAAAAATAATTGGTACATCCTACTGCAGCCTCGATCTCACAAAGGGGGGGGAAAAAAAAAACGAGAGTTTGAAAAATAGGGTGGGTAAAATGCGAGAACGGGATCTGTACAGATGTAATCAATCTCTTGTCCAAGAGCCATGAGCCATGAAGCATTTGCCTATTTCGTCCTTGACACAAAATCCTGATCGCCTTTGCCTGTATTATCCTACACCCAATGGTTACGTCGCTCTTGATAAGATTCTACTCCAATCTCGTTACCCTTTATACAGACAAGATCTCGCGTCTCTTGCGCGACGCGTAGTAAGTCCCACATGCCCTTTACATCTCCCCAAGTAGTTTACTGGATTGTCAGATAATTTCTCGAAACTCTATAAGAATAAGAGTGCTCAGCTAGTATAGGCCTCCCCTTATGTGCAGAAATCGATATTTGTACAAAAATATTCTTACGGCTGAAACATATAGCTAAACTATAGAAAGCCTATAAATTATATCTATATGCGAATTATTTCGAAGGAAAGGATACCCGCCCATTTTCTCTTATTACTATCGGCAGTCATCATATGCGGCTATTTCTTATTCAGTTTTATTTTTACCCCAACGAAGAAGAAAAATAAATTAAATATTAATATCGTCAACTAGGTTTAGCTGTACGATAGCTCTAGTAGGATATACGAAGCTCGAATTCTTCGAAGCTACTTTTTCTACTTAAGTCCAGCACACGTGCCGCAAGTTTATCATCCGAGAGTCTGCAGGCTTCCATAAAATTGAAAATGAAATTTTTTTTTAGAGTGGTTCGTGAAAGTTGGTATGTATATTTTAGTTTCTTTCCCAGCTACTTTCGCGAAGAAAGCTTCCTTTCAATCTGTGAAACTTTTATACTGTCTTATTCGGCTCATTCAATTCTGTTGATCAATCGATTTTCATCCATGATTCTACATCAACGTTTTATATCCTCAATTACGCAAAAATTGAAGCATTTTTTTCTACCACCCTTGATACGAGCTCCAGAAAACGGTGTCCGAATTCCTTCGGTATCCTCGAGATGTCCTGGACGTCAACGGGCACCCGAGCTTTCGTCGTAGAGACTAGTCAGTCGCAGTCGTTGTCGCACGCGGCAGTGCAGTGATCAATAATTATGGTTCACCGCTTCCACGACGCCCCGCGACGCCCTGCGACGCGTCTCTCGAAAGCGCTTGCGCATATATAGTAGGTTTGACCAGATTTCCACCCAACATCCGGCTGGCCCTTTTGGCCGGAACTTAATACAAAACTCTTTACTTTACCGCACACGCATGTAGAAAAATCGAACCGCTACTTTTCGAAGATAAAGAAACATAAGGATCTTTGAAAAAGTTCATCAACTTACGATTAACTTTTGAATAAATTTTTGACGCAGAACTTTGGCGCAGTCGAGCTTTCTGCGATCACAGCTATACCTATACAGTTTTACAACTATATAACTATAAGGAATTTGCGCACATTCTCAATAAGACAGACACTGCTGATTGGTGACTGCAGTAACAGCAGCAGCAGCAGCAGCAGCAGCTCGTCTTTGCCAAACCACGTACTAGAATTGATTGTTTCTTTTCTTTGATTAATAATGTTAATCGTATCAGAAAAGATATTGTCTTGGAAATACTGGAAATAACCAAATTTTTTTTATCGAATATTGAAAAATTTCATTCACTTTTACCCTAAGCCAAAGGTACACGTGCGTCTTATCTAGTTTCGGCTAAAAGTTTTCTGCATTTTTGAAACTCCCCGTACAAAGGCGAGCTTAGGCGCAGACGCCAGACGCGGGGGTGCGGGTTCAGAAGAGAAACGCCACCAGGGTATCCTCAGTGTCTGTCACTAACGGGGCAAGCAAACAAGGGGTACCCCTGCCCTTAAAACCGCGCGCGCATCCCTCCGAGGCACGTTGCCAGGGTCAGCTGATTCAATGAACTTGCCAGGTTCGGCCAGGAATCGTCGAGTTCGTTGTAGTCCGCCGATACGACAGGGCCGAGCCTTTGTTATAGGACGAAAAAATGTCAAGTGTTATTCAACGAGTTATTCAAAATCACTAAACGCACCCTTAAAATTTTTACCAAGATTTAAGATGGTGTTGTCCGGCTGTGTTAGTTCAGTGCGATAACAGGGGTAAAAAATATAATTTCAGAGTCGAGTGAAAACATATTCTGATAATAATGACACTCATGCATGTCTCTCTGTATGTTTCATTGATTTGATTTCATATAATCGTAAAATTTGATCGACCATTTTATGATAAATGCGATTTACATCCAGCCATACCATAATTTAGAACTATCTTTTTATGGTTTAATTGCCGTTGTGGTGAAGTGCTCTTCTCGGCCATGAAACGCGACTCTATGGCCTTGAAAAGGAGCACCTATCATCTGCAGACTCTCATAGCTCTCGTGACTTTGAATTATTTAATTAATAATGAGCAATTCCTAGAGTGGGTTTAGAATTCACCAAAATTTTGGGCGTGCTCAACGAGCCTACGCGTAGATACTGCATAATAACTAAGGGTTAACACGTGACCCCCTTCCTAATAGCCAACCCTTGACTTCCTTTGCATTAACAAAACGAGAATTTATCGATGAAATTCTATGTGGATTGGGTATACTCTCTGCAAGATTTATATAGTTTATAGTTAATATGCAGATAAATCCAATACGAAATTATACCCACATCAAACGATACCTCGCGATTCATTAACACGCAAGGTTTGTAAATTAATCGCGAATAACTGCAGCCGAGTGTTAAGCGCTCGCCTTCTTGGCTTAATTGAAACTAATAGCCTCTTTAGTCCTTTCGGTCTCTGAGTACTAATATGCTATAGTGTAAGTAATTGGCATGTTCTAGGACGTGTAGTTCATGAAGTATCGAAGCAAGGCAGCATTCTGTACCTACAGTTACTCCATGGGTATATATATGAGATGTTTGAATGAGTATTTGTGTTTTTGAGAATTTTTCAATTTTTAAGCCACTTTATCGGCCGTTGAGTACCAAGTTTATCGTTACTCACCTTCTATCTATATGCAAGTAGGGAGAACCTATCCAGTTTACGTGTACTTAAGGATTACCCGGATCTTGGTATATAGACGGTGCGAGTACCCCGACGATGACAAAATACTCAGCTTTTTGATTTGCGTGTTATCATCAATTTCCGCTGTATTTACCCCAAGCCCGATAAAATGGGCGATAAAGTTTTTCGGAGAAAAATTATATACGAAATTGCCCCAGATGTCGAGGGGATGTTATCTAAATGAAAAAAAAAGTATCGGATTAGAGAAGGATTTTCTATGAAATATATCCCAAAACTATATGTTAAAACCGTCTGATTATACCATATCCTCGATTTAGTGATCTACGTTATTTCATTTTTTTTTTATGTAATTTGGTTTGCTATGAAATCTGGCTAATATGATTTGTGCTGAAAATTGATAAAATGAAAAAAAAAAAGGAAGATAATCGTCGCGTAACTTCAGCACGAAGCCAAGAAAGCTATAGTGATCTGAAATCTAAGTAGATGGCTTCGAAATTCGAGCCAATATTCAAACACAATTACACAGGTTAGTGCGCGTGAGTACTATAGGTATTGTGTTGTATGTATATTAGATATGAAAGGAATTGAAATCTCAATCTTTGAACTAGTATACCGTGTCAAGAAACCTCAACTGCAACGCAGTTTATCGGAAATCCATATCACAAAGTTAAATATGCAATATATACCAGCTCTCCTCGTTCTATACATTTCGCCCACGCCATTAGAATGCTCGAACAACTTATTGTGTATGAAAAAAATGGCTTGGGGGTACGCTGTTATTTGAAAATCTGGTTCTATTCAGTATAAATTCACCCTGTGAATCTCAACAGATTTACGTATTACGGTTAAGGTAAGCTGCAGAAAGCTTAAGGCAAAGCATTACACGCACAATTATAAATTATGTAACATAAACGAGAAAAATTAAGGTAGATGATGAAGCGTTTGCAAATTATTAGAACCACAAGGTTTTAATGATGGGAATAAAATATGGCTAAAAAAAAAAAAAAAAAAGAATCAGATTCTGAAGCCTTATATTATACGTAAAGCCCTGTAGCCTCCGTCATTCTTTTGTCACGAGAAACGAGCACAAGCCCAAACAAGAACAAGTGGGAAATTTTTTTTTTTCTGATGAATAGATTTTTTCCCCGTGACAATTTTCGGGGTTTTACTTCGATATGAACTTATATCATGTTCAATATTTTCCCCAGACTGAGGGGTTAAGGAAACATAAATCAATGCTATCGGCGTTCGTTTCCTGTCTCCTTATTTTTCCCCCTCAAAGCTACAGTAGGTATTTCGAGGTATTTTATATATTTTTACTGTATAGAATTGTCCAATACGATACGTCCAGACCCTTGGACTCAATTTTATCAATATCATAAGACGAGGGGACTGCCTTTGATCCTGTGTTGTTGATCGTGAGACAAAAGCTTATTAACTGGTCTCTGACCCATAGAAATTATCGGAATAAATCGCGATTGATCCTGAAAAAATTCGACAATGATTTATTTCAAACGTGTTGGATCGATTGATTTGGAAGTGGTTATAAAAGAAATTGACTCACGATGCGTGTAATCGAAAAAATCTTGAAACAAAAATTCACTAAGGTCTCAAATTTCTGCGAGTGAGTGCAACGAACCGTGTCCAACCATGAGACACGAGAACGGTTGAAGTGGAGGTACACAAATTGTAACCGCATGATGAAGACGAGAAAGATGAAGATGAAGATGAAGATGAAGATGAAGGACAGAAGAAGATAAGGGGAGGATGAGTGGATTCTTCAACTCCCTGAAAAGCCTCGCGTCAGGAGCCGCGAATGCCGCTAGTGCTGCGACCAAAGGTAGGAATCAAAAAGGTATATCAATAATTATATACATACCCACAACAAGAAACTACGATACCTATCTAAGAGCGGTCACAGACAGCAAGACAATCAAGGCAGGGGATGCATCTGTTGCCTGCACATCGGTCTATACAATAGTCTGGTTTGATCAGCTATTGGCAAGGTTACATCTTTCTTCTTCCGTTGCAACATGTATGGAATTAAGAACAAATTGCGGGGTAAAATATGCGGCGGAATTATATGTACTATAATTATGTGTATTTTGCATAAGATATATAAGACATATACCAGCTATATCTATCTATTTATGTATGTATTCGGTAAGCCTCTAATTAAAACGTTCGAGGCCAGCACGTAGAATCATGGGTTTAGGAATTTATTAAGACCGCAGAAGGCAAGAGGTAAGGTATGAATTTTAAGGTAAGGTAGGTATATATACCCATATGTATATATATACGTTAACTAGATATCTTGAGACACGTCTTCCAACGTCAAGGAGTCTCACGCTGAGACGCGTGAGGAGTTTCGCGAGAATAATTATGTATTTTTTTTTTTTTTCACACCCTGAAGAAAGAATCGATACCACCTTAACCTGGATTAAATTCTTTACCTTAGTATCTACTATGTAATCTCGGTAACACGAATATCGTTCGTATCTATCAGACACGTGGCCAATTGAAACAACTTTCTTATTTTTTTTTTTTTTTTACTTCTGACAGTAAATTATGAATTTTCATTAACCACAGAGGCGTAACGTGCTCTAATAATCGTAAAAGATGTTTCGATGAGCTGTAAATAAACTTGGTGAAAACTGACTTATCTACCATCACACATAAGTCGAGAACAACTTTAATAGATTATATTATAATCGTCAAAGCGGACTGTGAGCCATAAGAATTGATGCCATTGAAAGGGAAAGGCCGGAATTTGAACTTATGAACGAATGATCAGAAAAGTGAGAAAATTCCTTTGAGGCTTTGTTATAAGCTGTGGCTATAGCCTCACGGGAATGAAAAAATACGAATAATAAATGTGATACTAGAACATGAATAATTGTACCAAAAAATTGGCGAACGATGTGATATACCCTGATATTGATAAGCTGGAAAATATATGGTATATATTTGTGACGAGTAAATGAAGGTGACTGACCTGATCGCGCAAAAAAAAAAAAAAAAAAAAAACACGGAATAGGAATTGTAAATCATTGATATACTGCGTGTAATAGATTCTCACGAATGAGTAATTCTTGATTAAAATTCAATCGTCGGCATACCGCAGAATGTAATTGGGTCAGTTGTAAAATATTACAATTTATTTTAAGTTACCTAACCCACACATTTGACGTGCAGTAGGTACGTGACTGATCGTAAATAATAAACGTTATAGTTTTCTCAAGGTTGTAAATGTTATTTGTTTGTTCACCATTTTGAAGGTTTTTTTTATTGCGTAGCTAGTCGCATACTTTTTAATCATTTTCTTAACTTATACCAATTGCTTATTCTTTTTCTGGCGATTTCCAACTAAATCAGGCAATTCAGAATGATTGTGCCGTTCAAAAAATTTCGCAATAAATATCCGTTATACTGATGTAATGCATAGCAGCAAAAATAATTGTTATTATTCTCTCCTTACACCGCGCATACCTATATATGTTCTGCACAGTTTCGATCAGAAAAAACTGAAATTAGAATAAAAGGCTTGTGAGAATTATTAAGCCCCGAAAGAAATTCTCAGTAACTTGGCACTTGAATGACAAGACCTTGGATCAATCAATTTATAATTTTCAATTAATTATAATATAATGTATAATTTGATACAGAGTACATTCATCTAGGTAATCCTTCCCGCTTTTATACTCATACATGTATTTTATATCAATGTGTAATGTGTACGCTGTATAATAATATGTCAATAGAATATCACACTGGTATTTGATAATATCCTTGATCAGCTATCTCACAGGATATGCTCACGTTTGACATTCGTTTGATCATAGCCAAACTCCCTGGATTTCACTCTGAATTCAATTTTGGTGTGTTTCAGAGGTTTTGTTGAAAATGTGAGTTCAAAATTTCGCATTTTTTCATAGGTAATTCAAGTTTTGGCAAATCGCAACATGACTACATTTATAAGTTACGTAAAATACTTTTGATTTTTCATATACTTTAGTCTCGAAACTCAATTCGAAGAAATGCTGAAAGTTCTGAGTCAGCATGTGATGTATGATGATCGACGACTGACCATAGGCCACAATCTAATTACATATAATGAAACTCAACATAGTTATATTAATTTGTATAATATTCTTAAACTAGAAGTAAGCTTGTTAGATATAAAAAATGAAATAAAATTAAAAAAACAAGTAGTATCAAAATTGGAAACACATGAGTTACTGGTATTCACTAGGTGTGGAGCTGTCAGGTAATATCTTGCACACAGTTAAAATCCAGACGACAAATGCTCGTCCATAGTACACTAATCCTGTTTCGGCAGTTTCCCCCTCATCCCTTTGGTCGGATTTTTTGGTTTCTTCAGTGGCCATGGCTAGATCTTCGAGCCTCTGCTGTTCGTCAGCGATTTCTTGCACAATCGTTTCATAGAATTTTTTCCAACCCTCAGCTTCCCTGAGTATATTTGCTTGCTCTTCGGCCTCCTCTTCAGACAACAGTTCGTGACCTCCTTGATAAAATGCGTTCCAAATCTGCCTGTCTTCCATGAGTGAATCAAATGCTTGATTCTTTCCATAGTAAATTCCAGCGTTGTAAAGACACTGTGTTAAATTAGCCCAGCATATTTCATTCCAGGGGTTATCTCCGATGTAGAACCACTTCAATCTGGTATCATTAAAAACTTCCGAAGAAACGCATCGCAGTTTATTGAATCGTAAATCGAGTGTCGACGCTCTTGAAAGTGGGCGAAGTACTGCAACGTCTATATATGTTAGATTATTATATCGCAGATCCAACAGTCCGATATTTGATACATTGACAAAGCTTCCATCTTCGATGATTTCTATGACATTAACGGTCAGGTCGAGTTTTTCTAAACTTCTTAATCCGGAGAAGACGTTTTCTCTGATCCTCGATATACCATTTCTTGATAGATTCAAACTTTTCAGTTGCGAGAGTCCTTTGAAGGCGAAACTTTCGACGGTATCGATGGAACAATTAACAAGGCTCAATGATTTTAGCTGGTTAAACTTTGCGAACGAATTTGCTGGCAGATTTGTTATATTTGAATTCACAAACTTGATCCTACGCGTGTACCTCGGTATGTATTTGAGGTTGTCGAGACTCGCGTTACGGCAAACGAAGATCGATCCTCCGGCACCATTGTTGCTGCAAACATTGGCTAAGACACACGTCAGAAGAGTCACAAAGAGAAGAAGTAAGTTTCGCATCCCGTCGCGATTAAGCGGACTAATACGGCGAACTAATTTAGAACGTGACGCTGGAAGTTAGTTAAACTGCTCGACGCTGATAAATAATTCTTCGCGATTGCCACGTCATGTCCGTTGCTGGATAAGAGAGAACTGGCTCAAGTCACCTCGGAACAGAATACTGCGCCACACGCATTAAATTACCATTTGTAATTACTCAGAATCGGTTCTGGTAAATCGAAATGGAGATTCATTAAATTTACGAAGTACTTTATCTATTGTTCAAACTGACCTCGAAGGCGACTACACGCAAATATAGCGGAACGTTTCAATCACAGTCACCCGGCATTTGGTAATTCATAGAATTATCGCCCCAAAAAAAGTACTGATTGCATAATTTTAGCCAGTAGGTAGATGACCTCAATTCAATTTCAATTGTCGCGTGGGAAAAGTGTACCTTCATATATATACTACAACAACTTAGACATTATAATATATGTGCAAAAAACTCATCTCACAAAATAGTACTTTTCGATACTAGTGCGAAAGTGTTGATTCTCGGATGAGTGTGAAGTTTTTCGCCCGAGCGAACCGAGGGTGACAATCACACGAGTCGAGAATCATCTTTCGCACGTGTATCGAACTTCATTTTTCAACACAGCGCGCGTTAAGTTGAATTTTATGCAAAATCGAACTTTGCGCACGCCGTGTGGAAAAAGCATGTCTCGATCTTCGGTCCGGCATAAAATAGTTAGTATAAACAAATCGACTGAATAATGCCACTCCGTTTCCCTATGCTTTATCTATTTTATTCTGCGGTTGATTGATTTTTCTTCGGATGCAATTACGTGAACAGAAAGGAGCTTTTGCGCTATTTTATGCATTGGAATATGATTTGCATTCGCCTGGTCGTATTTGTTTAAAAATACCGCATCAGGTATTATCGGCTGGGAACTAATGTGGCTTGAATTAAGGCTCGAAACTTATTCGTTTATCTGGCCTCCAATTTAATCGTTGATAAATGACCTGTCGAAGAAACTTCAGGCGTGACGTGACGTCACATGCCAGAGTATTTTCGATGAAAATCAGTCACTAGAAGAGTAAAAAGGAAATTGGAGATAAGGCTGGTAACAGATATTAATCTGCTGATTCTCAGGCGTGAACACTTTTAGCCGGTAAGAATTCTAATGAACAAAATTAGGGGGAAAATGAGGGTAGCGAAGGTACCTAACTAAGGAAATCAGTCTCAGCTGTCAACTTGATAAACAAGAAGCAGTTATAAAACTCACGAACTGTTTAATTGTAGAAAAGACTAAAATTTCACGTTCTATTACAGTTCTAACTATGAATTGGAAAAAAATGAGCTAATCACTTATCGGTAGAATAATAGGTATGCCGATCAAAAGATTAAAGAAAAAATACACGAAATCTTCTTACGTATTCCCAGTGTACAATCAAGACTTGAATTTTTTAGTGCCACAGAATTTCAGTTTCTCGAAGGGAAATATGTTGTCACAGCGTTGGCGTGTGTGTAAACGAAATAATTGATTGGGGTCAAACAAATCTCCAATTTATCCCATTTTCCTTCCCTTTGACCTCCCGAGGTTTGAATCCTTTCCGTATTGGACCAATACCGTTTTGCGTGGGTATAAGATTGACTGTGCAAACCATTTGCATTCCCCCAGGATTTTTATCCGCTATACAAATCAACTACTATAAAATTACAAGAAATATTGATAGCCGGACTTTGGGGCACCTACGGATACTCTATCTATCGAGAATCTCGTTTACTCGCGGAGACGGCCAAAATGTCTAAATAATTGATACAGTCTCGGAGGCGTAGGCTTCTATACGCACGTAGGGTATACGTTGATGCAGCCTCGTGAAGAAGTGGATTTCTCACATTAGGTAATACAGACGTTTCACTGAGGCCACTGTACGTTATGATTGGTACGTGGGTTCCATTCTTATTTTTCTTTCATTCCTTACTCGAAATTGTCTATCAATTTGACATACTGCCAGTCTGCAGTGGTGGTAGAAAAGCTCTGCCAAATCGACCTATATAGTCAAGTCACGTGTTTTGAAGTTACGTTAAGGTACCACTGCGACTATATAAGTGCAATTTTTATATGTGGCATCTAAACGTAGGTACGTTATTGCAGCTTTGGGGATAGCTAGGTGTATAATGTGTTTAAGAGCAGTTGAGGTAGTTGCAGAGCTGCATCAAGAAACTGAAAGACATGCGACGACCTCGAAACACCCAGGTTTATCGACCAGAGGAACCGAATATCCCAAAGTAGTAAGAGGGATGTATGTGTATGGGGTATACGTATAGTTACACACATAATGATACTTTTTCTCGTCACGATACCATCGCTGAGCGCCTATCAGCTATAGCGTTTATAGCTTCATTTCTTCTGCTATCGCGTCCGAGGACGCTTAGTTTTCTAACCAATTCGCGTAATAAGAATGAGCAAATAGTATATAAATATATGGTGATGGATAAAATATCGTAACGATACGAAATTGCGATAGAAAATTACTTTCGATCACAGTAAAGAATTTATGACACATTTCATCTTACTAAGTCAATGGTTATTCCCTCAGGTGAAGATACGAAGATGAGGTTCAGCGTCACACCGCAACCAGGAGAAAGCGGGTTCACGCAATGGCTAGATGCCATGAAGATGGTCGCCCGACTCCCAGGCGGCATTCCGCCAGAATTCCGAAAGAGAGTGAGTATCCTACTACCCCAAAAACACCCTTATACTTTATTATATCCATTCGGATGCCTGAGTATTATTCGATTTGCTCCAAAAAACAGGAACAAGATGGAAGCAAAAAGCTTCACGCTACTGTAATTCATGAATATACCCTTCAGCTACTGATTTGTCGAAGACCACCTTCTCACTCAACCAGTTGTTTGATTCGAAGAATCAGTTCGAGAACTCCTCATATTCAGAATTTTCGATTCCAGATAATTCCGGTGAAGTTTAACGCTGCCCATCTTGTTTTATGTGCCAAAAAGCTAAAAAAAAAAAAAAAAAAAAATCACCTGGATCTTTAGTTAATCGAGATCAGCGGTTTAATTTCAGAGAGCAAACTTCTGCACCAATATATTATTTTAAACTGCGATTTTGCTAATTCATTCAGGGATTATGGGTGCCCATTAAATCTAGAGTACTATATCGGTATCGGGAAGTCTAATTATCGATCGTAATTGTGGCGGTTGGTTCACGAGCCACACTTTATGTCGTCGTTATTTTCAAACGATCTTCTTGCAGCTTATTCCCTCATTAAGAGTCTTCCTAAGAGCGTATACTCAGAGTTGATCCTCGACGCCTGTCTGATCTGCCTTTACCTTGATGAACTAGTGAACTAGTAAACGAGTGGTTTTCAAGGCGAACAGTCGTCTTTGACTAAGATTTCCGACCATCTTTGCGACCAACTTGGCAAACATCCAGCGTTTATTGACTCCTCTGATTCAACCCTCCTACTTTCTCACTATCGCGACAGCATAAAGTGAGATTTCACCAAAGTCAATAACAACCCGCGATTTATGCGATGGTTGAACTGTAAATATGAGACCACCTAAATCAGAACCTGGACTTTCTGTGCAAGTTCAAATACCTTGGATTCCATTGGCACTGAAAATTCTCGAGTATAAAATGATTGTATTTTATACCCATGGGAAATCGCTACCATTTCATATCCGAGGGGCGAGGTTTCACTGTTTAAAATTATATCGGGTTTCATTAGAGAATCTCTACTTATACGAGCTTCCCGTGTTCGCAGTTGTGGCTGACGCTTTCGGAACGACATCTTCAACAGCGTGGTGTTGATTGGCGCCAGGCAGAAAAGCTCTGTTTCAACGAGTGGAGCAATCCAGACGACGAGGAACTCGGCATACAGATCGTTAAGGTGAGCAAACACTGACCAGTTATTCTCTCGCTTCATCATATTCTCAAGTTTTTCACATTTACTGCACACTTTATCAACTCGAGTGACGCCTGAGTTCCAGACCTCATCGACTATAATTCTCGCTTTATTCAACTCCGCGCTGATTCTCATCACAGATTATTTGTTCACACAGCAAATTCCGATCTCACTAGTCCGACAACGTTTACTTTTAATAATTAAAAACAGATCCTCATCGTTTGATTTCGATTCAAACTGGACGTGTAGAGAATTCTATATGGAATATGAAACATGATGACTCTTAGCTCTAACAAGCTGAATAGTAAATGTTTCCGGGTCAACATATTTTACAGAAGTTCACGGACTGAGAACTTATATATAGGCCAGATTTATGTAAATGGTCACTGACTGAGCTGATATAATTTAATTGAGGAGATTCTCGGTTTTGCCATAGCGTATGTCGATTACCTATTTCTATTTGCAGGCGATTGTAGACTTTTTCAAATCGAAAACTAACACTTGCACCCCCAAGTGTTTGTACGCATCCGGTGAATGGTTCTCAATATAGTATCGATTGTAGTCTCTGCCAGCTGGCGAACTGCCTGGAAGCCTTCCAATAATCCCATTACCTTCCTGCACGTTGGCCTATCTATCCGTTGGCACTCACTCCCAGCCACCTACCTGAGGGTATCTTCTTAGTTCTTGGGTTGTTCGACCTCCCGCAGGCATCGCGTTATACGATTCACTGTACCAATAATTTCTTCAATTTCTGTGTAACTGCAGCCAATTTGGTTTATTTACGTGGAGTCGAATTCTCCTCGATAATATAGACATACGTTATTCGATTATAACAGGATTAAATAGTGGACGAGAACGCTGCATATATATACTGCAACGTTGCGAATAATCCATCCCATGCCAATATTCTCTCTGATAACAAAAGCTCTGGCACGCTTCCACGAGTGTCATTTATCGGACACGGAGCGATACCCAGTGTTACTAATTGGATATTTATGTTTTTCATTTTTGTGATAAGCTTCCTCCGAGCCTCGTTTCGTACATATACCCATACGGAAGTCGTGATGAAACGATGAATACGTGAGATGGATTTATTCCACTGAGTTTGAGCCGTTATGCTAAATTTAACGTGGCACAAAATTAGGAAAGAGCGCGGTAGGCTTTGCTCAAAAATTATTCCAATTGGACTCAGACAGTTCCACATGAAAAACATTTCAAGCGCGATTCTGGGAGATAAATTAAGCCCAGGAAAATGTGAAAGGCTTGAAATGTTACAGCCGGGTATTTCGCCGTTTCGAAATCCTCTCCAATTAGAGGCTAATATGAAATTGACGTCCACATGAAATGGGAATATGTATGAAACTGGGGTGAATCATCCCACGTCTTGTCCATTAAAGGACTCTCGTTCGAGTCACGTGCCATATCGCTTTTGTCTCTCTTAGTCATCTTGCTTCGATGAACTCACTATATAGGTTAATTGCAAAATCAAAGTATCAGAATCGCTGTCTAAGCGAACCACGTTTTTCTTTGCGTTAAGGATCACTGGCAGCTTCTCTTTATCTCATGATCAAGCAAAATTTTCACCCGATAAGTAAAAATCACTCGAGTTCTCTTCACTACAGGACCTTCACAGGACAGGCTGTAGTCTTTTCTGTGGAGCAGCCGGGCGCGATAATCAGGCAGTTCTTCGCCGAGTTCTTCTTGGATTTGCTCGATGGAACAAGTCAGTTGGATATTGCCAGGGATTGAACGTATTGGCGGCCCTGATCCTCCAGGTCATGGATAGGGCTGAAGCAGCTGCTGTCAAGGTAATGATTTATCTGATCGAAGGTGTTCTACCAGAGGGTTACTTCGCCGATAACCTTCGAGGACTTTCGGTGGACATGGCTGTCTTCCGGGACCTCCTTCGCATGAGATTGCCAAAGCTTTCACGTCATCTTGAGGCATTGCAGACCGACGCAAAGGATAAGGCAACCGGTAAAGTTTCAGACCAAGATGACGTTTATCTTGTCATGATATATAATAGCTGATTCTTTTTTTTCTCTAGAGTTTGTGAATTAAAATGATGAACGAACATGAAATATCAAGTTAGCGGCAATTTAATTGCGAGAAAGGGATTCGACTTTGTGACTTTGAGCAGAAAATATTCTTTCAGGAAGCAGTTACGAGCCACCCTTGACGAACGTCTTCACGATGCAGTGGTTCCTCACTCTCTTCTGTCATTGTTTACCCCAGGAGGCCGTGCTTAGAGTATGGGATCTCATCTTCCTTGAAGGAGATGAAGTCTTGCTGAGAACCGCGCTGGCAATTTGGGAAGGGCTTGCAGAGTAGGTGTTGAATAATAAAATTGGATACTGATTGATAAAATATTCGTTCCTAATATGCACATTTATCTTTATCATTAAATAATAAACCGATATTTTCAGTCGCATAATGACGGTAACTTCCGCTGATGAATTCTACAGCATAATGGGAGTACTTACGAGAGAGATGTTGGAATTCACCGACACAAACAGTCTCATAAAGGTTAGATCATTACTTCGGCTCGTCCAACAATAAGCCTTTTCTTATTCAACTTAGTCGCTCTATTGCACGTAATTTCTTTATATCCTTCCAATTAAATTGCATCATTTGAATAGAATTACGAGCATTTCTTCACGAATAGCATATATACCTACCTACAATCCTACAAACCTATCGAGGTATCTGTACACGGCCTGTACTTGATGTATGGGTATATTCGCATTGATTTTTCACAGCAAGCGCGTGTATATAATTCAGTATGCGTAAACAGAAAAATAATTGAAAAAAAAAAGTAAAAAAATAAAATAAAATAAAATATAACAAAGAATAATAAAAATAATCTGAAGCCCTGGAGCGAAATATTCTCGTTACGTTATTTCTGGCAGTATAAAGCTACATCTCTGTCTGCCTCATAATATCAAAATTTTTTCTTGACTGTTATATCGCTGCTAAATTTCGAAGGTAGGATATGCATTATGGCAGTTGTGTTAATTACTGCGTTTCAACGCTTTCTTGAGTGTAGATAAAATTATAGCTGGCGTACCGAGGACTTGAGTAATATCTTTACAAACGGTGGTACTGCAGCATATCCAAACAACTGGGGAGAACACTATGTTCGGCATTAGCATTTATATATCCGTGCGGCGAGGCTTATCCGAGTCAATGTGGAGCCAAAAAATGATCTTGCCATTTTTTTTCATAGAAATTACCGCACGAACGAGCATCGTGCTGGTATCTCTGATCCTCTCCCAGCTCGCTCTTTGTCTCGTTGTTCTACATTGTCCCATAAGCTGGTTCGACTGCGAGTTTACTCCTCCATCACGCTTATTTTTTTCTTTCTTTTTAGTTTTTTTTTTTTTTTTTTTTTTTGTCACCGAAACGAGGTGGGTTTCGCAGGCAGCATTGTAGACAGAATTGCGTGACTCTAGTACACAGATATACCGAAAAATTTTCCATTAAACGTGAAATTACTTAAGCAAGGATCTACGATCTCGTAATTTAACTTGCGGCCCAGGGTTTATACTTACTGATTAGTTTCTGCTCGTTTCAGGCGATCGTAAGTACGGGACCACTGACTGGAGTAACAGCTCTTCGGGAGAAACATCGTTACAACATTACACCATGGGCACGAAGACTTAGTGACGACGATGAAACTGAAACCGAGGAAGACGAACGACTAGCTGTCGCCGCTGCTATGTTTGGCTTGTCGCAAAGAGGGAAGAAAGGTCGGATTTTTTTTGACTATTCATTTTTTTATCGAGTAAAAAAAATATCACTTGAACTTCGGGAGACTTTCCTTCTATCGGATGTGAAAAAGTGAAGCGTATTTCCAGAAAGTGATTTTTATTAGTCGTAATTTGGCTATCCGCACTTATTAGAATCTGAGATACTAAGATCCTAAGAACCTTAACTTATACATGAAAACCTCGTAATCTGGATGAAATTATTTACTACACTACGTCATGAGACTCAGTTTAACGATCGAGGAAATGATAGGAAATTAGCTACTATATTATACCGTAAAATACTTCAACTATTATACCGAAATTCTTGCCCTGATTCATTTGGTTGAATAATATGATCATTTTCAGAGAGAGAAACGTCGTCTTCAAGTTCACTACAGACGGTGGCGACCAGTAACGATCGCGAAAGACTAGCCCTGGACATAAGCACGTTAAAGCAGCAGTACGCAAAGCTAAGAGAACGGCAACGCCAGGCTCACATAATACTTTCCGGTAACGTTAACACCGATCCGTTAAACGTTAGCTATAATCGTAAAAACGTTATGTTTCTTCTATGAATGGGAAAGCTCTGTATTCTTATTGCATAGTCAGGTTGTATACGAGCCAGGCATCTGTAGGTGAAATTACGTAATAAATTTAAGCCACGTACAGTGGATATATGCGTACATAGTTATAGCCTAGAGCTCTTGGCTAAAGTTCGAAGATCAAAGGTTCCAAAAAATTAGCTTTGCGTATGAATTAGCGAGACTTTTCAAACGGTATAAAATTTAACGCGAGTCTCATAAGCCTCGGAGCGAAGTTCTTTCGTCTCTTCAATCCCTCAGATTCTGGGTAAAGGATACCTATATATATATATATGGCTTTGCGTGGGTTGAGATAAGAGATTGGCTAACGGATGACTTCAACCTAATGAGATCGAGGATTTGTGGCACAATGAAATTGCCTCTTTAAAATTTCTTCTCAAACCATCAATGGTATTATTTTTCATAGCTGCTTGCGCGAGACAGTCCCTCGTACCTTCGGCGACTTCACAAGCGATGAACCACTTGCTGGTTGGAAAAAGTGCCTTGGTCAGTGGCAAGGCTCGATTACTAGGACCTCCCCCTGGAGCAATTCCCCCCAGGGCAAGACTTTGCCCTCCACATAGCCCCAGGAATCCTAATCGAAAGGACAAGCAAGGGGTGACTTTGCATTGGAAGGATACTAAGAGGCGAAAGGAGAGCAAGGACGAAACTCCAGGTATGAATAGTACAGCTATATCAAAACATATAACAGAATTCTAGACTTGAGAATGTCCGCGATTTCGTTTAATCAACGGCAAAAAAGAACCGTACATTATACATGACATAAATTGAGCCACGAACTTCGGTTGCCAGCGGGCTGTTGTGGGTTAATTAACTTTTCAACATGTCAAGATCAAAGGTCCTCCGAAGTTGCGTCGCATGCAGAACTTTTCGTGAGTAAAAAGCGGCTTTTTGCTTTTCTTTAACTCATTATTACCAACGTAGAGCAAGTGGCTTTGTGATAAAAAGCTCGTTCCTGTTGTCGGTAACAAAGCTCACCGAAGTATTCCGCGCTACCATCTCTTGGTAGAGCTTTATTTTCCGGAGATTCCTGTTATTGATCGTATCGAAGCCGAGTCTGTCTCTCGTGATAACTTTCGCTGTTACTCAGCATCCGACCACCTGTTCGGTACCAACAGATATAAGTATTGACGCAGGTGTGGCAAACGGGAGAGTCAACATTCGTTCGCAAGCTGAGAAAGTAACGCGCGCGTGCTTACTGACGCTTTGTTATTTATCCTTTCGAAAGTATTAAAAAAAAATTATATGTATCGTTGAAAAGTGTACCTGATTTCAACGACCACCTAATCGTCAGAGAAATTTGAATGTGAGATTATTTTTTTTTTTTTCTCCCCTGTGTAAAGTCGAATTTATCTCCAAGCCGCGAATAGGGTATAACTCGTGAGTCTTTATTGATCTGTTTTCACTCTACAGGTGAAGGGACATCTTGTAGTCTTGCCACAACCGCTGCGGTCGAGGGGATGTCTGTTGCAAAATCAACATCTCCGAGACCTAGTGTCAGTGGTAACGTTGACAGCGATAGTGACAGCACATCTACGGAACTATGTGACGAACCTGATCGTCTTAGTGATGTGGACAGTGAGGAGCCCACTTCAACATCAGATTGTTACGTGATGGCAACCGACGACGAGAAAAGCCCTCGAATGGAAAGTCCTCGTAGATCTGATAATGACAAAAACCCATCTTGCTACGATTCTAAAGAATCCATGCGAGAGCCAAGTCATCCGGACGCTGTCTCTGGTCAAGAAACAACTTTTCTTACCCCAAAACTTTCCTCAAACTTAGAGGAAACTTCTATATCTGAGATAACTGATCAAATTCGAAGATTATCCGCTGATAACGAAGGGTCAGCTGACTATAATCTGGTTGATAAAGTATCAGATGGATCTAAATTCGAATCGTTAAACTTGGCGGAAACCGAAACAGTCTTTTGCACGGCGGTAGAGTCGGGTATAAATAAGCAGACGATTGCAGAAAAGACTTCCCAACTTTTAGATAGTTATGATTTTTCAAGCACTGCGAAAAGCCTAGAAGAAGAAAATAGCGTATCGATTAAAAATGAAACTAAAGTTCCAATACATGGTAAATATCCGCTATCCGAAGATAGCCTAACTCTGGAAGTGTATAAAGGTGATTCTAGGGTACGTTTGGAGCCAGGAGATAGTCCTGGGAAGTTTGATACTGACAACCAGTTAGCTGCTTCAAGTTTTGGTTCGCGAATAGATAGGATAGATTCTGAAAAACCTTTCGAGTTCACTCCTGAGTTCAAATCTTCAGATTTTGATAAGCAACTAGTCGCTGTAGATTCAAAGTTTCAAAATTTTGGAACTGAGCTAGATTTTGTTAGCAAAGCTTCGACGCTTGGACATATGTCCGGGGTAGATATGGCTAGTGAGAACGTAAAGAAAGTAGTTGCCGACTTGAAGCCTTACCCGAGATCTTACGTGATAGGACATCTTCCAATATCTCCAATAAATTTAGAACAGAAACTAAATTATTCAACCGAATATCCATCCTCGACGATCGCCATAAAAATAGCAGAGAAAGAAAGTCAAGAATTTACGACAAGAAAACACGAATTGCCAACCAAAGCAAACGGAGTGATTGTAAATATTAGTAATGTAGATTATGACCGAGATGTCGACCTGAGTAGAAGCGAGACAGTTAAACGTCAAGTTTCAGCCGTCAGACCTTACTTGGAGGCGACTCAAAGTCCTAAAACACCGAGCAGTGACAAATCCTTCAGCTCCGGAGAAACTATGGGTCCTGATTCAAAAACTTCAAGCTTAACGGTCAGCCCTCGGACTCCTGTAAGTTTTGAATTGCGAGATTTTCATGCTGAGAAATCTGCAGCATCTTCTGTGAGCTCCGAATCGAAGACACTTACTCTGCATTCGATTGGTTCTGATGATCAGGACGTTCAATCAAAAACAGAGACTAAAATAACGCCCCTCGTAAAATCTAGCCCATCATCTCTGATCAGTCTTGATTCGTTCAAAAGTAAATCGAACCTTAGTCCAAAGTTGGAAGCGAGCAGTTCAAGCGACTCGTGTAGCCCGGATAGAAAAAAGTCTTCCGAAAGATCGTTTAGTTCGGATCTTCAATCACCGATAAGTGCCAATTCCATAAAATTCACGTCAAATTGCAAAGGGGGTCGTGGAACTTTCTCGGATTCACCAGTCAATCTTTGTTCTGCTACATCTCCGTTTTACCCGATTGCACGACCGAATGAAAAGACACCGTCACCTTACAACAACATAAAGCAAAAGAACAGTACTACAGACAGCGAGGAAACTTCGCCGGAACAAAGATCAACCAGCTCGAAGGGGTCCACAAAATTGACGATTTTCGAATCCAGAGAAGATTCTCTCGATACGACTAACGAAGGAACTGAACGTACTAAGGATCCGACGGACGATTTTTCTTACACTTTGGGCGCGGAAAAATTGCAGAAAAACGATCTTGATTCTCCGTTGACGAGTCACAGACGTAAAACAGATGAAGGGGACACCGTAGGATTTTATGGAATAGACTATTCCCAGAGATACCGGATAGAGTCACAGTTGGAAGAGAGAGAGTTCAGTGATCAATACGTGGACAAGGATACCGTGTCGCCTTTGCCACGCGAAAAATTGGACAAGCGTCTAATTTTCTCTGATAAAAGTAGAAGTTTACTGGATCGAAATAAAGAGAGGCCGAAGGAGCGAGACATTAGTAAAGATTACTCAAAGCCCTTTGAAAGGAGCTCAAGCAGCTTAGACAAAAGATTTACGGATTCGAAACTTTCATCTTTCGCTGATGAGTTTGGAACCAATAGTCTAAAGAAACGGTCAAGTGATATTTTAGAGGACTTGAGACACCTTGAAGTTAAAACCTCCAGTGACGGAAGATCGGAGAATGGTACGCTCACTAAAAAGACAAGCGATATTTTGGAGGATTTGAAAAGTTTAGAAGCCAGGAGATTGGACACTTTCAGCGACTCAGCGAGTAGATTTTCAAAGGGTCGTCTCACCGATTTGGACACAACTGTTTCCGCTATTGCCAGAAAACAATATGTCATTGAGCCAAAGATTCAGATTCAAGAAGACAGCGACAGTTTTTTAAATACTTTAGCAAGGGTTTCAGATAGTAGCGAGACAGGCGATGACAAGGAGCCGAAATTGGGCGTATGGACGAAAGTAAAGCCGCGTAAAAAAAGTGACAATGGGCGAAGGAACAGCGACAGAGCGTTGAAAATCATTCAAGAGAACTCTGCGATTCTTCACAGGATTCTTACCTGTCAGGCAAAGAAGCGACTGCCAGATTTAGAGGAGATATCAAAAGAGATCACCATCAGTCCGATCAACGAAGAGATTTCGAAAATATTCAGTCCTATTTTAGAAAAAATTGGCCTCAATGAACACGAAATTAATGAGGAATTGGCTAGAATTAATTTCAAAGACTTTGATCAACTTTCGGTAACCAGCGGATCTGAATTCGACGCAAAGATCAACGACGAGTTGTCAAAACTCTCGCTTATCGATGATTCAGAAGAGATTGATCATTTAGATATCGACGAAGCTTTATCTAGAGACTACCTCGACACCAGAGAGGCTTTGATAGATAGACAGATCAACGAAGAGCTTTCGAAGCTGCTAGCAAACTACGAGGAGCGTCCTTCGTCCTCGGTGGGTCTACCGCGACAAGAAATGGGCTCTTCTAGTCAAAATATCAGCGAATTAGAAGGTCTAGATCTGTCTAGCATATCAACGAACGTATTTTCTCACAAGTCATCGAATGATTCGATTGAGACGAAGAGCGAGCTCGGCTCTATACAGGAAGCTGTGATCAAGTCAGATAAATCTTACGATTACAACGATAAACTAATTCCATATCCTCCACAGAAGTACAACCTTCAAGACATATCGCCTAAAAGTGACATCGATATTTATAGGGAGTTGGAAAAATTGGACAAAATATCAGCCGGTCAGATTTATCCGAATATTCAACCGGCTATACTGCCGGAAGTGATATCCATCAGCCCCTACACTTCCGACTCGCTTCCATACACGGAGCAAATGTCTCCGATCCTCTGCTACACTTCTAAGCCGGAGAAACCCTTCGACTCATCACCACTGAGAAGTCCATACGACACGTACAAACCGTATGACTTTAAGTCGCGGATTTCACCGAGAAAAACCCCTAGCAATCCTTATTCGGTTCGATCTTATGAAAAGCCTTCGATCGATTCGAGCTTCGAATTCAATGAGCACAAATCTGTACCCTCTTCGCATATTTACGATATTTCACCGAAGAGGCCAGTTCTTTCGAAAGAAACATTAGAATTTCGTGTCAGATACGACGACGAACCGTCGCAACAAATTCGTGGGGAAGATTTCACCCTCAGACCTTTTAAAACGGACATTCCTGACCTGAACAAGGGGGCAGCGTACTACAATACAAATATCGTTGAACCCACGAAGTATCTTCCCAAAGACGAAAGGGGTTTTGCAGAAGAAGAGCTCGGCGATCCAACGATGGGCTACAAATATAATAAGTCAGACCTTTATCACCGGAAGTATCAGGACGTTTCCCCTCAGGAATACTCATACCATCAGACCCCGGATTATAACAGATCAAGTTCCTACACTATGGTATCACCGGTTCGCGGGGATGACCTTGGCACTCATTTATCCGTTCGTCGACGCGAGTCACACTCTTTGTCACCAAGCCACCAGTTTGCGAGCCGGAAACTTCCTGTTCCGGTTAACGCTTACCTCGCGAAGCTTTCTCCTAGTTTAGAGGATGTCAATAAGCGGCCAGTTTCCCACCCCGAATTTCTCGACAAAATGAATGTCGCGAAGTACGCGGATCACTCTAGTCAGGGATCGAATAATTACAGAAAATCCTCCTTGAGTTTAGGGAACATCGGACACGCAGGCAGAGTGGCTAGTAGTAGCCTGGAGAAAACGCCAAGCCCAAAAAGTCAATTTAGTCCTTTTCCAGTTAGAAATACAGCTAGAAAACCGAAAGAATTAGGGCTTAAGCTCGGCTTGTATTCGCCAACAAGTCCTGGGCATGGTCAGATCAAACGAATGCATTAACTTCAAGTTTTTAATGCAATGCTAAACGCCTTTGGAACTCCTCAAACAGGATCTGGCACTTGCTGCATTGGTTTTTTTTTTCGATTTTCATAATTATATTTGAAACACCTACCGTTTTGATATGAAAAAAAAAAAGATAAAGAAACGTGTCCTTCCATTTGCGCTACATAGATTGATACCTACGCACTAATGCATACTAGTATAGTCAAAAAAATTCATACATACATGCATACATATATTTTAGTCAGCTATTTTAAATAGACATCGTATATATATGAAGTGTCCAAATCTTGTTATCGTTAACAAAGTGAGCCTAAAAATTTTTGTCAACCCATAGATCTTCGTGATTATAGTTGATCTCGCTCAAACGGAGATTACTTATTTTTTTTTTTTTTTGCGCCCGCATTTTTTAGGTAAGATTAGAGGATATAGGTATATACATACATATGTGGACATGTAGATTACAAGGTCCATTAAGAATCGGCGGGAGTTTTTCTACGAATCCCGATTGACGATTCGACGACTTGAAAGTGATTAGGAAATAATGAAACGTATAAAAATGTAACTTGTAAAAAGAATAATAAAAGTATGTATTTTCTTTTCCTCATGCAAAAGGCCGAGCTTACTATAACGATTTATTATAAAATACATACATATATACATATATATTCGTAATATTTTAGAATGCACACGAATAAAAGTAGGCTATATTGTTTTACTGTATAAGTCACCATCGATTCGATTCAATATTCAGAGTGTCGATCTGAATTATAATTTGACCATATTCAATCAATCAGAGAATATTTTTTGTCTTGTGATGTTACCGTGAAATAGTGAATAGATTTATATAAGCTTTAGGTTCACTTTGTTAAATTCGGTTATAAAAATATTATCGACAATATATATATTTAGTATATTTACTTAATGAATTTTATTATTGACACTGCAATGTTCATAATTATTTCGGTTAAACTTGATGGTGGCAGGTTCGATAAAATAAAATGTTATGGAAGTAATAAACTGAAAATGAGTGTTTCTAGTCCTAAAAAATAAACAATACAATAGTATATATATATACATATATATAACAAAATGAATAAATCCTATATAACGATAAAATTAATGAAAATTATAATACATTTTTAAGTGAATACGTGAAATTGTTGTATGATGCTCTAGCTTCGTGAGGTTTACTGTAAATAGAAAAGCACTACTGGTCTCGGCTGATAAAAGACTGTATATTAGAAAAGCATATTATTATAAGAAATCATAAGAAAAATTATACTGAATAAAAATATTGAAAGAAATTTACATCAATTGTCGTCTATTTGATCGCCATCATCGCAATTGTTAATTGTATCAGTCAATTATAGAAAAATAGTATAATACCTTTATTACCTGATTACAGTAATGAAATTTCCCAATTCTATAAGAAATATACATTTTATCGTGACCTTCAAGAAAATATCTTTTTATCATTCCTTTTTCATTAAAACATTTATGCCTTTGGCATAAAAGCAACGTGCGCCTGTGTAGATAAATTGTGTCCATGCATGCAGATAAAAGATCTGAATCAATTTTATGACAATGACGAAGTAGACATCCACGGGTTCTGCGATTAATCAATTCAGCAAAGAACGAATCGAAGACATCGGTTTATTGATAATAAGAGCGCGTGATCGTTACTCGTCGCAACGAATCATATAAGCTAGTAAGTAGACCAACATTTCCGAAGTTAGCAGAATCACCTATACTTAGGTATCAAATTAGCAATTCGGCAATTCCGGGTTCTCGTGTGCAGCTCAGTTTATGTGTGCCCATCGGGTATCCTCCGGGTTCATAGAATAGAAGGAAAAGTTTTAATGCTCCTCAAATATCAGCTTGGTAGATTTTGCTAAAATTATACGACTTGACTTGAAAGTTTATATACCAACCGCTTCGTACCGTCAGCACACATTAATTATGATAATCTGACGTTGCAAGTAGTCCTGGGTATAATACATGTCTGTCGTGGTGATTTTCTTCCTCTAATGTTCCTCGATTTTCTCCAATTATTTCTACTCGATATCGAGTAATGCGATATTGCTAAAGAAGATTGCTAAGGATATTGCATACTTTTACGACCAATTCGTTGCATTGAAAAACTATGCGTGTAGACTACCTTTAGAATTCCTAGTAGGTAGGACGTAACACGTTTGTAGGTACATGGATTTACGATACACTTTCCCAGGATATAGGTAAGGTGTACTAAACTTACTATAATACACTTACTAAACTTACACGTGTACTCACGCGTGTATACCTTTGTATTAAAACTAACGCCAGTCCATTTTCTTGGGTGATATTTATTGCCCTGCTAGCTGTCGTTAAGGGTAAAACACGAAGATTAGGTATAAGTGGATATTTTCTCTTTTTTTCTCTATCTCTCTCTTTATTCTCAGAGAAGATTATAGTTTACCGGTAGTCAATTTTCAAAATCAATATAGTTATAACGTGCAATCGCAAAAACGATCTCTCCAATAATGGATGGCGTGTTTTTCATACTCTATTCCGCGAAAAGCATCCGCTGTCGTATGGATTACAAATTCTGCGGAATGTATTTAACTATTCAAGCCTGTTAAAGTATGCAAACAAATTTTGTATTACTGGCTCGTAAGGAACCGAAGCTTTCAAAACTCTTTTTAATAAGTTTATCATTTTTCTCAATTTTCGCATACTTGGCCTCATTTAGCGAACTGCTCTTCTCATTTCTTTATACCGTGAATTGAATTATTCATAAAGAATACGAACCTTTTCGTTATCAAGGCAGGTACCTCAGCGTTGAAATGATATACCTACTCCGCTTCGTTTGACCAGTATGAGTACCAAGTTCAGCTTACCCCTGAAAAAAAAAAAAAAAAAAAAAAAAAAAATCCGATATCTGTTCAGGGTTAAGATCCGCGGGTTAGAACTCGAGCCCGTCCATAAATTTCCCTCAATTCAAACAAGGGGAGCCACTTTGCATGTTCTCCGCGACTTAAAAGCGCAGGATTAAGTTTCAATGCTAACTCGAAGAAATTCAATCAACCGAGTCATTTCTATTCCAGCGTGTCACAGTCTTACTTTCTTACCAAGTTTCTTTTTCACTCATTCGACAGTCAGTGAGGTAAAGAATTTGACAAAAAATAAACTGGGGTACGGGTCAAGGTTTCTCGAATAATTTACCACCAAAGAATGAAATACGCTATAAAATTTAATCAAATTTTACAACACGCGGATCTGAATGTTAAAAATCATCAATTTGATAAAACAAGTTACAGAAACGTTAATGAGATCTGTAAAGATGAATAAAAAAATTGAAACGTGGCCTCGCTTTTTCCTCGAATCGATTCTCTGACGAGGTGGGACAATGACTCCTTTTACCAGCCAGAGGGTCGTTCTCGCGCAAGATGTTTGACCCCGTGCTAGCGGTATAGTTATAAAGTTATCTCAAACAATCAAGTAAGAACCGTCTCCACGCCCGAGAGAAAATTTAATCAAAGTTTCGTACTTAAACGATATATATGCGTTACTGCTACCCCCTGTACCTACACCACCGAGCGAGTGCCATTTATATATACTTAGAATATATATACATGACATATACATACGAATATAGATATATATTGAGTCTGAAGTGAACGGGTCAGGCTAGTTCAAGGTATAAGATAGGTACCTTATTCCTCTTCGATCGAGTTCGCGTTTGGTGTTCAAACTCTGTGACCGGGAACCTGAATGGGTTTGATTGCCTTGCATTAGGATTACGACCTTGCCGAATCGCGAGCTCGGCGTTCCCCACCTTTAGCCACTAGTTTTTTTTTTTTTTTTTTTATACCTTTTGCAGGAATCGGGAGTTATTTTTTTTTTCTTTTTACCTACCTTTCAACGTATAGAAAGTTTGGCGACAAAAAAGAGGTTTTAAATGCTTTTTCAGGGTTTAAACTCTGCTAAGTCTCTTTCGAATTTCTCTCTATTTTGTCTTATATTCCTTTCAAATCTTGTCTTTTGTCGATTTTCGAAGAGGAATTGACATTTTTCAACAAAGTTTGAAATTTTAGCAGTTACGAGGGAGTATGGTGAATGGGGTACATTTGTTTTAATGTGACAATATACCCATTGTGCAGAGGGAAGAAGCTAAAGTGCTCGCGGAGCAAACTTCTCGCCCGTTTCTAATCCTGGCCTTCGTTTACTTTATTTAATTACCCTCATCTCAGCGGCGATGCTAGCGTACTGCAACACTCGCCGTCCAAAGACGGAGAATACGAATCAAGTCACGCTAATGGATTGGATTAAGAGCTGGAGACAGGTAATGCTACAATTACGTTAGAGACAAGAAGTCAAGATGAGGCAAAACGCTCAAGGGACCTAATCGTCGGTTGAATGGTTGGCCGACGAACTTCGTCACAAATATCCAATTGAATCAAATCGGGATTCGAAATAATTGATTCAAAAGTAGGTTTAATGGAAAAATGCTTCAGTTAGTTTATGCACAACTCTACTTTATTTACAAGGATCGAAAGTACGAGGTACCTACTGCCATTTGTGTCATCATGCAATAAAATTCTGCACGTCCTATATTAGTGGCTAAGTTTACAATCTTCGAACTCGGACTTAATAGACTAAAATTTCATCAAATTTCGTTTTCTTTGACCTACTAACTGTATACTTAAAAAAATATCAGCTATGAGATTACAGATGGTTGATTGTTGAAGAAATAACTTAATGAATGACGATAATTATTGAATTAATTTCACGTAATTGTAAATTGGCGTAACTCGAGCGTTCCTGCTGATTGTGAACCAAGATTATCAAGACGAGGTCCGGTGAAGTACCTACAGGGTGTAACGAGTCTTGAGCATCTAATCTTCGCAGATACTCGAGTTAAACGAATTCCGTTTAGTTAGCGATGGGGCAGCTCCTTGTATGCAAACGATGGCACCGTTTCATTGAAATTCCATTCCCGTGGGAGTACCCTTAACCTCTTACATTTTACCTTTTATCTTTGAGCTTCTTTCTTTACCCTTTACTTGGCAACTACGGGCCATCTCACAGTACCAAGAAGCGGCGGAGAGTCTTGTGAGTTCACAAAGCTAAGAACGGAAGACGATGGATGCTGGAACGAAGGAAGTTCGCCCGAGGCGAGGCCGAGGTCGAGGTGACTTAGAACGTCGCGACGCCCACCACCGACTAGTTATGCAGATCGAGTGACGTTTTCTGCATTTCTAATCAGAGGCTGGTGCACTTTTATCATATTTTCCACGTTATACTTACCAACGTATACAAGACTGCGATGAGCTGTGAGCTCAAACTATCAAGTCCTCTGAAAGATTGAGCCAACAAAAAAAGAAAAAATGTACCCCGTACGTATCCGATCTCGGTATACCATAGCCACAGCACAGAGTCTTCACGAAAAGTGACCGTCACTTCCTGAGGTCTGAACACTTGACTAAGTTCAAAGAAAGCTGAACTTAACGGTCAAAGAAACAATGGAGAACACACCCTTTAGTCGCATGTTAGAATCTCAGCTTTTTCTCCAACGCTAAAAGCGGCGGAATTTTTGACTGACAGTCGTGTCTGTTTCTTGTCAGTTGTTGCAATGACAGTTAATGTAATCAGTAAAATAAAGAAAGAGAGAGAATGAGAGAAACTTAGTCTCGCTGTCCTTTTCATCTAATGCTATAACGCATTCTAATCACGGATATAGGAGTAAATTGGAGGGCACTATAGCGAGAGAGATTCATTCCCGACCGTGTGACGTCGGCTTCGTCCTAACCCTTCACATCCCCAACCCATCCGGACCTGCGAAGAACTCCTTCGACTCAATCTCCATCCATTTCCATTTACAGAGGTACATTGAAAGGAACGCCCTGCGACTTGAATGCGTGGGCTTTCCAAGGCGTACTGTACTACATACATATCTACCTACCACCTTATACCTGTGTGAGTCAGGACAGGGACGCTGCTCGAGTCTGGGTCTGCAACTCCGAAGCTTGGAGCTAGGAGGTTGGAGCTTGGCAAAGCGTAGAGAAGTGTGAAACTGTAATCCGCCCCAATCCGTACCAATCTATAGGCAAGACGCGAATGAATGAAAGCCGAAAGAGATTTCCCAGATTTCTCGTGGGTAGAAGACTTTGACACGTCTGTTCCCTGCTATTGGTCAAACGGCTTTACACGTTCTGGTCCCGAGCTACACGAATCAAGTAAACTGAAAGGTAATTTATAGACGTGCGTACATACGAGGCACGAAGGTACTAGGATCGATTTCGCAGAATTGGTACCTATGATCCTGATGTGCTATTTCTATTTTCAGCTCCGAATCTGCAGACCGAGAAAAGTTCTGTCATCTCAAACGTAGAAATGCGTGATATAATGCAATGCAAATTTGTATGCATAATCAATTAGGCAGCTAACAAAATGATTGACAGGAACATCTAAGCTCACTTCGTCTGTGCTGCTTATTTTAAATCTGAGCGTAAAGTCTGAAAGCAGTGAAAGCAAGGGAATATTTGCAATTGCGAAGGGAATTGAGTGCCTGGTACGACTCGGCGGCATGGTGTGCTAGATATACCTACCTTATGCGAAACTGTTTGCGAATACACTTATTCGATCCTTTGAGGGATTGCTTTTTAATTAAATCACGTCAGGTTATTTTCCGCGGTCTAGTTTGCACAACCTACGCGACCGAGAGGAATACTACTATACCGCAAGCTCAACAAACTGGGGTACATAATACCGGAGAGAAAACCCCCATACCAACTAGTGCCTCCTGCACTGACAATGAGTTACAAAAAACATAATTTACGGTCGATATTATTATGTCTATAGTTTTAAGATCTGAACACGTAACTACGCCTCTGCTTCTTCTGTTATAATTCTTAAATTCGATGATATTTCAGGTCAGACTCAGCATGGAAACTATAATGTATTATGAGAAGATTATCGTGTAATTTCTTGACGTGCAGGCGGTGTATGGACCCCCATTCCACTCGTTGCATAAAATCTTGACTGAATTCGTTACTCTATAGTAACATAAGCCGAAGAAGTAAAGAAATAGGCGACGATCGAGGAGGGTAGAAACACGCTGTCAATTTCATGAATATGTGACGTGGGTAGCTCTAGCCACAAGCTTGTATGCATTTCGTACGTGACTTTGGTACACAACTGGACACAACTACATCAGTTCATGTGGTTATTTTAGATCTAGATGGCATAAATACGCGATATCTTACCCGCTCATCAGCCAACATAGTGTTCACGTATATAGGGTCTACAGTGTAACGTCTATATTACGTAGAGTGCATATTCAAGGGTGTAAAGCTCGCAGAAGTGTAATTGTCCGCCGGGATAAAGTGATCAGAGATTGACTTCTCCACCATGGATTTCTGAAGTGAGGTGAAATGTCTTTTGAGAATTCGGGAGGTTCGGTAGCTGGTGATATGATGAGTTTGATTTAAATTCTACGTGTATGCATCATACCCCCCCCTATGCAATGTGTGTTCTTCTTTTTGCCCAATCCATTTTCGTAGATAGCACAGAAGTCATTGCAAGATAAAATGGGAAGCTCGCACCATATAGCACAGACCCTCAACCATTAATTATTTTCCCTCCTCGTGGAGAGTGTGCTTTGCGCCATATATCTGTGGCAATAAGATAAAGCTGCAGCCATATATGCCGTATAATTCCGGAGCTGGGGTATAGTAAATATATCTCACAACGATCTATACCTATTCATACACGTTCTCGCTCTCGCGCACGAATAATGTCCCTACGTACCCATACAGATATTTTAACTCACTTATTTTCCCATACGCGTGTATATGTGTGTGTACCACACGCGTTATGTATTATAAGTATTGCGCGTTACAGAAACAGGACATAGAAATAAAAAATCGTAGCTGCACAGGCGCACTACATGTGTGTAGATAAAGATAGGCGGCCGAATGATTTAGTACTGTGCAGACCCGATCTGATCGTATGTCGCTTGGCCGCAAAGTTGTGGCTGGTTCATTTGTAGCCAGCTAACGTTGTCCTGCACCCCCAGTTACAGGACGAGAAAAATAAGTACGGGTATAGAGCTTATTGTTAGTGGTTTATTTTTACGACTCAAGGTTTACGAGCTACGAACCCCCCATCCGCTGCAGTTCTTGTGTACCCAAACGTTTTAGCCGCAATAAAGGAGTTTCGGAATAATTTCACGTATGAAAGTTCGTCGTCGATCAGGAAATCCGGGAAACACAGAGATATAATTTCGACTAGCTGGATCGGAATCTGGCGCAATGAGACGAAACCCACGGAAGATTTATTCAAGCATAAAATCGCATTTAAATGCGTACGCCGTAACATAAACAGCTTCCTCAGGCAGGCTGCACTTCCCTGTACTCCCCGGGAGGGTCGCAGCTCTTCGTTGCACGAGCATTAGCATAACTTGTTCTCATAACCATATATGTGATTACCAGTTCCACGCGGTGGGAGTATATTCATGAATGTTACTTTATGCTTCATCGGTATTTGGAGTACACCGCTGCGTTTTTACAGTTAAACCGTGATTTGTCCATTCGAGGTACGACTATACGCCCATAAGCTCGATTATATACGTATTTCATATGAGCTTGTAGTCACCCCCATATATATCAAATGCATCGCGGTTGCCCGCGGCAAGACCCTGTCAGCCATAGGTGGACGATTGCCTCCGGCGAAGTTACAGTGTGCATCAGAGATCTAATATATTCTGCATAATTCGAACCGTAAATTCATGCAGGTATAAGGTACGAGGTACAAGGTACAAGCTACAAGGTATACGTACAAGGTAGATATGGGTAGGGCTCCTTCAGACTTGGCGTTGCACTCGCTTGGTAGTTGGTGCGGTTATCTATTGCGTGGGAGGCCTTGTTACGATGGTCTGCATAATTCTGGAGCAAACAGAAGGCCGAAGCTCCGGTATCTGATGGAATTAGACGAGAAATTGAAAGATAAAATTAAACGAAGATGGAAGAGATTTAATGAGTTTTATTATTTGGCTAGTGCCAAGACGCGCTAACTCATTTTCGCAGTAAGATTTTCCACAATTTTGAGGTATTCAACCAGCAATTAAAACAAATGGTTCATTCAAGTTGGGCCAAGACGAAAAGCTCATTTTCCGCTAAGCAAATTGGCCCCTCGCGCGCCAAGATGGAAAGAGTTTATTTTGTTAATTAGCTCGAAGTGCTAACAGGCGCTGTATAAGTTCGGTTACAATTACTTCGGTCGATTGAAGTCTTGTGAATATCTTCCGGAGTCGAATACCTTAACAACAAATCAATTAAAAATTATTCACATTAAAGTTTCGAGTTTTCCATTTTCGCGAAGTAACCATCGATTTTTACATCGAAGCTCAAATTTAGTGTAGATATTACAAATGAAAAGTAATTGTGGGAACGAATATCATGAATTATTTACGAAGTATCTTCTTCTCTGTCAATAAAGTATTGGTAATCTTGTTTACTTGACTATAAATCTCTTTCGCACCAAGTGGGGTGTCAGTCATACTTACGAGTAACTTTTCACTTGACAGCTTTTATTTTGGCGCTCTGCAACGTCGCTTATATCTGAACCTCTCTAACAATCAGTTTCTGATTTATCCCCGTCAAGTCGCAGAACACAAGAGGATATTGAAGTTCAACAAAGGGAGTATACTTAACAATCGCTCGAATTGCAGATCAATGAAAATAAATTTGCTGAGACTTATGCGGTGCAAATGCTAAACTGATTATGAAAGTTATCTCGTATTATACTCAGTCTAAGTAGCGGTTATAATTTCATGCACATTGCACTTATACGTTGCAATGTAGCTCGTGCTATCGGTTTATTTTATCATCGAAAATCAAAACGATATCGGAAAAGCGACGAATTCATTTTCATACATTCATTGTGGCCCTGGCATCAGTCTCAGTGAAAACTTTGGCCATGCGTTGCCGCCCAATTGTCGTCAGTCTTCTGTGCGCGGGTGAGTTCATTCGCGTGTGCAAATGTCTATCTTCTTTTTTCGTTTCCTTTTTTCTTCAGTTATATTGTTTGGGTATCCCTATATTCCAATTCTCGGGCTTGTTTCTCCACCAGTAACTCGATCGCATCTGGTATTGATTTATTCTAATGCCATAATATGATTTATGTGTTTATCTTTTATCATAACTTTTTTCCCATTAAGATTATCATTTGCATTTCATTATAGTTGTCATGCTTCAACGTTATCCCATAACAAACGTCTGAAAACTATAGCTAAGTTTCAGAACAAAGAAAATAATACCCTTATTTCGGTGTCTAAAACCATGAGCATACCTAATTACTAATCGTATTTCCTCGACTTGATCGTAACAACTATGGTGGCACTTTCTTTAAAGAAGAAAGATATCTTTGGCTATTTGCCTGCAGCTGTCAAATCCTCAGGATGAGCCATGCCCGATTAAGGATCCCGTGGACATCTGCATCGTCCGCCACGACGCGAGGGGTTTCCTGTATTGGTCACCGGTGGTTGTCCCTTGACTTCTTATCGGTGTGAACACTTGGAGCTTGGTCTAAGTCTAGCTTCTTGACCGTAGATTTATCTTGTCACCGTCTGCCAGGTCATACCAGGTCACGAAAGGTCGCGCTCCTAAAAGTGTCCTGGGGCGTTGCGAAAAGTTCTTCCACGGAGACTTTTGTCATTCTAGTTTCACCAAAGGTAGTATACATATTGTTATAAACTTGAATAATTACAACTAGCTGGCTGCGATGACGTAGTGTAATATTCATTGAAACGAGATAAACAAAAGTTTTCCTCCGGCAAAGTATATTTTGCTATTGTTACGTATACACGGATATCCTGTGTAGATTCCATGAGAGCCAGATTTCTGTTGTCCACCAGGAGCTGGAAGCCGGACAACTTATTAGCAAGAATAATTATTCGAACGTGAAATTCTGTTGAGAGATCTTTTAAAACTCGAGATAGAGTTTAATTAGAATATTTCTGAATACGCTTTTGTCATTTCGTTAGGTTGGCGAGCTTTGCTGGCGACAAAAGTAACCGATATAGATGAATGCTGTGACATTGGATTATACGAGGACCACCACACCTGTGAAAATCTCACAAGTTCCCGTTGATCAATAGTGTACGAATATTAAATGAAAGAAAATCTGATTTACTTTCGACTCTGAATGGAATAAAAATCGCAATACCTGAAATTAAAAAGGCAGTGAAAATTCTTTGATATTTCAACTTACCCGATTTCAATCAACAAATTTGACTTTGGTCGCTTGGTTGAAGTGAGCAAGTATGCTCAGTATACACAAAAATTGAAGAAAAAAAATCAGAATGAATAAAAATTGTTGGATGGTTTCACTTGCGTTATGAAAGACTATAATCTATTGATGAATAATTAACAAATTCATAAATCACGCATCACTATTTGCGAAATCGTTTATCAAGATGAATAAGCAATCTTAGACCGCGTAAAGGCAGAGTCCGTCCTATACGCTTTTTTTTTCACTCTCCAGATACGAGCAATCGATTACGTTGAAAACGAAATTTTGAATGAAAAATATTGAAGAGACGACAGCCTGCTGGTAGAAACACATGTACACAATATACAATTTATGACAGAATAGAATACAACCCGCGGCACCCCGTCCCCTTACGCACAGTCTGACTGTGATGGATTGAATTGTCGTGGGCAGAGTTTCTAATCAATTCGAAAACGTAGAATTCTTATCGAATATGCGACAGTCGGTTCGGCACATTGGCAGGGCCAACCTAGAAGTCGGAACAGGAGCTAAGAAAGAGTATAGAAACAAGTGGCAGTTAAGCAAGCATTCTATCGACTAAACATCGTGGCGTAGGGTAGTATAGAATATAGATCGTATTCCAACTATGTATGAAACTATAAAGTTTGGGCTTATTATCGCTACCTCATTATTCAATTTAACAACAAAGCCCTATCGCTGAAGATCATAGGTATAGGCGTAAAAGCAGGAAGGAACTATAATACGAGACGAAGATATTTCAAACGATTATCCAAAGAGCTATAGAGTTTGACAAGATTATGCTTCAAAGGTTGACCCTTTTAATTTTCACCTGAGAATCCCTATAGACATTTGTTTTGCCAAAAAGATTCCTAATTACCAATACGCGTGGTTGGAGCGGCTGTAATGAATTCAATTAAGGCTCGGTTTAATTTGTTATAATCCGATTAAGCACGAAGGGATGTTTGAGAAGCTCTCAAAGGCGGCCATGTTCAAAAATTTAAGTAAAACGAACAAACTCTGCAATCCAAGGAAGCGGACATTGAAGAAATTAGGAAATTAGCTGATACAGTTCAGTAGGCGGGTGAAATGGCTAAGCCTGAAGAAGATAAAAGAAGAGTACGTGGACTCCTCGCGCCCCTGCCCTCTTTGGAATTCTTAGTAGCCGTCCGTTTAACGTCCTAGTGTACAGTGAGTAATTGGCAAGGGTAGAGACGACGTTGGAGTCATGAAAGACGTATTCTTGGCTAACGAACGCCCCCAGGAGGTTCTCCGGAAACTCCTGAGCTTCGGAGCAGTCGAGTCTTTCCTCAATACAAGCGAAAGCTTCACGGGTGATTCAGGAGTCGAACAGCCATGTTCGATTGATCATTATGGGGTCTGATAAATACGAAGCGTTGGTTCAGGGCGTCGGTCACTGATTTTTAGACAACCGCAATTAGCCACGAATTCTAAGAGAGGTGTGACAAGGAGAGAGAGTTTCAAAAGTGTAAATACGGGTTCTGAATCTTTTCAAGAGTAGGAACGAAAAATCTTTTGTTTAATCGTGAGCAATTACCGTTTTCGAGAACAGAATTGGCATAATCCAACAGAATTGGCATAATCCGCAATCTGTTTGCAAACCAGATTCTAAAAAATCAACACCATCAGCGTTACGGTATACGTAAACCTGTAAAAGGTGTGCTTTTTACATTTTTCTTCATGTTTGAGATATCAGTCGAATCGGTACTCCGTTAGGTGAAAACTTGGAATGTTGAAAATCAAGTGAGACGCGATTCGGGATAATTCGGAAATTATTGCAATCGGTTTGGTAAATTTCATTGATGAAAAGAAGTACGGGATATGGGCTTGACGTACGGGTACGAGAGAAGAATTGGGATTTTACTAACGTCCATCGAATATTTTAGTACTAATCTAAGATAATTTTTCTAATTTTATACGAGCCGAGTAGTCGATAACTCTGCAGAGGTTCAATTATTGTCGTCATGGAGGTGACGAGTTTCGTACAACACTGGGTCGTTGTTATCTAAATGAAACATCTATTTCCAATCAAACTTTCTCGACGCGTTTCTCGGTGCCAAACTAAGCTTCTACCTATACAACTCGTTACCCACTCGGGTTAAAACTTTCATTCAACGAATGAGTGCTATGACTCGGCTAGAAGAGTGGCTCTATACTTATGTATGAGGTAAAAACGATTTTAACGAAAGAAAAATGGTAAAAGTTTACAACTCGGTAAACTTTCGTTCCCCCGAAAGTACCGAGCTTTCTCTCTCAGACTTGGATACTTCTGTATATACCGGTGTTTAAAATCAAGGTATTCGACTATTTACTAAAACGGATTAAATGTAACATATGGAAACAACGAGGGGCTTTATTCGTTAGCCTGTTTACCTGTCGCGCATGGATATGAAGATTACGTTAAGAACTTTATGCAATAGAACGCGTTAATAAGATATGATTTACGATTGGCGTATATCACCAGCCTGTGTCCATACGCAATATCTATACCTATATTGTGTCTTTGTTAATCTCCGCGGGCGTGAAATGCGCCTCTGATTTTCGGGATTTCATCGAGTTTCATGACGTGAGTGACAGAATACCTATTCGAGGGGATGCAGGGTGTCGCAAAGAAATTATTTATAGCCTTCGGGAGATGAAACCTTCCCGGAAGTGTGACGCAATTGGATATTCGGAGTACGGAATTGAAATCAACCATTCCCCATTCGAAATCAGGGAAGAAAGCTTTTCCAGAAGTTTACAGGTTCTTAAACAAATACTCGGCGTTGACTCCCGCTACAAATACGCTAAGAACATTATGATATTAGCCACAAAGCAGCTCAGGGAAAAGCTAGAAGCGCGTGGTTCGTCAGAAAACTCATTAAAGACTTTATTATATTATAGAGACAGTGTGGAGCTGGATTCCAGCCTAGCGGATCGCAAGTGAATTCAAACTGCAGAGAGGGTGACGCCGTTTCCGTAGAGATGCTGCACTAGTCCCCTGCAGTGTTGCATTTCTGTATACATAAAGCTAGGTACACACCTGAGCATATTTGCGCGCACGCACATCTTTTGTCTCCTTTCTTCCTTCTGGGAGCAAGAAGGAAAAAGATGGTTCGTGCGCGCAAATATGGTCAAATATGCTCAAGTGTGTACCCAGCTTTACAGGTATACCATGCACTAATCCCAAGATTGACTGATCGTAGATGTGTAGAATGAAGTGAGAGTTTCTGACCGTCGTTTGGGGAATAAGAAGTATAATGTCGTATAGAACTCATATAGTTCTATATGGATTTATTGAATAACATAAAGTTGGGTTGGAATACTTTTGCAGTGTTGTGTGGTCTGGAATAGGCCATCCTGTGTGTATCGTAATTCGTGAGAAGTCTACGTTGCTCTTTTTAGGGCACCGAAGAGTTTCAATTCCAGAGCAAAATAGGTTTTCTACTTTTCCGGAAAGTCAGACAAACCCATTTACGAGGACGAAATGGTCTGTTTTAAACGCAACAGAAAACGAAATAGAAACAGGGGCGCGCTGGGTCACGATTCGCGAGTTTATAACGGAATTTATAAAACTCGAACTAGTCGCCGCCGTACGCGTACATGCGAGTAATCTCGTTGTTATTCTTAATTATTCGCGTCAAGCGGATGGTTTGACGACCTTGTGGCTGTTGCTAGGATCACGCTACTCGACCCGCACTTCGTGAATCATTTTTTTCATTTTTTTTATTCATTTTTCTCTCATTTCTAATTTTATTCATCTCTTTTTCTCTCTTTTATGTAGGTGTAGCTCAACAAAGCTGCACTCTGGTTGGAAGAAGAAGCTCATTCCGCTTTGTGTTACGGCTAAAGTTTTTATTTGATAATATTATTATATTTCTTTTTTTTTTTTTTTTACGCACGAGTTAGTTTTGAAACACCGTTTAACATCGGAATGTAATGATTTATTTTTCTAAATGACTCGGTAGCAGTTTGAGAGCGTTTTGAGTTAAGAAGTTCAGGGTGCGAGCAGTAAATCTTGAGAGAGTAGGCGGCCTTTTACGAGCGAGCTTTATTATGTTATATAAAACCTAAACGCGGCTAAATTGTTTCACCAATCCGGATTTGGATTTATTTAAAGTTTGCTTTACTGCTTTAGACGCGTGTCTTTCGTATCACGAACAAAATTAGGGTGGAATATATCCCAGGGTTAAAGGCTATGAGTCAGGTGGTAAGAGGTAAGATAGAAGGGTCGCGTATACTTGTGCAGACGCAGGCAAGCAGAAAAGACAATTTGTAATTAAGTAAATCTTGCCGATTTACCCGCAAGAAATATTCCCGCGAAATATCCCATTAATTAGGCGAACAACTTGAGTTTGCAAATCCTAATTGATTAATTATCTTATTAATTAATAAATTAATTAATTTAGGTGCCTCGATAAAGTTTCAAACAATATTACTACTTCCCCGCGATACGTTTCGCTTATGCAAAAACATCTCTCCCTATTATTATTATTATTATTTCTTCACACCGCATTTTTCATTTTCACTGATTGTTAATGCGGTGTAAAGGCGTTATCATTTCTCACAGCAGCTTAAACTTTCATCAAAGTTGAATGTAATATACACCTTGTACAGTAGAAAATTCTTAGCACGATGTTCACGCAGCTATAGCAGCAAATGAAGGTAATACCATCGGCAAAGAGTGGCTATAAAAATGTTCGCCTTCTCGGTTCATTTACAAACCCCTTTGCTTACGTTTACGACGATGAAATTCACAGTTGAAGACGTGACGCGTTCATAAAGTGACGATTTTTTTATTTTTTTATTTTTCCAACTGGATCGAATATCTAAATACTTATCAGTGAATTTTTTTCTTTCGCATCTAGTACCTATATATAGGTATAGTTTAGGTTGAAGTTACGTCTGGCGTAAAGTAGAAACTACCCCCTATACGAATGAAATCGATACGAAATAAAGTTTAATTCACTATGAGAGTAGACATATATATCTGCAACCGCAATATTAATTCATTATATCGTACCGTCTTGTTCTGACCCCACTTTTCCCCTCGCATACTGTGGAGCGACTTCAGCTCTGCGAATCCATTCCACGATTCTATGTATTTCTATTTCTGTCTTTCACTCCGCGAGCAAGAGCTCGCTGCCTTCCTCACCCTTTCGCCATTCGTTCCACCCTCCCATCGCGGTTCTTATTATACCACACAATTCCCGGGGGTTCGGATTATAGAATTGTAGATAAAATGGTTTTCTCCTCATTACCGGAGCTGGAATCAGGTAGGTTCGTAGCTCTCGTATACATATATATATCTCATTCCATACCTCAGCCAAGCTGTAAAAGGCGTTTAAACGAGATATAGGGTAAACCGACCAGTGAATGATCAGCCATGTTAAAATCACTATATACAGATATAATTTGTGTGAAAATGGTCATTTTACCCTACTAAAGATTTTTCAAGCCCTTTCAAAGTCAACGACCAAACTTCCATATAATTTGTCAACTCTTTCTTTAAAATTGATATCAGTATCTATGAAAATGGATATTATGTACATGTACACATATACGCGGATAAAGTACTGAATAGAATGAATTTATGGGCTTCAAGAATCTTCCAAAAGGATTGATTGATCTTTAGTTGAAACAACGTTAAATTCATCCCCTAACGTAGTAAGTAAGGGAGGGGTGACTGAGTTTTGCTGGTATGCCAGGATGGATGAGAGGAACATGAAGCAGAGGTGGAAAGTTGCGACGCCGTACCTTCATGAGAGCGAGGAGAATAATTCTCTGAGCTAAGGTAGGAGACGTGCGCTCCCTTCTAGCCACCCTCCTGTTAGCTATCCCTCCGCAGTTCAGGAAGCGGATGTGTGCTCGCGTAACACATCTACCTGGCACAAGTATGGAAGGTACATAGCTCAGAGTCCTTAGAGTCGTTGGGTCTAGGCGAAGGAGCACATAATCCCAGAGCAAACTTCTCAAAGAGAATGTGCTCCATGTACCTTGGTGGTTACCGAAGGTTTGAGAAGAGGGATAAACTTTCCACCTTTAGCTTCCCTGTACTTTTACCTTCCACTTCTTACCGCGCGGCGGACATTCTTGCAGTATTCGCCTACCTCACCTGATACGTGAGATTAATATTTTACGAGTTTACCAACTTTACCTCTCTGCCCGAATGAACGTACCACGATGCTCAAAATGAGCAATTATTATCGACTATACTATACTAGGTGCAGTACGGAGGGTAGTTTGGTAAATTTTTAACAAATCTCCAAGGTTTCCATTTCCTGAATACAGAAGGACGTATTACTTGAGCTAACAGGATGTGGAACTTCCAAAAGACGGCATCACGTCATTATCAAACCAACAGTTAAGGGAGCCGATAACCTCAGCGGCCAGAGACTCCAGGGAGGTCATAGCTCTCTGCTCCACAGACGTGGAGAAGGGGTGGCTGCCACCTCCTGGAGATATCGCTCCACGGGGACCCCCTTTCACCCCTTTCGCGATACCCTACTCGTCCCCACTGCATTTCCTTTCACGGTTGAGACATGCAATCCTTATTTAAATACTTCTGAGTATAGTAGGTTTAGGTAGGTATACCCTTCTGCAGTGACATAAGTAGGTCAGTCTGGACTTCTGCAATGGCACGCGGCAGGCAACTCAGCTGTTAACTACGTCATAAAGCCATCAAGGTTTCCTATTAGACAGAGGCTTGGTAAAGCTACGACTAGTCATTATATAGAAATACTCGGTTACCCTTCATGAAAGTCTGCGCAGTGTACCTTAAGGGGATTCGTTTTAAAAGTAAAACCATATCGAATTAGAATACGGACGGGAAATTGGGGTGTTACACGCTTCTCAAATTTATACTGTATCGTTATCGCATGTACGCAGTTATACAGTTGTGCTCAAACGTCGATAGCATGTTGATGTTAGGATGTACATGTACCTATACGTATATCTGAAATCTTTACGGGTTTCTCCAGAGAAAAGAGCCTCCTAAAACAACGTAGTGCCTATAAAAGTCTTTTAACGCTATCGTTTGAACAACCTAGAAACAGAGAACAGCTCCCAGAGGGCACTACGCTAATTTAGGTAAAAACCTCTTCTACTCTGAACAATCCAGCAACTCGGTCACACACGCAGTTGCATACTGAGACATGTAGTATGCATGTAAGTATATATTATGTACGTGGCTCACCTCATAAACGGGATTAATCACAGCCGTAACCTCTGAATGGAAGTTCGCGTGGATCAACGTGATTATTATTACTGTATCCACAAACTGCATGGAACGAAAGTTTAATAATTAATATTTGAAATCAATCAATTGTCGTTTATCTCGCCGTGATAGAAGTGAGCTTATATACCTCCAATTTATTCAGTTCACGATCCTTCTATGCTCTTGAGCTATGATTCAAAATGAATCGTTATCTCAATTCATGTTCAGGTAAATTAATTACACTAGGGTATCAAAATATCTAAGGAATGGGGTGCTTGTATAGATAACTGATATGAATGCACTCACGGTAAGGCTTGCTGCAAGTCACGTGAACATAATGCTCCTTCAGAGGTCCGGAAGAGCTAGTTACAGTTATCTTCCTCCGAATAGTTGCAAAGTCTCGAGGAACTCTGAAGGAGGACCCTCAGCTAGCGAAAACTTGAGATGCGAGTAGCAGGACGAGCGTGCTCGTCTTTGGTATAAACTTTCCACCGCGCGATACCGAAAACTATAAAGTAGTTTAATTGGGATCACATGAGTTTCCTTGCGATATATCTTTTTTCCGCTACCTTGAGCGCATACTTAGTTTTATTGTTTTTGCGTGGGCAGCCATGACTCAGAGTTTAATAAGGAAGTTACGAAGATTGTACGCAGAGTTTTGAACGCGAGTAGCAAGTCCATATACAATTACATCTACCTGTACATATATACGTATATCATAAATGTGACTAAGAATTATTCAGGTCCCTTCGAAAATATACTTGAGGTTATCAGCTGTATTGATTTGAGTTTAAATAAATTATAATACCGCGCGCATGTTACATACGTGAAATAGGACTGCCATTTCCAGTGACATGCAACTATATGTGTAGATATGCGAGCTAGCCTACAGGGAACTGAAACGTCAAACATTATCTGCTCAACGTTAGTGGCATTCGCTGCAGGGTTGTGAATCGCTGTATAATAATCCAGACTTGCGAGGGTGGGGACGAGGAGGGTTCTCAGAGAGACGCGTTCGATAAAATAACCCACCCTTAACGGTTGGCTCCTCGTCGGCGGCGGCGACAGCGATAAGCGCGTGTCACAATAAACTCGCGTGTCAGAAAAGTCAGATTTGAATAAAGGAACGTTGCGAAATTCTAGGTTTAATTAGCAGTAATTCATCCTTTTAAAACGTTGACAATAGTTATTCGTCACGAATGAAAGAACCGGGCGATAGTACGTATGTGCGGAGGTAATGCATGTATACAGCTAGTTGCGCAATTTGTTGAACGCGACTTTCAGATTTGCTAGCAACGCATTAACAACCCGCGTAAATTTCATTGCGTGCAAAGTATATACATCTGATGATTGTTACGCACGAATAACGCTCCGTTCTTCCGGGCTGGTGGACTCGCGTCCCGCTCCTCTTCTCGTTTCCCAGTTCGCGACGTTCTTCATTAATTTTAGCTTTATACGCGTGGAAAAGTACTATCAAATTAAGATAATCTTAATCTTTTCGATTAAAGCTGAGACTTTCGAGGGTCCGGGTGCTTCAGACCCGCATGTTATTTCGCAGCTACTTTAGGCACAAAATAAGCGCGAAATCGCGACTCGTTATTATCCACTTATTCTTTTCAGTTTTTTTTCATGAATATCGCGTTAACGTATATAAAAATCGAAACTCGACGGTTATAATAATACCGGAAATTGCAGTACCGCGTAGGTAAGTATAATTCAGCTATTTAAAACCGAATTATGTTGTATACACGATATGGAATTATCTTAATCATAAATTATGCGATTTCGCGCATGCGAGGAACGTTTTGGGATTCATTTATCAAAACTTGTTTTCTAATCAGCAAATAGACATAATTTGCACTCGCAGAAGTTTGGCGGGTAAAAAACAAAAGTCTGTGATCATGCACGGAGAGATCTATTCGGCGAAGAGGCTCGACCAAACTCGACCCGCGTCTCAACAAATCATAGCTTCTGGAAGCTGAGCGGCCCTTAGGCGATAAGGAAGAACTTCCGACAATTTATGGATAAGAAAGTTTTCGTCAGTGACGTTTATTACTTTCGCCCATATTCATTCGCGTCGTCTGAATGGCTCCACTGGCGAAAGCCTAAATCTCAGTTAAATCTGAGATACTGCAAAGAGAGTTGGCGCGCGCGATTCGCGTCAAATAAAAGTGGGTTGCTGCAGGGTTGCCTCACGTGAATATTGCAAAAGGCTTCTTCGTTTCCGTCATCCTTGTCCTCCTCATTCTTTCCTATCCCGTCTTCGTCGCCCTACCTAAGGTTCCTAGCCCAAGGGGATTTATTGTTATAAGCTTCAAAACGTGTATCTGTTATCCTCTTCAGCGGATCCTTCAATTCTTCCCACTTCAAGTTCGCGATAAGGAGTATTCAAAAACAAGCGAAAGAAGCGAATTCTGTCAATTGATCGCGTCTGGAATTTACGAATATCAAACGCCACTCAGAATTTCATACAGCTATGGTTATTGGCAATATGAAATGAAAGTTAACGTCTGTTGGGAAAATGAATCCTTTCCTTGAAAAAAGAAACCCAAAACGCTTCTCCTTGGAGAAAAAAAATCGATGAATACATACCTGCTCATCTTATACTGTATAAGGTAGAGGGGGGCAAAACGGGCACCAAATCTGAAAACAATAATTTTGTCTGATTTGATTTTTTATGATACGGCGACGTATCTACCCTACGTATCGCATCATCATAGCTACACAAATATCCATACATGTGTGAGTATGGATATGACGCGAGATCTAATCTGATTGTGAGAACGAGAATGTATACCTATCTACACCACTTGGTTAAATTTTTCCTTTATCATATCATTTCGTGGCAGAATGACGGTAGGTAGTTTGTACAGAAATGTAATTGCAGCTCTGCTGTAGTATGAGATAGAGCTCGATTCGTGGGGCGGTGCACGGAGACCGGGTCTTTACAGTGATCCCTAGGGCTCGAGGGACAACAGGATGGGCGAAGCAGTGGCCAATTAAATAGCTGGACGCAATTTATTGTCTAATAAATAAGCTCGTATCTTGTCACGACGATAACACAACTCCACGCGACCTCGTATAGAGAGTCTCGTAGATGGTGCCAAGTAAGTCGTGTCGGCAAGCACACTTGCGCATTAGCCAAAATTTCGATTCTCTCTATCGCTGCAAAGGAGATATTATACTATATATACGAACTAGTGAGATATTTTTTGCCAAAAATATTCACTTTTTGCGGTAAGATGGAACGAAAAAATGGAAAAAAAAAAAAAGAAAAAATCGTAGGGGGAGCAGAAGAGTATTTTTCTTCAATTTTACACTCAGTCATAGCTTTGGACAACACCCTATAGCTCAGTATGTTGATGTTCCAAGCCAAGCTAAGATCGTCACAGTGAGCTATGAGTGATGAAGGTGACGGGTAAATGGAACTTTTTACCAGAGAGTCTGTCGACGGAGTCGTTCGTCTTAGGAAGAAGAACGTTGCACCGGAGACAGTTATATGAAAGAGGAAGCCACGTCGTAGTCACAGTTCCGCCCTACGATCCATGCTGCATAGCTCATTTGTCAACCTTCAATGGTGGAAAAATATGATGCACGCTTCGAAGGGGTTGGATCTCCTCCATACCCCATCACTAGGGTGCTATACTTGTCCTGGCATCCCAAGTGCCATCAGACTGACGTTTAGATATATGTATATCTTTGCAGGCATGTAACATAATATATGCAGAAATACATACCGAGGCCTAAGTAATACTTGAAAATATAAACGCACTCTAGATGTCTCTAATATTGCAGCAGATGCAGAAGACCATCGGACCAGAAATAAATTCTGTATATCTATATATGATGTTGAGAAACTGATGTGCATTTACCTTTTCAATGTATATACCTGTGATGGCGATGACGCTGATATGACGTGGTCTAGATTTCACACTCGCTACTCATTCAGTTCGGTATGTTTATTTCCCGTACAAAATTGGAATAGATGTGCTGTGAGGTCACATTTCTGGCGATATAAGGTTTGAAATCAATATTTGCATTGGCAGTTGAGTCATTTCCGTTAGATGGAAGGTATCGCCTGAACGAGATCTCGGCAATGTGCTGCGAAACTCATGTATAGAAATCGGACTTCGAGCGGGAAGTATAATGTACGATCTCTGAGGAGCTCGGGTGACATGCTCCAGGCATCAATCCTGAAGGAATCCACACCCTTTTCGCGGGTTAAAATTTCAGTAGAACGAATCGTGGTTTGCTCTATTTAAAGCTACCGAATTATTGACCTACTAGTACAAGTTGAACCACCTCCGTTAGAGAGTTTACGGCCCGTAAATAAATAAAACCAAGTTGGTAAACGAGTGAAAATAGTATATATAATATCTATATACTCGTTCGAAGGAATACTGCTGCGAAGTAACCGTTAAAAGACTGCACTGCAAGAAATGCGAAACTCTCCCTGCTTGCTCGTATAACTTGTAACTAAGACAACGGAAGGTAACTAGTCAAGGAGTCATAAAGCTGAAGCAGAAGACGAGAGCAATATTAGAGAGCAGAGAAAGCCAACGATGATCATCATCTTAGGCTGTGCGATTGGTTGTCTACTATAGAAGCGTTTTTCATTTTGCAAGACCGTCAAAATATGATATTTTATATAGGTTTTTGCGTAGTGTGGGTGAAGAAAATCGGAAGAGTCGAGAAGGGGCATTAATTTACATTAAAGTAGGGCAGAGATGAGTGTAATCCGCTTTACAGATTCTAATTAATAAAGGTGAAATACAGTGGTTGGTAAGCTGCCTGATACTGAAGTACGCCAGCGTAAGCTGCCTATCTGTATCGCCTTATTCTATTTCCGCTTTCATGGCAAAATTTACATTAATGATTATGCGGTGTCAAGAGCAGGTGAGTGACGGCTTAGCTAAGTAGCATTAATTCGGCCATGAACTGATTCAGATTTTGAAGAAGGCCGAAAAATAGCTTGTATAAGTTTACTCGTTATCAGGTTCGTCTTCTTGATCTGAAAGAACCCCTAAATCATTAGGTGGAGATCCGAGCGTGGAAATTTGCGTACAAAGCTTTCAGCCAGGCTTGAATCCCGAGATTTGGGTAGAATATGTTTCTCTCCATGACACACCGAGCGTTGTCTTGCACTATAATGGAACCCAAGTCTAGCCCTTTGAAATTCTTCATTAAGACACACGTGTTGCCCATCAGGTCTGAGTGGTGTTCACGGTGTCTGTGCAAAACTGCGTCACGATTTAATTCATAATTAAGTGATAATGGCGTCGGCGACATCTGCGCCTCGTCCTGCGCTGACAGAGAGCGTCGACGTTACCGTCAGGCAGAAACACCCGTGCAAGAAGGAAAGATACTGTTTATTTATGCAATCCTCTGTTTGCTTCATTAAGACCACGACCGTGGTGCCGGTGGACTGCCAGCCACTAGGTTAAAAATGTACGGACTTTATTCTTCGGAATGAAATTGTCTCGCTTTGTTAGCGAACGGGGGGGGGGGGGGGGGGGGGGGGGGGGGGGGGGGGGAAATACGTGGTGCTGTGTAGCTGACGACGAAGGTCGCTCTGGTTCAGTTATTAATTAATTAACGTAACGAGCACTTTCGAAGAGACCTAGGAAGGCGCTAGTACGTGGGTCCTGGTCGTCGACCCTGCAAGAACAGTTTTATAAAAATATAAGAGACCAATTTTCACGTAGGACGTAAGGAAGTAAAAAGCGATCTCACGGCTTAGAGCTAGAGTATTATAACGAAGGTAATTCTCAACCAGCCATGGTATACCCTGTCATATGAAATTTCAAGTGATAAAGAGCAAGGGAGATATACATGTGGAACCTTCTTCGCCAGCGTCTGGCCACACGAGACGTTGAATAAGACAAGGCTTAGGGGTTCGAAATACGTCATGGAGGACGCGTGAATAATCTATGTATTACATTGCACCACGTGGTTATGATGAAGGGTTATCGCAAGCTCCTCAATTAAATCATACACGAAGAGAGACTCTCTATTAATTAAATAACCAGTCCCATACAAATTGCATGTTAATATTTTCCTGCCCTACATGACAATAAAGCTAGTTTTCTTCTCATCCAACCAGGTATACAGGGTACCTGAAGATAGATTAGCCGGCGTAGAAAGTTGGCCGCTTAGTATAGTATGGCGATAGAGAATCAATATAATACAGTGTAAAAGTTTTGCGAAACTTTTATTATATTTAATGGATTTTCCGAGCATGGCACTCTATCTGTTCTTCGTGAAATCACTCTCGATACTTTACGCGCGTTCGTACGAACGAACTTTCGGGGTAAAGTATGAAAGTGTTGCTTGGAATGGTTGTGCTCGATTAGGGGAGGCAACCGTGACAAAGAGAAGGAAGTGATCGTTACGTTACCAACACAACGAAGACCTGAAGGTATTCTTCGACTTTGAACGCGACGGCTTCGCTTGAGATCTCACGAGCTGAAAACTTAGAAGAGCTTAATCAAAGGGATTTTCTGAGGGATGAAAATAAATGGAAAATTTCAAAAACTTTCTTGGTTGTTTATCGGTTAAGAATTTACGGTGATAAAATCGTTTGATGTGCCGCAAAGACATTTTCACACTTTTCGTTTACGAAAATTTTCCATTTCTGTGTTTTTTATTGTTTCATTAATTTTCCGTGCTTTAAAGCGATGAAATTTTTCACTACTAGTATATCGTGGTTGTTTTTCTTTCACACGTGCCGGGCGGTTTACGCTCCGGTAGTTCTCTGTAAATTACCTCGAAATTGAGGCAGCAGTTGGTTAAGTCGTTTATTTTCTAAACGTCTGAAATCAAAATTCCATCGTGTTATTTTCAAATTCTTTTTATACCGCACGTGCCATGGCTTCTCAGACCATGCGGTATCCCCACAGAGCAGAGAAATGCACTTGTGGAAAGTAATTTAAAGATATCGAAATGAGCAATCGCTCTATGTTCAGGGTTTTCTTAGAACTACTAGTCTCTTCGTTAAAGTGACTTTCATTGCTCATCAACCTCTCCGTGAACTCAATTCGTTGGAAGGATCTAAAAGTAAACTCACTGACGTTGAAGAATCGCTGCACAGACCGAAAGGACTTGATACCTCCTTCGGCGTGAATGACTAAATCGTCAAAACCACGTAGTACTTTTCATTGTTATAATATCACGACTTATACTGTTACCTGCAACCTCACGTATTGACAATTCGACATATAATCGGTGATATCGTTTACAATTACTTATAGGTTGAAGCCGAAGGTGGAAAGATGAATAATGTCATATGTAAAGAAATCTTTCAGAATTCCTTCGACTCGTCGTAGAGGGAAAGTTATTTCTTTCCGAGTCCCGAAGGGGTAGGCTCACTTCCGGGAAACTTTCATTTCAATATCTCGTCTTACTGCATCGCGACTCAATCCAAAAAATTACCCCAGAGACATTGATGAAAGAAGATCTCGACCTGAGGCGAGTACCGTGGACCATCATCCACCGCGAGGATGAGTAAATGTATCATGTAGGTACCTATATATATTATGAACATATGATATAGCCATGGCTCTGTACCATTTCGTTGACAGACGGGACTACATTTCCTGTATACTGAATGTGGTTGATCTCACGTATTTGACATACATATATGTAAAAGAGTTTCTTGGTACGAGTTACCTCAAACGTGGTAGGCACGGAACCTATAAATATATAAATATACGTATAGCTAGCTGCCTGGAAAGTCACGCTCCTGGTATGCAGCCCGACTATCTCTGGAGTATCGCGAGGGACATGCATCGTTTCATAACTTTGCTACTGGCTGCAGCGTCCGCCGGAACTCGTACCGTAGCGTATGTAGTTACAACTGCGATATCGAATCTTGTACAAGAAATGAGCATATTTCCGCTCTGCCTTCGGCAAAAATGCGATTCTCAGTATAAACTCGTGCCTTACGTTCATGCGCGATTGGCAACTATAGAACTTGTCCGCGTTAGAACTGAAAGGCTGAGTTTTATCCAACTTTTTTCTACTCATATAGAAAGAGGAAAAGTGGCTTTTTGATAAACACTTTGGCTCGTGTTCAAATCTCGTTTCTATTACCGAAAATCGTACGTGCGTCAATTTCTTCATACAAAAACGCTTCTAACGACCATTCAACGTATTCGAAAACTGTTCATTCGTGGATATATATCTAATCCCGTATAGCTATTAAAATTTTTAACAATTTTCATCGCAATGCTGTGAAAATCGGTGCGTCAATTTACAATCGTCGAATGGCAGCTGACGGATGAAGTTACGCTGATTTCATCGCCTATTGTACCGTTTGGGTGTTTCTGGTAACCGTTCGATGTGGCCTGAAGGGTCGCTGTCAAGCGCATAGCCACGCCAGAATTTTGCGGCTTGATTGCTATGTAGGCAGTATAAATTGGCATTGATTTTGTTTAGCTTGATGATTTTTTAATCGCTGCAAAAAATTTTCAATGATATTTATTTACCTCGAGGCTACGACTCCGCGTGTTTGCCTAAATGTAAAATATGAGTATACTCACGCAGACACACCTCGACCATTGATTGTCAAATCGCAGGAAAAGCTCTTTTATCCTGGGAGTATCGCGTGGGTGGATGTGTACATCGTAAATATAATCTCGCAGACAATTATTATTTGTAATTCACATGCTTAGGCGTCCTTGTCAAAGTCGACGAACGTAATATACGTGCATATTGTATTTAAACAGAAACAACGGTGTAGTAGGCGTACTTTGATGTATTTTTACGCCCTCTAGAAACGTCAGAATGTTTCAATACTTGGGGTGTTATTTGAGTGCAGATTAAAGCGTCTCAAATGGTTTATCGCCATTGACGTTGATGCGGTATATTGAAATCCACTAAGTCACTAAGGGTGGGGTTCAACTCCGTCGAAAAAATAGGAAATATCTTCCAACGAGAAAAGAAAAAAAAAAAAAAAAAAAAAAAAAAATCCGCATGAAAAGAAAAATCAATCCAAACATCTTTAAGGATTTACTACAACTTTTCTGCAACCTGCGTAAATAAGTTATGGGTCTTTTTTTGGTTTCACATATTCGTGAGTTGACAAGCCGTGAGATTATTGATGTCACACATTTATTCCATTCGTGTTTTTTTTATTCATTTTTTTCCGCTTGTTTTTTTTTTTTTTTTTTTTTTTTTGTAGGAAACTGTTGTGTGAAAATAACGTGCACGATTGGTATATCATCAGCACGTACACGTGATGAGCTAGCATTAGCACGTTATACATCTGAATCATGGGAATACACGCGAAAAAGTAGTTGGAAATACTATAATTAGGGTAATTACTAATTGCAATGAAAAGCGCTGGCAAATATATGGACGACCATTCTCCGCAGTTAGAGTTACTTTACGATTGAAGTATATATGCATTATCGTAAAATTAACTTCATAGTTTCCTGGAATATGTTTCACTCCGATGGTTACACTATTTCACCTTGAAATATGATTAACGTTACAAATGGAGTGGTAGAATTTTGAAATTGATATACCCGTACAACGTACTACTGTTGTGATGAAATTTCGTCACTTAGTGAATAATTAATATTGGCAGCTACTGCATGCATGAGTTAATATTAACGTCATTCTCGAAGTAACATTAATTCCCTGAATATTCACCGATAAGCGAAAAGTTCGCCGAAATTACGTTTCGTAATTGTACCATCGCTTCATTCCTTCGTTGAAAATCCCCCAATTATATATCACCAATTATTATTGAATAAACTTGGCACAATAATTTTGATATTCAATCGCTAAGCTTTTAAAAATCATATTTCAGCCGAGGATATGGATGATTGGACTGTTTCGAAATGTGTGTGTTTTTTTTTCTGTACATGAATATAGGTATACATTCACGAAAATAATAATATTTCGTCGCTTATGAAAGAATCTTTTCACAAAATATAATATTCAACCCTCAGATATAGGTACACTTGCGTTGCTGTTCGTGCAACTATCCGTCTTAAATCCTTAGAAGCAATTGTAAAGAAATGCATGCAAAGAGTGCCAGTTTTTGTGTTCATTAGAAGGTGCGCGCATTGTATACCGCGAGGACCAGGTGAAAGAGAATGGTCCATTCGCCCAGGCAGCTAATATTTCGTATTTTTAGGGGGATAGCCACTCGTTGCACTGAAAATCCCTAGGGTGATTTTGGCGCGCGGTCGATGCAACTCGGCAGCCATTGTTGATACAAGCCGGCTGACTGTCAATACATCGCAGAAGGTAGACAAGTGTGGTTATGTTCGTTTATTTGAAGCAAATGATAAATAAAGTGAATAAAACCTACGTGAATAAGCTATGGATATTTATTGATGCCTCAACCCCAGGATACAATCAATAATTTTGTTCGAATTGGTTGTTCTCGATGAACTCTTTGATTCTGCTAAATTTCCAGTTATAGCTTAGGTTAATTCGTTGATTGCATTAAGATATCATTTAAAACTGATTGATCGATTTTTGATAAATATTCCTAGCTTATTCACGTAGGTTTTATTCACTTTATTTATCATTTGCTTCAAATAAACGAACATAACCACACTTGTCTACCTTCTGCGATGTATTGACAGTCAGCCGGCTTGTATCAACAATGGCTGCCGAGTTGCATCGACCCGCGCCAAAATCACCCTAGGGATTTTTTCAGCGCAACGAGTGGCTATCCCCCTAAAAATACGAAATATTATCTGCCTGGGCAGATGGACCATTCTCTTTCACCTGGTCCTCGCGGTATACAAAGCTATGTTAATCGTGATTTAGTGACTTTGCACAGGGAATTAAAAGCGCGGAAATTAAGCTCATAAATCTGTTGAGCTACTTGACAATACAAATAGTTCGGATTCTCTTCGATCTTATTTTCACGAATTAAGGAGGTTCTTTATAAGCGCAGGTGAGAAAAAATAAGAAATAAAAAGTAAAAACATAAATAAAATTCCACAACGTGTGCGGTGTTGAATAAGAATGTATAGCAGAACATTCTTTTTAAATAAAATACAGTTGCATCTCGCCAAGGTATTCCTTCACTTCGTATTCCGACCTTTATTGCCAGAGATAAACGGATAAATCGAATTGCATTTCCCATGGAAAGAAAGAAGCTGCAATACGAGTGCAAAGAAATTGCGAAAATTTTCGCAGCAAAATATCGACATTTTAATAGAAAAAAATTGCTATCATGTTTTATACAATATTCTGTATCAAAAATACCCAGTGAATCACTTTTATTTCATCAAGAAATATCTTTGAAGGAGCAGCGAAGTGAAGAGAAATAACAACATTGGCATAACGAGAGGGAAAAAATGGTTGAGCTTGCATTTGCACGAATTTCTATTTTTTGCAACTCCCTGCACAATAGGCGGCTAATAGACTAGAAGCTTGAATTCGAAATGTTTTCATTTCAACAAAAATGTGAGGCACGCTATACTTGCGACGAGTTTCTCGTGCAAATTTTGTTGCATTTCAGAAACACTAGGCATCTACTCAGGAAAGATGCCTCAACTCTTGCATAGTGCAGTTGCATAGTTAAAGCTAATATTCGACCTCGTTGCGAGTAAAAAAAAAATTCATCGTACAATCAACTTGCATTAGTACATATATGTATTTCGTTCAATTTTCATTTTTTGATCGATACATCAATCTATTTTTTATAATATCATCAAATGTTACGGTATAGTATACTTTTAAGCGCGGAGGAATCGATTATTTGACCCCAAATCCTTTATTCCACCCACGACCCTTGTTCTTAAAATTCATTCTTCACTAGCGCGAGCTTTAGATTCTTTCTAAACGCGCTCGGAATGCCCAGTCTAGGTATCTGAAAGTTCATTTCCTGAAATCCCGTTCATTTTCGGTATCGAGGAACAAGAATCGACTATATATGTGCAATTGTTAGATTTGTTCGAGAACCTCATCAGTCTACTACCTACTAATCAAGAGTTGATTTCCTGATAACCCATATAAATATTCGCTTTGGGACGAATAATAGATCATTTGACCCCAGATCCTATATAGCCCATCTATCATGGGTGCTGCATGAGTGAGGTAGTCCTTTTTATCATTTTTAATAAGCTGAAACTACCGAAAATAATTTTCTTTTCGCATACCATCAGGTCATCAGACTCAAGTTCGTGAAATGTATTAGTTTAAATTTATAACTAACCACGGATAAGATATAAGCTCCCCATCCATAAAATCAACGATGAGTAGTGACTGTCTGGAGCCGGCAGTAATGGCGAAAAAATTTCGATACAGATGATCTCCGACAGGCATTGAGAAGTTTCTCAATTCACCTATTCGCTGAACTAACGTAAAGTCAGGACGCTAGTTCATTTCGTATGAAGTTATTTCACGTATCATTGCTTGAATGAATTGAAAGAAGTTATAATTCCAGCGTATTATACCTACAGTATAGACATTTGTATAGATATCTAGAGTGGATTGCACCCTAGTAGATTCGAAATTTCTGTACTCTGTTGACTGTTTAAGTCAAACCAGCGTTGTGTGAAAAAAAAAAAAGAAAAAATATTCCAGGAACCAGGAAGTGACTGTTCTTCTTTTTTTCGGAGCACAAGAAAAGTTCGTAGTACCTTATGCTTGCGGTGTGGCTTGTGAAAATATAAGGTCTGCGATGAATTATTACGTAGGCAGAAGAAAAGTAGCCTTTTTCCAGATTTCTGGCGTCTAAAATAGAACGAAAATTCATGAAAGTATAAAGTTATGGGGTCTAAAGAAACAGGATTAGGTCCTGGCCAATTTGGTTCTCTAGAAATACCATTTCTTTATCGTTAAATTAAATAAGTTTTCGATTTTTGTATCACATTATTTGTATCTTAGAAAAATGTTGAAATATTTTTCGCAAACTAAAGAACTCAATTATTGATATGTCGGAAAGAGTTTTTCGCGTCTGCAGAGTTTGCCACGTCTCTATTCACTCCCGCATCTTTTTCAAAGAAAGTTACTCGTTCGCTGACATATCTATATTGAAAGTAACAAAAATTCTGAGGAAATCAAACTCACGCCTGACTACTCCTAATCCTCCATACATGCGCGAAGGTTTGAAAAACTTTTGCCACCTTAGCGAGCAAAGGCCTGCCAGGCGTTTTCCTATCTTCAGAAAACAAATGGCGAAGGTTGTCGGGAAGTGAGTGAGTGAGTCGCGGAATAAAATTCGAATAAAATGTAATGGGCTAGGGACTGATTCTTCCGGGTGGAGATGACACCGCTCTCCACGTTGAATAATGGACAAGAAGACGGTCCCGTATTCCGATTTAAACATTCATTGATTAAACCGACGAACATTGGCTCTCGACTAATGATAAAAGTGATAAGAATTTCACGAAATTTAGGTATATACTGAAAAATTTGAAAAATCAGTTCAAACTTTATTGTAAGCTTTTCGGTTTCTTGCATAAAAATAAAATAAAAACAAAAAAGAATTCGAATATTTTATGGAGTCGCTTATAAAAAACGTCCGCTATCACGTTGGAGTTATTTTTTGCTACGATACGTCAAGGGAAATCTAGGGACATAAGGGGTTCGGCTTCAGGAGTTCATCACTAGACGACCCTTTAGGTTCTAGAACGTTGGACTTTCCAGGCAGTTGCCGGAAACAGAGCAAGAAAGTGCGTGGGCGCGTAGGATGCGTTTGACGTTTTGATTTGGGTCCGGACCATGCGGACGCGACGTTCGATTGGGGATTCCCCATATCTGAACGCTTAGCCGATTGCGCACTATCGGCATTGATGACACAATAGAAAGAAATTTCTTTCTTCCTTCCTCATTTTTTTTTCCCTTCTGTATGTTGGTTATAGTCGCCTAGTTTGTCATCTCGTGGATTTCTGCCCGTGAGAGAGGCTATAAAGTCTCTGCCTGCAGGGTGATCTACTCCCGACAGCAACGTCTCAGGTTTACTTCCCCCGGCACGGCGTGATACTCTAAGGGGTGCGAGTCGAAAAAATACGGAGCTTTTCAACAAATCCACGTGCTTCCGTACCAATAAAAATGTACTCTTGGGGAAAGGAGAAGAAAAATGAGAGGAACAAAAAGAAGAAGAAGAACAATATTGCCGATAAAGAATACGTGGAGCGAACGATTTCTTTTTTCTTTCCTTTTCTACTCTATCTCCGCCTTATTTATTTATTTATTTATTTATTTTTTTTCTTCTTACTAGTGAAAAAGAAAAAAAAAATCTCAAAGCCCCTAACGTAGTTTTTAAGCGACAAATGCTGAATTTAACATTTTTCGCGTTTATACTTGGAAAAATCTTCTACGAAGGCCTCTTCAAAATATCGTGAATTTGATCGAAGGTTTGACTCAGTCGAGAAAGATTTGCGGAGAGGATACGATTTTCTTTTTTTCTTTTTTTTTTCCTTCTTTCGCTCTTTTTTTTTTCCTCCTTTTATCTTCTTTTATTTTCTTTCCATACCTTTTTTTTCCAATCTTCTCACTTTTAAATTGTACACGCCTGAGCGGATTTTCTGACGGCTTGGGATTTCTGCCTTTATTTTTCTTCCCTGGAGTATTCCTTTCCCCACTAATCGCTACGGAGTAAAAAAAAAAAAAAAAGTGTGGAATTTCGGTTTCAAGTGTACAGATCTTGATCTCTCCGGATTTCTCGAGTTTATACCCGTTACCCTGCAGGATAAGGAGTGATCAATAACCAATCTAAAACTTATCAACGAGCTTGATTCCCCATTGCCATTTCAAAATCTTTGTGCGATGGGGCGCGCACTAACCACACAAAGCATTTTAATTAAAAGGGCACATTTCCTTTTCCACCACCGGGGCAATGGTGTGATGAGAGCGTATTCGAATCGTACGGCCGTGCAAGGAAAGATGAAGATGGTGGTGAACGAGAGGAAAGGGGGACATTTTCAATAAGCATTGATCTCAATAAAGTGGATAGACGCCAACGCGGCTGGCCGAGCCACGAAGATCCATCTTAGAAGGGTGATCCCCACAAAGCTCGGTGGATCGGGCCGGGGAACCCCCTTGAGCCCGACACGCCAGCGCCCTCTTCGTTGCGTATTTTACTTTCGAATGCCTCTTTCCTATCCGTTTTCTCCTTCGCCCTCTTCTTTCTTCCTTCACCCTCCTGCCTCCTGCCTCTTTCCCTTTTCCGCGTTCCTCTCTCTTCCAGGCTTTCCCTTCTCACCGAACTGAAAATTCGCGAGGAAATGCTGATAACGCTAATGGTGTGTCTACTACAACCGCTTCTCGAGTTCCTCCCGTATATTTATTCACCGTTATACTATGTATGTGAGTATACAGCTACATATACCTATACCATATGCGCACATAAGTGCACCATATGTATACACAACAATGTGTTTAAATTTCGTGTAATAGGTCATCAAAACGAAGTGACGATGAAAACAAAATATGTCCGTTATTATGAATGTTGAGCGTGTTGAGTTATCTTTATAGTTATATCCATGTGTGGGTATGAATATACACTCATGTCCAATCTAATGGACGGATTGGTGCATTACCCGTACCTCTGGGAACGGTACACGTGTTGCATCAATGCTGCACTTTGTGCGCCACTTGATGTTGCAGGGAATCGAAAGGACGAATGTCTTGGTAGGATAGTTCTTCCCAGGTTAAGAAACTCTCACACTAGGTAATAGCGGATTTTTCTCCCGCTTGGAAGTTCACAGGAAATCGGATTGCAGCCAGAGTCAATATTTCCTCGGTAAGCTGGATACTTACTGTAATTCATGGACGATAAAAGTGCCCGATAGCACTATGGCACTAAGATTTTGGATCGTGAAAGAAAGTATGAAGATTTCGCTATCAGGATCGTAAATTTTACTGTTCGCTGCAACGAAGCTGGCAATCATCGACAGTAGCTGATAAAAAAAGATCAGCCGGTTACGACGTGGTATTAAGATCGAGGGAGTACAGTACAATGCGTCATGCAATATAGCTTCATGTTTTTCGTATAAATTCAAAGATAACATTTTCAAGATAATTCTTCTTATATTTAAATTTCCATATTCTCTCTCGTGATTGTAAATCGCTCAAGTTTTCACTGTCCGAAGTAAATGCGGGCAATGTAAAACAGATAGAAAGAAGCAGGGTCGTTCGTGGTATGGTGGTAATGTCGTACAAATTAGTGTTTCGGTTTACAAGCCATTCTTACAGAGTTGGAGGTGGTATTAGACGGATGTAGGCTGCACAGTGGATGCTATAAACCCTAATTGGATTTTTTACTGCTTTTTTTTTTTTTACAGCTTTGGTAAATTCCTACGGCACAGCTCACTCTGTCAAGGTTCTCGTCAAGGTTCGTCACCGCTATTTGTAACCAAAACTATTTCGGCATACATACATAATATATAAGATATGAAAATTTGCATTCCTTCAAGACGAGTCACGAGGAAAATTTAGCTCATATAGTTGTCGCGGTAATATATACGTATACTAAACAGTTATATCCTCGACTGCAACCGCTCCCTGTCCCTTGCACTTGCTTCTCAGCTGTGCTGTGCAAACTCGACGGTGGTAAAACGGAACGTCCTGGGATTAAGTCTGTCCGCCGTGGGTAGCGTAGATTTAAGCGTTTGTAATCTCATCCAACGTAATCTGGTTTCGTGTTGAGCGGACTTCTGTCTCACGTTCACGGTTAACCGTATAGGTCACATTGTGCAGCCTGTTCCTTCGCGATGCAGAGGATATAGGTGGACGTAGGTAGGTACGATGTCGCGACTCTGGGTTCTAGATTGTCACGCGCAGATTGTATCAGGCTACCGTTATAACGCAAACTGTATACGTAAGTGCATGTTCATATATGTAAATGGGGGTGTGTTTGTTAGGAGAGTTTCCGTATAAGATCGTTACCGTATATGAGCTTGATTTGTGAAATGAATTTCTGCTCTTTTTTTTTTTTTATTTTATTTTTTTTATTTTCCTGCGTAAATATGTAAATTTATACAGACGAGTATAACTGGTGGACGTAGACGTGAGTAATGTCGACTCCCCCGTAAAGAAGTCGTAATGTGTAAGAAATAAAGAGTGGAATTTTCACCACAAACCGAGTCATAAGATTTCGTTCATCTCACGGTAATATGATTCAACGAAAATGAATTCCAAATATTGCCAGGACAGCAATATGGGGGTCTGCATTTCGTGTAAAAATGATAGCTGTTCGTATAAGCTATAACGCCCTGGTGAGTCGTAACTGGAATTACGATTCGAAACTGAGAAATAAAACTTGATTGATGCGAGAATTGCGAGCCAGAGGGAGATTCGAATGGCAGGAAAGTCGGAAGGGCAAGAGGGCGGAAAAGGTCGTTGGTTGAAAGATTCAACGATTGGAGGAAGGTACTCGCCGCCCTTGTCGTAAGTGAAAGTGCACAATAATTCAGTGTGATATGTGTGCATTATTGATCATCCTTCCATCGCGTATCACGTACGCTAAAATTCTGTAGTTTTACGAGGATACGGTTATATAGGATTTGGTTTACAATCCTGCATGGCCGCATGGTTCCAGGGTAACATTAATATCAGCTCAAAACATGATCACCGACATAAACAACGCAACGAGAATTCCAATAACAAATGGAAAGCGCCCATCATGCTCATGTTCTCTTTATACGATCACATTAAAATAAAATTCTTTTAAAACTGATAAAAGATTCATTTTTATCTATACATTTATGATAAATTACGAATAACAATTATTTTCAAACCCGTACCTATATATTATACAGGTCGCAGAAACATTACTTTATTCACCTGATTAGTTTGTATTTTTTTTTTTTTTTTTTTTTTTTCTTCTCTACTTTGATTTTCTCAACAATAATAATGCCTGTATGAAACATACCTAATTGTAAACTTCGGCTTAGATGGGCAGTATGTAGGAATATACCGAGTATTTTGTCTAATAAGTCTAGAGATAGGTATATATTTATAAAGCGATCTGAGACCTGTTCTCATACTCGACTGACGTGTCCCGTTTTTGTTGGAGTATAAAAAAGTGCTAAGTAGCCTGCAGTAATAAGACGTGCTGTAAATTTGTAAACTGATAATAGATACCTGGTGGAAAAGAATCCTATGTGGGTGTTTAAATATGTAAAAGTGGCATTGCGTCAGCGGGTAATCACCGTCTAATAACATCTAATCTCTAACTTATGCCTGACGTGGCGAACGTGGGCTGATAAATTACCAGGTATTATAACGCAATTTACTCTGATACATAACGTGAATGTGAACCTAAACCAGACTGTGATAATGGAAGAAGTGTCCCACTTCGCTCAAACAATTCCGCAGCAATTTAAATGAAAATTGCAAATCATAGTTTTATAAGAAAAATTCTATTGCCACATTTTACGATTATCTTCATATCCATTTACTATGATGATCTAACCAATTAGCTATAACAAAGAAAATGAACTAGAGTCGCGAAAACAACGTTCAAGAAATGTTGACTGGAAAAATCACCCACAACGAAAGTCCAACGGTGAAATATTGAGCTAGTTTTATAAACTGGAATTTATATTCACTGTATAACCATTATAGAAGTATATTGTATATTTTATCCATTTGAATAGGTAGGATACCTATACGTTTTACTTCGACGATAGTAGGTATGGATAAAATGGAGAGGAAATATTGATTTCTCATTCGCGTGTACATACTGTCAACTACGTGGGCGTTACTTTACTTTGTTATGATAAGGTAAATCAGTCCAATCGAGCGATCAAAAATACGGGTCGTTAGCTCACTTTCACGGTGCCAATTTCCTTAATTTTACTCTCGTTAATCCTTCGATAAAAATGGTCGCCAATTTGGTTGTATAGGGTTGAAACCAGTGTTGCGGAAATAAAACTTAGTCTCGTTAAGATTCGAGGAAATTTATTGTTAGATGGACGCCACGCAGTTATAATATAGACGATAAACAAAATTCAGCCGATAATGGTTTTGTTTACACGAAATATTCGTATAACGGGATATAAAGTTGGCGGTGACGAAGTTCATGAACGCTTACGAATGCTTACTACACCCGTTCAAAGTTTCGAGCAATTTACTTGCAATAAAGTTCTATTTCAGTTGAGCACGGAGCCATCTGTAGCAATCAGCAAGTTTCTCATGCACCGCGACAGAGAATAGCCCAGCGTTGGGCCAGGTTACGTTTACTCAGCGTTTTAACGGTCGGCTTGCTCTCTAATTTCCCTCGATCTTTACTGTTAGCGAAAACTGTATACCTGTACGAACCAGGCTGCTTGTCTTTTGTTTAGTTCGTTTCTCTTGCATCAAAGAATTAATTACAAACTATACGAGGAGTGCAGCAGATATAGCGATTGCTGATATTCCAATCGAGCTAATTAGTCCATACGCAATACCCCCTTTCTGTATGCAATGGTAGGTCCGGAGCCGTTTATGGTGTTTTTATATGTTTTCGGGGGTGAGGAATCCGAATCCGTCGGTGGTTTTTTCAAAAAGTTGGGCGAACACATTGTTATTAACAATTTTCAGTGTTCTTCCGACAACAATGACGTTTTTCGCAAAAACTATCATATTTACGAGAAAAATTGTTCCCAGCATTTTTATTCCTGATGTTTCAATGAACAAATTCGTCTTTTGTTTTTCCAAATCGGATGATTAGTTCCGGAGTTACGCGCATTTGTTCATGAAAATAGCGTGCTAAATAAGAATTCTCTCGGCGGACAGAAGCGCGCGCAAGCTGTGTATGACGTCGGAGCACGCTATTTTCATAAACAAATGCGCGTAACTCCGGAACTAATCATCCGATTTGGAAAAACAAAAGACGAATTTGTTCATTGAAACATCAGGAATAAAAATGCTGGGAACAATTTTTCTCGTAAATATGATAGTTTTTGCGAAAAACGTCATTGTTTTCGGAAGAAAACTGAAGATTGTTGATAACAATGTGTTCGCCCAACTTTATGAAAAAAACACCGATGGATTCGGATTCCACACCCCCGAAAACATATGGGTGTTTCTCCACTAATTGGAAAAAAACTGCACAAAATTGTCCCCGCCACTTTTTTCGCATGTTTGGAAAAAATAATCAAATTGAAATCAAATAAAAACAATATTTCTTTTTATATCAAATCAACATGTCACAAAACCAAATTCTGACATCAACATCTCATAAAATTAACTTATTAACAATAAAATCCGGAAAAACTGGCATATTTCAGGCAGGGGACTGTGCGACAGGGGACTGACAAATATGGCAAAAACACATAATTATGCCGAAATTAACAATATTTCATCAAATCAACTTGCAGTAATAGTTTATAACTTCTGCCGTTAGATGTTATCTTGCTGGATAGGGTGAATAAAATAATTTATTAAAAGAAAAAACCTCGCCAGGGGACTGTTCTTCTTAGGGGTCCAGACGCGTAAGCATCGCACTGAACGTGAAAAAACGGCTGAATAAAATGGCGCTAAATCGCTATCCATCATTTGCTATGAACTTTACATCGGTTACATTCGATTTAACGCAGAAATCGTGACGAGGACGCCACACACCATTTAAAAGAATTTTTTTTCTGTGCGACAGGGGACTGTTAGCAAAAATCAAGGACAAACTTTAGCTCACAATTTCGGCCTAAAAAAAGTAGATTAAAAAATTATAACCATGCAAATTGTAAAATGCCTTTATTGTAGACAACTTTGTTAGAGTAGTATTGAAAAATATTATTACTTGTTCACTACACGTCACAAAATGATTTCGATTTTGCATCTGGGACATCCCAGGGGACTGTTTTTTAGGGGTGTTGATGTGAAAATTTTCCTTTTTATGGATTTATTCTAATATTTTTAGACTATTGCCTCTATCAAACAACTTCTTAACATTACTATCAGTAAGAAATAATATCCAATTCGAGTCATTTTATGGGTGAAATCTTCGTGGGACACGGAATTTCCAGTTAGTGGAGAAACACCCATATAAGGAGAACCAATTTGGAATCCATTTGATTTCAAGCGCGCGCGAGCCGTGGATGACGTCGGAGCGAGCGATTTTCATAAACAAATGCGCGTAACTCCGGAACTAATCATCCGATTTGGAAAAACGAAAGACGAATTTGTTCACTAAAATATCAGAAATAAAAATACTACGAACAATTTTTCTCGTAAATATGATAGTTTTTGCGAAAAACGTCATTGTTGTCGGAAGAACACTGACAATTGTTAATAACAATGTGTTCGCCCAACTTTTTGAAAAAATCACCGACGGATTCGGATTCCTCACCTCCGAAAACATATAAAAACACCATAAACGGCTCCGGACCTACCATTGCATACAGAAAGGGGGTATTGCGTATGGACTAAATTCCGATCGCAATTTCCTCGGATCATTTAAGGCCCGCGCCCACTAGACCGCACCGATCGGCACCGAATTCTATTGTTTAAACAATAAAATTCGGCGCGGAACGCTTCGGTCAGCTTTGGGTTTCTTGGAATTGAAACAATACGCCGAACTTATACATTGCGGCGGTAGTTACTTTAAACGAATTTTATCGTGTCTGGTCCTGAGCACCAGGTAGGTATGGCTAGCTAATTGACTACTTATAGTGCGCGTGTAACGCTGGAAGAAATTTCGAGCGTACCTACCTGTGGCAGAAGATACGGGCAAAAGAATTCTTCGAACGACGACGCTACGGGACAACCTGGGGGCGAATAGCGTTGAATATTGTTTTGAAAGCCGAATTTATGAGCGAACTTTCAAAACGGCAAACGACTGACGCCCGCACACTGGCCATGTAAGACTTGAGGAGACCTCGCGTTTCTCGTTCGTTTCGTGCACAAGCGAGTAGTTCCCACGGAGCCGCGTGTCCCTAGGCACCACTGGCTTCGCCAGTTATTACCGATAATGACAGACTGCCTGTACTACCAGCACCGTTCACTACAGCAGTGTATGGACCACTACGGTCAATGCGATTGACACAGGGCGATATATCCGGCCTCTACGCAAAATGCCGCAGGGATATTGTCCTTCTTTGCAAAACCGTGTTCGAATTTTCGCAGAGGCAAAGGTCAGCGACCTTAAATTGCATATATATGAAAACTATATAACGAAGATTGAATTTAAATACTCGTTAGAAATATTTCGGCCGGCTGATCCCCGCGCGTTCACTCTGCAGGAGCGAAATGAGTTTTCAAGATTTTCCTCAAACTTTCTAATCTATCTAATCGATGAAAGGAGAATTCGTAAAAGCAAGCTTATCTTGGTTTTTCAGCTACCCCTCGCGGTTCAAAAGCCCTCGGTTTAGCAAGAGGAGATGCGACTGGTGAATTTTCGTTTCGAACTAATCTGTAAGAACGTAACGAAACGTATACTACAACTTTGGTGATTCAGAGCCCACATCTTTGATCCCGTATACTTGTACTTTTCACCTTGGTACGTGCTTTGAGGCTGCATCGTCCGCGGATTGCCAATTAATTATTACCTTCCACTATGCGGTAGCGGAATATCGATGTACTTTTCATGCAGGTTATTGTCTTTATCCGCATACCTATACTGCCGTGCTAAGCACACTTGTGGTAACTCGCATGTTGGCCATCTTGAGATATTGACAGTTTTCAATTTTCAATATTCACAGTCATTAAGAAATATATTCATAGTCGAGCGATTTCAAAGTTTGATTCGAATCAAAAAGAGAAAAGGTTATATTATTCGTTACTGTTGTATTAATATTAATGATAAATACGGCTAATTGTTCTAGTAATTGACAACTTTAACGAAGATACAGCAACTTTAATAGAGTCATTTTATTATGAAAAAATGAATTAGATCGTTTAATAATATGATGAAAATATTCATCGATCGTTATTGTACCATCTTACATTCATAACTCGTTTTTGACAAAAAAGTAAGTTACCACTTGTGTGCTTAGCACGGCAGTATATTGAATCGAAAACGAATAAAACCGTTAATTCCTATCCGCGCAGTTTGGATAACAGCGAATCGCAATTATCTAGATTTCGAAACTGAGGGTAATTGCTTTCATATATAAAAGTACGTATGGAAATATTTTCACTCGAGTGTAAACTTAAACGTATGTACCTACCTATAAAATATTTAGCTGCCGTTGAAAAATTGCGAGTGAAAAAAATGTCGGCCAATCATTTCGTCATTATATGCGGTTTATATGAGAATTTTTTACTCGCGGCTTGATCGATAAATCAGCTACCTATCTTAACGATTATGTCCGCCACTATACTTACCCGATGTCTTCCTCGCTATCTGGTCTCCCAATCTTCGAATCTTTTGCCCGAAAGGTACCTTCACGCGTACCGTTTCCCGAGGGAACAATATTATCCCGAACATCGCGTCACCCATAGCTAGGTGGCCGCGTAGCAGCGTCCGGCATATGCCGCCAATTACTCGCACCAGGAACTCGACGTAAGCTGCATGCAGATCCATCTCAACATGGGCGTGGTATGATCATAACGTATCTTACTGTTGCAAGCGAGCTTTTACGAAGCTCTCGCAGTAGCTAGGGACGTGAGTGACCTCCAGCTGAATCTCCTGCAGCACCCGAACGGACGTATAGTGGTCGCGTGCATACGTACGTTAAGTTTGTGAAATCTGATCGGATCGTCGTAACAAATTTAATAAGCACTCGTAAGATATTTGTTGGTCCTCAGGCGGGTGGAGCAGCTGGTTGTTCGTACATGATACAACCCAGCGAAGTATTATCGAGGACGAATATGCCCAGCGGAGGCAGGTGCGACCACCACCTTATCTACATGCAACTTGAGATACCGATTTCAAACGCCTCCGGTAAACCGAGGGTTCCAATCACCAAATAGCAGCTCTGACCACCGAATTATTTCAAATACATACCGCATACGTCATATTACTGGTGCTTGTCGGTAAGTGCGCGTGATTTTCAAGATCGAGTTCGCATTTCAAGGAGATTGCTTGCACATGTTGAAAAGGTATATAATATAGGTATACGTATGCTATAATAATGAGGATATAATGTTGTACAGGAATATGCGTGCCTCGTGTCGGTCAAACCATGATAAAAATTTGCTTTCTCGTGAATTGAATGAACGAAGCTTATTGTTCGGGGTAACAATGCCGGGTAAAAATTGCTGTAGAATGTTGAACTTGTTAGGTATACTTGCAGGTTTATGGTGTATTGACCGTTGCGGTTGAAACAAATGAAAATTCTATTAAAACTTGATATTGTTGTTTATCATTTGTTTTTATTTGTCAAAACGTATATATAATACGCAGGATGGGGCGCAGAAAACTGCCAAGCTTATAACTCAACTCTGAATTGAGATTAATGAATGACGTCTAGAGAAGGAAGCAGGACAGATATCTATTATTCATATGAAAAAAAAAAAAAAAAAAAAACAAGTATGAAATATATTGCTTTAACTCTAGACAGTTTTTTACTACCTTCTTTAAAACGAGTCTCCTGGACTCGAGCCTAGCGTATCTGCGAATAAACTATTCGTTCGAATTAATACTGACGTCAGTTTGGCGAATGGCTATATATGTTGCTCTAGTACACGTAGTATATCCTAACGATCATACGGACGGCTGAAAATGATCGGAATACACTTTCTTTTAGCAGCTATGTAGCTGGTGCTGTAGGATCGTAACCGACTCACGTAAACTGCAATATCAATAAAACATATCGCGACCCGTTTCTACGCGACCAAGTCCATCGTCGCGGGCATATTTCCAGTAAATGTATCTCAATACGATAATGTCGCCTCGTGGCGTAGTGCCCGCGGCATGCCCCGACGAGAACCACCACCGTGGAATAAAGTGAAAACGTGAAAAATGGGCGAACCGGGTAGGCGAGCGAAGGGACCCTACCCCAAGAGATATAAGGGCTGAAGTGGAGCTCGGGGTGGGGGAGGCTTTGTGCGGACAGCCGGCAACTCGAACTATGGGCAAGGGTGAGACAGAATGGGTAGGTGGAGGTAGTTGATACAAATATGTATCAAGGGAGTTTGGTTGGACAAAATGGAACGACCTGGCAATGCGCCAGGTTCAATACGCCCAGAGGGTATCGAGTATTTCTGAAACATCCACGAGGACCAGGCCGTATTACGCTCTGAACCAGGTTTCTGAACTGCAACAGCTAACCCCCTGGTGGTGTAGTCAAGGTATAAGCAGAAAACTGGGCGTGCAGAAATGCCCGGAAGGCAACTCGGCCAACGTTATTGGTTATTTATTGAAAACGCCGCTTGCAGAGCGATATATTTGCAATAAACATCAATATCTAAGCCGTGGTTATCGTCGAAAAATGTATTCGAGTCAATTCTGTCCAGGGGCAATTTCAAACCTTGCATCAGGTTATTCTCACCACCGCGGCACCGTGCTGTTATATCAGGTGGAATTCCACTACGAAATCCATTTGATTGAGGATGAAAAGTTCTCGTGTGAAGAATAGGAAATCGTAGATCGAAAGAGTTATACTCATGGCTGGTTCTATGCGAAACACATTTTCGTGTGTAATACATACCGCGTAATATATATTATTCTCTGGAATGTGACCACATACGTATGATGGCGGAACACCAATAAACTTGGAGGTTCAAACTTTTCAACGTCACAGTGAAAAGCTCATGGGTCAACGTGCTACGAGCATATATGCCTGGGGGAAGGGGGGGAGGGAGGGTTCTTTTGTCCGGTGACCTGGTTAGACCCCTTCCACTAAAACACCCTTTTCTCAACCCCAAGTCGGAGAGAATGTTCTCTGCCATAGGCACGTCCGGAGGCTAGAGCATCAACAATATTGCAAAACTTGAGCACGCGAAAATGATGAACGGAGAGACATGCAGAGGATCTGAATTTTCTTTGATCCCTATGTATGTACTATCCACGTACATAGGTATACCTGGAAATCTTTGCCGGTGTAGAGTACCTACCCTCGGGATCAGAGAAGAAATTTTGGAAATTGGAAATACTCTGGATGGTACGGAACATTCTCGGAGTGCAATAACGATCGGAAATTTTAACGTCGTCGACATCGACGTGGTATCGCGAGAGGATGAGAAGGCTCCGGGCGGGGACAGGTGCGAGGAAGCAAGTTAACGAGGCGTAATGGTTGGTCACGAATTCCTTGGCAGCGATCGACCCGGAGGCAAGTGCTTCGCTGGACTTTGATCCAGGAGAACCGAGCGTCATGGAATTCTTACGGAAGCTACGACAGAGAAACCTGAAAGTTCTTAGAAGTTCCGATTAGTAAAAGGTAGGTATATGATTTATAGCCGAGTCCCGAGAGCCAGAGTTACGGCAAGTAAAACGTAGGGCAAAGTTTGTGCGACGAGTAGACGTGATGAAGCTACCCAGAAACAGAAGGAGATAGAGATTAAGTGTGAGGTAGATAGAAAATGTGTCTAGGGAGCAATTCATTACTCCGAAACATCCGTATACCTGTCTCCACCGAACTCAGGTCCTACCCCATACCAACTTTCTGAGTTCTTCTCTTTTGCCGGACCAATGATCAACTACTCGCCAAGTGCCAAAAACCATCAGACAGTCTGGACACGTTGAATACACTAAACTATAAACGCCAGGATTTTCTTCGCTATTCAAATCATCTCTTCAGATTATTTCTCGCAGTATGATATCCGTTGAATTTTCACGCGATTTAATTAATCGATTCAAGATCCGTCTTATTCCACCTATTACATGTATACATCGGCACAGTATACACCTATCTTCAATAATCAAAACGCCAAGCACTTCAGCTTGCGGCGTTTATGCATTAACCTGTGTCGAGCTTGAGAACCGTGACGTTGTGCAACTATAGGGATCGATGTCCGAGCGTGGCAGACTCTCATTGATTACAACACGTGCCTTTGCTACGACGCCCTCTCTGCGATATATACAACCTTAGCCGAGCTCGCCGTGGAGAAACGAGAACCGCTATATGGCATGTGGAGAAGAGTTAGTGCGAATGAGAAGGACAGAGTCGAACCGACGTCGAGGCGAGCACGAGTAGACATTCGCAAAGGTAATTGCATGTAAGCACACGGTTGGTGAAGGCTTCCGATGCCAATGTCAGTGTGGCGCTTGGAAATACGCCAATGATGTCTTGATTCTTGGTGTTTAGGTAGATTGATCAAAATTGGTTGGAAAATTGCGAGAATTTTTGACTGTCATGCATATAGGTATGCTACTGCAAATAAAAATATTACTTTCGTGACCTAATTATAACTCCGCTTGATGAGTATTAAATCGCTTGAGCTTCGAAAAACATGTTCTTTAATTAACCTTTGTGAATAATGACACATAACGACTGTTTCAGATGCCCTGTGAAAGCGGAAAACAAAAGGGGAAACACAAAAGTTCCAATCTCTGAACCCGGGAAACTGCGATGCGTTTCTCTCGCAAAGCACTCGGCAGCTCTGTGAGGCGCGAGAAGTTGATTGCTGAGATTGGAGGTAGCCCATTACCTTGCCTCTGCGATACGTGACGCTGAAGTGATTTTATACACTGGCCTGCATTAGCGCCGCGTCATTTACGCTAATTTCAAGCAGTTTATCTTTTATATGAAGATTCTATTTCTCTCCATATCGTTCCTACCACAATCCATTTTATACGGTCATGTTCGTCTATCCAAGCTCCCGGATCAAGTATTCATCCATCCAGCCATAATAATACACGAACACGATCGAACGAGAACGAGGTGAGTTCAACTAGAGATTGCAAGATCAAAGAGCAAGAATACTTCAAGCATTCGCAGCGGAGGATCGTTAGCTGCAAAATTTCTGACATCGCGCTAATTGAGCGATCGGCGAAACGCTGATGAAAAAGAATCAATGGACGTGGTGGTTCGTCGAACTCGGAAGGAGCCACGATGGTACGACGAAAGGATGGTTGGACGGAGAGAAAGAAGGAGAGAGAGGATTCGAGAAGAGGAGAGGCAGAGGCAAAAGGAGGAGTTAAACCCGGGGTCAGCTGATAGAAGGTGACCTTGGGTCGATGAAGCTGCCCCTCGGCGATGCGTCCGTCTGACCGTCCGCTCCCTCCTGGTACTCAAGCGGGTCAACCACCAGCCAGCTTCATGTAATATCAAAGATAAGCGATTAATTTCTGCGCTGTCTGGGCGTGCTGGACTCTTCTAGTCTCCGGTAAAGGTCGGGGGACGTTCGCCAAGGTTCGATGACTTCCGATGTCAACGACTTTCACCTCAATCACTTCGCGCAACTTTATCACGATTGAATTTCAGCCACTTTCGGAATACGGATGAACAAGGAAACAACCTTGGAGCACAACGGGTTGCGTTAATTGTTACAACAATCGCTTATGAACACACTGACAATTACTCTTTGTGGCTTTAATTACTCTACAATTATGTTAGTAGGGAGGCATTGCTGGCAGAACTACGTACTTTCGTAGAACTTATGTCATATGGTTATTAAACAGTTTCTCACTATCTAACAACAATCCAAGATCAGCTTCACCCTTTACGTTCAATTCATTTTCTTATCTCACACGGTTTATCAGAAGTCGTTTCACAAAATCCTCTGTATTGGATGTTCGGAGGAAAATAATGGAGTTTTTAACTTCTTTCGAGTTCTACTAAACCCGTAGAGTATTGTGAACTAAAGTATAAGAGTCTCACCGTAGCGTCCAAGATTACTCGTCAGCTACGTCACTAAAGTAACTGTGTGCTATTTTTGTCCTCCTTGTACTCCAGTTGTAATTCTTGTACTGACTTGTTGTGCCTGTTATCCAATTGCCATGGACATAAATAAAGTATTCTATTCTATTCTATTCCATCTAGTTGGAACAACTATATAAGAAATCCATCCAGCTATGGCAGGAAAGTCGTCGCCGATGTCTCATCGACCCGTCGACCAGCCAACGGCACACTGGCCAAGTTAGCAGAGCTAAAGGCAGGCGATTTTCTAGGTAATCGGAATCGCTAGATTGAAGTTGATGAGTTTAAGACGAAAAGTACACGGAGAGAAATGTACAGTCGATATTACTTTGCATATAGAAAAACAATGTAAATATTACCTTGCTACCTAGTGTTCATTCCGTGAAAAGAAAAACGTTGGAAATATCAATATGTCACATAGTAAATTCTACTATTTTTTGTGTTGTGAGTCTCATCTTGCCCGGAACTTAATTTCAAGTAATTTTTACTTTTCTTCTCTTGGCAAGGATCTATGCGCACAGTAATATTCACCTTGCTGGGTAGTTTGTGCTACCTTGTACCTTGTGCTACCTTGTAGCGATGTGCTTAGGTTATGTGAATATTCGATGGAACGCACTGAAGTAGGCAGCATGGTAATATTTACCTTGCTGGCATTGCTATGATGACATTCTCGCAAAGTTATATCAGACGGAATTTTTCGATACTGTGCTACATAGTAATTGTTACCTGGCTCCTACAGTCGTAACATCTATGTTTTTCAGGAAGCCTAGTAACATTTACTGTACATTTCTCTCTGTGTAATACCGCAATCTAAGCCATTCCGATTCTTTATGAAAGGTGATAAAAATTATTCAGATATTGTGAAGTCTAGCGTTGTCATGCAATTACCATCCCTACCGAATTAACAAGGCTTCTTTGAAAACTGGAAGCACGCGTCGAAGGTAGCACGCCATTCGATTTTTACCTGGGGATCAACGGCAACCGAACGAGTATAATTTATTCTGAGAAAAGTTGATCGCTGCCGTTGCAATTACCCGACATCGCCTGCAGCCGACTACCTACATGGCGCGAGTAGCAGACGACGGGCAATATCAATGTAGCGGATATATGCACGTATCATTATCCCCGGGAAGTCTGTGGTTCGTTTTTGAGAGAGGAGCCAAACTGTGGGCACTGCATAGCCAGCATCCGATACGATACCCTTCAATCTTCTTTTATGTGCCAACATTCTTATATACGCATGAAATGATACCAGAAGTTTGTTAAATCTGACGTTGCGTGCGAAGCGAAATGGCAACTCTACGAAAATATATCGGTTCAATGACATTGCGGGACACTGATGCATTCGGCGAGTCTCTCGCGATTCAATCGGCAGTAGCTTTCTTTGAATTGTCAAAGTAAGACGAGAGTAAATCTGTAAGCCAATAGGGTCTGAAAAGATGCAAGGAAACAGATAAACTGAAAGAGTGAAAAGGGAGAGAGCAAGGGATGATAAGCAGACGCAATCGCTCTTCAGTAAATCTGGCTCTATAGTTCACTGATCGTGAGTATCGGGCAACTGGGTACAGGGACGAATTTACGAACAGGACCACCGCGGAAGATTGCCAAAGCGATTTGAGAGGAGTTAAACTTTTTCTACTGCTGTTAAAAGGATCCTGAGCACTCGCGAAGGTCTGCGTGATGGTCCGGACTGTGGGGTGCATAAAATATCAAAGATATGTACTTATGGACTCGCTTCGGCACGGAACCAAGTTCGATTGAAACGTGCTACTCCTCCTTCTTCTCGATTTTCCACCTACTCATGGATCTGATGCTCCCGAAAGCATTCCTGTATCTCGAGTATATTTGGTAATGTATTTTCTTCTCCCAATCTGCATAATCAACCTGAAGGCAAACGGGCAGATTTGAACTATTGGCTGCAATCTATACATTATCATATCAATCTGCGGATACTTGCGTGGTAGCGCTTTATGCATTTCTTCCATTACTTGATTTGATCCCAGCCCAGCTTGGGTGATAGTGCAACATCGTTTTCATGCCGAGTACCCTTGAGAGCTGCCAACCCTATTTGCATCGGGGGCTGAACTCATCTGGCGTGAAAGCGAGTCTGTAATAACGTCAACTTCTGAAATGCAATCAAATCTCAGTATTTCAAGTATATATATGGGAAATTCCACCCCAACCCGACCCACGTCTGCCCCTCACCCCTTCCGATTCGAGTCATAATTTTTTATGTTGTTCCAACTTTTCGAAAAAACACTATGGAGTTTTTTCAGATTTTTTGGAAACCGTCCGATTTACCTATGATTTTTGAAAATGAACACATTGATAGCCCGAATTGAAAAATCTGAAAAAATTCTAAAAAATCCTGCTTCGTTTATCAAAATTTTCAAGCCTTGACCCAGAGTGAGCAGACGTTCGCTTTTATGATGTTTAGAGTTTTTTCCGAGAACAACGTTGAATAATATGAGAAGCAAACGTCTGCCCACTTTGGCTAAAGGCCTGAAAATTTTGATAACTAAAGCAGGGTTTTTGAGAATTTTTTCAGATTTTTCAATTCGGGCTATCGATGTGTTCATTTTCAAAAATCATAAGTAAATCAGACGGTTTCCAAAAAATCTGAAAAAAATTCAGAGTATTTGTTTCGAAAAGGTGGAACAACATAAAAAATTATGACTCGAATCGGAAGGGGTGAGGGTCAGACGTAGGTCGGGTTGGGGTGGAATTTCCCATATACATCATCATCCCGAGTGCATAAGATGCACGCCACAAATAATTAGCGATATCGCAATTTACCATTTCAAACATTGTGTTGAGGACCTCTCGTCATCCTATTCATATGCTGGATTATTGGAAAAAAGAATTTTCCTGGGATAAAGATGAGCGTTCCATCCTCAAATAATCTCACTGTCTCTTGATCGAAGGTATATATAGTAGACCGCCGAACAATCGCTCACAGTGTAACGATTATTTCACTAGATTCTATAGCAACCTGACGTTTCTCTCTAGACAAAGTAGATTCAAGCTGTTCTATATGCAGATTCCTAAGTTATACCCAGGTAGGCGGAGCCCACCGTATCCACTGACGTATGTATACATATATGTGCCCACGAACAGTTAGAGTGATCGAAATGAGAGAGACGCCAATGGCAGCACCGGCACCTAACTGCTATAAATCTTCCTCCCAATTTGGGCGGTCGTGACGTATCTGCCAATACGGTCGTGTTCTGTAAACGTTATGCAAATTCACGGATTTGTGTGATCACGTGTGGACCACGTGTGTTGCGGTAGCAGTGTGACCCGGGTTTGTGAAAATATCAAAATACCTGGTTTACGTATTGGACAACATTTTTTATAAGCATAGCTCGACGTTGACATTGATGCCGATGACGGAACATATGCCTTGTCAATTAATCTCCTCCGTGCGGCAGAATTTTTCCTGTATTCACTCGCGCACATACACAAATTACAACTACCTATATTTCTTGAGGCTTCAAAGCACAGAGAATGAGATCCTTCATTATTTGAGCCTTTAGTTAATCGAAAGTAATTATCGAAATTTGAAATGAAGTCTCCGTTTGTAACACTGTAAGCGACTGGCAGATAGCAAGGGTTGATGTCTGATGAAAGTATATACGCCACATATTCTTCAGGAACAAAATGATGAATGTTATGTACCCGCTTGTGAACATCCACGTCGGTACATAACGCAATTTCACGTGCGGAGTTAGTTACGCAGAACGACTTTTTGATTAAGTTATTATCTTACTTCCAGTTTATTGCAAAGGGAAAAATTCCATTGTATGAATTTCACAAAACTAACTGTCATAAACGTTGAATTAGCGTTAAAAAAAAATTAACGACATCAAAAAAATTATTTTACTTTCCCAACGGTAAAATTTTTGCGTTGTAGCCTTGCACGTCGCATTGTCAACGGTTAGTGAAAAAGTTTTCTGCTCGAAATAGCACGAGAGCGCACAATCGTAATGCTCAGAAATCAGAATGGAGGTTGAAAGGCTATGGGCGTCCACGTCTTTCTCCATTTCCTGGAGAAGGCCTCACCGATATGCTGAAGGCCATACCGGTATTGAAATAATTATCAAGAGTAAGGAGGGTCAGAGATCACTGGCCTCTTTACAACTGCACTATACCTGCTTCGTTTAATCAAAATAAAACAAACGGCCTTTATTCCTCGAAATCACTTGGTTCCTAATTCAATCAATTGGAGTGCTATTCGAAATGAAAAAATTCCCTACCATCCACAAACTTCGAACTGGCAGCTGTGTCCCCTCTGAAAAACCTTGCATAAGTACCGGGGAGCACTTCGACCAACAACGAACTCACGTGAAAAATAGCTCGAATACATGACGATAGAGAGGTTTCTCATTTGGCAATAATAATTAACGTTACCTTGAAGTGCATGGAATACATTTGTGCACTTTTCCGTCGTGTTTGCTTCTTCGTTTAACTAACTACAGCGATCTCGTCAATTACGTAATGACTGGGGGATGCTTTGGAGCCTTGAAGTTTCTCCAAGTTTCTCTGGTTCGTAGTTTGGCTTCAGAAACTGCACATCGGTGGGGTTGAGTATGTTTGACCGCTGGAGTTTGGGGGATCTTTGACTCCGTCGACGAAAGGAAAAAAATAAAATAGATATCGCAACCTAATCAGCTGAAACTTTACTAGATCGGTAGTTTTATTATGTTTCTATATAACACGAATTCTATGACCATAGCGAACGTGGGAGTATGCTTTGCCAAAGAGTTGCGGCACGTGTCCAAAATATATTTCTAGTCGATTGATTCTCCCTTTCTCAAAGGGAAGAAAATCGAGAAGATTAAAGAAACATTTTCGTTCTTTCAAAACGTTCGAGAGACTCTTAAAAGGGGTAGCCAAAAAACGGTGGAGTTCTTTGCGTACGAAAAATTTAAAGTTCAAACGTGGAAACTCCCGGCAGTAACGTAGCGTGGTTTTCCCTGATCTCGATTCACTCTATATCCAGAGAAACGATTTCTTCTTCTTCTTCTTCTTTCTCTTCTTCTTCTTCTTCTTCTCTCAATCTTTGCATCGGAACGGCAGGGTGGGTTTCCTCAGCCTATCCATATTTCGAGCTTCTACACGCGGTGAGACTCGCATGGGACCACTTGACTTTAGAGGCACGTAGCGCCTGCCCGAAAGACCGTGGGCCTGGACTCACTACGTACGCTCGTCACGCCTTCGGTCCAGTTTCCCTCATCCTACTTCTCCGCGTTCTCCTCGTTCTCAGCTCCTTTTTTTTCATCCCATCGCAAAATAATCCTTCGCGAGTTTACAACGCTATCACATACCTGGCTGACTGGCTCCTCCAACTTACGAGGTTGTCACGCACGCCTTTGTTACCCTCTTCAAACTCGCACCGCAGGCTACCTTCGGTCACTATATGTGTCCATTCCTCTGGACGTACACCGCACGCTGAATTATCCTAATTACGGCTGGTTAAAGAGTTTGTTGATAACCATAGAAATCATATCTCAGAATTTCACTCATGAATGTTGACTAGGGCCAAACCAAGGGGTCAATTTATTGGAAGGATGATCAAGCAAAAACTGAGAACGAAGTTATTTCCATGGAAATTTGTTACACTAAAGAGAGATCAAAGTCGGAGATGAAATTTCGAGATGAAAGAACTAGCTAAAACCTTATCCGCTATTATTTCGACAGCTTGGTCACTTGTTCGTTTTTTTTTTGTTTTGTTTTGTCTTTTTTTTTTTTGCTGGCCTTGAGTTACTGCTTCTTAATTTCGAATACAGAGCTTTCAAGACTTAATGCTGGCCTCGAGTAGAGAAACTACGGGGTAATTCACGATGTAAAGGAGGGAGGCTACTGAAGCAAAGAAAGGAGGAAAGAACCGAGGGATCAGGAAATAAAGAAAGGTTGAAGTTTCGGTAGGGAGAAACTCAAAAAAAAAAAAAGGAGCAAAAGTACGACGTTCCTTGGCCAAACGCTACTCCACGTTAAGGCTGAAGGATCACCGCGAAGTCGGCTCGCACCTTTCGTAAAAAAGGTATAGAATAAGCAGGAGGAAAACAGAGGGTTCAAATAAAAGCGTTCTAGGAAAAACCTGGTATTATTTATCTCGTTTCGTTATATCCTGACGTGAGATTACGCTCTCCGGTTTATCAACTCTAGGATTCTATCATATTTCCTGATCAAACAATCGACCGGCTCCAATACGCACCTGCGTAATTATTAAATTCCTATTTCCACTCAGTGCAGAAAGTTGGAGCGGAAAAAGGCGATAGCGAGAAAATGAGGAATCGATCCCGTTCCCCCTGTCGTAGACTGACGTCGCGTTACCAGCTCCCGGGAAATAACTGGTTTTGACCCAAACTCATTAAATGGATCGTTCCCTCCGTAGCTGGATTTTGCCCCCACCCAAGCGAGTGACAAATCCGTCGGAAAGAAACCATCATCTCCAAAAATAGAATCGACACGGTCAACAGGATTTATTACCGGGCTCCATATTATCCGACCGATCGTTTCACTGCTCGTGGTAGTTTCCCACAGGGCTGGACCAGCATTAATAATTAGCTAGCTACCCGTTACCCGTTACCCGTTACCCAATAACCGGCAGCGGAAAAGCTAACAGAAGTTTCCCATAATCGACTCGACGAATTGTCACTAAGCAAATTGATTGTAGGCCGCAAGTGCATTGGCTAATCGTAAATCATGTTTATCTCGGGCATTCACTGGGTACTGATGTTTCCATTAGTAATAGGAAATTAGATTACCGCTACTGTAATGAATCCTCTATTGACATGAAGAAGACACTTCCGTATCGCTTCGTGATGCATCGATACCGATGCATCTGTCACTCCTCTTATGAATGTTTAATGTGTGTAAATACCCGCGTGCTATTGTATGCCATAGAAACTAATCCAACTGTAATAAAGTTTAGCCAGGTGCTTTTTTACTTTACATAAAATCGCTCTTATTTTTCTCTTCCCGTTCTAGTTTACGAGCCCTGACCGCTTCTCGCTTCTTCATAATGGGATAAACATTTCTTGTACAATTCTTTCCGTCGAACTATTTATCTTCCTCATACCAATGGCTGGTTCTAGTTGCTACTAATTGTTCGTCTGAATTTAATGCCTCAATATTTATACACACATTTGTACCTTTCAGGAGTATTATAAACAGCAGCCTTATACAACGTATAATACAGATCCAAGACAATAGAGTTGCGGGTAGTCTGTGAAAGGGCCAGAGAGAAATCATCTCTGCAAACATCAGGGTTCGATCCAGACTTGTTTGCACCACTGCATTTGGTGCAGACACTCGCGCGTGTAATTCAACCGCGGTGCAGATGTTTACTTCTTGTTTTAATGCTTTTCGTTGATTACGAGAATCTTCTTGCAGCATTGTCATCTAAATTTGTACTTATTTCGGGTTTATCGTGAAATTTCGCTTGGTAAATATTTGAGATTAGAAAAGGTGTTCTTTTTGTAAGAGAGAAAGAGCGGAATATAAATAAAAAGCAAACACTCTCCATCTGACCTCGTTGGCCTATTGACCTTCTTTTTTGCCTTCTCTCAAAAGTAATTTCGGAAGGCACCGCGCAGCTAGGGGTTCGTAACAAAACGATGGCAAATTACGGACAGACATGCGGCGCTGACGGGAACACAAACTACATATACCCGTCCAACCAACTAAGGGTGAAGTGGACAAGACTTAGAGTGACGCGACGGAGTACCCTCAACAAAGTCCTCCTCGGTCTCCTCGAAGAGCTCCTCGTGGGCGCGTCCACCTCGTGAAGAGAAACCGGGGCTTTCCGCAATGTGAGAAGAGACAAAAACGTTTCTCCCCGCTTAGTTAATTCCCTTGTGTTCTTGTCCTCTCTAATAACGGCATCATTTATCGCACACCCTTTTTTTCCGACCGGCCTGTTCGCCTTGCTTTCGACAAACTTTACCCCGCATATATATACCTACATATAGCCACGGACATTTCTCTCCGAGTAATCGTTTCGTTGACTTGCTCGACATAATACGATACGGTTTTTATGCTATGACCTTGCGAAATATGGCTTGGTGAGTAAGAAATGAAACATTTTACCGTATTTGCCTGCGGGACCCTAAAGCCAGGTACAATTCCGGTATAAAATTAAATTACGTCCGGAAACCGCTTATTTGCACGATTATACGGTGTGCTGATATATATTATATATATAGCTACCGTGGAAGACCTTGGATTGAAACGGTTTAATTACCGTTCAACAATTTCTCACCACTTAATATCTTGCTAGAGGAACCCGCCGACATTCGTTCAGCTATGAATGGCAATAAATATAGTCTTGTTTCAGTCACATTACAAGAGACCCTTACAACCTCGCCATTTGTCTTCCGTATAAATTAAGATGGGATACAGCAAAGCTACATGTAGGAATGCCGGGTAGTCGAGGCTGTTTTGTTATAACAGATGACGATCGCGCAACACGGAAGACCCAACAGGTTGTCGACTCGGATGAGGGGAGACAAAGACAGCTAAGGGTCATCAGCATCAACTGCATACCGCGCTGACCTGCAAGACGATCTTGCACGTTCTTCGAACCGAACCTGAGGCGTTCGATTATGCTCGGAAATTGCTTTGGTTTCATTTTATTTTTCATCCTATTCGTCCTTTCCAATTAAGTACCAAACGTATAACGATCAGAATAGCAGCAAAACGATAAATCTCTTGTTTAATTCGATCACATTATATACAAGAAAATCAGATGGCCTTCGAAGCGATGAAAAAATAAAAACGAATTCTGAATATAGTTGTACCTATATACTGGCCTGAGCTTAGCCGTTCAATTCTTTGTGGTAGATCTGAAGGATTTTCAGTTCAGTGATTCATTTTAACACCCAGCTACTCTTTTATAGTATACCAGCTATGTCTCCGTAAGGTTTTGGTTGATGCAACAAAGGGCACGATGATTGCCTCCGCGGAAACTGGATTTATCAGATTTCTTCTTTGAACTGTAACTTCAGGACATTGTGTCGTTAAGGAAATAAGGGTGCCATTGAAGATCTGGTTGTTCGCTCGAAAGAAGTTCGAGTCTACTGAAGACAAAGTAGTTTATTTTCGAAGCGAAGACGAGGCTACATATTTGGTAAGCAAATAGACAGAAGCTGCGTTCAAGTATCGAGGGAGGAAGAGGAATAAGGAGCAGACGAACGGGAAGGAGAAAAATAAGAATAAAAATAAGGAGAGAAAAGGCAAAACGGACGCACGGCCCAACGGCGAAGGTCGCTAAGTAGAATTCTGGTTCGCGAACTGTTTATGTAAACGACAGTTCCCAAGAGTCTTGCACGCGCGCTTTTGCTTATATTTCCGACATTTTGTGTACATTACCATGGTATTCAGGTGACATATTTCAACGCCTACGCTGCCCCCAACCAACTTAACTTAACTTCAGTCTAGGTGTTTCGCTTCGCGTTTTTTACCCTCCTTTCAGTATTGAGATGTCCATTATTTATTTCACCGCAAAAGATATGAGTTTGAATGTTTTATGCTTACGACCAACCTGCAAGCAAGCCGAAACGACAATTCGATTTTTAAATCCCTAAACCCATCACGATTTCCATGGATATGTTTGCGAATATGACAAGAGCGGTTAGCTCTGCATATATGCATCACTAAACGACTTTACCGGTTACTTCACTTACCACCAACGTAAGAAGGTGCAATTTCTTAACTTACGATACTACCACGCCATTTAACCACTGGCAGCGTAAAGCTTATTCTCTCTTCTAGTGTACGAGTAAAAGTCACGCGAAACCGCGTAGGAAAAACACATCCGGTCTACAGAGACTGAAACATGCAATCATGCGGGTATAGTTCAAGCCTCGTTTAATAACGTCTTATGCTTCGTTATTTTCTCGCTCTAATTAGTGGCGGTCTTTTAGCATTGAAATACTCAAGATTAAAGCGGTCAGTCGACACAGCAATCCACAGCCTGCCAATTGACAATCGAGAAACCTGTTTAGTCGTTCGCGTATTCTTGCTATCACGTATATCACTCACATCTGCGCTTGAACATTATTGCGCTAATAACAGAGCCGTATAGGTAATTTCAGGAGATCACCATTCCTCTTGAGCTTAGTCTCGGTATAAATATTGCGACAACTTGTTAACAACTTGTAAATTTGTCTCATAATTTACAGGGTGATATTGTTATTCATAACTCATGTCGCACGATTACGATCAATAATTAATTGCACACTGCTAATTAATTATACTCTGAACCATTACGCGCTATGTCGAAACAATAAATATGCATCTTATTACGTGATATCGATACTAATACCGTTTTTTATTGTAACAATTGGATCTGGACTTTATTAGTACACGAAAAATGACCTAGGTCAAATTTGATTTAATTTCAATGCTTAGAACATTCATGTGATTGGATAAGCGCAGATGTACAATGTACATATAGTTTCCGAGGTGCATATAGTCGTAGAGAGAGTTTGAGGGAAATTCTGACGAGCGCACGCATGTATATTGCTTCATGAATGCTCTGGCAAAGAGGCATGGAGATGGAGAGTGAGGCTTGGTGATATAGTAGCTGCTCTGTGATTACGTTAACGCGGAAGGTACTCTGCGTATATAACCACAGTATCACGGGGATGGCATGCCAGGAACGCTAGACACATACCTATCCAATCTAAATATACATGTATATATATATAGTATCTAGATATATTATGCAATGAAAATAATAAATTAATTGTAGGTGTTGTGTTTCCGAGGGAAATTAAGTGAACCAAAGCGAAATTAAATGAATCAAGAAAAAGGGTTGTATTCAGAAAATACAGGTCTGCACTAGCATAAAGCTAGAGCTAGACTGACTTGTTTTACAATAATATTTGTTGACGCAGCAACCGAGGTTCTCATAATAAAAAATTATTTTTTTTTAGTAAACAATCGTTGAGGTTGGGGGTGGCCGTGGAGAGATACGGTGGTCACTAGAAAATTATATAATTTCAATTGCCTGCCCGTAGGCGCACGAATCGTGCCATCGTTAGGAAAATTCGTGGTATGTATATTTCACTCGGTTAAATTCATGACCCATGTCCACAAAAGACGGAGGATCGTGGTTAACCGTGCAGGTTGATTACGTTCAAGTCGATAGCAGATCGTGTGATATATATATATATATATATATCTATATATAAAGCATATGATGCAAGTATATAATACATTGGTCCATGTATAATACATAAGGTACCACATAGGTGTACCCTGTGAAAAATAGCGCGCTTCGATTCCCGTCACGATTTAGTTCGCTACAATTGGATGGAAGCGGTGCCCGGCGTAAACGCGGAACGACAGCGCACGGATGAGAAGGGCCTCGGGGAGATTTTAGCCTGGAACCAGGTTTTACGCGCCAGTATGACGCAAACCGCGGCAAATAGTAGGGAATAAGGTGAGAGCTGAAGGGAATGAAAAAGGAGAGAAGGTCACGTGAAGAGGGCCGAGTTTTTCCAGTTAGGGGTGAAATATTACCTACCGTAACCTACGTCATTGCCAGCCAACACCCGAAAGAGAGCTTTCTTTCGGGCCTTCTCCCTCAATCTCCTGATGGCACAATTTCCTTTGCCTTCGTGAACGACCGGCCAATATTTATTTCTGTATCTTTTCGAGGGTTTCTCCATTATGTCCTATTTCTATTAGTCGTTTCTTATGGCCGATACGCTATTTTATCCCAATCCAACGCCTATATACTGCCGCCTGCCTTCGACCAAAACCGTATTGTCCCAGATCCGCGGAGAGAAGCTGACCCTTAGCTTCCGAAGATTTTATTATTTCATCGACCGCGATTTACTCCAATGTATTTTATCCCGCAAAATTGATTTACGAGAAATCTGTAATTCGGTGTAGATTGGTACCTATTCGAAAATTAATTATGAAGCTAGTTGGACCTATATAAGCGTAATAATTATACGATAATTATGTTGAAACAATTGGTCTTGCGGTTAGACACGTAATATCGGATTCAACTTGGAGCGTCGCGACGGCATTCATCTGTGGCAAAGGGTGATTTCCACCTTAGGACGTCGTACGATGGTGCGGAAAATTAATTAAGCACTTGGGTAATTATGAAACCGCGAAATAGTGAGTGGCAGCGGGACGTCCGTATACGAGACGCAAAGTACGGTCATGGTACATGCATCTAATTACGTGAAATTACGATGTAATTTAATAACGTTTCACTTCACGCAGATCCGAGGCTATATGCGGACTGCAGATTGAAACGTGCAAATCTGTATGAATAATAGCGAGACTGCTGCGGCAACTCAATTTACCTACGAAAAGAACCAATCTAATTATATTCTAATTTCAATTGATATAACGAATGCATATTGCATTTGGTAGGAATTATCCACCAGTACATGCGGCTATGCCACAATTTCGTGAGATTCATTTCACGTTGGCGTCCTGTGAGCAAATTTTCACAATAAAATTTATACCATATATATACGCGAAAGCGCGCAGAACTGTGGTATGACGGCCTTCAAGATTCTTATTTCATGAGAAAACTGTTCTACTTTTTGTCAGTATAAGATGTGAAATCTAAACCAAGCAAAGACACGGGCCTCGCAGGCGGCTGGATGACAGACGTATATTGCTTTGCGTTGTGGGAACTCCTGCCAACGGATACGTCATTTTACATCACATCCTGTTTCAAGTTTCCTGATATAACCGCGTGCAGCACGGAACTGCACGCGTATCCTGCGCAATCTTGAGCTATTTTAAAATCGTGATGTCGCTATTACTACCCGCTACCACTTTTATACAAGATTTCAAGATCGATATACCTAGTAATTATGAAAATCGCTTCTAATTTGTTTGGATATATCCGACTTTCCGTGTATAAAATTTGTGTGCTCATTTCGGTTAACACTTTTTGATGAATTAAAAGTTTACCGAAAGGTCGTCGGTTGAACCATTCGAATTACTAATTCGCGGAGGGGTCATTATACTAATTTGACGAAGGGTTGCCTAATTAATGAGCACATTCCAAAACCTATACCTATATGTTAAATAATTTGCTTTGAATTTCTCTCATCTCGCAATGCTAATTGGCTCGAACTAAACAGGAAAACTGGTGTAAATGGTTATAGGCTCCGGGCGAAATGGATACCTGGTTGCATGCATCTTCGTCTCGCAAATGTTATTAGCAAAACATGATTGGAGTTTAGCTGGTTACTATAGTTGGTACCTTGTGATATTATCTCCAGGGATTATGCCATTAGGGAAAGCTCATCGATCGATATGGATATTCAATATTAAAGGCATACAGGATGCACGGCGAGGTGTGAGCTTCTGCAGTATATATACAAGAGTTGTGGCTCTGGCTAGTACTCTCTATAAAGCATATGCATATTAAATATCTGAATATATGAGTACCTCCATGGCTATCACCGGCGAGGTATACGAAAATAAGACTGCGCTCACGACTTCGTGGAAGCCCTTTCAATCTTTCGCGAAACACGAACCGTTACTTTAACTTTTTTAGAAACATGCCTTTCGGCTTGGCTTTCAATCATCGTCACTTCACGTCTTTACGACATGCGACTGACCGGTTGTAGTGAGCAAACGCGAGGAATGAGCGAGCATCGTTGCCCTCGAGTACAGGGGAGAAATTTTTCCTTTCCTTTTTGTTTTGAAATTCACATTTTCATCGACATTTTCCTGTCGTCGCGTCACGGTGGGTTGTCAGCTTTGTTAAAACGACTATTAGCAATTGAGTGCGAGATGGTTTCAGGCAATACTTGAGCCAAATTATGTTTGTCTGGGTTAAGTTCTGCGGTAATAATGCCCAATTAGCGAGCGACTCTTTCACGAGCCTCCCTGCACGTACGTAAGGTACTTACCTACGTACGTTAGTCGAGCCTTAATTAAGCTTTGTTGGAACGATAAAATTTCTAGCCTTACGGCGGTAAGATGGTACGAGGAAAGCAGTCCGCAAACTTTCGCAAGCCTTAACAGCTCCCTAATTCATAGCCTCAGGGTTGAGATGTTGCAAGTGCATTAGCGAATCGCGGATGGATGTCAGAAAATCGTACCTTGTCTAATGGTTACCGGCTACTAGTTACCGGCTACAGGAAGTCGGATCTAAATGGGGTTCAGAAATTAATTCATGCAAATACCGCGTCATCGCATTTTTGATTAAATTGTTCGTCTTGTTAAAAACAAATCTTCTTCTTATAACGCGAAAGATATTTTATCAAAAAGTACGATTATGAAAATAATCAAAGTTGAGTAGAAGTGGAAAAAGAAACAGAAAAAAGATGAAAAGATCGGAATGCTTTTTGCAAAGTAACGTTCCTTGCATAACTTCGTTTAAAAATACCTTCTCGCACCAGATTTGGTTGTTTTATACGATATCTGCCTGTCCCGGGCAATGAAAGCCTAAAAATTCCTTGCCCCGAGGGTAAATTAATTCGATAAATATTTGAAGCTTCAGATTAATCGGAAATTTAAACCTCGATGCCGTGAAATAGCGAGCGTCGCTCGGGTGACAGTGAAGGTTGGAGGAGCTCGCGCTGGGATGCGAGTTGGTAGGGACAAATCTAATTTGTCACCCTAAACGTTTTCGCAAAATAATACTTTATGCGAGAAACATTAAAAGCGGCCACCGACGCGCTCTAAAATAAATTGCAAACATTAGAATAATTCGATCAAGCATCCCTGTCGCGTGCTTTAGGTAACAGTTTTGGCCCTCGACCTTCTATTTCCTTTACCATGTACACCCTCGAACTCTTCGTACCCTTTTTCAACGAAGTTACGAGGTAATATTTGAAACGAAAATTCTATCTCGTATCATTTGAAATCTGGCAAATTCCTGCTTTGAAGCCCCCATTAGCCACAAATATAAAGTGGATTTTCAATAGAGTGAAACTATGAAATACCCCGATTCATAAAATGCATATTACCTGTGCATGAAAATTAAAAAAATAGCTCTTGCATTATTTCTAGTTATTCGGAGGTTTGAAATATGCTTGTTGTAAAACGTTGTAGAAATATTTCCGAAGGATTTAGTTGACATAATTGAGAAAAATTCTTGCTAATTACTGTCGTACTCCGTCTGCGCAAGCTCTTGAATGAAATGGTTAGAGTTTCCATCATACAAGAGCTTGCATCCACTCCGGTACCGGGTTTTTCTTGTATTTTTTGTTGCTTTTTTTTAACTTCTTTTTTCTTTTTTTATATATAATTTGAAAGGATTCATATGGCTGCCTGACAACGCCCTATTGAGATTCCACATGAGTTACTAGCCACAAACTAACCAGACGTTCCAGCATCCACCATCATCTCTTCGTGCGTATTCATTCCGCACTTCAGTTTCTGTACAATGTTTTGTTGGGCTCAGACTTCAGTGATGCTCATTTTATTGCCAAGTTGAAGTAGATGCGTGAAACTTATGCATTTTTTCATACTATATACGAAGTTATATACCTATAAGTTATATACGTACGTAGTACCTACGTACATAGGTATAGTACCTACGTCTAGCTATTCAATAAACAGACTTGAATGCCGTCCACTCAAGAACGAATTAAATGCTGCATAATTCTATCCATAATTCCATATACGAGCCAAAGCCTCATGTAGTTCTAAAGGGTGCTTAGACTCTTGACAGAAAGACCATTCTCTGAGGAAAATAATTATACCTAGAACTCTGAGGTATTTGTGATAATTCATCTAGCAATCAGCCCGCCACTTGCTATTCTGATATGCTGAGCAATTTACAACCATCCGCTTCCGTACCAAGCGTGTCCATAATAACGTCAGTAAGTTTGCTGTAATGGTTCAAAGAAGATAACATAAGGGCGACAGTAGGTATACTTCAACACAGAATTAAATATCGAAATAATACAATATAGAAGTGAATCCAGAATTCGTGAATAACGTGTCCAAAATTAACGGACAACTCTCGACTCTGGAGGGTAGGGTATACGTGCATTATACCTTTGACGTATATGAAGGTCCCGCATATTTGAGGTCCCTAACACCCTAAACCCAATTGGACAGAGGAACACCAACATCACTATAGTATTGTGTGCCCAGTGTAGCGGCGTATAACTGGAGTTGTGAAACTGTTATTGATCTCCAGTTAATCCCAGTAGTGTATCGTAGGTACCTGGTACAATAACTATTATTACAGATAACACTGATCAAGCTATTGGTAACAAGGATGCAGGGCAGACAATACCGGATTGTGTCGTATAGAATGGGGAAGCAGATATCACTGCCGAGAGGGAGTGGCATATAGTTGGGCATTTTAGCTAACTAACAATTGCGAAATCGTACGACATAACCGTGGGTGGCAATAAAATACACATATACAGATACACATGCACACATATATATATATATATATATATGCACGCGTATTTAGACAGACATATTGTCTGCTCGTGCTGCACTGTGTATTATCTTTGTCGGCACTCTGCGAAGCAACACCAAACCATCACTTTGTCCTACCGGTGGCCAAGGTTTCACACGGTAATTGAATAAATATTCATTAGTATAATTAGCACGCATATGTAGCACACATACGTATATGCCACTTCATAAATGATAATAAGCCTGTAATTGTTCTTGGACTTGCGTATATATAACCGTTCCGGCATGAAGCGACTGCCTACGAGGGAAGAAGCTTATCGGAAAACAATTGGCAGAGAAACTGAAGTTGGCAGGAAACTGTCGCGTTAGTTCTAAAAGGAAGCATTTCTAACCCTTGAAAACAATCCCCTATCTCAGGCACTTTGTTTCCATGTGCCTGTTTTCTTTAGTCTTTGTTTTCATCCTTTCAGTGTTCATTTTCTTTTTCTTATTCTTATTCTCTTCCTCGTTTTATTTCCGCTATATTTTTTCACGCTTTTACTTCACTCTCTCGGTTTTCGGATTTCACGAGAAAGCCAAAATATCAACGAGACGTTCCTGCGCTCTCTCGGGATTTAGCAAAAGGATTTGTGACGTTCGAAGGTTCGCCCACTTGGCCTCGATGTCAGCAACAGTTTGCCGCCGACATCGCGACGTCGGTTGGTGTCGATGAAGGGAAAAGAAAATGAAAAGGTCAGGCATCAGGGATTTCATTTGACACCCAGGCTCAGAAGGCGCCTTGACACGAGTTCATTTTATCTTCGAACCTCAACCCTGCTACTAAAACAAAGAGTAGAGAAAAAAAATCAATAACGATATTCACGGTGCGATCCTTGCAGTGATTATATCGGCTTTTTTCCAAGGACATTGGCAAGCAGCTACCTTACCCTCTTCAATTAATTGCACCCCGTTACGATAATTTTGTTTGAAACAATCGAGTGTCGCTGATAACGCGGCACGAGGAGCCTGAAGGGTCGATACGGTACGCATAACTCAATCCCATGAAGAAGCTTCACTTGGCCGAAAGTGCCGCGGGTAAATGGTTGCCCTGTTTAATGTATTCCAAGCTGTGCCGTGCCGTCGCGTCACCCAAAGAGAAGCATCAGTACTCTGGGAGTGTAGTTCATTTTTTAGATACGAATGAAAGATGGAAGCAATTAGGTGATATCTTTCCAAGTTTTCCTGCAGAATGAACGTACTATATATACAAGAAGTAGCTGTATTCAAATGCTTCTAAATGAATAAAATTTTCATGCACCGAAAAAGGAGAAACCATTTTCCACTGGTATAGCCAAATATCTGATGGATAAACCACATGTCCGGAAGCTTATCATATGGAGGGTGGATGAATTAGTTTACTAAATACGCTGTTTAATTGTAACGTATACGTGTAACGAATTTCTACCCGACTAACACATCCTTGACGTTCTACCAAAGAGTTGGATCGATGCAAATATACGTCGTGGAATGCTTATTATGAAGCTTGCACCGTGTCCTTATTAAACAGAATTCCAATTACCAGGCTTTCCATGGAACCACCGCGGAGTTTATCGCACGGGATCGTGTATACATTTAATCGCAGTATGCGGAAAATCACTGCCTGCTGCAGATGCAGACGCAACATTTATCGCGTTTTGTCCTATGCAATTAGGATTTAATATCGTTGTATATAAAATTATGAATTTGCTTCACGATTTCCAACTAATACGATATGCAATTCATGCCAATTTCATTCTAAGAATTCCAGGTATAATCGAGTAGATTTGTTGAATTTTTTCGCCTCATGTGCGAACTCCATAATTGTTGAAACTCTGGGAATAGCGGAAGACATATTTCAACGTTTACATCCCATTTGAAATCTGGCGTTAATTAAAAATTGAATCTAAATGTGAAGGATGGATACCTAGAACGAAGTTAAATGCGTCAAATCCACTTATTCCACACGAGCCAGTAGCAGGTTTCAAAATATTATGAGATGTATACATAAATGAACTAGTACGATTCATCGGTGATAGTCTGACAATAGCTCTCAATCGGTCATAATTAAGATAATTAAGCCCGTCGAATCAGACCAAGTTATTCCAACTTCAGTATGACTTATTAATCCGACTTACTATTATAGTTGCCACGGAATTTCAAGTCCTTCATTTAAACAAGTTTGAGGTGATCAAGTGCGTTGAATTTGCAATAATTCGAAATACGACAGAATAGCTTTCATGTAGGTACTCGGCGAATAACCGACTGCCTCGACGCGGACACTGTATATTTTCAGAATTTTATTCCCTTGCGTATTTTCGTATTCTGAAAGCTAATAGTAAAAGCCTTGAGACTATGGAAAAATGAAGACGTCAGGGAATCGAGAAACACACGGAGCTCACGTCTCAGTTTAATTTTGAATTGACAGTGGAACAATTCCATATAACAACTCATCGACAACCACCGTGACGGTGAAGGCACTTGCGATACCACGGAGGGCTGCAGTAACTCTTTTCTAATTAAAAATAACTACAATATAGTTAGGTGCATACTCTTGTATTTCCAACACGTATCTCCAAAAGTATCTCACTTTTAGCAGTCTTGCTGAAGAGTAAGAGAGGCTCGCGTGTTATAGAGAAAATGATACGAACGTAACGAAAGTATCGATCAGTTTCATTCAATTAACGTGATCGGTTTGTTAGCGTGCTACAGATCAGATCACGAGGAGTCGAAAATGTTAGAGAAGAAGAAGAAGTGTTTGTTTACCCACTTTGAGTTAACCTCGTGCTTTCCACGTGGGGCGTTAAAACGTGATTTATTTCTAACAAGGCAACAATTTGTAAACTCTTCTCGCGAACCGGTGTCCGTATATATATATCGTTAGTTACCTATAGGAAGCAATTTGTTGCGATCTCTGCGAACCGCGCGAATACATATTATATTCCAGTTTAAGAGCAAAGAATGCCGCCTGTAGATAAAGTAGAAAAAGTGAACGTGCCCCGTACGCTAGTAGATACTTTGAGAACATATTACGCCAGCTTATGAATTTATAAGAGACGATATTCACCCCGTACCCACCCACCACCCTACACTCTTCCCAGATTCTACCCTGCCTCAGCTTCGCAGGTCCTCTTACATTATTTAGTGTCACTTCCATCGCGCTATGCTGCTCGAGAGTAACCCTATCACACGCCCTTCCGTCTACCATTAATCACCAACCGGAATACCTTTCTTTGCCAGGGACGAAGGAAAGATGTCCCGGCATGGAAGAATTTCATAACTTCTTAATTGCACATACCACGAAAGCGGTTCTCATTTACATTTATATATCGCATTCCAATAGCATAGCTTCCGTCTAGCATAACTTCTTTGCCGTTTTTGTTTTTCCCTTATCAGCTATTTTTTTTTTTCCCCCTCTCTATCGGTTTTGTCAGGTATAATTTTTTCGCGGCTTCTCTCTCAGCGCGTCTAATCGTCATGAAAGAGGAGTCATCCGCCTCCCACGCTGCGACGAGTTTAACAGCATCTTTAATACTCTGACACATGAATAAAGCCGACGCGCGTGACTTCCGACAGTCTAATTATATAATAAAATTTCTAATCCCATTAACCCGCGGGCCATAAATTATTAAGTGTTTATTCATTTAAGAATCTGGGCACAGCTGAACCAACTGAATTGAACCGTTCGAACTTCAAAAGTACAGAAGCAATATCAACGGTATACTGCATTATAGATCGATAAGAGAAATATAACTGTGGAGTATAAGTCCCTCCCCGTACAACTCAATCAAGTTCTAGTTTCATTGTGCACAAGCGCGGTTCTTCACGTACTACCTACTGCAGCGGTAATCCGTGGTAAGTATTCTACGAGTTGCCTGCACAGTATTATTGTGACGTATTACTTTTATTCTACGTCGAAGGATCGGCAGGGAGAAAATTGGAGAAAAAGAGGAAAGAGAGAATTTAATTTTTCAACATTCCTTCCGCACAGGTTGACAGTGTCGTTATCAGAGAACAAAGACAAAAAAAGAACCTGCGCGAAAAAGTAGAACCAGCAGAGACGTCCTCGAGTTAACCGCAATATCGTGCTGAGCGTTCTTAAGAAGAATTGCGAGATCTGAGGGCATCCGTCCTTGACCTTCGCTCTCAGGATGTCGGCCGAGCAGAACGAGGACGAAATGAAAACAGAGTGGCTTACTCGATAAAGCCAGAATTCATTCTTTTGGCACAAGAATCGTTGCGAGTTGGTTACTGGACCACAGACCCAAGCCAGAGTTTTCGCGATGCGGTATCGTCGTATAGTCCTTGACGTCAGTCGCCAGGTACAGAAGCCAGGACCTCGTCAGTAGGCAGGAGAGCCAGCAGCACTCCTAACCAAGGGGCGTCGGCAATCAAGGACCACTGCACGTCTCGCAGGGCGGTGTGTTTCCGTACTTTCTATGTGTTCGTGTTTCAGGGGTGCAGGGAAGGCGTAAGGGAGAAGGGGATGGATTTTAGTCTGCGGGTGTGTTTGTGCATGGGTTTCATACACCTATATATATCTACGCTCTCTGATCCGGTGAGAGCTGGCGGTTAGGGTGGTTAAAGTGGGACAAGGGTGGTGGGATGGGGACTTGGAACTTCAGGAGGGTGACTGATGGAGAAACCTCGAGCACACTCTAGCTTTGAGGCATATAACACCCTAGACAATAACATTTCGATTATTAAGACGAGCTTGTTGCAGTTTGCTCGGCTGGACCTTGTCCGAGTGTATAACGTGTATAAGTACACGTAGTAGGTATATTTCATAAGAGGTTCTCTGCATACGTGTGTCCTAAGTACATCCTTGCAGATAATTGGATCCTTCGATAATAATATATTTTCAGGCATTTCAAAATTAGACACTTTTTCGGTTTAAATTTCAACGGATCGTTGTTTATTTTGTACCGTATGTGATGTATAAATGACATGCTAAAGAGAAATGATCAATTAAATAATATACACCAGTATGTATTAATACACCCTTTTAATATTTGATCAGTAATTCTGTTATTCAAACATTTATTCAACATTTCATTTTGTTAGAATTTAACGAACAGTCAATCATCCAGTATAACTGGGCATTTCGGTGCTCGAATAAAAAGCTGATAAAAAATATCTGATCCGTTAATAATCAAAATTCGTTGACATGGTTTATAGATTTTCATTATCATGATAGGCGTGATTACTTAAAAGCAAAGTTAAGTTAGCTCAAAATTTTCCTTCAAACAATAAATTTTATAGATAATAAATATCAACCGAATCGATCTTTAACTGTCATCCCATCTTAATGAAATCTGAGAATGAAACCGAACGATCAAGTATTCATTTCTAATTTGAATTTTTTTCATTTTTAGCAGCCCTCGTGTATACGCATAGTATTTGAGTTACGTTCTTAGTAGTATGGCGAAGTAAAAGCTATTAAATATTTCTTCCAAGCTTTTCCGCATTAGCAGCGGTTTGCTCCCACATTATTTACGGGTAAGCACACGGTGGAGTTTATACAGGAACTATAAGTTCGGAGGGAAAAAAAAATAAAATGAAAAAACGTTTTTCATAATAAACCGCGAACCATTACACAGAAGCGGTAGTATATACGCAATGACTGCACCTATCCATGACTAGTGCAAATTATGAAATGGTGAAACAGACCACAGAGTGTCTTTTTACATCAAATAATTGCACCCTGTTTGCTTTTTATATAAACTGTATTCTAAATGGTCGAGTACTGCGAACTGATGCCTAGTCGTTGAACACTCTCCAACTATTTTTCCGCTCTAAGAAAAAGTGCATTATGTGCTCTCTGCAGTATTGCAGAATTTCCAATTCCACCTACATTAAATTACATATTTTTATTGCGCTCAAAAAATTAACGACATATTGTATCCTGCCATTGAGTTTAAGACTCAGTGTTGAACAAAACAATGATTCAAACAGCTAGTGCTGCAGCAAGTAATAAATTTCAAAAAATGTCATTCCGAAGACGTCGGAACAAAATAATAGAAAATGTGAAAGCGCATAATGTGGATATAGAAACGAAGTAACGGATAATGACAGAAGTGATAGACTATATGGTATGATACTTCGAGAGATTACCTTACCGTTCCTGCAGCGTATTATTCACGCTGGTGTTTTCGTAAAAATAAAATTACAGATACTTTACGTCCATTTGTTACATCTATACGCATACTGAGAAATTATTTTGTGTAAATCTTAGAATAGAAAATGATAAAAATTTCGAAATTAAAGATGAATTGAATTTGTTTGACATCGATGTGATAGCAGCATTGACTATGTACTGCACAGCCTTGGGGATCAATTAAGTAAATTATGTCGAAGAAATTGCGCTCTCCTATCGAAGCCTTTCTGCTTCTACTTCCTGAATAACTCAGAGTCACCGTCAATTATGGCATGCTGTACTTTCTCGTAAATTAAATAGCGTGCGGTTCATCAAATAATAAATGTAGTGTACAGGGTTTGCTTGATTTCTGTTGCTAGTGCAACGAACTACAATAGAATAGGTTTGTACCGCGTGATACTTGCAATGCAGTTATACGTCACGGCAAGTACGTTACCAATAATTTTCTATAGAATGTTAAAATTAATTAATTTATATGCGATGTCAATTCATTTCACAGCCTGTTGTCTACCCTACGAAATAGGTGCTGTAACTCAAATGTTTAATCACATCCATAAAGGCGCAGCTTGACTTCAATGGTAAATTTTGTTTCAACGTGCTTCGGGGGATTTTAGACAAAACACGCGACACGCCATCGCTAACTCGTGTCTCGCATTTAGGATTACATTAAAACGTGTGGCAGGAAGAGTCCTGGGTTGTAATTGTCCAAGTACTTTACGACGAGTTGAATGCTAACGAATTCACGTTGTAGAACTCTCCATAACGGCGTATCGTTTAAAATATCTCATGGCTAGAGACGCTTATTGAATTTCTTGCGCGGTATCTTCGTTCAATTACGAGGTAATTAGCTCTTCCTTAACGACGATGTAACTGGATAGTTACCCCGCTTAGAAGAATCTTTATTGGCATAAACTAACATTTCCATAAACGTATACATGATGTGAATATAGGTGTAAAAAATGTCTGATCCATGGCTTATAAGTTATTGTTTGATTCAAACATAGGACTAATTATTAATTGGATTTATTTCCATTAACTTCCAGCTTTCATCTACCAAATATTTAATGGATTCACCTCTGCCGCCGTTTCTCTCAGGCGAATGCCACCCCGCATCAAACGAAGCAGTGGCCATGTTATTAAATCATTTAGGAACACTAATTGATACTGGTAAGAGAAATGAAAGTGAAAATTCTATTTACTGTATTTTCAAACAAGTGACTATACCGTCGCAGGATTCAGCGACAGGAATTTTCGTGTCACAAACATCAAACAAGAAAATTAATGAACGCAATCTCACTTTTTTGACGCAGGCTCATTTTGTATCCAACTTTTCGAACATAGTCCTTCCAATTTCGCTGCTTGCCAGTCAGCAAATTTCTCAATTATATATAATTGCGTTAAATAATTTAAAGGACAAATGTTTTACTAGCTTAATTGATGTACAAAAACTCACCACGTCCTGAGACTTAAGAAAACTAACGAAGGCTAACGAGGGAGTTCAGTTTTCTCCAAAAAGATAGAATAGTAAATTTTAAATTACTGAAAAATAGAAGATATCGCATACGCTATTCATTATCCACCCCCCAGTCCCCATACTCTTATTAAATTGATTATTTTTATACATGAAATATATTCTAATATGTAGATTGTTTTGGCAACCAGAGATTCGAGATCCAGTGCATTGTATTTGTTGAAACGAAATCAAGGTAAAAGGTTTTGTACGATTTAATCACACGTAGCTACCCTTACAGAGTATTTTCTGATCGAAAGATTTACATGCCTTTTTAAAACACTCGTACTTATCAACGAACTTAATTTAAGCGACGAAACTAAGTTTGCGTGTTATGTACTGTTAAAAGCGACAAATCATGCGAAGGGCGTACTCAAGAGTTTAAGTGTGTTCCACAAGATTTAAGAGGGAATTTTTGAAAATCTTATTATTAAATTAGGTGATGAAATCTGATGGTCTCTGATAGATCTGATGGAATCTCTAAATATGCTCTTTCTGCTTGGAAAATCACGTTTGATGCTGAAATGAAATTGTAGAATGTGAAGAGAGACTAGTCGGTCGTGCGAGGAAGATCCTGAAAGATGTCTTCATTCAATGATAAATGTGTAATTTCATTGGAAACGGATACTTGAGATTTGTTCGAAATTTACTCCCTGCAATAGAGAGTTTGTTCATGAATTTGTGATAAGATTTCGGGGACGACTATCTAGGTCGTATATTGATGGTAAATTGGTATAATCATTATTGTATTGTTTTAAGGAGCTTAGAATATGAAAAAAGCAGACAAGCGTCGTAGCTAGATAAAATATGAAGAGGTCTTGTCTTGCAAAAGCAATCTTTTTGTTTAATATGTTTTTACGAGTCGCGTACAAAAGCAACGTGATATTGCTTCCGCTGCAGTAGCTGTGCTGAAAATTCTCTGAGAAAAGAGAAACAAAGATATTAATAAAGCCGGTACACTTCATCAGAATTTGCATTTTGTCGCAATCTCTGTTCCATCTCATGCAAAATAAAAAGTTAACATTTGCCGGCAAGTAAAATTGCGAAATAATAGGTCAAAAATACACGTTAAAATATGAAGTCCGGTCCGGTCGTTAAAATCTTTCACCATAAAGAAGCCTTCTTTATAATTCATAGTGATTTACATGGAAGCACAAAACTGCCACATTATAAAATAAAAACCCATGCTATTTATACATCCTGGATATTTTACAACAAACACGTTAAAATAACGCTCGCCTTTCCATAACATTGTCAACATATCCACTCAGATATATATATATTATGCAGAGCAGATGGAAGACGAGTTGAAACACTACCTAAGTATATAAAATAAATTGAGTTTGGTATGGGTCAGCCTGCAGACTCTCTTCGAAGACCTATCAGTTCATAGTTACTGATATGCGATTATCGTTTCGGTTTGCAGGACTAATTATTATATACTCAACAAAGTTCAACCGTTGATTCCGAGCTACAAGATCAAGTGGCGCGGAATAATTCAACCCTTCAGACCTCGGACGTATCACATTTCTCCAACCTCATATAAAAGCTCCCCCATTCCCCTTTTGCTATTGCAATCATTCAGGCTTCCGTGCTTTCATTACGGACAGCTAACCCATAGACTCGATACCTGCCGCATTCAGTACGAATGATTTCACGCAATGACTGATACAGTTGATCTGTGCCTATATAGGTATGCCTATATTCCAGAAACCAGGCACGGGGAATGCTACCCCATTGACCCATATACCTTCTGCTCGCTCAATAACGTCCATTTCGCTTTTGCCTATACTCTGTGCCAATGATGCAGTGGCTTCTAATAATATTCATCAATCACCATATGCATTAACTAAATCCCAGTTCGGGATCTCTGTTATTAATCTGTCCACTGAAAATTTACGCGTTCACGTAATATGTGAATGCTGTTCAGCGAGCAGCGTTGATTACATCGTTAGACGTTGATTGACGGTTCGAGCCAGCGGGGTTCAGTAATAATTTATTCTGAGCTAAAGATCAGGTCACTTAAGCAGACCAAGATTTTGGTTTTGATCGAGTTTGTGTAGAGAGTGGGGGAACCCAGGTGGAAATTGCCCCTGCATAAGGTAGAGCGAGTCATTTGACTTCGTTGGGGTAGAAAAAGAAGTGAAAGATTCAGGCTGGCTTTGGAGACGTCACACAACGACCTAATATATTCGGTCTATAGCCTAGCGCGTAAAGGCTGTATATTTAGAAGCTCTTCATGCTTATACATAATTTATTTCGTCTTTCAGTTTGTCAGCCGAAATAAGAGCTGGATAAATTTAGAAGCGCTTAACGTCGTTGACCCAGATGCAGACATCCAAGCTGAATTTATATCCGGTCATATTTAACAATCTTTATTTTTTTTTTTTTTTTTAACTTCCACGTTACGAAACATCCGAAAAGACGTACGTCAGTCTTCGTGTCTGATCGTTGTCAAACCTGAATCTGTTATAGGGGAAATGTAAAAGTTCGTATTTAAATTGGTAAACGAATAGAACGTACATTCATCTCATTTGAAATTAAATGAACACACAAATTATTACAACGATTGTTTGAACTTAAAACAACTTCAATGCCCGAGGGAATTACGTTTTGGTAGTCACATACACCTCCGTTATTCAGAACAGTTTGTATTCGAATAAAGACAGACTCGAGACGGATCCGTGAGACAAAAGTGACGACAGGAATACATTATTCCCGTCAAGGCTTTAAGGAGGCTTCAATCTCCGTGACATTCGTCCTGCGTTGACGCAGCGAGTCATTAACGCTCGGGTAAATTTAACACGATGCAGGGTAAACACACAAAGTTCGGCTCTAAAGTCCTCTACGTAGCTGTAGTTCCAAACTCTTACTCGCGTGCGTGCTGCATGCGTGAGTGAGCAGGTACGCGGTTTCCCAAGCTTTATTACAAAAGGCAGTTTCAGAATCTCGAGATTGTGAAACGGTGGAATTCGTCGTTGGCCAAACAAGAACAATCCATTATTTGATAATTCAATGAAAAGTATCAAACATTTCATAATTTTTTATCGGCTGTTTAAATAAAGCCCGAAATCATATTGAAACTGTATTTCTAGTATACCGCAATCTTATCGAATCAAATAACATATAATATAACTATTATTGAGGCAAAAAATCCTGAAATGTCACCAAACTTTGGAGAATTCACATTTCTCAGAAAAAAAATGGTCTTTTATATAGACAGTCTCGTATTATGGCCAAAAAATCGCACTTACATTAGGTACGTACCGTACGTAACAGACATGAGAAACAAAAGATCTTGCTTTAAGGGCTTTTATCGCACAAATCTACCCCACATCTTTTGTCATGCTAAAAGCAGAACCACGGAACATATTGTTCTCGTTCATGCTGTGCAGGTACGCCGTCGGTCATAGCATCGAATAACTATGGTCACAGAACTCGCAGGTCATACCTCAGCAAACTTCTACATACTTTTGACTACGGACTACGAGGTGTGAAATGGTCGAAGTATGCACTCTGAGATATTGACCGCGAGCCAAATAACGGTGCACCGCATAGATGAAGCAAGCGCAATCACGCTTAGTGGGATATACCGTAATTGGATTGAGCATTGTTCGACATGTATGCCTTTAGAGTTACGAACAGTTGATTAAACGTACTCTAGAAATGACATTTCGCTGGCAAATTGTGGTAGATTTGTATCATCCTGTGGTGGTTTCATTACAACAAAGAACAAGCCAGGAGTAAGACAGTTATGTTTTTATTTTATTTACACGACTATCGAGACAAGTTGAGCGTACTTAAACAACAATATGTTTTCTTGTGATCATCTCGTTGACGGAGCCGCTTCACGATCTAGTACCTAATGTTTAATGATGACGTTTGACGAAGAGTCAACTTAACCCAAATCAAAAAAAAAAAAAAAAAAAAAAACTCACTTTTTGACCTACAAATGTTCCGAAATGTCAAGTAGGTTGGAGATTGGGATCCGTTGGAGTGCCCTCGTTGAATAAAAACTAGAAAATTTTTTACCGATTGTTATATTGCTTTGTTGCCTTCAAAAGTGGGTACCCATACATAATTCGCCGAAATTCATTCACCAATTTAAAATTCGAGGAATAAATCAAGAAGACCTGACATACCCACTGACTTGGAAGTTTCACGGCATTTTGCTGACTTAAGGAGGTCTGAGACGAAAATACTTTGTCGATCAAAAGGGCTTTGATATTGATACGGAAAAGAATAAAAAGATATGTCCGATTCCAGTGAAAAGTAGAAAAAATTTTCGAGGAGAGTAAACAGGTTTGAAAAGAGTAGCATGCGTACAGATTCCAATTATAGAGTTACAGAAATCACCTGTATAGCTATTATATTCATCCTCGTTATAATGCCCATGTAAACAGGGAAGTGAACCGTCGGAAATAGCCGGCATTACCTCAATTTTAGCAAATTGCAGAGCTGAAGATCACTCGGGCACCAATAAAGTCTTCCAAGAACTGGCGAGGCACGAAGCTGATTAAGATGAGCATGCACTGCGGTGCGCAAGGTAAACTTTGTCTGCTTGGGTGGCAATCCAGCTGACCGATTGAATGACTGACTTTGCTTTGTGGTCGGACTAAGACTGGGCCCTGGGCCGTGGGTCCCGTCAACTCTGACCGTAATAAAAGTTAAGAAAATAAATGAAAACGAGATTCCTTGAGGAACTTTAAATGGTACCAGTTAGTTTAAATCGTGGCGACTGCCGCCACCCGTGCAAAATGGATGTAAGAAGTTATCCGAGAGAAGGGAAGGAGGTGTGCACAGCTGTTGGCCACACATATGCTACCACCTCCTGCGAAATGATATACCATATGTATATATACAAGCACGGTATATTCAAAGTTACAAAGATGTGCCAAAGCTCCTAGCCGCGATTCCCCGCTTCCATACTATACCTACTGCCTTTTGAGCACCTATAATATCAGTTACAGGCTGTAAGCCGGCAGAATGGGCTGAATATTTGTTTCCACGATTTCGTATCATTGCGGGGATCGAGCAGACCATATATACATATATGTGAACATATCAGTTACGCTGGATATAGATATAGATTTCACGTACCTGCATCATACCAGCCAGCGGGACCAATATATGAATCCCTTTTGCGATTTACCTACTATCAATTTGAATCAGACTTTGCTACGTTTCGGATGTTTTTCGGACGTTGCAGGAGATTCGTTCAATACGTTCAAAGCTGTTTCTGATATGCCATACAGCTATATTTGAGCTTTTAGATTCCACTCACAATCATCAGAAAAGTGTAAGAATAGCAATATGCAATGGACTTCTATTCCTCTCAGATGTACGATGATTCACACATTCTTTTTTATCAATGCTGATCTTAAAACGGTACACATCCTGGGCGTACACATTGACGATAATTTCGTTTTAAAAATCTCTCCATCTGTTCCAATCGCGGTCAAAACATTCTGTAAAATATCATGTTTTTCGTTAGACAATCGCAAAGAAATTTATCTGTAGGTATTTCATCTGAATTGAATGCAGTTAAGTTAGTGAAAAATGCATTTTAAGACATCAGGGGTGTGTTAGGGGTTCAATATGGTAAAAACAGAGAAACGTGAGTAACAATGAAGAAGCTTCTTCAAAAGCTGAGTGAAGATTATTCCAAAGCACGAACATCTGGCGTATGACGAAGCGGGATTGAAATACGGATGCAGCTTCTTAAGACAGGTCGATGGGTACCTATAGATATAAGAAGATATACATTATACATCGATTGGCGTCACAGGGGCAACTTTGTTCATAGACCGAGAAATCGGTTTTGAAACTACAGCTTTCTGATCGATACGATGGATGCACTTTTCGCTCGTAGTCAGAGGTCGTTAGAGTTTAACGCGAATCTGTCAAGGTCACGTGCGGATCCGCCCAGTTCGTAGAGATTTCTCGCTTTATACGAGTACAATACCACTAAGAGCTCATATTCAGAGAGAATAAGTCCGCCATAAAGGCATTACGTTACTGCTCGAACAACCACCGCAGCTGGGTATAGACCGCGTTGTAAATTGCACCGTAGAACTTCTCGCGAACGTGTTTGATATGCAGAACGGCGTAGCTGGTTCTCGCCCACGACGAGCAAATCGGTAATGTTATAGCTAGTTTATTGCCGTGTGGCTCGTTTAAAAACTTGAAACTCGACTGGTAGCAAACGATACATCTCGAAATACGGAATGCAGCGGAAGCGGAAGAACTTAAAGAATAATGGAAAAGTTAAGCGCATCCCATACTTCCAAACACGATCTTTTGTAAAAATAATAAGTCAATCGCGGTGAAAATAATTCACTTCGTTTTATTAATCATCCGATAATATCGGGCAGAAAATGTATGAAATTTTCACGATTCAAACCAAGCTGATGCCACCACTTGAACCGTCTAACGAGTATCGAATGTATCTCAAAAACTTGTTATACTAGTATCAGATAAGCTGAGTGTATAGGTACGATGCGATTAGCGAACTGATCGTGTAACGAGTGGTCGAGCTCTTGATAATTATTTTGCCGCTGTAGGTAGCGTAATTCAATTTCATTCAGTCAATACCAACTCCAGGATCATTTCGTCCCGTGCATAGAATAGACCACCGGGTAGGTATTGGGTAATTCAATCGTCTCCCGCAGTAGCTCAATCGGATCGTCCCGGTTCCTCTCTGTGTATTCACTATACGTACTACGTACTATACGTAGGTTATCTATCTAACTTGTGAATACCTTCTATTGGATTCATTTGTCGTCAACCCTTTACGGCTTGGGTGTATAAATTCTGGTCTTATTTCGATCGTGATTTAGATTTGATGACATTTCGAACCGGACTCTGAGATCCGAACGATTTGTAAGTAATTAACGAAGCTTCAGACGCGAGTAGCTAACTCGAAAAGATTATCCAACAGACACCTGTGGATTTCTCCCTGACACTATCTCGCGAAAGAGATAGGTGAACGAACAATGATCATTTACAGCTGTTGTCCCTCCCTCGCGACTAGAAAACGCTGCCACAGCTGCATAACATCTCTGATCGGTATTTCATCAATTTATACGTGACGGTATAGGCGCTAATATTAACCACCTAGCAATTATGCCTGAATTATTACCGACCTACCCTAATGCGCCCCAATGTGATAACAATAGACAACAGTTGGAGTGCGTTTCGATTATTCTCTTCGGTTTTATTACTTCCATTATATGCCTACAGATACCTAGATTATTTGATGGGAAATAGTAGGGCGACCACCTTTTACAGCATAAGTCCATGAAACTGGTGAGCGTGTTTCATTATCTTGTTAATATTGCGTTCTCGAGCCTAACGATGGGTTTGCGTTGAATCGTGGGAAGGCGTTTGAACGATGAGAGAAAACAATTGTTGGCCCTTCAGGCGTTGCGTGAAACGAGATTAATCGGGTTCTAAAATTGAAGGATGGAGAGGAAAAAAAAATCTAACTAATCAAGTCTTGTAGCGGTAAAATGCAAAGCTGAACACCCCGAGCTTTGGTGTGTTTATTAATCGGTTTATCGGGGAGTAAATCACGCAAATGAAAGCCGTTTCCCAGCTTCCGTTTTATTATTAAAAATTATAAAGTCCCGTGATCAGTTCCGCAGTTTTTACTCTTCCTAGCTATGATTTATTGCGAACTAAATGAATAATGGAGCAGTTTGGATACGTACACTCTTTAATATTAAATATTGGGTTAATGGACGCAAATGATAGGCGCATCAATGAATAATTTAGGTAAACTTTATACTACGATGACGCGAGCCAAGAAGTTTTCTTTTTTCCTTTCGTTTTTTTTTTTTTTTTTTTTTTTTTACTACAAGGGGGTAAAACGCCGAAAGGACCCATGGCTCTGCTCCTCGTTTTATATTCGTTCAGATTTTATATGTTATATGCGGAAAAGCTTTGCGTGACAGCCTTAGCAGCAAACGACGAGAACAAATATAGACTTGTGAATGAAATTCCACAGATTTGAGAGCTTCCCTCGTGCGAGGGCGACTTCCTCGCTTTCGAAATAACTAGGGGAGTCGACCCTAGGAGAGTTTTCACATTTCTTCACATTTTATATTCTCCTTTCCAGCCAAGTCGCCATCGACTGTATAGTAAGGTGCGCTCACTCTGGGGCGGGTTTATTTGTTTGCACAACTTTTCTTGTGCATAGTAATAATTTATAATCTCAATGGAAAAGCGTTGTAGTCACTAGGTACCGAGTCTCACCTCACCTCACCTACCAAACAAACGTTCGAGTCAAGCATAATAGGTATGTACGCGCTGTGTAAGTACGTACGTTGTTTAAACGCTTTTAAGCGACAGGCTAATTGTAGGGTACCTACCTATACTACACGCCCTGACGTTTGCGTCGCGTTTAAGAGCGCGTAAAAACTGGTGTGGCTTGAGATGTTATCGTGTATACGATCGTAGGCAGAAACAGGAACTAAAAATCATGGTAAAAAAGGCCTGGCTACATCCGGGAAAAGGTCTGGCGTATATAGCAACGCGTTTTCTATGCTCTACGCCGGAGACATTTGGCATGGGCCCAACGGGGTATAGGTAGATGGTATATGCTCGCCTGTTCACAGGAAATGCCACAAAATTGTAAATACACAAATTACACTGACGCATTACGACTTGTAGACTTTCTCTTTTTTCTTCCTTTATCTTTTCTTTTCCTTCTTTTTTGTCCTCTACCTCTTCGCTCGACAACGATAAATAATTGTGGACGGATGTAAATGGCGATTTTTAGACCGGGACCAGTTCTTTAAATACGTCCAAATCGATGAAATGTTGCTCCAGGCAGGTCCACGCGGCGGCTGACAGGATACTAAAAAAGTGACACTAACGTAAGAAAAAAGGTCTGTCTTATTTCGATAATCCCCCCTTAACATAAAGAAAATAAACTCTTCTCTGATCGGATGCAGATGGATAATAATTGATCATATATTATATAGTCAGTGATGAATTATATCGTATACGAAATAACTTGCTTTTAGTCTAACCATTGTTCACGTCAAACTTTTCATTCGTTAGCTAAATTTCATACGGAATCTGATAAATTAAACAAAAGCTCAGGCAGCACGGAAAAGCATCGGTGGAAATCAGGGAGAACAAAAGATTCGTAAAATTGATAGTAACTATGAAAAATGTTCAACGATTCGGAATATCTATTTTTTTTTTTTTTTTTTATCAAAAATAATGCTACTCATTCTGTGATCAGGTAAACTTTTTTTTTTTTAAATCATAACGCATTCAATGTATTGAAATATAATTTCTGATTTCGTATGACGCTTCTTCTATTTGATGAAAAATTTCGTTACTTGCGAAGAAATGTGCGTTAGAAAATATTTACTCACGCAAGTATATATTGACTGAGAAGTGTAAAAAAGGTATCAGTTAATAGTATATCTTGTTTAGATATATAAGGTGAACGCAATATTGTGTTTGAATTCTAACATTTTGCTATACAACTGCCAGTCTACTGTGAATCGACGCAGAACGAAGACTAGAACTCCCAGGCTCGTTCAAGCTCACGCCTGTTAAATGACGTGTACTAATCTTTAATATTCGTCCGCAATCGGTGTCGAGCCATTTACCGCATTTACCAAGCGAAATAAATCACCGGCATAACGCCCGGTTTTCACTCCCCAAAAATCACCCCTGCCGCAGCACTACACACCCTTGATCTGCCGGTCTTCTTTCCCGTTCCACATTTTCACGTTTTCACGTTTTCAGGACTAAACATCACCAAGAATGCTTATAAAAAGTCCCCTTGCACAGCGGCTGGGTTAGCTTAACGCGATAAGATATACGCGAGAGGCGCAAAGAAGTCATATGTTCACACCGTCACCGGTTCTCTGCCGTGACTGCCATTGTTGTTTTTCTGTATATTATAATTTTTTACCTGTTTATTTATTACGTGCATGTTCTTTTCCTATCGAAAGCTATTACGTTGAAATCCACGTTGAAATTTCCTGATGAAATTTATACTTGGCAGAAGCTTGAATGCACAAATTTATCGCGTCCTTCCAGCTGCGCGACAAATTCTCTTCTATACCAACCGTATGAGTTAATATAGACAATTAGTGCAGCGGAAGAGATCCGTTCACTTTGGTGAGCAATCTAGAAAATGAATCAGGTGCCAGGAATAGCTCATCGCGTGTACCTACTATAATATCTTCTCAGCTCGAATCTACATATCGAGGGTTAAGAACTAGAAGATCGTCGGCCCTTCGTTTAGACTGGATTTTCGAACTCCTAAGTCTTAGCCCTTGATATATGACATGCTGGAAAGAAAATTTCGAACGTCTTCTACGTCCATAACGACAGCACAGCCCTTGTGCCTCCGATTACTTTTTTCGTTTACACCCCAATTCTTTGGTGATCACATTATTTTTCGGAGATATATGTTACAGTCTGATCTGCAGAACTCTTCTCCATCAAATACGTAATGGTGGGTAAAGTTTGGAAATGACGATCTTTATGCAAGCCACAGACTACCCAGACGAATGAACGAGTGAGGGAGAATTCAACAACGCTCAACGCTCGATAATACATTTTCCTTAAACGGAACGTGGATATATAGATCGGTTTTGGCACGAAGGTAGAGGGTTTTAGAGGGCTTATGTGGGCGAGGAGAGACTAGGAGAGAAGCAGGGAGAGAGACTTTGATTTGAGAGAGGGTCGTATAGATTTATAGCTTGAGCGTAAAGCCCAAGGAAAATTGGGTAAGTAGCTAACCTCTTCGAGGTCTGTTATAGGCGCTTTTTTAAGGCACAGCCCCTTGACTGGGTGGTGAAAATTAAAAAGCGTAAAACTTGATTATCAAGCCGTCAAAGAATGGCGCATCTCGACGACGAAGAACACCGTGTTTCAAGGGGGTCCAGGCTTGCCAAGGTTTGTTAATTGCAGGAGTTATTATATTCCAGTTAAATTAGGGAATATAAATTCGCAGCAACGAATCGCCATAAACTACCCATAGCTGGCGAATGCGTAAACATTAGGTCATATCTTATGAACTACTAGATATTTTCCAATCAAATCCATATGACTATAAGTCTCAGTCCACATGACATAGCGCATAAGATTTAAACCGAATTGGCAGAGTGGTTCTTGAGATATTGACCGTTCAAATTGATCGACATAACACAATTTCCTGCTATTTTTTCTTTTATCTTTGGCAATCACACTCCGGGGACTATGATATCTGTTGAATCGTTGCACGTATCAATTTGAAATTTGTAACGTGTGTCATGGTTATGAAAATCGAATATTTTTCATTTTTAGGTGATATATTTGTTGCACTAGAAGTAGTTTTCGGTCCTAGGCCCTAAAGTTGGACTTTACGGACACGTGTATCAAAAAAATGTTTTCGCCACGTTTACAATAAATCCAGACACTTTTGTTTTCAATTCTGTAATCATAATATCACGATATAATGATTTTATTGAAAGGACATCAGCTTGGTAGGAAATATCGAAGATTTAACGGACCGAATCGTAGTTACGAGGTCATTTCTGAACAGTCTACAACTATGCTGACTCGAGTTTCGATAAATTGAATCGATAACATATTATTTTCCTGCGTCAAACACGGTTGCAAAGTCCAGAGAGAATACTCTGTAGTCGCAAATCCCCACATATAATGGTGACCGCATTTCAAAAGAACCATATAGCGCTTACGACAATACCGTCATCAGCACTTCACATCCCCCGTTTCGGCGGAATGGTCGTTTGCGATTTCTCTTCCGCGACTTCTCTTGGTCGTCGTCGACAAATATACGCCAAGCTAGCACTAGGTCACAATGCCGTTGAAAAATGACCGTGGCTGCACGGGCCACTGGTTGGCTTTGTGTGTGTATAGTATACCTACGTGATTGTTTGAGCAGATGAGGTTTTAAACTTTAATCCAGTTGTAACGAATCGATTACCGATTCTGTGTGTCGCAACCCCGAGAATCCGTCCTTTCAAAATAGAACTCGCCAAGATTATCCTCTTGGCCCTTTGCACCAGCGACCAGATTCTGCGTTGGGAATTGGATTTTTCAGAATGTTTACAAAGAGTGAAATTGAGACGCGGTGACGACTTTCGGAACCCGAGAGTTTGAAATTAAATTTATGGCGAGATAACGAAATCTCTGCGCAAGTAACCAACTCGATTTAGATAGATTGCGTGAAGAGATCTCATCGTTTAAATTCGGCATAAATCATACGGTTTTGCGAATTCTCTTCGTGGAATAAAGCTTCATCGAAATTTATGCGTTGAGGAGAAATATCGGTGAGAAAATGTCGGGGACAATGGCAGAAAGAAAATTAATACTAGCAACAATACGAGACAAAGTTGATTGCGGAGGTTCATACATCTCTTAAAAATTCAAACACGAATAGGTTTTTTATCTTGCCATCGCAATTACGCTGAACTGAAATACCTACCCTGCGGTCTTTTTCCCAAGGGAAAATACTTTTCCCTGGTTTTAGGCTAACAGGATGTCGGCATTCCCTTCCTCGTCCGTTGATCCGCGTTACGGTCCCTAGAAATTCTCTCAGAGAAGCGAAAATCTGGCAAAAAGTTTCTTTCCACAACCGACCATTTGCCCTCTCCCTTCATCCCTCGTTCTAATGCCATTTCGAGTTTTACGTGTGACAGAATTATATGCGGCTTCCGGTGAAGATTAAAAATCTGATTCACCGACGAGTAAATCCTGCGAAACTAATTTGAGGCGAGGACGCCGCGGTTATACTCCGTGCTAGTCTCATGGCTTAACTCTGCCCCCTATCCAGTTCCTCTTTCTTCCATCCCCCACTTTTATTCCCGGGTCTTTTGCTTCGCTTTATCCTTATTTATCGCGGATTTTCCTACTTCTTCTGGATGCTTCTGGTAGCGTTAGTTCTAAATTAATTGTTGTTTTCATTCTCCCGCGCATTCCGTTTTTTATTTTCACTGCTTTTTTCCCTGTTTTATCACGCACGTGCGGTAAAGCCCCTTTATCCGTCGGTCTATTCTTTTACCGCTGAGACAAGCCAGGGTAGCTAGGTATACATAATTGCGTAATCGCGAAAGAAAACAAACCAGTAACTCGGACGTTTAATTTTTTCACTATTGCTAAACACGCTGAGTCAGATAATCGATTTTGTTCATTTAAATTGATTGCTCATTAAATTTTCATTCTAGAAGGTTGAATTTGCTCGTAAACCTAAAATCAGAATACGCAATAACTTAAAAACTTTGGGCAGTGAGTGAAAATCAAAGTGCCATATAATGATTGACTACCAATACGTAAGCTCATTTCTAAGGATCGTTCTGTGTCGAGGGTTCGTTCACAAGCCTGCATATATATGCAGTTTTCGTATAAATTTCTTGATAAACTATAAAGTGTCTAGGGTTTGCACACTAAACGTGATGTTATACAGCGTTTTAACGGTACAATTATAAACATCCACGAGAAATGCCGAGCCGTTACCCTTGCCTCGAAATTTTCATCTAAATAACATGAAATTGAAATTTGTGAACGATAGACTCTGGCAAAAAATGGTCTACCGCGTAGATTGTATTTTTTTCCATTTCATTGCTGAAATATAACTGAAAAGAACCATTCCGATGATTTGATTGAAAAACCGCGAAAACTCCCACCTCAAAAAGTGGCTTTCGCGCCCCGATCGGTAGGTTAAGACCGGAAGCACTGATTGAAACGTGACCATCGGCCCATTGCCTATAATACGTTCGTTCGCCTTCGTAAAATGCTTTTCCGACTTTGATGTAATAACAGGCACTGGCATCACGGTCCATTTCACGGGAAATATAATACGCCCCGGTCAGTGGATTCGAAGTAACGCTTCAACCCCAACGAATCAAAAAGGGGAGGTGTAAAGGGAGATCCGAGACGTGGAGCACGAAGGATAAAAAGGTGAGGGAAAGGAGAGCGATGCTGAATTTTAGGGCGAATTCGAACCTAAGCAAGTCACGCGCGCGTAATCTCCATGCATCACCGACCGACCATGTAAACTTTTCGACTCTCGCATACACCAACCGTTCGAATCCGTTTCTCCGATCCCTCCTTGGGTCTCGATCCTCCCTCTTCCCTCTTCCCTCTTTCCTCTTCACTCCTTCCTCCTCCCTCTTTTCGTCCTTCATCCCTTCTGCGGGAAACCTTTGCTGAGGCTGGCTCCGGGCCACAAATTATTGAACCTCGATTGGAACGGCGCACCAGGCGACGTTCAACCGACTAAAATCATCTCCGTGAGAATTCTGGATTATTTTTACCCGCCAAATAGAAAATTACTGACGTAGGTGGGTAGGTGCCAACCTCCCGCGGGAGTCTCCCGCTTCACCTCGAATTTTATTGCCTCTGGGAATGGGTGCCACTAGCTTCGGGCAGGAAGGGACCACCCTTCGTTTTACCCGATTATTTGGAATTTCCGTTTGACGTCCTCTGATATAAAATGGAAATTCAATTTGCAAACGATTTATTTTCTTCGTGCAAACAGAGCGAATTATTCTCGGGATTATTCGTCGCAAACTAACTCAACAGCATCGCGAAGAAAAGAATCAGAATAATGCCTATTTCATTGATCGCTGCAAACACTTTCAAACATTTTTCCCAATTTAAGTCCAAAGAAAAAACATGTATAATGTGATGATGTTCAATTTAGTATTCAACCAGCTCTCCAAGCTTTCATTCACTAATCTCTATAGAGGCCAAGATAAGACCACTTGTTTCTAGGAAAAATCTGAAGTACATAATATACCTTCGTAATTAATCTTGTAAAATAAGCAGGTAAATTATGATGAATTATTACACCGTTGAAGCGTTTCTACGTGAGGCGAGCCTGAAATGAATAAATGTGTATCTTGGCAAGTAACATGGTTCGAGTTGCAGAAGGGTGGGTCACCCCGGAGCCCAGCAGGCCAGCTGTCGGAAGTTCAGGGGTTGGAGCTCTTGCTCGAAGTATAACCACAGGGCAAGCCGGGATTCTGGCTACCCGGGTGGTTGATGCATTGTACTTGGATTATGGTGTAACGTGCGAACCAACACCTTGTCTCAAATATCCAATTGCGACCATAATTCCTTCGCTTGCAGTTTAGATCCTCGCCGAGAAGGATTTCTCTCCGCGATATCAACGGACTGGCGGTGCGCGGCGCGGCGTAAGGAATTCACCGCAGTTCAATAGAATAGTATTGATTAAAAAATCTTTTATCGAAAATCCCTACAATATACCTATAATACCAAACTGAAAATGGAAACGCGGCAGCGGATATACCACGGAAAATGGATATCCACTGTGGAAATGGAGTACGGAAGACATTTGTCAAAATATTACCTAAACCCTTCTCATGGATCAAATTTCTGGTACTTTGTGTTACAACGCGCTCAATCTTCTTCCACCGGATTCTCGAGGAGAGAGGACAAGTACCCGCCACAACACCACTCACTGGCACCACGTATAACGTGGATATACCATCCCGCTGAGCCTAACCATGCAAGTCTCATCTTACAACGGCTTTCCACACGTTCCCTATACCCACTGGAAGCGGAATGGCTCTGTATTTCTGCTTGCTTTTATTCCATCTTTGAAATCATATACCCACCACGTATTGTGCGGTCTGATGCTCCTCGTCCCATTCTGCCTTGGTTATACAGTACAGTTCATGGCAAAACTTTCCCCTCTCGAGGTAGGATATAGATCTATATTTGTGGGCAATCAAAGTGTCCACAACAGTATTCTGTATGACCACTTTGCCGTGAGAATTTTCACCGTCACATTTAACAGGGCAGTTGGTAGACTAACGAGAACTGCAACGATCAAGGAAGTGTTCTGGTTTTATACCATCGTCGTATAAGTATACCTTGAGCTCCGTACAGTTTGCGTTTGCATGCTATCATGTGGGCCGCCAGTGTTATACCTCAGTGACGTAAACGAAGCAAAGTAACCAGTTTACGTTCATTTTATTTTCCTACTGAACTCGCATGGCTCTAGCTATGCGGCAATGAAAGAGATCGTAAAGATCAACCAATAAACGCGTTGCTCCGTTTCCAGAATCCGTCGTCAGCTGTTAAGACTGCATGGGTGTAAAAAGTTCATTCGATTTTACCAATCTACCCCCAGTTATCTCATAGCTATTGCAGGCAACGATCCATTCACGTATGCATACACATCTGACGTGACGACACCTCCTCTTTCAAGGATATCGACTCAACGAATGACGTGAAATATTCAGCATTTCAAAAGGTGAAAGAAACGTGCAAATGTGAATGGAATACATTTTTACCGAGAGTATACTGCACCGTGCCTATATATTTCCTCAGTATGAATTCAATGGTTTCTTTGTCAAAGTTGTCCTAATATTTTGGTTTCGTTTATCTTCTAGTCTCACATACCTATGGGTTTCCCAAAGGTGAAGGGGAAAGCTTCCGGTTCCTTTATAAAACCACCGTGCAATTCGAGATGCGATTCATTCGGTAATTTGGGTTCTCCCATATTTACTCTTCGTATCGCGGCTTCCCGTAGCACTAAAAGTTAAAGCCTTATACATGGAGCGCGGGGTTCTTACTCGACTATGATACAGTTTGGGAGCTCATTCCGACAGTTTATTTCAATATTTTATCGCCCTATGATAATATTTTCGTTTATTGATGCTTCTGAGAGATACTATCTCGCTTTATGCCTGTTATAACGAAAAGCGAACTCTTATTGTAATATACGCTGCTATAGCAAAGAGCACAGAGATAATGTCCCGTTTATACCATGAGTCTTCGTTATACAATTACTGAGCATTGGCGCAATTGATATTCAAAATCTTGAAGAAAAATAGATCAGGTCGGAATATCTTCAAGAGCTACTACAGCCATACCTCGAAGTTAGTTTGTCGCATAGCCAGGTAAGAGCAAAGTTGTTCAACAAACAATTAATTACACAAAGTACGCGACACGGTGCGGCGTGCGGCCACATTCTCACGCCGTCCATCGCTGACCATCATTATCTCCTGGTTGAATCCCTTCCTCCAAGGTGTGGCCGAGGTCCAAGGACAGGACAAGGTCTCACACTTTGCGAGATCAGTCGAACGAACGAAGGGAAAAAGAGGCGGACAGACGAGGCGTAAGTAAATGAAACAGGACACCACGGCCGAGCGCCAGCGCCCAGCACCTTCTCTTCTCTTCTCTTTTCACCGTGGCCTTTGCCGTCACTATGACCACGCCGTGCTAAGGATTCCCTTCAGGTATACGGGTATCGCTTTCCAACTCGTTCTCTTTGCCAGGACCGACGAAGCCGATTAGATTTTGACTTAGAATCGTACCTCGGGCACGCGTTGGTACCTTAGGGCTTCGGTCACGTGCCGCTAGATATTACAAAGGATAAATTTTGGGACTGAATGTAATACGATGACCAACCTCGAGCGGTTGGTAACATTTTCGCCACGAAAGACAACCTATAGAATGAGAATGAACGATATAATGTATCTTTATAGGTACTGGGTGCAGAGGATATATCCATAAAGAGAATGAGTTTTCATCGGGGTGCAATACGCAAAATAGGGTAGACCCGGGTGTGTCCATAGTAAGATATTCTATGGGCCCGTGGCTGATTCAGAACATTATACTCTTCTGGCGCACACATGAATGCGTATACATATTCCAGTATGGGCATTGGGCGGGTTTCAAAACATGTAATGAATACCGTAGCCCTGATGAAAGGTAACGTACGTTGCAGTTCACCGACATGAAAGAGTGGGAGAGAAAAAAAGAAACGGAAAATAAAAATGAAAAAAAATATGAAAAAAAATGAAAGAAAAAAAAAAAATTGAACAGCTCGCGCTGGATGCAGGAGAGTGCCCACAGGTACGACACGGAGAATTTTAATTGAGTGTGCCGTGAAAAAGAGAAAAAGAAATCTGATAATTAATATCCATCGGGTAACTGGTTCGTGGTGTGATCCTTTTACCGAATTATTCTCGCTTTCTATATCTACTCGGCGACTATTATCGCTGCCGGCATATTATATATATATATCGATCGATAACGCAATTTCATCACGGTTCTGCCGTAGGCGCAGCAAACGGTAGCGAAGTGATAATATAGAATTTTATCCCACGCAAAGGACTAACCTGCTCTGTTTTCTTAGTCGAGAACAGAGAATCGACTATCGATTCACGCCTTCGCAGTTATTAATAGTTTTATCCGTTAAAGGGACTATATCGAGGTTAACCCTAATTCTATTACGCTGCTATGTTGCCTTGTGTTATCTATAAAATATTTTTCAACAGTAATGCGTCAAAAACACAAAGGAGATAAACAAGAACCAGATATCGGCGATCATCCATCCGATAAAAACGGCGATGGAAAAACAAAAATATTTGAAAAAATGGAAGGAAAAAAACAAGAACCCACTTCCATTTTACATCACAGATATTAAGGCATAATGGTACTGAAGTTCACCCCCAGTCCTAAATCTAACGATTCAACCCGTAGGGAATGCTGAGACGACCGTTTTTCGTCAGTGGTGGGAAAATACCCACTTTATACGAAGCAATCTTGCGATAAAGTATTCCAAAGACTTCGTCGGAAGTTTTTCTCGCTTTGTGACACGCGAGTTTAAGAACAAGAAAGGATGTTTTAATACAAGGTACCAGATTAAAGCCAGCGGCATCGACGCTGGGTATATGATGAAACAAAACGCAGCTGAACCTAGTGACTCTTTCATTAATGCGAGAGTTCGCGACAGTAATTAGCAACCCTTAGTGAAACCCATTAGCTAATTAATTCTCACCGAATAGCCACGCTATCCTTAATCACACGTAATAGGTCGAAAATCGTACCACGCCTATCCATGGACCCACATACATACATGCATGTATGCATATATACATATACCGCGATAATCAGGTGAAAGAGAATGGTCCATCCGCCCAGGCAGACAATATTTCGTATTTTTAGGGGGATAGCCACTCGTTGCGCTGAAAAAATCCCTAGGGTGATTTTGGCGCGCGGTCGATGCAACTCGGCAGCCATTGTTGATACAAGCCGGCTGACTGTCAATACATCGCGGAAGGTAGACAAGTGTGGTTATGTTCGTTTATTTGAAGGAAATGATAAATAAAGTGAATGAAACCTACGTGAATAAGCTAGGAATATTTATCAAAAATCGATCAATTAGTTTTGAATGATATCTTAATGCAATTAACGACTTAACCCAAGCTATAACTGGAAATTAATGAGAATCGAAAAGTTCATCGAGAACAACTAATTTGAACGAAATTATCATTTAAAACTAATTGATCGATTTTTGATAAATATTCCTAGCTTATTCACGTAGGTTTCATTCACTTTATTTATCATTTCCTTCAAATAAACGAACATAACCACACTTGTCTACCTTCCGCGATGTATTGACAGTCAGCCGGCTTGTATCAACAATGGCTGCCGAGTTGCATCGACCGCGCGCCAAAATCACCCTAGGGATTTTTTCAGCGCAACGAGTGGCTATCCCCCTAAAAATACGAAATATTGTCTGCCTGGGCGGATGGACCATTCTCTTTCACCTGATTATCGCGGTATATGTACGCCTGTATAACCTTCTGCAAACATGACCACCATCCAGCCGTGACCAAGACGTTGACAAATCACCTCCATTGACATACCCAGCGTCTCGTAACTCCTTCGAATGTTGTTAAATCAATATTGAATATTATTTCTAGGCTATATATATACGCGAGTATGGAGCGTCATGTGCTGTGCACGTATGCATACATAGTATACGTATATATGTGTAGGTATATATACGTAAATGTGTATACATATCTATGTCGAGCGCTGTTTTAAAGTAAACACGAGCTAGCTATGAGTTATTACTTGAAGTTTGTTAGGGTTGTACGACTTGGGTCAACGAAAAGACAGTGTAGAGTAGAAATGAGAGGAAGATAGCTGGTACATCGGTACTCTTAGGTTCTCCGTTTCTTCTCTGTGCAAGGTTGATGTGAGAGGAAAAGTTTCGATGTTTCTTCAAGCTGTCACCCGCGTCGAAAACCAACTTTTCCTTGCTTCAAATTACCCCGAACCGCAACTCTCGGAGATCTCCTTGATTGCCAGCGCCCTAAGCACGTTTTCCTGGTCGTACGGTAGGTAGGTACTCCGTGAAGAGGAATTTTCAACCGACACTTTGGCTAAATTATTAACAAAGAAAATCAAATATTTCACTTAGCAAACCAACAAAGTCGCTATTACTCGACTACGTGTAGATAAATTTTAGTTAATTGAATATATTCAGAAGCTCATACAGTATACCTTAGTTAGACCATATCTGTAGTTGGGTTCAACTAATCTTTGAGAAATAATTAACCCAACATAAGATAGATTGCACCTTAACACATATCGAACCAGATCTGAGATCATTATCTTGCTGATGAAAATTCATTAAATACGACAGCTCACATGATACGCTGTCCTTTACGGTTAATATAGTCACTGATGTTATACAAAGAGTGGGATACGGCGCGAATAAAACCTTCCGGTCCCACTGCCTCGATGGCTTGAAAGGGTATAAATATATACGTATATAAACTCAGTCGTGTTGGGTCCATGGAACTGGTCCGACCACTTTGGCAGAGGGACCAAGCTTTTGGAAATTATAACGCAGGCACCTATATGGAGCCTTCTTATTCAAATAATCCGAATATATTACCAAGTCAGCTCATGAATATGCGCGGAACATTTCACGCAGTATTTTTGCGCGAGACCGGCCTCTGGTAATAGCTTTATAATGACTGCCCTACGCATCCAGCAACCCCGTGGGGATTTTGGCATCTCGGGACAGTCGGGACAAGCTTGTTTTTTTTTTTTTTTTTTTTTTGTTTCTTCTTCTTCTTTCTTCCCTTCATTTTTCTTTCTCTCTTTACCACGTTTTGCATTTTTTCAACGTTAATTGAGAGCCTCTCCTGAAATACGATGTACGAGGGAATCTTAGCATCTGGAGGTCCGACCGGGCGGATAAACTCTTTGTAACGCTCGCATCGGAGGGGTTCTGTGACCACGGGACGCGCGGACTTGGAAATATACAATTCTCTTTACGGTGAGCTGTCCAAAAGCGACAACGAACACGCGAGCCTATATCGTATATGCAGTCGGTGGTAAGCTACGCTAAAGATCATCCCCGGATAAGATGTAGATAGGGGAATGAATTTGGGTATCGTATATAATCGGGGTGGATCTCGAGGGTGAATCTAAGGGCGCGTCAAACGAGGGGAAGAACTGAAGGGAATATTGGGAAGGGGGTTCGTATCGCATGGTATGCATGTAAACAAGTTAGGCAAGCATCTGATTATAGGATATCGAATATTCCAACGGGGTACGCGGCCACACCACTCTCCTCTTCATATTCCTGTTAAGAAGGTAGGCACGATGGATACCCTCCACCCTGCCAGCTCATCCAACTATAACACGTGAACCACAACGTTCGACTGGATCACATATTTATGAAGGAGGCAGACCGATAAGATGGCTGATGGAAAAGTAACAAGATCCTTAATCCAATGTCTTATTTTTAAACTTCGATCAAACCACGGATCTGACGGGTATAGCTCTTACCCAGCTATCATGCTTTTTCCACGATAGAGTAACCATTGCTTTTTTTCCTTCTTTACTTTTCCTTCTGATTACTCGGTTAAGTCTATTGATTCTGATTCAAACATCACTTTGTGAAGAACTTCTTGCTCAGTCCCTTTGCTCTGATTCTTCCACTGGAAATGGTTAAATACTTTTTACTCCCTTGACGATCTGCCGTGGAACGAGTATTGGTGCTTTACCTGTTGTCTATTCAGTTCTCTTCCAGAACGGATATACGTTTTGAATATCGATGGGTTGTATGTACCCCTCCATTGTGATTCGTCGAGGGACCAGAACTTCCTCTTGAGGGTAAAAATCTATGGATTTATTATTACTTCTCATTTTAATGTGACAGCCTCTCCATATAAGCGAGTACCTAGTCAATGAACATAATTCAAAAGAGAAGGAAACTTCTTGTCTGAAGCACGTTAGCCTTTTTTCTTATTCGGCCCTTTTCCTTACCCCCGGGAAAACCTCTCTCAACAAATGCCAATCACGAATCATAAAGTGTACGTCCTGGAGCCTTTTAAAAAACAGAGGAGCTCAACTCCTGGGTCGCAGAAACAGGTCAAACAGAGGATATGAGGACGTAAGTAGAAATCGATGTATGCGCTATCGCATTACCGAATGTTTTTGCCTCCAGAAATAGCGCTACTCCTGTGGTCCTTGCGTGATCTTCTGACTAGAGTGACGTCGTCGTCGAAAAATGACCGAGGTTGGGTTACTCTCGGAATCTGTGGCTAAGATCGAAGTATAAGTATAGACAATATCACCGCAACATATTGAGGTAAAAAAATTATAGTGTACCTTGGGTTCGTGCGACGATTCTTTGTAGGGATTAAAAAATTTTATAGGTCTATTTTATTTGCGATTTAAGCACGTGGTTCTCCGCAGTGACCATCAAATTTTATTCGAAATCGCGTCAAGGCACTCTCAGGAGTCTTTGCCCAGGCGTTATTAACGACGGACTCAATTGCGCACAGATGACGCTAAAGAAAACATTATTCTTAACGAGTCCTCGTTTACTTAGCTACACTCAAAGAAGCCACTAAGTCCACGGTGAAGCAGAGGGTGAACTAAATTTAGGACAAAATTAAGATCGCTTTCGCAGTCAGAGAATTACGGGAATAAGACTAGATATACACCCACCTACTCTGGGTAATTGACGTTCTTGGAACTAGTTCGAAATCTGGTCGTATTTCATTATTGGGCAAACATATAAGTAGGTATATTTATGCCACATCCTCAGAGTCACGACTCACGCACCTCCCTATATCACGGGATTGTTGAACATTTATTCGATCTGAATATAACCATGTCCACAACTGGCTCGGCGAATCGCCAATCAATCCCGCAGGCAATGGATGGGAAAAGATAAGAATCACTTTGTGGTTATTTACTTATTCGTTTCGCAGTGGCTTAGCGTCACCGAGATATAGACAGAATCAGGAAGTCGGAAGGGAGGGTTTGTTCTGCGACGCTTTTTTCCCAATTGCGAAATTAGATATAATCAGAAACCTTTTTACGTATTTATGTCTCGATTGCGCCTGGCAGCTCGCTCCAGTGGCCAGATTTAATATTTTATATAAGTGTATCGCCGCCCGGTAATAGAATACGTGATTTCATTTGATATGAGAGGTAGGAATTATTCCCTGAGCCGATCTCATCGACCTTACCGATTCTATTTTCTCATTTCGCTTTCTCTGCAGCCCCTAACTCCCGGCCCTCTCTTATACTCTCTCTTCAATTTGTCGCTCGGGACAATTCGTGCGGGGGACCAGATCTTATAACAGTAGAAAGAAGCCCTCAAAGGATGGCGATCAGTATTCGCGAGGAAGCGAACCTGGCGATATTACAGAGGAGAGTTAGGCTCAGGCTTATCGATTTGGGACTCCGAAAAGAGTCTTTTCGTAATTTCCTTAAGCACAAAGCAAACCCCATTAATTCCCGTGACGCGTCGATGTTGAGCCACCGTCTTAAAGCTTACGGAGATGGAGGAGAGGGCCACGCCGCCTTCACTTCCCGAGCACGTGCGGTAAATATCACTCTAACCCCAGGCATCCGTCAAATAAGCTCTTCCAAACAAGCCGCCTTGTTTTAAGTAAACTTGGTCGCTTAAGTCGGTGTCTCGCCCGTGAGATGTGTTCAACCCTATGACAACCGACTTTGCTATACGTACCTACGGGGTAACAAACCCCTTCCACTAATTCTTCGGAGTAACAACGTTAGTCCCACACCCCTTTGCCCCGCAAACCCAGTTCCCGAAGAGTTTTAGCATTTATAAACCCATTGTCCCCAAGTATCATTTAAAATTAATATCATACCGCTGTAGAAAGTTTGGGCTTTCGGAAGTCTGTAAAAAATAAAAAAAAGTATTCGCATCATGTATATATCCTACATAAAACATCACCGAGGGTAGGATAGGTAGGTACTTTAGGGCGACCATAATCTAAAAGTAGTTATAAAATATACGGAGACCAGTTTTAGGAGCCACGGTTATCAGTCAGGAATAGAAAGATGGATTACTGACTGCAGGTGATTTGTTAGCCGAAACGTAGATGAATTTACAGTAATCCCCCTTAGTCTGGCTCGAGATTATGTATTACTTAATTTGCAAGGATACAGGTACTCGAGTTTTACCTCATTCTATGCCAGGAATTATAGCTGGGTACTATATTTCTGACTCGATCCATCAACCCTAAATATTACAAATCACAGTTTCGATTGAGCCCTTATCTGTCACCTGTAACTGCCACCTGATGCGAGATGATCTTCATCAGTGTCAGAATTTTCGTAGCTACGTTCTCATTTCGCGACCACACTGAACTATATATATCTTTCCAATTTGAAAATTTTCATTCTTATTGACGAGTTTCCTTAGTTACAGGAACCCAGTAATGATTGACAAATGATTTATCCATTGGACCATCGAAAATCTCACAGTTACAGTTGAATGCTTCAAGGCCAAAGTGTCAAATCACTGCATCATAAAATCACTGCATCATAAAAAAAAAAAAAAAAAAAAAAACCGGGGTTTTGCTGTCTTTTTTTTTGCTCATTCCTCCCACGCAATGTTATATCTCTATCGTGGATACTATAAACTTGTAAATCGTTGCCGAACTATTGTAAATCGAGTTATCGTCGGCATACGTCGTTCCAATATAAAGCGAAGTAGATTTCAAGTACATGCGAACCGCTGAGAGCTTTCAAAATGTGCAGTTCTGTAGTGGCAGGTATGGTAGCTACTGTGGGATGTAAATTTTGTTCATCTAGCGATCTAAATTCGAAATTGAAAAAAAATATGGGTTTTAGTCGTATTTTGATTCACTCTCTATAATTGGCTGCTATATTCATATAATTCTGCAATATGAAAGCAAATAGATATAATTCTAGCTCCTGTTTCGTGACAACAGCTATCTGCAATTAACTCTTGCGAATAATTAATTTCGGGACATCTGCAGTGCACCTTGACGTGCCGAATTGATATAGAAATCCTATATGATGCTATGCAACTCTGTACAACACAGACTCTGATGACGCAGCCCGTACCCCGTCATATACCGATCGTCCTTGTTGATCGGATTGGGTCAAAAGGTCACTAACCAGCCTCGGCGTTTAATTTTCATTTCGGTGATGAATATTTGTATGCATTGCTAAATACACCATATGCGCATTTCCTCGCTTTTTTCTTTTCATTCCTCCTGTGTTAATCATTTCATTCGTTTGCTTTTTCCTCCGATTTCAACCGAATCTGCCTGAAAGCAAGTGAGTCGATTCCAACTTGATATCGTAATACAATCTTACACTTACGTTCGGCTTGCTTCCGATAGGGTGAAATGCGATTTGTCGTCTTTGAAGTCGATATTGTGTTTCGGTGAGTCCATCGATCCCTACTGTGATCAGTGACTACCTGTACTGCAGTAGTACCTACGTGAAATCGTATCAGGAAATGAGAGTCAGAACTTGACACAGTTTCTCACACGTCAACCTCCTTGTCAGCATCCGGTTCTCCACGGCGCCCAACCACTAATCCACTGTTCACCCTCGATATCCCTCGGCATGGTTGACGGGCCGGGGTGCCACCTCGTTACCGTTTATTCGTCGGCAAATGGATATATAAGGTAATGCGTCGTTACTGGCCTCACGTTGGCAGTGCTAGTAGACGATATTGTGCTCCGTCACGGGTAAATGAAGGGTAAAGAGGGGCTGGATACGATTGGCGTCGAGTCTAAATTGGATCCGTTGATTTGGGATCAGACCAAGGTACGCGTACAATTTAGATCCCAGTGTGTATAGGTTTGATCGTTTCACCGAGCCATGTATATGTCTTGGTGTATGTGTACCCAATGTATACAACTACATAGTACATACCTACCCATGTGTGTGTATGTGTACGTAACCAGATATAGATTTTAACTCATATTGAAATCACCGGGCTGCATACTTCAATACCAAAGATTTCGGTCTACGTAGTGGGCTAGCTGATGATGACTGTTTTATCGAGTGTATACTAAAGAAATAAAGCCATCAATTTCCAGATCATCACCTCTGCACTATGAAACTATACAAAGCATAACCCGTTCGGGTTTTAAACAGCTGCACACATATGATTCGTAATATGTTATTTACATAAGTTTGAAAGTAGATACCTATAGCAAGAGGGAGATATTTGGTTTGGTAGCGTTATGCAAGACATGAGATAATATTGCAGCCCGGTATTCACTCGCCAATTATATATTGCTTAATCCCTACCCAGTCGCGGACTACTCGCAACGACTCACGTTCGTATATATACAATATCTAACAGTAGTAATAATGATGATAATAATAATGATACTTTCGCTAATGAAGAAGGGAAGATGTGCAGACTGCATTGCAGGGCGGGTTACTTGACTACCCTGTAGCCCGGGGGAGTCGTATGTTACCCCTAGCACCCGGTGACGGCACCAGGGGTGCAAACTATAGGTACTATACCTCTATAGCCTTCTTCGTCGCCGCAGTTGCGCTACCTCTGGTGCAGACAAACCTGCACCAGTGTAGCGAATTTAATTCGCGCACACGATTTCCGGAGCCAGCAAGTTCGTTTGCGAAACGGTAATAATTATTGCACACGAACCAGTGTGTGGACTTTCCAGTGTAGTGTTTTATTATCTTTGCAGCTAGACTGCATACAGAAAGGGGAATTAAACGTGGCGGGATGTTCAACCCGTGTCTGGTGTCTGACCCGAAAATTTCCAGCGTGTCAATTTTCACCAATTATAATCACGATTACTGCATATTTGAATCGCAGTCGTGGTGGAAATGTAATTACTAACGTAGCAACAACCCTGCGGCCTACTAGGCCACCTGTACCCTATTATACGTGTAGAGTCTGTAGTTCGGACCTGCTTCGATCCAACAGGATCAACCCTAGGCTAGCAATCATAATCCCGGATTTGGTGTATTGGAACCGCGATAATCATGATAATAATAATCTTCCTTCACCCATTATGCAGATTCTCGTATTACGAACGCCATAGCTCAGCTTTTACGCTTGAATGCCTGAACTTCCACATCGACTAACGTTGTATGGACACTATACGATGCTTAGGCGATAACTTTAAATACACGTAATATCAATGTCTTGTATTCTAACTTGAATTTCAATACATCATTTGCTAGGTCTGAATGTTCAATATACCCAGCAATTCTTATGCCTGTTGTCTATGAATAAAGTTCTAGTCATGAACGGTTACCTGTCGTGGTTTCAGATCTACATGGAAAAAAAATTGTTGTTGAATTTACTATGTGAGCAGCTACATATAGGACAACACTTTTTTGCAGTAGAAATGATAACAATTGTGGTAACATTTACTCATTAGGACATTGAAATTTACTTGTTTCTATGTACCAAATACTAGAATTGTGGTAATTTCTACTACAAAAAAGTGTTGTCCTATATGTAGCTGCTCAACATAATAAATTCAGCAACAATTTTTTTTCCGTGTACGGATGTTTATCCTGTTGGCAGGTGGGTATTCGATGATGGAACATACGCAAGTGACTGTCTTTTGGTCTGTCATTTTCTACGAGGGTTTACTTCGCGGAAGTGTCTCGTAAACTTCGTATCTAAAGCTTCGGTAGATAGGGAGCTTGCGGCCTGGTGGTGGTGGTTCCACAAAATCTGAAAAATGTCTGTACGGTTATACCTACCCCCATTTCTTACGCCACGTATGAGTCATATTAAATCCAGCAAAAGACGTTTTGCATGCTAAGATACTCTACCCTTCAGGTCTGCTTGTCGTAGATTAGAAGGGTCCACGAGGCGGCCGCGACGGCCGGGTTGGGGATGCGAGATAAACGACATTGTCAATAAAATATAAGAAATCCCTGTGTAAAAAATATATTCGGATCCTCCAGTTCTCTGAATTACGTATCCGATAACGTCTGAAATAAACATTTATTCGACGGATCTGACTCGAGCTGATTCCCAATAACAGAAACCCACGATGACTGATGGCCGACCATTCAAATACCACGTCACCGATATCTGTGGGTGAATCCTAATATATTATGGATAAACAAACTGCAGAGGTGGATAAAAGACCTGCTTGAAATTACCTTAGAGAAGCTCTTTCGTATCTTGCGTTAGAGTTTCCGGTAACCGGCTTCCGCCCCGCGATCGTAAGTTCCAGGTTGAAAAAGCGGCTCGTAAAAAGGCATCTCCAGGGTACTAGGTGGGCAGGTAGACAGGGTGCATGGGAGGGTGAAAGGACGGAAGAAGGTAAGGTGGGTGGGCGAGGTTATCCTGCAAGCAAGATACAGTCGGTACTAACCTTTAAATTCTGCGAGTATGAATTTTTAATTCCGCGTATTTTACGGGCAACCATTAAAATATAGGAAGCCGGGTTGCTGGAGAGCAGCTGGGGTGGTTAGTGGGTGGTACTGGCTCCGGGCGGAGATATTGCCTGAGCTCGAAGAGGTAAGAGAGATCGCGGGACTCCGAGAACAGTCTGGAGGTATGGGAAGAGATGTCCCGAAGGAACCATATTTCCGGGAAGACCGCTGCGCTCTTGACTCCGCATAGTCTGATTGCGTTAAAATACGCGATTACATGAATTTATCGGTGTGCAAAAGACAGCTGCTCGCATATATATATATATATGCACACACACATTATGTCCCATTGGCTGCAGTTCTCATTCAACTGAGATGAAGGCAAGGTTTTACTTATATATATTAATATCTGGGAATAAAACAGATTATTTCGTCACTCAAGAGACTCTGAGTAAATGAATACTCGACGACATGTTTGTCACAGTCATTCATTTCATATTGGAGCCTGATTTTCATACGTGAAACTTCATTTTTTTTTTTTTTATTTTAAATTTGTCAATGTAATTAGTACACCTTTTGAAAATATAACTAAAATATCATAGATCGTTGGTACAATTCTCTTTTCACAACGCAACCATTTCAGGTGCTGACGAAGTATTCCTGAAGTGTTCATTTGCATTGAAATTGAAAGAAAATCGTTCAAATTCAATTAGTATATTCCTTTTTTTTCTCTCAAGTTAATACAATAAGTTGATTGAAAATCGAATTAGGTGCGACGCGGACGTTCCCACTCAGTTTTTGTGTTGAATTTCAGTATTGAGAAACCGGGACTCGGGACTCGTTGAGATTCTTTGTTAATCTTGAAAGAAAATTATTGCCCTTGTGTGCCGATTTATTTCCAACACGATCCAGCTGTTAGATCGATCGATTCGTACTCTTTGCTTATTCGTCTTTTATTCGGTAGAATACATTTTCCCTGACTCCGCGACTAGATGAATAAAAAAAGCGAAAAAAAAAAAAAAAAAAAAAAATGCCAGAAGATTTGTTACCTAAATAAAATACTGCATGGCTCCACGACACCGGCTAACCGTCCAAGTAAACGGACGACCGTTGGTATTAGGTGCAGAAGCCAACCGATTTACGAGGAGTTATAAATCCCAAATATTGGGAGTGCTTTTTCTTTTTCTATACCTTCTATTCCACGAAATTTAAACTCTTCGATGAATAAATCTCATCGTATATAGGTATATGCGTTTCATATCTTTTTATTATCTAGCTACTTCGATCGAATTGACCTGCAGCAATACGTATGCAACAATACAGCTGCTTTGAGGTCGCCCAAATGCACAATAAACGTCCATATATCTGCACCTTGAATTGGATCGTTCGATGATTTATATGCATCTGGATGTTATTCAAATGCAATGAAGTCGTGAATCCGGTTAGTATACGCTGCATATGATAAAAGACTGAAAATTATAGAGTCTGAAGAGAGTAAGCAAAACGTTAAGAAAAACCATATCTAGAGGCATGACTCTGCTCTTGGGTAAAATTATAAAAGAAAAGTGTAACGTATACCACGCTAGACCCAGGAGGCCAAGAAGCAATTTCATGTAATATTACGAAGCTCGGTAAGGATTATGAACCTCGCAGCAACGGTGGCGTGGACAGGATAGCGGGCCTGCAGGTTCACCAAGAGTGGTGCGCCGCGTCTTATTTTCACTAGGATGTTATCCCGCACCCGGTTACCTTGCCTTGCCTCGCTGTTCCTTGTCTTGTCCTACCATACCTTGCCTTGCATAGCTTACGCTGTGTCGTATATCTTGAAGCACCAGCAACTCGGTCGATCGTAAAACTTAGCTGCCTCATGTAATCCATGCTAATATGCGTTATTTTATATTTCCTCCATGGCTTCATAGTGTAACGCCTGCTCCTTTGGCTAGGTACTATAAGAAAGTCAGTAAACCAAGAGAAGATAGAGGCCAGCGTTCTTCTTTACTGTGGATGTAGATAGGCGTGTTAGTTTGCACCGCAGGACGATACAGCGACATGATCTGTTGGCTCGTAAACTGCGTAACGAATTCGTAATACGTGGCCTCTGCGTTCTTTTGAAGAAAAATTAATGGTTCCTTGCCTTCTTGGGCGCGTCCCGTTAGGTCACGTGGAAATTTTCAAATTGCACTGACTTTCGAGACGAGAATCGTCAACCTTCCGGAATACCCGAGTACATACATCTTCTAACGAGCCATAGCAATGCGCACGTTCCGTGCAAAGTGCAATCCCGACGTTACGTCATAGGGACGACGACATCGTGCAAAGCAGTGCTATTAGGCGAAAGGAAAGATTAGACGCCGCACGTTCCAAGAAAATTTTAGTGCTTCAAATTAACCCGTGTAGTTAGTATTCAATTATAACCACGCAACGTTGTAAATCAGACATCTACGTGTCATGTACCTGTGTATACGCCACGATATCAAATTATGGGGTTTATTTTTAAATCAACCCTTTCTTTATTACTTAATACTAGGATTTACACAGTTTTATCGAATGAACAGCCCGGGGCTGAAGCTCTGCTAACCGATTGTGGGTATCGGTTGCTGACAGGCGAAGTATTTTGTACAGTGGTTAGTGTGCGATACCATATGGTATTCTGTTGAAATTAATCTTTATAGAATTTAATTTTTGCAGTTTGACTGAAGGATATGTAACAGCTAAACCTATTTACATTCACAGAAATATCTACCGTGGGTGAATATAGTAGAGCAGCGTTCACGACTGTAATAGTAGTTGGTACAGACACAATGAGTACCAGAATTTTCCACCTGTTATATGCGCATAGTGAATAAAAAGCGAATTTTCATTAAAACAGACAACGGAAATGAATTTTCCGACGCTCATAACAGACGAACACCTTCGCGCAAACTCCGTCGGGGGTATTCAGGTGCATATATACACCCCCAGGCTGGCTTTTACACGAGCTTCACCTCTCTTCGTACACATCGCCGAGGGGGACGTAAATATAAACAATCCTCGTCTACGGGCACGTGCTCTTGTAGGCAAGGAAAGAGAAAAATGTCATGGTAACGGAGTAATTATATTTACAAGTTTGTTTTCAGGCTCGGAAAATGGCTTGAGGCAGTGGAGCTCGAAAAGTTCACTCATCGACGATGGAAAAACATATAACTTCCTGTTAGTTTAAGATTTATTTTATTCAAGAACGCCTCTTAATTAACTCGCTTAGTCCGCAGTAGTTCTTGATATTTCTTAACTACCCTGTTTATTGATGAAAATATTCGACGAGATCATCAGCCCTTTCTTTTTTCAAGTTGTGCGGATGAGGGAGATCGAGAATCTTCGATGGCTAATAAAATAACTTGAATTCCAGAAAAACTTTTATCAGCTTAATTTCGTTAACCTCGGTTGGTTTTTAGCGAATTAAGGGTATGAAAAAAAAAAGAAGAAAGAAAAAACGCACGGAATAACCGTTGATAAATGTACCCGTGCAGAGATGATCACTGCAGCGTTAGGGGGATGAAAAATATGCCACCAGGACCGGGGTTCCGTGGATTTGCGTACGTGAAAGGACTTTGAATTACAGTACCGGAAGTTGGCCTTCCAAGTGAGTAAAAGTTAGCCGATTTATCGTCGCGAATCATAAATTATCGTCCTGTGGAAAGTTGTTAAAGCAAAAGTGATAAATTCCTCGTAGAAATGCATGCATTCGTTGAAAGTAGGTGTCCAAAACTCCTGCCCTACTTCATTAAACATATTCGCATATAATTACCTGCACAATTCACTCTCCACACTAAATATCGTTGAATTGATGCCATTTTTCATCCTCCACCAATAAACCACTTTGTTACATGAAAACTCGTTCATTCCTGAATATCAAATATTATAAAAGTGCAATCTATTATCGACTATCTGAATATAAATATATTATTACAGTTATATAGCTGGAAGATGCCCAAGAAAATGGCACACCATACTTCAACTTTATCAACGAACTGTGATGCAGCTTATTTATAGACGAGAAAAAGGGATGACATTTTCGCCGAGTTCCATATTTATTTCTCCGCACAATTCCAACATCGAACGTTCCGAACGTGGCACAGCATAATATTTCTTCAAATAACAATTAGATGTGGCATTGAGTTATGTTTATGGCGCAGCGCCACCGTGTTGTTCCAGACGAATTTTTAATGAGTTGATTAGAATTCAGCTCCGCACATTGCTGCCTCGTTTCAGATCTGTTGGAAATTTGTATGTGTACAATACCGAGCTAATTAGATTTTACAAGTGTTACTATACAGCTTCGAGACCTCGTTTTTTATTCCGTACCTACCGTGATTAATATCTTGACAATTGAAGTGCACCCGATTGATTTCTGCCTCCGAGAGTTCAGTTGCGGAATCTGGGATATTTTTTTTTTTTTTTTTTTTCTCTCTTCTAGAAGAACAATTCACGCTAAAAAGCTTCGCCGTACAAGAACAACCAAGGCTACACGACGCCTCGTTTATTTAGGACTGAAGCTTATTGTTTTTTTATTTACGGTAAGCCAGCTGGAAGCTTTCTGAAATATGACGTGGTTCCAACAGTTGATAATCAACACTTTTCATTTAGGTCAAAGAAAATCCGCAGCTCTGCGTTCCGCAAGTTGGATGTTGTTTGTACGATAAGACTTTCGATTTTCAACAGAATGCAGGTTTTAACTTTACCTTGATTGCGATCGACTATTAGGAATATTACTAGACTTTGAATAAGAGCAAAACATACCCCCTATACCATACTTCGCTCGATACTAATATTATTTCCAAAAGTTTTTGCAATTATTAACAAAAACAAATTATTCTCTGCTGAGTACACCTCGTACGCGAAGTTAATAAGAGATACGTCATACATGGGTGCGACAGCCAGCTGACGGATGGGACCCAGTTGTACCAATACAGGCGCTGCTGTCAATAGACGTGATGGATCGATACGTAGCGCTATCAATGTTACGTTGCGGCCTCGTAGATTAATTATAAAGGATGTATTATACCGATAGTAGCAAGTAAATATTTATGATGAAGTACAACCGCGTATGGGTATATCTGTATTTACCTACAAAATAACGTCGAGTTTCAACCAAAGCTAATAGGTACACTACATTTTCCTATACATATAGTATACATGTAAGTTCAGTTACAACACAACTACCCTTTCGATAGTAGTTACTTGTGACAGACTGTCAATCTATTAACAATTGCGTTTCATGTTTTAATCGATGGAACCGAACGGGTGATTGGTTTCTAGGTAAACGTCAAGCCTCCATTTAATTTCCCATGAAATTTCTGGGCTTATGTAACGTCGATATGACACTGTGCAGCAGGGTGAAACGCGAGATAATTTATCATAATTTATTCGATAGGTATATCAGGTCGTATATTGTAGTCACGAGCGTAAACGCTAAATCTATGATCGAAAACGCTGAAATGTTTTATCTCATATGACTATAGATTATTTCATTATGAAATATTGCATGGCGGAATGGTAGATACTGTAGATTTCAAGTTTATATTGAACAATTAATTGTTTGATTTATACAGAAATTTGTAACTTTCAGTTCCCAATTCCTTTCATTTCAGTACTTACACGTAACTGTTATATCCAGGTGACTGGGCACGGTGTGTACACAGTTCCGCAAATTTTACATCAAAGTTCTTTACAACAATATGAAAATGGTGATTTAATCCGACGCTAAACCCACGAAGGTTATCATTTTTCAAACAAGCTAACAAGGCTCGTTATTTTCAGGTAGTCCCTCTATGTAATGTCACAAAAAAATGTCGGTATATCATTATCAAACGAAAGCAGAAAAGTAAAAGTTACGTCAAAATAATGGCACAAAGATTCACGCATGATTGCCATGTTGATCATGACCGTGGAACATTATTCATGTTACATACACTCATGTGTAGATGTGTGGACATTTCTGTGGTACCGAAATGTCTCTAGATTCAAATTACGTGGTCCTGGTGACAAAGAGCGGGGAAGGCGAAGGGAAACCACAAAGAGGGTGAAAATGAGTAGATGCAGTTATTACGGGCAAAGAGATGAAACAGAGAAAAGCAGGGTGGTACCGAGTGTGCCGGAAACGTAACGGATATTGCAATATGACGGCTTCGTGTATCTTTGTAGGTAGTCCTGATTGCAGTGTTTGAATTCTCGCTTAATTATGCCTCGCGCATACAGCCACCAGTCGCCCCTGCTGCCTGCAGCAGCCAGTACCAGCTTTGTTGGTTTGGGTTTATCGCGGGGTAACGAGGCTCCCGTTATTGACACACCCCCGTCATTCCACCCTATTTTCATCCCCTTCCTCCAAGCTTCACAGACTTGGGACTCCAATTTCATATTTCATTGTTCTGCTCATTACTCCACATTCTGATCCTGTTCATCCAACGGGATTTCCGTGGGTTAAATTGCCTGCAATTTGTTCTTATTCTTAAGAATACTCATGTCTCCTAACTGGCGAAATGAATTCTAATAGAGAATTGCGATAGAGACACGTGGGGCGCAGAATTTTGCTAATCCTTGTTGGCCGGGTTCCTTTGGCCTCCCTAGTACATCGACATACGTGACGCGAGTGTTGTATGAGCAAATGTATTTCCCCGTGTGCTTTCTGCGCACTGAAACACGCCTTAGAACCATCCAGGCTGGTAAATTATGGATTTGGATGGTCCGATCTGCCACTGGGTAACTCGCATAAGGTATACAGTTGTCCTCTGCACGCGACATTGGACTGCACGAAGCTGCCGTTGAATCATTATCATTACCATCGACTCGAAACTACACGAGGCCACGTCCCGCTGAGCGATCGCATCAATCTTCCCCGGGAATCTGGGCTGGACCTGTTGGCCGAGAGGGGAGAAACGCGATCCCACTCTTATTGCGTCTTGTTCCTGATCGAACGTCGCGTGTGGATGCAAATTCGCTTCATTAGGGTGCCGAACGGACATCGTGCTACGAACGTGTTGTATAGTGACGGGCTGCAAGACGGCGGGGAACCCAAAGAACGTATTCCAATCAAGACGAAGGTTGTTCGCGTTTTACGGAAATGAAAAGAAGAAGGAGAGAGACAATAGACAAAAAAAAAAAAAAAAGGTGTAGACCTCCGCGTATCCTTCGTTAAACTCTATCCCCTGATGGTTATCAAATATAACGTCAAATTTCCGCCGTATGCCGATCTTGAAAAGCGAGTAGCGAGCTTTCAGCGAACTTTATAGCTTATGCACTTGAATAAATTTTTCATCACCTCCTGCAATATTCAGCTAATGAAATTGGAAATTAACAGCGATGACTGTAAAGTCGAGAAAAAGAAGGAGGAGGAGGAGGAGGAGGAGGATCTTCAATAGTTAAGGCTTTAATAACGGGGCGCTCTTCTCGAATCTAAAGTCTCGAGGATCGAAAGACGAATACGAAGACTAAGATGAAGAAGAAAATGATAGTGCGCGGGATGAACGCGGCTGCACGGATAGAGAAGTTAAGGTAAAGCTTTAGAATTCAATTAGGCTTAGCCGTAAGTTGATTACCTACCTATTCTCTTGGTGACTGCCTATTTCGAGAGCGACATCTATAGGATATACTCGAAGCTTTGTTATTTAGTCTATATAAAGCTATTTTAATTTAAATGCACCTTATTGTCTGTCGCGGGTGTATTGTCCGGAGGTTGTTCCAAACAGATAGAGCAACAATGATAACAAAGAGGTATTCAAGAACGTAATGGGACCACTCTTCTTTTCTAACTCACCGTCCTTTTCTCGCCGTTCGTCTTTCCCGCGTCCACCTTTATGTATTGTATATATGTATTATATATACTTTATTACCTACTGCTCACTTATTCTTTTTCTAACGATGGTATCGTCGACACTCTCGCTCGTCGTTCAGTAAAGACAACCTGCAGACGTGTGGTAGGTAAGTATAGGTATATCTATCGTTCTCAGTTGACGTTAACTTTTCCTATCCAACTATATACTCCAATCATATAACGATTTCATCAGAAATTTTTTGGTAAAACCACGCCGTTTAAATCTATACATGTATATTTGATTAGGGAAATTTTTTTTTGGTATAAACGACAACCCTTATTCTTATGAAGATTCATCCAATAAAAGGGCTACGATGCGAGATATGAAAAAAAAAAAAAAGTTTAGGCTTCACGCACGCAAAGTTTGATGGTGTTCACGAATAATGAGGAATAAATATGGAAATTGAGGGCATTCGATAAAGGAACACAAATTTGACATTGTAAAATTCTTCAAGCCTTGATAATCTCAGGTAAATCTGTTCATATGATGGATAAAGTCACGACGTTTGCTTCCCCCACCATATAACAAAGGACTATTATAGATTAGTTTGCGTTGATTCGCGAACGTAGAGACAACGTCGCGGAAACCTCTAATTAATTGAATTCGTAGAGAGAACCGAACGCACCCCCCCGTGCCAGTTGTTTCCGGCTTAACAAAATTACGTCTAGTCGTGGAATCAAGTGACGAAGGAGATTTCATCCATCGCCGCAAAGCTAGATAATAAGATATCGCTTGGATCTAGCATCAAATGCGTACCTAGTTCGCGATTACCATATCCAACGCGTTGAAACTGGGTGGTCTATAAAGGATACAACGACTCTATTGGCAACTAGCTCAATGCTCCAGCCAGGATACTGCTGAACTAACCATCGCCTACGAACCCAACGCTTTGCGACGAACTCCTCCAACAGACAACGATATTCCGGGTAATCGCGCATAATTCATCCACTCCCTACCCCTATCCGGAAATAGTAATTACGGAATCTCCATCAAACTTGCTAGCTAACAACGGACTATATAAACACACGAACGTGGCACCGCATTTATGTAAACCTAAAACAACCGTAAATAAACCAGTAATTGGAATACTAAAGTAATAGACTTTGGCCCATTGCCATTTCGATTCGTCTCCCATAAAGCGAATTGTTCTATCGCTTGCGGTGCTTTTTTTTTTTTTTTTTTTTGTTGCTGTTTTTTTTTTCTGTTTGATCTGGTTTTATCTCATAGTTATGATCGTGTGGATAAAAATGAGAGACTTCGTAGCCCTTCAGTAGGTACTTTCTCGTGTTCGGCTTGCGCTTCACCAAGTAGGATCCAATTTCGTCGACGATCCTTAATCCTAATTGCGATGCTTGTGACGCGTTCAAGATCGCAGCCGAGTTCGACGAGAGGGAACGATTGTTCCGGGACTCGGGTAGACCTTGCTTCATCACCTCGTCGGCTATCTATTCCCCTCGACGAGGGACAAGGCAATCGTGTGATCGTGAGAACCTATCGAGAACTTCATCTCTTCACCAAGTCCTTCGCAGCGTCGAGCTGCTCTCGAACTTGATCTCAAACGTCCATTAGCACCAACACAGGACTGTGTGAAGTCTGTGGTATCGACTTGCACCAGCTAACATCTAACAGGATAGATTTTATAACAAGATTAAACCAAACGCGTCCGCAATAAGATGAACTAACCTTTTCCTTAATTGTTTTCATTCCAACTAAATAATGATTTCGCAGGCTGATTGATTCGCTAATTTTTGGATCACACCAATTTTAAGCTGACGCTCGTGGCCGATTTGAATGTCATGCGTGTTACTATAAACGGGCATTTTATAGGCAATCAATCCGGAAATTTCCGCATATTAAATGACAAGGATGGATAAATCGCAACTTCAAACGTCGGAGCAAGATGTCACGAATTCACGTTGGTCAGATTTCAGCTTTGAGTTCGAACGGTTATATCGAATAACTCCCACGATATGTTATCCTAATACTACACACGTTGAACCCGTGATATGTGACCGGTCAAGCTGAAGCCAAAGCAAGGCAGTTTGAGGCTGAAACAATTTGGTCGACTCCCTATGACTCGTTCTCCTGTCACTTTTCACCACCTTTTCTAAAAACCTAAGAAAATATTCGCAAGTAGGACTCAAATAAATTCTGAAACGATTCTTTGGCACGAAAATAAAAGATTATGGGTTAAATGTAGCCAATTACTGAAAAGGTTTCCTACTTCCGCAGCTCTGTGCTAACGCAGGGAACAAACAGACAACTACGGCAATTAACTTTCTAATTAGTACTGTAAATATCTATAGCAATTGAATCCAGTTCCAGTCGACCGTAGAAGAGTCAAGTTGCCTTGACCCATTTTGATACTGCAGTATATACGACGGAGGGAAAATTAATTCAATTACAATTACACCTTGGATAGAACTTTGTTTTTTGGGAGAAAATGTTTGGAACTTGAAGTGACTGAATGGTGCCTCTGCGAGTTCGTTGCAGTAGTTTTTTTCAGATTTCAGACGTGGTTTGAAATGCTATTTTGATCCAAAGAACTCGAAAAACTCTGCCAAAAATGGGATGGAAAGTGAAAAGAGTCAGTAAATGTTATCACGAGAACTTTCTAGCGACGATTCACTCTAATAGAAAAGTTGAAAGGCTTCACGCACACGTACTACGTAAAAGTTCATACGCGTACGATTTAAGGGGATGTCCCATACCTGATCTTAATCGATCAAAGTCGTCGTTTATATCGTACGTGCACGTTGAGACGACTCACGTGAGAGCGTAATATTGATTCTCAGGTTACAAGTCTCAAGTTCTGTACGTCAGAACGGACGCTAAAAGGGTTCTCGCAAAATTATGAGAGTGATATACAATTCCTCGGAGCATCAGGATATGGAATTTCTGTGAACCTAGAATATCTCTCATCGCAAGTACCGGCTGATTATCGAAAGCGAACAGTTTGGATCTTTCAACTTCGAAAATACAATGTAAAAATTATGGCCACCGATCAAGTGTATTGAGACTGGATAAAATATTGTTGGAGCGAAGAAGGTGCGCTTGATGAACCAGCCAACGTCTTCATATATATTTGCCGGGCATTCAGTGTGGAAAATCGCGATACCCATTTAAGCGAAAACTTTGAATGGCCGTTAACTAAGTAAGGAAAGAAAGTGGCGAGCACGACATTCTCTTTACCAATCTACCAATCAGCGAGGTCGATTCAGCGCCACTTGTCCGTGATATCCGGCCGATCTGGAAGTCATTAAAAGTATTAGCGAAGGGATGTCAATAAAGATCGGCCAGGAGGTCCCGGGAGAGGCGTAGCGGCAGTAAAGTCCGTAATTACCCACGATTCATGGCCGACCGGGGATCTCAGCTAGCCCAGCAGAAGTTGCTCGTCGAATTCACCCATCCAACGCATCCATCAACTTGTTCTTACCTATCTCTCTCCCTCTGTATTTTCCTAGAAAATTAATAATTAGATAACTGCTTCTATTGACTTTGCTCAACATTTTTCTACCGTTTATTATTAGCAATCTTTCTCGATTTATTCATCAACTGCATTAATCAACAATGAGCTAACTGAATACACGGTAGCAATTATACTTGCGACATCTGTTTGCCCCTTGGCAATCTCGCTGTAAATATTATTCTGGTTTATACGCAAAGAAAATAGGAACAATTTTCCCATTAGCGTGTCAAGTTTTCTTTGTTGAAACAGTTCTATATTGGACCCTTGCGCACATTATAAACGAAATTTTTGAAATTCCGGTGTCTTCTTACCAGTCAAAGAAAATACTAAACTGTAATCTGCTCCCTTGAAGCTGTGACGAAGAATCTTCATGGACAAGACAATGCGACACCGTGAAGTGGTGCAGCGTTACTAGGCCATCCTAGATATCTCCTGTGCCGTGTAATTACAATGCTTTGGTAAGACAACACTGAGCTAATTAAAATAAGAGCTCCCCAGTTTGCACTCGGTGTGCTATCTCGTTGGAACAACGGTTAACCCCCTAGAGGGTCGAAGACATTGCGGCTTACCCACTTGTGTCAACTCACTTACGGTTGACAGAAGTCCCGTCTTCGCGTCTTCTCGTCTTCCAAGCTTGACTGGATACTGGGTACTGGGTACCAAGTGCCAGCCAGCCAGCCAGCCAGCCAGCCAGCCAGCCAGCCAGCCAGTCAGCCAGTCAGCCAGCCAACCAGCCAAGTCAGGAATCTTTCGCCCCAACCCCTATAGCTGGATTCTAGCTTGACTAAGTCGGAGAAAAGGCTGGAGGACTTGGGATTTCAGTTAGCAATGGAGTCTGCATCTCATGTTAGCCTGATTATACTAGGTTACCTAACAGACACGTGTGGATGTGGTTCGTATTCTGATAACAACAGTATACCGGTGCTATTTGCCCCTACCAATTTACCCCGCCTCTACATCGCCTATCCACGGTTATAATGCGTTTCTCTTATGTAAACTCGGATCCAATTAAAGCTACAAGCCAGCGGTTTACGAGCCCAAGATACTACGCAGAGAATTTTGGAAATGGCGAGCAACGCGACTTGGAGAAATTCTCTGTCCGTGTTACTAGGTGTTGCTTTACCAGGAAAACTCGCTAGTTTAAGTTCAGCAAGACATGACTGTTTGTTGGAATTTGACGTCAATAAAAATTGACAAGGATTTTCCACCTTCTGTCGTCACGTGCCGAGAACATTGCGATCCGTTTCTCGTAGACTGAATCGTATTTTGCTCGAAATATTTCGATTCCAAATTCTCTGAACGGGAGGTCGACTTATTCTATATTTATTCGAACAGTAAACGCTTCGATAAGTTAACATTATAAAGATGATGTTTATACCGCCTTTGAACACTCGTCCAGGTTCTGCGTAGTACCTATGTATAATACATCGATAATATACATATATATTTTATAGATATTTATATGTATGTATGTATGAAAAGACTATTTCTCCGTTCAAAGGTTCGGCAGGCACCCGATTCAGCTTTTGCCAACGATGCTGAAAATACTTTTGCAAAAAGAAAGCGCGCCGAGTACAGGAGTTCGATTTCAGCAGAGCAGCAGATTCCAGAATTCATTGCTTTGATGTTTATATGATTTGATTATACGGATGCCACCTATATAGAACAATAATTTATCGATGTGAACAGGTCGCTGGCCAAGCACGGGTCGAGTCTCATTCATACTTATAGTAATAGTTCCCCGACAGCAGAATCTGTACGCTAAATGATTTTTGCTTGATAAATTCTAAATACACACATTCAAATTTATCATAAAATCAGTATCCCCTGTTATAAACGTTTCCACAGAACTCTGCACTTCGTTCATGTAACTCTAATCATCCCGAAAGCACGAAACCTGTAGCTTATCAAATATTATTGTTTTGCTATTAAAGCTGGAATATCATTTGGCTTAACGCTATGAACATTTTCTGGTGGGTAGATCTACATGCATGTGATGAAGGAATATCTCAATTGGAGACAACAATTACAGGCATTGCGTCAACAATAGGTATCTCAGGTGAACTGTTGATAAAAAATATGTAAAAAAATAAATTTGAAGTAATTTCTAGGAACGAGATATACCTAATAGAGTGAATTTTACAGTTGCGTACGTATTGCGCTGCTTTTGGAGCGTGTCAGTAGACTTTGCGTCGTTTGATGTCTCGTTTTTAGATTCACTCCCAAGCGAGGTCCCGAACAAAGGGGAGAAAATCAAAGACAATTCAATACACGCAAAGCTCGATTCGTGCTACACGAAGATTGGGTAAATTCAATTTTCGTATCCTGTATAAACGAATGGCAAAAATATCAGCCGGCTTGTTGTATTCGGGTGAAACATTCGAATCTGTAGTTAAATTGTCTCGAAAATTGACCTACGTAATTGCGTTTGTCAATCGGAATTTTATTCTCTTTGAAGAATCGAACCAGCTTCTCCATGAACCCATCTTTACATCCCGTAAAATTCAATTCTGTTAACTTCATACAACCTTACGCCCCAATTGATTCACTTCCTGAATCGCGGTAGTCTTTCACAAATATTCACATACAATTAACATACCCATGATACACCCGTGAAAATGACGTTGATTCATCAAGAAATGAAGTTGCACGCGTTGAATCACACGGTAGCAATTTAGTAATTAAATTACACGATCAATTTTCCCGCAAACCGTATACTCTAACCACGATGCAATCCTACCCGAACCGGAAGCTGTACTTGATACACTGATTCATTGCGGTCCGAATAACTTGTATGGTTTAGGTATACGTTGTTACGTGTAAACTTGCGGGTTCATTGACCAAGATTTTATGGAGGGTATGACTTACCACCATCTCAAACTTCAAGCTTACATAATTACCTGAGGGTAGTTGGTAGATATAAACTCTTGAACCCAAGAGTCGCAGGTATGTAGTACAATTCGCCATTCAACCAGAGGTATCAGGATGAGACCTCAGTTCTGCTTGACCGCTACTCGAAGTACCAATTTAACTTATGCTCGCAGACGCCTAATTAGATGTCCGGCCTTCTGTCCTAACAGAGATAGCTCCCAGCTCTATTGAAATCGGAGGCTAGATCGAGATGAAGCTTCCAGCTTTCAACTCCCAATAGAACCATCAGAAGCCCAAGTACAAACACAAACAAGTTGATTGCCCTCAAAGGTCCCCAACCACTGCTAACCAGTGATTAAGCAGTCCAACCTGCACTTGGTCTCTATACCAGCCACAGTGACCAGAGAGATGGAGAGAGATGGAGACCTGTGGACCCAGAGGGAAGAGGGAAAGATACAGCTTGAGAGAGAAACAGTTGTGTGCACTAAGATTATGTTTGGACTGGTCCATGCAAATTCATGAGACCTATTTACGTGGGCTCTTCGACTCACGTTGGAAGCGAGTTTCACCACGTGGTTGCAATTCCATGTGACCAGATCACACTAGGTATACTAGTGGTCGTAAAGTTGGGAGCAATGGGCACTGAATTCCAATCACGCGAGTCAGCACCGTTGACGGGAGACTGCATATTTTATTTAAAGACCACCTCCGAGAATTTCCACGTTCTATAAGGGTACAGGAGTGATAAAATATTAATTCACCTTGCCTCACGTAATTCAGGATTGTTTGTTTGTGTGTTTGTTCAATTAGAAATGGGAATGAGCGGGAAGAAAGTAACAAATGTAATCGTGCATACTTTAAGGTATGTAGTTTTAAATATTCATGAAATACAGCTGTAATAGCGCAGACGCGGTGTATAGAGAGAGAATTACCTTTTAACTTTTTGCTGCTTTTTTAACGCAGATCAAAATCGCTGAGTTTTCAATTTCCTGCACGAATAACGGAACGATGTCTTTCATTTTCACAATCAGAGGATGCCTTATTTGAATTCTGCAAAAGGTGTTCGTGACATAACCGCCCCCCTATCTTCCTCCAATAGGAAACTTTATGACCATTAACGGAAGCTCGTTTAATTTCAGATCTCACTATAGAAGTAGCATTTCAACGAAACCGGATATCGTTTTTCCATTAGTTTTGTTTATTTAATTCTTATCATTAACTAAACGGGTCTTCTACATATAATATATATAATCATTTTCAAATTGATACAAAATTTTTATCATCGCACTGAGAGTCAATGTGAATAATTGTTGACATAAGCGCCAATCCCATGCAACGTGTGTATTTACTTTCGAATTTCTGGCTAATGACAACCGTACGTTGCATGGTTGCAGTGCCTCTATGATATCATTTTTGCTGTCGCTTTTCAGCCAGTTTTTCAATCTACTTCGACGAATTCACTATCAGAGTGGAAAAAAATGCACAACAGGAAACACGGAATCGGGACCACGGGAATCAGACTCTGCGGAAAGTTTGGATTATTTTTCAAAATAGCTGTACGTATGATAGATCCAGCATTGTCTTCTCGATTTTTTTGTAACAAACATTCCTGATGACGTTAACGAAAGCGTAGGATGAAATCGACAACGGCCCACCAGGAAAACCAGCTGCATGCATGTCAAAGTCCATACTGAAGAAACTCCATTTGACTGTCTGAATAGGTATATCTACACCCGTCACCATACTGATCTTGTCAAAGTTCCCCTCTGTCTTTTGTGCGACTATAAAAACATCGTTAATTTATCATGGATTAAGCTGTTTCATTTGGTGAGCTGCCAAAGCATCTGTCGACTACGAACTTCCTCCGTGTTTATAACAGCTTCGCTTACAATCACCCGTACAACTCAAAGAAAGATAAAAGACCAAATCGCACTGTTAAATCTTGGAAGATGCCGTCCTTAGTAAGAACGTCGTTCAAGCCTCCTCATCTATAGTTACTATAGTAGTCCCAGTCGAACGCATCTGGCTAGGAACTGGAGCCGAGCCAAGGATCTGAATTTCTATTATCTCATTATTACAATTACCGTAAAGAAGACTCATTAATAATGGCGATGAATTCACCCTCTCTTGTCACTCGCTTTGAACCGCTTCGCTCGAGGCATTGCAGGTTGTCAATAATTCAGTGGACAACGAACGACAAATCGATATTATGAACCGTTGTTAATTAAATCAATTATAACGACTAAGTTTACGCAATTGGTATGCAGGCGCGACTACAGCTACGTAGTTGGAGGACGTTTCTGAAGAGAAGCGAGTATTAGAGCACGGACCCGATTACACAGAGAGTAACTAGCAATCAGGGAGCTGTCGTCTAAGTTGTGGGGGCAACTTACTCCACCAGGCTCGACACAGCCTGGTTAAACCTTCGTGGCGCCTGTTCCACCCCGACTTTTCACCCGCACATATCGCACATGTTCACATACATCGAGGTTCAACAGTAACCATGAGGGCAAAACTAGGAACACTTTGGCGAGAACGCGATCAGATGAAATCTCTTGAAATTTATTGCTCACCTACTACTTCCTGATAAACGGGAAAACCAATTTGTGAGAGTTTGTATACGTATATACCGATGTAGTAATAAATCGGTATACTAATTTAGATGATAATTAAGATGATAAGGGATCGACGCAGTGCTCCAGACAGACGGGTTTATAAAAAGGGATTTATTCGAGCGAAAAATTATCTTTCGCGTGATCGTGCGATACACCTATCTGAAGATTTTTTTGGGTCAGCAATTGTTTTCTGAAGTCACGTCATGCCTACTCAGACATGACCGACCACCGCCGACCACACAGTATAGATAGTTATAACGAAGCGTCGAACGACCTTTTGATAATCACTTTTGTTTGGTAAGGTCACTCGTACGATCCAATTTACAATCATCACGATTTTATTAACGTTGATTCTGATATAGTTCTATAAATCACCGTCTATAGTCTATCTAATCTTCTAATTTTAGGGACGAATCCATTAACCAATTATACTGGTGTACAAAATTGCAGTATCACTATCACATTTGTACCTATGTCAAGAAACATGTGGACCGAGTGAAATTTTTTAACATTCACTAAAGCCGTGATAAATTCGTATAAATAAGTGAATTTTTTTTTTTTTTTCGCAAAACACCTGCAGTCGTTCTTTAATGTTTAATAAAGCGATTCAAAATTTCTTTTTTTGAACGAAAGTCTGAATGTATAGTCTCATTCCATCGCAAGCGTCAAGCTCGTCGCATGATCAATGGGCAGAAAGATTTCATATAACGTCTGAACGGCCTGACGTATTATTTTGTATTACGTGCCAGCCGTCATTTTTCACTTACCTCGTATAAATTTTGCACCAAGGGACGCGGGTGAGAATTTCCTTCAAGATTCTGTCGGCTAACGTATTTGATAGTTCGTTTTACTTCGCAGTGAACTTAAATTGATAGGAGTCTCGAGTCCCTGAAGGCGACCACGAAACGAGTAAAATATATTATTATCATCAATAATTATTGCTCCTTTTCGAATTCCTGCAATACTCAACAACTCTGGTAGGTATTAATGATAAAATCGCCGTGCTCTTTATTTTATTGCACGGTTAATACGTCAAAGCGTTTCCTACAACCGTTGAAAGCACGCTGCAGATATAGATTTACAGAGAAAATGTTCGAGACGTTCAAAGAAAATTTTCCGGGATATCTAAACGAATCCCTCGACCGCATTTAGTGCTGACGGCAAAGTGTTTGGCAGACGTCCCGAAGCGCGGACGTCGCGATGCCTTTGAAGTCGAGGTACGAAGCCGAAGATCTTCGGATCTTCTTGGAGATCGTGGACCTACCGGCAAGCAGCACAGCTTCCTAATCCATAACCAAAACGTGCTTGGGTTTAAGTTAGAGCTTTGCTCTGCAAGCTCGTCGCTGCCTTGCCTGATTCTTCTTGCACAGTACTTCACCTCGACTCGGTTTTATACTTGAATAAACTAAACTGCCTTGAGCATTTTACGAAGGGCTATTTCACATCGTAACGTTATTGCTCTTCAGTGTGGGAAATAGGTACCCAACTCACTGATCTTTCACATTATACGAAACATGGTTACGTATTCATTACGATGTATATGGTACAGTAGTTTATCGCAGATATTTTTTATCCGAAGAGATCTTCTGGTCGTTGGCATTTGCCCAGGCGACAAGCGTGACACTGAAAAGTGCTTCTGTGTGCCATTTGAAGCTGGTGATTTCTTCAAGATCTCAACCCTTGATTATAACTTTCTCTATCGCTACGCGACGGAATTGGTTGGAATTATAAAATCTCACTTGACTATGAGTAGAGTGATGTTTCAACGATTCTGAGAACACTAGCCTCTATCGAAAATATATTCTACATCTTCACTCGAGACTTCAATCGGTGGACCATTTCCTTACGGAAATTAGGTTTCACGAAAACGTCTTGAACTCAGAAAAATAAATAAAAAAATGGATCTCCACTCGCGTACCTTCATGTATTTTTTTTTTTTTTTGTTTATTTATTCGAGTTCGGTTTGAGTGGTAGCTCTCCAGCTGTACAATGGGTTATGGCTACTTTCACGAAGGTGTAATTAGAGTATTGAGTAGTTGTTCTTGTGTTAAGTTGTGGCGTGCCACTGTTCATTTATTAATTTTTTAATTTTGAGTTTTAATTTTGTTCTTCTGTCTGCTTTGACCTTGTTCTTACGTCTATCTTAGGGTCTATCTTAGGGTTACTTATACAGTCTAAGGGTGATGAGCAGAGGGTTGAATCTGCGTGATGTTACAATTAGGCTTGTGGTAGCTGATTGAACGTGTATCGTTAGTGTTTTTAATATTTTCTAATAGTTTTTTGTGTAATGTTATCAGTCTCTCTGCGTAGTTTTGTTCCCCGGTCATCTCGTATAGTCGAAGTGTTTCGAATTAACTAGTAAGCCCTTAGTGATTCTTCTCAATTTATCAATTGTGTTTAGAATGTGGCCTGTCAATCTGAAGGTTTTGTTAAATGTAACGCGTAGGTGGTTGATGTTCTGCTTGATCGTTATGTTTGCGTTATCTGTAATTATGTTCTAGTGAAATTGATGCTTCTACGTGAAAATTGTTGCCTGAGTTTTTAGCGCATTTGGTTGTAGGCCCCATGTTTTGTTATACCTAGTCGATTATGTCTTTGGTGGCAGAGGCAGTATCCTGGCCAGCTATTTTGGGTGTTGCGGCAGAACATTGCGTACCTATAATATTCCGAAATAACAATCAGAATGACGGTAGCGCTATATCTCATACCCTTCATTACAGACCTAAATACCTTTCATTACCACGGGTTTAATTCAGTCGTTTCATTTTGATCAAGAACAAAATCTTATGATGCTATAGAAGCGAGAATATTTTCGGCGCGACTTGAACAACTGTTTAATTAATTTTTACCGGTATGGACGTTGAAAAAAAAGTAATTAAAATGCTTGCCCAATTCTGCTGAATATTTCAGGCTCATCCCGTTTTTTTTTTTTGGCGGCCTGTTCTTGACTGAATCTTGAAGCGAATATCCTGTGATTATTTTATCAATTTATCAAGTGTATGATCATAAAAATGAATAATTTCTTACGCTTTTCTAACTAGTTAGCAAAAATAAAGCTACAATATGATAGTTCGTGAAATCTAGATGAAAAAAAAATCAAATCAAGCTGTCATGCCGGTGCAGAATCGTGGAAACCAATGTGCTGTGAAAGCCGATCCTCACATTTTACGACATTTGGGAAACGTAAATGTGTAAAATGGAAAAAGACGGTATTCCCTGCTCATCATCCCTGCAGTAATATAGAAGACCGGAGAAATGGAGGTATAAAAATTATAGAACTTTTGGTCGTTACTCACGGACTGGCTTGGGTCGTGAAGAGAAAATGGTTGTGATATGCTGCAAACGCACTGCTCGTCCAGAGTGAGCTGACAGCCGGTAATCACGTTTACGACTAGCCACGCGATATGTACGAATGAAAATAAAACAGGTAGATCGTAAAGAGATCCTAAATCTGACAGATTTTCACAGAGTTCCGCATTTGGGATCATTCATACGTCCTACGTGTAAACTTTTCGGCCAATTCGATGATAAAATCATCAGGCCTCGATCGATGGGTTATCAAATTTTGAGATTAATTAATCGATGGCATTATCGTAAAAACTTGTGCCTATCCTATCGATATTATTTATTCAAACTACATGATGGACGTATCTAAACGCGCTTCTGTGATTTCCAAAAAAATGTGTATTTGGATGTAAGAAAAAGCTGCAGCCATAATGTCCATGCAAAAAAATGAAAAGTGATCGAAGTGTGTTGGGAATTTTTTTTTCGGCATACACATCGCTTCGTCGGCGAGAACTTTGTAAATCCACTGTACAAGGATGTTTGACGGATGTGTCGTATCAAAATATCGACCGGCATTCACGGTGGGTTATCCATCATTTAGAGGCCCTGTCAAACTCTGTATGCTGTATTGTATTGTACCTATACGCGAGTCGCATAGATAGGTATGTCGAGCAGCATATGAGTTCGTCGTGTGAGAAATATATTTATCGATATACCAGCATCGAACCCACGTCATCAACCATATAACCGAGCAGAGAACCCTCTCTCCCATTATATCATATCATCGTAACGCTCGCTCGCTATGTCCCGTATTGTATCGAAGTGCTTCGGTCCAATTAAACTGAAGATGTGCCAATTACTTCGGCTTTCCATATGAACAATAGCGAAAATTGGTCAGTTTTTACGTCGAGAGTAAAACATGCGAGCACTACCTACGAACAATGATCCTGCAACGATTCACAACGGGAAAAATTCTGCTTATTGTATTACTAGCCTCGTGATAGTGGATGACAAGTGCTCACAAGTCGTGGTTATCAACTTTACCTCAATAATGTATACGAGGATCCAGTCTTACCCAGAACCAGTATATTTTCCGTGAAATTAAAAACTTTTTCCGCCGTCAAGTACGGGGTATTGTTATGTCACATAACAAGAAGACTTTAATCAACACCGTAATGCGATATCGTTGTACAGCTATACGTATCAGAATACGCGAACTGAAGTTTCAGGTATTCACGACAGCTGCGACGTAGCGACGTTGTTTGAAGTCTGGTATAATTACCATGTCTGTCTTCCCTGCAAAGTTGGTACACAAACTAGAGAGATCAGGAAACAGCAAGCTGACAAGGTGCCGGGTTCTAGATCCCTATAATCCCCTGTATCGATACACAACTAATAATAACTGGAAAACATAACTTTGGATTCATGGTTCGCGATCGACTATGGCGTATCTATCTAAAACTTAATCGTAACATTCATAAACTAACGTAAAATTAAAAATAATTCCAAATTTCTACCTTGATATTTGCAATTTTATCGGTCCCAGGTAACAACTTGGCTGTCGTATATCTTGCATTTATTATACAGGAAATGTATTGTAATACGAACTCCATTGGTGGAAAAGGTTTTGTTGCGGAATTTTATTGTATACGTTTCTGTGATAATACCACTAGGTACGTATACTCTCGAAATAGTACGTCGGAATTCTGATCATTCAATGAATATTAACGATAGTACTACGTAGCATAGCTACAACTTGGCCACATTTCCATTTTCGAACTCTATCCTCTATATACAAAACTGTACGGTTACAATGCACCGACATTTTTTCTTATAGATCCTTCCTCACATATGTTTAAACGAATAAAATGGTCAATGGATGTCTGATAGCCCACGGGAATCTAACCACGGATATCGATTCCACGTCTTACCATATTTCGACGAAGAATGATTTGCCCAGTCGAGCGCTGAAACTGTCATAGTTATATAGTGAGAACCTTGCTGATGGATAAGTTGATCAAACTTGGCAAGATTTCGGTTTCTGTTGAGTAAATTCTAAGAGCTGCCACCGCGATAGACGTCATTAGCACTCGCCGTGACTTAGTTCAGAGTTTGCCAGCAGGTTCTCATCTCTGATTGCGTTTAATTACAAAGCCTTTGTTGTTTCACCCCAATTGGCAGACGAATAACGTTGACTTACACTAAAGAAATTTATGAAATTGTCTTTCATAACGTACCAACGTTCGACGTCTGCCAGGGTACAGTGCTACTATAAGAGAAATTAAACCAAGCAATTTTTCACGTTATTAATGTATAATTTACTTTGAACTGCGGGAAAACCACCCAACCCTGTAAAATTTTAAATAGCGATATCGCTACTTGGGGGTTCATTGTACATTTACGGACAATGATTACAGGGCTTATCGAATTTACCTTAAATATGGTCAATAGTTAATTCTGTTTGTGAAACCATTAACAATTAAACGAAAGGTACTTATTGTTAGTTATTGTTAGCATATAGGCGAATTGGCCTACGTATTCGAATGGTAACAAATGAGAATAGCAATCAGAAATTTACAACTTGGTGGCTTACTTGGTTCTAATCACAACTAAAGCCCATTATTTCTCGAGAGTTTTAGAATGGAGGAAGTTTAGTACCATTTCGATTGATAAATCTAGCTAATGCAGCCATAACATCTACTGTTTACCATTCCTCCTCTGCCAAAACCCTCTTCAAAAGCTTTTCCGGCAAAACCTACGGTACGTTTACTGCCTAATCAATTTCAAACTGCCGGTTCCGTCGGTAGGAATCGTAAAATTCTTGAATTTCAATAACATCAGCTACCCACCTATACCCACTATTATACCCATTCGTACTCGAGCGAAGCCAATCCAGCCAACCGACCCTGAGCTAAACTCTGCCCTCTCGAACTGCGGCCACCGGACGGCCGAGTTTCACTCGTTATCTGAATAGTCGAGGAAAATAGAGGAAACAGACGAGCTTTCTCGCGGCTATTAAGAGACCGTAAAACGTCCGAATATAGGATGCGGTGCGACAAAGAGGGTAGAGAAAATCCGATGTATGCCAGCCGAGGGAAGGATGAAAAGTGAAAAACTCCGAGAAACTCGACTGGAAGCAACGATCGGGTGTACGTGTCGTATTTCCTTCCCATATACAACTTCTCCCCGGAAATCGTGCACCAGTCGTCCACAAAAATGGAATAAGTGTATTTTATCCAGAATGCGTTATATATGGATCAACGCTATATCTGAACACTCGATTTCAGTTTCCTGGTCTTGCACTGCCATCCGAAAATTTGGTTCTGTCAGGTGAATTCTAAACATTCAAAAACCTGTGATGATCATTCTTCACGTGCAGCCGCCTAGTCCTTCCGTTAAGCATGATTACATGTAAATCACATGTTTGCAAATGCATATCTGAACGGTATACGTGCCGGATATCGGCCATAACTCCTTAGAGCTAAGGACTATCAATCATAAGCATATTAGCATTGCCTACATCACGTTCTTCCGCGTGTCTTATGTATTGGTAAGCGATTGGATGGGTGCATACAACACGTGGGTAGGTACCTCGTTGCTAATCCTTCGTTTCATTATTCCTTGACATCAATAACGATTGTACAGTCGATGGAGGAATCAAAATACTCGGTCTCAAATATAATTGTACACGCAGGTAAAAGATCCAGCGTCATATTCAACTATGTACTTCGAACGAATCTCGTCGCGTCCAGTTTTTCGCTCAAGATCGTATCATAGATGTGTTTGAATCTGGTTTTTGACATTCAGGGTAAAATTTCTTCGGTCTATCAGTTTCGCTCTATAGGCTTTAATATCTGATGCTTGAATGAGTATCACCGTCGTCCCGACGATGACAACGAAGACGACGACGAGAGATGAGAAAGTGGGTCGAATTCCAGCGGATGCAAAGCGATAGGTATCGCCGCCCATTGGAACGAGATGGAGTGAAAATTCAGTGAAGCTTGAAACAAACAGCACTTGAATCGATATACGAACTGAGCACGGACTTGTTCCGGAATCCATTTCGTTAGCATAACCCTAAATTTTGATCTCTACCTTGGCCCTATACTCCTCATGGCGTACTAATGGTTTCGACTGTACGGGGATCGTCCGGGCAACCATTGTCTGCTCATGTTCACGTTAGCCGTACACGAGCCCTCGCATTAACATAAGCACAGTATCTTGTGCTCTGTCACTCGGAGACACACCATTCTCTTGGTGTTCAAGACCTAAGACTCAGGATGGAGGCAGTATGAAACGGACATATCTGTATCTTAGATTTCTATAACTACATACAAAGGTGTATAGGTGTATATGTCTGGCTCGTCTCAGGGTCGAGAGCGAGAACGAGCGAGGACGTGAAAGACTGGAAATGACTTTAATGATGACGTTGCCCAGGCGATGTATTCTAAACGCCGACACGCCTCTAAATTAGTGTCTTTGCTCGTTGGTACCTCGTCTGAACGTCTGGGATTGCGGCGACCGATTCCATCCGCGAGTGTCAAGCCCGAAGCTAAATATAGGCGACGTCTTGCATTGTGCGTACGGAGAGCAGCGTATCTCGAAAGAGCGGAGTATGCGGCCTATGTCGCTCGCACTTCGTCGATTGAAGGGGACTGCCGACGAACGACGCCAAGCAAAGGGCGCGTCGCGATCCCTCCGACTAACGGATGGACGTCGGGAGATTCTCCCGTTGACACGTGCCGCGGCCATTTCTTGGACTGAAGTTGACGCATTCTTGGTGCTTTTTTTGTCCTCTTCAAGGGTAACATCACATCTTCGCATTACAAAATACCAGATATCGGTAGCGAACTTGATAAAAATGAGCGGGTCTAATATGGACTTGAAGTAATCACTCAAATCCTAGGTGAGAAGAGCAACAGGAAGCTCTTTGCCCGCGAAGAGACGGATTAATCTTTTTGGAGAAGCTTCGAGCGTAGACTTGAAATCGGATTCGAAAAAGGAACACTTCAATTTGCACGTCATGGTATGTGCGATAGGGGGACGTGAGTTATTGACGTCTGATCCAAGTCAATACTCTGTCTGTACTTGGAAAAGATGGGAAAGAGGAAGAAAAGGTGAGAAGTGGTCTTCCACGTGAACGCGTTACGGTCCGGTCTGAGTCAACACTTTGCCCCTGAATCGCGATCCAGAAGTCAAAAGTCGAGAACGGCTTTCCGGACTTTTTTCACTCTAAACTTTACTATCAAGAATATACAGAAAAGCAGTATAAAGGGGGAGCCTGCAACCATGCGCCGGTTCGCACACCACCCCGCACAAGACTCAATGAAGTACTAGGCCTGCTTTAAGCAAAACTACACATATCGTCGCCTTCTAAGAGCGCGAAACCTTTGATCCTCTTTGATCCTCAGTTTGTCGTTTTCTTTTTCGCCTCCATTCGTATCGTATCTCGTAAGTTTGAGTGGTTCTGTGTCTGTTGGAAAGGAAAGGATTGTCAAGAATGTCAGAAAGTTGGCATCGACTGGATGAAACACGATTTTCTGATACTCCCGTGGCGTGTTTAACTTTCGAGTGCTGCTCCCGAAGACGAGATGGTGTAAACTTCAAAGTTTTCCCAAAGTTTCCTCTTCAGGAATATCGTTTTGAATAAAGGTTAAAGGCGCTGCCAACTCCCGCCACGTACCGCTACCCCTCCTTCTCTATCCTTTTTCACCTACCATCCCTTCTTACCTATACCCTGCAGCAAGTCGCTCGTTATTAACGACCAGACTCCACTAACGACTACCACGCCCATTTTTATAGCCGGCGGGGAAACCCTTCTTCGCGGCGTGTCACGCGGGGTAGAGCGTTATTTATCATTTACTATCATCTTCTCAATCTTTAGTATGTACGCGATCGACCATCCTACGTAGACCTACAGCTACCGGATAGTTTTGTAAGTGCCACCCCATGTATGGTATGTATGTAACATATATGTAACATGTATGTAACACACATACATACATGCATACACCTACCGGGAAATCATTGTTTTCTAAACAGAATCAAATATGTTTCAAAAGGCACCGCGATGATCACATAATGCTAGCTGCGATAACGGGCGATCAAACAGCATCCCCTAGTAGCTCGGATTTCATTTCACCCCAATACCTACCCAGCGAGATTCGTTAATAAATTTGGAATAGAGGAGTCGGAGATGGTGGCAAAGGCGAAGGCAATAAGAGCTGACGTTCCGGTTCGCAAACCTCGGCGATGATCTTTCGATCTCAAGGCGAGATACGACCTTTGAACGGACGGGAACCGCGTGCAAACAAAGGGTGAACCCTTCGGGGGCTCGTCTTACCAGGGTGATCGTGCACTCGGAGACTACCCTTACTGGGGAAAATGCCCCTCTGTAATAACGGTTCGCGTGGTGGGTACAAACGGACAAACGAATTGTCATAACGAGACGATGTGATACCATCTAAATGGCTGTCGAGCGTTGGGGATTGGTCTGGCTCCGTTGTTCTCGGCTGCACGCGCGATTGATATGAAAATTTAAGCTGTGATTAAAGCAAATTACGGCCATCGTGTACTCGTACATGTCTCTGCACAAGCAAATCTACAACAGATAGATCCTAATCCTTGATTCGACACAAATGGATTTCTCCTAAGCGTGGCTTTAACTAACGTTATCGATAATTAACAGGTAATCATTACCCCCGATTAACAGCAATGACCAATTGCACTTTGAATACAAGGTATTCTTTGATGCATGGTATAATGGAGGAGGAAATTGATACGAAACCGAATCTTCATGAAAATTAAACCTGTACCTTAGGTTAAAGATAAATGCAGTTTGTCACTGCACTGATCTTTTCTTCAAACTAACTGTCAGCTTCTGATCGAAATTCTTGGGAGTGGTTTTCTGTAGCTGGATTCTCGCCTGTATTCAGCTGCACAAACGACAGAGAGATTGAAGTTGGGTCGATTGCAACAGGGGGCTGTATCCTATCGTCAATTCCATCTCCGGGGATTCAACGCCGAGGGACGCCAATCAGATGGGCAGGTGTAGCGTTTGTTTGGCTGGGTTAAGATCGAGGTGTCTAAAATCATCCGTGCATCCATTAAACGTAGACAAAAGCAGATGTTACGCGCGGTTGCGAGATTAAATTTGATCTGAATAAGAAATGATAGAGTTGAATAAAAGAGCTCAGTGACTGTGCAGGTTGCAGTGCGCCTTCCTTGTAGCCAGTCCTTCGGCCTTACCTGACTGACGCCTTGGGATCGTACAGGTGTTAGAATCCAGGATAATTATAATCATTATCCAGTAAATTATAGCAGTCTTTTCACTAGACACGACAACGCTTTCAGGCGTAAATTTCTTTGAATTTTAATACAGGTATTCAATTAGCTAACAGTATAATAATTATGGAAAGTTGAAAAGGCGCAGTGGTTAGTATATCGGTAAATATTTGTTTCATAAAAATATTTCAGTAAAACGCGATGAGAAAAAAATCTATGATTATCTTACTTGAATAACGTGGATTGAATTGCTCACTTTCGTACATATTTCGAGTAGAAAAATAAGCCCTGGTAAAATACGTACCTGTACCCAGATGATAATTCTTTGAAAAATGAAATTGTGTCAAGAGCTTTCAACGGCTAATGAAAATTTCATATGAGAGGATTTTTTGAATATGACAAATCGCGCGAGGCCGAATCCTCAAAAGTTTGCAGTTTTGCATCCTGAAAAAAGCTGGTGCTTGACTCGCCTGGTACAGAGTATACCTACCGTATGCAGATAGTTTTTTTCGACTGGTTAAAGGAATATTTATGAAAACGCTACTCGTTAACGAAACTCTGGCTTGGATGCAAAAAAAAAAACATCGAGGATAGTTGCCGCTGCTCCGTTACATCTGTTCTCTCATATTCGCGCACATTTGCGTACTTCCATGCATATACACAACCGGCACGTTCTACGCTTTTTATATCTATAAAGTGCACGCGCAGTTTACATAGCTTCGGTATGCAAATTTTTCAATGCACCTTCCCTAATATACTCCACGTCCTACCGTAGCTAGTACATGTAGATCCACAAGCACATGCACGTGGGGAGTCGTTATTTCGTAAAGACATGCCACATTTTATATACTGTTTCATTGGCTTAATAATAATTAATATGATAAGCCCCATTGTTAATGATTCAAAATAAATTGTTCATTGACAGACCTGAAACAATATTGAATAGTAATTCGCGATATTCCATAAGTGTTTTCAGCCTTCGTAAATACTGGTAGTGTGATAACTTCGGTTTTTTTTTTGCTCGTTGTCAAAAAGTTTGCGAAATCCCCGCGCAGAGTCTCAAGATCACAGAATATTATGAAAAATCAATTAAAACCGTCGTGCTAGTAAAAATGGGAAAAGAAGGAAAGGAAAGTTTCGTAGATGTATAAAGGCTTTAAAACCGCTGCCAGGCATACCAGCCATATACATCAAACGGCATGCAATTCGATTGGCTGCACGGGAATAACAACGAATCATATTTGAAGCAGAGAGCATTTGTAAGATATTGGCGTCACTTCATTGGTTCATATTGATACAGCCAACTTGGTCCAACTCGCCGAATATTGCTTTCGTATCAACGAGTTATACCTGCACCGCCTGTGGAAATCTCGAATTCAACGGCAGATGTGAAACCGCGGATGTGTAAAGCCTGAGAACCGAGTGCATATACAGAAGAATCGGGATAGAGATGGCTAAATGAGAAACAGCGACGAAAGATAACCACCAAGAAGAATGAAGAGAAAGAGAGAAAGAAAATCTGAGTATAAGTTATTACCCTGCAGCGTTAATTTTTTGACGAAAATCGAACTTTTCTCTTTACTTTTTTCTTTTCACTCAAAGTTTTAACTGACTTCAATTCATAATAAATCCACGTGTGCTGTTCACTCTTTCGAAAACAAATGACCCTCGATTTTTAGCCGATTTACTAGAAAACCAGATGGAGCCGTCTCATTTTAATTCCCAAAAGAAAAATACGGTACCAAATGGTGGATTGCGGAGACAGCTGATATCCCCGAGTTTCTCATGTTCAACACTCGTTCACCCCTGTCTTGATCGTTGCTTTGAGTAGACAAGAGATATAACCGGATGTCGAGAATTCACTCCTACCCCATTCCTTATTCCATCGGCCTCGAGGTGCCTCGCCACATCTATCGAATATCGCCCCTGATTATGGCGGTGGAAGCGACGACATTTCGCTTTAGCTGATGTAGCGAAAGTAGGTCATTCCCCGAAAATTGCAACCGGTCTCCATAACGTTGGATGTCCCATTACCAGGACGCCCCGGGCGACCCTAGCTGACCCTGAGTTCATCCCTTGCTACTATTTGGTCAAGGAAACTAATTCGTGTCTTGAATTTCACGCTTGAAATTCTACAATGGGATAATCTCTGCAGTCGACCTTATTATAAATTTTCACCAGGCTATTTCCTATTTCACAATCATCATGTACATACGTAGATAAACCCACGTGGATTTGACCAGTTTAATCTAACTTACAACTAATCCTATATAGTTAACCGAGCGAATCAAGCCTGGAGCTTTAGACCTAAGACTTGCTTTACTAGTGCGAAACCATAGCGACCTTCGCGTACCTTTTGCAAACATAGATGGGTACATAAAGTTCTTACCTCAAATCAACGAACATTCACAACCCATCTTGACCTAAACTAACCACATTTCACGCTGTGGTAGGATAGGGTTTGACTCAAAGCTAGCTTATATTTCGAGCTTTCCATTCATATACGATCGTCTTTCGAATGATTCGCCCATAGTATTGGCTACGGCGTCTTTCGACAAATCGAAGTCGCTCTTTCTGTTGAACAATATGACAATTGATCCGTTGAGGGCAAAAACATTTGTCATATATTATATAACCAGAATGTAACACTTGTCTTTTGGCGTTTTCGGCTGATTTGCAAGCGTGATTACAAACGAAGTTGAAGTAATCGTGATACATATAGAGATGCGTTGAGAATTTTTTTTAGATTGCGAATGCTGTTTCGCCAGAGGTGATAAATGGTTTTATATCGATTTCTATTTACAACCTTTGACAAAACAGCATTGACATTGGAAAATTTTGATAACAGTTGAATTCTGTTTAAACCAGTGATGGTGTATATTTTTTAAAGCAGTTGAAAGCCAGTTATTAAAGAGGCGTAATACAGATCCGAGATCCTGTAAAAAGATGAGCAAGGTGTTCGTGTAAGCGATCTTCCTGAAGACCTCGTAATAACGTATTATATTTGATGTTTAATATCCGACGAAGAACGTTTCAGCTGTTAGAGACAACGTGGGCTTTCCATTTTACCGTTCCGAATGAAATGTGGCAAGGCCAGAAATATTAGCATCCATTGTGGGGTTGAATAACAAAAGGCGTGTTAAATATCACGTGCCTTTAGGCTGCCGCGAAAACGGGCAAAGGCAGGCGGGCGGGCAGGCGGGCAGGCGGATGGCTGGATTAAAGGGTAAATAATAATTGGCCGCGAAACGTGGAAACAGCCAGTGCAGAAGCTAACTTGTTAGCCATGACAAATGACTATGCGAATTGCGATACGCCGTTAACAATTTTGTTTCGTTGGTCGATAAACAATCTGCGTCACTCTATCGATCGTATACCCCGAGTCTCGTTATTGTTTGTCGAAACCATTTTCGATATAACGTATAACAGCCAGTATGTGCTACCTATCTGTCAAATTCTATGTTATGTATGAACTTTTGTACGCACTACTTGTGACAACGTCACCTTATTAATCAACTATTTACCCCAACACATTCAAATGGTATAACACGTCGTCTTACATTAGTTTTGGCCAATTTGGAATAAATAGTAAACAAATGTTATTCGATTTAATATTGTATATTCGCTTACTACTAAACAAACTTTGATTTGCCGAGCACTTAAGGTGAGGAAAAAAATGTCGAATCTGATTGAATCACAGAGGGGGAGGGGAAAAAAAAAAAGGTTTAGAACCGAATGCACACCGTGCGAAATAGAGTGGATTGAATAGTTACCTTCTATCGTACGACTTCTGCTATTTGTCTCAATTCTTTTTCGTATCGCAAGCTCATGGCACATGAAGACCTTAATAATTCAAGCATTACAACCTCGTGTATATAAGTATATACACCTTTTTTCACACTGTATTTACTTTGACTGACGCAATGACTTAAAGAGAAAAAAAAAAAGATTACGCCAACGATAAATGCGAGAAAACTAAGTGGCAAGACAAAGGGTACGCGAAATATACGCAGTAGGTATACGAGTCGAGGAACAGACGTGTAACGAACTAAATAAGGTAAGGCCAAGCAAAGTGCTTTTCTGAAAAGTGCACCTTGTCCCCGTACCTGCTGCACAATTATACTCAAAATGCGAAGCCACGTTCCATGTGTACGCGACAATCCCACAGTTGGGTACCATACGAGGGTTTTCTCTTTACGCGTAATGAACTTTTCCAAATGTTTTCCGGAACGTAGAGTCCATGAATTAGGTACCAAATATAGTTGTAATAATTTCAACTTATCTGAAGTCGACTACGTGCGGGATACAACCTCCATATTTTATTAACTAAAATTATGTGGATTCTAATTTGGAGTATATCTGCAACGACATAAACCCTATGTCCTGTCCTGTGCTTGATACGATCAATTTGTATGAGAGCTCGTCAAACTTTAGAGTCTAGGTCAACACGAGGCATAGTCGGGAAAGTTTCAAGCAATTCTCATATCCTCTATAGACTCAATCCACCTTATACATTGTCTGATCTAATTTTAGACTTTGAAAGCCATAGCTCAGTCACGTAAGCATGTGGCGTACATGTATGTAATACGTACACATTCATATCTATATGGTAAGTCATAAGAGGTATTTCCAAACTCCGGTGTGATTTATTACAAGTAAATTACACGTTATGATTTGGATGGCTATCAGGTGATGTATGTTTACTTAGCGAGTATGATTTCTGTGAAAATTTTTACTAATATAAATTTAACGTGAGACTTCCAACGACTGCAGTGAAAAGGCTGATTCTTAGACGTGATAATGAATGTAGTCTTACACGCTTAGGCATCGGTAATTAATACTCCGGATATCTCACCTCCGGTTCGAGTCGGGATTCAGATAAGGTAATTCCGATGAAAATTTAAGCCTCTTGGTGTAACTACAAATTATCCAAGCGATAAGCTGCTCCGTGGCCCCTGTTATAAAACGGATTAACAGGCGTTCGGATAAACAATATTTTCCACTTCGTTGCTATATAAGCCAAAACTGATCGATAACTTACAAGGACGGAACGACAAGGCAACGTCCTCGTCAATCTGTCCACCCAGTGAAGAAAAAAAAAAAATCATTTTAGTTTTATCGCAAGGTCGGAGCGTACTTCCTTGTGTCTTCGAAGACCCGATTCTTGCGGTGAGACCTTTTGCAATACCCTGGCCTCGTCTCAACGCCTCAGAATCACGCCCTGAAAATTGGAGATTCTTAGCGCGTGCTGGTTCTCAACGTCAGCAAAGTGACAAGTCAGAAAATCCATTGTTTGTCGTTATATAATAAAAGTACAAATAATGGCGTGAATTCAATGCACCGTTACTTAACGTCAGTTGCTTTCACCTGCAGCACTCGCAAACACAAGTTTCACAGGGTTTTGTAAAAACGATGAAGCTATTGTTTCTGAAGTCGACTGCAAGTGGTTACCGAGATGTGCCATTTCTCGTGTGAAACTACTTCTGATGGTAAAACCATCAAGTTCTCAGAATCCTCTTGTACTCTTGCTTTAGCTGCCTGACCGAAGAAGCTGTGTTGTTCATTGATGAAGATGAAATTAATCTCAATGAACAAGAAATGGAAACCCTTGTCTATTACTGTAGGTCTGACCTGGAACTGTCATCGAAAAACCACAATATTCTTTTTTATACACAAATCGACGTATGATCTGTGTCAAATATCCGAACGAATGCTAACGCGGTTGGATTCTGTAGCTGCATCAGGGATTGGGATTCAGTTACATGTATGACGAATTTCAATTCCCTTCTCCATTCCTCGTCGGAGAGTAGGTACGACGTATTCTTCACGTCTCCGGTTTCATGCCCGCTCGCCATTCAGCTCAACATTTCATGAATAATATTCCACGGCGTACCCAGAACCAGAAGTGGATACGGCAATGACATCGCCGCAGGACACAGAGGAGAGAAAATGATCCCGACAAAAACCAACCAGCTCCGGAAATTCATCCCACAATATTTTCTGACTACATAAAATTATTAAAAGAAAAGGTTCTGACTTAATACAATAATTCTCCATAAACGAAATCTAAGGATATTCAACATCACCGAGAATATCATTACCATGGTAATTGTTTGTTTGAATCAATTCCATTTCATTCCTGAACTAATTTTGTACTGCGGAATTTTTACATGCATCCAATTATTTAAATTTGAAATGATTCACTTTTCGCATAACTACCTATATGTACCTTCGCCATTAGACCGACGAACTATCCTGCATCTAGCCAAAGTATACATACTAGTGTACTCGTGAACCATGAAACTAGCTCGGAAACCTACCTAGTAACTCAGTGTTACAGAGCGATAGTTGGTACCTGGAGGTAGGTTGTGCAGGAAGGTTTGAGGCAAAGGTGGTATTGTCACCATCGCGTCTATTGTTAGGAAGTTAGTTGCTTGCCCGTTACATAATAGTTCGCCTATTGTGTTATTCAATTGCATAATTTTCGGTGAGGCTGTTCGTTCGCGAACGGTAGTCTGCGCTGGTGCCGCCAATAAATTGCCCCAGGCATAACGAGAGCTTCAAATAATAGATCGCGGTCTGAATCGCCTCTGGGTATACCTACTTCACAGAAATTTCCATGCAAATATCGGAGTAGTGTGGATATGATAACCCAAACCACATCAGGTTCTCGCTTAGTTCTCTAGTTCATAGTCAGAAGCTGGTTTGTACCTAATCTATCGAATCAGAAAAAGAATTTGAGAGTACTTGGATAAAACAATAGCGGGGTTAACTTGCAAATGGTGTTTTCGAGCGCTGAACGAGAAGAACGTGAAAGAGCTATCTTTGAATAAATTCTCTCGATCTAACCACGTGTTAAGCTCCTACAGAGGATTTGTTAGAATATGTGACAGTGGAGTTTTGAAAGTCTCTGGATACACTTCAAGAGAGATAATGTGAAAGAAAAAAATATTGATTTAGGCCCTTAATTCCAAATATTCGGTTCTTTTCCAGGTTTCAGTGAATCAACTTTTTTTTCTTTTTGTTATCGGAGTAGATATTATCTATTCAAGAAATGAGTATATTTGTATTTCTATATGAAGATACGGAACCAATTCAACTGAAGCCCGTTTTTGTGAGACCTATATATTTTCTGCGCTGACAATGTCTTCTGTTATACTAGAGTCTGATTCTGAATCAAGTATTTCATGAAGCTAATCTCCAGAAAAAAGGCGTGAATGGAATTAGACCTTTCTTGATCCACCCGTTCAATTGTGAATACTGTTTGATCTGAAACTTGTTTTCAGAGCCGCACCCTTGACCATTAACTTGGTCTTATTCGTAGCTACTCTTATAGTGTATCTCGTAACAATCCTTAGGGACAGAAAATCTAGCTGGATGGCTCTTGTTCTGAACAATAAAGGCACTGCATGTAACATATTATAGTCTTTAAGCATTTTATCATGCACTCGTGTGCTATTGAATTACGTTACGTAAGGCCCCAATCTCTTTACCCCATTTCAACATAAATAAGCTTTGTTTTCGTGATAACGTTTCATTTATAGTATCTCGTGCGTTTAACTTACGTAACCAACTCACGTATTTCGTGTTCTTGGCGGAGGAAAATAACGTTTTTTGCCGCTACCAGAAGTTGGTTAATTTGAGCGTGCGCCATTTCGACATGAACGTTTGCCGAGAACAGACACGTCTGCAATGGAAAGGATTAATCAACGTTGGACAATACATAATACACCGAAGCACCTTGAACCGAGAAATCAGGATGCAGAAAACAAAGTCTAAAGTTTTTCGATAAAATTTTCTTACTCTTTCAAGAGCAATACAAAACCGCTCCACCCTGTCATTCGATAACAAATGCCCGGTGAAAATAAAGCAAGTATGTACTGGTTGAAATACCGATGGCTCCAAACACCGGACATTATAATGCAACAAGCGACTGAACGAGGCCCAAGGATCTGGGCGCGTCGAAATCAACCGATTCTTATTCGAAAATTTGCCACAGAGATCGGACCGCGTGTTTCATCGTACGCTAGTGCCCAGATCCAACAACGGTTCTGCATTCTTTCGCCGATACATCCACAGCCTCGATACCGAACGCCCCGTTTATACGACGGGGTAGGTATTCTTGCTTCTCCGTTTCTTCGGTTCTTAAGTGTATCGTATCGAAGAACCAACCCAAAGAATACAAGGGGCAAGCAAGAGCAGGCGGGAACAGAAGAGAGGGAAACATTACAGATGCAGAAGATGTCGCGCGCGCGCCTTCGCTGTGCTCATCTCCATAACGGGTCGGTGGGTGTCTGGTGGGCCCGTAGTAAGGACTTCAGGGTTGGGTAGCAAAGGTACCTTACCTCGCTCACCTACATCCTTACGCTATCATCCTGCACCTATTGAGCCCCCAGAGCTCAGGCTAGCTCGGCACTTTGCTCAAAGTCTTTAGAGAGAACATTTGCGCAAGTGTTGAGTAGGTATATGGGAAAGCCTTTCATGCTCTCTTGCATTAGGGAATTGCAGACGATAGATGAGAGACGCGAGACGGTTCAAATATATCCGAGTGAGAAAATGCTCCAACGATTTTCTTTAGTAATTCCCATCCTGTAGAATTCGGAGGCGAATTTTCACATGAGATTTTTTTTTTAATGACCCGTGAAGTCAGTATCCGCACTGTAGTGGTTATGGTAGATTTTGGTGCACTGTGCGAAACGCTAGTTACTCGAAATGTAACACTTATATATACCAAAGGCGAGCAATTCCTGCTCTCTACACCGACAATACGAGCGCGGCTTGAGTTATTGCACTTTAGCACTTTAGTACGTACCTACGGTACTTTAGCACCAAGCCAATTCGTCTCTGTACTCCTAAACGTCGGATACTGCAACTGAATAGACCAAAGATCTTGAGGGCTGTTTCTCCACGGGCTTCCATCCAGCAAAGATCTCAGAGATACGTCGATAATGCAGAATAGAGGTGTAACACGCGAGAGATGAGAGAAAACGATCGTGGTACATCCAAGCGGATGTAGTAGAAAAGCGGATCTTTTCAATTCTATTGAACATGACTCACGTGATTAGCGTTGATGTGCCATACGGTATTTATACGACGCAGGGATACAACCTCCATAAATAAATAATCAAAGGAAGAATATGCGACGGGACCTCCTAACCATGGTATTAATTTATTTGAAAAATAAAAATTTTCCCCAATTTATTTCCACCTAACCATCTCTCTTTCTCTCTTTCACTCTTTCTCTCCGGTGCACTAAATCCCTTTCCAATTTTTTATTCAATTCAATAGACTTTTACGACACAGTCGTGATAATGCCAGGTGAGTTATGACGACATTACAATGCGTTGCCTCGACCAAAGTCCTGCACAACCCGCGGCATATATACCTAACTGCATATATATACTATAGCTGTGTATAAATAAACGCCGAGCGCGTGCTTTATACAAATAAAATACACGCTACAGTCAGTTGGTTTATGCGTTTGAGGGGCATCCCAATGGACGCAGAATTCACGCGTGTCCTACTATCCACCCACGCAATCGAAACCAGCGAGCTACTCATCAGAATCCCATCACTCCTATTCCAGAATCCCCATGGCAGACTGATAACCAGTATACTAGATCAACCATATCCCTACAATTATACAATACAGTTGCGTCGTTACCCAACACATGCACGATAATCATGGAATCAGGAATACAGGAGAAACGCAACGGGCTGTAAACTACCGGATACACTAAAGCTTGAACGTCACCTGTCCGTCGAACACAAAGTTGACCGCTAGCCATGATAGCATTGATTTTACTTCGTTTTTAATTTTTTGTTTAATGGAGCCGTCCGCTTCGGATGGACTTACCGAGCTATTACTACCTGATAATTATAGTGTACTGTACTATTAACCGCTACTCATCTGCCGTGGATGGTGGATGTTAGATGATTAATTACAGAGAATATCCGATCATATTATATCCTTAAGAGTGAGTTCTCCTATGAAATACTCCGAATAAAAAGATCAGAGACGACTGCAGCGAACATATATATGAAGCAAATGCAAAAATCTTGCTTTTCGCCTATTCTGAATTGATTTTAAAGAGAACTCTTGCGATTGTAACTCCTACTAGTTAGCAAGCTGCGGTCTGTTTGATATCGGCTTCACAGCCAGGATGACAATGGGCAGGTCAAACGAAAACCTCCTCCCATTCGTGGTGCATTTCAACTTCATTTTTCTTTCGCGTGTATTCAGTTGGATGGCAAAGTACTCGGTGTTGGTCAAAGCGGAACTGTTTACTCTCCCGTTCCTAGCTTGTACATTGGACTGTTTGAAATGTAGAGGATATGCGAACCTTTCGGCCCGAACTCATCCTGATTGCGAAACACCTACATGTGTACATCATCTTGTTCGGTCGGTCCCGTACTTATACCTATAGATTTCTACCCGTCGTCCCCTTAGCTGTCTCATTAGCGTGGCGAAGTGGAAAAATGTGGCCAATTAGTGCATTTGCGGGTGATCCGACGAGCCAACTAGTCTGGACCTAACTTTGGCTTCTTGAGTGATCTACGCTTGGGTAATTCGGTATAATTTGTACTTGCAAGTTATCGGAACCCTCCCACAGACGATTAAATTTGCGACAAGTCAAACGACGTACGTAACTATAAGATGGAGATGCGAAAGGTGAAACGATCGAGTCATCGTTTGAAGTGAAATGTAAGGAAGGGGTGAAAAGATGATTAATTCATTTGCCTTAAAATAACTACCTCACACCATGAATAGTGAATAAAAACTTGCATTTTGAGGACTGATGAAGAAACTACGCCAGTCTTTGATGCAGTTTGAGTCTATTCAAGCCAGCGAATTCACCATAATCTGTCTTGCGATTAATGTGACAGGAAGCGTTTCCATTTAACCAAAGCACAGAGATATCTACAACAGCCAGGATTTCTCCTTCGCGGATCTCGCGGTTACGTGACGCGCTGATTAATTCATGGATTTAAATGACAAAATGACTGGCTCCTACGCAAGCTTAGCTTTACTCAGCCGCGTATAGTTCAATCCCCCGTATATATTTTTAACGGATATAAAATTCATAATTTACTTTTCTGATTAAAAAATAAATTAGAAAGAGTTTGGTACAGATTCCGAATAAACGCGTTCCTTCCATTTACTGTCACATAGTTTTTCGACGGAATCTAATTATATATCTTTGAGATGGGGAGCGTTTAGGAACTCCCTTTTCGACGAACCGGCGAATATCCGGTTTCAAAAGTTCACTTCGTTTATATCCAGATAACGAAGAATGAACGAGTCAGCTCGACGAGCGGATCGAGTGAAGCGTTGTGCAAAGGGTTGCTCCATGAACGGTAGGGAAGACATGCCGAAGAAGGGAATAAGGTGGGGTCCCGAAGCGTTTCAAAGTGACACTCCTAATTATGTTTGGTGATGAAATTAGGGACGCGTCAGGGGCTATTATATCTAGCTACGAACAGAAAATACGTCGCACGCTCCCCAGGATTCATAATTATAATCCCTTCGGAAAACGTACAATGAAATTACAACTCATAAAGTCGGGAGAACAATAAGATAGGCGTCCCGTGTCAAAGGACAAAAGTCTCTGGGTGGAGCATCCTGAGTCAGAAAAAGAGCCAAGTCAAGCCAGAGGCTGAAGCAGCAAGTATACAATACAGGAAAAGTTGGACCTAAGTCGAGGTGATAATATCAGCTCAAAGTGGCCCTTGGATCTCATGACGAATATATATACATATAAATATACGTATTTATAGTCAAAGAAGGGCCCAGGGTCTCAAGTTTCGTTCACGGTACGTAGGGCACGCAGATCCACACACGTGCACGACGAGGGAACAGAACTGCCCAGCACGTATTACGACTGGTTTACACCAGGCCCAACCGCGGCCTCATTGTCTCTGGACTGACGCAAGAAGCAAGAACTTACCGCACACTTTTTGCACCGCCGGAAGCCGCTATTAGCACGCAGATACCATCACCGAGACGCGGTACCTACCTAACGAGTGCCACACGAATGTGAAAAGAGATGGCAACGACTTCAGAGGTTCTTAATTCTGCGGTGAATTGCACACATGCATATGTATACTATATTATATCGAGTGTATCACATCCCGTTTCATTTTTTCCATATAAAAATTTTAACATTCATTCACGAACGCTATGATATATACTCACTGAAAAATTGCGTTCATATGTTACCCACTACATATACCCAAAATGTTACCATTACAAGCATAATCATGGCTGCAGGTCATTATCGATATTTACCAAGCGTTGTACCCAATGCGTATACCTAGAGTATAATTAAAGTCGTAAAAAATCCTGAATTTCATACGGTTACGATAGTTAATTAGACCAGCTTCCGTTCACCAGAGGCTGGAGTTATTGAATGGGGCTATGAGCGGTGCAAAGTTTCATAGAAAATTTGAAGCTTTTCATAACGGGCTATCATGACCGTGCTTATCGATTTAGCTTAATAATTAGTAGTAATGAGAAGCTATTATCAATATTGGCTAATTTTTAGTTGGGAGGAAAATTGCGTGCATCGATATCATAACGCAATATCACAAGTATACGTTTGTGGTATAAACGGATTCTACAATTTACCACTAATGCAAGGAATTTCCTTCTCATAACTGGAAAGAAAGAAAACTAATTAAGGAAACCTGTTCAATTCATCAGAGGTTTCTACCGCGAAGTTCTCTGTATGCGGAACGCTAGGGGTACCAACCCGAAATTTTTGCTATTTCCATAGGCGTAGGTCATACAGTAAACTGCAGCAGCAGTTTGGTAACTTACTAGATGTTTCTAGTAAAATCACTAGAGATCACTAGAAATCTAGTGATCATTGGTCACTAGATTTCTGGACTTGAAATCTAGTCACTAGATTTCCAGTGATTTTTAGTGATCTTACTAGAAACATCTAGTAAGTTACCAAACTGCTGCTGCAGTGTACTGTATGACCTACGCCTATGGAAATAGCAAAAATTTTGGGTTGGTACCCCTAGCGTTCCGCATACAGAGAACTTCGCGGTATATATTCACTCTGTTCCATACTTATATTCGTCCTGTGTTTACAACGTATTACGAATTACAAACTGTTTCACTGACGTTTAGAACTTATATACTACGTAACATTGATTACACCCCTTATGGTTAATCCTCATGGGTATAAACCAGGAGCAGTGTAGATAAGAGAACTAAAATATTGCCTTGGAATAATTGGGCTCTTTACCGATGGTAGAAAGGAGCCAAGGAGTGATTGAGCTCATTTGTCTGTTTAATTAGCAAGGCACATGGCACGGTAAGTTAAATATTAATTAGACTAGGTGAAGAGAGAAGGATGCCACGTTCCCATCACAATCTAGTTAGTCTCTACAGATAGATGAGCCGATGATAGGTGGAAAAATGGCGCTCTATTCCCCCGAATGCTTATCGGCCCGAAATATCTTACATCCACCAGCAAGGGGCCAGCCTAATAGTGCAGTATAATAGTTTTGTTCCATGCTTAAAGCCACGGTTTATAATCGGTTAATTAAGAAATAAAAATGACTTAGGATCTCCAAATAGATAAGTGATTGCTCGCTAACTTTAGAGTATTACTTAACTCATTGGGGAAACAGTTAAGTATCTCCATAACGCTGACCTCAATGTTCTCTTCATTATATAACTCTCAATACCCTCTAATGATACATTATCTTATAGTATCTAGTTTTTACATTACCAAATTATTTCAATCAACCAAAAACGAGGGAAATTAAAGAAAGGGCTTTATAAATCGGGCCAGGGTTGTAGACGTACTACACGTTTTTTTTTTTTTTTTTTTTTTCTTTTAAACTGTCATTTAGTTTCACCACACGTCAGGAAAACTTTAAACCGCTTTTGGACTGATGTGAGAAAATTAGAACCTCAATATGTTATAACATCGTACTTTGTACTAGGGAGGAAAATCAGACTTTTTTGTATCGTTGTGCTCCAAATGGCTAAGACTCAAATCTGTCGTTGGAATATATTTGTAAAATTAACTAGTAGTCTTTTTATATTTAATATTCTTAGAATTAATTACTGCACACAGATATTTGACAGTGGACAGACATGATCTATCGTAGAGTTATTATACCTACCTCACGATAGTGATTCGTCGTTTTACGGAAAACGTTTTACGGAAATTCTGAACAGTTGGGCAGGTATTCTATATACACTCTGACTCGCGTGACGTGAATTTATGAAGTTGAATAGAGCCCTGCTCTTCTGTTGATGTATATACAAAAGGTATACTATTGATAGCCAATAAAATGTTACGTGAACATGACAGCACCCTTTTTAATAATTGATTTCATCCTTATTTTGAATTTCCAGTTCAATTTAGCGTAATTGTTAGTTCTTATTCATCTGCTATCTACACAATCAGAGAATAATAAGTGGACTATGAAATTGAAGGAGGAATAAAGAGAGAAGCATGAAATTACAAATAAATGGAAACTCATGGACCTATATATAGTATATGCGAAAATGTTGCTCGAAGCGATCCCGCACAAGCTGTGATTCTGTACAGAGGTCGGATTCGTACGTGGGCGAAGAGGAGCAAGGGGTATGTCAACGCTACCGCGTTCTACAAACAGAATCTCTCTGGAGATGACAAAAGTGGATTTTCCAATTTCACTTAATCTCGCATTCGAGACACGTTCCTCGGAATCGTAAACATCGGTGATTCAGTGGGTACTTTCAGTCGCTCCTATCTGGTGACCGCGTCTGCAGCAAACTGCAACGTCCTGGCTTCTCCTCTCCTTCGGGGAGTACGAGGACCAAAATACAGCCCAAACGGACTGACCGAATACCATGCGGTCGTTTAGCGGCGTAGCAATTATCGAAAAACGATTATCTAGCCACGAACACGACATATTTCTACGTTTGTTTAGCAAAACCTTGTTATGGAACTTCTTAGCTTTCGAGGAAGTCGAATACGAGAGTAACAGGTTATAGTCTGCGGAATATCGCGTCTCTAATGCCAACAAGGCAAGCACGTTTTATATGCCATTTTGGTTTTATTGTAGGTTTTTTCAAAGTTCGCCAGCTATCACTTTAAAAATATGAAAATAGCATAGAAAGTAGAAAAAAAAATCATTTTTTTAAAAACCATAAAGGCATATTTATAATTATAAGCCTTTTTGGTTTCAATTAATTTTTTTCATCAAAATATCCATTTCAAGTTATTCCAATGCGATTGGCCGGAGAACAAATTTTTTATGGCTTTTTGATTTTCAACGTAGGTCTATAATAATGGACTGTGCCTTTTTGGCATTAGAGACGCGATATAGTTCCAAGATCGATTCACTCCACTGTTTCTATTCTTAATGTAGGAGAAGACAATTATTTAGCATGAATCTCGAATTCTCAGGAACTGAAATGAGCGTTTTTCGTTTTTCATACAACGTTACAAAAAAACTGTGTGTTATTTGCTCTTCAGAGGACTTTTTGTAAAAGGGAACCGTCGATGATTAGAATTAACAAGGACTTTCGTTTAGCTTCAATCGATTTAATCGATGACTCTGAATACCGAGGGCTGTAACGTATAAAGGGATAAAAACGGGAACATCTTTTCTTCGCCACTTGCCCTCTCTTTAGAACGGGAATAGAGATTCTTCTTGAACGGCGAAAGCAGTCGCAAGACTTCAAAGGAATACCGTGACGCTGAATAGTGGGGCTTGACTTTACAGGTCGCGGGATCTGAATCGGTTAGCTCGTCAGCGTTCTTTTTCGCCCGCTCTTTCGGAACGCCATGCCAGAACGTTCATACCACAAGACTAAAAGTTAGACTGATTCATTGAAGAGGAGTCACCGTCTCAAACTATATAGGAATCCTTAAATTGATTCGAAAAGGTTGAATTCAGGCGTAATAATTAGATTATTTTTTGGTTTGGAAATCGAGAACTTGGGCAGTAGTTTTGAAGTTGGCCTAGGCCGAGGTGATCTTATCCAGAAGACTCAGTATATTTGTCAACGTGTCACGTAGTTGGGAAAATGGAACTTTGCAGATTCTGCAGTTATCCTTACTGAGGAAACTAGGCGATCGATTAAAACGGGAAATGTATACTGAGCAATTCCGAACTTGTTTAATAATGTTGAATACATCTAATTAAAACTGCGGATACAAATTAGCCGACAGAAGCGAAACGGTGAAAATTGCTACGGTATTGTGATAAATGAAATCAACCAGCGTTAGGTAATTGTGATTTTGTTTATCAGGGATAAAATTGTGCCACAATGAATCCACTGCAGAATTTGCGATTACTACCCTGCAATAGGGACCGATTAAATCTATTTGAATGTACTATCGAGTCTGAAATACTATTTAATTGTTAAATAAATTGAAAAAATAAATGTTTTTCAAAAGCAATTCAAATACCACAACACGATATTTATTTATTATTTATGAACTCGTCAAGCTCTATCAAAGTTCCGTAGAGAAACTATAATATATACAATGAAAAAGTGGAGAACAACAATACGAGTGAATTAAACATCGGCTACGAGTAAACCCAGCTGAATCCATCACACGATAGCTGATCAATAGGAGAGTGCAACGTTTGTAATTGCAACTGTTTTGTTCCCCCGCAAAGCGCGACTAGTACGCGACTGTTGTTTGTTATTAGCACCGACGAACGTCCACCAGCATGACTATTCATACGAAAGCTTTTTAGAATTCTACAATTCTACAAGCTTTTTTACGCCCTTCGTACCCTGGTTACTCTTCAATTCTCGTCAAAAACTGCCGCCCACGACTACAAACATTTTTTTAATTTTTTTTTCCCCTCATTATTTTATCCTTTTCACTTGATACTAAGAGAATAAGATCGGAAACGGAAAAACTAACTGGTGTCAATAGAGTCCTACGTGAATGTTCGTCCTTGATGTGCAGAAGCTACAGCTCTTCTGGAGAGATACATATATATATACATTTTTGGCACGTAACGGAGGAGTGAGTTCCTTAATAAAACATATTAAAACATGTGCGTGCGTGCGTAGATTCATGCGTGTGTGTAGTATATTCGTTGATAAATTATTATCATCTCCTTAGAGAGCGGTGATTCGTTTTTTTGTGCGAAAGGTAGCAGAGGTTATTTCCGTGGACGATGAATCAAAGAACAATTTTCGAAAGGTTGGCAGCCACAGCTGAATCGATAAGAAGTCTTCAGGTTCCTTGGGACTTCTCGGGGCAGCAAAGTCTCCGAGCCATTCATCATAATTAATCATACTTAAGCCGCAATCTATCGCCGTGAGTTCTTAATTAGCAAAGTTCCCATTATATATTATTACACTTTCCTTGCGTGTTTTCCATACCGCAAATTAGTCTCGGACTTTTAAAATCATCCTCTCAATACCAAAATCTTAGTAGATAACTAAGTTTTACACTCTTTCAAAGGATTGTCAATGTCTGGAAAAATGAAAGTCCTCCGAACTTGGTGAAAGACAGAAATACAGCGGAGAACATGTCCTAAAATACCGGGAGCTGAACCTCATTCACGGAGTCCAGTTTATCCTCTTTGGACACGGCCTAATGCCATTGTCCAACTAATCCGTGACGTCATCCCTCGTCGCGCACTTTTTCATCCGCCTCCGCCTCCGTCTCTGCTTTTGCCTCGACTTCCACTTCCACTTCCACTTTCACCTCCACCTCCAACTCGAACTCCGTCGCAGACGCAACAAAGACGTACCGCCTCAGATGCCTCAGATCTCTGAAAGTACCCTTAGCTTCGTTGAGAACTAAAGGAAGTTCCAACAAGTCTGGCGTGCCTTTGCGCACGCATGTGTTATCGTTCCCACGTGTTTTCCATCGACCCGAGACTTAATCGTCGCGCGAAAAGCCCAGAACATGTCTACAGGCTTTCGTCTCTGTATAAGAAACAATAGAGAAACATCGACTAAAACCACCCCTTGACAAGCGCTAACGATATACGCTCGATAAATACTCACTTTGCAGAGCTAATGGCCCGAGCCAAACATGTTGAACGCAAAGCCTAGTCGCTGAATGCCTGCAAAGTACTGAAATACATTTATATGTAGAATAATCTACGCGACACACAGTTACTCTATAATCGATTTGGGTCTATCGTTGCTATTACAATCGCGGTATGTATTCTCTCAGAAATCATATCGTACCTCAATCATTACCTATATCATAGCTCATTATGAACTGTGATATGCGTTTTATATTTGGAATATGTACTACCTCTGACTGAAGTAGAGCGTTAGCATAAATGTAGATGATCAAGAGTTATTAATATGCTGAAGAAACAGTTTAAAGAAAAATGTTATACCTACGTGTTTCGAAGAATGAAACAGGCTTAGTATAGATTGCCTACGGACTTAGGAGGTGGAAAGTGACAAAATGCAAATAACGGAATTTCAATTTGGCTTGATTGTTGATAGTGTTATACCCTCCCGCAGGGCACCCTTCATCCTTTCATCTCTGGCCGCCGTTGAAAACACGCAATGGTACCTTTCCTAGATCGTAAACGCGAGACGCGTCACGAGCGATCGTAACTATGATGAATGCACGTAATTAATGTAAATGCTGCGTGTTTAATTGGTCATTAATATTAATCAGCTGTTAGTCCGAGAGCGCACTCAGATGCAAGTCCACAACAAGAAGCTCATAACGGGTGACCAAGGAACCAACTTTCCATACCTATATAGCATTCGCAAATCTCATAATCCCAACTACGTCGGTTCTACATTTCGTCATAAATTCACGAATTTCATTCTACGTATTGAATCTCCAGCGATAGTCACATATATCTGATCAAAGTTCTACTCATTTTTATAAAATCTTCATCAACCGGGATCAAAAGTTAAGCGCATGTCTATAGTTGTCCGTGTGATTTGATCACCTCGTTGTAGCGTCAAGTCGAGAACGAAGCTGCGGCATGGTATGAGTAGCGAGACGAAGAGCGAAAGCTATAGCTTTTGACACGCCCTAAACGCACCATTATTGGCTACCGCATGTCTGACTATTCAATAAAAATTCTTGATTAGTTTTTTTCTACGATCACCCAATACTCCGGCCAGTGGCCGGTTAAGTGAAATCCGTGAAGGAGGCGATCAGTCACGGATCGCTCGTTCGCTGGACCTTGATCACTGATGATCAGCGATGATCGCCCAATCTTTTGTTGTCGTAGCCGTAACCAATACGCAAGCACGTGTAGTCAATTCTTAGAAAAATCTTTACAGACTGATCACAATTATTATATACTTGGAAGTGATGCACGCGTTCCGGATCTTCATACAGTCATGGCCAAAATTATCTTACATTCTTCTCCATCATGACTGGTTTTTAAAAATTACCTCCCCGTATGAATAAATCCGAAGCATTTTGTCATACGATTATAAGCGACAGAAATATAAGAGAAAAAAAAGATCAGTCAACCATTTGCAGATATAAGTTATAGAATTCAGTAGAAAAGCGCATAGAAATATATTTTCAAACAATGATTGATAAATGAAACATTTTGGAAGTGTCTGTTGCTTCGGTTCTTGTTTCGGCCTGTGAAGTAAGCAATTCGCTTTAATACTTCTTATTTGGCTGACTGTGATTTATTAAATACGTGTACAAGTATAGGTATAATAGCGTGGGCTGGTTTGAACCACGGTATAAAAAAGAACATATTTAGGAAACGTGTTTAGGAGTCCTTGTTCCTGTAATAGTATACGATTAGGTCGCTTGGTTGCGTGACGCCAAAGTTCCTGTGTGTAAAAAAAATATTTCTTACGTATAGTAGGAGTAAAACTTTATCGCCACTATCTGATTAGTTTTTGGTATATTTACGCTGCTGCACTCGGGCATATTATCAAACTATGAGTACATGGCGCCACCCAATTTCCGTTAAAATACACTCCATTAATGGTTATCTATCTTCAGCCAGGTGTAATTCATGCTTAATTATTATTACAATGTATTCGATCGATATTCTATTTCAAACCTGTGAAAGATATCAACATATGAAAGCGTATTAATAGGCATTTTGGTCACCTGTTCACGCCGCAATTCGACCTTTCAATTTATACTTATTTGACATCAGCGTTACCGCGTGAAATGCACGTCCACCTGCACCTCACCCCGTAAACTACTGATTGCATGTGGCATCGTTTGAAGCCAGTTCTCAAACGTCCGCCTATAATGCGCGTGACATTTGAAAAAGCACGTGGCACTGCACTGGTAGGTATATCGGGTAAATTAGATTTTAACAAAGTCTCTGGTGAAAAAGCACGGAGAAAGAAGGTAGAAAAGAGGTAGAAAAAAAAAAAAAAGAAGAAACCGTAACTCACGGACAAACAATACTCGAAAATTGGACAAGGCGAAGGCGATCACGTTCACACCCAGTTCTGATACACCGATTGTATATACCTACCGGCCATGGCCATGGCAACGTCTTACAAAAAGAGATACTCGAAAAGTGAGAAAAAAGGAAATTCCCCACCTGATATGTAGAAGTCTAATAAACTTCGACTTTTTTTCCTGACACGAGTTTAACGACAGTAATTAAATAGTGACGTTTCTCACTTCCCGAAGTTTGGGATTGATCATCATTAATGGGTAATTTCTGTTTTAGATCGAGTCATGACTATGGTCAGTCTTTCTCTGTATAAACAAGCTCGATTCTTGACTTCGTGCTTATCCATTATGCAGGTCAAAGTTGAATATCTATTAAAACAAAGCTAGGTCAAAGGGTAGGCTGCTGCATGTTATAGAAACGTGCAGCTTATATACTTAGCGGAGGCTCATTGGTTCCCAGGATAATTTGAAGACCGCTTTCGTCATTTATTGTAATTTCCTGGAAGAGGGAATATTAATCGGCAAAGGATTCGTCCGTCAAAGTAGCCCGGTATCCCTCTGCCTTCGCTTCAATTCTAGCTACCAGTCAATTAACGTGTTTGTGGTCAGTTAATGCGAGCTACCCTGTTCTACCCCCTTCCGCGGTGGGACAGACCACCGGTATCCAACCCACTCGCCAAACTTGGACTTCCGGTCAATGGCTTTTCCGCGGGATGACGTAGACCAACCCTACCTCTAACTATACGCAATTTTCACGCTATCTCGGCGCTATGTAGGTACCACAGTCGATGCCACCTCGACGTGCCAATTAGGTCAACATGGTTTATACAGAGGGTTGATGGCATAGGGCATAAGGGGTGAAAAGGTTTAGGGGTTATCACTAAACCAAACCATTCATTCGGTACGCATTACTTCCGGAACCGTGGCACGTCAACCACAGACCACAATTTTCTTAATTCTAGCCTCTGCGAAGGGTATAACAAAACAGGAGCATGATTTAACAGACATTTTTACATCCCTATAATTCGATGAGTCTTTTCACCCATTGAACCTCCGGTACAAATTGCCCTATCACAACAAATCGTAGAATTCTGGTTTTCGAAAATTGACGAATACCTTCTATCCTGGAGATTTATATAATATACATATATATTTCTGAATGTATTGTGCTCGTCGTACCACGACATACAGATATTGTTTCTGATGGTCCAGGTCGGTGTCCGTGGTCCGTTGTGTTCGCAAGATCGCAGGACGCCTAGTATATACGCTCCATTGTTCCTTACGGTGTAAGAATTTGTGTGACAACCGACGTAGAAATGCCGACGCACGTGGTCCATTGTTATTGAGCGTATAATTATCAAGCATTCACGGTGTTAACTAACCATTCGAGTTCCGCCTCTTGGTATGCATGGATTATCGGTGTACCCACCAAAGGGACCCGCGTTAAGAATAGCCATCAAACGCGAGGCGGCATCTTAACGATCGAAAGACAGCGGCGAGATCGATAAGTGAGAAGGTCTGCTTGAAGAATTCTTTACAAACTTTGATACTACGTACCGATTTTTGTCGGGATTTTTTTTTTTTTTTTCATCATTGATTCATGTTTTTCGTTTTCGCTTTTTTTTTTCAATTATCATTTCTTATCACAGCTGCGTATTGCGATTGAATAAGTATAACAGAACGAATGTTCTGTTCGGTAAATTTTCTTTTCGACCTCTGAACGGCAGGTGAACATATTTCGCAATTGAATTAAGACGCTGGTTCGAAGGGCGGATAAATAGAAGCCAAGGCTGTCGACGATAATTTCCAAAACAATCAATCCCTAAACACGCTAGGCTGTATAACCCGGTTGGGCCGGGTCTGCAAACCTCAACCGTGGCGCGCGCCTGCTTACATTTAACCGTTAACCGTGCAGTTCCGGTAGCAAGTCCGAAGCTACCCTGAATTTCATCGTTTTCCCGTCCGACACAAAACCCCCGCCACGCCCCGCCGAACTCTCGCTCCCTTTCATTATCGTAACACGCAAAGGTCGGCGCAGTGCGGTAGCCCACGATAGCCCCCAGATGGGTTATCTGTCAGCTATCTCCCGCTGAACCTTACCGGGCAAAGGAACCCCGGTAGTATCGGTAGCATCGGTATAGTATCGCTGTTTCTTAGCCCCTGCCGTATCTCTTCGTTTCCTATTTTGACACACGTTGCAAAGGTGTCGGGATCTCGAGGATTCGAAAATTACTTGGTAAACTAACAATCAAGGCGATCTAATCAGTCGAAATTTTATCATCAGATCTGTTACACGAGTACCTACAAATACTTTCGTTCATGATCTATTTTCCATTCCTTTGAGATTTCGGATTCCTACAACAACAACAACAACAAGAAAAAAAAGGGATACCCGGGAAAAAAAGTTCCATGTATGGTCATGTATGATCATGTATAAAAGTATATATGATCATATATGATAGGACATGCTCATACTCGATCATATCTGTTCGTATATGAATTTTGACCTGACATGATCATGTCTAATCACGTGCGTCATATATGATCATACACGGCCATATATGATGTTACGAGCTCATACATGATCATGTGCGGTCATTTCAGTTAGTAACCTGGCTGTAATAATCAGACTTATACATGCCCATATGTACTCATACATGTCCATGTATGACCATGTATGGTTATAAACGATCATAAATGAGCATATACACTCGTATCTGACCATACTAATAATTGCCCAATCTGAACTATACATGACAAACTATGATCATATATGATCGTATATGATCATGTATGATTGTATATGCCCATATATTGTCGTGTATATGATGCAATGAAGCCTTCAAATAGAATTATCGAACTCACGGAAATACGATTCAAATATTCTAGGTCTTCGAATTTCCTCTCTGCGTTTCACAGTACTGAGATTGTCACCAATTATAACACATAAAAACTATCCATCGTATGCCTGTGTGTTCAACAATAATGACTATACAATTTCCGATCAAGACCATGCAAAAATATCGTCGATTGATATGCTGTTATTGTTTTGATTTCATCAAAGTAACTCACAAAATTGGGGTGGTCGGTTTGACGTGAAACGCTCCATATAGGGTGGTCCTTAAATGGGGTAAAAAAAAAAATCATATTGGATCCCCCCAAATCAGCTCCAAATAATTTAAAAAAAATTCCCTAATTTTTCCAGATTTTTATTTTGTTCCCCTAGTCTCCCTATTCGAGAAGGAATTTTCAAATGATTCAAAAACATGCTTATTCACTATATTTCATACTAAATTTTCTTTCATGGTTAATCGTGGGCCAAAAATTCATATTCTTGATTATTCAGTGAGATTCATCTTTTTTTCAGTAAAAAATAAAAGAATCACAAATGGGGTATCCCATGAGAATCCTGTGCTTTATTATTATTATTATCATTTTATTCAACATAACAAATGATCAAATTAGGCAAAAATTCAATTATTCAATAATTGCATAACCCACATGTCAGCACTACGTAACATCAAACTCGATGACATGCAAAAACTGCCGTGATTTTTTTGCCTAATTTGAAGAAGTGTCGTTCCTACAAAGTCACATTACTTTTACTTTTAAATGCTCATTTAGCTTATATAATGTGCTCAGATATATTCACAAATGCTCAGACATGTTCGGATATGCTCAGATATGTTCGGATATGTTCAGACATGCTCATATATGATCTCACATGCCCATACATCTTCATGTCATCTTTGATATGCTCATATATGCTTCCACATGCTCATATATGCTCCTACATGCTCATGTATCTTCAGATCAGGTCAAATTTCATACCTGATCATGTATGGTAGTTCATATATGGCCATATCTGATCATGTATGGAACTTTTTTTCCCGGGTAATTTTGAGTGAGAATCGTTCCTTTTTCCGAAAATTAAAAATATTTATAACCATTGCCACGATCGAGGAGAAATTATTTTTACATTCGATTGCCCCCACACACCACGTGCGATCCGAGTAATATATCTTTCTCGCATACACCTATATATCCACTCGCCACTCGGTGGGATTCAGATCTGGGTAATGTACTACGCGTAGTTACCACTCGGTCGTCTCGCATTAACACGAGCGGTGTGATTCACGTGTGCATTTACATTTTAATTGCATTTTGTTTCGTGGCTGTACGCTAATTTTATCGACACAACGACGACTCGGGCCTTGACTGCTGACTATGCATATAACGTGATAATTTTCATGTCGAATGCCAGGTGATTATTATGTATTACATTTTCACGCAGGCATTAATCCTTTTCACAAGATTTTTTCACTTTCGTGTCTTCAACAGTTTCTTTTTTATCCTCACAGTCTAGCTGTCGATGAGAAATCTACGCGCAATTTTAACTAGTTGATAATAATAATAGGAAAAATTGGGGTGACAATTAACTGAGAAGTATCTACCTCTTTAAATTGCATTAAAATATTATTATATTCGGTATACACGTAATTTATATACAGCGGGAACGAGTGCAGCAGTTAAATTGTTGGGGATGAAAACTATAAATGGTTGAATATCTAATTAAATCACGAGTACCCGCCCATGCAAGTATATATTTATAAATAACGAATTGATCGTAATCCAGATTTTGTCGAGCCATCGATATTTATTTATGCTACAATCCCATATAATTAAAGGACATAATCCACCACGATGAAAATGAATTGTACAGTGCGGGGGGATAGAGATATTCGTGAATTTCAATTTCACCGCATTAAACTGAACGTTGAATGGCTTTGCGAGTAAAGAGCTTTCATGGTAAACAAAACATGAACAGAATGGAACCGTGGTCGTCGAGTACCAGCAGGTAAAAACAAAAAAATCAAAAAACCAAATATATATATATATATATTTATTCAACATCGTAATGTTCATAGCGTGGGCTGCGAGGCGTGTCACGCGCGGACCCACGACTGACCGCGTATAAACAGCGGCGTTTGTTTGCATACAATTAAGCCAGAGCTTGGAACTTGAAAGGGTGGAATCGTTTTTAGACTTTACAAAGTTTTGACCTTGACCTGAAACAGAGAAAAAAATTAAAAAAAATGAGAAAATAAAAAAAAATTGTCCTTGTCGAAAGAATGGTTCAACGAGAACTTCGGGAACTTTGGTTGAAAATTTCATTTTAATTGCAAGGCAGTGTGCATGAGAAAATTTGAGTACATTCAAAGATATTTCGTCTGAACCAACGATCACGGTTTTGTGTATAGGTATGAGAGCCTGAGTAAAGGGCGAGCTCGAAACGTTAGCATAATGGACTCTTCGATACGCTTGATCCGTTCGAGGTAACGAAACTTCGATCAGGCCTCCGCTACGCTCCTTCCTCAATTTTTGTCGATGGAACGGCGCGGTAGGCTTCTGGGACTCCTGATGTGCGGGGCGCCCAAAGGCTTCTTTAATAAGAGACTTCACCAACATGTGGTTCCCGGCTGACGTAATGATCCCAACGATATGGAAATCTAGCGTAATAACCTCATTAAAGCCCCCTGGGCGATTCCTTATGATCCCAAGAACCGCAAGAGGGCCAGTGAGAGCATCGGTGGGACAAGTATAATATAAGAATCCAGGGGGTGATGGCTGAATGCCCACTGCTATATACGACAGATGGAACGTGTGCTTATGCAAATCGGACGTCTTTCAGAAAAGTGGAGAGTTATGCGACTTTAATTTAACCGTAACTTCTACTTTCATAGCGGTCTGCAGCGGGCGGAGTTAAACGGACATAATTTGGAAGCGGTTGAATAATTCACATAAAATGTACCCCATCGCGTGTTAGAGTTCCCTCTAATTGAACGTCGTGTATTAAGTGGAAGTTCAACCCTAAACGAGTAAGACTCAGAATCAGTTGGATGAGGAAAAAGAAGCGAGGTATAAGTACAGACCTACCTACTTCTTTCCCTTTGGCAGCTAGGCAAAGAGCGATCACGTAAGATGAAAGCAAGTCGAAAGAGAGCCAGTTTTTCTTTTGGGGTCCGTTTCTTTTTTTTTCCACGTGAAAGACCGCTGACGAGGGTATAATTGAAAAGGTAAATTTTTCACGATGTCTCTTCAACTGCCGAAGCCAAAACCAATTTATACCAACGGGCCGCAAGGCCCACCAAAGTCTCTCAATCTTTGACCGCGGGTTTCTGGGTTACAAATAGTTCCGGTCCGTAATGTAGGCGCCCACTACACCGAGTTAAGTTAAGGTTTGTGCCAAGCAGGTGGAAGAACGCGTCTACCCTGCCCGCCTGTCTGCCTGCTAGTAACAAGATGGCGTCAGATGGATGCCCCCATTAATTAGTAGCTATCTTGCACCGTTCTCAGCTATCATTCACTCGCTCGCTCACTCACCCACTCCTGGAACCTCGCGCTTACTTACTCTTGCTAATCCATTGTTTCGCGTATTAAATTAACTGATAACGGCAGGAGCTCTTAAGCGACTCGGTATCATTAGCCATATAGTCCAAAATCTCGATCTCTGAATCGCATTATGGAAAGGACGAGATATTAGAATTTCGTGACCAGTGTGTGACTATGCAGAGCACGAATCGTAATGTTCAGTCGGACACAGAAACTCAATAAAACTTCATCTTATTTCAAAACATAAATCTTTTAGGAATATTATTAACTTCGTAATCACAAAACTGACCGCGTTTCGTCCACTGGTTTAATTACCATCCTCATCGATCGAGATTGGCAAGAGTTACGACCCTACCGGGCACCTAGATCAGGTGAGTGTTGGTCTGCAAGGCGTGTCGGGTACCGAGGTGCGAGTTACGCCTCGTATCCCACGCTATCAACCCCTATCCACGGGGTGCCGTTTCTCGTATCACGTGCTCCTGCCTGCGCAAGCGATAATATGCTAATAGGACCGGACCGCACGCCGTGTCCAAGGAAATCTTCGCGTTTCCTATCATTTGTTAAGAATTTTATTCTCAGCTGAGTATATTTAACGAATCGTAAAAACAGTTCGAAGAAAATATGGGCATGTTCGCTTTCGGTAAAATATACGAATTAGTTAAGAATGAAACAGATGAATGCGCAGTCTTTTCATGAAACTTTGATTTTTCATAGGATCAAACGGAGGATGTCTTGTTTTGTAAGGCAATATCAACAAAAAATTGTCAGTCTTGAGGTATAGCTAATATCGATACATGATCAATTTAATGCCTCGACTCGCTAACTTTTCAATCTTTTATATATGCTGTACGCGGAGGTGTAAATTTCATCCCATATAAATTGATTTATTTCATCCGGCTACTGTGAGCTTTATGACAAACAAAGTTTTGTCGAACGATAAATGCCACATAAATCTATTATTTGTCATTCCGAGGAACAAAACATGTTTTCGTAAAAAGTGCCTTATTTTTCTCGAAGAAGTTTGCGAATCCACAAAATAAGCCTCTAAACGCTGTTGACTTACGCAAACCTACCCCTAAAGCTCGTAGTGATATAAATCTGACTCTGTTTGTCATCACGGGCAACGGGCGAAGGAACGGCAGAACGTTACCGTATACCTATTCTTTAGCTCTCTGCGGACGATTTTGCAGACATCAGTTTTGGGCTTCACTTATCTATGTCAACATTTTATACTCATACGAATGCAGCTGAACTTCTCGGCGCGCGAATAATTCACTATCTGCTCGCGTTTTAGTTAAAAAAAAAAGGCAAAAAAGACATTCCCTGATCAATCAAAGTGATTGTTTAGCAATTTTTTATTCTCTATCAAACGCGTAGCCCACAAAAATCTGTTCGATAAATGCCAGCTGGATACGTAACTATTTTCCCATGATGCTCTTTCCAGGAAATGACATCTCGTGTGTCAGCTAGTTTTATTTAAATGGGTGTAGTATATACGGAAAAATTCCGGTGGCATGATAACAGAAATATATAGGTGAGTATTTCATCGGCAAACATGTTTACCCGGAGGCACGCAGATTTATATATGGGACAGATTTGTATTCATTTATTAAACGATCAATCCTCCGCTTACATTCACGGAGATCTAAGCTGAGTATGTTACGCGAGGGAGGGCTGGATTTGATTAGGTACCAAACCGGGCTTGGTTGGTTGACGAAATATTGCCCCGAGAGTAAAATCCACTAAACCAGGAAATTGGTGAATACATTGAATAAATGTTACGACATTAGTGCAGATAACACCTTGAAAGAAGTGAAAATGAATTTAAAATTCATTTTACACGAGAATCCCGGACGCGATGATCCTTTTTTATATAAAAAATACTGCTAATGGGTTACGTCGTTTAAAATTTCGTTAGTTACAAATATTTCCTTCGTCACGGAGACTCCCGAGGTTTTAGACACAAGTTTTTCTTACCGCACGTATAAGAACTCACTGTTGAAAAGGGCAGCAGCCCAGGGCATGCGGCTTTAGTAGTAAGAAGACAGATTCTTGCGCCGCTAAGCGGTAAGCGAATACAACGGGAAATTAATTTCACTTACGCGAGTAAAATGGGAACACGCGGGACAACGAACAACTAAACACATAAAAAGTTGCTAATTCGTTTGGAGCGCCAGCTATTTCACTTGATTATTCTACTTGAGCTTTTATAAAGTTGCTCTACTGTGCCCCTGCCCACCCCTTTGTGGAGTCGTTCTTTACCCCACCATAACTCCGCAAGCACGCAGCCTTCAAGTTTATATTGGCTTAATTGGTTTTAAAGGTGAAACTTTAGTTTTCCACTTTTTATCCAAAGATTCCTTATACTATCGCTGTACTTCTCGAATACGTATAACCATACAAATATGAACTGCACCGAGTAAGAATAGTTGAATATACACCCATATATAGATATAAAGACCTTTGTTGTAGCACAATCTTCGTAATTTTCAGCAAAATCACAATAAAAGCTAGTCTCGTTTTATCGATGAAAGAATTGACGAGAAAACTCACTGTGAGAATACCGTGCGGATAACGAAGGACTCGCAATAATTTCATCATCCGATTATTATTCGTCATCAGGGCAGGAATCTTAGATTCTTCATGTACTGATGAGTACTAGAGAAGAGTTAAGGCCCGTCCCTAAGTCGCCCACCTCTTTTTGGTTGAAATGTGTTACATTTCGATTATTATCTGAGCCCAGGCGTCGAAAACGCAAAAAACAAAATGCACAGCACCAATTAAAATTCAGTTCCGAACACATACGTCCAAAAACATGTTCGTTTCATGCGAAAATATAGTCTACAGATTGTTTCTACGTAATTCGAATGTCAACTTCCTCGGCGAATTACGGAATTGAATTTGAAGTGGCGCTGTGCATTTTGTTCTTGCGTTTTCGACGCCTGGGCTCGGAAAATAATCGAAATGTGACGAAGGCGGGCAACTGGGGATGGGCCTTGAGTGTCTTTTAAAGTCTATAAACTCTAAAGAGCATTTGAGCTTACGAATGTAGATACATTCGATATGAGCTTCATAGAATATTATCTATAACCTCAGAATTATACAGCACTATAAGATGCCGCTAGAGAACGAGGAGTTTATCACTAGGCGATGGTATAAGAGCGACACTACAGAAACTGCGACTATGTGGAAACCGTCTAGTCGACGTGATAAGACAGAATTGAATTAGGCAGTACGTATACCTACGAGGGGTGCGTTCTATGCGATATTTCATAATTTGCTTTGAGAGAACTGGAGCGATGTATACATACACTGCTCGTGTACATCCAGCCCTCATCCACGAGAAATAATACGTATATAGGTAGACGAACTTGTTTAACGTTGAAACTTCTATAGGTACCTACAGACATATAAATATGATGGGAGAGTCACGTGCCTTTGAAGGTTTTCGACAAAAAACGATAGCACCGAAATGTTGCGGTGCTCTACAAACTTCCTAAATGATCTTGCCGTTCACCCTAGCTACTCGATTGGCCAAAGCACTTACTGTTAAATAACAAATTAGCATCAGGGTATACCCTTACACAATACCTACCCGACTACCTGATACGTCGTTACTTACGTTAGGGGAAAGAATTCGTAAATGAAATCCCAACGATATCCCTTTGTAACGTGACTGAACACCAAACTCTCGAGGGTTGACCCGCGCAGTATTCTGGCTTATTGCCAGAGAAAAACTTTCAAAACTATAACTGACAGTATTTACGTGAGTCGTAACTTAGTTACCTATATGCGAACACTGCCATATCGTATAAAACGCACACGAGAAGAAGTGTGTTGCGAAAGTCGAACAAGGAGCTTGGTAACATATTGGAAAAATATCTACTCGAAATGGAAGAAAAATTTTTTCAAAACCATTGGGGCTTGAATTTAAAGAGAAATTCTGATATAAAGGTCAGCTCACTCAGACTGTCCTTTATGTCGTACTGAGTACAAAGAAATACCTGAATTCCGTTACTTCAAGTATTATTCATGGAATTTTTCTACAAGAACTGGTGTTGAATTTCGCCAGTGACTCACCGAAGGTATCGTGCTACATACGCAATTCATATATATTTCTTTTTTCTTCTAGATTCGACGTCCCAATATCAGTCACAAAAGATCTGCCATATACATGAGAACTTGATTTTTCGTTTTTAACTCCTGTACCCCGAATTTTCCCCGAATTTCTATTGTAATCCAAGATTTGGAACAGCCTCTATACACATTACACACGCAAACATACAGATACGGGAAACATCGAGTTAGGAACTGATAGGCTAACGATAGGTCCCATTGTACGGATGTACATTACCGAGGCTAGGTTCGTACATACCTTGCGGTATACATACCATACCTATCTACCCTATTCTGCAGCCTTCTCATCGATCGACAATTCAAACGTAGGTATCCACACACGTTCGCGTACGCGGTGAGAGGGGTTGAAGCATGAGGACCGTCATACATACGTCGATTGTATGCAGAAGTTCACTCGAGGACTACTTGCCGGTTCCGTGTCATCGGATAACGTACCACGACCCAAGTACAGCTCTTGCATACTCGCGGATTTATTACTTATTGAAACACTTGCGGAGACCCTAGGGCGCTGTCTACTATGGAACAAGATTACCTCGGTACTCGGTTTCCTCGTGCTATATACTAGAGGTATAACGTAGAATGACAAGTTCTCAAAAGGTCCGGAGAGATGCCCAGAGTTGCGGTAACCAACCGGTCTACTGCCAGCTACATGCACAATCTGACGTTTCCGAATTCACTGTATCCCGGTGCGCAAAACCTAGAAATCGATATTTCCGTTAAAACATGACGAATCCATTCATTCTTGCGAACGTATACATCACCAGTTATGGATGTTATTATGCGCAAGATCTTCAATCATCTCTACAAGGTATTTAACATAAGGTTAGGCAATACGTCTTCTAGTTCAATGCTTGACGAAATTTGGAAGAGGTCACTTAATCGTTATCGAGGTGACGTCCAACGTCAGAATTTTGGACCAGCTCGCTATGCCAGACTCGGGTCGAACTGACAGTTAACAAACGTGACCACGGTACAATAATTGGACGCATGCATTTAACAAGGTAAGCTGTCAATCTAACTATAGAATTTAACAATCGTATAGATACGGGTGACATCACCGCCATAGCGTGTCTACCGCCAATGTGCCACGTGTGGTTAGGCACGACGATAAACCGCTGGGAAGACCTTTAACGAATGCATATTACATCTTGGATATTCGATAAATTTCATATCAGACAATATTCGCATTCATATTTCCATAAATGACGAGCGAAAACGGATTCGGTTTAGGGACGAATTTCGGAAGTCTTAACCGTACCCTAAGCTTTTCCTCTGATGAAGTTCATTTTTGATGTTCACAGTCTCTGGTTTCAGTCCACGTTCCCAAGTAGGAAGGTATGATACGAACACTGGCCACACCAATGGGTCCAGCTCGTTACTTTGCTCTAATTAATTAAATGCACGTCTCTTCTGCAGCATGCAGCATGGTAGACATATAATTAAACTTTGTGAGTCAAAAGTGCGACATTCTGACGAAGTTATAACTACGGCCATGATGTACGTATGTTGCATGATAAACAATACCAGGCACTGTATTGTTAAGGTATGACTATCCCACATTGAGCTGATTCAATTCGCAAAAGTTTAATCAGAGGAGGAAAGTTTTATCCTTATTTTGACGAAACGGTATAAATTTATTGACTCGTAAGGTGAGAGTCTTCTCTTCGCAGATGTACCTATGTATACCGCATCTACCAAATCATGTCTCGCGCAACCAACCACCAAGTTTAATTTGCCAGGGATAGTGGGATCCGTGGATGTGATGCATATTTATAAAATTAATTAATATAGGCTGAAGAATATTCATGAAAATCCTTGCGAATCTCGGAGTTTCAGCAAAAGAAAAAAGAAAAGAAAAGAACGAAAAAAATGGAAGAGAAATAAACGTGATCTACGACGTTCCTTGGCCAATATAACTTTAACTCTTCTTCACTAGCATGTCTCTGTATCTACCGCCCTGCATCCACTTATTCCCCTCTGTGTCCCCCTACACCCGAGAAGTCCTGTCGCCACTGTATATTAAAATATTTAAATAAAGTGAAATACACCGTAAATGTATCATTCCGTCGTCCAATATTGTTCAAAGATCTTTCTGCTGTTCCATTAAACTTTGTGCTGCCTTTTTATGAGTTCGAATTGCACTGAGGGTAGAGAGTGAAAGCGAGAAGTTAAAGGCAAAAGAAGCAGAGGGATAGAGCGAGGCGGGAAAATGCCAGTAATTTTGCTGTGTGTCTTTTTTAATGCAGATTCCCTCGGAATAGAATGAGAAGTATTATATGCCATCCTATACCGGCCTTATAAAAGATCTTTATGGATAGCATGGTTATTTTAATAAATATATTTCCTCTGAAATGAGAAAAATATTTTTCAGATTCAACATTCGCCAGAGTTATTGAATTTTTATCGCAATTATCATTAATATTATTATTTATTCGATTGTTATTATCCGTTTCGTATTTATCTCGAGAAGCCAAGCTATTTACGGCGCCAAAGGTAACGAAAGCCCGACTTTTCTAGGGTAGGAAGAAGGAGGAAGGAAGGGAGATGAAAGTGCTTCAACCCAGAGGATAACCACTCTCTTTTCATTGTGCCTTGCTTTGGAAGGGCTAATCTTCTGAAGCCTTTCAGCAAAAGTAGTAACAAACTGCCGAGTGTCAAGGCCCTCGGCTCCAAGAAGCGAACACCTTTCCCAGTTTTGAACAATTTATTATTTTCATTATAATTGTATCTACTTCCTTTGTAAATCCCCTACTCTTTAAGAAGCTATGAACATTAATGATAAGATTAAAATGTCCCTCGGTGTCAAGAAAATTAGTTTTTACTTTCTAATTATTCTCGTGATATATATTTAATGAAAATTGAAATAAAGGACACATTATAATGCAACGAAAGAATTGTATTTAATGTTATTTTCACGCTTGAGGAGTATACCTGATTTTTTAATTACTGCATACCTACCGTGTTTCACGTTTTTCATTTTATTACCACCTAGAAATGAAATTTCTGACCTACTTCCAGGCTCCACGACTGTAGGATTTAAATTAACGCGCTCTTGAAAATATGACGTATGGCGTATAAGGGACGGCAACACGTTTATCAAATAACGTTTTCCAACTAATGACACTCTGGGATTAACAGCTCGCGAATATTTGAATACTTTGCCAACGTTGAATGGCGCATACACACTAAAGAGCTTAATCGAAGAACGCGTTAAGAGTTTACGATAGCAGTAGCAATTAATATCGTAATTAACAGGGCGTGATCGAATATAGCGTCTTTAATTAGTTACTAAAATGCAAACGGAATTATCGCTCGATTTTGCAGGGTCTCCTTTATCCTGAATAAAGAATTAAATAGCGAGCGACAGTTCACTGATTTTAAATTCAAACGAAAAAGGAACTAACTTATTAAAAGATACATGTTTTTGCAATAAAATCTTCCGCTTTTGATTCAAGGGAAACTCAACATTATACTCTTTTACCAGTAGCTCGCTTTGGTCAGTAACAAATCTGCAAAGATTGAAAAGTTCTCCATAAACTTCCTGGAAAAAGATACTTCCAGCGAGTATTCGTATAAAAGGAAATACGATGCTCAGACGCATCGGGAGATATCGACTTCCGGGAATTCATTCATTATGATAGTAAACTGATATGTATATCTTTCAATTTTCCATAAACTTTGTATAGTCGCGAATGAGCGTACCTTTTTCATCGCTCTCTATAAACATCAAATTTTCAATGAACTCCCGTAAAGATCGTCGTAATTGATTATTTTATTACATCCAATTTGGAAATTTCATCGTAGTTCGAAGCCAAGGAATTTCATAAACTTATGTTCCATTTGTTGGAGTATACGTGTTGCATTTTGTAGTATCATCGCGTGCCCCAGTCAATAACGCCATTGTGACAAGTGACCTCGTTTAGTCGTGTGCAATAATAATTCCTTGGTTTGTAAACTATTGAAAAGGAGCTGATATAGGCATTGCAACATAGGTGCATTGAATTCAGCATGGTTTCGCGTTCTAAAGCTAGTGGTAAATATCTCCTGCCAATCAGAACAGGATGAACAAATATAATTCGCATAGGAAGCCACACTGCATAGTTCAATCGAATCGCAAAGTGGATGGCTCTATTATACGATTTTATCTTTATATGCCCCATTTCCTGTAAACGTTGCAAATGTTTTTTTGCAACTCGGAGCATGCGACGAATGATATATGGTTTGTTATATGAAAAGTGTGAATAGCTAAATAAACAATTGCATAGCATGCGAAAAATACATTTTCATACATTTCTGCATATAATATATTTACGTATATTTCATTAGATATTTCTCATGCTTGTGATCTATATATATTACATTTTATGACAATCGGATGTATGCATTAGTTATAGATGCATGGGCTATATAAGGCAATAACAATTATCCCATTAGCTTTATAATTCGTTAATCCGATAATTATTATTTCAAAGCCACGCGGAGCTTCTATTGTTTGATATATTGTACGAAGTATACATATACATATTATATACATTACGCGAAATATGTCATGGTATGATGTCGTATATTCATATCACCGTTACAAACGGTGATGAGACAATGAATTTCCAACGTGAAAGCATCAATCAACGTCCGATCCAACGTATCAGGCTCAAACATCTTTGAAAGTTCACCCCTCTGAAATTGGAGACCGCGAAATCACGCAAAAATTGAAAAATGATTGACTACCATTGCAGATCCACTTGAACCAAAGTTATGATTTTTACTGGGGCTTGAAATTCGTCATTTCAATATAATCCTCAACACAAGTATCGAGCTATACGTGAATCCGCATGCGCGTTCGAGTATATAATATGTAATATATCTATAGCCATCCCATTATATCGATACCTATAGTACAGCGAACTATCAAGAAACTATCGAAAAACTCACAAAAAAGAGACGCAGTTCTTTTCGATATAATGATAAAAGATAATAACATTCTATAATAAGGTAAAATCAGAAAATCGAATGTGAGTGACCGATGTGACGTAAAACACTGGATATTAAAGCATATGTGTGCAGAACACAAACATATAACTGATTATAATGAAATTTGAAGCAAACAAGCAATATTTTGTTATGCGAACAATATCATAAAATCATTTCATAGCAAAATAACTCCCTGATTTCCTCTTTCCTTCCACTTTCATGTTTACACCTTGTACACGACAAACTCAAAATTGCATTCGCACCGTTTACATGCAATTGCTATTCAAACGGTACTCACCAAGAACATAGTCAGACTGGCTGCAGGGAGTTGGGACAACTGAAGCAAACACTCTGCCCTGCAGACTACCAGTATTTACGATTAGTTTCTAGAATGTAATTAATATAAGCTGAGCAGAATTCACACAACCACACGTCATTCGAACACTTCATTACAACATCTGATAAACTTCATCAAATTATCAATTCCATAATTTAGAGCGAAGCTAATTATCCTACAATCTCGACATAAGACTACGTATTGTATACAGATATGTGAGCACTCTAATCCCGTCAAATTATTCAATGCTTGTGACATTAGTAACCTGATTCAACAACTTTGTTCTACGAAACATTACGATATGAGTTTCAGTCAATGTCGAAATTGGACGATAATCTAATTCTTTCTCATACACTTAAACCTGGAAATATTTTTCAACTATGAACCCGAGGAGGTCAATCCTGTATATTTTCAGCATCTAACGTAATATATGCATGCTATCACCTTGCTCTTTACGAAATTAGTAGTGATTTTTCGTCAGTAGAGAGATGAGAAAAGTTATACTTAGAAAAAATTGATTAATTTTCAACAATTTTGTCAATATTCGAAAACGTAAAGCACATAAGCCTCGGTGCGCCCAGTCAGGGCCTAATACTGAAGTGCAAGGAATGATGTTATTTCGAATGAATAAAATTTTATTTTGTAATATAAATTTATAAATAATTCTATGAATAATAACTGCAGATAAAATAACCGCCAGTTCAGTGAAAATAATATGCAACGTAAAATTAAAGGCTATCTCATCACGTCCACCTGAATGAATTCCAAACGAATGCGCAGCAGCATGGTAAGGTTGAATTTCTCAACTACCTCCCCTGACAAATTATCTCTTAAGTACTTAAGTAGTTTGCTCCCTGCAGTAAAACAAGAAGCAACATCCTAAGTTTCAACAAGTTTGTACTCACTGCCGTTGCTCGAGTTGCCCGAGGTGAAAGAGGCGCAGTTCGATGCTGCATCCTTAAAGTAGATTTATGCCCGCTGTATATGGCCGCATATCTGTATGTATATGAGTTTATATCTATGAATATCTGGTATATATGCATACGCAGATCGCGTATCATACTTATATAGTATACATGGCCGTGTGCGACTTCGAAGCAAACCGATTTCCAGCCGCACTTATGCGGAGAGGTTGAACAATGCGATCCAGTTGCGAAGAGAATCTAGATCAAGAAATATTTTTCCTTCTTTTATCTCTCGAGATATAGAAGCTCCGAGCTTTCTCGAATCTTTCAATATATTAAGGGCACAAAAACACTTAATACGATAAAATTGTGTTCCAGAATCATTTGTATGCAGATTCTAAAAGCTAATTGACTCACGATGATGAATTATCTTCATAAAAAGTGAAGATCGATCAGTCCTTGGTTATATTTCAAAAATCAATAACACCATTCGCGAGTCAATTATCCACGGATTTTTTAACTCTTGATTGATACACGGTTTACTTTTTGTATGCAACGTATACTAGGTATACATATATATATTATATACCTATACATCATAAATCTGCCCGGACCACGCACGCCACGAACGATAACAGACTATATTATACCAGCTCCTAGGTACACGCGCTAGACGGAATTGCTCGCGATGGAATTGAGTAATAAATCGTCAAAGTATCTACCCGTATATAGCAAGAGAATTCGCGCTTCGCTAAAACATCTCTGCCTTTTCGTTGCCGCGTATGAAGATTCCACGGTAGAAGGGTCGCGATATACTCTCAAAACTTACATCTACTAAAAGGCATGTTTGAACCACGCGTGACAGTCATATGGCAGCTCATGCCACTCGGAAATTATTGTTTATCGTCTTTCGAGTTCCTGATCCTTAATGGCTATACTTTCGGCAATCATGAAATTCCCAACATATATCATCGTGCGGACGAGTGATTGGTTTGATGTTGCCTGCAGAAAGGGCAAAATACTCAAATTTTGAGAGTGCTCAACGCGTGGATATAATCAAGTAGCAATAAGCGGCATTATTCTATTTTAATGGCAACGAAAACAACGACGGAGAATTTCTCACATATACGTGTGTAGGTGGAGGCCAGTAACTCAAGGTTTGCCGACCATAAAACACATAATCGCTGCGAGAGCTGTTGCTATGAGGTCGCACAGGCCGTTCACGGGGAGCTCGGGGACCATTTCGCAGATATACGAGGACCTCTGGCTCTCGACTTCTTTGCCCGATCGCCCAGACCCGCCTCACGTCCAGGAGCACCCTAATACTGTTTCCTTTTTTTTTCTTCCAGGAAAGGCTTGGAAGAGACTTTGCTCGGGGGTCTAGTCGAGTGCTTGAATTGTAAAGGTGAAAACGAGCCCATGGGGCAGAGGACAGCAAACAAATCCCAAGCGAGATTCGTTGATTTCATTTGCGAAATGCGACATAGGACTGTATATTTCGCACGTTTCAGAACGTCGAGTCGCTAGCCTCAAATTGACCAGACTACATGGAACCAGGAAATAAAATCAGGTTAAAGGGTTCTGACGCATCGCGTCGTCTATGTGCGGCGGTGAATTGCGGACTGAGTAGATAGCAAGTTGGGTCGAATCAATTTATATAAATTCATGGGACAAAGTCGATGGGGATGAATGGCTAGAGTAGTTTGAAAAAAAATCGGGCTAAAAAAATTCTGGAATCAGCAGAAGGGGTGATTTTTTCTTTTTGCAAATATCTTTTTAAATGTACCGCAGTAATCCAAGTGCGCCCGGCATCACCCGTCCATGTTGATGGTAGGAAATGAAAGAAGCGGATTCCGCAGAGAGGGAAGGCCAGGGAATTATTTATCGTCCAAATCCCAGCCCCGTGCACCATTTTGCGAAATCCATATTTCTTTGGAATAAAACTGCGCTGCGAATTGCTCCCTCAGGGGGCGACGCTCGCGTACGTCTCTATATCATGCTGTATATTGGTACAGAGTTTTTAAAATTGTGTAACTGTCCAACTCGGTGATGCTGGTCAAAGCTGTAATATCACACATTTTTCCCACACATTCGCAGATCGTTTATAATGATTGTGTGAAATTCCGTTTTAGACGTGTATAGCCCTGAAATTACATTCAACGATTTTCAGCCCCTGAGCTAGAGTCAGGGTCGATTGGAGTTACGCGCTCCCTCATTTCCGCATCCTGAACTATTTCGAAGTTCAAAGTTGACGGCTAGGGTAATATGCATCAAGAATCATCCTACCACTTTGATTTGCGTAATAAGTATATATATCTAACGGGTCTGAGTAAGTAATGACCAGATGGAAGTGCTGAAAGTTTGAAAGATTTATACATCTCATTTGCATCATCTTATTAAAATTTCGACACCAGTATTGAACCACCCATCCGACGTAGCTCACAGTAGCCACGGTTACCAGGCTGCCACCATGTGGACCTAATGTCTTTTAATACCGAGGCTAGTTACTCGACTTTTACGAGAAAACTCTCAAAGAAAAGTGTAAAATTCTTGATGCTTTTGAATTATCGTTATAAGTCATGAGTTTTAATCGTAATAATTCTTCACTGAATTATATCCCATTTGTATAAGCGCGCAACATACTTCGAGATTATAAAATCACGAAATTTTTTTTACATCTCACAACAAAAAACAATTATAAATAAAAATATGTGTATCCTCATTGCGAATTTAAAATACGAATGAATGTCAAAGTGTTACTGATTATTCAGTGAATTTTACTTTCCCTGAAAACTCGAAAGTGTCGAATATTTCTCAATAAGAGTATTTTCTTTCCTCCGATTATTCGCTTCGTTAAACAATGCTGATATAATTATAAGCACGGTGGATCCCAGCTTGCCTCCAGTCAATCCCCTTGTTTGATAATATTGCGAAGTAGCCAATTTCATTGTTTCTAATATTATATGAGCATATTTAAAAGGTCCGTTTGTTATTCGCTGATGTGGAATTGAACTTCCTCGTAATTAGCAACGTTTGAGGGCCGTAGTCGTAAAGAAAGCATCGTCAGACCAGCTTAAGATTGTTTATAGGCTATTGAAGTTCCTCCTTAATTTCATTTTTTTTTTTTCTTCTCCCTCCTAATTTTCTTTTTTATAGTCAGAAATTAAGCAAACAGAAAAGAAAGAATGACAAGATGAAAAAAGCACGAAGCTCTTCTTGAAAAAAAAAAAAAAAAAAAAAAAAAATTGATTCCTTAACTACCTCTTGCTTACTTTGCCAATGGCCTGAAATGATGCTTCGACAAATTACAGACTGATATTTTTCTTCTCTCTACTTTCCTTGCCGATTCTTTCTCCGTACCCTGCAAGTTATTACATCGATTCGGTTATATTCCTACTGAATTTATCAGTTGATTGAATTCATATTGAACTGACCCCCTTTTTCGGTTCAATTAAGGAATATTATAATTCCAGTTTTCAATTTTGTTGCCTTACTGTGATGAAGAAACGCCTAATTAATATTTCAATTATTTATATTACCATAATTTTCGTTATTATCATTAAAATTATTATTATCATTATTATTTTGAGCCAACCAGAGGCTGATGGGCAGGAAGAATTATTTATAATACGTACCTAATTTTCAACAAACATCGGAGACCTTAGTTAAACGAAAAGTTCGTACTATAAACCGTTGTGAAACATTCATCGCCACGTTGAAAATATTAAGCGATTAGAGGATTAGGAACTTGAACTCACCAAAGTTATATCAGGCCGCCAACAGACTCCGTAACTAACCGAGAACTGAGAAACTATCAAGCTTCTTCGTCTTCTTCGACTTTCTCGGATGCGTTTTTTCGCTCTGTAGTACGTGTCGAAGAAGAAGAAAAAATCACACTAATGGAGAAGAATCGATGCCAATGATATTTCTCGTTCTTATATCGTGATAAAGTTCCTACAGTGCAACAATAATAATTGACCTTAATTATATGGCATTATTCGTAGCAGCATATGTCACGTGCAAGCAAAAGACACAATTTTTCTAATTTTTCGATCAATTTTTCTATCAGATATTTCTATTCATATTCATATTTATAATTATATATTTATATTTCTTTAGCATTTGGTTAGCTTTGATATTTGGTGAAAAAATTGTATGCGGACTGAGGTAGAAATTTATAAAGTTCAATGTATTATGGCACAGTATTCGGTTTGTTATTACTTGAAGAGCAAATAAAAACTTTTGGGTACCTACGAGTGTATTTTTGGAATTTTTCATTAATGAATGAACCCTTATTCCTCCTATACCGCCTCTGACTCGATTGTTCGCTATGGTAACGTTAATTTGAACCGTTTAAAATGCACATACGTAACTTTGGTCACCGTAGGATTTTGAAAGCAAATACGAAAAGTACTTTCCGAACCGGGATCCCATGCATGTAAATTATTATTTAAATTTAAAATACTTTTTTTAGTATTTAGCCACCAAGCCCAGCTGGTAATCTAACCATGGCGAACACGAATACTCTTTTATATTCAAACTCAACAAAACTCGTTTTCACACCGGACCATACCAAAAGAGATTTCAAACGTATAGGTCAGCAGTAGTATCTCTGATGAAACAGGACCAAGATATAACCAGGAAATTTAAAGAAAATTGACCATTGCAGATGATAGAGCGGTTCCTATGGGACCCACCCCGCCTGATTATCTACTTAAATTTGATCAAGCCAAGATATAAATATTAAATATATATTATGTATATTGTATATGTACCCAGTAAAATACAAACAAGTGATGAGCCGCGTGGTGAATTGTCCGTCGACAGGCACATTTGGAGACAGTCATTCTCAAATTATAAACCAACTTTTTAGACCCTGAGAAGTGAAAAATTCAAACATCGAAAATTTTTGAATACCTCTAAGGTACATCTACAATCCATTGAGTAAATTTTCTCTCCCCAACTCATTCAACGTTTAAAATTTTTTTCATCTTTTCAGTGGCTCAGTCCAGAATCTACTAAGTATACCTACTTGGTAGAAATTTAATCAAAGTTTTCTACTCGACCAATATCAGCCAAGTTGACTTGCTAAAAACGTAATATAACTGTTTGAAACTTCTCTAACAATCAGCGATATATCGCGTTTAACATATACCAAATCGATACTAATTCATTAATTTATCAGAGCTTAACAATTCGTTAGCTAAATCATGCGCCTGTATGGTCCGCACAAATCACAAAGACAAAAGCAGCCAGTAAGCTCACTGGTCGATCACGGTTATCATCGAATAATTGGAAAGCTTATGCTGTAGCATCGGAATACATTCATACACTGGTTTACTGCGAGGTCTCTCGGATAAAAAAAAAAGTCATAGAAATACAATATGTATATGTACATTATATATAGGTATATAAGTATCCAATATCTCGTCAAAGCAACGAAGGCGATTAAAGGTTCGTTTTGACAGGGAAATAAAAATGAATCAGTGTATATCGATGAGGTTTTGAATGGCGCAAGGGGTTTTCTGACTTTACAACAACGCTGTGATTAATACTCCATCATCTTCAGGAGTGCGAATATATCCCAACGCGAACAATGAAGAGAGTCTCGTAAACGCCAAGGTAAGAATTTAAATAATTAATCACGTTTATCGGACGCCCACGGTAATCAGCAAGAAAAACACTCATTTAACGACATAGCCTTTCTCCCTGCTCCCAGTCTCATATTTCTTTTTCTTGAGCTTGCTGCGTCAGGTGTATCACATACCCTTCTAGGTCTGAGATGGATTAAAAATATACTCTGCTAGTTGGATGAAATCTCTGCCATATCCCACTGTCCTAGTCTTGCGGCAGCGCGATTCTGCTCAGGGGTAATAAAAATGTTTAATAAAAAATAATAAAAAAGAACAAAAAAAGTGAGGAGTAAAAGCTTCGTCTTTGATCACGACGGTAAGCTTTGAAGAGTCAACCGTGTCCAATAATAACGACGAAACACTGTTAGCAGGGCTTTATGATTTTCCTGGGCACGACAAACTACTGGCTCTAAGCTAATGGGTATTTTTACAAACGCGCGATAGCCTAGGGCTCAGTGATCTGTCAACTACCATATAAAATGGGACCTGATTTCAGCGTGTGTGGTCGATAGTAAGAAATGAAATGCGATTATTTGTGAAGAAACGAAAATTAGGGGAAAAAACTTTCGTTCACAAACCATGAAATATCTCGTCATTTTACTTACTCACGACTGTCACGATATACCCTATCCGTATAAGCTTTGGGCTTCTGACTGGATATCGCAAAAGAGTATTTGAAAGTATGAGTGAGTCGTCGTGGAGTAGAGAATAAATGGCGAGACTCCCCCGTACTTTCTTAGCTTTCTAGCCAAAACGGAAACGACATGAAATTTTCCGTCTGCAGGGCAAGCGCTCTGAACTAACAAACAGAGCCAGAGACCGCTAGTCGTTATTTATTGAGGAAAATGATCAAAGCCCCGAAGTAATAATTCAATATTTAATATCAACTGGTTGGTAATGGTCGGCAATACCAGCGCCAGTTTCAGCTTCTGTGATCAAAGCCGTTCCTCTCTTGGTGGAAAGACGAGGGCGAGTTTTCTTTTCTCGAGCGATATCTTCGCGCAAGGCCGCAGTCTCCTCCAAGTATTTATTGTCACTTTTTTAGGACGCAAAATATACCTCCCTCGCTTTTTAGTCGCCTGCCGCGAGCAACCCGCGATATACATATACCTACAAAGCTGGTCTTCAATAATAAAGTATAAATGTAGGCGAAATTCGCTCTCTCGTGACCAATGAACGTGAAACGATCGAAAGAGAAAAAAAAATTGCTCCCCCTATTTTTTTGAATGTCTCTCAAAAGTAACCTCACCCCAAGGGGCTTTACTCGTGGGGTTAACGCGGCACGAATAAACTCGTGATGTGTGTGGCCTATGTCTGATTTCAATTTAAAGGGCGCCGGACTATAAAATTGTTTGGCCCGAAAGGCTGGCGCAGAATTTTATGTATATCTATACAAAATATGTGGATGTGTTTATGTGTTGTATATACGAGTATATCTGTATACCTACACGTGTAGAAACTGATCCGTCTGATCTGGCACAGGGTTTGACTACGGCTTTCCCAGTCTAGCAGGATATTCTTCGAAGTATATATTTCGAAGCTCGGTTGTTGCACACCACAAAATCCGTCTGTCTCAAATCGTAGAGAGTCCCCGAGGATTTGTCGTCCAAAAAATAAAAACTCGACCATCTGCGGATGAAGACATAATGAAGAATGGGAATAAAAATTTCAATCGAAGATGTACAGAAATATTCTGGAATAATACATATAATGGCAGAAGATATGTGACAGACGTGCGGTTATGATTGGAATATTTCGAGCAATCCGAGAAATACGAAGTGGTAGCGTCTCGCTATTTGGAAATAAAATCTTTTTTTTCACAATACGTGCATGAAATGAGCCTTCTTTCATGCTTGGCGGGCGTGGGGGAAATCACGTATTTCAAACGTGAGTCCGGAATATCTACTCAGCGGGAGGGAAAGTGCTTTCCATCCCGCCACAGCGGGAGGAAATAGTATATTGTGCATCTAGGGGGGCAAGATGGCCATTTCGAGCGAGGGTGAGATGTTTAATCACCAAAAACTCACCCGAGGTAGAAATTGCCATCCCCCCCCTAACTGCACACTGTATTTTTTATAATAAGGGGATGAAATGGGCCTTCTTTGATGCGCGTCGATCGGCTTGAGCATGGCGCTGAGAAATGTATATTCCCTCCCGGCTCAGCTGTTGGATATTCGGTACTCACGGTCGAAACACGTGATTTCCCCCCTCCTCCCGACAAGCATGAAAGAAGGCTCATTTCATGCCCGTGTTATGAAAAGTACATTCCCTCCCGCCCCAGCGCCATTGCCAATCTGATCGACGTGCATCAAAGAATGCCTATTTCGTGCCCTTATTATGAAAAATACAGTGTGCAACTAGGGGGGGATGGCCATTTCTACCTCGGGTGAGACGTTTTTAGCACTCGTCGTCGTATCACCCTCGCTGAACATGGCCATTTTCCCCCCCTAGTTGCACAATATACTATTACGTACGCGGCTAAACGAGATACACTCTACACTTATGCAGTGAATTTAATTCTGGATTAATCAGGATACAAACGGTATATAGCTCTGAACAAACAGTAGCATCCCGTAGACGTAGGTAGGTACACTAGGAAATGTTGTATGCTAAATGAGCGTCTCTCGCTTTGAAATGGTAAGCGTAAGTAAATGCAATATGTATGAATTGCTCGTATACTTGCGAAAATATGCTCAAGCGAGCCGCCACCTCGTGGTCTTACGCCTTGTGTGCCAACTAACACGGTGCTAACCTACTTACACATCCGACCACTAGGTGAACTCAGCTTTCCACATCTTTTCATCCCGTCGGATGCTTAATTACAACGATTTTCTCACCCGAGAGCAGAGAAACGCGATGATTTTCTTGAAAAAGGAAAACAGCCTCAACACGTACGCGGCGTATCCTCATCCTGTGTGTAAAGTAGCGATATATGTCTTATACGAAACGGTCAGTTATAATGGGAAACAAAATTCGAGTATGTATGTGTAGATATTCGCGAATGATATCGAAATAGTATATGGAAAAACATTTCAACGGTTTATATATATAAATTTGAACAATGTATTACTGCAGAGAGTTGTGTGTGTACGACAATGAAACAATACCCATGTACACCGCGCACTACATCGCGAATGAATAAAAAAGGAAGATATTCTTCCGTCCCCGATCCCATTCCATAGGGAACTGTATTTCCTGTACGCTTTACAGTCTGTTGCGCAAAGTGGGGTATACCTGCAGTACTGTTTCAAAAAGCACGATATGTTCACGTCTTTTAAACCCCAAGGCATTGATCGAACCGGTACTGCAGTATGTGAGAGTTATACCCATAATGCGGCTGATGACAAAACTAGACTGTAGAGTACCCTCGTCTCGATTACCTGCCCGGATTTTTCTCGCGTCTAAGTTGCAGGATATACCTATGGTTATGAAAAAGCAGGCTATGGAGTCCCGTACGGCTTGTAATCTATTTAATAGTTTATTGAATCTTTTTAGAGTGCGCTAGTATGGGAACCACGGCCACGTGCAGAATGGCTACGCGGTACATCGCATATGCAAGGGTCAATGAATAAGGAATCAAGTTGCCTTCTTGTTTTCTACAACATTTCATACATACACACATGTTTGTTTCAAAAACCAAGCGGAAAATCTAGGTCATGCACGGAGAAAAATAATACCTACCTTGTTTTTGCATCTCGAATACCGTATAAAAAGATGCCAATTAAATCCACGAAAATTGTGCTAAAATACTACATAGTTATGAATTCCGCTGCAATTTCTGTAGATTTTACCACACGATGTATATATACTGCCCTTATATTTATCATACCGAGTGCAAAATCTGCGTTTCATATTACTCGGTGTATATTGTTCTTCTCGATGTGTCAGTTGAGCCTAAATTTTTATTTTTTATTTTTTTTTTCGTCCGCTGATTCGTTCGCGGGAAAGTTACTATTCCAATGCCAAAAGTGCGAGAGCTGGAATAAAGTAATGTAGAGATGCAAAGTTATGCATAATATTCACTCCCTCAAACCACTTCTCTTTCTCTTCTTTTTCCCCACCGTTCTCATAAGTGAATAGAAGTACTGGCAGGCGGTAGGGTGGCGTCCGTGGTGGCTGCTGGATAAATTCAAACTTTCCGGGAGTTATTTTTTCAATCAACGTCTCTTCAGAGCTCGTTCGGCGTTGCTGACTGTAGACTTTGCTATTCCTCTTACTTCGCTAACCCAAGTATTTCCGTTTCCTGTAACCTGCACGTATTATACTTCCTGTCACAATCATATCTGCAACTCAAGATCAATGAAACGTCGTGGCTTCAAAGAAGGGAAATTATTATAGCATTCGATTTCTTTTTTTTCTTTTTTCAACCCAATTTTCTTTCCTTTGCTGATCTTTGCCTCGATTATGTTTAACCACAAACAGGAAAATACAATTTTTCATCTACCACAGTGTACAACCTTGATCTTCCGAAAGTTCATAGCCGTTACATCAGCTCATATTATACTTTGCAAAAAATTTCTAACGCAATCACTCTATGCGATCATTCGCGATACTTAAGGCCACGCAATACCCCGAAATCGTTGAAAAAAGAAAAAAAAAAATGGGTGAAAAAAACTAAGAAATAGGTAATCGAAAAAGGGAACCCGTTAACGAGCGATACTTATAGTACTTGTATGCTAAAACACCGACGACGTCTCACGCCCGGAGCGAAAACGTCTTTGGCCTGAGTCAGGATTTATAAAAGGGCCTCCGGCAGGCGTCGACGATCACGGAGATAACGGAGTACCTTTTCTTCGCAGGAAGTTGAAACTTTTGATACTTTATTCGGCGCCGGAATAACTTTTAATATCCACCGCCTCGCTAGGCTCTCAACGACTTTTTACCATTTCTTATTTACCGTGCAGACCATAGCCAAGTTTGAACAGAAAGCTCAAATTGTATTATTGCTTTTCCAACGTGAATGATGCGAGCAATTGTTTAATGACGAACGTTCCCAGATAAGAAAAAAAAAACATCAAGGCGTGCTTATGCATTATTCGCGTTATACACCGCGGTGTGTTGTGTCAGTTCATAGAAGAAATATTATTCAAATGAAATGTAAACTACTTAGAAATTCAGCCAGTAGCTCAAGTTTCGGAAACTCAGCAGCGTCAGTGTATCGTGCGCGAAGGAACAGCATTAATCTGTAAATTAGTGATAAAAAACGCTTGGTTACTACTTGTAATTTCCATCGTAATTCCTCACATTTTTAACGCAAGACACAACCTACACATCTATCAAAATCTCTTTAATCCTTTTCAACGATCAATAAATTATCAACGACCGTTTCGTGGCCGGGAATAGACATATAATAAGAAGCCGGAGGGGCTTTAGACTCCAGCACGTCGATAGATTGATTAAACTTTCGTCTCCGGTCAGTCTGGACGCTTCATTGTTGGACATTTTGAGCGAACAATGGTGATATGAATTTGAAATTTTAATTTGCCTTACCTCCAGCAACGGAACACAGTTCCTGCAATAAGAGGTACAAGAGAACCCTTATTCGACCGACCTCTTTCATACTGTCACTAAAGACTGAAAGTTTATTTTCCCTTGTCCCCAGCCTCTATCAGGTCCGTAGTACGCCAGCCGAACAAGAAGCTCCTGCAACAAGCTTCCACCAACTCGACTTTACATTATGAAAGAGTTTCCACAGCAGCAGTTTCCACTCGTGTGGGAATATACTCTCATACTTTTCCTTAAACTCACACTGCATGGCAAGGTACATACAAAACTATAAACTCACGTTGAATGGGAACCAAGAATAGGTACTACCTCTCGTTTGTGTCTAATTGTAAACACCTTGTCGTCGTGGTCATTCCCGCGTCAACGCTACGCGATTAGTAGTGTAACACTGTACACGTATAGCTGTTGCTAGCAAGGTAGCCGATCAGTATAATCGGCACGCGACTAAGTTGAGAAGTCAGCAGCTCGTCTACCACGAGGCAATATACCTCGTAAGCACGCCTTTCCGACTAGACGATGTCCACCACGTCTACACCGGATATCCGAGTCACGAAGGTCCTCAAACATCCGCCCCGTATATTGGGAGTAGTTCATTTCTACTATCGAGTTGCATCAGTAAGGTTTAGTAAATTGCAATATCGGTATAGAGGTTCAACCCTCGAAAGTACGTGGGGAGCGATCAGTGTGGTAGGTCGGCCAAGTAGTAACGAGGGATGACGAGGTGGCGGACGGACGGGCTTAGTATAGTAACATCGATGAAGAAACGCTGACGCGAAATCACTTGAGGAGGTTGCGTTGCCCTCGAAACTGTACGCAATCATCGAAGCCCCGTGCCAGCCAGAAACCGCTTACCACCCCGAGGTGAAGGGGTTTCTCTGTCTAGGTAAAAGAGACGGTTTTATATCCACGCAGACAGGTATGGTAGTTCGTAAAGACGGTTTATTGGCAACTTATATTTGAATATTGTCAGAGTCATCAGAAACCGTAAGAGCACCGTAGACACGTGGAATAGGCATTTTTGAATTTTAATATTAAGACGGCAGAACCCTGCACTATATCGCCTACGGTTCTGTTCGCGTACTCAAGTACTCGTAGCTTATCTGCGTACAAAGATTCGCAGCTGCGTCTTCGTTGAATTATTTAAAATCAACCGTAGGGTGCCTTATGCCTACTATACGAGACTCCCTAATTAGAAAAGCGCAACACGACACAGCGCGGAGCTGTGAATGTTGAATAAATAGAAAACTTTTCTGTTGTTTGGTCGCTGGCTCGTTAGAGCAGTGAAACAACTATATGAAATGAGCTTGAGCGAGCAGAAAGCGAAAACATTTTCTATGGTCGAATGGAATTGCTTGTCAAAATTCGAGACTTTCTTAACATTTTCGTAGAGCATTACATTTCGCTGAATTGCCCGCCACCATTAACGAGATTAGCTCATAAACTAGTTCCGTTTCTGTATCATAATGTATGGAAAAAGCGATCGAACGACAAATGCATGATTAGTACTTATCGAATCAATTTCCGTGAGGGATGGGGTTGCAACAATTTTCTTTAGCTTGAGTAAACTTTGTTATAACTCAGGTGGCAACCAATTTTCAATAAACTCGTACATCACAGTCTGGACATTTGTTGGCTCAGAAAATAGACTCATGCAATATCCATCAAGAGTATTATTACCTTGAGAGCCAGCAATTTTCGCGTTGTACGTCGATATATAAGCCAAGAATCACGATATACTATCGTTACCTCTTCTTTATTTTCTTTTCAAACATCATGCCCACTTTTCTAGTTTTCTGCTCTTCACGTTTAGCGAGCAGAAAATTGACAAAGTTTAAATTGCAAAGCTCTGCGTAATGAACGATCGTAGTAGACTTAATTTATTGCAGTTTAAAAGTACGAATGGAACAGACAGAATAACAAAAGTCTACAGCTGTGGCGTTCTCAATTACAAAGATAAAAAAAGTAGCTCATATATATATGTCAGTGTATTCAAGCTAGTCAGCTAGAGCGAGCATATATACTTGGTAGCCTAATATTTCATTGATATATTTTTCACGGACAAATAGACAACGATTGTCTGACTTGTAGTTTACGAACCAACAGCTTAAATACCATGAAAAAAATTTCAATTTCGATTCTAAACGTATTTTGTGGCCCCGAATGTTTGTACTCTGCGAGTCAATAGCTGGAAATTGAGAGAATGGAATAATACTGCTTTATCAGATATATACGTACCGTTGATTTTGGCTTCAACTACCCCGCAGCTTTTGTTTGAAGTAAAAATGGGCTTTAAATGAAAACAAAATTTAACCCACTTGATACTGTATGGTAAAAGGATCACCCGAATAAAATCGATTCCATGGTTATACAAATTATTATTTTCCACTCCCCCTCAACCATATTCAACATTAATCCGTCAAGTTTTCCTCTACTCCTGTTAGCGAGATGAATATATGTCCAGAAAAAAAGTTTGAACTGGAACCTTGTGCGTGGAGATCTGTCGGCCACAAACCGTGAAATTTGATACTGGATGAGTTTGATTTTGGAGGGTGAAAGTTATTCGCTATACGCAATTCCCTTTCCCTAACGGCCGGCTAACAGCTGATGAGTGGTCGAAACAACTTGTTACATTACAAATTACATTTCAAAACTCAAAGGTAAAAGTTTCCTCGGTAAAAGCTCGTTAACTCGTTATTTCGGTCTGATATTACGATATGAACGTAATTGGAATGCTCACCGATAAAAATAACTGGGCGAGAAGGTAAATTTAATTCCGGCAAGTAAGGGTCATGCAGTTCGCTCGGGGCCAATAGGGTTGTTAGACCTGCTTAGCCCCGTGGCATGCAAAGAACACATTAAGATGCAACCAGCAACGAAATAAAAAGCAAGAGACTCTGTGACACTTTTGATATTAATCGAGCTTGGCCACGTCATATAGTTCACCGTGTAGGCGAAAACCTTTTCGCCTGAAATTTAATAACAGATATTTTATTATTTTATTCTAAAATAGGACTAAAAGTCCTCATTTAAAAAGGAATCCCTTTTTGGCGAAATACCTACGTGAGTATCTCGTTATACAGGCTTTCGAAGTATTTGTATTCAGGAAACTGAGCGCCTTTGATTTCCCATTTCAACCGAATCTATAAAAGTTCAAAGACCGGTTGGTAAATTTTCAGAAAATAAGAATCATACCGATATAGATTCTCAGTCATCAATCATTTGATATAAAAAAAATATGTCGAATATTATTTTTTCAAACTCAATAGGTAGGCACGCGTATTGAGCTTGTCCGACTAATGAGGCAGAATTCACTCCTCCCGGTGTTGCCTAATGATGCTCTTGAAAAGTTTCGTTATTAAACAAAATTCTTTGAGGATCAATATCATTTGGTGAAATTCTGCGTTAATCAACATATTCTGTGGCATTGAATATTCAGTTATTCGCAACAAGGTTTATGAATTATAATTTTTTTTTCTCGTTGAATACGAACTGCCTAGCTGCCCGGCTAATAACACTCGCGCCAGGTGACCTGAATTATTATTATTTTTTATTTATTTTTTTTTTTTTTTTGTTTTTTTGTTTTTACTTTTTTCTGAAAAGACATTTGAATACATTTTAATAAGCCCAACTCAAGAACGTGCCGCTATCCCCTCAACAGAACAGTCAAACATATAACATACCTCGTGAGAATTGACAGATGGAATATATTCCTCGGTGGTTCGCGTATATAAATACAAAAACGAATTCCGCGTAAAACTTTCGCGGTAGGTACAAGAGAGAAAATTTTTAAACAAGCTGTGCTCCTTACTCAAGGGAATCACATCAGTCGTGTTCCAAAAGGACTACTTTTGTACACATCTTGGCAACGACCAGCATACATGTCTGTTTACAAAGGTTGGTATATTGCGATCTGAATTACGGTGTGCTACGTTACGCCATGAAAAGAAGCTGAGGTACACATGAGGTAACGTCAATTTCACCGGTTCAATAAAGTTAAATTTTCGTGGTCAATTATCCACTCTCGGTATAAGAACTTGACTTTTGTTATTTACTTCGATATGTCGGTGTTTCTCGTATCATTAACCACCGGTGTATGGTTTCCATACTTTTCGAATTCCTCTCCTGGATCGAATTATCGATCATGAAATACGATAATCATTAATTATATAGTTTTTTGGTTTTTCATATCGTTGCCTGCAGAGCGATAAATGCTATTCACATGAATTTACAGATATACATGTGGAGTTGTTTCACTAACAATCTCCCAATCCAATTAGTTTCGAATTACGAATTGTGTGCACAGTAATAAAACTAATTTTCTCAATAAACAATAAAAAAAAAATCGTGATACAAAAATGTAGTGAAAAGATAAGAATATAAATAAGAAAGCACAGGACGACGCGACGCACCGATCAACGACGGCAGTCAACTGTTTTCATGGAGCACACGTCGCAAAGCATGTAACCACTTTGTGCTAGGGTTGCTACAAAAGGAAGATTTACAACGTGTCACATAATTCAACCATTACATAAACAGGTGGTTCTCCACCCGTCTGATCGCTACACAATTTACCTACTGTGGCGCGTGTTCCACCTCACTCGAGCGATACTACTTATCTCTGGTGCTGCCGCGTGTGTGGCGGTTCCATAATACCTTTTATACCGTGACACCAAACGTCAAAATCTAAATAACTGTACAACAGAACGATAATTTTCCTATAAATTATCGCCAACAAATGTCTTTTTGATACCTATGCATGATATTATACGATGTGGACCTGTAAGCCGCAGTTACACAAGTCTGTCGACATTTTTCATGGGTCTTTGGTACGGCTACGCGGAGATATATTTAATATATAGAAGACAATTTAGTCCTTATACCAAATATCTGCGAAAAAATGGTAGCCAGATGTAGGCATAACTTGCATATATGCTTATAGGTGTTTCAATATTGGTTATAGTCGCGGAATATTCAAGGTCGATGATTTTCGGATAGCTTCCAATGTCGATTACAGGAGAAGAGACCTGGAGCACTACGGGAAATTGTCCAGTAGAGGTCGGGTGATTCCCCGAGAGGCTTTCATCCGGGAGCTACGACCAAGGACCAACGACCCAAGGATTCACCACGAGAGACCACAAGACTCAACGCGAATGGCGACCCAATTTCGATTCAAGCGGACCGCGTGCACGCCACAAGGTCTGGATTTACCGCGGTGCAGATTGCGGAAAACAAATGGTGGTTCTGCTCAGTTCCATGGCTAGTGCCGGTAGTCGCTTAAGAGGCTTTTAAAAAGAAGCTTTTTATACGTGGTAATATGGTCCCCAGTGGCTGTCTTCGTAACGCTTATTTATCGTTTTCCGTTCGAACGGACTTCACGATTCTCAAATAATCCACGAGCCATAAATTTACTTGCGTAAGTGCGTATGGCTACCAATACACCCACCCCTGATGTCAAAAAGAAAAAAGGTACTCTGGCATTTATAACTTTGTGTTATTAGAGCTAAATGGCATTCTGACTTCGGTTGGCCATATCGGATATCCTAGGTGGTAGCTGCTTTCCTTTGTTTGTAGTACTTAACTGTGTTTAGTAGGCTTTTATTTTGGCTTGCGAAGGGAGAGGGTTACGAGACTCGGTGGCCCACGGACGTTGAGAGTTTTAATTGTGGAACGTCAGAGTGTTAAAGTATTTTGTTTCAAAGGGTTAGCAGCCCGAAAAAATAAAACTTCTGAAGCTCTTCGGTCCGCCCCCTGCACCCTTTGACCCACCTAATCTTCCTGTCAAATTTCATTTCCACTCCGCAAGCTCGTAAAACATTGAAACTATTGCCTGCAGAGTAATTTTTTCGAAATGATCAAGCGTATTTTGCCTGAAATAGATTTCACTGCATGTTTCGCCTTCATTTATGAAAAGATTGAGAAACCCGAGATTCCACCATATCTTATATGTCGTAAAAAAATGACAGCTTACGACGTTGAATGAAAGATCTTCGACGCCTGATTAAATCATCCGAAATCTGGTAAACGATTTCTAACAAAGAATGGTTAGTACAAATTAATGATTACAAGCTAACGGCTAAACAGAGAATTAGCCTAAATCTGTATAATCTTGTTGATATCTTTGCGTATGTATAACAATGAATTATAAGCCCCTCATCTGATTCAAGGGATCGTTGAAATTTAATTAAATCTAAAGCCGAGCGAGTCTTCGGAAGCGTAGAATTCATTTCATGTGGGTAGAGAACATGTGGGTATCAAGAGATCTTTGTGTTATACCTGCAGAACTCTCATCTAACCAACGCTAACGAAATATTTTCTACGGTTTTCTTTTCGTTGGATCTCGGCGGGCCGACAAATGAGAATTGGGATCATCCGCAAAAGAGGTTTCTTCCAAACAAAGAATACTCTTCAGAATTCTTCCAACCTGATCCAATCATTCCTCTATTGGTATTCTCTTGTATTCAACGTCCTTCACCTGTCTCGCCCTCACATGGTTGAAAATACACACAGGTATACATCGAACATGGAATCTATATGTATGACACATGTATATAGGTACGTGTAGATCTTTTCTTTAATACTGAAATAACTAAAAGTATGATCACAATGAAAGTGGCTCCTGATAACTGAAATTCAAAAGCGGTATTAGTTGTACGCGTGACCAAATAATATCTTAAAAGTACGTGGAACAAAGTTCGTAAACTTTATGCATTAATAAAGCGAGCCCTTATTTTCCCTACCGGTAGTGACTCTCAGCCACTAAAGCTGCGGTATTTGCATATTATAATCAACCCGCCCACCTGCATATAATAATAATAATTAATTGCAAGTTCGCGTGACCGTATTTATCGGTAAAAGTGGGAATAAAAAAGAAATATACTATATAAATAAAAATAAATAAATATCACGTCAAAGCGACGCAATTAGCGGTCAGATTCGTATATACATATATATATATATATATATATTATATAGTATATTATATGTATAGCGTAATAAATGGGATCGTACGAACGTGCTGACGGAAAAGGCACAGGGTGAAGCCTGCCCCAACGATCGGGGTCAGAGGCAGGCGATCACGTCTGCCATTAGCCGACGTCGCGATGCACTTTTCGAGCGACGCTGAGCAATTACGGCTTTCTGCGCTAACGAACAACCGAACTGAAACTAAATGTTTTTCTTTTTGTACGTAGTGCCGGCTTAGCTATAGAAATTAGGTCAGAGTGAAAATAGTATTTCTCGAAAGAGCCCGACAAGTTTCTACGCTAGCTTGACGAGGTTCAGTGCAACCCCTGGAACTTGGCACAAATTAACGATAAGAAGTTTAAAAAAATTTAAGCAACTCCATACTCAAGAAGAGTTTCGCCCTCGGGGTTGTTGTCCAGTAATTATCATCGGACTATTTGATTTTTGTTTGTTTTTAAATCCTGTTGCAAAGTCTTTTATAGGGATTTTCTTGTCTCTCAAATAACGAAGATAAGAATAAGAACGAAGAGCTCCCTTTTTCGTTTCGCTATATGTTTATACATGTATTGCTAAGAATTATCGCTGAATACCTCATACAGTTTTGTATAAAGTATTCCGAAAAAATTGAAACAAAATTAGTAGCATAGAATCTCGATCGACATATCTGTTGGTCCAGTCAGAAAGGAGGTGGGGAATATTGTAGCTCAAGTATTCGATAAAATAGTGGGAACTCTGATTGTAGGTACCCAACATTCCCGATGGAGCCTCTTTTTTTTTTACAAAAATGGCCCCCTTTTTGATTTCACCCTGATACCATCTGGAAGACCTTATATTGGCAGAGCTGATAAGCAGTTCTAGCGAGATCCCGGGTGAGACTCTCGATGAATATCACCGTAGTCAACCCCGTCCGCAGGATCTTCCGTTGAAATTTCCAGCCGGAGAGAAATCCCTCTAATAGTCGACGGTAGGCCTCGACTCCGGATGGCATTACGAGAGATAAGCCAGCCTCTTCAGAACGTGGTAAAAATAAGGCCGCGAATCGTCTTCCCGGACTCGCAATCACTGTGTCAGAGTTACCGAATTTGCCTTTATCTCTCGGAGGCACGAGACGCCGGAGTTTGCAAATGACCCTACGCTTCGCCCTCCTCATCGTCATCCCCAGCTTAAGCGGGGTACCCGACTCTCCCTTACTCTCAACATCTCTTTTCCGCATCTCTCTCATCTCTTACGGACTCTTGTTAACCTCGGCGAGTTTAATAAAAACTTGAAGAGCGGCGCCCCTCGTCCAGCCATCCCTTGCTCTCGTGACCTCCTCGCTTCTCCCCTGCCAGGAAGTCTGTTAAATCCTAACCCCGCCAACGTTCCTTTATCCTGCTTCCACCCAGCCGACCAATCGTATCTCCGGAGCCCGACACCGGCGAAGCATGTTTATAAGGTGTTAAAATACGCAACGTACCAGACGTGGCCCCGCTATTTGATTTACAAACAGATTTCCATAAATTGCTTTTCTTAATTTGCATGCAAAATAGATTATTTTAAACAGGGAATTATTTCATTGTCCAATTCCATATTGCGAAGTCGCGCTCGCCTCGGTGCCGCGCCTCGCCCCTGTTGTCACGACGATTTTCTGACCGTTGACATTTTTTTCCCGTTCCTTGCTTTCACTGTGGTATTAATTTTTATTCTCCAAATTTTCTTCATCAGTGATACCTACGTCACAAGAGGAGCTCCTTTTCAGAAAGTCAGACGCCAAAGATGGACGAGTTCCAAATGTCAGACCACATGATTTCTGGAAACATAGTCTACAAAGAATTTAAAATTCAATTGAAGGTGCGAACACATATTCCGTCACGCCATTCAGAAATAACCGCTGAATCAATCTTACAAGGAGAGTATCAGACTCCCGTGTGATGGATCCTGCTCGAACTTCTAGAGGTGTTTTTTTTTTTTTTGCCAAAAATATGGAACCCATGACGTGTAATTCAATTCAATAGGTCTTTCTTCACGCCATTTTCAATTCATCTAATTACCAGTTTGATGAGTGTAATACCACGACAAATGTCAAATATGATGAAATGATGCCTTGTATATTCATTTTTACTGTCGACTGACGAGGTATCAGAGATAGGCTCTCATAGAGCCAAATGTAAACGGATTATTCTAGAGCGATAGTAAAGCACCAAAGAATCATTCGATAATATGACAAACTGTGGTGGTGCGACAAGAGTGGCTCATTGGTGGAATTACGCATTATGGATTCTATATTTTGGTATAAGAAAACACTTCGAAAAGTTTGAGCAGAAACCATTGTTCGGTGAGGTCTGATACTCTCCTTGTTTCACTCCATTATGTATTGAAAAAAAAAAAATGTTATTCTAAAGTGAGATTTTTTTCTGGCAAGGAACTTCGAAACAAAATTGTTGCGAAGACTGGTTTTATACTTTGGAGTTACAGAAAAGAAAAGAATTTTTTTTACTTCAAACTCCTCGGGTAACAATATCATGAGGTGCCATGCCATAAGCATACCTATCAAATGCGGCCGCCATATGTTCACCGCAACTCTCGAGAACTCAAAAAAGGGAGACTGTCATCCCGCCATTTTGAAATGTTGAAATTTCTCTTTCTATGTGAAATTCTTCTAGCCACAAACATAGTTGTTCCAAACAGAGAAATTTTCAACTCTCGTAAAGTCAAAAAAACTTTTGATGCCAGGTAGCGACTCGACATGGAATCATATATTTGGAAGCTAACGTCGGTTATTCATATATAATTGCTATCTTGATTCAACATTGATAAACTATGTCGGTTAGCCTGATTATCAATATGTTCTGCCGATACTGTTGCAATGCTAATGCCATGTGGCATTAATTTAGCATACGCCGCGTATGGCCATGTAGAATGTTACCCAGGTTGTTGTACCACTTTCTCAGACTTTACCCATTTATAAGTATTGGAAGAAAATGGTGAGTGGAAAATCAAGTTTACAGAAATTTTCTCTGAAAGAGCTGTTATCAGAAAGATGGATCGTAAATCCATGAGTAAAGTTCGCAATATAAATCCTATAAGCTGATAGCGATTGGTTCTTCATAACAGGATATATATACCAGGAATACATAAAGTCGTCCTCTAAATCCTCCTCTTGGGTTGGGAAGTTTAGCCCTATTCTATGCCCGTGAATCGGCTATTAATCACGAATTTATCCCCAATAGCTGCGGGAAAGGTAACTAGTTACCTCTAGTTGGTATGCAAGTCGAAAACCAGAGCGACCACATCTGGGGCGTACGTTTCAAAGGGACATCGTGATTGTGAAGCGTTGAGGTAGTCACCGCGCGCTAACAACCCATTCAAGTAAACCGTCGGTGTCTCTCTCTTTAACTCTCTCTGGTTCCTCTATCTCTTCAGTAATATGCCACGGCCACGGTTCGACTCCTGGACCAAATCCTCGGCCACGAATTCGCCTCGGTCAGCGATTACGGGAAGTATAAAACCAAATCTTCCAGTATACCAAACGTTCGAGAAATATTCTCCCTCGAGTAGTGAAGATATTTCCTCTTCCAGATGAGACGTTCGCGTTAATTGCTCTCTCATAAATTACAAAAGACGAAGCCTGTCGTTAGTGAGGCTCGCCGAGAGGTTTACCAACTCGAAGTCACCGTACCAATTTCACGAGCTGATCAAAAGATTTTTCGATTTTCAAGCTCCGATTCGAAGAACGCAGATCCTTCAAATATACCTAGTACCTACCTGAAAAGGAATTTAATCAATTCTTCTCTGATGGATTAAGGGATGGAAGCGAAACGGGGAAAGGGAAGATGACAATATTGCGTTGTAAGTGATTAACCCGCGTCGTATACCTACGTGCCTTGTATCTGGCTTTCTGCCTCTAACCATCGATCTGAGATTAACGCGTTTCGAGAATATAGTCCCGCGATTCTATCCTGTAGCAAATTCTACTGAATATAATCCCGCGATCTATCCAATAGCAAAAGCTCTAAAGAGAAAATTTAAAAGCCACGAGTGCACGATTTAGAATAACCAACGTCGAAATAAACATAACAAACAGCCTGGAAAGAATTCAATCGGGTTAATCCACTAATGGTAATTAAAGTGCAATGTGGTGGATGTAACTCACGTCGAACAAAGTCTGCGGGCGATCAGGTAAGGAAACAAACGTCCCGCGGGGTCTGCAGTGGTTTTGCGGCCGTGGTCCGTGGTTTTCGCTATCTCGAGCAGCACTTTTAAACAATGAGGACTGATTGGATCGAGCTTACCGTTACAACCTTATAGTACTATAGAGTTTCCCTTAACTAGAGCTTTCTAGCCCGACGTGATGTGACACGATAGTACCCTGTAGCATCCCCATGTCGTCGTTGGTATATAACTTAGCTATACATAAGCGGATGTATAAATATGTATTATATACCCATGTAATTACGTATACATGTGTCTAGGTATATACCCTGTTACAAACTCCTTCCGTGGTTCATCCTCTGCGGGCGCGTGTACATCGGCCCCTTTACATCTGTAGACAACCTATTCCTATGTACCTTTAATTATATAACGGCATCCCTGCGGGCGTTGGCCCTCGCCACACCTACAAACGACCCTTTCGAACTCAGAGTATGTAGTTGAAGCGAGGTGCCAGGTGCCAGGATTCAGAGTGCCCAAAAGTGCCTCAAAGCGGTGCGAAGTACTTCCGAAGTATGAGACTACATGGCCGCTCGGGAACGCTCGAGGAACGTTGGTACCTAACTAAAGCCGTATTAAAATCGAAAGAGTTTCTTGGAGTTACTCCGAAAACTCGCGCCACTGAGATGAGGTAATGGCCACTGAAATTTGAGTAAAGGACATTTAACCTACATCCTTGAGATTCCTTGAAGCGTTGAGATTCAGAAGTCGGACGTGCCTCTTCTCACCATATATTCATTCATCCATATTAGGGCAATATAAAGCTGAAGGAAAACGACACTAGAATATATATAAGGCTAATGGTTATTAACCATGTACCCATTCGTATTCCTTCGTTAGGGTGGCTCATGGGCCACGATTAGGGACTATATATATATAGGATATAGGATATATAGGATATATATATATATCCTATATGCTGCACTATGTAATCAAATGATTGTTTCCTGTTGAATTTACGCGTGAGCACACGCCTCAATTACGTTAATACCGTTTGTCTGAATCAGCCAGGATCGCCATAACATAGAAGCTTTAGCGTTGACTGTCACGAGCCACTCTGCCTTTGAACATTTCGGGTGAAAATACACCGGGAATTGGTGGAAACGAGGGTTTCGGTCCATGGCTGTACGAGTAATCATGATCCCTCGTCGATGAGTTTGACTAAACGAACGATTTATATTCACCTTTTTTTCTTCTTTTTGTTTTTTGTTGTTTTTTTTTTTTTTTAATAAAACTAAAATTCTGATTTCTTTTTACATATATTGAATAGCCGTTAGCCAGCTAGCGAGTGAAATAAACGGTGTATATCGAAACTGCAAATGAAGTGTGACGAGGAATCGGCAGGTATGTCAGCCGCGAGTAAAAACTGAATGAAAAACAATAAAAAAAAAAAAAAAAAGGAAAAAAAAATACAAGTTCAAATGAATGACCATAAATTAACCGTATACATAAAATGGGTATCAGTGCATATTATAGTATACAGAAATTCAACTCTTGACTGTTTAATTTTATTAATTTATTTGCAAATTATGGATAGAGGATTGTGTCCAAAGTACAGACACCTGTGGGCGAATAAATCTATTGGCTTTCATCGATGACGTATACCTGCACCGTATACCTATATACGCGTATTGTCATTCCACATGCACAGATATAGTTGAATTGTATATTTACGGATCCTAGTTATACCCATATACACAAAGTGTGCAAATGTTGGCAACCGGTTGATTGAAATTTATGTTTTAATTCATAGTTGAATGAGTCCCCTCGCAAACAACGAATTCGCACGAGCGCGGGAGGCCATTTCGTTTCTCTGTTTGCTGTTAATTTTCAGTGACGGGTCGCGGCTGAGTGCGTCCGGTGTTCATAAATTCTCAACGTTTCTCTCTCGCCGACTCTCTGCTCACCCTTCTATTCCTCTTCGCTGATCCTCCTCTCTTCTGCTCATACTATTACCTACTAGCCCGTTCTTCGTCAAACCTACATAGCTTGCTAACCGCGCGTGCACGTTGACTCTCGCTTGAAAATTAACGTTGACCGTTGGCATGAGCCGCCCACACGTCCTTTTGCGATTTACCGCCATTTAAAAATCCCAGTTACCCTCGCTACCAGCCCTCGAACAACCCCTTGGCGGTTCTTTCACTGATGTGACTCGCACGCGATGTAAAAACGCGTCATATAAGATTATCACTTTTGTATACGCGGTTCGTATGAAGGTAATGAAAATTTTTAATCCTCTCGCGCGAGGAAATATTGTACAAAAACCGAAAAAATTTCGCTTTCAGTTATTTAACGAAATTTGGTTTTCTTTTATAACGGTAGGTACAATCAGCTGCGGAGATTGATTTAGTCGGAGTATTTGGTAATTGACATGTGTCAAAGGTAGTTTGTCTAGAACTCGATCGTCCAGACGAGGGTCAAAATTTCACGTTGAATAATTGGGTGCATGGGATAGAAACTCATACGCGTGAAATTCAAATTTTTCGAAAATTGAACAAATCTGTGTATGATTTATTTAGGTAGCAACATGCCAGTTTATACTGGTTATATTATTCGTTTAATTACGCTTATTTAATTAACCATTTTAATTGGCAAACATACCGAAAGAACACAGTCAGTCTGTAATATAATTTTCGCCTAGTTGGATTACGTAATTGATTAGGTACGGTGCATGATGATTAAAATTAATTAACATTTTCGACGAATCATTTCAAAATGCATTAAATAATTTCCATATGAACATATGAACATATATAGACCTACCTTGAAGCTGCGATTTGGATTAGTTACTGAAATTATATCCAAACAAATCACTAATTCATTAATTATATCACCATGATAAAATAATTCTTTTTGATTAGTATCAATGAGTTTATTCAACGTTCGTTATGAATTACCTATGGTACAAGTCTGAGAGTCCCTGAGGTTATTTCTAACTTTATATCAAACGTATAGATCTCGTACGTAGTACGCTAGTAATTCTAGTACCTACGTACTTAAGTAATGCCTGCAGAGTACCGGACAATAAAAAAGATATGAATGATGATAGAAGGAAAGATGAGAATTTAGACAACGGTAAATACAGAAATTACTTGAACATTGAGGGTGGTAGCAGCTAGGGTGTCTATCTAAATATATTTTGACGTATATATGTATATCAAGCATGTAATTTAGTTACTGTATAGGGGAAACGATCGAACGATGCGATGGGAGGATATCGGGGAAGCAATCTTTATAAGGGCGGTGGTTGAATAGTTGATGTGATTTATCTTATCGAGTACAATTCAATCACGGAGAAAATCTGAGCAACAAACAACATCATGAATCACAACGATGCAGAACTGGCTTATTGTAGAATATGAACGAAACTAATATCTACACATCGTAAAGATCGCTCTGAGATTGTTAGATTCCTGCAAGAAATTTGACTACAATTACAATTATTGTAACATCTCCGGCCCCATCTTGTTGGCCCAACATTTTTCGTATTTTTATATACAATACCATTGTTGGTCATATTTCAATTCGACTGACACTATAATACGTAGAAAGCTCGCAAATATATTGAAAGAATAAATGTAGCAAATCGCTTTGACCAGGCTTCAATTACTGTTCCACCATCTATAATTCCAAGCTCTCCAATTCTGAAATTCTAATCGTGGAAATATCGCGATAGAAAATAAATACGTATAGAAATTATATCCTCCCTTGATAATTCTACGTTTTACGATCTCACGATTGAGATATAAACCGACCTTCGCTGTATACCTACAGCACCTATAGCCAAAGCAGGTAGATACAATAGGTGAGAAACGGCATTACTGCAGTTGGTGGTGTTGGAGAATTGGCGTGGTCCCATCGGACATAAATTTCAATCAACAGCTCGCCGACCGCCAAAGTCGAGACCGAACTACAATCGGGTTCTCATTGAGCGCGTCTGGATATTTATCGCATGCCACCTCGAAGGTATGGTGATTGGTTTACTTCGTATCTTTGTATTATGTAGGATGAAAAAGTACGTAGGTATGGGAAATTGGTGAATTATCCTAATTTATTTATACCTGTGTATGTCAAATTAAGTCTCTTTCATATAGCAGTATACACGCAGATAACTATGCGAATTCATTTCTTTTTTTCTCCGCTAATTTTAGTCACTTAATATAGGTGAATGATGGTACCGGTAACTATTTGCGCGAACAATAGATTGACCGGAAGTGAATTGCATGACTGCGGCTTTTGCCCACCTCAAACGTGTTACCGTAAACCAACATGTAGGAATAACCACGCGTGTTACTCAACGGAAACTCACGATAACCCAGTTCGTTAATGGGGATTGAAACTCTAAACCTCCCTAAAGCCCCGCTCTAGGTTCTAATCGTAAGACTAAGTTGAAGTGGCAATTTGAACTGCCAGTAACAGCTGAGCCGAATAACACGTCCTATTCGCTTTTCGATCCTTGCAGTCCTGCATCTCGGGTTAAACAGGAATTCGTTCAAAAACCAGGCAAACAAAAACTGATAAATTAAAATTCTGCGAAACGGAAGGACGTCGAAACACAATATTAAATGTCAATATAGTACTACAGTCGTTGAAGATAAAAGACTGTGCGAAAGCCAGACACCCTTCGCTTCCGAAATAGTACAATTATTCGCCCTGAAGTTTATATTTCGTGTACATATATCTATTCTCAAAATCAGGGGTGTGACGGATAAGTTCCTATTGAAATCACACCGCTTTTCATTACAGTGCTGCAATCGTGCGTAATCCCCAGGAGTGTTGTCTTCGAGAGAATGGAACAGATCGCAAAATTCTGGCATGCAATTTTCTTAATGCATATTGCAATTAGTAGATTCTGATTATTTATAGGGGTGGATAAATTTTGAAAGTTCAAGTTTGGGGCGGGAATTGAGCTGACTGCACAATTTAGTTCGAGTAATTCTACACACATATGTGTACGTATCTGTGTATATTATACAGGAGAGTAAACTCTACGCGGTTAGAAATTTAAGCCTTATTTACAAAAGGTAATTTCCACGCGATGTAGTTATATTTTAAAGAGAACCGCGGCGCGGCAGGTAATGCCTGAGTGGCAAAGACTTTGTTGAACCGATAATGGCATCTTCGTGTCTCTAGCGGTTAACGCGTAGGTGTATATATGTCTATACGTCAGTTTAGAACTGCGTAAGCACACGTACGACCTTCGAAAACTTGATCTTTCAAAAAGCCACGATGCCGGGTTAATGCAGCATGTCAAATGCCGAGAACAGACCTTTGTCTAATTTATCACTATATCGTCTTAACTCAGGTCATTACATGGTAGGTATACTCAGACACACTCTTATTATCCGTCACGGGTTTATTAGGTGTCGGAATGTGGGAATAATCATCTTTTATGGTAAACCTATGAAATATTATCATTCCACATAAGCAGCTGCACACTTTATCGTAAAGTATAACATTTGATACATCCAGACTACGTATATGCAGTTAATTTTATGAGAATGGATCTGCTATGTGAACCGCTAGTCAAGATCGTTAATTAAAAAGCTAATGATCGGAAGATTTATCGCAATGAGGTGTTCGTCAAGTGAGGTTTTATTCGAAAATTGAATCGTTAAACTATTTCGCGATGGATTAGTGAGGTAGCATATATATAGCGATGAAACGGAAGGAAGAAAAAGATCCTCGGGGTTTAAGATCTAATCACATCCGTCGTTAGCGCGAAGGTCTGTGGTGAGATTAAATTCGGTGGCTTCGTAGACCCCCTTAACCCTTCACCAGTCTCGATTCAGTTAAACCCGATTCTTATCTGACGCAAAAAGGTTTTTTTTTTCTCAGTTTCCTTTTTCTTTCTTTTTTTTTTTTTTCACCCCCTTTTCCAGGATGAACCCTTTATGCATTTAAATGCTTGAATCAACGTTTAATATTAGGGACGATTCGCGGAGGCTGATTCCGATTGCAGAACTGTTCAAGCTTTTTAATCCGTACCTCCCCGAACTCCTTGTTCATCTTTATGATATATATATTCTTTTATCTTATTCCGTCTTGCTTAATTAAAATTACCCCAGAGTAAAGATGTGCTGTAATATCACAATATGACGAATATCTATATATATATATTTTTAAATTAAATCCATTTCGCGAAGGTTACTCTGATATCTTGTACTTACCTGCACCCTATTCCCTATCCAGATGAAATTGATTCTCCCTCCTGTTATTCTCAGTGATAATTCATTCCTGGGACTCCGGAATCGCGTAAACGATAATCGAGTCGAATGGGTAGAGTTAATATTTTAGGGATTGATAAAAAAAAGTGTCAAAATTCTAAGTAAGTCATACCCTCGATCTCAAAGTTGAAGAGAAAAAAGGCAGAATTCTGTTACTTCGTATCTACTCTCGTTTCAATTTTCTGACTCACGCCTGGCATCATACTGTGTCTATTCTGTCTCGAGGCACAAAGAGGCAGTAGCATTTTTTCTTAATCACTAAAGTATAGGCGTACGTTCTTCCTAGAGAGAAAAGAGCGAAAAAGTAAGAAAACTTTCAAAGGAGAACCTCGGAGAAACCAATCGGGTCAGGCTGTCTTCAAGACTTACACATGTAGTTGAAACGGCTCTTTGTTCTTAGATAACAGCAAAAAAAGGGAACGAAGAACAAAAAAAAAAAAAAAAAAAAAAAGGACGAAAAAAAGGAACTGAACCAATGAGACTTCGAAGCTCTTTGAAGCTGAGAGATTAATCATTACACATAGTACATATATAATATATATATATACGCTATTTCTAAGGGGGTGTATAGGATTTAACAATAAATAAAATACCATGGGTTTAGAAAAACATTTACATATTTATATATATATAAAATATAATACAATTTGTTACAGTACAGATGATAGTAGTGGCTAGTATTAACGTTAACGGTAAGTGTATAAGATTAGGCGCAACTATTGTAAGGAACAGGGCGGTTGGTGTTTTTTTTTTTTTTTTTTTTTTTTTTAAACTTATAAAATTAAGTTAGGTCAAGTCATGTGAAATTAAATTAATATTCTATATATGCTGCAGCTATTTATTTTATTTTTTTTTTTTTTTTTTTATTTTTCTGTTTTATTTTTATTTTTTTAGTTTCCAATTTTTTAAGTGTAGAATACACATACGCATGTGTCTATAGAGCTATCAGGACGTGTTTAAATCTACTACTATATACAGGGTTCCTATGTACAAGTTTCTACGATTCACACACACTCTCTCTCTCTCTCTCTCTGTCTCTCTCTCTTTTTATTCCTCTCTTACTTTCTCTCCTTTTCTCTCATTCTATCTCTTTCTTTCTGATTTCCTTTCGCGATGTGACCGCGGTCAAATATAATATTACTCCCACTATTATACGCGGGAGATGATTGGTTGATTTTATTCGACCGACAATCCCTACATTTCTACATACAATACATATACAGTGGCGACGCTTGCTCGATCGCTACAAATTTATATTCAATCAAACCTATTATACGAAACAATCAAAATAAACCAAAGAATTGGAAAAAATAAAAATAAATAATTGAAAAAAAATAAAAAAATAAAAATTGTTGAAAAAGTAAAAATATGTTCGATTTTTCGCCAAAAACAAGTATATTCGTAATCTCAATGTTGCAGAGACACACGTACTTTCTTATACCCCCTAAATCGGGGGTAAATTCAAAGACTGATATAATTTTTGAATGGAAATATTTCGGTTTAATTTATTTTTTTTTTCATTTAATGTAAAACAGTAGCGATAGGCGCGAGCGTCGCATTAGAAATTAACTAACATATTACACATGATACAAGGTCATCGAATATAGACATAGCGTAATATCGTTTTCTATCTAACATAATTCCAGTAATTAAGTGACTTTTTTTTTTTTTTTTTTTTTCTTTTTTTTTTTTTTTAGTATGTCACACTTTTGCTGATTGTTCTGGTCATATCACCGGCAGTTCCTGTTTACCCCCACATCCCCAGGATCTCTCGCTCCGTAGCTTTGGTCGGCTTAATCGCAGTAACCGTATCGCGAGTCGCGTGGACGGATGACAAAATGCATTTTAAGAGACATTGAAACATCTCTTTTTGAAACATCCAGGTTATTAGTGCAGAGTTGAAATGTAAAGTCAACCTTTTTATTTTTCTCTATCTCCTTAATCCACAACCCCACCCCACCCGCCCAATCTCACTTCTTTACAAATAAATGTATAAAATCATTTTGATACCTAGCTAAACAATAACATATATTATACTAATATTATTACGTCCACACTAGCCGCTGCAGTTCGGTTACCGCACTTAAAAATAATAATTAATAAAAATGCAAAATGCAACGCAAGTCTCTAAGCGATCGGAGCTTAAAATTGAAACCATGACTATTTTACGTTTACAAGAGCGTATAAATGCATAATACCTACATGAATTATTGATGGTTTTTAGAGAAAAATAAAGTAAAGTAATCGACAACATATTGCAGGACAAACGTAGGTATTATCTATATTGATAAATTAATGAGGTTGGCATTTCGAATGGTGACAATTTTGGTTTTTTTTTTTTTTTTTTTTTTCTTTCATTATTATTATTATTTTTTATTTTTTTTTGTTTCTCTTTTTCCTCGTTTTTTTTTTCTTCCCGATATACCTACGATTTAATTTCCTATAGCTTTTTTAATTTTTCTTTTTTTTTTTTCTTTTTCTCCTTCTTCTTCCTTTTTAAATATATTAGCAATTAGTTAACTGCCCTACGGCCTACGTACACACAGATCCCTATTACATTTACGAATTATTGTATTAAATTGTAAAATATTACGTATTAATAATGTTAATTTATCCGCTATTATATATACGGGCTTTGCGCTACATTCTACGCTCTATTTAGGGATACGATTTTTTTTTTTTCTTTTTTTTTTTTTCTTACTCTCGGGGACATCAGAGATTCAAATCCAATCGCCAGTTACCTACATCTGGACACATGGGAAAATTGAAAATAAAGTAGTTGGATATAATAATTCTTTCGGGGTATATATAAGGGATACAAGGTAACTGGATAATTCAGAAAAATTGGGCGAAGGGGAGGGAGAGGGGTCAGTCTAAACATCAAAAATTGAATCAGTGGCCTTTTTTTTTTTCTTTTCATTTATTTTTGCTCTTTTACTATGTATATTCACGATTAGCTCCATATACCTATATATATATCTTACGCGATGCCGTCCAAAGCCTATTCATTTCATTTATGCTGCAGCCAATGAAGAATTAAAAAAATATTTATAGCTGGATATCATTTCGCCGGACGTGTCGATAATCTTGATTATGTATATAGGTATACATTATATATACATACTATACTATATGTATATGTATATATTGTGTTTGCGGACGACATCACGGAGGCTTTGTGTTTTGCGATTATACGGTTGAGCAAAGGACACGCAGCACGATTAATTTGGGTCGCGTTTAGTTATTTCTACGCGATATATATAAATGTATGTATATATATGTAGGGTCAAAGGGTAAGTTATGTTATTTTATGTTAGGGTTAAGTTAGGGTTAGATAAGATTATATTAGATTAGGTATCAAATGGGTTGTTTTTTTTTTTTCGTTTTTTTTTTTTTTTTTGTTTTTTTTTTTTGTTTTTTGCTTTTTTTTGCTTTTTTTTCTCCTCTTTTCGCAGTGGATGAATAGAAAAATGTCAACAATTGCATAATATTATTATCTCTTGAAAATAATCTTTCTCTCTTTACATAAGAATTTTAAATAATTAATAAATAATATATTTTATATTAATTGTTATATTCGAAAATTATATATATACGAACAAATACTGGATGATATAGTAGGTATAACTGTACATAATAATACAGGAGCGATTAAACGCCTATATATAAGCGTTGGTTAAGTCGTAACAATTATAATTATATATATTTATATATATATATATATATATGTGTGAATTAACTTATTAGTACAGTCGCGCGAGTGATGAATAAAAACTAAAAACAAAAAAAAAAAAATTAATGACGACTGATAAAAAACGGTTCGCTTAAACATCTAAAATAACAGAATTCATTCATTCATTTTATAATATATTATATTATATTATATTTATGAATCAACCAGCGCTTATATTTTACAAACGCTAACGCCCATTATAATAAATTTAATAATTAACAAAATGTACAAAAATTCCTTAGACGAGAACCAGTCGAAAATCTAGCAGATTAATATATTACGTTTAACACTATTATCCCGTAATTATTATATGAATAAGAAAAACTTCATAAAAACTTCGGTGCCCCGTACTAAGCTAGTTTACATAATGGTGCCTCGATTATAGTAACGAGATAGGGTCAGTTAACTGCAGTAAATGAAGAAGAGTAAGTTAACTACTTTCTTTCACGCGATATAAGATAATAATATTATCACACCCCACCGAGAGTCGATTGGTTCTCGTCAGGCAAATAAACAGCCAACAATAATGATTTATCTCGTTTTCTTTTTCATTTTCATTTTCATTATTTTTTACTTTTTTCATATTATTTTTTACTTATTTTTTTATTTTTTTATTTTACGGTCTTTTCTTCCTTCTCTCTTTATCTCTCACTTTATTCGGGAACGAAAAGCGCGCGTGGCTATACGTCCGAAGAATATTTCTGACGAGCAATTTTTACCTGGGTATTTCCCCGAGACGCGTCAACATAAAAATGAGAAAAATGTCAATTCTAATCAAAGGAAATTCTTGACTTCATTTATCTTTGGAAAAAATGAATAAAAATCAAAGTACAAGAGAAAAAAAAGGAACAAGATTTTCCTCGAATATCGAAGAAAATACCCAGGGCTGTTACGCCTCTTTCATATCTCGCTGCACGGTCAGGTCAACAAGAAAGTATTATAGATCAACCTGCGACGTTCGTACATACAATGGATACACGTCTGCAGCTAAGACGAGATATAAAGATGCTGAATTCACCTTTTCGAGCCAAGTATCATATCATACTTACGCGTCCGATCCATAGATCCATAGATCCTTGGCCTTGGTACTTAGTCCTTAAGCCTCGATTTTCGGGTGAGTTTCTCATCCCTCGACACGTAACACGCAACGAAACACTCGGCACTAGATAAACTAAATTCACCAACGAGTTAGCAGCACTTCACCAGAAATTCATCTGAATGCGGCAACAACGGCAGCAACAACAAGTGCTACGGAAACGCATCTGGGACCGGAACTACCGGCAACAGGACCTTCGCTACTGCGTGAAACTTTGCTGCGTACCAATTGACCCCGTTCAACAGCGTTTGCTTCATCACTGTCGGGTTCAACGGGTGTACCAATGTCCCCATCTTCGCTTAACATCATCGACAGCTTGTTTCTAAGCGGCTTTTTTGTACATGGCAATGTTGGCTCCTCATAAGGACGAAGTATTCGAGGATAATGAGACTCCAGCTGTTCTGTACCCGGCAGAAGGGCACCTCGACTGCTCCAGCATAGTGGCTTGAAGGTACCTCGCCGAGTTGCTTCTTGGAAACTTTGGAAACTTGTCTCCCAGTTATAGCTAACCAAACGATCCTCGAGCGTCAATCCAGACAATTCAGGTGGAGACTGGATCTTGACAGGACTCGATCCACTGCAACGAAAATAAAGAAATGTTCGTGAGATCGTGGCGCGAATATATTTCAGAGAAATTTAAGGATTGTAGAAACAATTGGTTCATCCTTGAGCCGAAGACCGGAGACTTGCATAATCACAACGTAGCGAACAAGTGACAAATGAGGATGTACAATTTATTAATTTTTTTGTTTTGTCAGAAAAGCTAGTTAGGTACGACGTTGACGTAATTATCATTAACTAGGTCAACGCCCACGCACTATAATCTAGGAAAACTGTATATTTCAGAGATACACAGCGTCTGTTAATTCAAGGATTATTCCAAGATTACGTATACCTAGTTGTGACATAATGATGAAAACAATCTAGTGCAACATCTGATTTGAATCTGACGTACATCAAATTTGAGAGATGTGACGACGGAAAAAGTTCATATGTATGTCAACCTTGCACCCTGCATTAATGTTTACAACTTATTTTCCGATCAAAAAAAACTCAGGAAACACACACAGAAAAAAAATAATTCGATTGTATAGGATAACTACTCACGGCATTAGTTGCTGGATACCCAAACTGTGTAAGACGGTAGGTAGCGATGGAAGGGAGTAACATAGAGACAGCTCTATCCGTGGATAATACAGAGCAGATATCAGACACGTTTCCTCCCTAGTGGTCAATCCACCCAAAGTAATCGCTGCCCTAGTCTCGGAGGAATAGGTGCACTCAGCGACAAGATGATCGCCCTGAAACACGCGAAAGTAATTGCTTTATAGATGAGCAGTTTTATCGTTGAAGATTATATAGATTTCCATCTTATTCGAAGTTGGAAAATATACCGAGGGCGTCAATAGCTTGGTTGAAAACTTACCGGATAAACTTTAACGGGTCGTTGAAGTCTGCGATACTCCTGGTAGCTCGGATTATAGTTTGTGTCCGAAGCAATCGGTGGCAATTCTTCACCGGCTCTGATCTGGCGTAATCGAACCTTTTTGCCGAGTTGATGAGTGTGCATTATTACCGCAAACATGTTTACTCCATTGTTCGGTACCGTTTGCCCAGTGCAATCAGCGACACAGTGTCCTTCGGATATCACTTCCGCCTGACCCGGCGGAATTATGTGCCTCCAGTTAGGATCTATACCGATACTAAGGACCCCAGCATCGTGGGTTCTCAGACGTTCGGTATAAAGGAATCTCAGGCCGGAGCTGTCGCTGATGAAGGCATCCAGCTGAGGGTTAGTGTAGTGGGTTTCAAGCATGTAGAAGTGCGGACCTGCGTGCGGGTCCAGGGCGTAACCAGCCTCCGGGGGGTAATTAAAACCCTGTGAAAATAAGAATGAAAGGGTTCTTGTAGATCAGTAGAATATCGCGATACCAGGTGAGAGTATCTTCGCAGGGGGCTCATGTTTCGCCACCGCAAGGAACCACTTTTTGCGGTCGTCGAGAATCCTTACGCTATATGACGTATACACTGCAGTATGAGATTCATTTGACCGAAGTATAACTTTTGCATGCTGAAGCAAAGTTTCTCTCAAATTTCGAATACTCATGTCGTATGAAGGCTCAGAAAACCGCAGAAATGCCAATACTCTTCACATGCAAACATACATCGGTTCACATTCGAGTACTGATACACTTATTTTACACAGTAACAGTAGACCGAGATTATTAAATGCGAGATGAACTGACTCACCTCAGATCCAAGACTCCACGTTGCTGCAATAGTGTTGCATTGCAAAGCCTGCTGTCCTGGCTGATAGCAAACTGTTCCCGAAGATCGAGCGGCTGACTCCAATGCATCAGGCGGTCCACGACATTCGTACAGCGTCATGTGATGAAGATATTCCTTACTGCCCGGCTGAATTACCGGTTCGTACTGTAACCAGGAAGAACATAGCCATTGATTATAGGGTTGACATAGAAACGTCGATCTCATTAGTCAAGACTTGAGAAAGATGTGTTCTAGATCCATCTATGGAAAACCGTACGTCCGTAAACGCGCGGATGTGGTACGGCGTACACTGCACGCATTTTCGAGTCACTCCACGCGCCGTTAGCCCTGAAATATACGGGACGAAGAGGTTCGACGTGGTCGGAATGGCCAATATCGTTCCTTGAAAGGGAATAGATAATCAAAGGCTTGGCACAACTCGGTTGTCTTTGGGTTCGTTAATCACGTTATACCGGCAATTTAAACTCGAAGGGCTCGCGATAAGTGGGGCTGGGACGACCCCTGCACGTGTCGTCGTCATCGCGTCGATTTCGCTCCCTCCGCCCGGCAAGAACGCCAATTTAGCTATCCGACATCCCACGACCCACTGCAATACAATTACGTCTACGAATGTACCGCGGAATATAGTTTCGATTAGGAGGTATACTAATTAGGGACAACCGAAAATCGCGGCTGAATCAAAGCAGTACACTGATATGAGAGAACATGAATGACGGCTTTACCATATTAATTTAACTAGGAAAATGGAGGACATTCATCGTAGTATATTATAGACTGACGTATTTCACTGAGTTTACTCACCCTGACAACATGGTGCTTATGGCGTATTGTGGGCATCTTCAGCACCCGGCACCAGAGCAATGTGTCCTCTTCCATGGGTAGACGAACCTGGTGAGAATAATGAAATAAAAAATGAGTTCGATTGAAGAAAGAATTTTCTTTTTAATTGGATTTTTCAATTCAACACGAAGGACTAATCTGATAGTCCGAGCTGTTCGTGGTGAGGTCACTGAATGTTATGAACAGACTAGGCAATATTACGTAACCGTAGGTGGATTTTATGGGTCCATGAAAAGTTTGCACATATCGTTCCCTCGAGCTTGGGGATTTTATTAGGTAGTTTTTACCTCGACCCGTGTCTCAAGGATTACGTAGCGGACCTCGGTGAAACGCTGACTCTTTCATTTTCTGTTTGCCACTGGACAAAGCCTAATCTACAAAACTCGCTCGGGTGTAAACGTTGCCCTCGCCGTATCCCACACCCCGTTTCTCTTTCTATTTCTCTTTCTCTTTCGCTCTCTCGGTATTTTTCGCCCACGCCCACATACACATACACATATACACGTGGAGCTATATCGCAAAAGCGCGCGCGAACGCGGATCGTTATCTTTTGGAATAACTTTGAACGAGATACACATCAGGCGAGATCGGCGTACCGAGGACCCAGAAATATATGTAGGCGCGGTTTAGGCTCGAGCTTAATCCGCATTTTCTGAAAAAAAAAAAAAATGCGAACGGCCAAAAGTTTCGGCGGTAAAATTCAATCGACATTTTCATAAAGTCGGGAGTTTCAGAGGCGCTTGCGTGATAAAGAGAGATTTACGTATATGAGAGAGAAAGGGAGACGTATATATAAGAGAGATAAGGAGAAAAGTGACGAGACTCTGATTGAAAAAATAACTTGGAGTATAAACTTCATGGAATTCATTTCACTCTCAACCGCCTCACTTATTTGTTCAATTGAAACTTGTGAAAAAGGGAAATTCTCGCACAAAAGTCCCCCTCGGTTTGCCTTGCCCACTCCTTACCCACCCGTCGCGTTGCGAAGAAATATTTAGTATGTATGAATAACTTTGCATTTTATTAACGTTTTCTGATTTCAAGTCGAGCCGAGTTGAGTTGAGTCGAATCGAATGAGAGCCACAGGGACCGCGGGGGTCTCACCGAGCAAGGCGCACCTAAGTGAGTGGCGGCAGCCTTTGTGAGTTAATAAAATAAAAAGTTGCGCTCCGTTGTTGTAATGTGTTCTGTAATTGGAAAACCGCCTCGGATCTCTACCTCCTCCACCGCCACCGCCACCGCCACCGCCACTGCTTATGCCACGCAATTCCGTTCGCCGTTAGCCGTAGAAGATATAATTTTCCCATTTTCCCGATCTCTGTTTTAGTTGCATTACAACCAACTTCCGTACTCCTGCGAGTCAGCCAATTTTCTCTTTAGGGTTCTGTGAAATTAGCACTTTTCTTATTGCCCCAAAAGGTAGGTATTTAGTTATTATTATTATTATTATTCTGTTTCTGTTCTCTTTTTTTTTTTTCTTTTTTTTTTTTTTTTTTCCTGCTTTTCTTTACTATATTGACCGTCCGCAGCAACGAGCACTTCGTGACTTCCATGAAAACGCAAAAAGAAATAAGAAAAGGCGAAATTACACGATGTTGAACGTGATCTTTTCGAGGTTACATTCAGGGCTAACAAAAAGGTGTTATTCTGAATGAACACGGAAATATTAATGGCGTAATACACCCGGAGCCGAAATATAATGGCTTATCATGACATTAAATGATCACCCCAATAATGATTAACTAATACACAGCTACGCGCGTATCCGCGAAGCTGCGATATGTATTTTAACGAAAACTAGCTCGGTGCAGTGTTTACGTGTTTTTATCACGCGCTATTATACGGATCGTGGAACGGGTATAGAATACTCGAACGCAGTCGGTGTGGATTTTTATCGGGTGCAATGCGGAGGCATTGTATACCGAATTTATGACTACATAAATCGAGTGTAGGTCGCATCCGGCAAAAACTATTCGTTCATTAACGTCAGGAGGCCGTAGATTACGATGCACGAGTACGACCCTCTACCTATATCCTTCTATCGACAAATAGAAGAACGCTCAGACATCTATTCTCATTTATTTATGCTATAATATACGTCAAGGTTCGTATAAGATATTGGCATAGGTATAACCGAGCCTAAGTACATATTCTGCAAACGTAACCAGCAGCAGCAGCTACTGGCAACTGACAATTCTTCATTCTGCTGAATCGCAAAGGTGTATTAAAGTGAAATCAGCCTCTTGCTGAACAATAATTAAAGATCTTTAATTATTCGAGCTCGGCGATGTAATTTCAAAGGCTTCAACTTCACCTTCTACTTCGTGTTTAACGCATTAACTTTTTAATTCCTCTTTTGTATAAAAGCATCGCCTTTATTTCGCGAGTAGGTACTCTTCTGTATGAAACAAACTCGTTTACCGAATGAATAAGTTAAAATTGCTTAAGCTGCAGTCAACAGTCACTCTCTTCAGGACCCAGTTAGTGCACGGTGCAACAACGGTGAACCCTTTACTGGTTTAAACGACAAGTCATTTGAAGAAGTGACTAGTCTACACAGAAAGGAAGGTTAACTTGATTCAAGATAATTTTGCGGTCCAAAAATGAAGATCGAAATTTTCTCGGATCAAATCATAGATTATCTTGAATCAAGAATAATTTTCTTGGCTCAAGTTAACATTTTTTTCTGTGTAGAATCGGTGTGAAAAAATAAAAAAAAATAAAAAAAAATTTGCATAACTCACCTGTTGGTTAAGAACGTCCCAGATTTCAAGAGGTGTCTCCTGTTCCTGATTCCTTGAGGTTCTTCGTGGCTGCGCATCACGTTGCACAAGGTACAACGGACGCGATCCTCGGACGTCACCATGATCGGGTAGAACACCGGCAGCTGAGACCGGCTCCTCGGCATGATACTGCCAAACTACCTGCATGGTGTCATTCTGAAACATGAGAAGAGACACGATGTAGGTACGTTAGTTTTTTCCTTTTTCTTTTTTATATAATGAAGAGTGAAAATCGTGAAAATTTATCAGAAATTAAAAATGATGAAAAGTGCATCGAGAGACGGAGAAGACAAAGATGAAGCTGTCTAGTAATTTGAAGGATAATAATCAGTCAGAGTATACTGCCGCCTGAGTAGACGTCAAGAATTTCTCGCCTACTTAGAGTCGTTACCCCAATCTTTGGGCGTCGCGACGTCTGCGTCAGAGAGAGAGAGAAACAAATTAGCGAGTCACTCTCTAATCGACGCGACGTCTACGAAGAGCCAAAGTAATCACCTGTTTACTTCGGTGTAGCTCGTTTACAAAGTCCGTGAGTCAAAGAAACAAACTGTTTGTAGCGACGAAGTAGTAGTAGGGTAAATATACGACTGCCTGACTACCACCTAGTCAGTCAATCTTCGTATTTCTACTGACAAAGTATGAGAGATGAAAAGGATCAGAGAGGCAAGAAAAAATTCATATAAAATTGAATACAAACAACCCGATAATTCAGAGTAGGTATCATTCCATCTTTATCCGCACGCGGGTTCCTGTTTCTTTATTTTTTTAGATATATTTATTTATTTCTTTTTTGTATAGTGAGAAAGAGAAGCATTCCGAAGCTCGTATATTATTTCGAGAAAGAATTTCGAGAAACTCGTGGGGTTGAGGTTGCTGGGGCCGACACGCCATTTGCTCGGATGTATAGGCAAAGAGAAATGAAGGTATGGAGAAAATAAGGGAGAAAAAGGGATAAAAAAAAATATGTTCTGCTTTTCCGCGTGTTCGCCGACTAAAATTTGCGGTTATCATTTCTGCTGGGCGGAGAACGATAATATACTGATATTAATTCTAACCTGGATGAGAGAAAAAAAAAGAAAATAATTCAATTTTTCAGACACGATTGGAAAGGTAATTATGAAAATATCCTCTCCCGGCGATTTTTCCAATTTCATGAATTCGAAAGAGAAACAGAAATCGGTGCACAAATTTCGATCAACTTTTGTCCCAAATTAAAAGTAAGTATCACAGTTTTCACCCGCAATGCACCTAGTTTGGCATCATCTCGTTTATCCGTGTATGTATGTAAATCGTTTAGCTACCGCAGATATGGAATAGATGACATGACGTAGATTGCAGCGACTAGAATTATTGTATCTGATAAAAATTCACGTGTGTTTCAATCGTGGAAAAGTTTCAATACTAGGAAGGGTTTTCGGAGGGTGAAAGTCGGCAAGGGAAGTTGGAGCTTTGATCTTATTTCGAAGCATCGGTGACTGGAGCTCATACACGGACTGTCGATCTATTTACGTTTATTGAACAGCAATAAAACGGCTATAGCGTGACTGTACGACTCGATAAAAGAGATCTGAAAAGATAAGCAGCAATGGAGAAAGAGATGATCCAGAGAGATCGACTCGTACTACATTGCTCAGTGTTGAGAAAATTACGATTCAGTGATGCAAGTACCTATACTTATACATATATATATATACGCTTTCAGGTATCAATGGGAAAGTATGTGTATCAATCAAAGGAAAGCTTGCTTTTCGAGAAGCTTCAAAGTCGTAGAAAATACATAAAAAAGAACGAACTGCCAATTACGTGTAAATTTTTGTATGCTTTTTTTCCCCCTGGAAGGCGTTGTACGAATGATATACGTAGCAAACTCTTTCCTGTATCCATATATCTGCAATTTCGTACCAATCGTACGGTGAGATGAAAGAGGAATATAACAGGAATCACAGCATCGTTATAAAGTAATTCAAAACTGAAATGGACACAGAAGAGCTCGTGATTCGCGAGAAATACCAACGGTGGATATCATCACAAAGCACTGTCGCGTCCGTGAGCGTCAGGAATTCTCGCTAGGAGGTTCCATAAATTTCGCATTTTCATTTTCCGAAAGCCCACTTGCTCATAGTGACAGAGCATGCCCCCGAGGCTTTCGTAATAACGTATGGAGCGTTCTCTCCCGGGTATTGGAATACCTATATTCTATATATATAATATGCACGTACACATATCGAGATGTAAACGTCTGTATATGGTGAAAACGTGTAGCATACACCCTCGAAACGATGTACAGCACAGTGCAGTACCACGTGGACTTGTATAGTCATGGGAGGATAGAGTCCGGTGGGAGTCTTGGATGCGGGGTGGGTTTCGCCAAGGGGTGAGCTTACTCACAATGCCAGTAATTGCATCTGTGCTCGAACTGGCGAACCCTGGATTCCCATCGATTGAGTAAGCGAGCTGAGCGACGAGACGCGAGACGACGCGACGCAATGGACGCCCCCAGGACACACGGTGATCGTCTGCGAGCCCATAGGACTTTGGCATCTTCTATGCTATCGATTTTCATCGCAATAATTCCGAACGATTGATTCTCCGTCGGAGTATATTATTGAAAAATAAGCCCGCTCAAGCGGAATAGGGTTGAGCGGGGTAAAGGTCTTGCTTTGTTTGAATGTGAATCACGACCACCGATGGTTCAGGGTTGTGTCTACTCGAGCCTGCTTCTCCTATATTGTACGTCAGGGCAGATAAAAAATCGTCAGGACTAAAGGGACAATCGTGAAAGGGTCTCGTTCACCTGAATCGACTTTAGCATATGGATCTCTGGGTTCTATCTGGGAAGTTGAGTTGATGAGAAGAAAGATATAAGATGGTTGGATGAATTTGAATGGAGGGTAGTTTCAATTTCAAATTTTCTTAAAAACGATCTTTTCTGTAGTTAGTTACCGGGGCCCTGACCACATCCGGAGTATGATTCTCATTCTGAAAGCGTAGGCCTAGTTACCCGCAATGATAAATCGATCGATCGATCGATGTAAAAGAAATCGAGAAAATATCGTTTCAGGAATACGAATTAGAACTTGGCCGATCATGGAATCCCAGAGGCTTACTTCGCCAAGCGCAGGGATTATAATTTCTGGCACAAAGTAAGAAGTTTACCTCACCGCTCGAACGCCTCGCCGCGCCTCGCCCACGCTGGGCTGCTTTGAAACTTGCCAAAGTGTCGGGTAACGAAGAACTCTCCGAGTCGTGAACTTAATAAAAAGCAATTTACACTTGGTCGAGGGACACTGTAGCACCCCGTACAAAGATACGCTCTGAAGAGGCTCGGAGCCTCGGTATGTCCAACGTAGCATCGCGTCTCCGTCATCTAAGAGGGTGCGGGCCAATAAAGGCTTCACTTCCTTCAAAGTGACAACCTTAATTAGTTCAACCGGTAGAAGTTAGGCAGTCATTTTACGAAGAGGTAACAGTATAACTAACTAGGTGAGTGAAAGTAAATAGGAAGCATCCAATTCAAAGTGAGATAGGTGCAGGGTTATATAGGTAAGTGCCTATTACTCGGTGGTACGGGAGTCAAACGTATCTGTAACATGATATGGAAAACTAATATTGAACATTCCTCCTAAGTAGGTAATAGGTACGAGAGTGAAGTGCGGCGGTAGGAATTCTCTATTTTCAAACTTGTGAGTTTTAAAAAGCAATTAAGGGCTATCGCAGAATGCAAACTTCGTCCGCTCCCCAATTTACTGAACTCTTGCCCCCCTCGCCTCCCTCTCTCTTTTCATTGCTCAAATCTTATTCTACCCCTAACTGGAGCAGCTCCTCCCTCACTCCACATTATCGAACGGCTCAACGGCAAATTTCTGCAGAAAGTTAGTTCTATACCGTCGTCTTAATGCGCTTAAATTTTCCTATTGTTCGCATTGTTTGGCCCATATATGAGGTTTTGAAAAAAACCATTGAGTATACTATGAAAAGTTGAGACCTAGGTTGCAGCGCTTTCGCGGTACAGGTGAGAAGACTAATAATAATAATAATGATGATGATAATGATAATAATGACGATGATGATGATTATAACTTATAATCTGACTTCCTACGCAGAAACGAATATTATACTTCATATTGTTAGTTAGAATCGTGTATAGCGTACTACTAGCGTAGCGTGGTACTCGATCATTCCTTTACGACCCGGAATAACCAACGCGTGGTTCGATGTTATCCGTTCTTTCCTGGGGCTCCAAGATGTCCATCTCCCCTTGCGCAAAGATATTACCCGACGTTGCTGAGGCATATGCCTAGAACTAAGTCTTAAGATCGTCGCCTACGGCGTGATGTGTGATTTGTTGCTACTTGGAGTAGAAGAAGATCGAACCTTGCCTGGCTTTTATTTGTCAGTTAGAGAATTGGCTGGCTAGGTACTATTATTTATAGTTTAAAGGTGACGTGAAATAAAATGAAGGAAAAATATTTGGTAAAATGATAGAAAACCACGATGGTGGTGGAAGCATTGTATAATAGTGGAAAATTTGAGAACGAGCAATTACCATAAAAATAATTCGTGTCCATAAAAATCCGACGTAGAGCTGGCAAAGAAAGTTAATATTTGGTTTAATTTGTAATTTAAATGCTCCCCCGGCTCGCAAAGACGACCTGCCGAGGGATGTTTTCGCCATTGCCAACTTTCCCCTTCAGAACGTTGAAAAGAAATGACGTCACCCCGAGAAGCGACGACGCCACCTGAAACCCGAGCTAAAACCTCAACCTCAACCTCAGCCTCAACCTCAACCTCAACCTCAACTTCAACCTTAACCGCTATGAACATCGCCGGACCAGCCTTATAGTCGTACAAAGCAATCCCATGGCGGAAGGAGACGGAAATACGGGAATGAGATGCGAAACAAGGGATGTGGAGAGGTTTTATTACATTTTCGTTAATTGGGTGAGTGTTGTTTCCGAGATAGGCTTCGCGGCCCGCGGCTCGTGCCTCTGCGAAAGATCATAATAATTGCATTAGTTAATATAGCGTAGAGAGAAATTTTTTAAATTTACTTAGCGATGGAGCTCAGCTCGAGGAGACCAAGAAAACTAGAAGAAAATTATTCAACATGGTTATGTACAAGCGAGAGCCATGCAAGATTCGTATTTGAGATTTATTGCCTATTTTCTCACTAGAAATTTAGGACCATTTTTATTTCACTCGTGCCGCACAGTGGACTGAAATTGCAATTAACACGATTCAAAGTACATATAATTGCCACACCTATTGTCAATTAGAACGGTCAGGTCAATAAATTAACACCGATATCACAGCGGCAAGTTTGTTTGCTAGCGAAGCAATTAATTTTCAAACTTTTACAAACTGGAACCTATACTATTATACCTATAGGCAGGTTCGATGATACTAGAGAAAATAAATTCTCGAAACTTTAATGAGCGATCAGGTACCGCAGTACGCTTATGTATATAATATATATACCTATATCTAAAATTTGAATCTACATATTATAGAATATGATCTCCATGATAGCGGATCTCGAAACCGTGGCTAAAATTCAGGGGCTTTTCTGAACCGCCATAAAGGTAACTGGTCACTACTTTGCCCACCCGTGCAATAAGAGGTCTGCTCAAATATTTAACCTCACTTACAGGCAATTACTACATCCTCCCTCTGTTATCTTTGTGCGGAAGAAGGGCGAGGAGGAATTAGAACGGAACTCCCCGTTTTGGAGTATAAAGAAGCTTAAACTCGAACTCCAACCATCTACTGCACGATTTTTTTCTGATTTATTATCCTCGCAATTCGCTTTAACAAAAAAAGAAGGAGAAAAAAAAAAAAAGAAAAACACCACAGAGAGGTAAAAATTCCTCGTGGTTATTGCTCGAAAAAAAAAAAAAAAGCTGAGAGAAAAGAGGAGATACATACATCTCCGAACTCTGTTGTGTAGAACCCAGGTAATGTGAAAGAATTGAATTGTTCCGTGTGCAGCCCGCCGTCTGTTATGAGATTAACCCTCGTGTTCATATTTTATCTGAGTAAATATATATTTATATACGGATGTAGAATGTGGACCCTCGTCTATAGTATATACATCTATACACCCCTGTATCACCGTCTCGCTGGGTTTCTAGTAGAGGATGTTAGTTTCAGTCCGTATTCCACTGCAGTAATCCCGACGCAGCAATATGGGCTTAGAACTTTGAATGAGTCACGAAAATTGATGAGGATTCGCGGTAAGAGTTACGAATTCTCGTGCCACGAAATGTGATTTAAAATGGGGCTTTGCACGATAAGAAAATTACTCATACACTGCGATACTAACTTCGTAATTAGTAGCATTTAAGAGAATAATCACATTCGAGGTAATAAACTTCTTCAATAAACCTTCCATGTTCGATAGTGCCCCGAATGCCTACCGATTTTAGTGCATACATATATAGGTGTACCTAGTATATAGTATATCGATCGCAAAATCTTCGTATCTATGCAATAAAACGAACAAGGCATATACCCGGACTTTTGAGCGTCGTGATATTTTCTCATCATCGCGATCACAATCACGTGCGGTTATCGTAAGCTAGGGTTCACCAATGGCCGTGGCTACCCTAAAAGCTAAATTATTCCTACAATCCTTGGATAATTGCTCGAATATCGAACCATCCAATAGTAGGTCTAGCAATAAGCGACTCTTCGTCTATCCATTGCGTATATCAGTAGATGAAAACGTGTACTTAGACATATGCGCGTGTTCCGGTACAATTATAGATATGCTGTACTTATAGGTCCGCGTCCTACTTGCGCCGTTCAAAGCAACTATACAATAAATATTTAAATAGGTATTAAAACTATTACGAAGTTGTTAGCGCACTGATATATGTAGGTATGGCGTAGAACAGCTTGGTAAAAATTTTATATTTATTTTCTTCTGTTTCTGTATATAGTTTGTTTAACGCTTTTCTACGGAATGAAGTAGTCGTGGTCTATTTCAGTAATGAGATGCGCATATTACTCCAACGATGAACATTGCATTGCACTGAGACTCAAGGAAGCATACCTATATATATTCAATCACAATAGTTCCAGCAAAAGATGTGCGGTGTATTTTTTCCCCGGAGAAAATCTCGTTTCTTGTATTCAAACGACATAATCGTCACCTCCTTTTGTTCCTCAGGTTAGGAGGGTGCGGGAGGACAACCGACGAAACGAAAAAGCGCAAAAATAACCAGAGAGAAAGAATATCAGGAGGAAATAATTACCGGAGTGGTTTTCGCGCGCGGGCTTTCAACTGAAAGTATATCGCATACATAGGTATTATAGGTATGTACACAGTTAACGTGGGTGAGAGAAAAAGGCATAAACCAGACCAGGAATTCGATCAATTGCCATTGTATATCATGGCTCCGAAAGCACTGCCGCGTTTCCTATCTGCAAAAATGGTGCGAACGTAAAATAGAATCCTCCATTACTGGATCTGAGGTTCATGCGGGTTATCTAAGCCCCCTCCTATCTTAATGGCACTTATTGTCTTGACATATAGTACACCACCCTTTACACCCTTCACCCTTCACCCTTCACCCAGCACTTGATGCCCTAGCCATTTCTACGTGTCGCAATGCTCCGATCCAAAATCTCCGCTTCAACCTGACCAAGAGAAATAATTCCTATCAGCATCGAGCACATGCTCGATCGTTCAGCCCTCCGTAAGTTTTCCCTCTCTTGTCGTATCAGCATTCCAACCCTTATCCGGATCAGTAATTAGTTTCCCCATTTGCTAGGAATGAGCTTCGTGATTTGTAATAATGGCGTAGTTGATTGGATGAAAGGGATACGCTGATACGGTTGAGAAGAGCTGAGGTCAAGACTAGGAGGATAAGAAATCAGAGGCTAGAGGCGCGTCTGCCCATAAACCGATAAATCATGAGGAGTCAGCGTCGTCGTATAAGAGGACGTAATAATTTCCTCAAGCGTAGTTCTGGATCAGAAAAGTCAATATTTGAGGTATATCATATCACGTCGGAAATAATATGAGATGGCTTTATCTTTCCTGGCAACAACAATGCGACACGCGTCTTATCTCGTTTGGGACATTAAGTAAGGTACGAGCTGCAATTTGGCCCTGAGGGAAGTATTAAAATGAATAAACGAGCAACGGGAAGAAGAAGAAGAAGAAAATTTTCACTTGTATTTTAAATTACATTTTATTTCCGGAAACATAGAAATAATAATTTTTCCTTCCTCTTTTTATTTTTTCTCAAATTGGGCAACCATTCCCAAGCCTCGTTCGTGTATACAACTTTTCGCTCTTCTTCTTACTTATATACCTACTACTATACCTCTCCTCATGCCTGTTACGTACTTTGTTCTGGTTTTTTTTACCGAGACAACCCGCAGCCCATTTATGTCAGATTTTCCATTCTTCTCACCCCTCAATCTCCACAAAATGTATCTTCCATTAACATTGAAAATTATACAACCATTCTCGTAAGCGCTTATCACCTTATACTCGAAATATCTGGGACCAGGATACCGAAATGGTAGATTTTGCTTAATAGGATAATAAGGAAATATTTGCGGTTAAATCTACGACGAACTAGCGTAGGTATAGATACCAAAGACGTCTATAAGGCGGTTAAACTATCACTGATTCTGAGGTATTTGCTCAGGATTAAGACTCTAACTTTATCCGTGGAAGGAGAGACTTCTCCTAACTCTATGAGGTCGAATCGTTACAAGACCGTGGGACGTGTCCCACCACCTCTATGTCTCATGGGGTTTTCAGGGATAGTTCCAGGGGCATCGGGATCGAAAACTAGAGCGCCAAACTTGAACGCAAACTCGAAGCGCTACTAACTCTGTTCGCCAGATTACTGGAGAAAATGTTCCAGTAGTGTATGTGTGTGATTCCTCGTCCACGGAGTTCGGATTACCTCCCACCAAGACGGCGTACTGCGCTAACTCTGATTTGAAGGATAACCACGGACATAATAGTTGCATTATCGTTCCTAGAGAGAGATTTCCGTATATACCTGGTTACCCAAGTTTATACTTAGTCCAGTTTAAGCCACGCTTTGCAGTCATATACACTCAATATACACATAATAGTTGATCATAAATTCTTTCCTTCGCACACATCCCCAACGATGAGTTGATCCCCGACACCTGATTAATCTCTAGGTCTTTGCGTTACTAGATTTTATCTTGGTCAGTCTGAGGACAAGGTCAACGCGCCTCCGAGACCCTGACGTGGCTATATTCTCGTGTATAATACACATACATATTTCACGTTTGATTGATGGATAGCGTTACGTTGACAGGGTGCATACTTCATATTATACCCTATTACATGTACATGCGCCTACTATAAGTATGGACCCCTCATAAACCACTGCGATATAAAGCCATAGACAAAGCGTCAGTCATGATTCGTGTGTGTTTTCTGAACAAGAAAAAAAAAAAAAAAAAAAACGAATGAAGAAACGTTTAGTACATGCGGTTTAAGGTAACTGAACCTTCCTCAAGTCACAATGTCCGTATGGTAGCTGAATCTAACACAGTGAATATATTTCGCTCTCGAGTTTCGCGCGGTGCGCTATTTACGGAGCTCTAACCATGAGTCGCAATTTTCAAACCATTTGTTAGATAAATTGCTGGTGGGCGGTTCGCCTGCTTGTATTCTGACGATTATTCATTGGCGAAATGGCAATAAATTAATTACAAAGAGGTTTTTGCATCTTGCCGTCGCGTATCGTAGCTCGAGTTTTTAGTTACGAAAATACGCGCTCTGTTTGCTGAGAGGATTAATGAACTGAAATCTTTGTTACCAACGTAGTTGTAGGGCATCCATGCTTCGGCAAGGATCACCGTATAGAACTCTCTCATCAAACAGTCTGAAAGACCCTAATTATTCCAGAGAGCAAATCCGAGCCGATAAATACACCCCCCCATCTAGGGATTCAGATCTAATCTAGTCTTCCCAGGTGTTCATTCGCTCAGTGTTTCCCAGGTGCAGTCGAACTCCCCGGTTCCAAACTCGAACGATAAGAATAACCGAGCCCCAACCCATCTCACAGAATATATATAGTTATATAAACTTACCAAGACCAAAGCCCAGTTTCTTAGCGTGAAAAACTACGGTAAAACTTTGCACTTAGACTTGGACAAGATTTGGGTCGCGCACAGGTATTCCGTTGCCTACGTGCAAAATTTAACAAAGGATTATAAATTTATTCGACCGTTGGTTTCCATTAGCTGAAACGTCTTAGGTGAAGTATCGACTATAAACCGAATTAGCCAGAGTCAGGTTGACCCCATCCTAAAAGTAGATTGTCGACCTGAGAACAAGAACGTACTCACTATAGTTCGCACCTACAAGAGGCAAGGATTAATGTAACTCCTTTAGACGAAAGGCTGAGCGGTAAAGCAGCTTCGTATAAGCTCGTCCAGGTCTAACCAATTTCATCTTAGCCGTTAGCCATGCAAATTAGCTGCATACAAAATAAGGTAACACAAAGCGGAAGTGATCTTATATGTTTGTGTCAAAGAACGGAGGAACGTAACGGCTGAATGGCGTGGTGGTTAACGTAACGACCTCAAGTATTCGTCATGCAATATTATGATCAGTTTTTACTTAACACGTACGTGTTTTCGCGATGTTAATCTTCTTATTCCTTATACGACAGTGGGAGACAGGTCTCGAACTGACACAGCTATGGCGAAGACATTAGGCAGTTACGAGCACATATGAGCGATTTAAACATCAAATAAATTGAATCAGAGTGAAATTTTCAGACTGCCATAAATGACTTCCAATGTGTTACTACTGTCGGCGCAAAAAGGTTTGGCCCCTCTATTTGAGTGATCATAACTTCTACAGGAAAATTGGTAGAGCATCGAGTCTGGAAAGATCGGAAAGCACCAAGTTTTCTGCGTCTAATGGTTGTTCGCAAATTTCCGTGTAAAAATCGTGAAAGCATCTAGGGGACACAGGCGGCCCCGCGCAAATTTGAAAAATTGTTGACGTCGATTACTGGAAGTCCGCTATTGCGAACCAAAAACTGATTACGGAATCAAAAAGTGTATATCCTGACGATAATTTTGAGCTGGCTCAGGTTCGTCCGTACCGATCCGTTCCCCAAATCGCACCATTGGACCTTTTTGCACCTGGCGAGTTGAAGTTGACGTACGGCGATGGACTCCGAAAAACTACGTTTTTCAACTTTTCGGAGATCATAACGGCTTTCACGATTTTTACACGGAAATTTGCGAACAACCATTAGACGCAGAAAACTTGGCGCTTTCCGATCTTTCCAGACTCGATGCTCTACCAATTTTCCTGTAGAAGTTATGATCACTCAAACAGAGGGGCCAAACCTTTTTGCGCCGACAGTAGATCTGTACATCTAAATAGTTCGCGCTGGTAATATAATGAAATACCTACCTACAATGGTCTAGATATTATTTTTAAAACTTTCGTAAAACTCTTTACTACTTTACTATCGATGGATGAAATCTTGGTGATAATTATCGTGAATGGAGGAGCTACTTCGACTCCCTTTGGCCGACGACACTTGACATAAGAGATATAATCTTTCAACAGAAGCGTTACCGCAAAGGATGTCTAAGTATACGAACTTTGCAACTATACGATACTCGAGCTAAATCTAACTCTGTAATCTGTGACTAATCTTGAACCCAGCCCAGGTTTAACGGAAGACCGGAATTAAGGATAATCCGAAATACGAGTTTAATTGCTGACCCTTTAGATCCCTCATAATCGGAGACTAGCCTAGGCATACCGAGGATGTGGGATGGATATCACTGGGTGAAATCTGAATGAGATTTGCGGAAGTTTCATAACCCGTTTTGTCACTTGCTTGAAAGCCTGGAGTCCGTCGTATTTTAATTTTCTTGATTTACAAGGGAAAAGAAAATTCCTGCTGAGATATCAAAGTCAGGGACCTTTTGATTGTCGAGATGGGGCAATTTAACGGTAAGTTTTTGCTCGATTGGAAAACTTAGAGACAGTTTAGTTTCGCAAACTGTCATTAGTTCTTGGAGAAACCGGAGACAGGCGGAGACAGGCGAAGGAGTCACGGTATCCCTCGACTTCCGTCGTTTGTTTGCGCATCTTCGATAAACATGTTGTTGGCGCCGGTGTAGGAAAGACTCTGAATACCCAAAAGAAAAACTTTCCGAAAGATAAGCAATTGCCAAGTAGGTATTCGACAAGATTTTTTTTTTTTTTTTTGCTTCGCCTTTTTCGAAGAAGTGCAGCTTTACAGGAAGGAAGATAAAAATATAGAGGGTTGAACAAATTGAATGTATTCACCGTAGAAAGGTGGATACATAAATTTTTCAAGCTTGGAGAATATCGGCGACTATAAAATCAAAAATAGGAAACAATTTTCGTAGAGTTTGGCGATAAAAATTTAAACCATACGCCAATTAGAAAGAAAATCCAAAAACACAACGTGGCGATTCTCTCGTCAATTCAAGCTATACCTATTCTAGATTGCAAAACCGATAAGAAATCCTGCCAGACTCGAATATAACCAGGTCAACCATCCAATTCTATAGCAGCTAGGGCATAGCGCTGCCTTTTTGGCTTTCCAACCTCTGCACCTACCTCTCTAGAGAGTCCTGCAGAATACGAGGTCGAATTTACATACTGGGAAGAAACAAGGCCGTTCGTTCGTATCTCACATAGAGATGGGGGATTCCCTGGATTTTGGCGCGCGCGCGCGCACCTTTACCGTGTGCTGCATCGGGGGCGCCCACGTTCTTTGGTAGTATGTATGTACCTATATACGTCCCAAACTCGTAAATTTTATACGAAACGTTCGACGAATTGCTTCCTACAGGAATGCCTCTTATTAGTTCCATAAGCCTGCGATCGATTTCCGAGATATACGAGATTGAAGCGAAATTCTTGCGATGAAAGGGCCTTTGAGATATGTATTTAGATTTTTAATTAATAATCACACGCGGTAGTTGCTACTAGGTATGGTGGGTGTTAGTATAGTCTGGCAGTTTGACGATCAATCAATTTCTCATATCGCTATCAAGCTGATTTCTATACCAACAGCGGACCAAATATTAGCAAAACTCGACCTTTCACGTGAAAATCCCGTCCGGATGCCGGCTATCTGGTCCGCATAATAAATCGTGATATAGCATTAATGCGAAATATAAATGTCTAATTGGACCAGTCGAATGAACTTGAGTGCGCTTTCAACTTCATTAACTGACATCTACTCGATCAATACAACGGCTTCATCCATTTTGATATGAGTAGCTTCGCAATTGCATCGAATTTAGACGCCAATCTGTCTGCCAACTGTCGATACATTCATAATTAGACAAGGGATTTACTGCCTGCCAGGTTATTTTATCCGCAACTACATCACTACCGTTAGGTATGAGCTGCCAAATAATACATCTCGCCTTTTATCCGTGGAAAAAAAACCAACTAGCGAATTCATCCTAATCGAAATTACACCCTCAAGTTATATAGGTATACTATTTTTTATACGGAACAAGATTTTTTCGAATTATACCTACCTACGCTATGCACGTATGCAACGTCTTATTTTTAGCCTCCGATAATGGCTATAGTGGCTTTCTGGGTAACCGACCGGTTAGTATCGCCAGAGATCTCAGACGATTGGTAATTCTAGCCAGAGCTTGGACGAGAGAACATATACGCGTGTCGGCGTGAAAACACAACGGGCCTTGAGGCTCAATAGAACGTCACGCGATCAGATATAACCATACTGGTCGGACACTGTTTGCCGGTGAGATATGATCTGCGTTTGTTTGCTGTTTCAAAATGTGTTTCATTTTGTTTCTTCATTTATTTATTCATTCCTTGTTGTTTTTCCCTTCGTCTGCGGCTATATAAGCGTGATATAAACACGTAGGTAATAATAACTGCCCTCGCACATCCCGAAACTGATGAAAACTCGATTTACCCAGGATTTAATTGTCCTCTTTCAGACCCCAGCTGCCCGCAGAAGTAGAAAATTATAGTCAGGAGATTTCGGCCTGCAGCAACATTACCCAAGACTTTATTTAATTATATGTAAATACGGCTGTTAGCCTGGACCAGCTCTGTTGTGTCGGGAGTAGTCAAGCGTCGCGACGCCCTGGAATACATGAATACATAAGCCCTTAGCGCTTAGCGAACGACCGAGTCCTAGGTAAGCGAGTAAGCAAGCATCCATCTCCACCCGTTCTACGTGGCTATCATCGAAACGATGTTGTTCTATAATTCCCGCTTATTAATACATAAATATACGCTAATCATTTGATGTTATTGTTTAGCATATAACACGGTTAATCGGCGTTATCGTTCCTTCTTACCTTCTATAAGCACCTACAAATTTAAGTATAGATCTAAAAAATTACAACTTATACTTCTTCGTACCCATTAATTTTTATAGTCACGGAGTTTACGGCTATCAACTTGATACGAAGCGGTTCGAATTTTCTATAAAATATAGCTACTATACTAACAATATAAGAGAGCTTGTCATTTATTGGTGCAACTAGCTGCCGCCGTTAGTTCTTTATTCTTATCCGTTATTCAAACCGCAGATTCATCTGTATTCTTCTTATTATCTCGCATTCTATTTCCTTATTATTTCTCTGTGGTATAGGTATATAGTGGGTCCTCAAGATACTCAACGGTTTTCCGTGGGATACGAGCAGCGAGCGTCGACGTAAAGGGTTTACGATTGAAATTTGCATCTTTACGTGGGACCGAGCAGGTAATGCAGTTTTCAGAAATGACCCACTTTACATATTACGTATTCTAGTACCAAGCGCACGTGATCTCCAAAATTGCATTCTACCGTAGGTTAATCCGTTCTGCAGAAAAGTGTGCAAACGTACCGCAAAGGTTACGTCGTGGGGTCATAATCCGTCACGATCAGTCATTATTGTTATTATTATTGATATCTACCCAGCGTTTTTAGATCCAGACTAGACGAAGGTATAACCGTTATATTCCGAAATGATGGCGATCTGTCTTCCTCAGCTCCTCTTATTATCTCGATAAAATTTCGAGCGCGCGCGCGCGCGCTGGCACGCTTGATCTGCATCTAATCGAAACCGCTACCGGACTACGATCGCGAAGAGTGAAAATGAAAAAAAAAAAAAAATAGAAAAAAAATTGAATAAGAAAAAAAGAGAGAGAAAAAAAAAAGAGGAAATAAATAACTATACCTACCTGGCATAAATTGCACGGAGCGGAAGAGCAAAAAGTATTACAAAAGAAGGGAATTCCTGGTGGGCAGAAAACAATGAAACGTGAATAACTGGGTTGTTAACCAGGTAGGTTTATTGCCGGTTCTACTTTGTTTCTTAAATACGCTTCAACGATCCTTATAGCCCGCTATATAGGTTTTACTTATTTCCTTATACTAAACCGTATAGCGAAGAATTATATATCATCCCTTCTTTTACCGGGTATTAATTACCTTCAGATCCGAGAAGACCATCCAGCCCGACTGATCTTAATCTTAATATTATTCAATTCAATCCTAGAACCTTGAGACGCGAGGCATGAAACTTTTCTCTCTTATCGTTTTTTCACCTCGATTTTTTTTTTTTTTTTTTTCTTTATTCTGTTTTTTTTTTACCGTAGAAAATCTACCCTTTCGTTCATTTCCTCGCGCGCTTCCTCGCTAGCCAAACTGAATTTTCATTCCTTTGCCGGATGGAGAGCAAGATAGAACTTTGATCTTGTGGAATAATTAATTTTGGATCCTTTGAAAGTCTCCTCTCTTTTCGCCTGAGGAAGTAATGACTATACCTACCTATCGTAAGAAGCGAGGAAATTGGAATAGCCGCTTAAAGTATCTATAGGTATATAGGTATAGGTATAGTGTATCTATAGATATTTACATGAGAACTTTCACCCTACGACCCCCCTTGATCGCCTCCTGAGAATTCAAGTTGATATAAATTGAACGTAGTCTAAGTCTTGTAAAAAAAAAATTAAAAGAAATAAAAAAAGATCAATCCGTGTCTCTCTGCAGTTGCTTCGTAAATAGTCGCATTGATTTCATCGAAACCGTTTGTCTCTTTTTATTCCCCTCTTTCTCCCTTTCTCTGAATCTCTCTTACAAAATACAATCACGTTTCGTAAACCCTATCCCTTAGCTCAGCCAGAAGATTGAATCTAGAAACAATTACGTCTTCATCCGGTCGGTAAGTATGTCCCTGTGGAAGTCAATATTTCCTTTTTTTTTTTTTTTTTCCTTTTTCTCTGTTTTTTCAAATCCTTTGATAAGAAAGAAAGTCGCTTTGGGGCCATGAATGAAATTCAATAAGGTTGAGAACGTCCGAATAAAAAGGAGGAAGATAAAGGAAAGAAATAAGAACAACGCATAGGATACAGAGAAAAGAGCACTCACCGTGATCTTAAGATCTCGTGGGTCACACGTGTCGTACCGCCTGCTGAAACGTAGTACGGTATGAGTTTTGTTCTCGTAGCCAAGTAGGAGACGATAATCTTGACTCGAGTCCATTTGTGGGTCTCTGTTAGCATCCTTAACGTGTCGGTCCTGTAAAACAGTAAATAAAAAAATATTCTTTAATACACACATTTTTTTTTTTTTTTTTGTTCTTTTTTTTTCGTATTTTCACACATAGATAGGCAAACGAGCTCTCGCGGATATGAAAAGGTCTGAACTACACCGACGTGAATAGATAGGATTTCAAACCGTTTAGCGCTTACTCTCAGCCATAATAATTGCTATTCAAGTACCCGTATAGAACGAGGCACTAGCTGAGCTACAGGTGCCGGTCGTATCGTTGAGGGCTTTGCGATCGATGCGATGGATGGATGGATGGAAAAGCCTGGTGCGTAGGTGGTGGTACCTGGTCGTAGGCGAAATTCGATAAGGAACGCGGACTGAGGCCGCCACCCTGCTGCCGCTCAGTGTAATACGAACGCCATCAATCGGACGTAGGGAAGCCGTTTAATGACAATACAATTGACGCCATGGTTTACTATCGCATTCGCAGTTAATACCTTATGTTATATTTTGTACAGAGGGAATCTCAACGATTAATATAGTTATGTACATACATACACAGGTATAATATAATAGACACATGATGAAAATAAATAAAGGTGTTATGGTTGTCGTCCACGGTCTTCGGACCATTCAATTTTAGGCGATGTTTGTACGTGCGCGTTTATATAGGTATAGTTTATCCAAGGCTATAAGGCGAGTAAGTGACGTTTCGATACGGTACTTTGAACGTAACGTAATCTTTACGAAGATTCAATTAATTTTATTTACTTTTACTTGCGCGGTTATTGTTGAACCGAACGAATAATCTTCGCTTTGGTATCGCCGAACTGTATTATGTACACGGTATGAACTTCGTGACGATTTTCCGATTACCTATATCGGACCTAGTATAGAATTGTTTTTTTTTTTGTTTTTTTTTTTTTTTTTACGAATTTATAATAAAATTTAGTGACAGGAAGAAGAGGTTGTAAAGATAATTCGTCATCGTTCAACCATCTCTCGTCGTTCGAAAGCTTTGATACTCACACTTGCTTTGGGTTAGAAATAACCGAGTCATCCTCATGTTCTTTACGCAGGTATTAGTGTTTTCACGAAAATAATAGGGCTACTAAGTTCGAAATTTTTACCGAGACGGATTCACAAGCGATCGAATAAGATCGGTTGAGAAACGTCAGCTGTCCCGTATCCAACGCGTAGAGACGTCGATAGGCGTCGATACACAGCGTTGGGCGTCGTTAGCGTTCTTGGAGTCACCTGAACCGCCGACTTCGAAGACGAGTTTTTGTGCAGAGAATTCCAAGCTATCGCCTCGAAATAATTAGCCGCGGTAAACCGTCGAGGGACTCGCACCGGGTGCGACAGGGCGCGGCAGGGCAGGACAGACTAGAAAACGTGGTACGTGTTGTAGGAACCTCCGATTGGAAACCATTGTTTGCTCGTAAAAGACTTTTCATTTTTCATTCGGCTATTATTAAAATTTCATTCGCTCCCAGGTCGCCCGACGTCGCGACGGTTGCGTGCCACTCGAGGCGTCACGCGCGTTACCGCACCTCCTTGCAAAGAATTTTGTGCCCTTGTTCAACGGGAATGAAGGAACTCGAGCGTTCCTAATCCAGCGAAAGTTACGTGCCTTTTCATATTTTTCGCCCGCTTGTGTCGTGGGACTTTTTAATCGAAACTGCACGTTTTTTACTTGTTTCTTTTCCTTTTCCTTCGTACATTTTTAGTTACTACATCTTGATCTTTTCATTCTGACTAACGACTTGATGCTGAAGAAGGATATCACGCATACATTCACCAAAACAAAGTTGCTGGTTCAAATTTTCTTTTAAATGTAATATTTAATCACTCAACGTTTATGCGAGTCTGAAATTGTATTCATCCACGTTGAACTTAGTGATAAAAAAAGAAAACACAAATCTGACGTCAAATTTAGAAAATTGTAAAAAATGGTGCACCAGCGTTTATAATCGTCGGACGATCAACACCATAAGATAGTTGGTAAATCGGCATGACGAACTTGTAAAATCGATGCCAACTGCGATCGGCTAAGACCGATTCAACAACCAGCATGGTCACGTCCGTCGTACGATCAATTCGATGCGCCTCTCTCACAATCAGCTACTCTGCGAGTGCCGTGAATATCGGTCGTTCTAATAAACGTAACCGTTTTACATTGGCGTCACCTTTCGCTAGTTCTCTCGCTAAGGTATTGGCGATTCGATACACAGTATCTCGCAAAAGAGTTAACCGATCGTACGGTGTTCTGGGTCTTTATATTTGATGACTTATCTTCTACGACTTCTTCACATGCAAAAGTATTGAGCTTTGTGCTGAAAGTCTGCATTGCAGTAAAATATTTAATCGTCTCAGATCGAATCGTTTTGCTTTATTTTTGTCAAAAATCTACGTACCTATACTCGAATATAATGAAATATACTATACATTAATATTTCGAGATGTAGCTGGCACCTTCTCCGACGTGTGAGGCCGGTATTTTGAAGAATATAATGATACGGAGCAAACCGATCATCACGTGACATCCAAGAAATGCGAACAAGTAAGTCGGGTTTTTAGGACCCCGGGAACCGTGTCGAAATCGAGACGGGCGAGACCAATTCGATGCGCTCAAGGGCTCGGAACTTTCTTGCATACGTCTTGGTCAATGAAACTTTCCACTTTCCATCCCGGATCGTACGTACGTCGACTAATTAGTCTTCATGCCAAATTAGGTAGAAGAGGTTTGTAGAGTTGATCAAAAAACAGAAACCCTTCAGTTCTAGTTCTAGTAATTTCAGTTCCGAAAGGATTTTGGGAGAAATTTTTTTTTTCCCCGAACTTGACGTAATTCTGGCGTAAGCTAAGGTCCGGAATTCTTAGATCTCGTCTTTGTGTACACGTGTGCAGAGAGGACTGACTGGCGTCGAGATCTTCGCCACGACGGAGATCTTAAGATTTCAAGATAAATGTAGTCGAAGCGTCCGAGTCGGCGCGAGAAAGATCTCGGTCCTTATCTGGGAATGCAGCGATTTCAACTTTACCCTTGCCAAGGGTCCACGAGATTCTCGAAGACCCAGAGACCCGCGTGGACCCGTGGACCCAGGGATCCAGAGACCCAGGGACCGAAGGATCATGAGAGCCAGCTCTCCCGCGACGCGGCGCATTCCACCGGGTTTACGGTGTTTCCAACACGTTTCAAAGTCGGTCTTCGCGGCCGAGTTAGCGTCTAATTACTTCATCGTCACTAGCACGGATGATCTCGGCGTCGGACCTCATAGTCAGCAGCTTGAAACTGCGGTTAACAAGCATACCGACGCGACGTTATAATGACCCTATCGGAATTCGAATTGTTTGAACAACTATCGTTTGCTCAATACGGTAGCATAGTTCATGTTTCCGTTAACTGCACAAGCTTGATTAAAACAACAAGCTGCGAGGTGGTAATCATAAGACAAACGGAAGTAATGAACATTTCCGATCCCAGCCTGAAATGACAGCTAAATGAGTTGTGAGGAAATAAATCGTAAGAATTTCTCAACTTCTAGTCATATAACTTCTAGTCATATAGTCCGGCTTTCTTAATTCTCTAATCTTAGCTAACGATAATGGCATAAGAAAAGCTCGGCTTTTAAAAAGAGTACGAGATGATGGTGAGAAAAATATCTCTCTTTAATAAGGCGATCTTTATCATTCAGTGAGGCAGTTTTCTACCCATCGCGTAACACGATACGGGACCGTCAGCCCAGTGGTAAAAAATATTCTCTTACTCCAGTATGGGTAAGTGAGAGTAAGTACGCTTTCGTCTCAGCGGTCTTTTAACAAGAAGTAAACACAGGAGATGAGAATGAAGTAATCAAGGTTAATGCCGTCACGTATTACTTCTCTTCTAAATTTAGTCCCGCAGGATTTTGTGTTATTTCACAAATATCCCGCTGCTAATTAACATTCAGATAACTGAGCTTCTCCAGGTGTAAATCTCGTTGTTTCTTCTCGTCGTAATTTTTCATTCCTTTTTTCAACAATTTGAAATTCGAGATTCAGCTACGCCCAGTATTTACTCATTGCGCCTATCATCTTCAGGTAAAACGAAGCTACTTGTGTACCTGACAGCGGAGTAGCTGCTTCCGGGATACAGTGTCGCCTGCAAAGTCAGTCGAGGTACGCGATATTGCCAAAGATAGTTGGAACACGACAACCACTAGTCGAGTGGCGTTCGATATCTGATATGGAATGGGGGGCCTTCCTTGGCAATTACTCAAGTTCCAAGTTCTGACTCTGGCCGGGTTGCAGTGGCCGTACATGCGGAAGGTACACCAAACGGCAGGCATGTACTAGAGCCGATTTGAACTCGATTCAGATCAATAAAAGCACGTGAGCTGACCTCTGGGGCTGCACGTAGGGTATATACCTATATATACGTATCAAACCCGCTTTTTCTTTCTCATTTCCTTGCTCTCTATCCGATTGAAGGGCATCGAACGGCCATTGGTTTTCTACTAAGGAGTTGGTGCATGGAAAAGGTGCAGTGAAATGGTAGCTGGAAATTGGAAGTTCATAGAGCTATCTATGGTGAACTGAATGTGAAGAGTTTGTGTTTATCTGTCTAATGCATTGTTAACTTTAGCTGCCGAGGATCAAGTATGAAAATAAGATCTCTGAGAGAAAAAACGAGAGAGTGAGAGAGAGAGAGAAGAGGTAGGATAAGAAAATCTTGAAAGACGCGTGCCTGCAGGAGATAGTAAAAGGGAATAAGAAATGGGCAAGAATGGTACCGCGTAGATATAGTCTGCGGTAGGCAGTGAAAAATCTTGAAGCCATTCTTCATCCAGCAGCGGTTGACGACGGTCCTCTGGGATCTTCTCTTCTACTGAATTCCACCCGCATCAGATAATATTTAAATTAATGATAAACATTTATAAAAGCGTTTTGTTATACATAAAACATATTTGGATCATTGTGCGCTCGCCGTAGGAACGGGGATTATGAATTCAGGCTCGGCCCTCGTCCTGGTCCTCCTCGTCCTCGTCCACCTCTCCGCGAAGCATTGTCCGGTGGCTCTCTCATCTCCATAACGGGTTATTGCTTCCCATCTTTGCTTCTCTCTTTCTCTGCTATGATCGCGTATCCTCTCGGCGTAACTACAACCCTTTACCCCTTTCCTCTCTCGCTCTCTCACGCTCTCTCTCTCTCTCTGTTTATCTCGCTCTTCTCTGCCCAGCCTCTTGCATACCTACTTTAAAGGAGCAGACCATCCTGGTCTCGATCCGATTTCAGATTGTTTTCTTTCTCGCTTAAACGCCCAAATAACGCATTCATATGCGACGTGCTCGCGACATTAGCTATATATACCTTTGCCTTGGGATAGAGTGATACCATCGGCCAGAGCTTCTGGCTTCTTCAACTTCTCCCCGATCTTTTTTTCCCGCCTCTTTTTAACCAGACCTCCTTGATGGAACTTCAGATCAAAAAATAAGCAAAACTGCAGGAGCGTGGTATCGAGAATACAAGATACGCTGTTTATACATAAATGTCTGTCTCGCAATTCTGTGCACATAAATGTACAATAGATATATTGCGGGGCATCGTGACATGTCAGCGAATCTCTTGAATGACAAATCTCCCAACAAACGCCTACCGTTCTACCGTTCTTGTCTTCGCTCTTTTCAAGACTCTGCTGAACTAAACACCGTGACACATCATTTTTGCAAGATCAGCTATGCTTCTACGGCTCGTTAAATTTTCGTACTACCTACAGGTATTATACCGCCTTCAGATTAATGCGGCAAAACTGACACGATCCGCTCTTGGTCCGGTGATGAGAAATAACAGCTTTAATGAAAATACCGCGATCAAGAGAGGTATCATTCTCAATATCTTGTTGTAAGGATCCGCTTTCGTAACCGTAACAAAAACGAATTACGTGAGATACGTTAGCGCCACTGTCTTATTGTTAGACTCAGCAAAAGAAACGAACGGGATACAGGCAGTGAAACACTAGCGATACCGTTAACATTGATCAAATCCCCTACCTTGTTCGATGTATAAAGGCACTGCGCAGAGATAAGTCTTTGGACAGGGTTACGAAACTTGGACATATAAACTACACGGTAAAGAAAAAATCGAGCCGAACCCTTTTTAAGCCTTCATCCAGCGAGCCTTCGTTGATGTTTAAGGATATATCGCGCTTCCCATCGATATTTGATATCAAGAGAAGAAAAAAACGAGTTATTTTTCTCGAACAGATCACCTCGGAAAGGTTTCGACGTCGACGAGTCACGTGGAATTCCAAAACTAATGATTATTAGTTTGACAACGCGACCACCGCGCTGGAGCACACCTCCAAGATTCATAAAGCCAAGATTTTATCTCGAATATACATACCATTCGGGCTACTAGCTGTAACCAGTTCTTTCGAATGCTGCACTCTTCATTTGGTCGGTTATCAGTACTTCGTTAATGAGATACCGTAGTACCTATAGCTGGATTCTTATTATTTACTTTTTTATTAAGAAAACGTGAGTAGATTTTAATCAAAAATTAACCAATTTTCATTTGATGAATTCTTTAGTGAATATCTCACGTTGGTATATGGCCGAGAAATTGGATGATAAAAATGTAGAAGAGAGACCCGTAGGGCCAAAGCTAAAGCTTTAGTCTTTGAAAAATATCTCAAGGAAAATATGTTAAGGCGAGGTGGAGAATTCTGCTTGAAATTATCGCGTATAAAATTTCACAAGGAATCTGAGCGCAGATGAGAGAGAGGAGCAAAGCACCCATCTCGGGGCCATTCCGTCGAGGTGTTTGAAAGCGCCGTTCTCGACACCGTGCCGACAGGTAACAAGCAAGCTTGCACGATATTAGTAAATTATAATGCATCCAAGACGCGAATTACCTACCTTGATGCACCCGCGAAGGCGGAAGTAACATATACGTAGGTACAGAAGATGGCGTGCTACCAGTGCAAGTAGCGGGGAAATAATTTCTAATTACTCTGCGGGAGTAGGTAGTACAGGGCAACGAACACGGATGGAAAAATAGTGATAAAAAAGCGGCCATAAGGAACTATATGTACCACTGATAGAGCAGCTCGCTGCTGCCACATGCTGGCGTGCTGACTGCACGTTTTCTGAGCTATACAGCAGCAATGCGGTGTTCCTAAAACCGAGCCAATTCTTGCTAGTTAAAACTTGCACAGGGCTTGTCATGAAAGCGGAAAGTTTTTATCCCTCTTTAATTTGTACACGTGAGTGAGCGTGTATGCGTGTTATTTTCTGTAGGTATAAGCGAAGTAAGGGAGAAGAAGAAGCGATACTTTAGTTAAGAAGAAAAAGCAGGGAAACTTACGCGTTGAATAAACGAGTCGTCTCAAGTTGACGAGGAAACTTTTACAAGTCACAAGTCTCATGAAAATGTATCGAAGTGGGGAAACCACGGAAACAAAAGCACAATAAACGAAAACCCGGAAGGAAACTCATACAGGCGAAATGGCATAGAATTGACTTAGCAATTAGCGCAACTCTGCAACGAATACCGTTCTTTGTAGCTACAGCTTCTTCGCGGTTACAGCGATAGCATATCCTTTTATTCTACGATGAAAATTCTTTTTCGATAAAATTTCTATGCGAACAGCTGGATGCGGCGATGATAATAATCGTTATAATTATACGGGTGAAAGGCACCGTGGTTTACGACGCAATATTTTCTCGTCGACCGTTGCAGGGCGTCACCGAATGTCAAAAGTCCGCGACGAGCTGGCCCGATGCAATTATTGAAAAACGATTTGCCAACCGCAGAATATTCCATGATTTCAGTTTGACTGGTGGTCGGTCATTTCTGGCTACCGTCGTAAACCGCTTTAACGACTTCAACCCGTTCCTGAAATTGACATTTTTCGTTCCGCCGATATGTTTGTCGAAAATCATAGCGAGTTGGGCGCACCTAATCCGTGCTCGTGACCGGCGTAAACTCATCAGAGTAGACATGTAACGTTACTGCAGTAAAGAAGACAGACGTACGCGTATAGATTGACTACTCGGGTCAGGAGCCAAGAGGATGAAATTAAAACTTGGAAGACGCTAACAAATAATAAATAAAATATGACTCGCGTCTTGGAGCGATGAATTTTTATGAAATATTTAATGTATGTGTCTGGCTTGCATCGTCGGTAGTTTTCAAGCGAGGTAATAATTAATTCACCATTCGTAAAGCTAAGACTTAAACAGATCAACTTCGTGTATAAGTAAAACAAACGGAATACAAAATATCCGCGATGCAGTTTCACGTCTCCTTATAGCCTGAAACGCGGCGGCTAAGGTGCGGGAAACTTTTGATGATACGGCGGCAAAATTCTAACGATGGAATTTTGCCGAATTCCCTAACGCGACTCGGGTCTCTCTTGCGGCGCCCGACAAGCGTTCCTCTTCTCGTCCTCTTCTCGTCCTCATACTCCTCGAAAGTCGAAAGCAGGTTTCGTTCGGGACGAACGCGACTGGAGATATCAGCCTTGACTCTGCGCGAAGGGGCTTCATCCGCGTATAGCCGCACTACTTATTACGCCGACGATAAACTAAGCGATGGGGAGCCACGGCGCAAGGAGGAAGAGGAAAGGAGAGTAAGAAGGAGGCGGTGGCGGTAGCAGCTACGAAGCTGGAGGTGGAGGTAGAGGTGGAGGTGAAGGTGGAGGTGGAGGTGGGCTGCCTGCCATCCCGACTTCCACGCGTGCCCACGGATGGACGGACGGTGGAATCCGGAGGGCCCAGCTACCGGCTACCAGCTACCGTCGACCGACAAGATACGTATAGGTAGCGTACTCTTATATCTCTGTATAGAAATTATACGTATATATACGTATCCGTGTATGTTTGTATATGGATGATAAACCTACGTGGGAAGAACCCGTGCTGCAAGTATAAGCTACCAATGTTGGTCGTTTGAATTCCACATGATGGTTAGTGTGCACCCTAATATCGAGGGTAGGTATAACCTTTCGAGGTAATTCGACTAATGGGTCGTAGAAGGTGTTATTACACCAGTATAGTAATAAAATAATTTCCCCCCCTTTGCGGGTGTAAAATATTATATTAAAGAGGGCGAGGGTCGCGGTGTCTGCCAGTAGAAAATATTACACTGGATGAAAACCAACACATAATATAAAGAATTTTATTTTTATTTTTTACTTCAATTCCTTTCATCCCAGTTCGCAAACTCCGCCGAAAGGCAGGAGAGGCGATTGCAGTTTCTGGCGCCAGAAATAGGCGGCTTGATGTCAGACGAGGAGATCGACTACATTCTACGCCCTCACGCCCACACATTGCCGAAAGACGCCGATCTCAATCCAGTTTTCTTGTGCTTCTTGGCTTGACACTATTCGCGGCTCGGTCGCGCCCATTCGATGTTCTCCTTTTTGTCTTAGCAGTTTTATTACCCCACAGTCATCGATATTCGTTCCGAATCTCTTTCAGAAAATACCTAATACAAAGGTTCGATCTTTTTCGATAACTTATTGAAATATCAGCCGCACGAATGCAATTAGACAATGATGCACGTGCTGCTTATATACATAATATGTATACATAGCTTCGAATTAGACCAGCTTTTATAGGGTCGGAGGAAAATCAATGATATTTCATTACCGGGTTTTATGGGTAGGGCAAAGTTGCGTATGGGCTATACGATGACCGAACATTCACCAACGTAAACTTGACCGATGGGCAAACTTTCTCTTTTATGAGGCACCGATTATGACGTTACTTGGTAAGAGGTAGGCAATTTTATTCTACTTCCTCGGATCGGACCGATGGTATTAGATTGTGAGAGCCGCTATTATCGAGAATATAGAGAAAAACGATTTGGAGAGAAGCCCTCTTTATCACCTCGCCGAAACACGAACCTGAAAGTATTTCTGAACGTCCAAACTTATTTTGATCGGCTTTGCCTCTACTCAAAGGCTTAATAGCCATTTGCCTTGTATTATCAAAGTATACTTGAACCCGCGCGGTGAAGTTACCTCTTGTAAATGTGACTCATAAAACATTCATTCATTGTGGCAATTAACATTCGTCGGTGCCGAGTGGCTCAGCCGTTTTCAAAATACTTGAGAGTGACGTTGAAAAATTAACAAGATTACACGACCTGCTTACGACGACAATTAATTCCACTCGGCAATTAAACGTTCCTTATCGCAATGAACTCACTTTGACGTTAGCCACAAGCGCGGACAAAAGTCTACTTCCAAGCATCGGTAAATTACCCGCGCGTATAACTTGACGTAAAAATTCATTGACTCAGAATATAATGACTCAAATCGTAAGACTCTCGGTAAATCTCTCGGACTCGACAATCCATCCATACCAAAATCCTTGTATAAAAGTTATTCGATAGCGGCCGCACGCGGTGACCACCGTCCTGTTAGTTAATGACTAAAAAATATGCGAACCACGAGCATTGTCCCGCTTGGAGGGATCATGTGACAAGCCATTGTAGACGTTCTGGAAGGCCATTGTCGGACCAGGCGCGCTTATTCGGTTCATGTTCGAATTAACGAGAAGATCATCTCCGTCCGCAAGCCTCAGAAATTGATTACCAACGAACAGGAATGACGTCCTCCTCCGTTCTCGACAGGCTCTTGCTTGCCTGCCTGCCTGCCTGCTCGCCGCTGATACCGGAGCTTCTGCTAACCTCCGGTCTATATATATACCCGGCCAGTTTGTTTGTTCTTGGTATTCGTTGCAGGGGTATAAAAGTACGTGTTGGTGAGATGAAAGGAAGAGAGAAAAAAGGAGGCCTTCCACCCAGCCCATCGTGATCATGGAATAAGCGGGTATAGAGCTTGACTCGACTCGTATAGCCGTCTGGCTCGGAAATTACGTTGTCACTTGGTGTTTTCTATACGCGGAATAACATTATACGAGGGCGATCCAATTTGAGTCGTAAGCCGGCGAAGAGGCGGCCTTAAAACAGGAGGAGGAGAATTGAGACGCGCGAATGTTTGGCCGAACGAGTATAGCGTTGAAAAAGCGCTCCGCTCTTTGCCGAGGAGTAAATGGCGCGAGGGTGGAGGCATGGCGAAGGGGGTAAAAAAAGAGTCACCACTTATTTTTCCCTTTTTAAACCGATCCCCGGGTCCCATTATACGAGGGGCGCTCTCTGCAGCATCGCGTCGCGTGTGTGTCTAGATACAATACGTACGTGGCCGTTCTCAGATTGCAGCGAGCGCGGATAATGCCTGTCTTACACAACGACGGCGCCGGGGGTAAGAGAGGAAGGGAGTATGGAATAAAAAGAGGAAAAAGCAAAGAAGAGGAAGGCGATAGGACGGTCGTTCGTATCGAGATCATTGCCGGGCGGACGACGGAGGCAACAGCATCAACATCAGCCAACCGTTTGCCTCGCTAGTAGTAGGTACCTTAGCTGGTTTAGTCGCAAGCTATCGGTGCATCTTCTCATTACCATAACTAGTTCCCATCTTATGCGCCACGTCTCCCTCCCGTACATCGGCCTCCATGAATCATTCCTGCTACACATTCACGCGCACAAGATCCTCAGAACTCGCAGTCCTGACTCCTGACTCCTGACTCCCAACTCCCGACGACGGACAAGAACCTCTCCAGAAACGGCGGCAGCTGGTCCATCCAAGAAGGCTGAGCTCTCCTTATAAGATGACTCCGGGAGATGATGCGGTTGATAGGTTGCGACGGTACCCCTATACCTCATCCACGACAAACACCTACTCCAGATCTCCTTGCGCGGGCTCCTCGACCGTGAAACGTCCGAGATGACTTATGCCATTGGCCACCGGTAGCCACTGGTTATACTTTTCTACAGCCGTCTCTCGTTCATCATAAAAAAACTCGACCGGCAATCTTTAGGGAAAGACGACTCCGCATCGCTAAATCTTAATACCTTGAGGCTACGAGTCTTTCTCGGCTACGACCGGGTTCATGAACGAATGCAGAGTTTGTATTCTCGGAAGTTCTTAGGTCGTTATCCGCGGCTTCAAAAGTCGTTGCAATTAGCCAAAGATTGCCACGGGGAAAATAACCGCCAAACAACCTCATGGCATGGAAGCTGGTTTAAAGCCCCAAAGACACATGTGTCAGTCCAGACGGAGCTTGTTCCAATCTCTAGGTAATCCCCAATTTTCGCTGACTGGTATGGTTTTCTCTCCAGTATGTTGTTTTGTCCTAGTTCTTCCGGGGGCCCCCGTCTTCCGTGAAACACTCGTAAAAAAGATATATACAAAGAGTTTTGATACGATCTGGTTGGGAAAGGGTGGCTTCTTCAACGGCGCACATTCAAGCAAAAACTACGAAATTTTGTTGAACAGCAGACTAGGAGCGGTACCGCTGACTCTGCAAAGCCGACTTTACACTGGCAGTTGTTACGCTACGAGATATTGGACATGAACGAGAGGGTGAAGGGTCTCTGGCAATACATCTCCATCTGCCAGCTAGAAACAAGACTCTATCTGTATCGGGAACGTCGGCGGTCGTGTCTCTACATATACGAGTGTCTCTCATCGTCGAGTGGTATACTCCTTCTGTCCAGCCCATGTAAGCCAGTTTCGCCTCGAGGATTACGTCCTAAGCCAGGTCGTTAAAAGCCAGCAGATTTGATCCTTTGTAGAACCCCCCTTTTCACCTCCCACTGGAAACCAACTCACTGCCATCAGTTTTCCCGGACTATATATATCCTATATATATATATCCCACGATTAGAAGTAAAAAAATTAACCAACAAGGGAGAGGGCTCTACCCTGCAGTTCTTGTTCTTGAAATACCAACAAATCAAAGAAATAACTTACTATATTAGAGATTCCGACTCGACTATATACTCTGATAAACTGTGGAATCTCCCTACAAGCTATCTAAAGGTTATATAGTTTTCTGTGTCTGAGCTGGTGAGAGCGAAGGCAAGGAAGGAGCGTGATTCGTCATTCCGCTAGTTGGATGAAGCGGAGAAGAGTGTCTCGAAGGATCCTTTGAAGCAGATTTCAGATAAAACTTGAAAGGCTTAAAAGAGAACAAAAGCGACGTAGACAGAATGACATAATATCTCAAGCTTGCAGAGAGCTCCATCCCCAAAACCTCGTCCTGCGATCTCTGCCCCACCACAACCACTTGGACCGCTTGGGTAATAACAGTCCACGGTGGCCCGAATAAACCGGGACAAATAAATTGTCATAATAAGAAAAGCGATACCATCTTGATTCTCGGCTCTTGGACTGTGGACCAAAGCGCACACTAGGCATTCTCTTTCTATCTTTATATCTCTCTCCTTCAGCTGGTGACTGCATGTATTCATCCTACGCCCGTACATGTATGTAGCTACAAACGACGACCTCAGTGACGTAGCTACACCAAACTATGTTGGCGCGAGACCACGAGCTGATGGCAAAGCCTACTAGTGTTTGGACTTCGTTTGGTCAGCTACAGCATACCTACCACTGTTGCACTTGTATGCGTATCAAGAAATCTTTACCATCCAGGCGACGAACCTGGCCTCCGGCTAGTTCACGTAATAATAACACGTGTACGCCATAGTAGCTGTACTTCAACCTGTCAACTAGTAACTAGTAGGAGCTGGTCTGGACCAGCGGAGACTATACTCGAAATACATACATAGAGAGAAATTATTTTCTATCTTTTATTTTATTTTTTCTTCCAACTTTCTTTTATATGAGAACCTAATACATATTACTGGCTCGAAGGGAAGTTATGTTAAATCAGTTCTCCTTGAGAACGCGAGCAGTCCGAGACACAACGTAAATAATATCTAAAACGAATATCAGAATGACAAGCGTGATTTGACAAAACGTATGTAGTACTCGCCTTGCGTGTGGGAGCAGCTCTCGTTGATATCTCGCATCACTGGTTCGAAACCAACGCTGGTCGTTGAGTAGCTGACTGACCCGTTGCGTTGGACGGCTGCGGGTAGCTGCCCACAGTGGCAGTCGAATATATCTGTATATATGTGTATGAGTATATACATTTGTGTACGAACATATTATGTTTATGAAACAAAGAGACAGCTGCTTAATTGGCCCAAGCATGATGGATCGAATAACCGCGATCCAATTTGACGAACGTCGACTCTTTTCGTCTTGGTACTTTCAATTGGGTTCGTTAATCGAAGAAAGGAGCGACTGCAATCCCCGGCTTTTAGAGTCGTTTTTTGCCCGTGTGGTTTGATACTTGTAACCGACAATTCCGGTATTTTCCCTGGGGCGTTGCGTTTCTTGGTATCGTTTCTGTGATTAGCAAAGCGATAGTCTAAAGACAATGCAGTGATCAGTGGACCCAACTGCGCTGAAGCACGTTCAGAAAATTATAGTTTTTGAGAGTACATATAGTAGTAGGCTTTCATGAGATACATATTGCTTCGAGAGAGTTATTTGACAAGCTAACACGTCACTGTGTATCTAGGATCATCGATAAGACGGAATCGAGTTTCGATAACCAACAACGCTGGACAAAGTTTGTTTGCGGAAAGGAGAAACGAGTGTATACACAAGTATATGCCAAGTAATCAAAAGCCTCCAAAAATTGGGGAGATAAGAAACAAAAATAAGAAACCGATAACTGTCCGACGTTCTTTATCTCTTCTCCGAGTCAAGTTCACGTCACTTTCTTCATACATCCGTATTTGAAAAGTTTCCGGAACATATCTTGAGAAATATAATGTCATTTGATGTAACGCTTTCTTCAACTGTGTAGCAAATAACTTCGTACCAACACACACACACACACATGGACAATTCAAAGAAAATTTTTTGGTGGAAATACAGCTCTACCTTATTCATTTTTCCTCTCGAAGGAGGAAAGTCGAAACGCGAAAAATCGAAGGACGAATAAGCCTGCTCGAAGAAAGGTGAGAGGGCTTAATGCCTCGGTTAAGAAGAAGATAAGCAAAACATCGAGCCTGGTGTTTAATAAACACATACCGAAACGCATTTTGGTATAAAGTATACTATAATATATGTATATGTAAGTATGCAAGTATGTAAGTATGTATGCATCTGTATAGACGTCAAGCTATGGGCACCCTTCTTTTCTTTATGGAGATATTGTGAACAGCTGCAGTTCGTCTTGACTCTTCCTGCATGAGCGCAATGTGCCTTTGAAGAGAACAGATTGGCGTCTACTGATACGCTTTTACTACGAAGAACAAATAAGCAAAGAGGATGTGGATCGGAGTGTATGTTATAGAAACTTGAGCTCCGAGTCAAAACATTTAGCCTTTGTTTGGCGGAAATGTTGTGTGACATAAGTGAGTGTATAAAATATGCTATACAGCATAACTCTGCAGAGAGTTGTTCGACTTAATTTAGTTTCGATCCCATATCTGACGCCCAGGCATCTCTCTCGATCCAGAGATTCAAGATCCTCCATCGTTCCTTCGCACCTTACCGTACCCGCGTGTGACACTATCAGAGCTACGATCGACGTCCTACCAGGAAGGTAGCTGCCAGACGGTCGGACGAGCGCGAAGCCAACGAACCGGCGTTATAATATTGATCTATATTCACGAGACTAGGTGTGATCCATCACCTTCTCTTTTGGTCTTCGTTCTCTTGGGACCGTAGAGGTCGTATAAAAGTCTCGGCCGTTATATACAGACGCGGTTGAACTTCTGTGAGGTTTTATTGTTTCTAAGATACAAGATTGCCCACGTGTCCTGTAGACACAAGTCGATACAATTCTTACATTTCGTTCGCATTCTCCGGTGTCTTGGATATAAAACACGTCCAACTCCATGCCTCTTTGTCCGCCGCCGAGTATCGCATTGGTGTACAAACTTTATGGCGAAATAAAAATAGCATTGCATAACTGCGATTCGGATAACTTATGTTACAATCTATATCGACTGACTTATAGACACGTAGGAGACCACTTTTTGGATTGTTAACCACGAGGTGAAATGCAAGATTGCTATTCGCCTACATATCAAACCATTAAAATCCCAGTTAATAATTATAAGAGATTATAAAATCACGGATCGCTGACTTAAATGATATAAAAGAGTGGAAAGAAAAGGTTTTTCTCGAAAAAAAAAAAAAAAAAAAAGAAAATTTTCATCGCTATGGTATGAAATAGGTCAGAAAGTTGCAGCAAGTAATACTTAGCAAAGCTTGCAGTCTAGATCCTTTTACATCCGAGGTATTCCATTGTTTCGGATTATTTTCTTTCTTTTCTTTCCACTCCTTTCGTCCTTTCCTTTATGTAAGTTTTTTCTTTTTTACTTCGTTTCTGGTGCTCCGGGTCTCGCGCTAAAGTACTATTCGACGGTTGAATTCTATGCTTTCTATCTATGAAGAAACTTGTACTGGTTCGAAAGTAAATAAATGAGGAAACAAATAATAAAGCTTTGTTTCAACGGGGACTTGGATACAATATATCAGAGTTGACTACAGCATGAAGAATTCGCGATGCTTTACGTTATAGGCAGAGACGTCCGCGAGGCAGATTCACTGCATTAACATATAGCCGAGCTTAACAAGGGTGACTATAAATTCGCGAAGCAGAACTTGTGGGTGGATTCCGTGTATCTGTCCAGTCTCGTTTCATTCGTCTCGACGTTAGAAGAGACTCGAGTGAAGAACGAAGAGAGAAGAGCGTGGCCGAAAAAGGTTGATGCCTTATTTGGGCGATTCTGTTGGTCATAACGAGACGAGTGGTTTAGGAATGGGATCACGTAGAGCGTAACCGCACGTTCGAATTAATCTTACATCGGATTATGCCGAGAAAGATTTCGAAGATAGCTATAAAAGTGGTCTGCGACTTTCATTTATCTGGACGACAATAAATCTTCTCCTTTTCGGAAACGCACCATCTTCTCTGATCCAACCGTAGGTAGGTATACCTCACTAACTCCCTGCGCCACGTAACAGGACCAAGCCGCATTTCTTTCTCGTGATAAAATTCTTCGGTCGTTACGGGTAATCCTAGAACGAAGCCGACAGAATGCCTCGAATGGCCCTATAAATATTATTCCGAATGAGAAAGAAACAGCTAATCGTGCCAAAGAAGAAAAATAAAATGAAGAAGAAGAAGAAGAACCAACACCGTTGCAGGCGTACAATATAAATATACCAAAGAGTCGAAATGGGGAGAAAAAAAAATTTGCACACACCGGTGCATCCGTGCTGCACATTGACTATGAATTCAGCTACCATCGGCTAACCATTGGAAGATAACTACACTGAGGTATATCTACCTCCATAGCATAGATACTATTACTTGCAGCATACCGCCAGAGTCAGATTGGGACGCGATTGTGCAGTGCTGGTAGTAAATAGGATTCAACGTGAATGCGGTTACATCGTACCGTGAATGCAACGGCGGCGATGTTTGAGCCCGTGCTTTCAATAGATATCACGTTGGTCGAATATAAATGGTTATCATTTTTAAGAGGCTTAGTTCTGTACGCATATTATACATGTACCAAATTTCCGATCAACTGGAAATAATAATATGTGACTATATAGAGTAGGGAAGGTATAGTAAAGGCAGTAGATATGGTTGATATTCAAATTGAAGGTCTTTGTTCAGGTGTGAAGTGTGTAAGGTCGCGTTCATTTATTGTATTTTTTGAACAAAAATTTTGATTATTTAGCAAACGCTTGACGTATGCACAGTGACGCGAGTACCCGGACGTGAAGCTGGACTGGAATGATATTTGTACATCACGGTTCGCTCAGGGACTATGTTCAGCCACAATTTTCGTTATTATTCAACGGTAACGTGATGTTTGATGAAATAAATAATTGCATTTGTCGACACCGAGAGGTTTTCCAAGTTGCATTAAATCTATTTCAACGAATTCGAAATACACCGTTGATGGAACGACGTGGAGCGACGTTTTCATTTATGCCAAGAGGCGAAAGCTCTCATTCACACAATCTCTCTCACTCTCTCTTTTTCTCGCTTGTATCTCCATTTCTGCCTATGCCTCTCTTTGTCCCTGCAGCCGCTTATTCGATCCTCGACATTGTGCCATAGAGTGCAAGCTACTAAACAAGTGTAAAGCGGCACTTTGAGTGCACTATTTTCACTATTCTATTTTGTTGCGATTTATCTCCAAGTCAAGTCCGATGCAGAGAGAGAAAAGAAAAAGAGGGAAGGAGGAAAGTCCACAACTATTTCAAAGCACTCGAATCGCCAAACGAACCAGAGAGATAAAAGTGTGACGTAAAACGTGAAGCGAATGCAGAGAGAGAGGAAGAGAATGCGAGAGGCGAAAAAAGTAAGCGAGAATTTTATCAACAGTGAAAACCACCGCGCTATGGGTCAAGCAGGTTTATCATCTCCCCAATTTGCTTCTGACTGGTAACAATTGTAATGAAAGTTAATAACACCCCTCTTATAACTCGAAAGTTGCCACGCGAAGCCCCCTGAATAATTCATGTTGGTCACTGTGAGAAATGAGAATGGATAGTTTAACTACCTGCGAGAGCATCGCTCGGTGGTTCTAGACAAGAGCTGAGGCTAGCTGTTGGAGAAAAGGATGGTAGTAGTAGGAAAGGCCTTCGTCCGGTCGGTCTGGATGCCCGCGGCTGGTCTGGTTCTAAGATTACAATCATAACGAAAAAGCCTTCTCACTACCACTGGCTCGTTGTTGTCGTCGTGTTGGTCGCCTCGCGGCATTCTCCAGCCGGAGACTCAGAGATGCATCCAGCATCCAACCGCGCGACTGCATATCAGGCACACAGAAGCGCCGGTGGTTACGCCATGCATTATGGAACGGAGCAACGCGATGGACAGCGATATAACTGGAAAAATTGCGAACATGCAATACTACGGACGCGTTCTTGACTATCTTTCACCTACCAAGTACCATGCCTATGTATACACCACCTACCACCTTTTACAAGCTCTACATTCTACATTCTACATGATGTTCACTACCAACGCCCTTCAGCCGATCACCGCATCTTCGCGGTCACTTGGTCATCCGAGAAGATTGCTTTTCTATATTACATTCTAACTTTACGATATCTTTTCCATTCCATAAGCCATCATACGCTAGATCACGCTGCCAGAGTAACTGTCTAACCGTCAGACGTCAACGGGAATCGAGCTCACAATGTGAGAGTTAAAAACGTTACGTTCGATCTCATTATTTTACTCGTTATGGAATTTCTACACTGTTCTCACGTCGGGAATTCTTCTGGCCTTATGGAAACTAGTATTCATATTCATCTCTGTTCTAGGGGTAGGCTGACCAGAGCGGCGCACGACCCAAAGGCACGCGGTGCCGTATAAAATAACAATAACAGATAATGACAGGGCACCGGCCGCAGTTGCCAGGATTCGTTACCGTTCGATGCACCGATTGAAACTGGACACCCGATGCTTATCGGACCCCAACGACTATGATTACTGACATTCTCTTGGTGGATTGGTACCTGTAGACTCCATTATTACCATATATTTGACCTGGACACCTTGACAGTAGCCCGAGAATAAGTGCGCGCTGTTTTGGAATTCGTTAATCGCAAACTGACGAGATCTTCGCCTCTTCGTCGGATTAGTCACATATGCACGCGGCTATAGGAGTACAGAGATCGAAGTGTACGTGAAAGTTCGATCGTGTCAGTAAGGGTATTGGGAAGAAGAAAAAAGAATATAATACAATATAGCCCTTTGTGTCCGTTCGGAGGCTTTCAACCTTTTAACTTGAAAGGATTATAGTTATTGGGTTCCGTCGCTGGAAATGCTCGTCTCTAACGGCTGATGACGGTGAACCGCTCCGACTCGACGGAGAAGCACGGTCTCATTTTTCCAATGCGGTAGAAAAAGGAACGGAAAGAAAGTCTTACCTGGAGATGAACCTGTCCGTTGTTGTCGACCCATCCGATGACCATGTCAGCTCCAACGCGCCCCTCATCTTTAGTAAATCCCAGGCCAACATAGCCGAGAGTTTTCACCTGCACTTCGAAGGTGACATCCTTTTCCCCCGGGGTCCAGAGGACCAAAAAGTTATTGTCGAGAACTGCACTGTGCCTCCAGTCGACACATATGCAATTGCCAAATAAAGCAGCCGCGATCAAAACTGCGAGAGTTTCCATAGCTTCAAAGTATTTCGCACCTCTCGCTCGCGTCTAACTATGACTCACAGCATCTGTAAAAAGAATGAAAGGACAACTGGGTTAGAATTCAAAGTATATCAAGTTGCGTTTCACAGTCTGCTGACTTTGCTATACGATCTCCATTACACCTGAGGCTCCCTTTGAAATTTCTGCAGTCATTTTTGTGCGGAAAGTCTAACTTTACATCTAGAGTGTAGCAAGTGCTACAATACAATGCCTATAGTCGTGTTACCGCGGGCTTCCCACAATTCTTTAGCATATCTTTTGCTGCCGTCTGCAATCTGCATACAATATTCAAGACTGAGACTCAAATTTCTTTACCTTTTCCACCTTAGTAAAGGCGTTAGCCATAACTGGAACGAGTTTTCTCGAGGGTGGTTTAACGGGAACGTTTGCGTGACGGAATCACCTGCCGTTACTTATCGCGAAACTTTCTGGGCAAACAGAAGCAATAATAAAGCAGAGAATTTGCGGCTTTTGGATATACGGAATCCCTGCAACAATCTGCAATATATTCCGTAAGCCGGTTTCCGCAATGTATATTCAAGCGATAAAGGCCGCATCAACGTCCCCCTACGATCCTATTAGGCGAGTTTTACATCCTAGTAGACCAGGTGAGAATATTGCCTTTTAATATTTGAGCAGGCGAACGGCGGAGAGGCACTTGAAAGGCAACCTAGCGCGTTATATATCCCCACACGAAGCTCCACATCAGAACCAAATCCAAACATTTCAAGAGAAATATACATTGAGCTTCCTGCAGCGCAAGGCACTTTCTCCGAGATGGTCACAAAGCTGCTAGAAACTTGCGTGTTTCAAGCAATTTCGGACTCGATATCGCGCTGGGCGACGCCGCCGGTTGCTGACTAAGTTTGACCAAGTTTTCCACGAGTATCATGCCGTAATTACAAGAGGTTGTAGTTTCGTTCATAAAGTTTAGCCGAAAGCAACGTACGTCTTGCCCAAACTTATAGCCAACATTCGACATAGTTGCAAACCTGACAGCAATTTATCTGAGAGAAATTTATTCAGCCTCAGAAAGGCAGGTAGGTACAGGAGGTATATAAGTACCTACCTACCTGATAACATGCCTCAACCCTCGCAGAATTGGAACGATCGAAAAGGGACCATAACTAACCGAGGGACACACTTTTCCTATTTCCGCGTTCATACGAATAGGATAAATGCTGCGTACGGTGGGTAAATTCAATTTCAATCGCCTCCGATCCGGACCTCTGTCCGTATAGACCGAAGCTTGATTTTTCACTAGCGTTTTCCAATATTGGAAAAGCCGGAATTTGTTTTCGACAACAATTTAAACAGATTTATTTAATTTATAGCTCGTTCGAATGCAATGAGGCGACAGGCGTGGAGAGACAGAGAGAGAGGAAGAGAGGACAGGGAATGGAAGCGCAGCGAATGCAAACGGTCAAGCGATGCCCACTATTGGACATTCCAGCCTGATGCTGCGAATACTGGACGCAATTTGGAGGCAATCGACTGAACGACACGCCGCAAATCAAAGCTACCCCAGGTGATACCTTCTCCGCACGATTCTCCTCCTTCATCCCCCGCGGCCAGTTCACTCGCTTAATTTGAGCCGACACTTTACGGGCAACGGGAAACGGGATAACCGAACGATTTAAGTACTTCACTCGACTTTCCACCCTTTGCGACAGTTCCGCGTTTCTACCGCAATGTGAATAGTGAACAAAAGAATTCGTTTTGCTTTGTGAGAACGTTGTAGCAGGTTACACATCTACTCGCGGAGGAAGTCAACCTCGGATGGTACTGGAACGAGGGCGGAAGTTGGACGAGTGAGAGGATGCTGTGGGTCACTCGAGTTAGAAAGGCTTCAAAAGCGGCCAGGCGTTGCGTCAATTACTACTGACGGTAGGACGACGTTTCCCGAACAAACCGCGCGTTAACGAACTAATTAGCACTGCGCGCTAGGACGCTATTCGAGTCTCCGGCTGCTCAGCTCCCGGGCAAAGATTCCGCACGTCAATAATAGCGCAATAGACTCGCTCGTTGAACTTTAGATCGTTTTATATCCAAGTGCAATTGATTTGAACTTGCTGCGTCAAAGACAAAGAGGTATGCGAAGGGATAAAACTAAATGGTAGGTATACTTAGTTAGAAAAAGTTTGGAATTCTTTGGTAAACGAACCGCTGTCGATAATCACCATCGTCATTTTTATACCTTCAATCACATGGAATCATCCTTACGACAAAACCGAACTTGTCAATCCTGTCTATAGAAAAGTTGTTATTTCACCTTGCGATCATGGCATCACTGACCATAGCTATCGCCGGTGAATCACTAGACTGCATATCCCTCTCATGTGGGTTTGAATACGTGCTATTCGCTCCGTGCACACCTTACACACTCACCAAAGTGAGAATGTGTATTCGTGTACAATGTACATACATTGTTCTTTCATTGTTTTTTCCGCCCAAAAATACCGATCTCTTCTATAGGCGTCGCCACTAGTATGCATGTACATGACTACACATTCTTACTTTAGTGAGTGTGTATTAGTATGCACGGTCCCAATAGAATAAATCCGAGAATCATAAACAGCTTCTATCATAGATGAATGAAGAATGAAAGATTTTTAGATAAAAATAAGATAAATGATGTACCTGAATATTTGGAAAGCGAAAGAGAGTAACATACCTATATTGATAGAAATAACAGCAATTTGAATCGCGCATGTTTACATATATATTATATATATATATGAGCTTTTTCGAAAACTACGTAGACGTCAGTTAAAATTAGATCCGTTAAGAAATGTGGTGGCTTTTGAAGGAGCAAAAAGGAAACGAAAGAGCGACGTAGTGGAGTAAAAAAAAAAGTCAAGAAAATAAGGCGATGGAATCTGTCGTCAGCGTTGCGCGACGCGACGTAGAAGCGAAGAATGGCGTCTAAAATAATGGATCGATCCGGTTGAAATTGGTTTGCGCTCTTTTTGGCGAAAACGGTAGCGCGCTTGATGCTTGTCATTGAACAACCCGCTGTTACTCATGTCCGAAACTCAAGAGGTCCAAACTTCCCTTTTGTCTGAACGATCAACGGGTCCCCTACGGCACTGACCAATCATCGAAAAGCTCTCTACGCCGGCCAATCCTATACATTATACTTTAAGCTCAACTTGGTTGTCCGTGTATCCGCCAAACGACTCGCACGCAGCTCTGATATTTACTTGCCCGAAGCAGTGAGTCTGATGAAGGTGATTTGATTTGCGGTGGTTTCGAGGCTCGTCAGTTCCGGCTGAGAAAGCATCACTGACTGGATGGCGAGTTGTTTGGAAATGTAAATTGGGTCTTCGTTGACGGAAAATAATTTCCATCTGACGTGAATCTAATTTTGTGTATAGGTATACCTGCTGTCCCGGTTTTTGTTGGAAATATAGAGAGAGAGAGAGAGAGAGAGAGGAAAAAAAGGTACGAAAACAAGAAGCAGCAAAGAGAGAGAGAGAGAGAGAGAAAAAAAACAGATTGGATCCGGAGATTATTAGCGATAAAATCTAACTGCTCCGCGACTAGGGCGGAATGAATTTCACCCCCAGCTCTACGACCAAGAAATAATAATTATTCAACCCGAGCGCGAATGCTCATGTACTAAATCGAGAAAGGAATGAAAGGGGTACCGGGGACTTGCTACGAAAAATATTCAATTTGCACCCCGTGGCGAACACGCGACATTCGGCTGTTTCGTTATTATTTTCCCCCAGCTAGCTTGCGCTCAAAGAATTTCTTTCTCGCTCGTAAGTTTTGTTTCTCCACGGTTTTTCCGGTGTATCTGAGAATTATAAGTAAATATAGGTAGGTCGGTATATGTATAATCATAATGCATATACCTGCGTCATACATTGACAAATATTCTTATGCACCTATTTATATATATTATGTACGATATTGTACACACATCACATACATATAGGTACATGTAGGTATACATAATATAATGTTTACACAAATACAGAGAAATACACATTCGAAACATTTCGTGTTCTACGGACGACCTACTTGCGCTCCCCGTAATGAGAGAACAGTTGCGAGTCATTTCGGAGTGAATATAGTGCCTCTGACCTTTGACCTGTTTACTTGGGTCGCAATATCTTCAGGAAATTCTGGGCTCTAGTATAACGCCTAGTCTCTAGCTAACGTAAGATTTACATATTATGCTCTTGATAAATTCGCGGTAGGTATAATATTGAGATACATCTAATCCTATGTACTATACCAAAGTTGGCTGAGAAAAGCGAATATCAAATAAAAGTAAAACGCATATTAGTAATGTATGTAGGTATCTATTCGCGTATAGTAAAAATATTCGAAAATATATGAGAGAACGGAAGAGGATGACCCGATGTACTTTTCAAGAAGACTAGGTACCTACCTATGTCGGTAGATAGATTTCCGGAGGAAGAGTTGCGAGAAAGACAAACTTTAAAGTTCAAATGGAACGAACTTGCGGGAGTAAAAGAAGCCAAGAGAGATTGCCAAATTATGGAAACCACAAGTCATATTTTTATAATGCACATTTTTCATTCGCGTATTATACATGGTGAATCTAGTTTCGCGTATAGCTTCACGTTTTACTTCTTCGAAATTCTTTACCGAGTCTCTTTATATCTCTTCCTAACTGATTTCTCGCTCGATTTTCAGATTCAACACGGATGTTTTGCGATAATTTCGCGCTCGATTAGTTAGTTCGGCGGACTTGTTGCGAACGCAAAAAAAAAATTAAGGAATAAACTTTTACGAAAGGTAATCCGGTCAGTGACCGGCGCGATACATCAACTCGGAAAAACTAACTTTGTTTGAACTTATACGTTAATAACACTATACCCCGTGGATCCTGGGAAATGAGAGACTAATGAATCTCGAGTTCGCCAGAAGCATAGCAACGTGGTTTGAGACGGAATTGCGAGTGCGGAGTAGCCACGGCTAGTACCTGCAGGTATATAGGAATGTGTAATAAGTTATTTAGCCAGAGAGGCCATAGGCTAATGCAACACTGAGAAACCCGGCTCTATGCGATCTTCACAATCCAGCTACCTGGGATTTGTTCGTTTTCTCTGTTGAAGCGAGGAAATTTTCTAGCAAAGTGCCTTCTCTTGGCAATGTACGAGTGATACGCCAGCCAATTTTCTCAAAATTGTTATACTCTCAAAGAAGCTCGCGAGAAATCTCTCTTCAAAATGAGCTTGTTAAATTTCTGAATTGTTTTTCTGTCCAATTCTGCTTTTTTTTTTTCTTCTTCATTTTGTTCACTCGTATTTTTTTTTTTATTTTATATTTTTTCACATATGTTTGTTCTCCTTTTTATCCCGGCTACAACTATCCTGGGAATTGTTATACCGAGGTGATCACGTATAACGAATTGCGCCCCGGAAATTGTCGAATATTTTAATTAACGACGGGTCGTTTCGCGCAGTACAATACATTCTCATTTCCCTTTTTCTTTTGTCTTTTATTTATTTTATTTATTTATTTTTTTTTTCATTTTCATTTTCACTAACCCTTAATTATTTTAAATTGTTTGACGCGCGATGGATAGGTACTCCAGCGAGACCATTCATAGGCACAATGGCACGTGAAAAATTAATGTCGCGTATCGCAAATTATAAAACACGTATAGGTATAACGTTATACCGTAAATTTTGCCCGGTCAGTACCCAACGCTCGACCCAACGTCAGCGAATGAAATGAACAAACGAACTAAACGGCCGAAATAATAAACACAAAACGTACCGCACCGACATTTTCTATATAATGAGGCACCGAGCTTACAAAGACGTGTAGTAGCAATTAGTAACACTACCGCAACGAATGGCAATCATCACGAAGCTCGATGGACCCGTTGAAGTTCTCATTTCATTTTACTCGCTTGGTAAGATACGTCTGACATTTGGATCCACGTTCGTGTTGATTCAACAACCGGAAGAGAAAATCCTCAAACTTGTTAGCCGGCGCGTTGATAATTGCGTGACACGGTTGTAAAACAAGTTAATTGAGTAATCATTATTTTTATTTCTAAGAAAGTATAAAATATAGCTTCCAAATAATGTCGTACATCGATATTATTATTATGTATATAGTTATCCGATTACGCGTCAATCACTTTCCCAGGAAAATTATTAACGCGTTTTCCAACCCATCGCTGCATGTTCTCTCGCGCTGCTCTAATAACCGGGAGAGAACGTCCTCCAATTTGTTTGCGCGCGAATGCTATGTTATGTTATGTTATGTTACGTTGTGTTACGTTATGTTGTTGTCGTTGTACAAGACATTAATTAAGCTAATGTTGCCTACGGTGGAACTGCGAGTTTCTCGTTCGTGTTTTGTACTCGGGGTGGAATACTCCACGTCAACATCCTCCATACCACTGAATTCAGACGAGCCTAAAATGGATCACGCACTGAGGGAACCCGAGTGGTTTGAAAATAATCTAAATTTCCACACTCTGCCTAACCACGAACATCTCGTGTGTACTAAAAGAAAGAAAAACAAAAAAAAAACAACAATCTCTCATAAAAAAATTGTATGTATTGCACAGCATATGCAGAGAAAAAGACCCTCCGAATTTATCGAATTCCCTGCAAGTTTTTTGCTCAGTCTACCGGAACCGTAAATCATGCAGATAGCTGTAAAATCAACTAACGAAATCCGATAGATTTTCTGACATTGGCAGACGGGTTGTTTTGCTCCTCGTTTATCCCTTGTTAGGTGGAAAACTAGTCCATGGAACAAGTTTACTGCCTTGAGAAGAGTATCCTCTTCTAAACATCGTGCCCTTAACTTCTGTTGCAGTTATTTATCGATCTGCGAGTTGCTCGGAAGCAGGGTATAACAAGTAGGACTAAGTTCAGCGAGGCCGTGAGCCAATTTGAAAAATAACCGCAAATTTATGACCCTTAGGTACCCGGAGTTTAATGCTCACGTTTCCTTTGTATTCCTTTGGGTCAAGGCCAGTACTAGAGAAAAGCTAAAAGCCAGTCGGTTACCCGGCAGCATCATCGCGCGCTAGACTCGAGCGACCCGCGAGTGTTGGGGTTTTGTACAAAAAGACCATCTGCTAACAGTTCCATTGTTAAAAGCAACTGGTTGCCGCAATTAAACCCACCAAACCAAGCTTTAATTCTCGTAATAACGAGAGTCACGCGTCGTATGATGGTCCTGTAGCAGCAGCAGCGCGCAGTATGATCCTCTTCATGAAAGAGGTGCCATATATGCCAACTTTTCCACCGTGCGGATAACAGATATATTTCTGTAAAATCAGAAGCGACCATCCGCAAAATGGGCTCTGTCGACGGTAATAAGAAGGCGAAATAAATGACTGTGGTCAGATTTGTCCGAGAACCCCCGAACCTTCACACCCATATAGACTTTCGCGTGGTTTAGTCCAATCGGGTCATACGCTAACAAGAAGACGAAGAACTGGAGTAGGAAGAGCTTCACGCTCTTTTTCCGTAAGCGTCAGTTTAACCTGGGCCAAACTCCCACCCGCTATTTGTAGATTATAGCATTTGTAGCCCACCTCAATTTACTTTCCTCCTTTTTTTTCCCCGAAGATCTGCAGTCCCACCGGGAGTTTACCACCAGGTTCATTAAGTATACGATGAAATTCTATTGATACGAGAAAAGACTCTTACAATAACGATTCCTCTTATTGACCTGCAGGTCAACGGACGTCGTTTCACGGAAAACTAGGCGTCGCAACAACCAGGAATCGATTCCGAACCCATGGAGTAGATTGAAGCCAATATCTCGTTAAGCCATGATCGTAAGTGGGTACGTCATCGCAAGGGGGTATATGGCTATAGCGTGGTAGATATTTACGGTGAGATAAAATAGGAGGAAAAGTATTTTAATTTCTGCGAACAAGTATATATAGCGGAGAAGAATTTCATCACCGGTATAAATTGAGGCGATAAGTAAATTCTAGGCCAAGTGAAAAACTGGTGGTAGGGAAAACAGCAACGGTATTAGAAATGACAAACTGTTCTGATATAGTAGTGTATACTATGTATAGTATAGAATGACGCAGTGGACTTGCCTTGCCCTCCAAAGTTCACCAGATCCAGCCGCACGCGACGACGCCTCTGACTAATGGCGTCCCCCCGCCCGCCGATATTTATACCTTTACTTCCTTATGCGTGCCACTCTTACCCCCAACTGACAACCCCGAAGGCCCGAACTAGGACAAAGGTACCAAATAACGCCGGGCTACATCCCTAATTCACTTTCTCTCTATTCTATAGGGCTCAACCTTAGTGTCGCGACTTCCGGGATGATCAATTTCATTTCACACCCCCGAAGAGTACTCTGAGCTTCCGCGTCAGACTCATTCTGACAATACTGGGTGATTGTAAAATCATTGTGTTGGGTTGAAGAAGATTATTGTTTGTTACGTTTTGTGATGGCCGAATCCGTGGATGTATCTAAATATTTTTATAAATTAACAGCAATTAAAGCCAGGTGATTCTGATGAATAATGATGCGGTAAGTCGGGCGTTTGAACACTGATCGGTGAATTTTGGTACGTAGGCAGTTTCCAATCCCTTTGTACACAGCGACCTGCGATATCCGTACACATCGCGTCCCCCAGAGCGGATATTCAAAGTGTTTTGAGTTTTCGTCTGTTTCGAGCGAGGATTATCCCGGATCGAGAGCTTGGCCTTTAATCCCGTGGTATTCGGCGAAACTCGTTAGAGGGACTGAGGCGAGAATAATTATTCAATGATGCTCAAATTTGAACTTTCACGGAGCAACAATTCACGGCTGTACAAGCTGCGGGCCAGAAAGAATAGGCAAACCTATAGGCGTCTGGATAAATATCGCAGTGAAATCAATTTCAAATATAACGGAGTTGAATAGGTAGCCTATAACCGCGGGGATCAACACGTGGTAGTCGAATTCATTTAATAAAAACTTCGATTAACATACAAAAGTGGGTATAAACCGTCGTGTCTTCAGGGTGGGGGTGGAGGTGGTGGTGGTGGTGGTGACACTGACGAAGAACAAGATTCCTACAAAAAGTACAAATTGGTCGTTTAGATGCGTCGTTCCAGAAGAAGAGGCAGGCGTAAGGTATAGGCGTGCCGTAAACTACGAGAAACTACGAGAAACTTAGGAATGAGCGAAGGGCCGAAGAGGGAAAAGTCCATAAAAGTTTGACTCAGACGCGTTGGACGTAAAATTAGATAATGCTAAGTAACGTCCAGCGTGGCTCGTACGTTTCCAACCGGTCCATCTGCTCTTTTATTGAATTTGAATTCGAATATCGAGAAAGAAAGAGGGAGAGGGAGAGGGAGAGGGAAAGAGAAAAGCGAGACGAAATCATGGAAAAGCTTTGCGATTGGTCAAACGCCCGTTAGCGCGTCTCAGTCATCGAGGATTCCTTGTTTCAAGTATATTTATACCACTCGTTTAGATGATACTTTACGAATTACTCGTAAAGTAGTATAAAAGTACTTATCACCGGCAAGTAGTCACTCGAAAGGCGGGAAACCTAGCCGTTAATTTTTTTTCAAACCAATAAAACATCCGGTTCTAAAGCGTGTGGGTATCTTGGTGACGACAAGTATTGGATGTAGGCGTAAATGGGTTTCACACGATCCTACAAGGAGGTAATCCCGCGTCATGTAGGTATGTCTTGTAATGGGCTTTATTGACTATAGGGAATGAACGCACGCTGGAGTCACTTTGTTCAACAAAACATTTTCCCAAAAGCGGTTAGATACCTCGTCGATAAATAAATACGTGACCGCGTGTACGGACGCCTCAAACATGACCCAGGTCTCTCGATTCCATCTCCCTTTCATTTTTCTTCTTCTCTTCTCAGTTCTCGCCTTAACAAACACGGAATGACTTTTTGTGCCGGTCCAGGTTCGGTACACAGACCATCTCGACACGTCGACAAATTATTGTCGCATTCACGTGGCAAAAATCAATATTTGTCGACGCGGTGTCGCGAGTATGCGGTTAGTACAGATATTCTGGCACGTGATTCTTCCTCCTCTTCTTCTTCTTCTCCTTCCTCTGCTTCTTCTTCTTCTTCTGCTTGCAACGTACCACGACATTTTTTGAAGAAAGGTAGTACCCATTCTCTGACCAACTCCCTTTCAAGGAGTGAGAAATTCTCAGCTAGTGTAAACATCGGTTGGATAATATTTCAACGTAAAGATCCTCGCTTTCAATTCCATTCTTCTATTCTGGGTGGGCACATCATACCATCGACGGTTAGCCATCCTTACTTCCCGACCAGCTATAGGATCTATAAAGCTTTGGGAACTTAGAGCTAACGGTTCACTAGCTCTTCAAGATAACTATGGAGGGGACTGATGTTTGCAGACGAAGTACCTATATTTCTTGATGAACGTCATGTCATTAGAGTCTTTAGCCAGGGGCGGTGTTCGTTTAGAACACGTCTATTCCCAAAGGAATACCCGAAATACCAGCAAAGATGGATACGAGGTTCCGCTGATTGCGCGTGGTAGAATATATCGCGAGGAATATTTCTTTAGGTCACGTTCTCCGTAAACATTTTATTCTCGTTGGGAAAAATTATGAGGCAAAGTATTTTTTTGCTATTTTTTATCTCTCTTTTTTTTTATCCGCAATTTTCCTGACGCTCTACTACAAGCCTGGGAAAATCGCACCACTGGTAATCGCAACGGACTATGGGGTAGGTGGACAGATACAACCGACCTGGCTTCGCCGCGTGCTCCCCTTCGCTGACAATAATCCGTATAAAATATTATTTTAAAAGCGCAGCTCACTCGGGGATTCCCGCAGCCTGTAGGTGTATGCATTGTGCAAACAAGGACATCGGGCAGGGAGGGCAGGTGTGGAAACATCACTTTTGTTAATCCTTGTCTATAATTCCTGTAACGCTTTCCTGGGATCCTATATGGTGGAAAGATAACACTCGGTTAGTATCGATGAAACGTTTTCGTTCACCGTTGCAGGATGATAACCTGAATACTGATGTATAGGTGGCAGATTTACATTTCGTTTGTCGAATTCTGTTTCACGAACCAGTTTCTGTTATACTCGATGAATATTTCCCTGCAGATAGGCAACGAGATCCTGGGCGCGGCTATGCTAATAAGCAATAAATATCGACGATAATACTTGAGCATATAACATAGCATATACCTATAACGGAGAGAGAAAATACCCGAGAGGGTTACCTCACGAACTTGACAATGATATAGAAGGTACAAGAAGGATTGTTGTTGAAAGGGAATGTTGAAACCCGGTTCGAAGTTTGTTGTTCCTGACACGCCTCGATCTTTATACTAAGCCAAGCAAACAACCCTTTACGGTTCGAAGGCACTTAAACCGAGGTACGTTGAAGAGAGATGAAGTGAGTAAGGAAGCTGGGCTTCCAATGGCCGAGTACGAACCGAAGACTGATCCTCACCAGAAGGAAGCCGCATTTACGGTGTGAGTTCAGAATGAATGAATGAATGAACGGCTGAGGAGAGGTTGGTGGGATCGTTTTAAATACGATTCAATAGAAATATTTATATTTTTCCTTCTACGAGGGTGTTCGAATTGTTGAGGGTGTAAGGGCGGGGGTTGGGGCTGGGGAGAAGAAACTGAGGAAGGGAAAAAGGGCTCTGGTGGGTCACATTGGCTAGTGCATTATTATTTATTCATGCGGTTGACGAGGGAACAATGGATGGCATTTGTCGTAATTCCGTGTATTTACGTGGCCTTTTACGGTCTTTTGCGCACTGAAAATCGTTACTCTTTTGACCCTGCCCGTTTATTTACTCCTCGCCAAACGCGTATACCCGTTTTTCCAAATTTCAACAAAAAAAAGAAAATATTATCCATTATAGTGTTCAGCTCCGAAAAACGAATGGATGCACCATAGGGGGGATGCGAGGGCATCTGCCCCTGCCCCTGCCCCTGCCCCTGGCTTAATACAGTCGGTCGAAATCTCTCAGTAGATGCGTTTACTGACGAAAATGAAATACGAAACGGTAAATTAACGATTTAAACGTGGCCTTTCTCCGCACGGAAGGGAGAAGGTCTCGGGCGAGGGCTTAGATCTTTTATGCATAACTCGGTCCATATTAAATAAGGCCTACGCATTTCAGAGAGACGAAATGGCCGACGCAAAGTTCTCCCAAAAGGTATAAGACGAGAAGCTACAGAAACAAAAAAAATGGCGGTAAGCACGGTTCATACATAATTAAATTTGCCGCTGGTTAAAATTCTTCCTCGGCAATCCGAGAGGCAGAGCGCGAGTAGGTAGGTGCCGGATAGGTAAAAGGTTGGCCAGACCTTGCCAGACCCGGGGTATAAGGTACGTTAATATTCTGGAAGGGAAATACCTTCAGTCACGGTCGCCACTGGGGGATGATTTTAGGGGCGAGTACGGCCTGCGCGACATTGTTTTCATACAAACTACCCTACGGGTGGTTATATGGGTGAGGCTACCCTTGCCGGTGCTGAAAACGCGACGGCAGCCCGCACGACGCAACTGTTTTTCATATCGCAAATTTCAATCTTTAACGCGTTACATGCGAACAAATCTATCATTACTCATTCCGTACGACAACTTGAGTTGACAGGTTATAAATCTGGGGGCATTAGACCGATGAGGTAACCCAAAAACGGCCTCTTTCAGTTATAAAAAGCCCTTTTTACTTCAACCACTTATATTAACATTGACACGTATATGCCAAAGTTTCGATTGCACCACCCTGTAACGTTGCGAACTTATTTTATTCACCATTTTCACATGTGACATCATTTCGCAGATGAACTGAGATTAAGGGTGGTGTAATAATGAAGTAGTGAACTGTATATAAGCGAAGAGAAATCGCGAGTGGTCGTAAACACCTAGTACAGTATATAAAAGTTGCCAGTCTTATCCGGACATCTTAATAAAATTCAGGAGCATGAAGCACAAGGCCGAGCTGGCTGAAACTTTTTCCCGATGGCAGACGCACGATAAAAAACAAATTACCCGGGCGTGAGAGCTACTCGCTGGCTCTCCGCGACGTCTGGCTTAAAAATACACCTCAGACTAAGGGTATTTTTATTGCGGGTGTAAATTAAACCGCGAATCTAGCACGCCGCGCTTCGAAACCGTTCGACTTAAGGTGTAAGAATGAAGTAATGAAGCATGGACGCCGCCCGCGCCGGTGGGTGAAAGATATTTTGGAACTAAAATGAAAATGAATCCGTCTTGGTATAAAGGCAGCACGTGCGGAAACTATGAGAGAATAAAAAGTGGAATATAAATATATGGAGGAAAGAAGGAAAAAAATATAAAAAAATTCTTGGGATCAAATGAAGTTTTCCACCCCAAGAACGGTAACCATAGTATTTTTCCCTTTTGGCGGCCATACTTGATTAAAATCTGAGCGACGAGCAGTTCCAGCGAAATAATATTTGAAATGGGACTTTACCTAGGCGCGAGTAAAGGTAGAGCAAAGTTTGCTCGTAATTTCCAAAGAGCCCGGACGACCTCGCACCTAGAAGACGCGCGCGGTCGCAGAAGTTTGCCAGGCGATCACTGCCGCTCGATTGGGTCGCCCGAATCCCTCGTAGCTCGCTCGTCGGCGCCCGTAAGTTTTCCTGCGGACTTGGATTTATATAGAAAAGGTTACGAGCCTGTGTACGTATACGTAAGATCGTCCGAGGCGAAATTTAATACTTTAAGATTCATTTTCACGCCTCAATTTTATATTTAACGTCACAACGAATCCGTCCAATCGTCCTCGGCTTTCTCCTTCTCCGCCTATTCCCTTCTTTCTCTCAGTCTCTCTTTCTCTCTTTTTTCTTCCCAGCTTATTCAGGTTCGCGGATCGCTGGATCGGGCATTCTGGGAAGTGTCAGCGGATTAAGTCGATCCACACTCGACACGCTCACATCTCGATTCTCAGAAAATATATAACAACCGCTGAACCGACGACACAGACACGTTTGTCTCCCCGTTTTCACAACTCAACATCACATACAGACATCGTCTCTTTGCTCTTCACCGTTCCTTCATAGAAATAGGTAATACAAAAAATGATAACTCCTTTTCTGACCGCATTCACGCGCTCAAAATTCATCCAAATCTCTACACAACATCTTCTATCGTCTATGTATAATATAGCATTACAGTCTAATCTAAAATGATCAATGTACGATCAGTGTAACCCAGAGGGCTGCAGTTGAGAGCTTTGGTAATTAACCTCTCGACTAATTAGTCGGGAATTCCTGGACAAAAAGGATGACCCGAGACCCAGAACCCAAGAAGAGCGTTATACCAAACTTTGAGAGACCTATGTGCCGGTTGTTTCGTCTCTGTGCATCGTGGAGTTAGAATCCGTGCGGCTCATGTTCGATGTACCGTATGCATTATGTAAGTACGATGTTGATTCGAGTTGCAAGCTGGTGTCGGTAGGATATCACGTTACACGGTTACACATAAGCCGGTACCGGCACAATACCGAAGCTGTCCACGAGACACCTTGCCCCCTACTCTTCGTCTCGCTTTATCTCCATCTCTGTCATATTTCCCTTCTGCAAATCTTAAGGGAATTTGTCGTTGAGACGCGTTAGTGGACGTTGCGTTCCATGGATCGGATGACGACATAATATACACAGTTTTTCCATTAAGATAAGTCGAAGATCTACGGAAGGGTGAAATAGAGAATTACGCATAATTTGAAGTTCACGCATCCGCGAGGTAAAATCTAACATCGAATTGATTTCTAAAAGGGCGTTTTGAGCGCGGCTGAACGCCTTGAAATCTTTGACGGAATGTGGACACAAGGGACTCATGAGAATGAGGTTCGGGTTTCAGTTAACAAAAAACAGAACTATGTGTACGCGAGGGGCGACTAGCGAGAAATTCAGAGACGCCAAAGTCTCCAGCGATATTTCAACTACCCATATAATCCCATATCATGGCCAGAAGCTTAGCCCCGACACCTTGGTCATCGGGCTAATCCTCCCCCGTCTGAGTGAAGAAAATGCCAAAAATGAAAAAGGGGATAAAAAATAGAGAAGGATCAAACTCCGGCACTTATACATACATATAGGAAAATCCTGTGCAACGAATCTCTGGTTCCTTGCGTCGCTTCTCGTCCGAGTCTCGTCTTTTTTGTTTACGGGAAAACTCTCTTCGGTATCTGGTTACTGTGTATTTAGGATGGCCAGGAAATGCCTCTGCCGACCATCTGATCGTAAGCTTGCTATGCGAATAGAAGCGATATTTACCAACGGTGCCACCGTCGCTAACCTAAAGGTGGGTATAGTAGCGGTTCGCAATAGTTTGCAAAGATGTGCTGAGTTATTAGGTCGTTTGTCAGCCGAGACCGTCGTCCTCGTGCCCCAACAGTATGGAGCAGGTGCAGCTAGAAGGAAGTTATATCTACGCCGGTGGAAACAGACGGAGCAAAAACTGATCGGTGCTACCAGAACTCTCCTAGTGGTTTCAGGCGTTACGAAACCGTAGTAGTAATAGGTAGGCACTTGGCCATAAGTATTGCAAAAAGAAATTGCGCTTTCTTGGAATGTATACAAAGAGCAAGATCTTTCACGGAGCAACATTTTCCCCGCTCTTTTCTATTACAAAGTTCTGTTTTAGCACCACTTTTAAAAATGGCAATGCCTTAAGTCACGCCGGCTGAAAGCATTACAGTTTATACCATATGTGAATTTATCGGACCAGTCGAACCAAATTTTTAAGTCTTCTAACTGAAGCTCACCTCTATATGAGCGTGCAGTCTTCAGATAGACCGAAAAAAACGGAAGTGCATCATAATTATTTTTTTTTTTTTTATGATGCACTTCCGTTTTTTTCGGTCTATCTGAAGACTGCACGCTCATATAGAGGTGAGCTTCAGTTAGAAGACTTAAAAATTTGGTTCGACTGGTCCGATAAATTCACATATGGTATGAATTAATAGGCTTCGAACGATAGAGTCACTACTCAATGAAATTACAGTTTATACTCCGGGCGGAAAACAGCGCAAAAATTTAAATGAGATTCTAATTAAAACCTGGAAAGCTGGGAGCGCAACCAAAGTCGATGGAAATGGAAGAAAGAAGAACAAAAAAAAAAAAAAAACGGAAACGAAAAACAAAAAAACACGACAAAATCTCGGGCAAGTTCTCTCTCCGTCTAGTTCTCTATCGTCGAAGGGAGACTCGCGGAGGAAAGACTGTACAGAAATACAAAGGACAGAAGAACGAGGATTACATCAACGACTGGTCGTTTAAACAATTGCCGGAAAAGGTAGGTAGCCCGAATAGCAAAACAAAGTCGATTTCGTTTCGGTTCTGCAACTGCCGGCGGACACCCAGGTTGAGAATCGCTCCTGAAACCCGTTGAGGTGGATACGAACAGCGCGCAGCCCTGGTATTAAAATAATTAAGCAAATGCTTTAATTTCAAGCCTCTATTACATCGTATTTACGGCTCTCAGGGATTTTCCCCGACACAGTTGGGAAGCCGCGTTATTTTACGTCCCGCACCTAAAAAAAAAACTTATAGTCGTCCGATCTAGCGATAAATACTATATTCTGAAATGAACGAGTTTTCAAAGTTTTTATCCTCTCTAGAATTTTTTTTTTTTTTTTTTTTTTCTATTGTGATTAATTTTTTTTTTTTTTTTTTCAATTTTGCTATAACATAGCGCTATATAGGAAAGTCAATTTTTCAGTAACGAGATTTCACCCCTGAATTGACAGATAAAAAAAAAAAAAAAAGAAAAAAACTGTCAAAAGGAAGAATAAAAATTCATTAAACCCGTTGGTGGATCTGGTGCGAGAGAGTTAGGTCCAATTTGGTACCCTCGACAGATAAACGGACGGGGGAGATACCCGAGTGAAAAAAATGACCCGTCAAACGACCATTAATGGACTATGCGTGTAATAATACATCGCGCTGTCTTTCCCTCTACGTATTTTTTTTTTTTTTTCTTTTAATCCTTTTTTTCCTTTTTTTCTTCAAATACGACAACGCCTTGTGCAACATTTATCTCCCGGTCAACCAGTTCCTTGCGCAATGCACCAAAGCAGAAAATCTCTCGTATTTGGTGGCCAAAGTGCGAGCCTAGAATCTATATATCTATACAAAGATCTTTGAATAGTTATGAAGCAAAAAAAAAAAAAGTTCAGGGGAATCAATATAATATCGTATACGTGTATATCGCTGGAAACTTTCCAACGGTTACTCCGATGAAAAGGCGATACCTCCTGACCCAGATTTAGGGGATACTCGTTAACGTTTACTCGCGTACACGAGAAACAGGGTACGAGAGGGCCCGACTCAGACCTAGAGGGCGAGAAGGTCTCCAACAGTAGCAACCCCAACCGGTAGAACGTGATCTGGATGTGTGATACCAATTTCTCGTAGAGAAATAATCACGTACGATATGGTATAGATGCACTATCAGATCAAGGTAATAAGTTATACGAGCGAACAAAAAAAAAAGGGGGAAGGATGGAACCTCTTGATTACCGCAGCAATTATGCATATTCCTTGACTTATACATGACTTGTACTCATTAACATCGGAAACCACTCAAGCTACTGAATGATTAACGGTGAATTTCTTTTCACGAAACTGTATATGCCAGAATGAAAAGTTCTGCTTAATTGTTCCGACAATGAAATCTAGTTCAAGAAGATTGAATTCGTAGGTACGAAAGTTTTGACTTACTCCTTGCAGCTTTCAACGATTCGGGTGAAAGATGTAAATTGGAAACTCACCTGAAACAGAAATGAAGAAAGATTGTGATTATCATTGGGTGGTGAGAAGTACGATGATGACAACTGCCTATATTACGAAAATTGAGCATAAAATAGGAACAAGAAATACGTGGTTGGTTAGGTCAAGTTTCTATAGTAAATAGAATGCCGTGGCTCGTAAGAGACTTGGGCGTATTGGTCCATTACGGAAACGACGGACGGTAGATGGATGCTGAAGGCTCCTCGAAAGACTAGCATCTGGCTGCCATGATGAGTATACCTCTTGGCACCAAACACTCTCATACGATTCTCGCATCAACCTCACTGTGAAAACATAAGTCTTCTAATCACTCCCGAGAGCTGAGTTATGGTTGTACTTATTTTTACCTCCTCTGGCCCGAACTCCGTTCGCCGTCATTTTTTACAAACCGAAAGTAAGTTTCCCGTGTAACAGATGCGTTCAGACGAAAAAGTTGAAACTTTTCTCTGTACATATACCTACAGCTACCTCTACCGCTACTACAGTCGACCAAACGTTACACAGTGGATTAAGCACGTTTCCCAGTTTTACATTACGTGTCAGTTTACGTTAAGGGCTCCATACGCTCCGGGTAATGCAGCTGCTGTTCAAGACACGAGTAGATATATTCATATAAATGGTGAGAAAATTGACGGTTCCATAAAGTAAACGTGGCGTAAACTTGTGTACTTAAATTTGCAAATATTTCGCGTGGGTAGAGGAAGTAAGAGTGTTAGTTTCGGCTGAAGTTATTCAAATTTTTGTATTCTTAACATATTATTATCACACACATTGCGATCTCCGCCCCTAGGAAGTATACGTGTTTTATATTTCACGCTTTTTCACGAGTCCTGGACCCGACGTTACGGAGTTTCTCTGCCAAATCCCACCCAGCGCGTTAAATTGATGGTCTGAACTCTCGTGAACCTCTTCTGGACCTTCGTAGTGCATCAAACCCAAGAACGGTGTTTCGTCACTTAACGCCTCCGCACTTAAGCGCCTGTTCTACAGCCGCTAAGTTTCCGAATGTTTAAATGTTTACGCTTTCCCCAAGGGAAGGGTACGTAGTATACTAGCACGACCATGCCAGATGGCCAAACTAGCGGAGTGCCAGGGTCCCTCGAAAATAATCTAAAATATAGTCTCTATTAAACGTAGCTTTTTCTTATTCTTGTCGATTTATCAAGGCGTTGAAATTTTCGAGCCTCGTTCTGAAGATTCCAATACGTTTTTATTCGCGAGAAAAAGTTTTGCGAGAACTAATAACATAAAACTCGATTGCCAAGTTGATAGCCACAGGTGCGGTCCGATTCCCAAATAGTAATTTCGTATAAGCGATCAATAGCCAGAACCATCGAGCGGGCCGATATTGCCTGGAAAAAAATGATTCCGATTGACCTCGCGTCCCCTAGGGTGTCCACGAATTCCACAAATTCCACGAATCAGGATACGGATGGATAACAGTGCGCGCAATACATTTGAGACTATTGTTCGCGGATATAGAACGATGAAATGATCGAAGGAAAAAGCTAGGGAATAACGTGAGAGGAGTCAACTGGTGAACCTTATTCACAACGGCACTCAAACGACCAAGGAAGTCCTTCATCGATCTACAAACAGTAAGACGGTCACCGGGCCATTCGCAGACGCATCTGTGTCTTCGTAATACCGTTATCGCACTTTACAAGGATCATAAAATCGCGGAATGCGATGATACACGATCAAAGTATCGGTCAAAGGTAGATAATTGTAATTTTATGAAATTTTGGGCTGCATACATAAGAAGCTGGTGATCTGAACTAATAAACCGAATTCCGTAAACTGCATATATATAGAACATACATGGTGTCACGTGAGAGAATAAAAAAGGTGGCCAAGTATGGATAGATATAATACTCTGCACGTTCGTACGTGGCATATATATATGTGTATAGATGTATAATACAAGTACAAGCATCGTAAGTCGCCAAGCGGTTGTAGGATCGCGGCAACATCAACATAATATTTTACGGCTGTACGTGACGGTATATGGGAGACGACTAAGATGGCCTCTGAGAAAACGTGAGCTCCGAGCGTTGTAACGGTACCGAAGTGACCTGGGCGACCTGGAGGACCAGGGTGATCCAACCTGCGCTTCAACTACACCCTGCAGCTTCTGTTACATATATATTGGCGCAGAAAAAAACGAATTTATTCACGAATTTAGAACTAGGAACGAATTGAGCGTGTAATAAGCGAAGTCACACCTTCTCGTCAACTTCACAGACGTCCCCCAATAGTCGGCTATAGGAATAGCTGGATGAAACAGCATCCCAAGATAGAGACTGAATCTCTGAGATCTTGGATGTGGCGCGGGCGCGCTATGCCAACGGGACTCCGACCCGCGGTTGTCGTTTCTGATCTCTGACACCCGGATGACCCTCAAGGAACTTTATAAAAGGCCGCGTGCCTAGGATGGATGAAAAACGCTCAGCGGTTCTGTAGCTCGTTAGGTTTCGAGGCTATATAGTTGACATCCATGAGAATGCGGTATAGAAAATCTGAGTTAGTTTCGCGTATAACGACGACCAAAGTGACTACCATTCAAACGGTAGATATCAAACCGAATACGGCGTACCGTATTTCCGCCTGGTCGCAGCTTCTCGTCTTCCAATCACGGATTTACTTCACCTCAGTGAACACCAATCAGCAATATTATTTGTCGACTTTTTTTTTCGTCTTCTTAGGTCTGCAGGGCAGAGTCAAAGAGCAAAAGTTTAGCCCGGAGAAAATATATCCGATATATCTTCCTGCGCTTCTCCTCTAGGATATACAACGCAGCTTTCGACCAAAGCGATAAACTCCTCGAACTGGCATTCGGTCACATAAAATGTCCAGCTATACTCAGTCTGGTTGAACTGTCCAATGATACACCCACTCCCTTTCACAGGTGCTGACTTCACTACTTATACTCGACACGGTCGGAGATTATCACAAATATTTATCAGCGTTGATGATGTATGTAGTGACGTTTATTATTACAAGCAGACACCCAAGCCGCTGCCACCGCCACCGTACGACGAATAAATTGAACCCAACATCATCGAGCGTGAGATGAAACAATATATATATATGACAAGATAAAAAAAAGAAGAGATGGAAATAAGAATGAGAAGAAACCGGAAGTACACACCAACCAGTTCTGATAGCGGTATTATATATCTCTGAAAGACAAGATGTCATTAAAAGTTGTTATGCCAAGACGAGACGACGACGCATCGCGTTGTTGATGCGTTGTTTGTCGCTCGCACCTCTATGCGAGATCCCATTTCCGGTAATACCAGTCCAGTCTTCTTTCTGCAGAGATAATAACAGCTTCTTTTTCAAGATTCGTTGATGGCTGTTCGGGCGGCGCGATTGAGAAACGCTTTTGCCGTTTTTCTGCAAAACTCGCGTAGATGAGAAATCGAAGGTGGGGAAACAGGTCTAGACTCTTGACGATCGCGTGATCGTAGATTTTCTGGCTGCTCACTACGGCTACCAACAACACGAAAGGTTGAGAAATACAAACCGAGTTATCTAAAGTTGACTGAAGGCTGCACCTTTTCGATGTATAGATCTCTTTCTCTCTTTCTATCTATCTCTCAATATATACTTGATATCGAAGTTTACTTTGGCCATTAATTTTTTGGTGAAACCGGCTACGCCTATATCATAATAATATACTGAGATTGGTAGAGTGTTTAAAGTCTAGACGATTACGTGTCGGGACTCGAAAGCACGAATAAGAGGGTGGAAAAGTGATACATTTTATAAGGTTTGATCGATGAACAGTGAACTGTACAGCATCCGAGGTGGTGGTTGAAAAGGTTGAATTATGAGGACATCGTAAATCCCGTGAGTGAAAGAGCCGCGATGTATATCCTCGGATAACGGTAATGTGTATAGGAGTGTATTTTTAATGCGTTAAAAAATCCTTTAAAGAAGGGTAAAAATTCTTTATCAACGGTCGTTACGAGCCATCGAAGTATGAAAATATCGGCCATATAATAATTCAATGATACTATATGAAACCAGTAATCCCATTACGCGAGTTATTCCAGACTCGGGAGTTTTCATCGGTTCTTACCGCGCCGGAAACATCCATCGCATCCCCGCGAACGTGTTTCACCAGTCGCAGGGAGGAGGGTGCTCGAAGCTCATCTTCGAAAGGCACGTTCCAAGAACACACCACAGCACCGCCGAGTTCGTGGATCTCTGAAAGTATCCAGTACGAAGATGCCTGATGCCTCGAGTAGGTACCTATAACTGGGAACTCCTGAACTGAGTTCTTCGCAGCAGCCAGCATGTAATTATGTGACGCCCTATCCTCGCCTTCCTAGTCCCTTCAGCTACAGCTCGTAAACTGTGTGCCGTGTCATTGCTTGTTATTGCTGTGAAGATTAAATTGTTGTGGGCCGCTGAACTTTTACGTCCTCGGGAAAGAAGAAAAAAAAAAAAAGAAAAAAAAAACGAAATGACGAAGAGAAATATAAAATAAAATCCAATCCCTCGTTACTAAGAATCCAAGATTCGGGTACGAGGCTTTAATGAGAAACTAAAAAAAAAGGCTATACCGGTATTTTCATTGCCACCATTAACACCTAATGACAAGTCATCCAGATTTAACGCGCAACCTTGTTACGCGGTGTATTTAGTACGATGAATTTGATTGACTAAGTAGTTAAGTACCTACTAATGAAAATTTCATCTGATCTTTATAATCGTATTTGCGTGATCACAGAAATGAGATTATTTAAATTGTTTCTATATATATACGAAGTGACAAAGGGCTTAGAGTATTATTTTCAAAGGTATAAAACACTTCTGTTATTTCATGATATACGCGAGGGTACGCCAGTCGGCGTTAATCCCCCCCCCCCCCGTACGCGTGGCTCGAGAAAGGAAAAAAAGAAAAAATAATGGATTAATTTTACTCTGGGGACTATTCAGAGCCCCCAGGTGTCAAGTGGAACATTCGTTCGGCAGTCTGGAGCGTCTGAAATCGTGTAATAAAAAATATTCCCGAAATTTTCTCATCCTCAGAGATTTTGATACATATCGGTCTCAAAGGACAGGGAACACTTGGCAGTAGCAGCAGCAGCAGCACCAAGACCAGAAACGAGAAACGAGAAACGAGAAACGAGAAATGAGAGATACAAGTTATTTCGAGGAAGTTGAGAGGGAGAACGTCCGAATCCCTTAGATCAACGCAAACATCAAAAGCCCGACTGTTGACTTGGTTTGATATTTTATGTCAAATGAGTCCCAGTTCGAACACCATAAGGCGCTAACTTGGGCTTCCAGATAAATAAACACTGGCTTAAGTCAAAATTCCAAAGGCTTTGAACCGTTCAAAAATCCTTTTATGGAAGTAAATATTTTCCAAAGTAAAGTGACTACGCGAGAGTTTGATTTTATTCTACTACAAGATATGTTATATCGCGGGATGGATATTGATCAGAATGATTAATTCTGTGTATCTTATGTATCTGGATCTATAATGACGTACTATTCCTCAGCGTCCGAAACTACGAGACTCTCTCATATATATACTATATATATATATATATGCCGAAACATCGTTATGGTTAATAGTACGTACGAAAGTTTGTTAACCTTCATCAAAGCTCAATATTGGGGTCAAACGCAGATGAAAATCGTCAGCTGTGGTAGGCATTATACGTAGGTATACCTACGGTATAACCTAGTTGCCTCCGTCATGACTACTGCGTGGAAGTTGTTGTCGAGGGTGGTAGAAGCTTTCGATAAGCGTACTGACCAAATAGAACGGCTAGCTTTCCAACTCTGGTACTTACTCGTGACCGTAACGAAGCTATTGTTCCGTAGCAGCACCATAGGCGGTCGAATTCCGTAGAAATGACATAATTGTCGTTATTAGAGTTTGCCTATAATCGGCAGAACAAACTCGGCCTGTAATGGGGCCCCCGCAAATTACTTACGGGATGAACCACGTCATGTTCGTCGGCAGGGTCATCTCCGTCGTAAATCCCGGGCGTAAGAGGAACAAGGGATCGAGGAGAGAGAAGGATATCTATATGCTGCTGCAGGAGTAAAGAAACGCGAGAATTCTATAACATCTCGGGAATGCTTACGCGGCTGCTGCAGTGAGCTTCGAGCGCATCTTGTCTCAAACCGTATATACGTAAGTATATACTTAAACCATCTATATAGAATATAAATAAAGTTGGATTCTCCTGCGAGGAAATAGAAGCTTATCTCGGTCATTGCCTTTATTATACCAACTATTTTCACGGAGATTAAGCGGGGCATTCCGATCTATAAAACAAACGATTTGGAGGATAGAAAAACAAAAAAAGCTTATCATAGAGATTAGCTTTGATCGAGCTAATGGCAAACAAGTATATGGTATTATATACTACATATTGCATAATATATATGTATGTAGTAAGCCCATCTCTAAACCGTAGTAGCCCTGTATAGTACAGGGTATTTAAGTGTGACGAACGGAAATGTGTCAGGCAAAAATAATTTATCATTCCCACAGGAAGCTTGTGAGTTTGGTATAGGGAGAGATTTTTTACTTCTGAGATATAAACGTAACCCAGTGAACGAACGCGGGCACCATACTACGGCTCGAAACCGAGTCAAAGACAGAGTGGGCTGCGTCACCTTGAAGATATCCAACCGTTTCATCTTTTCGACTTTTCCTGTTTTTCTTTGCTGAATCTTTAAGAAGGAGTGATGATGATATAGACGAATCGTAACGCCGCATGTGATTTCGGGATTATTTCGAAATTGGATTTTCCCTCTACTGGCGAGAACTAAATTCAAGCTATATTATATTCAGGAGATTATTAGAAACTTTAATTTGGCTCGTAAATCACTTCCTCTCTCTAAGAGCTGTGAAAGAATGAAATGAAAAAATAAAAAAAAAATCGTATCACGAGTGTTCCATAAATCGTGGCACAGACGTTCAGTTTATTATATTGCTTCGATGAAACGTGAGTCGCGAACCGTTGTTTTTATCGTCAACATGCGGCCTCGAGGACTGGTGCTAATCCCCTACGGGCCGGAAGTCAACTAACATCCCCTGAAACCATTTCCAGCTTCGTATACGGAATGAACAAAAAAAAAAAAATTCACCGTGGTTTGTAATTCGCGGAAATGTCGCTTCGGGACACCGACGGTCTGTATAATTACAACCTAGAGGCCCATAGGGATAACAAGAAGAAAAACACAGCAGCCTCGGGTTCCGCAACTTGCAGATAATACAAAACGCATATGTCAAAACTTCCCCCTCGATCATTACCCCATACAGAATTAAATTGAAAAAATTATATCAATTACTTTACTCGATTCTATCCCAGTGACGGAGCACAAGTATATGTTTCTATCCGAATAATCAGAGGCGTCAAATCGCCTTTTTGAAATAGAATTCTTCTTTCTTTTCCCTACAAATTTCGTATGATCTAAAGGAAGATGATTGCTGCCTGTGGTGCCTATCCCGACACATAAAATGTGTACATGTAATATCAATTTATGAATTAACATACGAAGGTATAGATTGCACGGTCGATAAGTGTTGTTGTTTATTAGAAATACGAACACCTACGTATAGACCGCGATATTATACCCGGCGTCGAAGAGATCAGCAGTGTATTGCGCTAGCGACAGCCTCCCACCAATCTTTGGTCCATTGCCAGTCTTTATGATTATGCTTTACGATCCGGTGGTTATTTGCGCTGGGTCTCAACCGACGCAACACGTAAGGCGCGTACGAGACTCCCGCGATTATTTACGACGCAAAGTGTAATGGGATGTCGGGGATTAATGAACGCTGAAAATAAGGTACGCGCAAGCCTCGACGGCCCTGACTTTATGAAAAACTCATTAGCCCGCCAACCCCACCCGGTCGTCTCTCAACGCCGCTTCGCTCGCGTGATCTTTCGAAGGCAGAAAACACTCGCATCCAATTCGAGGGTCGAAATGTGTTTTCTTTTTTTTTTCTCTCTCTCTCTTTCTTTCTTTCGTTTTTTCTCTTCCTTTTTTACTCTAGCGGATGCAGATACGATCAAAAGGGTTCATGGGGATGAGGGAGAAGAGTGATTCCGTTCACGGGTGAAAAAGGATTTCCGGTCAGCGGTACACCTTCCTACGAAGAACATTATTATTTTCTTTTTTCGTATCGTTCGATGACCATATAACCGTACGACCTTTTACACCGCGATCTTATCGTAACGGTATAACTAATTATTGAAAATACAGATATTTCATTCTCTTTTCTTTTACGGTTTTCTCGAGGTAAAGCGATAATCGCTTCGACGACGTGAGCGTTTCGCATACGAAATACTAGAACGACGTAAGTTGAGAAGGGGTTCGGCGGTCTGCCAAGATGCCAAGAGTCGATGATCACTGGAGCACTAGTTTCCATCCTCTCCTCTCCTTTTCTTTAGGTACCTTCCTCCCCCTAACCATCGGCCATTACCCGGGGTTAAAAATGCCCCATAAATCACATTAGGATGAGAAATGCTTCGGTGCTATCTGCATACCCTCCGCGCAGATACCCTACGCTGCTAGAGAGACGATCGTGTTCTTCGGCGAACCTCCTACTGGCTCGACGTCCTCTGTACGCCAACGCGCAGAGGGCAACGATGCATAAATCTTCACCCCGGAACGGCTCGGTATCCTTCCTTTCCTTAATTACGTTTTTTCGCGGGCTGCACCCATTACGCCTCTGCCCATTAAGTTCGTCAAGTTAAGCAGCGACGTGATACCCTCTACCCTCTACTCTCCACCATCTACTGCCACCCTGGAGGACCTCTCTCGCTTGTAGAGTCCTGGAGTCCCTCCCGCGCTAACTATTTTGCCCTCGGGCTCGCGTCGTGCGGCTTTTCTTCCTCTTCTTATTCTTGTTCTACTTCTTCCTCTTCTTCTTCTCCTTCTTCTTCTTCTTCTTCTCTTCTTCTTCTTCTTCAGGCACTGCCACCACCGCCACCACCATGAAACTTAATTATATTTTATCGCAGCTTTGTCACGCTTATTTAAATTTAAATCGTCCTCCTCGCAAACCTCGACGAACGCCTTGGAGCGCGTAGCTCGTACATAACCAACGACTCGGCCCACCCGCACATCGACTTACTGCAGCTTCCTTCCTTCAAGCCGCAGTAACGTCACGACGAAAAGAGAAAATCATCGTCGGAAGGAGATAATCTAAAACCCATAGTTGAAGATTTCTTAGGACGCCTATACCTAATATTATGTTTCAAAGATTTTCACAAAGATAAAAAAAAAAAAAAGGTTCCGAAGGATCCAGTCGACATGAAAACTAAAATTGCGGTTGAAGCAAATATTTTTTTACTTCATTTTTCTGAAACCGTTACAAATCGAACACCCCGTGTATAAGATCTTTGTACAATACACGAATCGCTGTGAGGCGACTGGCATGTGTCATCTCGGCGCCGATGCCTTTCGCTGGGTAATGATACCCAAGAATTTCCTAACCACGTACCAGCGTGATAATTGCTAGTCTTGGGACGCAGGGCTGTCTGGCCGAGGCCCTGGAGTCCCCGAGATGATTATTAGCGGACAATGCCGCGCCTTGGCCAGGCCCAAAGCGGATTAGCATAAAGTCTGTCCGTATCTCGAAGGCTTCTCAGAGTTCATTCTGATCCTGATCATTACAGGAGACAAAGGACTGCACCAAAGCGTCGCATTGCGTCGGTTCGCGTCCCCCCGTCAATTATTAAATGTACATCATATGCCCCCTGAGATTTTCTTCACGAGTTTCGGTAACCCGATATGAATAAAAAAGCACATGCTGCAGTCTTCAAGCGAATCCAGGCGAGAACCACACCGTTCCATAACGTCAACGGTAATAAGTTTAATTTGGCTAGGAGCCCATGAACCGACCGGAAGTCTCAAAAACCCGGCTGAACGACTAGCGTCTCCATTCTCCACCCACCGCTAAGCCAGAGTTTCCGTGGTACGAACGGGTCAGACAGCTGCTGAATTTGAAGAAGGGAAAGAGCGACCATGGCACAAGATCCTTCTGATGAACGCAGTCGTTGATATCCTGCAGGACGACCCACGCCCGACACGAAATGCTCCGTCGTCTTTCTTGACGTATTATCGACTACGAGGGGGTACAACATACGTGAACAGATGTACAACGACTGGTTCCCGCAGACCCAAGGGTATTGTAGAACTATGTCCGCTGTCTGCCCACGCGCTCACAACGTGGGTGGAACTCTCTGTTGTTGAGACAACGTTGTTTACGACAACGAGAATGTGCATCCCCGAGTCGAAATTTAGCGCCTACTTTAATACTCATAGCATCCAACTCAACCTCTCTAGATCCTATTTAGACCTCAAACTCTTATTTTGAACCTACAAGTCCTCAAGAGTCGAAATTTAGCGCCTACTTTGATACTCATAGCATCCAACTCAACGTCTCTAGATCTTATTTAGACCTCAAACTCCTATTTTGAACCTACAAGTCCTCCGTAGTCGAAATTTAGCGCCTGCTTTGATACTCATAGCATCCAACTCATAACGTCTCTACAGATCCTGTTTAGACCTCAAACTCCTATTATCAATCTACAACTCTGTAGTCGAAATTTAGCGCCCGCTTGAGTACTCATAGCGCACAAATGAACCTCTTTTCAATCCGTAATAATAATTTAGCGCCTATTTTGATACTCATAAAGTCCGATCACCGTGCAGCCGTGCACCGCTACGCGGCAGGGCGCAGTGAGGGTTTTGCGAGGTTCTCGTGAGATCCTCATTTGACCCTAAAATGCTGCATTTGTCTGGTAACTACGAGTTTTAGGCGCTAAAGAGGGTTTCAATTCCCATACAAAATAAACCTCTCTAGACCCTCAAAAACCTCCCAACGGTAAAATTTTGAGGTTCTAATGAGGCGTTAAATTTCGACTCGGGTCGTCTAGAACGGACGGTGAATCTCAGCACGCACGTTGTCCAAGCTGTAGGTACATATGGAAAGGCGTAGATGAAGGGATACCTCTGATTCTTAAGATGAAAGTCATTTTTCTCAATCCCGTATAGAGCTGATAAGTTGTATCTCTTGTCTGATTCAGTATTTCGCACCGACAATATCGCCGAACGATATAAGGCTGTGAGGTTTCTCGGAAAGGGCGAAAAATTACTAAGGCACCTCGGGCGACAACCGAGCGTTGGGAATCCTTCTGAAATCAGATTTCCTTCGTCTAAGATGGCAAGGGTGGCTCCGCATCGTCCGCAAACAATCAATTGCCACGGGGAGTATGTCTTCGGGGTTCAAGCCCCGAGTCCCCAAGTCCCCGAGTACCAAACTCCGTTTTTCCCTAGGGTGTGCTTTTGAGTTTGATAAATTCGCATCAGCGAAGCAAGGAACACGAAGAAAACCGTTGAACGGCTGACGACGCGACGACTAGCTACGCGCGTAAGAGCTCGAATAGATGGAGAAAACAGGGTAGACAGACAAATCGTGGGGCAGGACTCGAGGGCGCGCACACACATGTACTTATGTGCAATGTGCGCATCCTGGAGTGAGGGGCTGAATATCTGCCCTCCTTAAAGTTCGTCAGACAGTGCTCTCGCTCCCCATCCCTGTACTATCACAAACATTTGTCAAGGGCGTCGCGAAGCTGCAGCAGCTCTTTGGTAAAGGGGATATAGGAACGAGCTCGTCGTCACCTAGTAGCATGTGTTCCCCGTTAAATGCTCCCTGCCTTATTGAGTGATAATGCACATATATAGTCACTCTCTCACGGGAAAGAGACCTCCGTCATCTCTTAGACCGATAAGCTCATAACTTCGTAACCATATGTGTTTGACTATCTAGAGGGATATTTTCCATTCGTGTTTTAAATTTAGACTCTACGGATGGTTACATAGGTAGCAAACTCACAAACTTGAATAAGTTTGAAAATCCTTCGATGAGAAAATCAGAAATCACATCATCTGTCTACAGGCCGAGTCAGATAAGGTGATAAGGTGATAAGGCTTTTAGTGAATAAGTTTTATGCATCGACGAGAGAGGAGACGTTGAAGATAAGAAATTGATGGATCTTTATCAGAGTTCGTAATAGCTATCTTTATAATATTTATATCAACGAAAAATTCTTTACCATTTCAACTCCATTCAGCTTGACTCAAGATTGAATCTCGTTACTTCCGAGTTAAATGTAAATCGATTGGATCAGCTTAACGAGCGAATATTGTCCGTGGAATAGCTATAAGTACCCGGTTGGTATATAGCTTTGAGAGAGTATTATACTTCGAAGAAAGCAGAAGTAGATTTTAAAAGTCCAATAAATTTTTCAGGCTTTTGTTAACCTACGAGAGTCGAGCGAGTATGCATTACATAAGCAAAAGTCCTCAACCGGTGTATAAAAAAAACTTATTGTCAAAACTACGATGTAGTATGAAAGGCCAATAGCACTACACTACGCATATACAGGCAAAATGGAGCAGCCAACGTTAAGTGAAAACCCAAGTACCTACGTACGATCTATAATTAGCCATGTCACAGATACGAGGCAGAGTTTCAGCGCGATTTAATTGGCGACAGGATACTGTACCGACGCTATTTCCCATATGGACATATCGTACACTCAGGAGAATTTCCTCTGCTAGATATCCGACACTTTTCCAATACGGTTTTCCATGCTAATTCATATTCTATACGTAATATAGTTGTCATTCAACATCTGTAACGTCTTGCCTCTGCAGTGGCAGAGGACATCTCTTCACATCTCTTCACATCTCTTACTCATACGACTGCATCCTATGCATGGTTTCTGTGCAATGTATGAATGTGCCAGTATTCTAAGCAACTCATGACGAACGGTTAGGAAAAAATAGACATCGTGACTTGGTATATATTTATATATACATATATATATGTATATATATCACAGGATAATTATATTACTCCAGAGCTTAACTCCCGGTGTATATTTATAGGTATGCGTTATTGCTCGCGGTCTGTACGACAGCGATGGCACTGGATTGTCTGCGGTGCTGTCAACCAGAGCCCTGGGGTCTGTCGCCCCTAAATAGCGACCCAGCACGCCCCCAGTACTAGAGACAGGAAAAATTTTCGGATTATAATGTCGTTGTCGCGCAGTTGAAGTTTCATTCACGCACAGTTTTTGGATCATGTCAGTTATTTATTTATTTTTTTTTTTTTCTGCAAAGAATTTCCGGTACAAAATTTCATTGAAAGAGTGACGATGACATGTGTGAAGAATTCCGTAACGTAAGATAAACTTATCGAATAATCGTACAGGAACAATTACAAGGTTCGAAGACACATGCGGAGGGTGTAACTATCCGTATAGACATGAGAGCTCCGAAGTTGAAAGACGTGACATTAGTAAATTTAACCGGAAATGACAGCTCGAATTCGATCCTCTTCCCCAAGATATAATTTACGCCTTGGTTATGTGAACGAATCAAATGACAGCTCTACGACAGACTTAATGCGTCGTCGCCCTTTCAAATTACCCCTCTGTGTTGTCCTTCGAATTCTATTCGTTGTAATTCGTAAGTATATAGTATACGGGACCCTCGCGCCCGGTCAGTCCATGAGACGAAATTATATATTATCCGTCGTTCGTTCAACGCGCCTTCTTCAAGACTTTATATTCGCTGCGTATGAGTATAGGACGTAGGTACATATGTCTCTTATCCTTTTCCGCATCCGTAACCTATGGTGGTCGATTAATTTTTTTCTATAAAACAGCTTCTCTTCCTTTCGAAGCTCGCTTAGATTGTCTTATAAATGTTTAACATTCTATCCTCGTGTCATGAGTGAGCGCGTCGAGCTCGTCCGTCTAATATGTACCCGATCATCCACCGGCACACGTTCCCATACCGGACACGCCCGGATGACACCTGGTGAACGATCTAAAGGCACGTCGTCGAGGGCCGAATTCTAATTGACAGGAAACGCGTAGTTGTCTTTACTTTACATACTCGAATGAGAACGTGTTCTTTCCTTATCGATGTGGACGTATATATATACTCCTTTCTTTATTTTCCATAATGATTTAAGGAAACGGATCAAGACAACGTCTTCCCATGGCAGTTGCTGACAGAGTATATATATAGTCATCGTTTGATAATTAATTTTACGATATAGCAATAAAAATAACAAACAAACAAACATGTGCCTGAAGTTCCGAACGTTCATTTGAACGAAAATTCGAAAATGGCAAGCTTACCACGATTGTTAATCGACTAAAAATATCTACAAATTTGAGATAGATTGAAGATCGAAAGTCAGTTATAGAGATTTCGAAATTTATAAATTTCGGACGTCAAATAAGTGTGATATAGGGTTTTTTCAGAAGTTTCATTCAAATGAACTTTCGGAACTTCAGGCACATAAAAATATACGATAACAACTATTATTCGATGGATAAGAGCTGAGGAAAAAGAAACAGCAACAGACGCAGTATGGTACTACTGTGTATGCAGAGAAGGAGAGAGAGAAAAAAAACAAAGCATACGTAAGCAGGCGGAAGAAAAATAAAAGTTTTTCTCAACACACATTCGCGGGGAAACTAAACACTTTCAACCAACCCCCGGCGACGATCGAAGTTTTTCCTAGTACTTAGAAGGCCGGCCGCAGGCGCGTAAAATAAAACCGATTATACGAATGCCTAGACGAAAAAGTTTTCGGAATTCAATTTCGTTAAGAGATCAAACAAATAATTCAGCCACAATCAACCTCCCTCTTCTTTATTGCCGATGTAATCTTCCATCACGTATACCTGTCGTTTCTACCTCGTTAGTTCCTTTTTTTCAGTGAAATTTTACTATATCTATACATACTATATACAAGTATATCCTCGTACATGAATAGCTTATACCTTTACGTAACCTCTATGACTCGAATCTAATGCGAATTTTGTTTGTTTCATCAACTAACCAGACGACGCAGCGTACGTAAAGGTGTGACGAAAGGGAGGGTATAGGTATAATTGAAATGACTAATTTCGAAACTACTGGTTATAACAGCCGCGTTAATTGCGATGGCGATAACTTTGCAATTCAGGACCAAGCCTAGCCATGGGAATAACCCTTTTATAATTATTTTAATTTTCCATCCACCACCGTCCTCCACCGAGTTTCCAGGGTGTATAAAACATATGCAAAGTGATGCCAATCAACGTGCAAATTAATATTATTTCTCGTCAAATTCTGATAATTCGTATTAGCCAGAAACGGTGGGGAGAGAGCTCGGACGTGTCCACCGGGAGCTTCCAATCAGGTTCAATTATTCAAAATCGTATAATTATTATATCGTTATTAAACCGTTACTCTGATAACGTATTTCGGTAATAAAGAGACCGAATGAACCCCTAGTATCATCTCGTCGTGCCTGAAATCTTTATTTCCAATTATTTATCTCGCGAATACTTTTCACGCCAGGAATAAGATTCCAACTCAATTTGAGGTAAATGAAACGTTAGCATTTCAGTTCCCTCTCGGGAATCACTGCAGGTTCTATTTCATGAATTCGTTGTGACAGATGTCGCTTAAAGGAAGAGAAGAAGCCAGGTACCTACTAGCTACCAGCTACGGTAGTGGAAGTTGGAAAATTGAATAATTTTAGTCGCACGAGAATGGGGAACGACGCGAACGTCGCGAAAGTCGGGCAACGTGAAACGAGGATTCTTTGGCTCGTTTGAATGGAGCATTTTGCAAGACCGGTGCATACAAAACGGCAGCGTGATTTCCATGCGAAAAAGCACCCCGCAGAAAGCAACCAGACTGAAACCACCGCTCGGAGGGTATATCCTTAAAGAGGATAGCAGACGACACAAGATATCTATAAAGCTGGACCACACCGTTTACTCCGGAGTTGCCAGAGGCTGCAGGTTCCTATCTCCGCACCCCATATCTCCGAGCCCACAATTTTTCCTCACTTTGCAAAGAACCTATTTCTCAACTAATGGTTATCGCATCCGTGTCGATCCGAAGTTGGAAACGATTCGCCATAGCTAGTGGACAGTCCCTTCGCAGTCTGCGCCGTAATTTTCCTTTTTTCCTTTTTTCCTTTTTCCTTTTTCCTGTTACTTTTTCCTTTTTCTTTTTCCTTTTGCTTTTTCCTTTCAGCTTATGCTTTATTTCTTTTGCAATTCTTACTTATAACTTTGATTATTTCAAAGAAGCGAAAACTTTCGTTAAAGCAGACAGTTTTCTCCTGCAGATTTACGAAGAACACGTGCCGGAGTAAAATGCCAAAGAGAGAAGAAGAAGTTTGGATGAAAAGAGAGGGATATTCTCTCGGGGAAAGGGCAGCCTCTAGTTCACCTGGACTTTTCTTATTTCCGTAAGCAACACGACAATGCTTTTAATTTCGTTTTGTTGTTCTCAGGGACGAGTGTTCGTCGTTGAGAACGCCGACGACGTGGACTTCTTTGTGTTCCAGGATCTCAACTTTGAGCGGTAAGAGTCTCACATACACACACCCTCGCCTCAAACCAGTGGTTGCAGGCAATACGTGTGCTTGTGTTCTCTCTTAATTGCAGGCTTCTCGAAAACTAACTTTTGTCCCAAAATAGAAAGACGTACGTCTTTTTTTTTTTTTTTTTTTTTTTCTTTTTCATTTTCATTTTAGTTTTCTTTTTATTTTTCTCCTGAACCAGCAAACACACTGCCACTGCTTTCAACACGACGACAACAACAAACACGAGTCTTGACGCATATCACCATAAAACAACGTTCATTCAACTATAGATATGACTTCAAAATCAGAATCGTTTCACATCGTTTTTATTTGTTTGTTTATTTTTTGTTTTTTCAAAGAACTCTCATAGTCTAACAATAATTTAGATCAAGCATCAGATCTGACGTGACTGGAATTTGAATTCTCACTTAGAAATTCAGATACCAGTATTTGTCTGATGGTAACGTAAAGGGAAAATAACGAAACGTATTCGTCGAGGTGCATAAACGATGAAGAGAAAAATAAAACGATGAAAATATCGAACGCATTAAACTGCTGGCTTAGTAGCCAGCCTCTGATGTATATCTTTCTTCGGAGCTTTTCAGTTCTATCAGCGCTTCTTATTTCCCCAGTATATTACAGCTAGGAAGAAAATCATTAAATATTCATTCAAAGATCCTCTCAGGCTTTGAAAACGTTAATAAAATATTTCCTCCTTCAGTCCATTCCATTCCTCTGTGTTCAGCTTCGAGTATGATGTGTATATTACACGTTTAATGCCACCTATAATTGTACAACACGTATATATATAATACACACAGAGCTCATGGTCAAAGAAGAACCGCTCAAGGGGCTTTTGAACCTGCACACTGCGCTGTGTGAGCAGCTCTATCTCAAAATATAACCAATTTTAGATCTCGCCGCGCGCGTAGCTGGATAGAAAAACTTACCACTTGCTATGAATCCCTTTCAAGTGTGCCGCTGGTTTTAATATCACCCGTCAGTCTGGTAATATCGGTTGTCCCCGGATACTCTCAAGTCTCTGCGTTAGTTGTTCTCCTAGCTTTACTCAATTTCGAATAATAATCTCTCTCTATACTATACTAGGCTCAATACAAAGGTAATATAATATGATAAAGATTATAAACCACGTCTCTGCATGTGACGAAAGACACTTGAATATAAATTTTATCCTAATTTATCGACGGGTGTCAAACTTTACGGTCTAATACCTTATTCTTCGATTGATCTTTTCGAAGTTTAAGTTCACCGTCAATCTATGAGGGGTAGGAGGTTTAAACAGTTGGGTGGTCTTCTCGGTTGATCGTTAGTATTCCGCGTCCCTTTCAACCTCAAACGATAGAACCTTTACTAGATTGAGCTTGTTGTCGATAGAGATATTATAACTTCAACGAAGAATATTCGAACAGTTTTTTTTTTTTTTTTTTTTTAATATTTAGGCACAACGAAGAAGATCTCTTTATTCTACCGATTAGATTATTTCTGAGGTAGTTATGGACACGGGAAACAGTGTGTCTTTTCTCACGTAACTATAGCCGAAAAATTCTATAGATCAAATTTTTTTTTTAACGTCAAAATATTATTCAGTGATTTCGATATTTAACACAATAATCCACGAGGGTCACAGGTGCCTTCGGAAAACAACAAAAACCAAAACCAAAAACTCACAATTCACTATTTTCACTGCGCAAAACTTTTTGCAACTAAATTTTAAATTTTTTATTTTTTTTTTTTTTTGTTTCTTTTTTTTTTTTTTTTTTCTTAAGGGGTATGAATTCGTCCTTTAATCTCTCGCTCCGTAAATTTAAGGATACGTCTTGTTTCTAACGTCACTTTACTCGGCGATAAACACGAGCGTCAAGATAACGAACTGGCGATCGCGAGAAGCCTTCACCGCTCGGAACGGCTCTCGCCACAGTACTGAACACACGATGCAAGCTGAGGCCAGGGCTCGACTGGTTGTGCGCGATGTCCCCCCCTCCACTTAGAGTTCGCTCGACTTCGACTCCCTCTTTCGGCCCTTTTCGACAAACCACCCCTAACCCCCTTATAGAGGTAACCCTCACCGCGCACCCCCTTCGTATCCAACGAAACGTCCCAGAACTACCCCTCGACATTCGGCGAACGGGACCGAGTCACTCTCTTCTTCTGCATAACTCTATTACACATAGGAATATATACTATATACATACATACATACATTACCTGGCAATTCCTCCAGGGATTTTAATATATTTATGTATAATATCGATATGGATGTACCTAGGAGTTACATACCGAGTTCCACTCTATCCTGTAGTAGGTACACGTGTATAGGTATAATGCTTCTATGCATGGATACACGTAGGTATATATATAGGTATGAGCTACCTCGGTGAGGTTATTCGGGTATCACTATACTATATCTTCGATGCATCGGAATCGAGGAGACTCGGGCAATATTGCTTGAAATGTAGACGCCAGTGGTATATCATCACTTAAGCTACAGTATTGTGCAAGATGCATATCGCCAGAGTCTAGTTTTTGCTAAAAATGAAATAGTATCGTTTCGTCTGTCGAACATTTTCAATAGAATAATTGGATATCCATGCGACATATATACGGATATAATATATAGACTCGTTGTTGGTAGGTACTTCGAATCTAGATGTGACCGTAGCTTGGATCGAAACACGAAAAGCAACGGCCTTATAAATTCAAAAAAGGATACCTTCAATTAGCCAATTCAGTTGAATTAAATTAAATATACCGTGAAACAGCCCTCACGTAACCAGTATCCGGAACGGGGCACCGCTCTTCAACAAAGAGGAAATTTTTCGGTCAGATAACTTTATACATGCATTATTTACGCCTTTAAGGTCTGAATATAAACGAATTTACGAAAAATGTTGAGTTTTGTTCGAGCATTTAGAATTGAAACCATATTTCTTCTGAGTTATTCAACACATCGTTTCATGAATTAATTATCGGTGATTTTATGCAATCATATTCTCGGTTACCTGTACTATACCATGTTTCGAAAGTGGAAAGAAAAAAAAATAAATAAATAAAGAACGAAGTTTTGAAAACAAACGACGGCGTTAGTTCAACCGATTTTTCATCGTCTTCAGAGTTTGGGTTCACGTACAGTGATGGCCTTAATATATCGCGTTGCCCTGAATACTGTGTAATAGAAACAGTGAGAATATGGAAGGTAAAACTTGACGCAATAAAGAGACGAATGTCGAGGGCTAATGGCGAGCATTCGTATACGTATGTCGTACAAAAGGCAAACGTTTTCTGTGCGAAACATCCCCGCACAGCATGATATTGGCTTTGTTATAAATTATATTACACCTTTCATTACTCATCGGGCAATATTCTTTTCAAAAATTATTCGTTTTATGCTATATATAGCGACTGCCTTTACCCACTTTATACTATCCGGCTTATCGTAGCCGGTGGTCATCGCGGCGTCGGCGTTGTGTAAGCGCAATTAAAACATAAAGGGATTAGCGCGGATGAATAAAAAAATGAAAAGTAACCAGCTAATAAAGTCGTAAAGTTATACCCTTTTTCCCCGCCGCTGTAAATAATAATAAATGAAGAAGAGAAAGAGAAGAACCAAGCAACAAAAAAAAAAAAAAAAAAGGAAAAAAAAAGGGTTGCGAAGCGGATAAATCGCCGGGATAATAAGCTCCGTTAATACCATATGGCCGAGGCATGATGCTATACTTTGGCAAGGCGATATTAGTCAGTGACGCCGTACGCCGGGTAGGAAATTGCCGACGAGGAGGACGCAGACGAACCACCAACAATAAAATATTTCAGATTCTGCGTAACCTGGATGGCAATAACGATCGGTGCCGTAAAAATCGGGTCTACCCGCTCGCAGACCATCCGGCCAACTTCTATTGTTGTATACGGGTGGCGTACAAAACGAGCAAGCGCCCTGGAAAATTTTTGGGCACAGCCTGCTGTACGTATACTATAGCATTTCGCCCTGTTCATATGGAATTCATTCATAATGTACCCGTAGCCAAGTATAATAATGAGGTCACTAACGGGTTGATTCTAATGTTTTTCGTAATTTACTTCAGCTAGTATTTATTCTATCTCTAACATCATCCACATTATTATCGTGGAGAAAGTCTATAACATGTCAAAAGAATGCGGGGAATTACTACCGTAATCGATGAAAGATAGTCGATAATAGGTGAACGGAATACATCAACTGTTATTTGTGTCTCTATAAGCACATTAGGTATCGCAGTTATAATTAGACATGGAAATGGTTTTCCGACAACAACAAAAAAAAAAGAGCGCATTTTACTTTACGCGTTTTCCATCAACTGATTTCGATATCTCTACCCATCATTCGGGATTAAATCATGAATATTTTACATCAACTGCAAGTGCGAACGAACTTGTCATCGTTGATGTGCTCGAGCAACCGGTGAAGCATCGGCACGGAAAAAGTAAAGTTATGGATTCATAGCGTCGATGTTATACTCAGAGAACATTATTTCACAGGTTCGTCAACCCTAAGCTAAGATCATTTGGTTGACTGTGATTATATAGCTTCGAGGTTGTAGGAATTGTAAGGAAAAAGGGTCGACGTAATTGATCGAAATAATCAGTCATCCAGCGATATTTCTCTTTAAAAATAGTTCCTTCGATTATAATTAACGAAAAATAACCACCGCCGAAGAAAACGGGACCGTGATCTCTCACCGTGAATATAGAAATGAAAAAAGTAACGGTGAGGATGGAACCGGAACGACTTTCACCCTCACGCGGTGTCAGCGAAGAGTTATTCAACGTTATATTTCACGCAAAAAACGAATTAAGATATTTTTAAATCACTCCAGCGGAGTGCAGTTGCCGTATACCTAAGTAAATGTACACATTACATGTGCGGTTGTCTGTATATCTAGCGTATAGTAACCGACACGTAGTTTTCTCCTATTTGTGGACCCGGAGGGTAAAATAAGAAGTGGGAAAATGTAAATATATATAAAGCAGTGGCTGGCGGATATAAAGAAGAGCTCCAACTGTGAAGAGGGTCTTTTTGGTACCCCGCACATCCCCTGAAGTCCAACTACGTCCTTCTAACTTCTGACCCCTCGTACTGCCGAGCCGCGCAATGCGAAAGCGTAATTACTACGGCAGTACAGATGAACACGTCCTCCTTCGTCCAACGTCCTCAGTTCTCAGTTATCCGTCCTCTTCACGTCCCTTTCAAAGGTCACCGGTATGCTGACCCGGCTCCGTCTCTCTTTCTCGGCTTCATCCCCGCGCACGCGACCCATGAACCCATCAGAACTGTATATTTTTTTTAGCCAGAACTGCGAGCTGCGGAGGAAAGAGGAAACCGTGAGCTTAGTCCCTCTGAGAGTAGCGCTCTGGGGCATGCGTCGATGAAATACATTTCGCGAATTCCTCTCAACGCGGTCCTGGTGTAGGTACGCGGCACGCGCCCTTTCCGACAGTTTTACGGTCAGAAGTAATAACGGTAAGTTCTCTCTCATGGAACACCGGTGCTGGTGCGGGTGCGGATGTGGCAACGCTTTCGGCAGAGCTCAGGTTACGACTATACTCCGTGGGAGGCCGCCATTTTGAAAGGTGGATTAAATTTCATTAGATTTCTATATAACTCGTTGACATCGACACTTGTCCAGCATAAATTTCCATAATTCTGTATAGCTATGGTATGTACAACCAACCCTCTTCGACGGGTTCATCGCGGATCAACTTCGTTCATCTGTAATTAGGTACGACGTCAACGATATTGCAATTAGTATGTCCGGATATGGATGGGCTCGACTTACTTCGATCGAAAATATCCCACGAAGAAGAGACGTTATCGAAACGGTCACGAAAGACCGACATGCGTATTTGCTTATCGAAGAAAAAAAAAAAAAACGTTGAAAAAGTAGAACGAGAAATTCTTATGTACCGCTAAGTTGCTATGAAAAATTGAACCAAGACCGATATAACGCCGGAAACAGACTCCTCCTCGATACCTACTCAGTGAAATTCACGTAGTTTTCGAACGCAACTAGTAGTTATTCAAATTGCTCCGTTTACTAACCGTTACACGTCTAGTTCCAGAGTCCCGCTGTTTTGAACTGATTTATATATCTATGTAGCCGTAGACCTCCGGGTAACCTCGACGATAATAATCCCAAACTTTTTACCGAGATTGTTCTATGCCAGTCGCGGGTTGCCAACCGTCCGCAAATTTTTCAGGCAAGAAAATCTGCTCGTCCCTATATACTGGAAAGATTTTCTCCTTAGTCGAGCTGCGAGATTTGGAAGAGTGCCACTTGCTCTACATAGCTGGTGATCCCGTGGTGCCAAATACGTATCCCCAGTTGCACGCCACAATCGTTGAAACTATTTGCACCAGGATTATGTTACAAGCTCTGAAACAAGATTGTCGTCATTTCTTCAATATCATTCATTGTTTTCTTATCTTCTCAGCTGATATCGGTTTTTTTTTTTTTTTTTTTTTCTTTCTTTATTAATTCGTTCTAACGCTAACATTATTGAATAGGAATATTCCGAATTGGAGTTCTCTGCTTCAGCCACGAATCGCGGCGAGTGATCGAAAGAGGATAAAAATGCGAATTATATATAAGTCCTGGCAATGATCCTTGGAAGAATCGTGGATAAGAAGTGAGTATAAAGACGAGCGCTGACTCAGCGTCGGTTAAAATTGCAGGACGGCAGGGAAATTTCAATTACTCGGTTCGTAAGGCAATATCGTTGAACATAAATATCGCATTGACAGCCCCATAAATAGGGATTCATTGTAAAAACACGCGACAGAGAGGGGTTGGTGCTTGCACGGACCTCGTCGCCTGGTCTGAGGGTTGCATTGCTCTCCCGCGGTGGCAACTAGAGGGTTACCTCGACCCGGGGAACCTCTGGGTATAAGGGAAGAATCGCGTCGTTGAGTGCGGGCAGCCGAGCCGGGTCCAATCGCGACATTCCTTCATCGTGTTAAAACTCCTCGAACGATTCTCGAACGCGCACTTAAGTCACAGTCGCACAAGGGTCCGGAGTTTTAGCCCAGGGGGTTGTCCCGGACGCCACACCGTGGTTGGCGTCGTTACCGGCACCCCAGGAACACGAGGCGTCACTTTCCATGCGATTGGCGTGCCGCCTTTCAATTACGACTCCAACCGTTCGGGTTTCTCGAATAATTCATTGCTGCCGTTCATTTATTAAGCTTCAGTCGCTCGATACGACGACACAGACATACGTACACAAACTAGAACAACGCGAAATGGAAACTATACAGAATTGGAGATCGCGTCTATCCGCAAACCAAAACGAAAGCGACTATCTTCCCAGCCGTTTGATTTGCGACGTCCTCAATGAATTTCACCCCGCGTGATCGGGCAACGACACAATTGATTGTCCTGAGTTTTCGAGGAAAACCCACTCTAGGCGAAATATCGGATATTGAAGTTTGTCGGGTGAGAAATGGATAATGCTATTTTCGAATTAATGGAGGCTTTCGAACCTTATATTATCGTCAACTTCGGACTTGGAGAGTTCATTGTACATATAGGTACGATTACCATATATATCGACAATGCGTCATAACACGAAAATAGAATCTCACAAGGCATCGTTCGGACTGGGTTATTTTTATTCCATAGATAGGCCACCACTTTGTACTCATACTGTATGCGATCGGAACTTTTTATAAAACTTTTCCTGAAGAGGAATAAGGCAGAACCTGAACTAAACTCCATTGAAAATCTATTCCATCATGACTACAGCTCCTCAACACGTAGTTAGCCGAGAAAGCGGAATCTATCATAGCATCGATATATCAATAACATTGAGTTACTTTATACCTGTACACTGTATACCTAGACGCGTTTAATACGGTACATGCATGGTTATATTTAAAGAAGAAAAAGAATGTCTATCGCTCGATTCCGTGAGCGAACTACCTACCGATCGGCCTATACATCGAAATACATACACGTATACGTAGAACATCCCCAGCGAGCCATGGAGTACCTACTTCACAGCATCCCCAAGGAGGCGTCGAATAAAGGCCCTGAGGAAAACGTAGGTAGATTCAGGTTAAGATGGTCATAAACGGAACTCGAATAGGCATAAAGCGAAATCTGGTGCAGATTACCAGAGATTTCCTCTCCTCACAAGCGGGATTCGCGTATACACACCTACGTATAGGTCCCTCGTCCCTTCGCGGCGACTAGAAATGGCACCAGGCAACCCAGCCTGGCACCCTTTATCGGCGAATCCACTCATCCTCGAGGCAAAATCGGCCTCAGAAAATCCGGGAGCCGAGCGCCGGTTCCCCTGGAACTTCTAGCCTATTGGCGGACCTGATCATCCCTTTGTGCAACCCCATTGTGAGCATTGGTCCAAGTAAACGAAATTGCCTTAGGGGGGTGATGGGTGACCGAGGGACTGAATACAAAGCAATAGTATTTGGGCGTGACTGCAGCCGATTCGCTACGGGCGCGATCGTTTTCACGCTAGACTCCCGAGACCGCCTGCCCGACCGGTGAACAGATCGACATAGACAGTAGGTTATATAGCTGGCTTTGAGCAACTGCCTAATTCCGTTCGGTTCGCGTATTAAGGGAATCTTTATTTTCGTTTCGGTATCCCGATGCGCAAGCTGTGCAGATGGACCCGCGCCTCGTTTGATCATATCTTTGATTCTGCCTTAACGGAGAACAGTTATTCGATTCTTGGATGGCGATTGTCTTTTCCTTTTCTGTTCGCCGTCTGTTTATTTATTGCCCCCCCCCCCCCCCCCCCCCCCCCCCCCCCCCAAATTCATTTATACTTTATATTTCCTTTACATCGAGACTTTCTTCCTTCAAGAATATCGTCAATATTTGGCTGCCACGCAGGACAACGAATTCTATGGACAGGACTTGAGTGCGTCTACCACTTCAAGTCCCATTCTTTAGAGTGTCGCACTGTTTGTACGAGAATTTTCAGGTTTTGAGGCAGTACCTACCGCCTAAGTTTATCGCTTTTTACAACATCTTGAGGAAAAAAAAAAAGTTTTCACTAAGCTGAAGAAACAAAGACTTGATATTGCTTTCGCGAATTTGTTCAAGACCGAAATGTAAACCTCAGGACTTTGAGCCTCCCTTCTCGGTCCCTCATCTCAGACTCGTTACCCAAAATGATTTTAAATCAACATACTATGAGCGGGTACGTGTTTGCCAAATATAATAACCCAGCCGTTTGTGTGGTCGGCTTACCAAAAGATGGAGCGAACGAATAAGAGAAGCAAGTAGCGTAGAAAAAAGAAAACGAGGAAAAAGGGTGAGGGGACAGAATTAACGTAAACGAGCACCAGTGTAATTGGCGAAAAAATGTAAATCCGTAGGGATGCGGTAAAAGCCGGTCTTTAATAAGGTTGACCTTGGCATAACGCGAACGTGTAAAGCCAGGAAAAGAGGCCAGCGAGTTTGAGGAAGGTAGAAGATGGCGGAAACTTTTCGTCCATAAGCCTTTTATCCGATTAACATTTTTTTTTTTTTTTTTTTTGCGTTTTTTTTCTGATCTTCCTACGTGATTTTAACTCGGAACCTTTATCCGGTAGAAAAATGTTGCAAAGCTTTTAACTTTTGGATAGCAAAGAAAACCGCAACTTACTCACTGGTCTCTCAATATACAAATAAATTGCAGTATATATATAGGTATATCCCACAGGCTACAAGCTTTACGTAAGCGGGAAATATTCCGTCAACCGCGCAAGGTATAAGATATCTATCTACTCGAAACGAAGGACTTGATAAATCGTTTCAGTTATTTCAGGGAAAATAAGTGTCACGTCTTTAAAGGTTAACCGTAAAATTCATCTTGCGAAACTTCAGAAACGGTGAACCCTAGATAGATCCGTGTGTTGGTGTGTAACCAGACGTCCTAAATAAACCCAAACAGGTAGAACCCCCCGGTTGATTATATGTGTCTATGTGTATATGAATGGATCAACCTAATTAGAAATTCTCATTGCGACCTGGGAGGTTTGATTAAAACAACGTCTGTGAAATTAGTGTGTGTCTAGAGGTCGGCAAAACGTAAATTAAGTTTCATAAATCAGTAGCATCGTCCTCTATTGTTTAACTGCAATGGTATTGTCTGGGTGAGTAATAGGATAAGATGCTTGAGCATGAATCAGAATCAGACGATCTCCGGGTATAAGGTAAAGAGAGAACGTGCGGTAGGCTCGACTAGCGTGTATGAATGACATCACATTTACGTAATGGCGGATCCTTCCTTTTCCCGTACCTTTATTCCCACCTATTTCGATCCTTCCACTTCTGTCCCTCCTTCTCACCAGCCTTTCACCTACAGGTAAAACATCGCTCACGCGAAACGGAGACGCTAGGCCGTTCATGGTTTCGGAATCATACGGGGGCCGCATCACGCTCGTGGGATAAGAAGCCGGAAGTCGTTGTGGTCGCCATGAAAGCCACGTGGTTCAGGTGTAATTTGCTCCCGCCATTGTTCAGGCCACCATCACAAGGCGATATATACCTACATGGTTGAATTTACATGCGTGTCGGCCTCGAAGAGGTATACTACCTACCGATACAAACTACGTCCAGTCCAAATACGGCCTACAATTAATTAGACACTGCGAGCTCGCTAATTATTGTAAACAGCTGGAAGAGATCTAAATCTTTTCAAATAATCACGACCGGAGTTTGATCAGATTATTGACAATAGGTTCGAGCTATATATAAAACAGAAATTTTGTGGGAGGGATTTAGCAGGTCTTTGACCGCAAGGATAACCCAAAATTTGTACAATGCTTTGAAATACCCAGATCGACGTAAGACGATAAATAAAACCGTCTTATTCGTAGCCTCGCGCTGTCCGTATTGGATTAACGTTGTCACGTATATTTCGACAAATAGCAACGGGCATTCCTCAGGGATTTTCCCGTAGCCAGAGATCTTCTGGGTCCCTCGGGGCAGTTAAAACCCAGCGTTGTCTGTCTCTCACGATTTGTGCTTTCAGACGTCGAGTCAGTCCTCATGGTTTTGATGGCCTTTCTCAGATTTGCCCTACTTTTGAACACCGTTAACCTACGATCTACGACCCATTCTCCTCTATACGCTCCTGGGCATACGTAAGAGAATTGTCTGACACCGTCTACTTTCTGGGCTTGTATATGAGTCCGAAATTACGTCAGGGGATGAAATTAAAGCGTCGTTGAGACTCGGTTCTGGCGTACTCGACATACCTCACAAGATAATTAGCCCTTTATTATCATTATCCTACAGAATATTACACGCGATAATAGGCCGGACATTTCCACAGAAGTTATTCTCTACTCTGTATACCTACATTGAATTTTAATTTGGTAATTATTAATCTTTTTTTTTTTTTTTTATATATTTCTAAATCCATTTGGTGAAAAATTGCTGCTCTTTTCCAACCTATTATACTACCTTCGTTCATAATCCGGTACTGCTATTCCCCGTTACATTTAAATAATTACAATACCGACTAACGCCTAGGCCCGATAATTTATAGACGCGATTCGCGCCGCCCGGTGAACTAGCTCTCGCGTGGCGAATTCTACGCGTACGAATTTCATAGGGGGAAACTCTGTGCAGACATGGGGTCCCATGGAGAAATCGCGAAGGGAAATTCTCCCCTCCAGTATTTTCAACCGGCTCGGGGGAGCTTGTTATGATTGCTAGGGGCTGGCAGCGTGTGCTACCCCAAGCCACATACTTAGCGCTGCTTCGCGTGGTCCAGGGTGGCTGAGGGTGGCCCTGGATGGGATAAGTACGGGCCGCTGTACACCGCGAGAGTGCTCGGTGTGCGCTGCGCGAAGCCAGGAATCGTGAATAACTGCCTCGAGGGAACCGAGTCGGCTGTCTTTCAATAAATTTGACTTCCCCCAGGGGTAAATTGAGTTTACGTATATATTCATACGACGGAGGAATTAGATCCTGGACGCGTTAAGACTATGAGCCGATCGGATGGGTAAGAATTGTGTAATTTTTAGGTCGCATGTTTATATGGTAAAATAGGTGTACTCGCTGCATCAGATATAGTCGACTGTGCAAAAATTATTATCGTATCTCAACCACAGGAGACTTTTTAAGTTTGTGTATTCCATATATATATATTTTTTTTCCCCCTTCTTTTATGTTCCATTTTCTCTCCCCTTTTACCTCTTTTTTAGGAATAAAAAAAAAGGCCTTCCAGCCTTATACACGTTGCCTTTATGGCTCTGTTGTGAAGTCATAAATCTGCTTTATTTATTCGCTAATAGGCTCTGTGAGAGAACGATGTTATTTCAGCCTTTACAGTCTTCGCGTAACAACACTTTCCACTGAAGAGATATAACGGCCGAATTCCTAAACGCTTCTTACGGATTTTCTTCACCCAAAGTTTATATCGCACCTACATATACCTACGTATACCTACGTGTGTGGTATACCTTAACCACGTATAGAACCCGGTTTTCGTATTAGATTTACCTCCCATATAAATCCATCCGTTTCGTGCTGAGGAACCTAACGAGATTTTCAAATTTTCATCAAAACTTTAATCACTAAAGTGATAAACTGTTCGTATGCAATGAAATAACGAATTTGTAACGTAGAAATATGTGCCCCTAGACTATGGGGAAATTACTATCATACTGCAGGTAATATATGTTCACACGCATCACCTCGGAGGGTAATAAATTATGAAAAAGGTGTGAACCGCTTAGCGTTTAAAACGCAGCCCGCTGCTTAACATTTGATTAGGACTTTCACAGCCTCCTGCAGTTGCCATCGCTCGCTGTATCTTAAACTCAGGATCTAGGATTCGCCTAGGTTTAAAAATCGGAGAAAATAAAATTGTTATATCTATCAATACGTCAATATCTCTGAATATCGCTTCACACCTGAGAGGCGTGCACTTCGCTAAATTTCGAACAGCGAGATATCAAAATTGCGTTTTTAGCACAAAATTCAAGACGATACGGGTGGTGCCATCATCGCGTACCTCGTGAAACTATACCATCGTACTATTCTGGATTACGAAGCACGCTTGAAAAGTAAATATTTGGGCTACTCTATTTAAGCGCCAAGGCAGGAGTGCTTTCAGACGGTGTGTTTTTATAAACGCAAAAGGGCGCTAATTTTCCAACAACTGCACGTCTCGCAGTCAGCTGGCTTCTCGACTCAACATTTTCCCACTCGATCTCATAGGTATAGTGTAGATATAGTGCTTCAATTTTTTACCTAAAATAACAAAGAAATTCACAGTTTATATTTTTTGTTAAAATATTAATCTTTCTTCAAGCGGGTTATAGGTGTTTCTTTTATACACGCGAAGATCTGGGTTGTGGAATTCTCTCAATTCTTATACCGTTTTTTTCCGGTACATAGAGCACGATGATTCGTCTTCTGGCTTATATAGATTAAAATCGAAAATTGTGCGTATGAACAACACTGAAATATTGACAAACGATCGATTTTGACAAGATAAAAGATCGTCATATCCTAATCAGAACGCGAGTGCAAAATAAATTTATGAAATAAAACGACGCAAAATTTATACTTCGCCTCACAGTCTGACATCCGCTGATGTTAACATGATGTCAAAAATAGAATGGAATAAAACAAAACGAACAAAGACTAACAATAACTTTAAGACGGAGTCCTGGTACGAAAGATCAGTTTCTCTCATCTTTGAGGAGGAGAACAAGTAATACCATACACGTGGTATTCTTGGGCTAAATAAATGAGCTAGCTCAAAGTTGGCCCCGAAATTTGCTCAATAATGATTTATAAGCTTGTATGTTTTTCTTAGGACTCGAGTTTGCGGCCTGTTCTTTGTTCCTACGGTCCAGGGGGTCTATTCGACCCACCACTGTTCAGTCCTCTCTTTAAAATTCGCCTGGAGAGTATAGTGGACCTCTGTCCGCCCCTCCGGGGATAAATTCTTCCGTGACCACCCTCTATCCGGCGAAGAATCTCGACTAGGTCTCTAAGCCTAAGGGGTTCAGAAAAGGGCTGGGGCTCTATGTTGAATCCCAAATGACCAAATCCCTTACGTGTTTACGACAACGCGAGGCCCTCGATACAGGTTTAAACAGTTTTTTCGGGGACAATTTCGTTGACCCTAGGTATACCTACATAGATCTAAATTCGCAGGGATATACTTCCGCTTCCTCAAGCCACTACAGACAAGGAAAGAATGCCTTTTAAAATGTCCCTTATCATATGATTATGTATTCTAAGTTTACTCACGGTGCTAGTCAAATCTAGTCTTTCCCTAAAACTCTGTCTAGTTCGTAAAAATGTTCAGCTACCATGACGAAAATTTGAGGAGCAGGTAGTCAGAGTCCCAAAATTTTGTGCCGGTCAAGCGGACGCAGAGCCCAAAATATTGACAACCCTAGGTATCCTGCTGTCTCTGGGTCTGGGACTCGAAGACCGACGAGTAAATGCACTGCAACGAAGCAGAAGGCATCTTTTAGAGACTATTTTTAAAGAAATCAACAGTCATGTTTACTGATGAGAGGAGATAGTGTCGGGTAAACATAAAACTAATCTTCCAGGGGGATGACCCTCTGTCATTATTCTTAATATAATCTTTCGGAAATTGCATTGTTTGAAATTCCCTCATCTTATTATAGTTGTCTGGTCAGAAACGCTGACGCATTAACTGTAATCTTTAGTTTTACAGTATATAAGGAACGGGGGGCGGGAACGGAATGGAACAGATTTTCCTTATTTTCATAGAAAGCATGGAAACTAAGCGAATTACAATACAAACTTTGCGAAACTATGAAAGAAAAAGAAAGGTTTTTCTCTCGGATTCAAAGACCTCACTACTTCGCACAGGAAGGCAGTAGACGGATTTTTGCCGGCAATGTGGTCCGAGCACAGTACTGATGGAAGGCAAAAGGGCGGGCAGCCCATTATTTATAACTCAGGGGGTTGGCCAGTCTTCTTCGGTTACTTTGGGGGTTGCTGCTGAATTTAAGCAATCTCGTTTTTACCACGAGGCCGAGACGAGGGCGTTTTGGTCTACCGGGCACGGTTGGCTTCCCCAAGTCCCCAAGTCCCCAAGTCCCTGTGTCTGGACGATGCCAAGAGCCAGCACTCAGCCAACAAACTTCTGAGACAGTATTGTAGACATCTTGAACTAACCGGTCGCGTATTACTGATTCACATTTTATTTCAAATTAGCGAAGCAGCGAACTTGAATTTAGTTTGAATTTTATACTAATTGTTACGTATACATGTACATAATATGTATTTAGTACATAGATACATCGATTTAGGATTTGATAAAAAATGACACACCGCCTTAAGGCCACAACAAGCGTATGAGATATTAGATGGTTGAACAAGATGATCGATCGTCTCGATAAAAATCGTGCACCTGCACCGTTTGCCTCGGATAATTTCGTGCAAGAGTTTTTTCTTTATCCCTAGCTTGCAGGGCTCGTAAATTGCCACAGAGAGCTGAAGCGTTTTGACCAATAATAGAGATCCTGCCTAGTACCTATATATTTCAACATCGTAAGATAAATCATTGTAAGGAGAAGAATCAATCGTACCTAGTCGGTGGATGTTGAAACTATACGAGCACCCATATTCATATACGTAATTTTTCGGGAGGGTGGTTATTTCTCCCATACCTCAACGACGCGAGGGAGCATTACTCATCGGGATGGATGGAGAGACACTTTTAGCTGGGGTCCCCTAAATACCTTTAATAATATAAGCTTATATAAAGAAAGCTGCAGGGGAGACTTTGAGACCTTGTGAAAAATGTTTCCTATACTACTACGACCACGCGGATGCAACTGCAATTCACAAATCACTTTAACGAGCGTTTGATGGACTACGGATTTTTGTGAAAGCTTTCGGATAAAAGGTATGGGGCCAATTCTGCCTCAATTACGAACTCAACGAAAAATCATACAGATGTTTCACTTTTTTTTTTTTTTTTATATATTTTTTTTATTTTTGATGTACTGAAAATGAAACTACAGCGAATGAATCCTGCACCCGCGGATTCATACAAGTTGATAAATGTGTTTTTTATATTTATCCTATGCACTGTAGTGAATGTTGTCTATCGATTATATTTTTCTGGATGACTGAACGAGTTTTCGGAAAAATAACCCGGGTAAATTTCGCTAATATATAGTCAATCACCTAATGTGTTTGGTGAGAACAGAATTTCTTTCATCTCGCGGCAAAATCTTTCAACGAATTCTTGATATTGAAGTTGAGGTTTATAAATTTGAATTAACGTCTCCAACTCTTCGAGCTGCTTTGTTATAAAATACTGTGCGGCGTAATAATCAAATTATAAAGTTGAACCGTTCCAAACTTCTTACTTACTTTATACGTCTTCGCAATTTATAGTACATCTAAACGCGCACCTATAGTCGTACCCATACGTACATTCGCATACATATACCCATTGATATATAACCGTACACTGTGCAGGACTAGCAGTATCCGAGGTTAAAAGTTTATAAAAATCAATCTGCCAGTACCAGCTCCTTTCCTGCCGCATTTTATTGCGATGATTCTAAAGAATTCTCATCCTGGTTACTCGGAAAATAAACTAGAAGTCCATAATTTAACTGCGTGGACACTTTCGGTGAATCGTACCACATAGGAGACATTTAACTACCCATGAATCGCCAAAATTGTCGAGAAAAGTTTCTCTGCGATTCCGATCTCACCATACGATCATGCGAGGTAATTAATTCTAAATTAAAGAATTTTGCGGTTTAGATTGCCCTAGGTGCGGCTATAAATTTCTGTATAATCACCTGTGACTAATACTATGCCTAAGGTCGATGTCCGTTTTTGTCATTGGGCAACTATGGATCGGTGACCACAAACCGCCTTTATATATTTCTCCATGTAGTATACGTAGCACGGTAAGTACACAAACACATATAAGGAGACACATGGTGTGTATATATACATATATATATATATAATATATATATATATGTAGCCGTTGTCTCGACGACAGACGTTGACGTCTTCATGCCACCGCAAGACAAAGCCCGAAAGGCTTGAAGAAGAAAGTGCCTTTAGGCATTAGGTGGATATTTACGCGATAGGAACCCATTTATGAGGCCCAATTACGTTCGACTGAAATTACATTATCTTTAGGCTGCGGCTAACTGAAATTCCAAAAGAGCTATAAACATCGGGTCTTTTAACAGACGGACTGAGCCCAGGAGGCCCCGATGCCGCGGGGGTCCTTCTTACCTCGTGTTACTCGGGGACACCTTCTCCTCGATCCCACAATGCCTAGCTGACCTGACCGGTACGGTGTGGTGAGGTGCGGTGCGGTGCGGTGCGGTTCTCGTCGTTATTAAACCTAAATCATTTGCGTCGACCGTATGCCATAACTCACGACTGGTGAAATATGGCGGTGGTTAAAATTGTGGCCCAAAGCTCTAACGTAGTCAGTCTTGTCCTACGTCATTTCTGGCAGTTCACTGGCCCAAAGTTATTTTGATTTAGTGAGCTAGAAAAATTTAACAACTTCTTGGATATATAGTACCTATACACCAACGTGCAATTTGCCGGATGACCCAGAGGCCAATAAACGCGCGTTTCAACCGCGAGGATATTAGTCAAAAGATTTCAACACCGAGAATAAAAATCCTATACGTACAAGCTGGGGTATTTCCGGAACCGCTTATTGGTCCCAAGGTCTCGAACCGATTACGCCACGAGATTATAGCTGCGGTTACTTTATGTTTTAACCGAGGTGATATCGGCAGCAATACCGAAGGTAGAACGTTGGGTATATAAATTCTAAACCCTCGAGGTCTGCGGATTATTTGCCCCAATGACAATAAAGGTTTTAGGCTCAGGGCACAGGGTTTCAGTCTTGACTCACGACTCGAATCACTTAAATTAATGCGAAGTTGAACCCTCGAAGTATATGAGGACGTATATACCTACCTGCCTACCTACGTGCGTGACCCAGTATCTTTCTCGGCTGTAGCTTCGGTTCGAAGGCATTCTCGGAAGACAGAAGGTGTTCTTTATCCTGCCGTAGACCCCCCTAATTTATTACACCTTACGTCAAAGGGTGACTCGTCCGAGGTAGTCATCCTCGATGGGGAGTGTGTCTGGTCGCAACTCGACCTTCGTAATTGACTCGAAGATTCGGGTCGTGCGAGAAAGAAAGTTTATATAGGAAAAGCTTTGGAAATAGTTTACGAAGAGACAAGCGCGGCGTTTCCTGCAGAACGATATTGACTCAAGTTTCATTTTCACTTTATCTCGTTCCTCCATTTAATACAACTTTTACAAATACTGAGTTCTAAAGATCTGTTCAATCCAAATCTACGTCAGATTTGTTGAAAGTGAAACATCAGCACGACCGTGCAGACAACGTGGGTCAAAGAATTCGTAAAGGCCACCCTGGACAAGTTGATGAATAGATACCACTTACTAATTCACTTAAGGCTCGATAATAACTTTGTGCGGCACGGCATGCCGCTTAACAACTCGTTAGGCATTCGTCATTTAAAATTTTAATATAGACACCTGTGGATTCGACAATATTTTAGAATCACGATATTTGTCACCACCTCCGTAACCCATGTAATACATAGACGCGTGGGTACCTAATACGTATTATTATACATAGGAATATAAAATTATGTGCTACGGCACGTATCGCGTCCAGGTGACTAAGCGATATTTTGCAGAGTTGAAGGATCGCGTTATTAATCGTAAGTTACGAGCTCGCGTTTTAGAACGGAGAATAAAAATCGAATTAATCCAGACACTTTTTGACTGATTACGAGTGCGACGAATCTCAGCAAAGATTCAACTCAGAACCCTGACGATAATACGGCCTGCCGAGCTCCGCAAGGTAAAAATGAATTAACCCAAGGAACCCAAATAAATCAAATGCTAAGCCTACGCTGAGGTTACGAACAGGCAGAAGATTATAGAGTGCATTCCATTCCTTATATGTATCTGTATCGGGATGGTAACTTGTACAGGCTGTTACACAATAAAACTGCATATGTGTTCCCACGCGCGACAATTTAGATTCGATGCAGCATTACTCCTAACCCATATGACCAGGGCCTGCTTATAAATCCTCGAAAGACTTGAGCTAATCCGGAAGCACCAATAAAGTGAGGGAACCTCCGCAAGCACAATGGAGCTAAACTGTGTCGGTGGTCCGTGTGGGAGGACACTTTGGTCACAACTTGAAAGCAAATGGGCAAATGTCAAACACCATTTAGGTTCCCCAAACGCTGGGAGGTCCGCCTAGCTCGTTTCCTCTTTTGGCTTGACTATTTATGGAAGCAATACGTCATGCTTTCAAAAAATTTTACCGAAACTCGAAAAACGGAAGGTCTGAGGGTCTTCCACGGCTTGTGGTCGGTAAGAGCTGTCGTTTGCTAATCCCTCAAGTATCGGTAACAAGAATTACGATCAGGAGAAAGTACGAGTACCTAACGACGTACCTGCACTCTACAATTTCGCTACCGTATTTACCTGAAAAGATTATTCAAGGTTTCACAAAAGTGCACAGCAAGCCACGATTCGACGTATTAAGACATTTTCGAGATTCTTCGGTCTTCGGTCAAAAGAAACTTGCGTCAAAAATGAAATAGTGAAAGCGTCTGTACTTCCATTCGCAGTTCATTCATTTATAACTTTGCGCTCAATCTTCACGGAAAATCAAGAGGTTCGGAATAAAATAACAATAGTCATAATTATCCAGGAAACTCGAAGCTAAACGGCTTTGAAAATCGTTGCAGTTCTTCACACCTCCGCTCGTCTTACTCAACTCGTAGCCGTAGTTACAATTACGAATAATTGGACAATTACGTAAATCTGATATCTCGTTGTTTCAACATTTCCACAACATCACCGTTCACCACCCACAGCTCCGTCTTTTCCTGCCCACGAACACACTGATGAAAAATTAACCGAGACACGTTATCATATGGTGGTCTCTGAATATAACAGACTCGAGGAATGAACATAAATATCGTTACCAAATCCACCACGACCATTAGCATGGATATAGACAGGCACAATTAGGAAATAGGAAAAGCTGTGCAATTTGTATGACTGAGTGTTCAATCAAGGGTGAGAACCACAAATGTAGTGGGTGCATAATTTATACTACAGGGTATACATCTTGATAGTGAATTGTGAATTAATCCGGGATACCGATAACCGGGAAGCAAAAGGTGATACGAGATTCGAGTACCATAAAGGGCTGAAGGACTGATGAGTTCGAGGGTGGCTCAGGCTGTAATGGCAGTACGCGTCGTATATCAAGTGATGGATATAGGATCCCATTGTCCTCGTGTCAGGACAAAGCAAATATTGCCCCCAAGTTTACGAATTTTATAAACAGACGCGTTCACCCGAGACTTTTGTCAGCTTAAAAGCAACATGATTGAGCATGGTGGCGCATTTCATTATTCATATAGTTATATAGTGTCAAGTCCAACGAGTCTCAATAACCCATAGCTATACCGACCCGCACTTCTAACTAGATAAAATTAAACTAGCTGACCTTAATTGTCACATCCGATACGTGATGTGATCAATAGACCCATAACTTTATGGTATGTATGTATCCTCCGTGACCCAAGTCCATTATATTGACGTACGAAGAGAAGCAGGCACATACATGCATGCACCACCTGAATGTTCACATATTTATATGTATATAATTATATGACAATAAGCATGTTAACGGTGTCAACGTGTCATGGAAGAATCGGCCTTTCTAACGCAAGTGTATTCGCGGATCGGATGAATACTTTGCTTTATTACTATATATATATTATTGTGTACCTATATCTATTCTGTTTGTATCCGCCGTTCAGTACGATTGATGAAAGCCAGCTCGTATCCCTAATAAGGTTCGTACAGACCAACTGTAGCGTGGAATTGAAAAGCAACAAAGGCTATATTATTGTTACTATTGTCGGTATTTCTCCTATTACTCTTGTTGGCATTATTATTTTCACCGAAGTTTGGCAGATTTCCAAGAACCAGCCCTGTCCATGGAAATGAGAATATTTATTAGGCTGTAGCCAGAGCTACTCTACTCCATCTACCCTTTACTTCATTCCTCATGTATCTGGGTTAGAAATTCAGTGGCTATACACTCGTTCTATACAAGTGTTTTGACAGCACCAGTTCAAGATTAATTTTATATACCATCCATGTATAATACATCTACTACTAGTCAGTGAAAATTGAAGATCCTTAGAAAGTTAAGACGCAATAAAGCCTGGCGAGTGACCAATGCCCTGGGCCCAGAACCCAGACCATAGATTTCGGGCCAAGTCGCTTCTTTCTCGTATTTATTGTAAATTAGGAATGTCGTAGAGTCTACCGCATAACCCTGAAGAAACCTTTTCATTGTTCTTGACCGGAGAACCCGTGGGGTGCCTAATGGTCTTGTATCTTTCCTCTCTACGCCTGTTACCTCCTGACAAAAAGAGTCTCTGATTCTCTTTCCTTTCCCGTATTTTCCACTGTGAATTTTCTCCTCCGGCTTTTCCTCTCTATTCCTTTATTTTGCGGTTGGTCAGCTAAGCTCTCACTTAGTGCGTGCGTGGACTTTGGTATAACCGCACGAAACTTTGGGATCATCTGAAGCCCCCTTATCGGTCGATCTAATATATGCAACGGACGCACGCACCGTGAGTAGGGATAAAAAAATATGTCTACCTGGATCGCCAACAGGCTACAGCTACCTGCGTTTTCCTAGGAAATATTGCGACGGTGCCGTGTGCCAAATGACGATTTCTCCTCGGTCGTACACCCATATATCCTCTTACCTGCCGACCACCGCTTCAAGTAGCAAATTTGAATGGTTAATTAATTTCAAACTTGTCCACACCCGGGTCGAGTCCCACTAGCGCGGAACTGCAGGTTGAAAGATCTGTGAGATGATTATCTTCTACAGAAGGATCGAGAAACTGATATCCTTTACCTTAAACGTGAACCTCCTATTTCTGTATGCTAGAAGTTGGTCCCTCAGGAAACCACGGCGCGAATTATAAGTATACTATAGCCGGGGGTAAACAACTATCCTCAAGATTTTGCATGATATCGGTATACTTGGTAATGGAACAGATGCAAGCAGACGCAAGGGTCTTGTACGTAACGGTAAAGCTTGGGTTTACCTGAGATCAGAAGAGGCAAACGAGGTACAGACGGAAGGTTCGGACAACACGTCGAAATGGCTCACGAGCTAAGCTTAAGTGTGGAACGTTGCTATTGGGGTCTGGACGTGACAGGAAGAGGTCTTTTGACGCAGGGTAGTTTGCATGTCTGAGCACCTAAATTTGCCTGACCACAGACCTCAGTTTTCCCTGAAATTGCAAACTACCTCAAGTAAAGCAAAGACTTGCTCCGACGCGACGGGCTTTGTGGAAAGTAGAGGCCTGGGGCTTGACTGGGTCACTTTGACAAATTCAAAAATGTTCGGATGCTGAAAAGTTGGATGTCGCGCCGGTAGCTGCAGACTCTGCAAAAATCTAATTTCAGGTTTTTTAGACGTACAATTTTTTGGACTCAGGCGATATCGCGATGCCCTCACCGACTAGGACGGAACCGTTGCCATCCAAGAAAGTCTTATACAAAATCTCCATATTTATAGGGTATAAATATAAGTATTTTAGATTTTAAGTGATTTATAGTCAAACCCTGAAGCGATGAAAAAAATTACAAATCGTGAAGTCAATTTTTTGCTAAAAGGCCAAAGGGTTAAGGGACGCGTGCCTTGATTTATTCACTTCAATTTTCCCCTGGGCTAGCTCTTCTCCCTTTCTCTGCAGTTTCGGACGCGCTATCTGAACGGCGTTTCATTTTTCTATTTTCACCATTCTTCATCCTCTCCTTATTATTCCTGCTATTCCTAGTCTCATGATAATAAGAAAAAAAAACACGTAGAAAGGGACTTCGAGGTAACAGCAATGAATGCCTCTAAATCGAAGGGCAGAAGATTTGTCGAGTGAAAATCCTTTAGAAACTGGCACCTAGTAGTTTTATTTATAATTCAGAAATGCTAAGTTATCGTGCAATCAAATTTAAACAGCAATTAGAGGAGAATTCACGCGGAGATATTCATGCCCAAGATCAAAATAACGCTGTCGTAACCAGACGAGACTCGGACAGGTCGTTTTATAGATTTTAAACTCTCGGTAATTGAAACTGGTTGATCGCAACTTACGCTCAATGTCTAGACAGTTAAAAAGTGGAGTGAAACTTTTAATAAATGCTGAATGTAGGAATTGACCCTTTTATAATCCAACCACGGGTTGAATCTTAACTAAGATCGTGAATAAGAAATTATCTTTACCTATAGCTGAACCCTTAAATTTTATTGATACCTCAATTCCACAATACATAAACTCTGTTAAACCCCACACTGCACGGATTTAAAAAATGCGAGAATAAATTTATGAGAATTGCCTGCAGCGCTTCATCGATCAACGTTTGGCAATATTCACCTGATCACTGTTATTGATTGAAGCCGTAATATTCTCCGAAATTATGAAATTCTGATACATAATTGGTGATTGCAATTTATTTTATTCTGACAGATTCGCACCACAATTAATTTCACCAGTCATTTATATACGCAGCAGGATATTTATACTATAAAAAGTGACTTCCCTTTGCTTCAGTAAGTTGTTCGGCAGATATCTTCATCGAAAAAGTTGCGCTCTGGCAGTAAGCAAGATTATACAGATATCTGTGTTAGATCAGGTAGCCTGTGGACCATCCTTCCGTTTGTCTGCCTCGTCTCTATGGCGCATCTGCCAAATGCGGGAACCAGGTGGGTGGCTAGCAGTCTTTTTTGGTTCCCCTACAGCTACCGTTGTCAATAATTTCCCTCCCAGATCCCGATCTCCGCTGCGTCAAGGATCTATACGATCTATAGATCATTGTAAACAGTTTTGCCCGCGATACAATGGCCCGGCAACCGAGATGATGGTATATTTTTACGCTGGGTTTCCGGTCGTCAGCGCCTACAGAACTAGTCGGTTTTGACTTGCGATGTCTCGTGGAGTTTTTGTGTTATTTGGAAAAGCGACTCCTAACGCGATCCTAATGTCCTGCCGCGGGGATCCCCCCAACGTATTCTTCTGCCACGGTCATTTTTGGGGAAAATATAAATATACCATCTATTAAGACATTCATAGGCGTGCAAAGACTTGAGGCTTCCGTAATTACCGGAGTGGGTATACCAGTAGCTACTTCAGCCACAGACTCGACTGGCGTCAAAGGATTCCACCAGTAAATTGAGGAATGAATTAACCATAGCTAAGCAGAAATAATTAGGCTTTCCATACTCCAAGTAACAGTTGGCCTGCGGATGTTGAACAGATGGAAAAGTGAGCGGTGACGAGGTTAACAACAGATTCTCGCGAGTTGATTATTATCAAAGGAAATTCTCTGCGATGAACGCGACACTTTGACCGACATAGTTTGGTCGGTGACATTTCAATGCACGATATAAAGGAAGAAGGTAAATCTAAGGGAGTGAAGGGATGAGGAAACGAGCAAATAAGGTCAACCTGGCTGCCTTACTACCCACGAAACGAAGATAGAACGTTTAAATGTCAGTCGAACAATTACATCCGTCCAAATGTCTGACGAGTTGAAATTTCTGTGATAGCATTCTTACCTAATGTCATTCCCTCTGCTCAAGGCGCCGTTGTTCTTTCGTCAGATAAGTACTCGTTATCGTCAGACGAATATAGGTATACGCATGTAGGTTGTGTAAAATTGAGTTCAAGCGAGGAGATGATGTGCAAAAGCGAGGAGCAGACCTAGGTTCAAATTTCTGATGCAGTGAAAAGTCCTTTCATTCAGCGTGGGAAACTTGGAACTAGACGATTTGGCTTGACCGTTAAACTGTTAGAACCGGAGCCGGAAAGAAAATATTTTTAACAGAATGACTTTCATGTGTCAGCGTGTGGGGCGTACTGTTCGCGGACCCAAAATACTCCGGCTTTCAGTTTCATCGAAAAGATGGGGGACCTCCTAGAGAGCGTGCCGAGGCCCCAGGGTCCCGAAAAGCCAATTTCTTTACTATTGTCCGTAAATACTGAATCATCGAGGCACACTGGCCCGTGTCTCGCGCGATATTTAACGGCTTTTAAGGAGCCCGACCCAACGAGTAGACGAATCATTTTTCATCTTTACCTTTTCGAGTTTAATTTGGTGGTACCATCATTTTCCAAGGGGTCGAAGAGCATTGTGGTATACGGCCAGGGCCTGCGCAAAGGCCATTGTAGTATATTGATACCACGAAGAGAGGAAAATTCTATTATTATTTCTTTTTATCTCCAATTGTTCCAGTTTCTTTTCCCTCTTGGCTTGGGGCGAGCCGTCCAGAGCATTGACAGGATAATTCTCCAGTACCTATTGCAAAAGAATGAAAACAAAGCAACTTATCGAAAGTAGCATAATGAGTTTCTGTTGTTCGATTCGCCACCTCATTTCAAAGTAAATTTCCTCCACATCAGACATCGGCGTTAATTGAACCGCGTGAATTTGCAGTATTTCATAACAACACGAATACCTACGACTATTGTGAAACCTTATCCGTTATCGAATTCCAAATATAGCAAAAGGGACTTTCGTGTTTGACCACAAAGTTTGCAGTTCCCTTGACCTTCGCATAAAGGATACCTTAGCTTACGAAACATGCTGAAATACGAGCAACTATACATTTACCCTATAACCAACGTTTGGTATCCGGTGAAGCAGCATTCATAGCTTCTCCCTGTTATGGACCATCTTCCCCATCAATTGAGAATAGGAAAAAAAAAAAAATTGAATTGTTATTGCACGGTAGGTTGTGCAACTGTGAAAGAATCCTTGGGCAACAGGGTTCAAATATTTTCGTAATAACGTTTCTAGGGGAGTGTCTCCGGTGACAAGAATAACAACTGACATGTCTCAATGTTGTGCCCAGCTCTTCAGCTGCCCCATTGTCCAACCGTAACTAACAATGCTTGGGTTCAAATAACGTCTTACTCGGTGGCATACCTGCTATTGGAGGTAAAGGGCGACAACGATGAAGGGAAAGAGCACAGGACGATGGGAGGGAGTTTACGGGTCTGAGGTCCCATTTCAGGAGCAATTCAGACCGCTTTGGGGAACACTTAAGAACACGTGGCTATCCCTGCGGCGGAATATGGCTGGTCGGTCTTGCTCTTTTATGGAAGACCTTCGATTTCAATGATTTTATTGAGAATAACTACCCTGAAATCGGGTTCCATCATCCACCGGTTTCCTAATTTCCTTTTGTCACGCGATCGGGGATCGGGAAAAGGATTTCTCATTATGTTTTGATCCTCCGAGAAGCGGATAATGGATACAGTTCAATTCGACCAAAATTTGGACTGAAAAATAGGCACGTGTCTCTGACAGTGTAGAATGATTGGTGTGTAATCGGTGTTTGGTATTATTTTCATATAATCGTGTCAAATTACATAATTTCTGACACGTGAATAATTAAACGTTAAACTCCACACTGGTTAGCTTTTATATCTGACGAGCGTAGTAATTGCTAGACAGTTTCAGGAATCGGAGTTCTGACTCGTCCAAAAGGCAGTTTGTAACTGACAGCAATTTAATGGACACGGAAATGCTCAATCAAAATAATTATTATTAATTTGTAGTTTTATCCATTAGGGCGCGGTACAAGCCCCATACTTGGCCGGTGCATAAGAAGAGGCGTCGAGTTTTAGAATCGTCTCTAGCGTGACCAAAGCTCCCCCTGCAGCTCCGTGACACATGGAATTATTCTTAACTGGTCTTCCCTTCGGGAGCTCACAGACCACTAACGAATTTCGTTTCACGCGTCTGGATAAAAGCGTAACGTGACGAGACGCGGAGCCTTTAATTTCAATTTGTATTTCAACCTTCTAATTTTTCCCACAGGGATATAAAAAGGGGCTCCGCACCTTTGCTCGCGCGTGTCCAGGTCCGCAATGCAATATTAAATATCGAATGAAGTCCTTTTTTCATCGAATGAAAAGTAGTTAGATATTTTGTTCGTTTGATCTGTATCATTTTATTAATGTGATTGGTGAAATTTCTATCAATCATTACAGGTATATCCAAGCCACTAAGCTCATAGTCGATATCGAATATCAAAATCAAAGCCTCAATATTGAACACCTGCTAGGTAGTCGGAAGAGAACAAACAGCACGAAATTCTGCAGGTAATATTAATTGATGAAACGTGCGAGTGATATCAGTGGGAATGGATCGAGCAGATGGTAGCCTTTCGCGTGACAGGTTAGAAGCAAAGAGCTCTGGATCAATTAATCTTTGAAATAATAATTCTAACACATGTTGGCAATCCTATACCTACCAAGAACCGGCGAGAAACGAGACAGTGCAGGAGTAGCGGTCTAGCACTATTATTCATCCCGTGGCTTTTTGGAGTGACGTTATGAAATTAGGAGCCTCGGAAGTACAAGTATACCCGGTGTCTCGTTCAACAAACAGATGCAAATTACGCGTGCAATATAATGGAGGATGGTATAGATCACAATTAGAATAGATTTTACTAATTCACTTTACTTACAAAATAATTAAATGCTCCGCAACTTTGAATGATCTCTCTAGCTTTAAAGTGCACGATATTCTCTTCGAGTTGGGAACGATACGATGATCAGTCTAATCAGACTCTGGTAATATATTTATCGCAAAAACCTTTCATCGTCGTTTTAATATTTATTAATGAAGTATTAGGCATTCATTCTTTTTTGACGTGACGTTTTCTGCAATAGATAAACGAAAAGCTCCTTTGTCTGCCGGACGTGATGGATCACGAAACCCCAGAATTTATACATGTAGGTATATATACGTATTCAAGCGATACCTACACTGCTTCGATTTGCTACCCGTCTCCCGCCATCTTTTTGTTTCGAAATTCAGAATCCGATTTGACGGGGGTTTAATTAAATATTCCCCAACTCATTCAATTTCGGGTCGCGAACTTAGTTAAGCGTCCCTCGTGGTCGGATCGGTCGTATGTAACAGTCGAGGGGTCACCACGTGTATAACGATGGTCCAGCGTAACAAGTTTGGTGACAAAGTAGCACCGTCCTGCCATTTCCCAACAAAACCCCGGGGATACAAAGGGTTTTAGGTAGACACCGTTGTCCCGTGTCCGTACGTCCAGTCTTTCACCCTACCGCACACGATCACGCACATAGAGATAGATTCACTGCTATGCTAGCCTACATACACGTATGTGTTTCCAAATAATCAAAAAATCTGTACCTGAATCGAAATTCCTTCAAGGAATATTCGACTGTTAAAGTTTCATCATGGAATAGCAATTATGGGACAGCACCGCTGTCCAAAGACGTTCATTCTCTACTTAAGCGCCGAGTCTGTTGCAGACAAGCTTAGATCGGCGGACAAGCACTTAATTAAGCCCGGAACATATCGCACCAACGCCCACCTAGAGTAACGTCGACCCGTAGACAACATAGCCGGGGCGGTCCTCGCAGACAAACCCTCTAGGGAATCCCCCTCTTACCAAACTACCGCTTAGTTTAGATCCTCCGTTCCACGGAAGCAGAACGTCGTGTGTATTTTAGAGGTCAATTAATACCCGACCCGTTTAGTAATGCATAATTCATTAGTGCACCTCCTAGGTATATATTAATGTTACCGGCCACTCCAATGGGAAAGTTGGGTACCTTGACAAATGTAATAGGAAGAGAAATCCATCCTCGTGATTCTGTCCGCTTCGTTCGTTCTTAATTCTTGAAAAAGCAATTCATTTTATTCCGATCTGGTCACAGATGGATACATACGGTATTCTTCTGATAGATTCTAGCCACGTCGACACCCTAGCGGGTTTAAATTCGAGTTAAAAAATCATTTTACGTGCTGGACTTTACAATAGGAATATACTGCGCTAAGAACCAGAAGAAGAAGAAGAAGAAGAAGAAGAAGAAGAAGAATAAGCCACGGGACACTAGGGAAAGGGTAATGAGTGGATACTCTTCATTTGAAAGTGGGGATAGGATCATTAGAGGCGCCGACACAGCGGGAGAACGTCGTCCAAGGTACGCTCACCTTCCGAGAACCACCGCGCCTTAAAGGTTGCCAAAGATCAGACTGGTTCGATAGTAATTGCGTAGAAATATCTGGTGAAATGAAACTGGGGTCTATATAGGAGTGATAGATCCGCGATGACGGGCACAGTTTTGATCCGCGGTATTATTAGGAAAAGCAATTACTTAATGTAACATGATAAATAATGATCGAGCATGTTCACTGTGGGATCGATCAAGTCATCTTATAACTTAATGCTCTCAAAACTCTAGATCGGAAGTATTGCGCATAGAGTTAAACTTTGAGCCGATACGATCAGGGATTGGCTGACGCATGCGATACTCGACTACTTCCGCTTTAAGATATGGACATCCCTTAAAACCCGGCCTAGACCAGTTCAACCCTGAGAGAAACGAGGTCACTGAGATACCCAGTCGTTTACTTAGACCCCGAACTTGTCTTCTATGGAGATGAATGCAACCGCGGGTTTACACCACCTTAAGCCTTACGCTGGTCGCGCACCCCCACGTATTCTCAACCAACTGCCTGTAACTTGTTACGACGCCGTTTGTTTGAGTTAGAAGTTACGTAATTTCAATTGTCTTTTCACGGTGCTGCTCTATTCACACGTGACAAACGTAACCCAGACTTAATTTGACGGCTAAAGGCCATGTCATACATTATACATGAAAGGCCTGACTAGACGAGCGCTTACCCACACTCTGTTTCCCGGGCTTCTTATTTCCCCCACATTATCGCGTCCTAGCTTCTCAATTATGTATCAATTCGAAGTGGGTATCTAATCAGACAGTTGCTGTCAAAGCCACACGAAATATTCGTAGCCTTTTATCAGCCCACGCAACTCATCAACCGTGGGAAAGAAACTTGAAGTTATACAATCGCAGTTTACTTGTGCTCGGTAAATAATTGCATTTACATTGACGACAGAAGTTTCGTTTTAATCTTTCCATGTGAACTCTAGTATCTCAAAACCATAAAAATAACGAAGACAAATGCTTTAAAATCTACTCCGTCTTCACAAATCCATCAACACGGAAATCGGGAGCGGAAATATAAAATTTCGCGCACTCGGCCATGTCCCTCGAGATTCTCAGCTGCAAGTCGTCTATTTATCTACGGCTAAGTTTTCTCTAGAGATTTTTCCAGGATGAAAAATGAAGCGAGAAAATTCAGTCGGATCTTCGGGTTTCCTAAAATACCGAGAAGTAAGAAGCAAAACCTATCAAAAACACATAACTCAGAGACCGCTATCGCTCAAACATAGTAGGTACCTAACACCACTGTAGAAGTTTCTCTTATGTAAGAAAGAAAAAATAAAATAAAATAAAAAAAAGCACACAAACTTTTTCGCAGTGCGAACTGGCGTAACCGGATTAAAGCAATATCAAGCCTCGAAGAGGCGACCAGTTCCCCGGCCTAACTCCAAGGCGGGTTAAGCCTATCGTACACCAGGGTCCACGGCGTTACTTAATAGCTCCAAGTCGCAGGCAGATGCCTCCGAAATGGGTGAACAGGGTGAACAGGGGTGAACTTCAAGCCATATTGGACGCTCTAGCTAGATCGGCATAAGCCACAGGATTGTGGTATCCCGGCTACCGTTTACTACCTATATGTGTTTACGTTTTCGTAGGTATGCGTACTAGTGCCACATATATAGCGTGAGCGAATATAGTCATATTATATGCATCTATACGGGGTGGTTAGCGGGCAATATTTCAGGTTATCGGCAACACCCACTGAGTTTCAGCGTCGTTATTATCTCGTAAATAGCTTAAATACTAAAACGTCGCATGGCTACCTCGCAAGGCGACCGCAATCTCTATAGCTACGTCAGCTAATAAATTCCCTACGCGATCCTATTCCACCATGAATTTCTGCCCATCTTAAGTCTGTAAATTTTGACCGAGGTTGTAGATACAGCGCGAAAGCTTGCGGTTAGTATAGGTATATGCATCGGGCGTGAAGCAGCGAACCGAAAATTGTGGAAATAGCCCTAACCCAATACTTAATGTACCTTTCTACACGGTTTACTAAAGGACGATTTTTCCATTCGAAAGAACACCGTCCAATAATCGGCTATTGTCATTCGATCTATCTTTCTCTACATCTATATATCGTTCTCTTTCTCTCTTACTCTTTGAATGGTGCGTTAATACGGAATTATTCTACAAACCCTAATATCATTCGGTTCGCGCACGGAAAAGCTACAACGATATCGCCGGTCGCCTTTGTGCTCCTGACCACCCGAATCCACAGTTTAGCCGCTACAAATTCGAACTTTGCTATCCACCTGTCCGATCTCCATTGTAACAATGACCCTCACCGTTCCGATCTACGATCTCTGCTGATCGGTGAAAAATATACGACTATACACGCGGGCTTATTAGGCGATTCGATACTCGGCGGACCCGCAAATCTCCTTTTGTACCGCATAGGAAAAAATAAACGAGGCTAAATAACGGGGGTGAGAAAGCAGAGTCCTGAACCTAGAGAATAAAGTCACATATGGATTATCGGACGTTTCGCTGGAAGCGCTAAACGGAATATAAGGAAAATTTTAACCCTTATTTCTCACGCCGTGAAAGACGACCGCAAGTGGCACTCAACGAGAAAGCACAAAGCTTGATGTTACATCATATAGGAAAAATGCACAATATATCCTCACGGATAGTGAAAGACTGTCGCATTGTCCTTGACGTGGGAAAAATTTATAGCTACGATCCGCTTATAATGTAAGCGTCATGACGAGAGAATCCCCGGGTGTAATAATCGACGGGGCGCGCACTCGTCACTGGCCGGACTAGACGCGGTCTAACACGTGTTTACCTTTTTTACACTGTCACTTCGACGAGGAAACTAGAAGGGCGGTACCAAGGGGTACTCTCATCCCCAGGACTTCAGGATTCACGATGACACCCGCCAGCTCGTCCGTTTGACACGAGGAGATTAAAAACTTACCTCCTCACCACTATAAGGTCGCTGCGAGGGGTTCGTCGCCATGTTTGTATATTATTTGGGTACTCTGCTGTATGGACACACACATATGTGTAATGTATACACGATATGATGAGCAGCTGCAGCTTGATTTCGGGAAGATTAAAAAACTTTTTTTAAACCACATTGAAGAATCTTGACCAACACCTTTCGAGATTTTTTAAGAATTTTTGCAGAATTTCAACAATTTTTCGTTTTTTATGGATGGTTTGATGAAGTGTGTGCAGCTACGTTACAGGTGCGTCAAACGGCGCACGGCTTGCAGGTTATTTAGGATGTATTTTGCATTAATTATTCAAATGAGTGAACACGTTGCCCCAGATTATCATAAATTACGAGTCTCCCCTTCTTCCGACGACTTCATTTCTCTAGGTACAACGAACAACAATAGAAAGTGACTGGCGTGTTCCGTGCAGCCTACTAGCTAGCACATCATCCGGACAACACCAATCCACCTAGGTACAACGCGCTTCCTCTACGGAAAACTAAAATTAATGGTAATTGGAAGCAATCGATCTTAACATTAATTCATAAACAGACCTTTCACTAATTATAACTGTATAAAAATGATTTATTCAACGGACAACGGAACAACAATAATTACAACAATTCTATACAAGCATTCCTAGACGCTCTTCTATCCACTTCATAATTTCACCATTGGCCATGATGAGCACCGGCATAAGCACCGGAATGATCGTTTCCACCACTGTTGTGAACCACAGCATGAAAACCGCTTTTATCAGCGTGGTATTTTACGGTGCGCACATTACCGCCTGGTTCTTTGAGCGAATATTCCCCAGCGACGTTATTTCCGTCGCGGTGTTCCTTCTGTCCATGATAATCTCCAGTGTGATGATCCTGGACTCCGTAAGCAAACGAATACTTGGGATGGGCGACATAGTCAACATTGTGATGACCGTGTTTGTCGACGTATTGGACCGCCTGGTGATGGCCTTCTACGGGTCCATAGAAGTGCGCGAAGGAGTGTGCCTTGTGGGTGAAGGTGTTTTGGGCCAACATAGCGACCAGGGCGACGACGAGGATTAGCTTGACAGCCATGGTGATTACAGTCGAAAAGTTGTGTCGATTGTGACTAACGATCAAGACATTTTTAACGCTTATATACCGCCCGAGATTTAAGTTAGGTAACGTTGTTACGCGGGCGGTAATGTAAACAATTTTCACGGTTCTGTGAGCGGGACCGTTTTAATGGGATATATGTTGACGTAAGACATGTAGGTGAGCATATTTTGTAGAGTTTAGAAACTAATAAAAAAACTAGAACGCGCACCTATATTGCCTTTCTTTCCCGATACGACACTTCGAATTTCTCTACCAGGTAATATTACTCGCAAAACAGAGTTGGACCGATAAATCTAAATTCATAACGTTCGAATGTGTTCGCCTTTTATTTAGAAAAACAAAGATTACATACGAGGTATACATATGTTTTTGCGAATCCAGAATCAATTAGGGTAAGATAAAAACACCGGTTTATGTAATACTGCCTAATACCTCCCTCGAGGGTATCTATAGATTTATCAAATACAATATAAGGGTAGCAATACGCCTCCTCCTGAACTTCATATGTCATCTCTATCCCCTGTTGGCGTTTACACCATTGAACCTGAAGCGATTAGAATCTTTTTTCTGAATCAAAATATTCAGCAATCATTTTGGTAGAGTCATTAAAGCCGAAAATCGATTTGTTTACTCAAAAGCTCAGTCTCCAATTGAACGACTTTGTGCACAAAGGGACTTAAGTCAATATATCAGCGATTCTGAGTTAATGGCGAAACATGAAAGTACCTGCTTATATTTGAAATCACGTTCTGGTGTATAAAGAACCTTAATGAGGTAAACTTCTTTACGTTTTTCCACTTTGCGTTAGTCTTTATTTCAGAATGCGAATTGCATCGAACATTCTACTGGATTTATTTCGTCAGTATGTTTTCTGATACATAGTTCAATAATTTGCAAATTTTATCGAAACATTTACTTATCAGATGTTGAGACAGTACTATAATGGTTTCTTCTAATCATCTCGAAATTCGATTTCTGCAACGATCTGTTCCATTGAAATTGATATCATCCAGATTCCCTCTATTAATACGCCCGTTATTTTTACCAAATCTTTTTCGTACGGGACAACGTCCTGGATCTTTATTAAATAATGTTTCCATCTATGCATATATGTATACAACATACATACATTCGTTCAAAGACAGTCGACGAATCTGCTTATGGTAGTCACTGCTTTGGCTGCCTGAAAATTAGCATATTACTGCGAATCCCGAAAGAGTTATGCAAAGTTCGCAAGATTGGAGCCCACGCAAAATGTGACATTTTATAACTAAACATGGATGTGAACTAGGATCAAAAGCAGAATGACCAACTTAGGTATCATGAATCATACCCATTCAGTAAAAGTTTCGACTCTGAATGCATGCAGGATAATTTAAGTCTGTATAATTTAATATTGATATATCTAGATATGCGGATCGTCTAGGAACTCGTTCTGTGAATCAGGTCAATGTTATATTTATTTCCCCTGCGTGACTAGAATCGCGATAATTTTGACCGTTAAGAAAAAAAATTGTTATCATATCTGGTCCGTTCCTAAATCAAAATACTCCCTTTTATCGAACACGGATGCAGCACGACTCCGGAATTGGTTAGTTGAAGTAAAAAATAGTGGCAAAAAACCCGGTGCCGCAGGTGATCTCGTAAAGAAGAAACACGACGCTATATACACCTTCGTCCGAGACGAGAAAACAGCGTATAAGACAAAAGCGAAAAAGTGAACGGGAAAAGAAACACAGTGAAATAAAAAGTAGACCTTCGCCTGGAAATGGTGGAAGGGTGAGGGAAGAGACAGAAGGGAGCGAGCGAACCTCGTTGCGAAAACGAATTCAATTCGACAAATCTGAAATGGATGGCCAGGCAAGGCTGCAGGGTGGGCAGGGACGGTGGACTGCCGAGTAAATAGAAGAGTCGTTGAGACTGAGTTCCCTGGTAGATAATTCAGGATCCCCTCGAGTCCCGGAGGGAGGCGACAGAATTTATTTTCAACCCTGATGCATCCGAACGTGTTAACCTTTCTATATCGTTCTACAATCAGAATATAACACGACATTCATGTTCGACACGATGAAGAAGTATCAAAGACAGAAAAAAAAAAAAAATTAACATATACTTTCTCGGCTTTGAAAATCGACAATTAACACGTATCGATATCGATTGGAGATGAAATATAATCGAACAGAATGTAATTAACATAATTTCAGAGTTCAGTATAGTGGTAGGTGCTCATTATAGTTTCATCAAACATTTTTGAGCAAGTGCAAGAGGGTCGAGTAATAAAGAGGAACACCAAGAAATTTATGAAACATCTAGTTTATTAATTAACATCATGTAGTACAGTAATAGTGAACAACTTGGTACACGGCTTAACGACGTTGCCTAACTCTAATAGCCGTGAGCGTAGGCACCAGAGTGGTCATTTCCACCGCTGTTGTGGACCACAGCATGAAAGCCATCCTTATCAGCGTGGTACTTTACGGTGCGCACGTTACCGCCTGGTTCCTTCAGAGAATATTCGCCAGCGACGTTCTTTCCATCACGTTGTTCCTTTTGCCCATGATAATCGCCGGTGTGATGATCCTCGATTCCGTAAGCGAAAGAGTACTTTGGATGTGCTACGTAGTCGATGTGGTGATGTCCGTGCTTATCAACGTACTGGACCACTTGGTCATGCCCTTCTACGGGCCCGTGAAAATGTTGAAAGGAATATGCTTTGTGGCCAAATGTCTTCTCAGCCAGGATAGCTAATATAGCTACAACGAGAATGAGTTTGAAAGACATAGTGGGCTGCGGTGTTCTTCAAACTAGCAAATAGAAACGTCGGAAATGTTCTGATTTTTCGAATAGTTTGCACTGGTTTATATACCTAGATGTTAGGCAACAGGTGCTGTTGACATAACGCGTGTCGACTGGAATGTAACATGCGAAAGAGAATTCCGTCTCGGGTCCAGCGAACCGTGGCAATGTCAAGTGTCTTGAATTTTTATAAAGAAAGTTGTTCGTGGGTAGATATAGGCACGAATAGAAGGTATGTAGATAAATATAAATCACCAAACGTTTTACGTAATATTTTACTACCGGTAGCCGGCCTTCTAATCCGTCCGAATTTCTTCGGAAATGAAATGAATTTATTTTTCTGGCATAATAACAACAACCGTATATCTAGAAAAGGCCCAACTTTACCTGGATAGTGTAAAGTGAGTTAATAGTTTGGTAAAAGTGGAAAGAGTCTCTGACGGATCGAAACGCACTTTAACACCCGTAAGCTCCGGCCTCAACGCGACGAAAGAGCTGTTAATAAATTACCATTAAGTTTGAAACCTTTAAAAGCTAGATTGAAAAATTGGTAGGCGCCGAAATTAGTGGACGAGCCTATAAATAAGCGGACGCTAATGCATTTTATCTTGCAGCGGACGTGGACCCGACCAGGACCCGACCCCGCCGGTTAAGCGACTGACATAAATTCAATCCCATTGCATTCCCAAAGAACCACTACACAGCTCTTCAGGGCATTCCCAATGTATCCGAAACACGTGTTTCGTTACATATTTCGATCGTTTTAACACACGCCTAAAAGTTAATTACCCGAAAATTAGAGGACTGATTTTGTAGATAGGAAAGTGGAGAATAGACAGCTAATCAACTCGATCGTTTCAACAATGCATTCACACGTTAACAACTTCGAACCTTTCGTGTTGTTAAACTATGGTCATTAAAGGTGCCTAAATAATGATACGCCGGATGCTACTGGAGTGGAGAGACAAACTACGTTTCGTCGTTTAACGAGATTTAGGAATCCTTCAGTCCACTGCACTCGATAATTGATTAGTTTTCCTTCTATTTATTTTTAATTGGAATCATTACGATTCACCAAATTGAACATCGACAATCGACTATATTGTTGAGTCTCTACAAAGCACCTGAGTAATTCAATCTAGGCGTGAATTCATTTAACCCTCATTACATCACACATGCGTCTAATACTAAAAGAGTGAATAATTATTCTACACGACGTTGGATCACTGACTCGTATCTCTCGCGGCATCGTTTCGTGATATTTGCATACATTTCGGAGTCATTTTCTAAAAACTGCCTTACGGTTGTATCCTCGAGCTGCTGAGTAGGGTTTTTTGTTGGTTGGTCAGGGCGGACAAGGTCTGAAAGCAGACGTAGGCAGACAGCTGTTCTTTCAAGGTATGTATACAAATTTATGTACCTCATAAAACTATCCCTGTTTTAGAATTCCACATTTTTCAGGTGGAACGCTTTTTATACCTCGTCTCGTCAAATTTCATTTTTTATTTACGCAGCCCTCAGGCATCGGACAACTACTGCTATACCTATCGTTACTTTTATTCCTCTGCCCGGCGCCATGCAAGGTAACGAAATATTTCCTATTTATAAGGCAGACTTTCCGCTTGCATATTTTATCCACTGCAACTGGTGTGTGCACGTACTCATACACCAATTAGTATAATGAGTGTAATTAATACTAAATACGCGCAGTCGACAAAGACAACAAGATGACTGATCAATATTTTTGACTCCATCGATAGAAAGACCGTTTCATCTTATAGACGTGCCAATTGGCATCGTATTGCAAGCAATCTTCGTTGCAGGAATGATAGCCGAGGGCGACGCTGATGCGGCAAATTATGATATAGAGTCTGAGAGGAAAAGATCAGAGTATAAAAAGAGCCGAAAAACAGAGGGTAGGAAAGAGACGGCTGAGAAGATTTCCCGCTGTGTTGCACGCTCAAAGCTGCCGACCTCTTCGTCTGGGTTAGCCGCGTTCACCAGGGTCCATAAATCTTGACTGCTGTAGACAAAAGCCCGAAAAATGAAGCGCATCAATTAACCCAGCGCTGGGGTATACGTTCGATCACTTTTCAAAATTTGCTGAGAGAATAAGCGTGTGTTGTTTCTCTATCTCTTTTTCAAAACCGGACATGTGGCCTACGACGTGGATGGAGTCTCGAGCTTTATAAGTGGTTTGTGCGGCGCGTCGTTAAATCCAAAAGACCACGTGTCTCCAAGATGTTCCTGCTTCCTACAAAACTTGTTTCGTAACTTAAAGTATTTCCCACCCACGACCGGCTATTCTAAACTCGTCAAATTATACGACGAACAAAATTCGAGTTTAGAGACGAAGAAGAAGAAGAAGAAGAAGAAGAAGAAAAGACTGAAATTGAATTTCCAATATAACATTTGATCGTACGAATTCTCGTTCCTCGCCACCATTTACATAGATCATTATAATTTTTGATAAAACGCGATGGTCCCTTCTTCAGGGCGCCCGTCTTTCCGTTCATCGTAGTTCAAGCGAACTAAGTTCTCGGCCCAGCGGGGCTTGGTGAACATTTCATGCCACGTGAGCCAGTTCAATGTAAATACTTTGTCATCCGGCAGGACCGCATCCCCGGGCCATGAGCCACGGGTGTTCCCCGGGTGTCCTAAGGCAGACTGGGGCAATCAGCCACATGGAAACCGCTGCAGTCATTCCGTCGCCATTATGAGTTTTAATTCGATTCGAGGGCAGACCGCTTTGTGCTACTTCACGCAGGGAATTACTTACCTACGAACTAGGTGGCTTAGATCATAGACTCACTTCTAAATCTAACCTGGAATACGTATTTCCTTTAAATGAATTTATATTCATGTATTTTTCATCAGCATATTTTGATGATTAAGGAGTTGGATGTACATTGAACATATACATGCTCTAGTTGCATTAATCTGTACGGATGATTGACAAGAATGGGACACATCTAACCGAGTCCTGCGATCTTCGCAAGAACTGAGGGCATATAGCTCATATTACAACAATTCATTTTTCTCAATCATTGTAGACATTTGCTGTTGCAGTTAACATAACGTCTAGTTGGCATCGTGGTGAAACACAAGTGAAAAAAATATTATTGTATCCAACTCCACAATATAAATTGAACAAAAAAATGGTTGGTGTACTATATCGTATAACATAAACATATGTCTAGATATAACGAAGTATTTGAAACTTTGAATTCCCCTGTAGGTAGGTTACATGAGTGTATTATGAATTCAGATTTGTTAGATCCGCCCACAGGATACATTCGCGTATGTACGTGCGGGGACGTGAGTACCTACGCAGGTATAAGTAAACGCTACCCCTCGAATGAGATATGGATCTTCCAGCTCGTTGAACTTGGAGAACAGAACGTTGAGTTGCGTTTACGTTTACGCTAGCTAGCTCCGTGTTGCGCGACCAGAAGGGTTGACCGAAAGAATAAAACCACAAGGGCTCGAGACCCTAGCCTAAAGCGTCCTTTCGGCGAAGCGTGGCGAAACCCGTACTTCGCTGTTATTATTAATATACCTTGCGTGCTTAGTTCTATATAGACATATAGCCATATGTATTATAAGGTACATAGTAGATGTATATATGAATTTCATTTCGTAGGTACAAACCTAGATACACAGGTATAATGTTTTCATGCTTTTAGAACAAACCTTTGTGCATATGTGTTGAATATTTTCTACGTATACCAAACTCAAATGATTGTCTGGAAAGTTTGAAACAAAATTGTTCTTCTTTCCGGGTTTGTAAATAGCATTTTGCTTACAGGACCATTTTCTTGAAACAACGCTGTATACTAAAATTTTATACCAGCAAAGAATCGCCTACGTCTGCAACACTACTTATTTTCATTTTAGAGAACTGCCATTATGTAAATAAGATTATACGAGTTCTGATCGAATACAATTACAATTCAAACTTACGCAATTCAACAATCAGGACCGTATAGGTAGGTCTACGAGGTCTCGCAAAAACGCAGAGAATATAATTACTAGTTGGAGTATAAAAATGAGAAAAAGACCCAAACGTTGGTTTTTCTTGTATCAGAATACGTGAATCTGTATAAGAAATGTTTTTCCACACCGCGTGAGCAGAAAGCGGAACGTCGGGCGTATTCCTGCGTATATTGAAAAGGGACCCAAAACACCCGAGGGCCAAACTAGACGCACTTTCACCTCGGAGATTTACACAGGACAAAGAGGATGAGGCTCGTGGAGGTGGCCTGCACGGTACGTGACGTGTACAACCGTATATAGAGGTATACGTATAATAGTGAAGCTTTGAATGGGTTCGGAGTTGATAAAGTCGAGCATGAAGTGCGAGTTTTCCTCTGGTCGTGAGGGATTTAAAAAAAAAAATACGTGCAGGATTAGAGAGCAATGAAAAAAAAAAAAAAAAAAAATGGGTAAAAAATATCACTCGTACGTACAACTGGAAAGTTCCAAACTTTCTCAATTCATTTTTGAACGGGATCGGATTTCAAACTTTGCTGTATGAACGTTTCAAAAATAGGTATATTACAAAGTACGAACGTCAATCTAGACCTGAACTAGAAGAAAAACAAATAAATCTCGACGATTCGATATTTATTACAAGTCGTTGGTAAATAAACGAAATTAAGCGATGTCCCTCGACGAAATCATTTCAAACTAGGTTTCAGCGATTTTCACTTCTAGCAGCAAACACGTCAAATTATCCGAAGAGTTTCAATAAGATCGATTAGCCTCATTAGCAAACCCGCGGGGAAACGAAACAAACTTTCAAAACTCGAAGGTCGGTTTGAACGAGTCTGAACGATACAAATAAATTGAGCTTCATTGATTGAAGTAAGTGCCGGATTATTTTATCACCGTAACATCACTTTAGTCGTTGCCTTGCTGCATGGCGCCGCTTACTTGATACATATATATACGTTCATTGCAACGGATGATACGAGTAATTTAAAACTGCCTGCACGAGTCATTCGTAAATTGGAAAGATCATAATCACTTTACGAGCTTCAAATCTCCTTGAAATATACAACATCGTTATTATGTTAATACCTACTACCTCAAACTCGATATACACCTCAAATGACGCTACGCACCTCAAGTCACTGTGCACGGTGTATAAGCACACAAGTATAAAAATTTTCTGTAAATTATTCGTATTAGATACGAATTTGTTTACCGACTTTGTATAATTGGCGAAGCGGCTGAATTCCGAGGCGGTAATTGAAATAAATGGGGGTAATTGATACTTAATCTCGTTGTACCGTGACTCCGTGCTTTTTTTCTTCTCCTTCTTTTTTTTTTACACAATGGATTCAACGCTGTTGAAATAAAACCTGGCATGAGATCAAGGCCCCTAGGTATGATGGGAATCAATTCTGATTTCTCTTAAGCTGTATATACGGTCAAGTTAAAGGAGGAAAGATTCGAAGAGATCCTGCAGTCACTTGTCGATGAAAAAAGTCGAGAATATAATAGAACAGAGTTAGACCAAGGGTGGTCCTGAATTAGATTTCAAACCTGATGGCTAATGATAAATAATTATGACAAATGTCGTGACCGTATCATTGTTTTTGGAACAGACATTGCGCAAACTTGATCCGATTCAACCATAGCTCAATATTGATTGTTCCGTATGGTCAGAGCGGAACGACGTCCAATGATGCGTGAAATGTGAATGAAACGGTTTCAATTATCCAAATTCATACCTAGGCCTGCATAGGTAACGATCGACGACCACCAGCCCAATGAATTGAAGCTAACAATCCGCTCGACGGAATGCCTTGAACCCGCAAACTCCATGTAAAGCATATGTATAAGTATAGGTACGTATATATTATGTAAATAATAAATCTACCAACACATACGTCTGCATAAACGAGTATATCCATCTACCGCTTGTACCTACCGACATGAATTTTGATCAATTAATCAGAAGAGATTCCGGATACGCTGCAGTGACCGAACAATTTTTACAAAAAAAAACGGCAATATGTGCCAAAACGAGACCAGGCATTCCTCGAGAGTTCGTGAAAACGGATGTTTGTACATATATTCGCATACATAAAGAACACAAAGCGAAGAATCGATTATTATCGTCATTATTATTATCATTATCATTTTTATTGCTATTCAAAGTCTGCGGTGCCAGAACAGTGGCTCATATAGCGGCCAATGCGCTGGCCCCGCATGTCTCCAGAGGATATACAAAGGGCAGAACAAAAAGTTAATTACAAAATGATTCGTGCCAAAGAAACCGCAGTATAAGCCCTCTTGTAGGCTGTAGCATTGGCATTGGGTAGTTATATCTCTAGCTGACCGCCACCCTACGGAACTTTAGGTATCCCACCTCGTTCACCAAACCGAACCGGCGTGGCCTTCCTGGGTTTCTGGCCACTAATAATGTGGGTTCTTGTGCCGCGGACCAGAATGCAAATTATTATATATGAATAAAATTCAGCTGCTGTGCGGTTACCCTTTGGACTGATTGTAACCCTGCAAATGATACTCGAACATGATTTCGAGGACGTGCGAGAAGGAGCTTGGAATCAACTCGAACGTGGCATATAAGTAGGTATACGTATGCATATATATCTCGGGGTAAATTTATCAAAGCAATCAATTCAAGCTGCAGACCGCTTCCAAGCTTCAAATTCGCAGCGCAATTGTATACCAATAATCATTCAAACCCGAGTTCTCAATGGATATGACTTAGGAATGGTTTCATCAACGTGTGTCGCAGACCATCCCAAAAATTTCAACTTTAATCTTCGTCAGATTTCTCATTAATCATATCATTGCAGAAACTGCCACAGAGGATGATCATACACGTGTGTGAAAATGTTATGCATATTTATACTATATATATCTTGAATATTCATATATACGTAGAGTGCAGTTGACTTATGATATATGCAGACGTATATACGTAGGTCGGTACATAAGCACGTAGGCGCGGTGGACGAGCCAGTCACTTTGGTATATAATAGTATCGTAGAATACGGTCAGAGTCGTTGAGCCGATGCGGCCACCGCGGGACATGACGTATTCATAGGAGATTGATTGGACGCGTTGTCTGTGTTTGAATTGTGAATCCATCCTCAAAGACAAATGAGGGACGCCTGGTTCTCCTGAGCGACGTAGCCACCCGTGGGTCTCAGCTGGTCGCTTTGCGTCCCTGCACAACCATTATTAATACACGTACATTCGTCATTTCCCGCTTCGCAACTAAGTAAGTATGCAATGTTTGCTTTGGCGCAAATCAATCCAGTTAACGGTGCCGATAGAAGAATCGTTTGAATGGGTTCGTCGAGCTACAGTGCCACTGGGTAACAAAATGTCACAAAAACACAAACGGGGGCCTCTGCCACAATCAGGCTAATACTAAAAAATTTGAATTTAGTGCAAAAAAGTGAAGATTTTGCAATAATTCCTATCGCCATTTCGTTGGACGTCGATGAACCCCGTTTCTGAACGATCAGGCTTTGGAGGATCTGCGTCCGCCGGTGATCCTCGTTGAAGCTGTTCATCAATCATTTAAATGTAACGCAGTGACTGGGGTTCCTTGCAGAGCGGGTCTGGATGCATTTTGGCCTGACATCTGTCATGCCGAGGCCACGAAGCTCCGTGCGTGTTCATTGTTCTCCTTTCCTATATACGGGCCCAGACAAACATACTGTGCTTCGTTCGGGGTAAACTTATTTTAATATAGCGATTAGTTAATGCCAAGAAATGATCCTTTTCACATGTGGGAAATGGGGAGACGAGATGAGACATTGAGCTGTATTATATACATATATATAAGGCTTAATTAATCGAAACTTTCGAAACATTAAAGCAGTGATACAAAAATCTGAGGATTTCGACGTCTAAATTCTAAGGCATTCTACAGATAGGCTCTCCTTAGTTCACACAGAGGGCAACGTCCCGCGAAGTTATAATACACTAGCTATCAAGGAGAAACTGAATCGGAATAGAGATAATTACTTTAAGTTCGAATGGAGGCCCGGTAATCTAATCAGCATCTTATCAAGGACAGACGAGGAAGACCCTGGGCTATTTAACGGCGTCACCAACCCATCTGGGGGCTCGCCGGCAGCCTCCCTACCAATCAGACTTTAACCCTAACCTGGCTATCCACCCCGCCGCGCCTTCATCCCTTCATCTTATACTGTCGCCATTGCGGATCGAGCGGTCTTTCCACTTTCGGTAATTGCTAGCGAGATTTCGGAACGAAACGAGTCGTATAACCCAGTGACGGTGATCAGCTACTGTTCGAATCCAGGATATGTCCAGGGCTTGGAACGTAGGGCCATAGTCGCGTCTTCGCTTCCTCGAATCGCAATCAGGTCACCGATACACTCCGGTTAATTGATATTACAATTCGGAATCAAGCTATAATCCAGCTGAACCGCACATCGCATGAAATCCGTTGCACCGATCCAACCCATCCTATATAGCTGTGGAACGACTGCATGGTACCTATACGTACACCCTTTAACGTAACGAATTGCCATCGGTATATTACCTAGGCGTGACGTTATAGGTACACGTACGCTCAAACCATATACGAAGCTTGTTCCGTATTAGCCTTAATACCGTTGCAGATTGCAATATTCGATTGAGTAGACACAGCCGTGGGGAAATTACCGATAAAGCTAGAAATCTTTATTGAATCTGCGGTAAAGTGTACGATATTTACGTATATTATGTACTTAACCCGGATACCTTACAGATACTCATAAATAGGGAAGCTCACTGCAGTTATTCTTCTCCCATATTTATAGGAACATACACGTAACACATGTATCATATAAATGATTTATAAATGATATCCAGCTGAAGTATCTCTCTACTAAATCAGGAGATTAATCAAGGAGTAAGAAGTCGTCGTCATCGTAGTCGCTCACGATCATTTACTTTTAATCATTCCCTTCCGCGATGCGAATAACCTTCGGTCTTTAACTGTCGAGCGCGGTTGGGCGCGCGAACCCTCGAGATCGCCAACAATGGCCGCGACGAGAGGGTGAACTGCTTGGCGAGCCCTACGTATAGTATACATGGAATATATATATATATATATATATATATATATATATACATGTATAGATAGGTATACATGTAAGGTAGGGTAAACGTAGCGGAAGACACGGTAGTGGGTGCGGAGGATACGTTGGGGGGAGGATAGCGGAATTGTGATGAGAAACGGGAAAGGGGTGAACGCGCGGCCGACTATACGAAACTGAACAGTGATTAACCCGGGGAATCGGCCAGGCTTACCAAGGTTCAACCCTACTCTGCCAAAAGCATGCCCCCACTTGTGCACGCTTCATTGGTCAGCTGACGAGGGCTTAGATTCCATCGAGACTCTTGCTTAAGGCTGAACGCTTCGGGCAACTAAAGAATTTCTATTGGTTTCGTGTAATGAACCTATGTGCGGACTGTTTAATGGCCAAGAAGAGCTGTTCATTTCTCGTTTTGGGGACAGCTGGTCCAAGTCCTCGGTGAGTTGTGATAGAAATCAAATCGCCCGGTGCTTAAGCCGCATTTTCCCGACTCCTTTAGCTTCGTTTTATCGTAGTTTAGCCGGTGAAGACAAATCTAACAATGCGTGTAAGTGGAAGATAAGAAGACAAAGAAATTCTCAAATATGATCGAAACGGAGGATTCAGCTGAAAGCTTATTCACTCAGGAAATTACGTAGGTATTCCTGGGTATCGTCGGTTCGTCTGAAGTTAGGTGGCCATGGATGAATTCCGGACGTAATATATCGAATTAAATTACCCGTTTCAAACGTCTTGTACATGAAACGTAAATAGATGATCAGATGAATCCGATTTGAACTGGATGTCGAATTCAATGCAGCAGATAACCGTTTTACAACATCCCATATCGATCGAGCAGAATTAAAGGCCAAACGTCTTCTTATATTTTTGAAGTCGCGAAATGTTTAAATAGGGCAAAGAGCACCATTTCCTATACGATGATGCGAAAATTATATTGTACCAAATGATAAATACGAGCTAATGTTCTGGCGATGATTATTATGCAGCCGCTATACGATTATCCCGTAAATTCGAGAATATCCGACATAACTAATTCTGAAACGGAACATTGGCCTTACAAATAGAAGAAAGAATTGCTGAAAAAACAACAGATTTTATCGAATGAAAATATAGAGAACATAGGTACATATGGCTATGAATTTATACTATAAAAATGCTCTATCTAGATCTGTAGTCTGGCAGTAGAGAAGTTGACATGAGAACTTTGCTTTGCCCGGAGATATACATACCTATAGGTATACAGGAAGTATACGTAGAATCGAAGAGCTGAAATAAGTTTGCGTCTTGGTGCGTTAAATTTGAGTTCCCATCTCATTCGCCTAGGGACCACCCGTTGCTCCAAGGCACATCAACACAGAAGGTTGTTACAGGCCCGTATTAATTGATATTGCTGTTGTTGAGCCCGCAGCTGCACGCCTGCTTACATATGCAAACAGCCCCGTGAAATTATCTATTCGGATATAGGGGAGGGTGGCTGGTAGGTTGGGATCAAAATAATCCCTACGGTTACTTTCTCATATCGATCTCGCTAGCACGCAATTTCTTTGCCAACATAAATGATATACCATATATTCGCAAGATGATGAAATATTTTCGTTCTTAAACTGGATGACTATAACTAATATGATGACAAAGCGGCTATAACGTGCGAAAACTAGATATTGTTTCATAATTATTATATTATATTTTATCTTTATATATTTCAATGCATCGTTTTGCGCAATGGTATTCATAACTAAAGAAAAATAACGTTCTTCTATATCTATAGTTGAATAGTGTAGTATATCTGTCTACATATACAGCTAATCTATCAAACGAGGGTCGAGATCTTTAACATTTGATTGAAGCGTAATCGGAGAACGTGCAACTATTTAACAAAGATCGAGTGACTAGACCGTCACAAAGGTCCTTCGTTGACATTTGCCTCCTCTCGAGTCCGTTCTACATACCTATGTGTATAATATCAGCATCTAGAACCTCGCCAGTGAAAAATGACGCCCTTTATTGTCAACTATTTTGTTTTGTAGATATTGTAATTGATGTTCAGTCGGTGTGAAGAGTGAGAAATGAATCAATATTGCATGTTAAATCTGTCGTCAATGGAAAAGAAATGTTTAGGGTTTAGAAAAGATAAAATAAAATAAAAGAATCCTACGTCAGCAGTACAGGATAATTTAGCAAAAATCGCTATAATTGCTGATACGTGAAAGGGAGAACTCTGGGTGATATTCATAGGGTGCATAATATGTGGACGCGTTTCCTTGCACTCCGTTCCCTTTCCATCTAGAGTGAGCCGTTGTGGTATACCAAAGCGAAGCTTTGCGAGTCGCGAGAAGGAAGACGAAAGACGGTGATATCCGCCGGTGCACCAGAGGAACCGTTTCGAAAACGCCGCGGGGTGCTAGGGCTTGTGGAATGACTTTGCCTCGAGGATGATGAGCTGTAAAACGCTGTAGCCTGCTGCCATTACCGATCCCATTATACGCTTCTTTTGTTGGTGCACCTCACTAATCTCGATTAATTTACAGATAAAGCACAATTTGTCTGTCATTCTAGGTTTAAATGCAATCATTAATGAAGGGCAGGTTGATTAAAGTCGTCTTGTGTCTTTCGTCAGAGGCAGAAAGTCGTCTGCCGCCTCAATATCGGTTGTCTTTCTTTAAAATATCAGAGTTTCAAGGTTGTTCTGTTCGTTTAGATCGATTTAATGTTACGTCGCGAACTCGATTATCTCTCAACATCTTAATTACGTTTTAATTTCGATTATCTGGTCAAGTTTTGATTTGCAAACTCATCATAATGTGTGCCATTTAAGGTGCGTCTTGTAATTATCAAACGTTATCACGCTAATATCGATTAAAACAGTTTTCGCAGAAGAATGACGTATGCAACTTTGAAATTAGTTCTGGTTATTAAACGTCATGCGTTAAACAGGCTTAAGCTTTTAGGGCCCACGCGTTTCGTTCATTAAAAACTTCTCATCTCGAACAAACTTGCAGATTGCGGTATAAGAGGAGCTTTTTCAAACCCTATATCTACTAGAACACATGGGGTAGCATTTGGCATCGCACAGTTGAAATCGTGACGATAACTCTTTACAATAACGAGACAATGTTGTTCTGACTTATCCTCCAATTTTCAGATTAATTTTCCAGACTTCAACAGACCAAAAAAAAAAAAGCAACCCACGAAAAGAGCTTCTCTTTTTCATTCTGCGAAGCAGACTAATCCTAAGCTCCGGCTACTTGATTGGCCAATTTTAATTGAAACACGAAACCATGCCTCCAAAATACAGAATCGAAACTCTCCTGCCAAGCTACGTGCAATTTAATTTGCACTTGCGTACTGACCCCTGCTAGCTCCTATGTTTCACCATTTGTGATTCGTGAAACAAAACCCGTAGAATGAAAAATAAATCTCTTTGTTGGTATAGCCTCCAACGCGAAAGAGATCATAAATTACATTCATCAGCATATGCCGAGCGGAAGCTGGTATTTCAACATTTTTACATGTAACTATACATACGTTCTCAGATATATGTTTCGAACTTTTTGCACGTTAAATAATTTTATTTATTTTTTACCTTCTCCACATGCACTTTGCGGTCACCATCCGTGGCGAGCACCCAAATGCCGGTCAGTTGAAACACAGTTTATTTTTTTCATCATGTTGTGAAAATGCTTAAGAACTCTGGGAATTACAGCACCCGAAAAATAATTGTTTTAGAGAAAAAAAAAAGGTATGGCGAAAAACATTTCTTGCCAGTGCTTGCAGTATACACTTCGTATCACTGATTACAGTTAATACTCACGTTTTCGGTAGGAGAAAGGGTCGAGGTGAGAAGAGATCCACTTGCCACGAGGTGAGAGGGCAAATCAGAGATCCGGAAATAAAAGGTAACGCCGTAATTAAAGGCTGGGACTAATTGTGGCAAATGACACGTGAGACTAATTGGGTTTTATCTCGGTAAATTAATCGTTGGTCCCGTGATCGTTGCAACATCACCAATGAACTAACAGCTTTGCTCCATGGTCATAAGATAAAACGCCAGTCATCCAACCAGCCCCATCCAAGTCCGAGTCCGCAGCCGAGTTCACAATCGCATCGGAACTAGGTCATGCTTGGAAAGAACGCGTGACATACGGCCACCATTTTTTTTCCTTAGTGCACTCACCTTAGCTGCAGAGAAAAGATGATAGAACGGCTGTAACAAAAGGAGTCATCCGTCGTGTGAGTACTGCCTTTTGATACGTTCAAATTCCTTCTTCAAAGAGTGACAAGCCATTGCTTTAGCAGAATGAAGACCCTTTAACACTGTACAAACTCTCATGACGACTGGTATAAGGAAAATCGAAAGGCGATGAAGGAACCGAACGGAAATGCAATCGGAAGAGACTATCCCAGCCAATCTACTTGCAATCCAGTCACGTCATCCGAGAGAATTTTCTGGACCACTCTTTCCTTCCTACTGGTGCAGAGGCAATCTCACCACATTTATCCCGCGCACCTTGGAACTCACTTTGGCTTCCGTGTGTCGATAATCGAAAACCCTCCGGTGTATACAGAAACTGGTAGACACGGACTTGTGAAAAATTACAGAAAGCACTGGGCAAGACATCCGTTGACATTTCCATCCACAGATTGATAATATCCGGAACAGAACAACGTTGCACGTTCACTTTGTAGCGAGGATTCAAAGTACAGCGACAAGATTCCTCGTTCGAACGCGGCATAATGAGCCTACTGTGTTTGACCAGTCATTGGAAAACAATGGCTTCTATGTAGCCAAGATCCCGCTCGAAGTCAGATAACTGTTAAGAGCCGATTGATAGAAACCTATTGTGCGATCGTTCGTTCTTGACCAGAGTGACGGCTGTCAGGAGACTCGTTCCGTCGACATGCCTCTTCGTAGTCGGGTGGGTGTCAACGTCTCATCGACGTTCTTCACTTCTCATATAGGTATATCCTCGTTGTCCATCTCCTTCGCCTTCTCTTGAAGTGTAGTCATCTCGAAGATGGCATCGGACACACAATATATACATGTATACATATACATATACTACAATCGTTTGTTGCCTAGGCGGTAACTGTTTTTGCAAGTGATCAAACCTCTTCGTGGAACTGAATACCCTCAAGGATCCTCTTATCTTCAGAACGTGTTTGCATCACATCTGTATGTACACGTACTCGTGGATATCAGAACAACTATGTGACTTGAGGCTGTAGCTCTTGGTCAAGACATTCCCACGAAGTGTCGATAAATGCTTTAGCCCGGTGGCACTGTGGGGAGGCCATTAATAATGACAAAACTAGTTGCAAAAACCAGTTCGACTATGACGTTATCCAGCAGTTATCCAAGGTATGTATAAATAGGCTATGAGATATGCGACGGTCGTAAGTAATTGTACAGAACACGAAGATGTATTTTCAATCTTGTTCAGGAACACGCCTCGACGAATCGGGATATTTTCTTTATTTTCATCCCAGCAGTGCAAGTGATATTAATTGAACTGTGGGAGGTGGAATTCCTTTCGTGATATTTTCGCTCGGAAATAACTCTTCCACTCAAAAATAATGAAGCATACTTTGGTGGCTTAACGTGGGTACACGAATCATCTCGTTTGCTACAAGCTTGACGACGTTATCATGGAGGAGCTGGGAAAGACGTGGCCGAGAGGATACTCGACATCCTAGCTAAGCTTGGGCACAGAGGACGACAAGTGTCCGAGTGATTGATAACTCGGGCGCAAAAGTGACAGAAGGAGGGAGAAAGACGAGGACAGAGGCCCATGAAAGAACAGATTACAACGCAATTATGTCGCAGGACCATTAGAACATCCCGACTGACAACGGAGAATCTTTGTCCATTCGACACGGGTTCTATCCTAATTATAACCGGCACACTGCCCAGCATTCCTTGCTTCTATACCCTCGGGACTACCCGCTGATAGTATGATCCCTTGGGAAGCAAGGACGTTTTCTTGGCTCTTGAAATACAAGCATACTGATATTGAATTACGCTCCTACTGATCCACGTTCATCCTCAAACTGTCTCCAATCTCAAGACTATCTTCGGGTAATACCTCGTGCTAACAACACCTCGTATAGCTATATCTTTGACGATTCGACCAACGCCCGGCTTTAGGGCAAAGTTTATCAAATATTTGTTTCGGATTTGAACGCGAATATATATATCATTGCCTGGCCTTTTCACTATACAGAATTGATATTACAACGGGAATGTACCTACATTTCGTAAATACATGAACTGGAATAGAACTGGGTATAGCGCGAACCACAATGACCATTATTACCCGGAAAGTTAGACATGTAGTTTCGTTGTAGTTCGAAAACCCGTACGGAACAAAGGAATCCGGACGAGGGTCGAATCGTAAGTTGAGCACAGATTATATAAGGTTATTTCAATCCGGGATATTACGATCGGGTGAATGGCGTTAGATCCGTTAAATTCCGCTTTAGGTACCCTATAGAGGAGATCTTCGACACGGACCGCGTCGATCTTAAAACGATTCTTCATTCTTATCCGAGACGAGATCTATACTCACGCGTGGCGCAATGTACCGGAATGAAATTGACAAAGCCAGCAGCCAAGACAAACACCTTGCTTATACCACCAATCACTAAAATTAGATTAGCTTAGATTTTGATTACAGCTTAGGGTATACGCAGTGGACTGTGGTAAACTACCTACCTACCGACCTACCTGCGCCTACCATTAACTATTAGAGAAATCCCAAGAACAATTATTCGTCAAACGAATAGTAATAAAATTCCAGGACTAAAGTACTTTTTAATTCGAACCATTTATTAAGTCCCTTTTACGTGTATAATTTCTGAGTCCATAAATAACGGCAGGAGTAAATGACAGAAACGCCGTGCAGACGTTAGACATCCTTCTGCATCCCTCGTCGAGATGATGACCAAGTAATTACTAGGATAAAATGCTTAAACGCTGGTTGCTAAACCGGGTTAACTGCAGCTCTTGACCGGTTCCCTCTCCCTCCTATATTATAGGTATAGAAATATATAGATATACATTTAGATTATAGACATATGTATATATACACAGCTGCATATACAACACCAAGATATATTCGAAGAAAGTCCCACACCTCAAGATGCTTTACGAAGCATTAAATCTCGTCTCTTAAATCCTTCGACAGACTCTCTTGGAGATCTTTTCATCTTTAAAGAAACGAAAGAGATATCTTACCTACGCTGCAGTATCCTGCAAGTATTAAATCTGAACTTTGAAGGTGATTCAATCTTTCTTATATATTCGTTATTTCAATTTATTTTTCGACAATCTCTGCAGGGCTTATGCGGGCTTTCCAATTACCAGCGCACGCAAGCTGTCACGGCAATTGAGTTGGGTGAGCTACACTGTCGCGATACAAAATTACATTGCGGAATGACCAGAGGCCACGCGACTGATCATCCACCGGAGTCAATGTAAACTCTTCGATTCAATTTTTTTTTTTTTTTTCCTTACAAAATTTGCTACGAAGAATTTTATCCTACGCCGTTACGTCATGCTCTTATCTCTTCTCTTCGTCTTCGGATAACCAGGAGGTGTAGTTTTAGTAGAATTGGCGCGCGTGAGGTCCGCCGAGTCAAGACAGTTACGAGCGCTGATGAGCTCGGAGTATTCTAATGAAGAAACTGCTACAGGGTAGTGCCGTATAGTGGTCGCCCCCCTGGAGCGCGACATCCTACCACCCGCGGAGATCATTGTCCTTGTTTAGATCGGTCGCTTGCGAGCGAGTAGCTCGCGAAGCGTTGTAGTTAAAAATGGACCAGAAAATATATGATCGACACATAACTGAGCCATGAATAAAAGCCGAAGCTTGTTTCACGTTGTCGTTATTATTATTATTATTTTTTTTTTCTCTCTCTCTCTCTCTCTCTCTCATACATTTTTACGTTGTATATCACATACACGTAAAATGTAATATACCAAAAATGTTATAAAGGGAGCGGCTCCCTCACCCCTTGAAATGAATATGATAGGTTTGATTTCACCGGTAGATAGGCGGCTGTACAACGATATTACTTCCGGATAAAGATAATCTGTGAAAATCAAATCGATATAATTTTAAAAGCGATTCTAATGCCGGTGGAGGAAGATCGGGAGGCGTCGAGACTTTCGAGACGTTCACGTACGCGTAATAAAATACATATATATATATGTATATGAGTAGATATACTATACCTATACCTACCTCGCTGCATACGGTATACATATAGCCCGGCTTATAATTTTCGTGCAATTAGAGTCAAACCTCGATCAAACGACTCCGCGTCCTTGGCGCTTCGACCTGCGGCCGATCATTATATAATACCTAGCAAGGCATCGAGGGTACTGGGGATCGCTCGTCGTTCCTTTCTTTTGACAGATGGTTCAGTGGATCGCCAAATTGCCGTTTAACCTTTAGCTCTAGCGACCCAACAGCCCTTCTCACGTTATTACTGCGCACACGAAACTACATTGTTTAGATAATTTATTGAAATCGCTGCTGTCCAGGAACCGGCGTACCTCCAAGGCCTCCAGACACGTCTGTGAAATATGATCGTGCGAATTACGGATGACGAAGGACCTGCATCACATCGCGATGGTCTTCGCCGGAGGACCTTCCGGCGCTAGGAATTTCTCCTAGCAAGGTATCCGCCACTAAAGTACGAAGCGTCTAGCTAGATCCTCGCTTCGGTTTGTCAGAAGTTAGGAGCCAGAGCTTCTAGCTGTAAAAGCCAGAAGCAACGTCAAGCTGCAGCAGTAGTACGAAATTAAACGGGAACTTTCCGTAATCTATATTGAATTCTTTGAACAAGAAACGTCTCCAGAAAACTTTACGAACGTTCAAGTCCACGCTATTCAACAGAACGTACAATAAATTCACAACATTTTCTACATTCAGTTCGTTACCTCACGTACTTATATATACATACCAATTACCACTTTCACAGAATAATGGCACTATTCGTCAAGGAAAATGGAAAGAATAAAAAACAAAGTCTGGACATCTATATTGAGGATCAATATAAATTGAGTTTGTGTCTACGTCTAGGCATATTTGTTAGTATTACGTTTGATAATGGGACCCTTCGGTCTAAAATCTCTCCAAGTGACGCAGAGGGGGATGCGACATAGAAGCCTTCATGGTGGTTAAATCAACCCTCGAAATATTGATATAAAAGAGGTCTCATTTGATCTGAGCTAGAAAGTGTCACAATGAAAGTCTCATATGTCTTGAGATTCTAGAATGGCTCGTGGATTCCTTATCGTGTTTTTCTTTGCATTGCAAAATCTCACGAAGTAATTCTGTTGTTTCATCGTCTTGTGGTGATTAGGAGGATATATCCCATTGCTTGTTTGAATAGAGACGAAATGAAGGAATTCAATAGTTGACTTTGATGGCTGTGCCGAATGAAAGCACTGGTGGAGAATCATATCGATATGACTTACCAATCAATATTATGAGCACTGCTAGGCCTAATCGTTCATGATTCAAAATCTTAATTTAATTCTCCTGGCATGCATCCTATCGTCTGAATTGGTGCGATTAACAATTGAAATAAGATGTAAAATTCAAGTTCCGCTCAGGATTTGATAAGAGACAATATTCTGCAGCTCCGAGTTATATATCTGCTACACGAAGAGAATCTTACTTTACGAAGTGGGTCCTTCTGAATAAATATCTGAAGTGATGTCGCGTCGTCTGTGTCAAATTAATGCGCCACTATATATAATTCGTCTTGTATTTTCACCGAATAATAATAATAATATACAACAAACGGAAATGACAATGAAGAAAACTTGTCGTATCTACGAAATTATAAAGAATAAACACGCAACTTCAGCGTTAAACTATATATTTAAAGTAGTGGTACTTTAATATATAATAGTGTTGAGAAATGATCTTGAAATCCTTCTCCTGTGCATCCATGGCCTTCTCAAGTCTCGACGCTTGATTCACCCACCCCCGTCACGGTTCGCGTTCATTTTCCGTTTACAATTAGTCCCAATTATCAAAACAGCCCTAGCTCAGCTCTATAATTACGAATAATTGGACAGGAAAAATGCTGACGAGACGCCGGCGAGGCGTGCAACAGGCAAAACGCTGAGCAAGTCTTTTGTAGTACAGCACCAGTTCGCTAGCCAAGGGCTTTGTTGTTCATCGGAAGCCAGGGGCAGAAATCCCCGGTTGAAAATTTTCCTTTTTTATCACCGCGCACTAACCTCTCGGAAATTAAACAGTGCGTGAAAATGCTTATGTATACGAAAAACGAAGAAAATTACGAAGCGAAACGATCCCGTATTGACCGCAGTGACTGACACAGGTCCGCCAATATTAAATTTTTGAAAGGATCTAAAGCCGGGAATATATTGACCACGGTCAACGAAATTCCATCCATTAAAGCTTGTTTTAAATTTGATCAATGAATTCGTGCTAAAATTGCAATCTCGAATATTTCATAGATATCTAATTATGGATTGAGTTCATCTCCCTAATTAATAATCTTCGACCTATCAAAGATTGATTTTAATGACCACGTTTGACCTAATTTTTTACTGTATTTTTATTCATCAAAAATTGAGAGTGAATCGTAGGAAAGAGTTGCTTTCTGTGAGATGAGAACCTGAGTAGGTATATGTCTCGAGTGGTTGCAGGAACGTAGCAATTAAGTTCCACAACTCAGGGTATATAACTAGTAACAATTAAAATAATACCAGAGTCGCACCCTCGGTAACCTATAACTAGAAATTGCGCTCGGCGGGCTTAATTTGATGCTTCTAATCTTTGACCACTAATTGCCTGTTATTTTAGGTGACTAATTGTTATTGATTACTCTGAATGCACGCGCCTATGCCAAGCAGTCCAGAGACCATCACAATTCGACGGATTGTAATCAGAGTGATTATACAGCCTCGCGATATATCGACAGCCCTTAGTTACCGAGATCTTACCGAGCGAAATAATTACCTTTATCAGTCCTTAATTGTTGACGCCCGAAATCTATACCCGAGCAAATAATTCAAGCTTCGAGAGGGTCAGAGGCCGCCCTTTGAGAGAAACGAACGTTTACGATTAATAAGCATTTCATACTATGAATGAATATTCCAGATTCCATATTTGGGTTGAAAGAAAAAAAAAATCACAAGGATCTGTATGGAAAATATCTGCACTCGATTTTCGACCACGTTGGTATTTTCAAATTTAATTCAAGCAAGCACCAGCTGATGTAAATTTGACAATTTAAACTTTCCAGAGTGACTTTAGCCACCGTCTTTATACTTTCCTTAATTATCCATGCCTATATATTATACATTATATATCTTCGGAATCAGCAGCTGCGCAGTATAAAGTCAAGTGACCTAGCTCGGACAGAATCTATGTATTTTAAATAATAACTCGCCGGGAGCTAGTCTGTAAATGCTGCAATCAATATATACGGTTGTACGGCACCATAAGAGCAACCATAGCAGATATCGGAACGTACCCAATTACCAAGCAGAGCTCAGGGCAAAGCGGTTTAGCAACAAATTTCCAAACTTTAACCGCACGAGGAAGCATCGCCTAGCAAATCCTCTCGAAATACTCTTTTGCAAAAACATTCTAAGCTCCGAAATGCTATTCTGCTTAGTAAGATAAACAAGTCAAAGATGTGTTCAGGTGCACACATACTCGTATAAATCTCGTCTTCGTATAGGTACAGACACATTCAGGTATACTGCACATATACACAAGCTAGATTGTGCACTGTATGTAGTACCTACGTATCTTATATATGTTAACGCTATCGATTTCGTTCGGGTTCCACCTAAGCCATGAAGCGTACGGTACCGTTTTATGAGCTTAGGCGAGCCGGGCACCCGGCCCGGTAGAAACGCGGCAACTGTTTTGCTTTATTTTTTTGTTACTTCTAAAACGTGCCATCAATTGTATCCAGCGATAAAATGTACGGAAAAGGCGAGGACCAAACGACTTCGGAAGGATTCAAAGGGCTTTGTTCACGTTGAAGGAGCTACAAATGGCACGAGTCATTCTTTTAAATTTGACTCCCTTGTCCTGGGGCTTTACTCACGTCCATTTTCCTTTGATTTCGAAATCCCGATTTCCCTCTGGTGTTCCTGCCAATTTGAGACCCTTTTTCTTCACTCCAACCTCGAACTATACCTCCTACCTCTGCTAGAGCAGATATACTACTTCACATACATTCACCTAAACAGGAAAAACGAAGAATACGATACCTATAGGTGGATAGTATATCGAAGTTTAGTCCCAGCAGTGTAAAATTTATACCTACTTCCTTGTGTAGAAGATAAATAAGAAGAAAAGAAATGGTATAAAGCTCTTTTTCGGCGCCACTTTTCCTCTCAACGCGCATCACCCTCATGTATCTCATTTGTGACGCTCATTATCCAGGTATAATAAATGGATTGGGCGCGACCAGGACCGCGGTCGGGTCTCTAAGCGTGTCTCTCGCCGGGCGGTCCAGAAGACAAGTGCCTCATGCCTGTAGAGGTTTTAATTGAGCTAGGAGGATAAAATATCCTGGGAGCGTTATAATATGCGCTGTTGGTCCGATCATACAGAGGGTTTATTCTCGCAACCATGCCGCGCCGTCACGATCATCGATAGACACATTGCATCGTAACTAATTAAGTTGCCTTCTGTAGTCGTGACTCCAAACTCGTCACGACGCTGCAACCATATCGTCCCTTGGCCCAACACCGTTTGATAAAACGACGCGCTTCCCGCGGCGGTAACACGGACACCATACGTATTCAAGAACATAAATATATTCACACACATGCAATACCTTATACCTACCATCGTTATAATTAAACTCATAAGCAGTTAGATGTTACGCTGGTACGAAGTAACTGGGAAATTTAGCCACCCGATGCGTGAAACAATTTCATTCTATGATCAGAGGCAACTACCCAGCGTCTAGTCATGTTCTTGCTTATATACTTACGACCTCGCTGAGTAGACCAGCCTGTGTGTCCCTTGTTTTTTTTTTCTGTTTTTTTTTTCAATTATTTTCTCTTCAGAAGTTCAGAAGAGCACAAAATTTGGTCAAGTCCAAGCGGGTGGTTTGTTTTTATTGTCATTTTCTTTATATTTATTTATTTTTTGTCGAGGTACTTGTATGTAGGTACTAGAGAGAATTCAATGTAGACTGCAGGCTATGGGCATACGTCGGCTTATCTCCAATGATACATGGACGAGGCGAGGCGCGGCTGCGAGTAGAGCCTGTAAACAGACAATGGCAAAAAATAGCAATAGCACGTTATAAGTACTCCAGATAAATTAATTGTACGGCTGCAGGGTGCATGTACAAATCTCAAGTGGGCTAGCCAGATTAGAGGGTTGGTTTTTGTTAGATTTGCACAACAATGGATGGATCAGGACGGCATGTGTGAACCCGCCGTTCACCGAACCGCGTTTCGTAGGGAGGCTATATCCTACACCGTTTCACTCCCTGACTAATCCCGGGGACTCGCCAATTTGATACATTTCTATCCTCTTTTTATCGGATCAGAGACGAGGTTCGTTCCAAGTTACCACGATGCGAGCAATTTGCGAAAAAATGTCAACTTCGTTACGTTTTCCGAAAAAAATTCGTAACGAATTCGAAGCACAAGGTATTTTACAATGATGGTACTAAGTATAATATAGTGCTTTGGTCTCGGAAATTCAGTGAAATGTCATGTGTGCATTATTGAGGTGACTGTATAATTTCATGTGGTTATATTATAAATTGAGTTGTTAATTTCACATCAAACTGTCCATCATATTTTGTGATAAAACTTTGATAGCGCGAATTGAAACTATATTGCACTTCTATTGAGATGAGACTAATTAAAATTTTCTACAGTTAGCTAACCTAATTACTGTTGGTATTAAATCCTTCGAGTCTTTCGAGAATACCTGCTTTAATGAGATATACACATCCTAATGAATTCTCCAGGTCGTTGAGTCATTATGAAATCGCAATGTTCGTGGAAAAAGTACGAGTATTTCTTCTCGCGATTTCTTCTCGTCATATACCCTCGCGAATCGCATTATCGCTTGACAATGAAATATAATAATAAAAATTCTCCTTATCTTAAGAGCTGAGACGAATTTCCATTGTTAGGTAATATGAATCTACTGAAATACGCACAGGCATAAGATATCATATTATACATGTTGATTGCTGGGTCGATCCCAGTTGCCAAAAATGAGGAACATCACAATTTTTACTGAAATTACTTATTTCCTCGGTACAACGCCTACCATCAGCTATATTCTGCAAAGCACAGTGCAGTATCCCTCGATGTTTGTTCCCGATATCGACGCGAGCTAGGACAAAGTGAAGTCGTGGCTGTATCATCATGAGGCGCGAATTACACTATTGTCCTGCGAACGAGAGGAGTTCGCTAGCGAATTGAACGGGGAGGGTGGATTGTCCAAAGGGATTAGAATTAACGTGTCACTGCCCACTGTCGGACCGTAACAACCACTGTCGCAAATACACCGTAAACCAAAATACATTTGGGAAAATTTGATCGATCGTATAGTTAACGGGATGGGCATGGACTGACACAAAAGGGAAAATACAACAATGCGACTGACCAAACGTTGGATTAATTTGCCGACGAAGTTGACAGCCACGAAACAAGGGCATTATATTACGTTGACCGAAGCGCTGCTATACTATACCAAAGCTCCAACATCTCGGCCAGTTTCAAACCCAGCTCTGAACCACAAACTGCTGAATCAATGCCTGAGGCTATCATTGTTATTCATTTTCGAAGAAGGAAGTAAAAATGGAATAAAATTATTTGTAATATAAGAGCATCTGGTTGCCGTGAGTAAAAGTTCAGTTAGAGTCTATAATAGAGCTCGGTCTGTATATAGTATAACACGGGGAAACGAGTCGGACCGTTGATGTCTCTTTTACTGGTTCGATATGGAGATATGTACACAGATAAACGCAGGTACATTGATATATAGATTACTACAAAGCTCGTGCGTAGTTTATATTAACTGCTTCAAATACGGTCTGATCGTTTGTCAAAGGCATAATAGAAATGTTACTTTCATGCCATATGTCGCACTGTCCCCGCTCCGTACAATAAACGCAAGCTCGTTTAATGGGTGGTGGCAGAGCACGCAGGCTGCAGGACGACGTGTCAGTACGGCAACAAATAGCCAGGGTAATGGTTTGCGGAATAAAGTTTGTTCCTACAATGCCAATAATACAATTTTGCTAACGGAGGGGTGAGCCTAAATGTTGCGGCTTTTCATGGTGCTCATACATAGGTATACAAACTCAACCAGGGTAGTGTTGACCATGTAACCCATGACGGAGTTGGTTGTTATAATTTTCAGAAATACTCTGAAATTTCACTACCACCCGACTGCCTGGGCAAGCTCAAAAAAAAAAAAATTCTACATTCAAGTTATATTGAGGAATGGGGCTATGTGGGACTCAGCTGATGCGTCTTGATCGTAGAGAAGTATTTCAAAGAACAAATATGCCTCACGAAATTATTAACGCGAATTCGAGGTAGTCCACGAAGTCGACGAAGCTCGTTGTTGCTATATTTACATTAGAACTCTATGACGTTCTGAATAATATGAAAACATGCATGTCGCAATATCGATATATTCTCGGATGAAGTGAAAATCCCCGAGAGAGCTTTGTTGAGAAGGAGGTGTGAATGTTGGAAAAAGAATACGCCAGATATTTTCTATTCCTTCGATTTACTAGCGAAAAATAAACAATCCACGGATCATGAAGCGGCTGAGAAAAGGAATAGATGGAAGAAACGGAAGGAGCGTAGAAGGAAAAAAGAAAAAGAAGATTGGGGAGCGTGAGCCCATTTCAATGTCCCTCGTGGACTACGAGCGGGCGACCGGGTGGGCCGCCAATCCCATTTGAGATTAGACGGAGGCGTCAATTGCGTTACCTGAGGGTTTGCGGGGATCAAAGGCAGATTCCCCGTTTGCGATGCATACGGGCGTAATTGATACGTCTGACGGGGGGATTCCAAGTCGGATAGTCAATTACCATAACCTCGTTGCGGGTGGGGCCAGTTCGCGGCCACGTCGATTCCGTTTTCCAAATACACCGGGGATATCAATTTGATTTCAAGCGACAGAAGACCGAGAAGAACGAACCCCGACCATCTCCACCGAGTTATTGGATTATAATCAACGTGCATTACGTACCTAGTAGCATGAGGTATATCCGAGTAGGTATACCCACAATATAGAGGGTAAAGAATTTCTAACTAACAAACATGTGTATACACACACCCTGCTGATATGAGTAGGTAACATACACTGCAGGCAATTTGTTTCCGCCTCAATCAGACCTTTCGGTTCTCGTTACGTATCTATCTCGCACATCGCGTAAATTTTGACAAATTTGCTTATCAATTTGTTTTAAGCCACATATCTATATATTCCACACTAATTTCAACCAGGCTTTGCCTTGCAGCATCCGCACGTAGCTCCGCGTCGCGAGTTCATACAACTTGGCCAATGGCGTGGGCAGCAAATTGCAGATTCTCGTCTTTGAACCTGAATTGGAAGGAAAACTAAACTCGTTAATTAATTTGACTGGTACACTTCGGAATTTGAAATCGTGAGTGAAGAGCATATTATATTAGCAAATGTTTTTAGGGCTAAGCACATGTTTCTGGCATCCAGGCCACTTGACCAAATCTAAATCTAAAACACGCCACATCTGGTAGGCGTAACGCGGTACATGCTTGACGGCATCGTTAGCGGTGAAACGTTGAGCAGAATCTCTAGTCCGATAAAGCTGCAGACGGCTATAGTCACGAGCCGACGTATGGCGTGCGACATGTGTTGTTCTTTGGAGAAAAAGCTGAGGCAAATTTCAAAGAAATAGGCTATCCGCTTACAATCAGCCAAGACAGTGCACCGCTTCTTGTCACACGCGATCGATCAAAACCTTTTGCGTAATTCTATAGGTGGAGATAAGGAAATAGTTGAAAATATCTTAGCTTCTCTATGAGCACTATCTCTACGGACTTAATATCAAGGTTGCCCTCAAAAGAATTTATACCTGGTATCCGCGAAGTGACCAGCCAACTATGGATGGAAAATGATACGTAGCTCTTGGAGTACACTGACGATATCCATTGTCATCAGATAAGATCGTCACGGTCTGTACCCAGCTTTTTGTATCGGTCGAAGAACATCGTCGATGAGATCATTACACTAAACATAGCTGACTTCATGCGTCCAGTACCCTTACGGAATTGAAACTGATCGCATATCAGGATAGGCCGAGACATCAAAGCTGGTGAAAAAAAATCTACGACACCTTGGATGCAAGGTGACACAAGCCCTTGTCTCTCACGTACATGATAAGGACGCGACAAGATGACCCGCATCGATCACTGCCTGATCGGGCGATATAAAAGAAGTTATCTCACCTTCAGAAGCCCACAATCGTAGTCGGCAGCGGCCGACATCACACTGAGGGAAACATGTTAATACAACGCATCATTTTCGCCGTCCTAGGCACCGCTCTATACCTCTGCGCCGTTGCTTTCGGTAAACAACCAGATTTATCTTATTTATCTCGCCCTTCTTTGTGGCCCGTCCCACTTTCGAAACCCTTCATATTTACTGCCCATTTCCCGACGACGGAATCCATTGCCATAGAATTCTGGGGATTTCAAAATCGATGGCTTGCACCAGAACTTCGTGAAAATCGGTGAAATGCAGATTTTCTTTCCCTAGAAATGAATTCCTTTCCTGGCAATTGAGCCACCGACTTCTACTGTGAATAAGGATTACCTGCTATAGGGAAGGGGCCGAAAAAACGGGGACCCCAAAAATTTGGTGAATTTTTTTTTTTTTTTTTTTTTCTTCTTCAAAACCGTTCTAAACCGTCATTGATTATTCTTGTTATCATTTCTGCACAATTTGGGGTGTCCAAAAATATAAAAAAGAAAATTTTGTTTTTCACGTCTTTATATACTATTACAAACTGTATTGCGAATCACTTTTTTCACTTGGATTATATATAAACAATTTTATTTTAATCATTTTTTTGAAGTATTGACAAAAAAAAAGATTTACTTTTTAAGGAGTACCCCGATTTTCCCGCTCCTTTCCTATAACTGACTTTTGTGAAAAGGCTTTAATACGATCCGCTACGGTTTGCAGGGGATGACTCCAGCAGCGTGGTAGGATCGCGGACCGAGGTAAGCGCGGCCGACAGAGAGGCGTCAAAGACGAGATGCGTTTCGTCGAATCTTTAACTTTAGTCTGATTAGAAATTTTTCATTTCAGGAATCTCAAAGAGTGGATGTGTTCCCTTCGCGATCGATTAGCGTATTTCCTGGAAATTTAATAACGCTCCGTATGCTCGATCATTACGAAAATCTAATAAGCTGCATCGCCACATCGCCCGATGTAAGTAAGAATTTGAGGAATCATGAAGTGCATGATTAATATTGACCTCGATCTCTCCAGGGCCATGAATTTGATGCTTTCGACACCATCTCCACGAATTTGAACGATAGACGCTCCGCTGATGAATGCAGCGTGACAACTCTAGTGTACAGCAGTGACGATGGTACATGGCGACTGGATGCAACTATTCAATATAACGAGACTGAAAAGTTACATTATTTCGGAACTTTCTTTGTCGAAGTCCTAGACTTGAGTGACATTCATCCTGAGGTAGGTCCAAAATTTAGCTGCACGTTAACCTTTCGCAATGTTACAATTTCCAATAATTTCTCACCAGCCTACGGTGACACATGTGCAACGTGGTGCTCCAGCTAGCATCACCTTTGGTCCTGACGAAGCTATTTCCTGTCAGCTAAGAAGTCCAAGCGGTCAACACTTTCCTCTGCAATCCGGAAATTGCCAGATTGACATTCCAGTCATCACTAACGCGCACGAGGGCTTTTGGACCGCGACTCACAGTCTCAATGGACAAGTGAATGTCATCGAACAAGTTACCGAAGTTATCGCTTACGGTAAGCTACAAGCTTTACTGCTTATCTCTGTCGCGGAAGACATTAAGATGAAGGGATCATTTCACTTTGAAGAATTGGTAATTTCGTCTTTTAGATGATCACTCCTTGAACGCCACCGCCACGACACTGGACAATCATCAAGTTAATATGCTGTGTAGCGTGCGCGCCAACTCATTTTCTTTCTGTCAATTCGTGAAACCGGATGGCACGGTCCTCAATGTCTTTGAAGCAGTCGGATATGATAAGTAAATTTTCTCCGGATATGTCAACGAGAATTTTGACCAAATGATAACTATTGAATTCAACATCGCGTGATCTTGCAACAGGTACCTTTACTACGGAAACGGCACTCAGTCCAGAAGCATGTGGACACGGATTCACGAGTGCGGAATTACGATTCTTAAACCAGACTATTCGGATATTGGAGGCTGGAAGTGCATCCTTGGTACTAGTTCAGGAATCTCTGGTTCAGTGTTAAGAGTCGCTGTTCCCGGTTTGAGTGATGTTGTTGGCAAAGATGTTGTTGCATCGCATTTCGAAGAAACTGTGTACGTTGCAAAAGGCGACAGTTTTACGGTAATTTTAATTGACGGGCTTCGATTTTGCTACAATCTTTCTGGACTTTCACCAAAAAATTGATACCAGTTTGATTCATGCTTTTCTGACTTCAGGTCAGGTGCAAAGCGGACTCGACATTGAAATACTGTTGGATGGGCAGCCCTAATGGTACAACCTACTCTGTTTCCTCGACCGGAATTTCACCAACAACTCTTCACTACGTCGGAATGGGTCTGCCCTTGGGGGAGTGTGGCGCAGTAATTCCAGCTGCCAAAGACACGGATGAAGGCGAATGGAAATGCGGGATGGGGGCCTCCAATGGACAAGAAGTTACATCGATTATTCGCGTCGTTGTCGCAGGTTCGTCGACCTGCTTTGATCTTATGTAAGAGTCAAAATCCAAAATCTAATATCGGGAAAAAAAAAAACTGAGAGTAGAATTGGTGCATCGGATTTTCTGATTTATAGTCTTAATCAGTGACGATGAAAGAAACTTTTCTTTTTATGTAGTTGAAAAGATTTGATAATTTCGAATGAAAGAAATCAACGCAACTATAAGGTATGGTTAACAATACCTAATTGCTCACTCACTTTCGAGATAAGGCAGTACGTGCAAAATGTATATCCCAGCATTGATTGATAACGATTGGCCAAAGTGAATCCTAGGACAATCAATCTCATTCTTTTACCCTACGTCGATCGATAAATAAAGAAACGACGACAATGTAGCGTAAAACGCCCGCGACCGATAGCCGTGTCATTTGATAATAGCGTATGAAATATTGCGCTTCATACATATAGATATACCTACACACCCACATACCCACATCCACATATATGCACATAAATTTTTACTGTCATGTGCAAATGACGATGGAAAATTTAGGTTACCAGTGTTCAGTTCTAAAGTCCGACAGGAGCTGACGCTAAAAATGTAGTGATCACATTACCATTAGGTACTGATAAGCAAAACGGCTCATTTCGTTATGTTAGTGGTAATGGAGCTTTGCGATTGAAACTTTTCTTATCAAGTATATCGACATGGTATTTGGACTAATAATTCGATTCTAACTTCACAGATACGTTGCTGATGCCTGATGTGGAAAACGTGACGATAAGAGATGATGTAGTACAACTTTCTTGTTCCTTAATTCCTGGACACGAAGAATCCATCGACTACTGCCGGTGGATTAAACCTAATGGATTTGGTATCGGACGATGGACAAGCCCTGAATCTTACGAACGGCACTACATCACGTATAGTACAACAAATAGATGTCAACTGGTAATCGAAAGTACGTATATCCCACGGTTCCGCAACAAAAGGAAAACCGCTTTATTGAAATTGTGATTAAATCCACTTTTCCTAGCTAAATATTACGACAGTGAGGAAATAGTGAGAAATCCTTAATTCATTTTGTTCCTCGACATTTGACAGATGTGATGGAATACTGGGAGACAGGAAACTGGACCTGTGTTGCGGGCCTTGTCGGATCTTCCCTCGAGATTTCGGCTACTATCCAACTTTTAGAAGAACCAAGACGTGTCCATAGCAGCAGTGCAGGACTCTCATCCTGGTGTTTTGGTATCGGACTAGGCTTTATTTCAGTAATAATCGCTGTCGTTTTCGGAATCATAGTCCGTACCAGGTTGCGGACCAAGGAGAAGCCGGATCTACCTCCGAGATATGACGAAGATCAAATAGGGATGCCACCCGTAACAACTCCACATAGACAACCCTGACTCAGATGCACTTTCTGAGTGGATCTCTGTTCTCGAGGCTTCCGGGAGTTGTGCAGTCACCGCTCGTTCCCTGATTTGCGAATTTATTTTTTTGGGGTCGTTCAGTTGCGGGAATATCTGAGCCTAGTTTTGAAAATAAAATATAAAAATATGTAGATCCTGTTGATCTTCTTGGTTTACACACACCAAATTACTTAGCGTAGATGCTTGTAATATTTAGTTATCCTCACGTATAATTTAGGACCGTTTGATGTTATCAATAAAAGGACAATTCGAACGGTAACAGAGGGTTCGTATTGGAAATAAAAAATTGTTCATGTCCTGATACTTCAGTGAGTAAGGTAAGTATTACCAAAAAATGCAGGAATCGTTCGATTCGCAATGCACGGGACATCTAAATTCGTTCACGAAAATCAAGATGAACGCAGAAGGACATTGTATAAAAACGATTTCAAGTGTTTAGTACGATTCCATGAAAGGAATAAAAGATGGTGTGGTAGTAAACATTTTGATAATGTTATTTACAAGCATGTTTAAGAGAAACTTCAATTCGTAAAATAAAACCAAAAGCGCGTGGCGTACTATGTGTACCGAATACACGTGTTTACAGATAATTGGCTTTCTAATTTTGTACAGAATGTTGAATGTCAAGATAATGATCATATCTCCTGTTTATCAAGTACGTGCAATAGAATGATCATAAATACGTCCTTCACAGATAAATATTAATATAATTTATCAATTTCTCACAGCTCCGTTTCTGTGGAATCCGCATCGATCACTTATTGATCTAGACAATATTGATAACTAAAATTAAGCCTAGTATTTTTGGAGGCATTGGGGCTCGACTCGCTCAGCTGCATTCCCCTGATACGGATGAGAAGATGAAGAAATATTGTTTAACGTTTATTGACGGTCATTTTTCATCGAAGGGATTCAATATTTTTACGATTTTCAACTCCTTTCTTATATTCTTAGAGTACACGGAAAGACCCGTGGGAGGGCGCTTTAACCTAGCGTTATATAACCATTCTTCCTTGGAAATTGTCATGCAAGTCTTCGATTCTGGGAGAATTTTTCGCCCTCGCGCGAAGAGATCACTTGAATATAGCAGTTCTTTCAATCACTCACGTCGAAATTTTATCCCTAAATGAATTAACTGTTAGATCAAGATTCAAAGATATCGATTCTCCGTGAAATTGGTGTAACTTATCGACAAAAAATTTCGCGAAGGAGAACGGTTATCCCGCGGGTCTTTCCGTGTAGTATAGAATTGACATACTGTTCCGTGCACAGCCTACTCCCTTCCCCCAACTAAAAATTCACCCACGACCCTACGCTACGACGGAAGGGTGCTATCTTCAGGAAGATGCTGTGAAGTCATTCCGCAAGTGCCGCAGGAACGGATGAAGGGAAATGGCAATGCAGGATAGGGGGTTCAACCGGACATGAAGATACCCCAACCGTTCCCGTCAATGCCACAGGTTCGTCGGCTTGCTTTGATCTTCTGCATTAAGCTAAGGCCATGATCAGAAATTTCAAACTTATCAAGTTATCAGAGTTTGGAAAGCGAGTGGTAAACTATCTCCGGCTTGTGAATTTCCATTGAGCCAAATCTTTGAAGTTTCACGATATCCCGCATGATCTTGGTGCAACCCCTTCGCAATCCTTGATAAATACGTAAGATCGTTGGGAATTATTTCGTAAAAAGTTCCGTCAAAATGTGGCTCTTTCAGTTGACTAACCCTAGAACCAGATCTTATATGAGACACGAAAAGCTAGTGACCTTCCACGATTGGCAAATAAATTGACCGTAAAAGATTAGGGTATAAGTCCCGAACCATCTCCCCGAAATATTCTACTCCCAGGTGTGTCTCTACATCTTTGATAAATCCTTTGGAGGAGTTTTCGAAAAGCTGCTGATCAAGTAAACGTAAAATGTTAGACACGAAGAGCTCCGGGTCTATCCTTCGATTGCTTTTTCCCCACAAAAAGATCCTCGCCCAGGGGCGAACGAGATATACTACGTTCTCAACGAAGCCCGCCCACGCCTCGAGTGGTCTCATCATATCCACGTAAGCATGGGGTTTCGACAGTGCGCAGCGCCATTAAGCGCGTGCGAATGTGTACGCAGAACGCGTGCCGTGACGGCTGCGATTATGGAGTCTCGCACGTCCGGAGGGTCCGCCGAAACTCTGATGCGACGAAGCACCCCATTTTTCCGATTTTCTGACCCGCTGCAACAACAGCACAACGGGTGCTGTGAGAAACTCCCTGCAGGCACCCAGCCGACCAACAGACGCCCAAAAGACGCACGCACACGTCGAATCAAACGAGTATCGTGAGCGCGTGAAATAACCGGCGGGAGAGATAGTTGCGGTATCAATTAAAGTCGTGAATTATGAGTCCCGAATATCGTGGGGTGAGTAAACGCATCTCGATTACATTCTACATTTCAAGTGACCGAGTTTGAGGAGATCGGTGGAAGAAGAAAGAACGAAACTGATACTCGAAAGTTTCTAGTTCCGGGTGGCTTGAATCAACTGAATAAACTTGTGAAGAATAAAGAAAAAAGTCACTATCTTGTATGAAGAAATAAGACAGAATAAAGGAACTATATGCTACAGCTTGTTAATACGGCGTATACCTACAGGATGAAATTCAATGATCTATACACGTATAATATACATTTACCCAACACCGAGCCGTACATAGCTTACGAGGCAGGAACTGCGGTGATTCAGCTGTATTGAATGCTCAAAAACAGTATTAAAAAAACTGGGTTAAGTGAACTGGGTTCGTCCAGATGCTCCTGACGCAGGCTTTGGCTTTGGCGTAGTTCGAAGCAATTAAGAGGAAAACGTACAGAGCAGAGCGCGATATTCTGTCGTAGTAACCCTATCCATGGTTGAATAGTATATAGATGAAAAATCTACAGCAGGAAATCTTTTTCTCAAATTTCTCAAAAGTTATAGGTAAAAAAAAATTCAAATAAAAAAACAGAAAAAAAAATTCGCCCTATACATAGACTCAATTAGGCGATTGGTTAAAGTTTCACGAGGGATGCAGATTGGAATATATAACTGAAAGGTGAGAAAGTGAGAAGAGGCTGTTCAACGTACGTGAGACGAAGGGGCCAGCAAGCAATTGCACTTTGGACCACTATCTACAGCGTCTTTTTGCTAACGTATCTCTTTGCTCGTTGTCTCGCTTGCACGCACGCGCGTGGGTACTCGCAGAGTAAATCCCAACTGATATCTTGAGCCCCGGTTAATCCAGCTCCTAGATTACTTCTCATTGCTTAGAGAAGAGTAGAACGTGGCGTTGGTAACAGCGATGGTTGGTCGGAGACAGAGATTGCGAGGTACACGAATGAGGCAGGGGGCGAACAAGGCGCAGTATGGGGCAGCAAGCGCGAGCGAAAGATTGCCGGCGCGCTAGTCATTTCGTGGGATTAATATTTAATATCCAGGAAAATGACAGGAGCCTCTCACTCCCTCGGTTCTTATGCAAGCCGAGTTCCTCGCTTGGCTTCTGTTGTCTCTCGTTCAGATGAAAAACGAAGAGCTTCACTGCTGTGCACGCACTACTTCATATTGCTTCCATATCAGCGCCTGATTCTTTGTCTCGAATCTTGTCACAGTTTCTAGCCGTAGTTTTAGCCTACTGTTAACATAGATATGATGAAAATCTGTAATTAAAAAAAACTCACTTTGACATCCAACCGAATCACGCTACTGGGTTTCAGTTAACTTTTTCAAGCGATTCAAGAGGCACAGAGATCCGATCGTCGTTACTTTTAATGATCCTCATCTCACGACATCATGCATTGAGAAATCCACATTAATTATAGCCTCAAATAACGAGATAATTTTCAGACATATAATATAGGTACTACCTAGATACCTGTACGTATGACTTGTCAAGGTGAAAGATTTATCATAAAATAAGCAAGTTGCTTTCAAATTTTCCCTTTTGGATCGCTTCTTGAGATATTCCCATCCCTCTGGCAACGAAGAACGCGTTACTTCGAACTTAAATGCAATTACACTGGATAGTGTGTCTTCATTAGCATACGCGCGCGGCGGTTCAACCATCCTGGTTTCCCGCTGAAGATCGTGCTTACCGGCGGCTGGTTCCTGCATGGCTGTTGGTTGTTGGTAGACTTATTTTGTCTGGGAGTTAAGGCGAGGCATGATGCATAGTCCGCTGAGTTACGACCAACTGAAACCTCCACTAATTCGAACGCGACCCCGTTCCACGAAACCTGCACCGACCAAAATTGAATTTCTTCACGGATCAAGAGACTCGTTAAGTCCAGTAAACCCAGTCAATTATAATCATTTGGTTTTATTTCTTTCCTTTTTACGCTCATTTGTCTACCGCCAACTTCGAGAATCGTTGCATGCAGTATTCCTGCGATTGTGAAACTGAATGAATGTCCAGTTGCATTCAAGAGCCGGACATCAGAGTGGCTCGAGGGATGAACCCCCAGAAAACGATTCAAGTTCCAGCGGTTTCAATTACCTAATTGAAAGCAACGGCTCCCCAAATACAACCTTCGATAAATTACAACGGTGCCCTTTTACGCCAGCTAGTATTCCGCAGCACCAGCCAATAACTGTTAAGGATTTCCATCTGCTTTGTTCCCAGCCGAAGTAGGGAGCTATATCCACCTACTACCAACTAAGGCAATAACGCGAACCATCGCATCACATCAGGGGTTTCGCTGACGCGGTAGCCACACTTACAACCGCACGTTGAGCAGCAATTACACGACGTTAACGCGACGCGTGCACATTATACCGACGAAATTCATCTGGAAATGAAAGATCGACCAGGTCTTCCTAACAATTCTCTAAACCTATGTATATACGTGATATACTAGTATATATATTCGCGGTCGAATCAACTTGCTACACTATATCGTTTCTTTTTTACTCACCTTAACTCACACGGTATTTCATTCGAGAGATGTAATTAAACTCGAGACTAACCTGTATAATCCGTTCTATAATCACCCGACCTAACCTAAGCTCATTAATAATCACCTAATCTGAGTTTGGTTATTAAGTTGAGGGTTTCTCTCTCGGTGTTGGTTAGTCTCTTGCGCGTTCTCTCTCTGTCTATCCTTCTCTTCGTATCCCTGAGAACATCGGCATGAGTCTATCGATGCGTGTGGACCTATATACCTGTACCGATATAGGTTCAATACTTATAAACCGAAGGCTTAGAAATATCATGTCTCTTTTTATTCGACGGGATAAATATCGCTCCCTCCATGTGATCGATTCGAGCGTAAACGCTAGAGCTACGAGTGAATTAGATGATTCTTGGGGTCTTGAATTGTGCGGGAAACGCCCGAGCCTCCGCAGATGTTCCTGACGCGTTATCGATGTATCCATTACATGCAATACACGTCGAAACCAGAGGTGGTTTCCAAAAATCCGTATACCTGATACGGGGTAAATAATGAAATAAGGCGATCACCGTGAACTCTCGCATCAATTTCAACTCGACTCGACTTTTACGCTAAAATGGATAATGGATCGACAATGGATACTTTCAACTCACGTGGGTGAACAAGAAAACAACATGATTCTTGGACTGGTCGAAAGTTTACACCGATACATAATCACAGATAGACTATTTTTCTCATACTATTACTGTTCACAACGTGATCCTATATATATATATATATATATATATGTATGGAATTTATTCTTAAGAAATCGATTTAGTTCAGAGAGGGATATTGGCCAAGGGTGAAGCGAATGGGTGAACACTTTCACTTTGAACGATATCAGGACGCCCGCGCAAAACTAACAGTACCATCTGCGTTTAATGCAACATTCCCATCGGCAGAGAAGGCGTCGAGGCGTCGCGATGTCTATAAGAGCGTGATCTCTGATCGCTGTAAAAACATGTGGACCGTGAACGATAAATATTTGTAGAACGAACTTTTACAGGTTTCATTTTCACAAGAATTTCTGATCGAGACTATATCCTCGTAATTCGCTGAATGAATCCAACCCGAAATCATCGAACGATGTTGCGTATGTCTTTATACCTATTCCATAAACAATCGTGCATATAAAGACATCAGTTGTATAATATAGTATACACTTAGTTGCAAAGATCTGCGGCTAAAGCACAGCTGCAGATAACTGCGATCGATAGAACGCAACACTTTGAAATAGGGCAATTGTTATTAACGAGAAATCGTTGTCTCCCGCTGACATCCGATCTATAATCCCAGGGGCGTAGGCGCGGACACGCGGTGTCGCGTGTGTGACGTTATATGGCTAACCTAGACCAGGGTAGCTGAGCTAAACCAACCCCCCTCTAAACCGTTGACGGAAAACCACCCAGGGAATTACCTGCCGCTAACGAGATACTGGAAATTTACCCTAGCGTGGATGCGGATTAGTGGATGAATGTGACTAGCATTGTTTAAGGAAGATCAGCACTGAGTTCGAGGAGTTTTTCTTAAGAGATATTTAGCAAAGCTTTGAGATCGCGATTTCAGATTTAACCGAGGTTTCTTCAGATGGAAAAATTTTACGACTTTGACTCCTAGCACGCGCGCTCCAAACGTACGGCAAATCAGGGGATTCGATCGATCGTAAATCGAGAGGGCGAAGGAAAGGGACACAGAGAAAAAGAAAAGAGAGTAAGAGAGGAAGCAGCCTTGTAGCAAACGGATTTATAGCCAGGGAGAAGGAAGAGAAAAAAAAAAAAAAACGATGCAAAATTTTTCACTTTACAGAAATATATCCATTTGGTACGAATTGGTCGTAGATTGGCTGTCTCTCTACGATCGTATCTTTTTGCGACAACAACGCTACTATACACGGTCAAACCCTCGCGGGTGCCCCTCATCCCTACCTCGCAGAATATCGTACCACGCGTATAGGTTGGCCAGAATGTATCGTAATCATATCTTGATTTACGAGGGAAATCCCCGGATTTCGTGAGAGCTCGAGAATCCCTTACCCTCAAAATGCGAGGACACGAAAAGGAATTATAAGTAGAGGAGGCGTCACGCCTCCCCCATCTGTAGCACTAGTAGGGTAGCCGCCTCCTTGATCCCTCGCACGGAAAACTGAGGCTCGGAATAATTCAATAACAACATCAGGGAGCTACGCCCCTTGGAACCCCGCTTCGTCGGATAAGCCTGCCAGACGACGTAGGGATGAATTAGTCTCCACGTCCCGCGAGGGTTGCCGAGAGATTCAACTAATGCGACTTTAATTAATTACTTCAAGAAATAACTGTGCCTGATTGGCGAAGTGACGACTACTAACAATCAAAAATGAGAAGGGTGGAACCACGATGCTTCTAGCGTCTCAGAAAATTATTAATAACCGCAATCAGTTACTAAAAATTAACTCAATTTTCAGCGCGGAGTGTTTTCAACTTGGAAACTTGTCTTCGACCGAAGGGGTGGTATCCCAAACCTGTATGATTTCATTTGTGTAAAAAATTTTGTTACGTTTCTCTTTTTTTTTTATTTTCTAATAAATTTTTCAAAAATTTCTCTCATATTCCCGTTAAATTGAAAATCTTATAATTGATGATCTTTTAGCACAAATCGATTGTGACGAGTTTTTTTTTTTTTTTTTCTTTCTTTCTTTCTTCTTTCTTTCTTTCTCACGCCTGACACATTTTTTTATCCACTTTGTTCACCCTTCAATACCGTCTGCCCTATTCTATGCATACTTCACTTTTTTTATAAGTTTTTATTAAGATTCACACAATTGGTAGGGTTCCTTTTTTTCTTACCTTTAAACTTTCAATTTCTGAGGTCACGCAGTTTCGGAATGCCACCCTTCAACTGTCGTCCGTTCTTCGAATATCAAATTCCCCTTCAACCTGTCACACGGCTTTATTTTCGCCGCATCAACTTCCGGTTCACCAAATACATCCTCTCGTGGTCTCCGACGAAGAGCTTTCTGATAAGTACTCATAAGTACTTTTAAGAGGGTAAATCATTTTTTGTCTCGGTATCCGACCACGGGAAGAGGAAGTTTCTCCCCATCGTTTGCATTTTATAAACACGGATATTGGGAACCTTAGAACCTCGATACGCCAACTAGTGGCAGAAAATAGAACTACTCAAATACACCACAGTAACCAATGAAAGGGCTTAGAACCTCGATACGCCAACTAGTGACGAAAATAGAACTACTCAAATACACTAAAATTTCAAAGCCACGCCCATTCCAAGGATCCCAATATGGATTTTATACGTTCACTGCAGTGAAACGGTATAATTTCAATTGTTCCTCCCCAAAACTCTTTAGCTTTGGTATAGAAGGAAAATAATATTTCTACAAACAAGACTGCGCGTACTAGCAACTACCTGCAGGAGCTTAATTGAACGTTTGTTTCTTGCTATATACGAATCTAGTGTTGCGTAGAAATTTTGAAATGAGCTCGTCTATTCAAAAGCTCGCCTATACTCGCATCCTCTTGAAATCTTGCGTTGTAGTTAGAACAATGGAAAACTCCTGCTTATTGTTGGCTAAACGGCTGTTGTGAGGGTGACTTTGATGTGGCTGGGCCTGAGTGCCAAGATAAGGGTATGTTCAGCCTTGTGGTCGCTATATTCCAAAATTTAGCCGTATATCTAATATACGTATATGTACTCGAGTAATCAAGACCAAAAACAAGTGTCATACATATAAATGAAAATTTTGCGGTACATCAATTAAATATATATAGTTGAATTATATATAGATATAATAAATAATTAATCAACCCCGTACTGCGCCCGAACTATAAATCAGTTTCGACTAATATTTAACATTCGTAAACAATATTTCACACAATTAGTATAGTATGGTCGTATAGCATGGGGTAGATTCACGTTTGAATTTCCAAACACGTTGTTACGAACGAACATTGCGGAGTATCTAAGTACTACAGCAGAACAGAACAGAGTCAAACAGTAGAGAAACTGACCGTGGGAGTTCGTGGTATATACGTATTATATATACCATATAGCTAGAACGAAGTAGTCTACGATTCTCGCTGTTTCTGTTGGGAAATTGGTGATGCAGTGGGCGGCCGAGCGTAAGGGGCTTCTGCTTTCGTTGTGGCGATAGACTTGTTAGCCAACGCTGCGCTTTATCTCTTAAGCTTATTATCACGTACCATGTAAGGCAAACGCCTAAAGGACTGGTTCGTTATCAATTGGGCCAGCTGAATGAGAACGTCGTATCATAGATCCGGAGAAATTAGATATAATATACAGATATACCAATGCGTACCAATGTTACACGATATTTTTATCGAAAAGTTTTCTACGTGACTAGGAGAGAATCAAATGGCGCATATCTCGTTACGATTTTATGAAGAAAAAAAAAATTGAATGCATCAGAGTATCAATTTACTTATTTTTTGAAACACAGCGCAACGCAACGAATCGTCAACACAATAACGATCGCGATTTTTGTATCGAGAGATTTCTAGTTCTCTATGGCCTATATTTCCACACTAACGTAGGTAGAAAATATATCGAGAAAAAAGATATTCGATAACGAATATTATACTTTATTCAATAGATACGACTCGTACATATATACATACATACATATAGGTATAGCATAAATGTGGTAAGATACCTCTGCTCGATACCCAATCAGTGAACATCGTACGACGTTCTATTCCTATATTCTTGACAAGTAAAAGACGTCCGCCTTTGTTTGGAAATTTATGATCTCCATATAAATTCAATCGGAATGACCGAGACTACGAACAATAGTAAGAATCTAAAAGTCTGAAACGTTTAGAATTTATAGCTAGATATTGTTGTACGTCATGACTATAGTCTATAGTTGTCAGTTTCTTTATAGTTCACGTCCATTAGCTAGATACAGGGGCAAAATCAAGATATTTTAGTTCCCCGTTCAGAGTTCGCTGTAAGTATATACGCAAGATATACAACGTAGTTTTTAGGCGACAAGGTATATAGGTGCGCTTACGTAATTATGTTCAAAATTTTATTCTGCAGTCACTTCAGGGTTTAATTATGCGAATTAGGGTGGTTTGACAATATTTTTTTACGACCTTGTCATTCTTCGCTAAAACATATTACGAAAGTTCAATGCCCATGAGAAATATGAAATTTTACGAATTCTCTCATTCCGTTGATCGCATGACTGAGACGGGAGTTTTAGCTTGGAGGGAATTATGATAATAACCAACTTATGTACATAAAATGTTACAAAATATATTTAACCTCAGTCTGTAACGTCAGTGAAGGATGTGTACATGAGACCAGAATTGACCGTATATGCGTGGGTTTAGGAAAAAATTTGTCTATTTGTCTTTCATTTCCCCAGAGGGAATTTCAGCGGGAGTTTCATCCTCAACATATCCGCCCTCTATGCCACCAGCCTACGGCTATGGTTAGATGATAAAAAAAATTCCAGAAATTCTTAGAGAAATCCCTGCGCATGGCCGGCCTACATTAATATTTATCATATACATAGATTTATTTTGCTTTTCTTTTCTTTTCTTTTCTTTTCTTTTCTTTTCTTTTCATTTCTTTTCTTTACTTTATTATATCGATGGCTGGGCGGAAGAAGAGCCTATCTCAGAAATACCGCGAAGAAGAGCCTAACTCGGAAAGTGCGCGCAGAAGCGCCTATCTCAGAAAAACCGTGAAGAAGAGCTTATCTCACATAACAGTTCGCTTTGAAAATTTCGTAGTGGTACCCCTGCAAGCGGCGACTGCAATTATTCAAAAATTAGGTTCGCTTCACTACCACTATCTCGTTTACTGCAATGTATAAATGTATTTTGTAGGGGTACCACTACAAAATTTTGAAATGGAAATGTTTTTGTGAGATAAGCTCTTCTTCACGGTTTTTCTGAGATAGGCGCTTCTGCGCGCTTTTTCCGAGTTAGGCTCTTCTTCACAGTATTTTTGAGATAGGCTCTTCTTCCGCCCAGCCATCGATATATTCTTTGACATTAAATTTCAGCAAGTTGAACGTATAATAGACTCTCACCCTCACCGAGGAATAATACCGTCTGATTATAGACGTCTATTATCTTTTTGCGTATACGGCGAATATATATTCTCTGTTGAAAAAGTTGAAAATACGGATATTAGTATACGGCGAAACTTTACTGCTATTGACAAGCATTCAGGCTCACAGTAAGCATGTATAAAGGCTTCGCCGTAATATTTTATGAGTAATAAAACATGTAAAATGAAGAAAGAAAGAAAAAAAACGTACTTTGCTTGGCTCTCCGAGCCATAAGGCTGGGCCCTGTTCGTTCGTAATTGTACGTTTGCGTGTCGGAAATAAATGTTCTAAAAAGCATATGTAAAACCTGCGAGAGATATCTTTCTCGTATAAGTTATCGCTTCTCTAATGTCCGGAAGAAAGTATTTCTTCGCATATACCATAATTACCTCTAATTGATAATATAGTAGATACTATACTCTCGCGCTATAATTATTGTTTCTTTAAATTTACTATTAGTACTTGCGATATTGACTTTCGCCAATTTGACATTTATCTGATTTCTGATTACTGATTACAATCATTTTCCAACTCCGATGTTGATTAGATTGTTCAAAAATGAAAGACTCAATATAACAGACATAATATAATCTAAAAACTTGAAATCGAATTTTAAACAGCTCCGAAGTTCCTCTTTTCAATTATAATGCCAGCAATAATAATAATTATACGTTTCCTAATTATCAAAAAGTAAATCAATTTTCTGTAATACCTAATTATTATTTTATCCCACATTAGTCAGATTTCTCAATAGTTATAGCTGTTAGGAATGAGTAATGGATCTACAAGCAAATAATTACCCAACTAACTTATAAAGCGCTGTATAAACCGGGCATCTAACACTTATTAAAACACAGATTGGTATATGTTAAATAAATCGTATCGATGAAATACTCAAGAGATATCTTACACGTTAGACCTTCTGCATTTCTAAAGTGTTTGAGAAAACTTGTGGAACCATGGATTACCCGTGCGAACGTGATCGTATTCTCAACAAGTTTTCGCGTCAAACTTGAACCCTGAGCGCATAATTTGAATATACGAATTTTCAACGTTGTAATATTCACAGAGTAACTTATTCGTTCGTATTTCTTGCACGAAACCAAAGTCTCGATGGGTCGTCATGAGCGGGCGGGAAGGGGGGAAGGGGGGAAGGGGGGGTTCCGAAGTCACGTCATGTCCGGAGACGCAATCTCACCTCGAGCGACCTCTTATTATTAATTACCTCGCTTTGACTGCTACGGTCAATGAGAATCATTAATTTCTTTTTAGATTTTAGCGCTTGTAGCATGCCGTAATGGTTTACCGTATAGTACCACCTATGCTAGGCTATGTCGGTCCCAGCACGGGATTCCACGGTGGATATTAGGTTCAGGTAATTACAACCATTAGTTCGCGCATACATCAATTATCGATGACATGATGACGCGGGCACGATGGCGCCCGGGGCACTTGGACGCCAGGGAATCCTCTGCTATCGAAGGTAGGTATATATCCATATCGCCTCTAGTAACCTCTCTCTCATCCTGGTCGTACCGTAATCTTGCATAATCGCATCAACACTGACTGTCTGTTTCAAAACGATGGACCAAACTTACCTGGACTTGAAGGACGAAAATCTTAACCACGTCTCACGCCCTCATCTAAAAGCCACTAATTAGCCGATGTCCCATGTTATGGTCTTGCGGGCTCCAACCCTCAGGATATTCTTCCATGTATAATACCATAGTCTGAACCTTTCCTTACTCTAAGAGCCCTAGATAGTCAAGGCAGGAATGACCACGATGAATATAACAGACCTAAGGGTCTAGCTAATTGAGAAACGAAGAAGGTTCATACCGCGGCGACGAATCCTGGCTGTAGAAATATATTGAGCAGGCCCGTTTTTATTTACGAATATTTCGGACCAAGGTTCCCTACTGAAAATTTTCAGATGGATTCATCTGGTCGTTCGAAATTCCTATGAATTCCATATAAAATCTAGTGGATTCCTAGCAGAATCCAATGAATTCCATCTGAAACTTGCTGGATTTCCAGCAAATTCCATAGGAATTTCGAACGACCAGATGAATCCATCTGGAAATTTTCAGTAGGGAATTGATTCCGTGTTCTGGTTACATCAGTATAGGTGCATAGAAATCCATGTAAATAATTGATATTATTGAAATTGATTGATTGGGCAATGTATACTACTATGAGTATTTTGATTTCCTGGAGAGAATACGAAGCGAGCAAAAGGTATATAGGTCTGGGCTTAGTAATCTGTCATTATGTTATGAAGATTCTGCATGAAACGATCTTCGCTCGTTAGTATAAGCGTGGGCAGAGAAGAAAACTCGCAATCAGTTGCTCTATACCAGAATATGAATATATTGGTGTAAAATTCCTCGTTATTCTTGATCTGGATAAAAATAAAATAAAAAAAAGCACAGGTGGATCGGGGAGTCTGTAACGTTGAAATGTTTACATCCATTATTAACGAAGGACACGACCCACGTCTGGCAATATTGACAAAGGAAAGAAAGCGTAGGATTTTGCCCAACGTAATGGATTCAATGGAACAGGGCTTTGAAATTACTTACTTAGATGAATTTTATGTGGATTTTATAGAGTATCTAGTTCCGACAATGTGGAAATCTATATTCCTCATAAAAAAAACCGAAATCAATATTCATTACTTACAGAACAAAAAAAAAAAAAGAGTATAGTACTTTTCACAAATGTATAACTTAAGGCTGAACACACACTAGTGCACAGCACCGCACGGCACCGCACCGAAAACAGTGGTGCATGGTATTTTATAATGAAAATCATGCACACTTTTATAAGAAATTACAGAAAAAAGACGATGCACCACTGTTTTCGGTGCGGCGCCGTGCGGTGCTGTGCACTAGTGTGTTTCAGCCTTTACTCTACCTAATATACCTAAACCAATAAATTAGCAAAATATGATCTACATAATTCAACACCATGAAAGTTTCCTCGATGAGATTGTCCAGAATACAAGTAAAGTCATCCTGGCGTATCCGGTCAAGTATTCAATACGTTGCTTGGGGATCAATATACAGTCGTCTATACCATACGGTTTGTGATAACGTTTGAGAGCTCGTCGCGGTCCACCGAGGGTTTTCAAGTGTCCAGACGTCTATCCAAAGCCACGAGTCGCCTAGTAATGGCAGGCATGCACAACCCCATGCAGATGCAGTTATTCCAAGATTAGGTAATAAGGATTCTCGTTCCTTTTTTTTAGTCAGCATAATATACCGGGTGTTCGTGTAGGTAGGTAGGTATATATATATGGTTGACTGGTGACTGCACTGGCCCTCCTCAGCGGCACTTTCGATAAGATATATAACTCTACGAAAAGAAGCACTTGGTGCGAGGCCAGTTGAGATCTTAATTACTGGTTTTATGGTCGACGTCGCGTTATCTCTTGGCTACTCTTCGCGCCACTCACAGCTGAACGAGTGACTCGAGTGGCTTGTCCACGTATTGGATTACATTCCTGGCCTCGCCTCACCTGCGAAGAGTAAGATTCGGCCATTACCTGGGGGCGCCTGACAGCTGCACCAGTTGTTGGTAGAAAATCTTTCTCACCTCGTTTCTCTGACTCAATCTTCACGCCACAGTGAAAAACGTATAAACGCAACTTTTTACTTAACATTTATACATATAATACTAGATCGGGTCAAGATTACCATATGTACATGTATACGTACCAATTATTATCTACACCGTCATATATATGTATAAGCCATTCGTTGTTTCTTTTTATACGGAAATTCAGGTATAATGAGAAATTTATACTTCTAACTGTACGTATGCATGTTTGTTCAGCTCTTTGCAGCCCTAGGTGGTATAAAATTATATGTCTGCTGGTCGAATTGTACGCTCTAGCACCGAACACCGAAATGGAACTAGATACGGTTGTGGTTTATCCGAGGAATACCTCAAACGCGAGCTGTAGGGACCATTTCTCGAATGCTACATGTATACTTATATGCATATAACATGTCTTTAATCAGAGGCTCTTCTGGATGGTTTAACGTCCGTTAAAATTGATCCTCTTCTTTCGTTCGTTCATTTTTTTTTTTTTTTTTTATTATTATTATTATTCATAGGGTTCATTCCTCGAAGATGTTCGCTTGGCTAGGACCGGTATTTCGAACGTTTATCGTGTAGAAAAAAATGGAAAATTATACTTTTATAATCATTCATTATACCGAAGACCTTATGAGCAGGAAATGTCGCGGCCAACTAGATATCTGTAATGGATAGACGGAAACCTATATATTTTATCCGATCGTAAGGACGTCAAGTTAGCCATAGCTCAGGAACCATAAAACTAATAAATATTAAATACGTAATGACCGCAATAAATACAACCAGTCGTAAACCGCACAATAAACATTTTACACCCGAGCTGCAGTTGGCAGTGCAGTGGGATACCAAATATGTATATACGTAGGTATACACCACTTACGGCTAGTTTGAGGCTTTCTTAATACCCACAATACCATATCACCCGCCTAACATCCTTTAACTCACAATCAGTTTCAACACATTCCTTTCGGTTCCATTCGAAATAGACATTAGATTAGATAAGGAAATTTCGTTTGAAATTTCCAAATCCAATTATTTCCGTATGAAAGAAAAAGAGGAATAGAATCAGAAGCACGAAATGTTTATGGTATAGCTCGGGTATACATGACACCTGAGACTAACTACATCAGAGTTGATATCTTAATCCACTCGACCCTAGGACAAAATTATACAGTTTTTCTGATCGTTTTTGTGTTTTCGTTTTTTTGGGGCACATAGATAGGGAAGTTGATGCTCGCGTGTGCCCGCGACATTTACGGCAATTTAGGAGCTACGTCCGCACGCGGCGGTTGGTTCCAATGGTTATGGTGGTTCCGGTGGTTTTGCTGAGTGCCGCCCCTAACGTGTTCCATATTATATCAAATGGCTCCCACCGGCATTCCGTCCATTCACACGCCGTCTATCCTATTATTCCTATATTCATAGTCCACTCTGTAATACGATGTGCAATGCCGAACGGTGCTAGAACAGCTGGACTGCATAGGAATAATTTATATTTGCTGTCCGCTCCGTGGATCCGCTTTCCGAATGTCATACATATGCACAGGCACATCAAAACTTTCACTGTTCAACCAATGACTAAATTAATAGCCATTAATTAAGTACAGGCGTATTCATTTCTGACCCGATCTTTATTGAGAATAATTATTACCAAAATATGGCGATTCATTCATTGTGGCATGCATGAGTTCTCAAATAAGAGACAACAGTCACCAAGTAATCTTCTATCAAATCTGACCAACCACTCTTCCTTCGAATTAAGCTGGGAGTAAATTTGAATATTTCACGTGATTCGATAAGATTTAATGGTCAGCTTATCTCGGGTCCTTAATAGTAGGTATGTATCAGCTACTATTTCGTTATATCTACCTGGATCACTGTCGCTATCAGAAACGAAGAGCTCGTAATGTTGCCTCGCAAGGACCAATTATCAACATTCAACGTCATCGTTGGTACTGAGTTGACGATTATATACACAACATAGCGACTGCGGTAAGAGGATCCAGTCTTACCAGACTTATGCACGCTGTTACGTGTGTATATTTGTATGTATAGATATGTACCTACCTCATTACCTGCTGTATAGGAAGGCGGATGACTTGATTAATTATGTATAACGGGTTGCCACGTCGTTAATATCGAATTAAATTCTGACTCAGTGCGTCAAGCCGCCGAGACGTCTCGGCGTTTATAACTAACAAGTCGAATTCCAAGGAACACATTAGCGACTGACTAAACTGCGATCACTTCGATGTATACAATAGCTGTTTTCATATAGTACGAAGTTGACGAGCCTGTCCTCTGTATGGAATAAACTGATCAAGAAGTAACACGAGTATACATATCATATTACATATCACAACATGATCATCAAATGCTACTATCGCATCCGAATATGTTTACACTTCAGAGATATGCGGCAAACGTTTAGCTACGACCTATACGACTAACACATGAATGTACTTGTAATTACTTTAATGATCATTAGCGTAAAAGCATGAAGAGAATGTCACGTCAGCTTCTGTGTTACATATGAAATTCAAAACGTGAAATATTAGTGTAAAAAAAAAGGATACGCGTTGTGCACGCAACGTCAACAGTTATTCACGCAATGTAAACCGCATCAAAAGACCTTTTTTTCTCATAATCATCGTTATTTTATGTTAACTTGAAAATTTTCTAACGGCCTATACAGGTAGCTGGACGTATGAATGTACGTGGGAAGCTGACCGAAGGATATCGCTTTAAACAACCCACTAATCGAGAAAGCAGCAGGTAACTTGCAGACATGTACGTAACGAGGGCATCTGTTACGTTGAGTCGAGTGGTCAAATGGTCAAGTAGAGTGCAGGTTCTACTCTACTCTGATTGCCAGAGCAGTGTCTCCTGATTGACAACATTACCAGTCCAACGGATTTCACTTTGATCATTGATCGCTGGTATCTCATTCGAGTAGGTACACGAGAAATCAATCCGCCGTTTCATCGAGGACTCAGAAATATTCGTATCGTGCAATTACCGACCATTAAGCTCGCGATGTTACGAAAAGAAACGAAATAATGATAGGAAGATGAAATTTGATAAAAATATAAATCCATACGCTGTGAGAGAGATTGAACGACCCCACGTATTGCATTATACAAAATATGATATTATATACATGATATAGGTACCCATCTCTCCCAGTCCACTCAAACTCGTCGTTTAAATTTTTTAACTGGTTTTGATCCCTCTGCGGCAGTATAGAGGCTTTTTTTTCTAAAAATACGCTAGCCAACACTGAATCAGAGCCAGGAGTAAAAGGGGGCTGCAGAGTGGTAAGGGAGAGTTTGTTGAATAGATGAGGCAGCAGACACCGAGCAGATGCTGGGGGATCGTTCGTTCGGCTTTCAGGTGAGCACTTCATCCAGTTCGAGCTCTGAGTGAAACTCAGTCCTCGGATTCAGGTGCAACGGGCCGCGATTAACGCACTCTGGGAGAAGATGAGATGGGTTCGTTATTTTGATAGCCTTCCGAGATGCCGCCAACCGTGTCGGTGATGGTCGTGTGGCAGTCGGGGATCCCATAGAACTAGACATACACCAAGGTATACCTGAGGATATGACCACCGTTTCTACCATCACCGTCGCCTTCACCATACCCGGTGCATCAACAACTAAAAACAGCCACACGTAGCTACATTCGAGGCGGTGTAGTGTGGTTAGCAAAGGCAAAGCGGCCTCTTAGGCGCCACTTCAACCATGTAATGCAGCTAACCATCCCCTGATGCTGGCCCGAAGCCCTATCTGTCCGTCCAACCGGGAATAGAATATCTTCATCTTCCGTGTTCGTCGGCGCCTGGCAAACTGGAAACCCTTACACGCTTCATCTAAGTCCAATGCATACGGTCAAGCAAAATATTATCCCAGTTTGAACCCTCGAATATTCACTAAAATCTTACCAAAGTTCCTCAATATCTTCGTCGTCGTCAGTACAATAGGGTAGCTGCATCAATATTTGATCGTAATATATGTATCTGTGTGTTTTGTTACTTTTTTTTTTATCATGGTCGTAAACTACTGGTGCAATTATCCTATTGATGGTTATAATTGAGACAAAATGCGTGGTACCTACATGTATCGAGGCTACAGATCTGAATTTGAAATTTAACGTGGGCGGGTGATAGATAGGGTCGTTTCGAATAACACGGTTTTGAGATATCTAGCTGCTCATCCATACACGGAGAGAAAAAAATAGGTATTTTTCCTATTTTCACACAGGTATATTTTCAATGTTAGCCTAGGAAAATTTACTAAGCCGACATAGGAATAATTCATATAAGACATATTATTTATTCCCATGTAACATAGTCAAAATTGCTATGCAACACGGTAATTATTTCAATGTTAACATAGCGATTTTTCCTTTGCAATTTAGTGAAAATACCAATGTAACATAGGAAAAATAGCTATGTTTTTATTGGAACTATTCCCACATCAACATAGTGATTGTACCTAAGTTCAACATAGGTATAATTCCAATGTTAAAATAGTATTAATCACTATAATACGTAGGACTGATCCCTATGTAAAACATAGGTACAATCGCTATGTTATTATAGGAATAATCACTATTATGACATAGAATTAGAAACTATGTTCTCGAAAATCTGTCAACGCTAGTTTTGTAATTATAAAATGATCACATAGATTTTTAAATCTAGTTTTTATTTATCAGACAAATTTAATGAGTAATAATTTGTTTCTGTACTTATAAGGTAATGAAATAGAATACGTACAATCGAGGCGGGTTTAAATTAATAAAAAAAAAAAATTTCTTCATTGACATGATTTACTACTTGTCGAAGTCATATTTTATAGGTTAAGATAAATCATGAGAATTAAGGAAAATGATTAAAATTTAATGAAAATGGAAATTTAATATTAAAAAAAAAAAAAAAAAATTTCATGTAAATAATTCCTATTTATTATAGGAATTATTATTATGCCAACATAGATATTATACCTATGTTACACATACGTATTGTTCCAATGTTTTTATAGAAATTATTCATATGTTAACATAAGAATTATACCTATGTCAAACATAGGTATAATAGCTATGTTATTATAGGAATAATTTCTTTGATACATAGTAATTTTTGCTATGTTTAACATAGGTATAATTCCTATGTTTTTTATGGAAGTTCCACTATGCTAACATTGGAATCACTGCCATGGTATTATAGGAAATATTCCAATGTCAACATAGAAGGAATTCCTATTTTTTATAGGAAATAATCCTACAAAAAATAGGTATTTTTCCTTTTTTTACATAGTTATAATTGCTATATTGACATATTAAATATCTCTTTGGTAACATAGAAATAATTCCTGTGTGAAAATAGGAAAAATGCCTATTTTTTTCTCTCCGTGTAGCGTTATTCTTTTTCACAAAAAAATTATTTTCGCAAAGGCTGTAGCCTATGCGATAAGTTTTAGTACTGCCTCATCGATGATGAAATTGGCGCTGAACGGCTACTTTCGGCTATTTTTATGTCCAAGGATTCGGCTGTTCACCGAGATACTTGCTCCTTTCCCCGGGAGGATGGGTTCCGCAGAAGCCGGGATCAGTGGTATAGAATTTAGCACTGCCTCATCGATGTGGAAATTTTTTTTAAAGCGCGAAAATCGTATTCTAAAAAATTCAGATATACCGCTGCCCATCAAGAACTCACTGTCCTTTCACGCAAAAATACTTCTTGCGAAATCCGACCTCTGTGACATAATTTTTAATAGCTATATCAATTCTAACTTTTTAATGATTTTTCAAGTACATGCGACATTCACACTTTCGAAAATTTCGACATTGATGAAACAGTATCAAACATTTACTCACTGGTCTCCGCTTTCGCCAAACCTATCTGCCTGGTGACAGGAGCACAAGTCAAATTTCTAGTTATGAATGACGAGACAGAAATCTAATTGCACACAATTGGTGTACGTCAATCATTCAATAGCTAACCGCTAACGCAAATAAAGAGAAAACTCGTCGAAGCTATAGACTGACCTTATCATAAATGATGAACTTATATTGTTGAATGATGTTTAATTACTTTAATAGGATTTAGACTGAGACTTATCTTGTGTACCTCAAGCTATTATGCCACCGAATAAAAAAGTGGAGCAGAACATCGAAGAATTTCGTGAAGGAATAAATTTCACGTTTTTGAAATTCCCGTTTGGGATCTGCAAAAGATCGGGAATTTTATGACGAAGAAAATGCTTAAGACCGAGTTTATCTTCACACCCCGTTTCTGCTAACATGGATCACTTTTTTTCTTTTACATGATGATCTATATACGGGAGTATTCGTGGAGACGCTTCACAGGGAAGTGAAAATGCCTGCACACAGGCAACTCAGAAGTCAAGCGATTGGTTTTCATTTCGCATATTGCGTGCCCATTGGCTATGTGGGAACAAGACCTAATCGCTTGATGTTTGAGTTGTCTGTGTGCAGGCGTCCTATGAAGCGTTTCCATGAAAACTCCCGATATGTCATCATAAATATTAATTTATGAATTTGAAAAAAATTCAACAATGAGTTGATAAATCTCCTGTAAATGTAATAAAACGAATGTGACCTTCTTCGGCTACAAAAATTATACAACTTTATAAAATTATTTTAAATAATTGGTGCGATATTGATTGATAATTTTATTCTGTGAATAATTTGCATATACGTAAAACAATAAATTAGTTATAATTTCGACGTACTGCTCTACAGGGAATACGATCATTCGTGCGGATGTCATCGTACCACTGAAGTAGTATTCAAATTTTAATTAACTTGTCCATATTTGAATTTTTAGTGTTATAACTATCGTTTTGTAGTTCGTTTTTTTTTTTTTTTTTTTTTTTGTTCTCTCTTCTTCTTTCCTTTACACTTGTACCTCGGTTTGAACCTCTGAATTTTTTTTCGAACTAATCGAAGCACACCTGCCCTTCGGGCGCCGGTAACGAGGATATCTAACTATGAAGAAAGTGAAATTAACGCAGCAGTTATAAAGCAGTATACGTATACCTATAATATCTAGACAGTAGAACTCGAGCCTCCATACTCTGTATAGTGTCTTGGCTAGTTCGAATGGCTCGTAAAGAACGTTAAGCCGAGCTAATTAAAATTTTCCCTCGATATGCCAGCAATTAATAGAACAAATTTTAATGATCCGTTTACGACTGCTGTAAATAAATAAAATTCCCCCGCAGTGCCCGAGCTTTATAGTTTATTATGGTTTATTGCGTCTGATAGTCTATGGTGAATGAATGCGCGTGGCGAACGTTCCAATTAACGTTTAACGGAATCTAAAGCCCGAGAATAATGGTGCTGCGATCGTTAATTTACCATCAACAAGCAAAGAATAAATTCTTAAATGCCTTATTGCCTAAATACCCCAGCTATAACTAGAATTGTTATAGTACCAAACCTACGGCTAGAACTCTTTTCTGCTCAAGAAAATTAACTGCATCCTAACATGCGCGGCTATCCTTAACGACTGCAGTTTATCGGCTAGAAAGCCACGTGGTATTCCCCTTCCCTGAACTAATGGAAAATCTAACTGCCCTCGTTTTTATTGATTCACTCGGTACCCTCTTGCAATTCGTATCGTTGATCAGACCAATATTTCTGATTATAACAACTCAACTTAACTCGAACCATCGGCACTTGTCCCCTTTCTTACGCAGCTCCTATATATCTATATATTACTATACCCGCCGTTTTATATATTAGACGAGGTTCAATCTTCTGATTAATTTTACTGAAGCTATATACGACTTGTATCGATAGGTTTGTACGTGTCGCTGTAATTTATAATGTACATAGCTACGTGTGAGAGGAATGGTTTTTTTTTTTTTTTTTTTGTGTTTTTTTTTCTAAACATTCATGAATTATCCGAAAAACTAGGAAACAAAGAGGTATATCCGTGAAACGTGAAACCCGTTGAAGTCGGTGCTGTGAAAAAGTACAAAAGTGTTAACCAACCGTGAAATAGACGTCGCTCTATACCCGTAAACGCAATTAGTATTTTTAATTAAAAGAATTACTCGTGTAGAACTAAGCAGGTAGATGCCACCGTCCGCGTTAATTACAAACAAATTATTGCTTGAATAGATTTTATATTCTCGCTTATAAGCATCGAGGTAGGCGTATATATGCATACATATATGTGTATTTCGTATAAAGATCTCCTCGCGTTATAGAAAGTCCTGCAGGTAGCCTCAAAGCTCGCGCCTCAAACAACCCCCTGCGGTCTAACTGCAACGCTCCAAATTTAATATTATTTTTTCCTCTCTTTTTCCTATTCCATTTCTTCAGCTAACTCGTTCTTGGGTTCACACGTGTCCCAAGTGACCCCGAAATCGTCTAGAGTTTCCAATTTATAGCGAGAACGCGAACCATTAATAATAAATAAGTTCAATAAACGCTCTAAGCGAATGGGATTCGGTGCCTCTTCTATCTTCACTCAAAGACCCTCGTATTTCGGGTTAATAATATGTCTGCTTCAGCGGATATGTATATATATATATATATATATATATATGTGTATATATATATAACAGCGTGTATGTATAAGGATTACACACGTCAGATAGTACGGCTATATACGGTATAGGTATAAGTTTGGTTTATGTTTGTTTGCGCGGCGATCATTAGGCTGAATAATCAAGAACGAAGGGATACGCCGAGGCTCGTTTGTATATGCAGCAAAAGTAGTGGTACAGGATCGGGGAATACCGTGGAGCAGACCCTGCAGAATTGGGTTTGGGATTTTGGGATAGAGAAATGAATCTAAGCAAAGAGAGAAACGCCAATAATGTCGGCACAGAACGTATACCTATCCGTGTACGTTTCGGAGCTAGTTATATATTACATAAACGTATATAACGTATATTATATACATTAGGTATATATATTCACATTTAGACCGATATCGATCAGTGCTGCAGTATAAGTACAAAGTTGGCGAGAATTCTAACAGCAAATTCTATCCTAGACGCGGAAGAGACAATTGTTTATTGAATTCTTGATGCTATTATGTACTACGCGATTGAGACGCACATATATATAGAAAATTGAATTATTCTATTGCTGTGCAACGCGTATTACACACGATGCGACGTATACCTATAATACGCTGCGGGATATTCGATAAAGAAAAATGTCCTAATTCGATTAACCGAAAAATTGAGTGCACCCACGACGATACAGACGTCGATCAGAAGCTCCCTCAACCCCGAATGAATGTCGCGACGCATCACGCAACGATAACCGCTGTGCAATAGCTGCGATGGTTCTGGTGGATCATTTTTTATTTTTCTAAATTGAGCCTGACGCAAACGAATACATAACATCCCTCGGGGGTCGCTTATTCCTGTGGTGAACCCGCACGCTTGATGCTTTTTCCGGTTTGCCCTTTTCAATGCCTGCATCCAACCAACCCTTTGCACTGTCATCTCGCTTACATCCCTAATAAAGAACATGGGGTTAACTATAACGATCACGAAGATTCAGGTATATATACGCGTTAACAGGATGACCCGAGTTTGTATATAGAAAAAATTGATACGAGCGATACATTTATTTAAAGGGATGGTTTTAGCAACTTTCAGATTTTCAAAGCCGCGTTCAGAAAACTTTTTTAATACAAATATAATAAAAACCCATGAAAACATCCAACTCCCATATCATATACTTTTACCTCAAATATTCCAGCCGTACCTATATATATAAGAACGAACTTATTCGTCAAGTTTTTTTTTCTTTTTATCTCATTCTTTCGTATAACTCGCAGTTTAGTACCAATGTATAAAAACTTTACTCTACATTCCTGACTTATTTTTCCCTAAGATAATCACCTTTTTTTTTTTCTTTTTCTTCTTTTTTTGGCTACTATACGCGATAAACCGGGCAACCTGTGTTCAGCCCATGGTATTATATCGGAGCTATATATACGACTCTTTTTATATACAAGAATTCCGACGACGTTATCAGGTTTATATATCTCAGCGTAAAAAAATATTATAATCATAACAATAATAATAATAATAATGATAATGATAATCATGAGAGAAAAGGAAAACTAGGAATTCTGAATTTCTAGATGCTCCGCTGACTCTAGACTTGGAATACACAAATGATTACAGTCGCCACGCTTGACGTTTCATAAGGTATAGTTAATTTGTCGGGTGACACCTTACCAGGGATAAGGTAACGGTATGGTATACATAGATCTACAACACGGAGCGTCAGGACGACTGCATCAAACCAACCCAAATAGGACGCGACGTCTGACATCCGATTCGTTTATATACCGCACAGCTTATGTACGATAACGTCTTACCGAAACTCGGTTCTGACACGGGTATTAAATTCTGAAATTCTCACGTCACAGTGAGCACTGCATGTATAACGTACCGGGGATACTTAAACGTATACATGATGATATATAGGTCTGTATAGCATTATAATATAACAATTCAACTCTGATAATACAATTTCGCAATTTACGTAGGTAATATTTCTCTAAAATCCAAATATCCTTTGAAGAGTAACTTTTCGCATGTCTATAGCGAACTAGTTGGAATTTTTGTATCGTCTTACTTTAGCCGAAATGAAAGAATTATGCGGCAATTATTATACCAATTGTTTTTGCACATCTCGCTTTGTAGTAAACTGCGTAGTTTTTAGACGATAAAAAAAAAGGTTTTTAATGAAATTTTTGGGCAATTTTTGAATCACTAATATTTATATTAGTATGCTCCTTATTTTGGTCATTTTGGAATTTCAATAGACCCACCCCCTACCTGCCCGCGGGTTTATTAAAATTCCAAAATGACCAAAATAAGGACAACCCTAATGTATAATGTTACGATAGGGTGCTTCGTTTTGGACGAACATTTTTTTTTTTTTGTTTCACTCCATTGACGAAATATTGTTGTATGTACTTAAAAATAAATTCACTCAAAGTTTGAGCCCTCGATTCCAATTCTGACCCCAATCTAAACAGTTTTTAAATTTTTCCACTCAAAATGCATGTAAATCTAACGATTTTTGTTTCAATTTTATCTAATGCTCAGCCAGGCGCGGATCTAGACTTTCGATTGGGGGGGGGGGGGGGGGGGGGGGGGGTCACGGTTCCGTCTGGAGTTCAGGCACAAAAACAATGTCAAAACACACCGAAAATTACAAATCGAAATTGGAAATTTTAGTTTTTTTTCGTTCACTTAGGACGCAGGGGGGGGTCATGACCCCCGTGACCCCCCCCCCCCCCCCCCCCCCCCCCCCCCCTAAATCCGCGCCTGTGCTCAGCTGCATTTTATGATAGTGTCTTATAATGAAAATTGGCATGTAGGAAATTGATTATTCTTCAAAAGTGCTCATTGTAATCTCAGTGTAACTTGAGTTGTTTCACCTGATAATTGACAAAAAAAATCGTCAAATTGACGCATGCATTTTGAATCGGAACATTTAAAAACTGTTTAGATTGGTGTTAGAATTGTAATTAAGGGCTGAAACTTTGAGGGAATTTATTTTTAAGTACATACAACAATATTTCGTCAATGGAGCGAAAACAAAAAATGTTCGTCCAAAACGAAGCACCCTAATGTACTTCATACATTTTCAAGGAAGTGAAAGAAATAGGTTTTTTAGTTCGCTCGTGAACTTCTACTTCGCATGAGATGCTAGAGAGACTGACTGCACAAGATAACAAATAGAGGGCCGAAATGAGACCCAGATTGAGAATCGAGAGTAAAGATACGACGGATTTAAAGAACTCTCGACCAGCTTGCGGCACTGCAAACAAAATAAAGAAAATCTTAATAAAAACAGTCAAGTTAGCTACGCTTGACGTCAAACGCAAACGATATCCCCGCTTATATTGCAAGCCGCGCATCAGAGCACCGTATAAATTGAACGGCAAACTTCTTCTTTGAGATGTCCGATGAATCTTTTCAGCGCAATAGCTCATAGCTACGCGTCCATATATTATCCGTTGTATGGACATATGCGCATGTATATATAGATAGTAAATATTACGCATACATTTTCTAGATGTATGATAAGTTTTTGTTGAATAAAAAAATATTTGACAGAGGACACAAAGGCCCGCTGCTCTTTGTATCTGCAGGAGGGTATAGAATTTACATTTTATTCCTCGTCAAAATGGATAGAACTTTGAGAAAAGTCTCGTTAGTAATTCTGGTGGTTCAATTTAAAATAAATACCAGCTTCGATGTAAATTTCACCAAAGAAGAAGCTGGTCATGTTTTAATCGCGTTTATTCTCGCTTATAATTTTTACAGAATTATTCGTGGGACGTTAAGCTGCTTCCGGATTAAAGGGTATGAAATAAACATACAGTGGTTAAAAAAAAACTGTTATTTTATTAACAATGGAATACTTATACAACGATTTCATTCATTTGACAAAAAAATTCTTATAAAAACCTGGTTCTCTATTAGAATTAAGCACAATTTACAGCCAGCTGATAATAGGAATTATACAGGGTGAATATTCTCCGGGGTCTGATCTGGGAGGAGCTTCGACGTGCCGAAGCTCCGCCTTCTTCTATTCATATTCGTTCGCTTCAGAATAATAGTATAGTGTGATTATCGAACAGATAAACTTATCTGCGATACGAGTGTGAATAGAAGAAGGCGGAGCTTTGGCACTTCGAAGCTCCTCCCAGATCAGAACCTGGAGAATATTCACCCTGTATAGTAATAATAAACAACCAGGTAATGCACGTGTGTGACTCTTATCAAGTTATATCATATTATGTTCAATGAATATTAAGTAGAGATGCTGTTTGTTCATATTATATGCAATACACATACGTATTCCATCCGATTCCATCAATTATTAACAAGACAGGGAAGCTTCAAAGGAAAACTGTATGCAATTTACTTCATAAATCGCGAATATAGCAGAGTATGACTGAGTGATAGATTATTTGAAGAGGATCTAGTTATTACATTTCTGTCATTTTTATTCTCATGCATACAGAGAGTATTCGAAATTTCGGTTGTAAAGCAAAAATTTGAAATAAAATTGAAATAAAAGTATCTTTGGTCGAAAAAGAAGTTTGAAATTCGATAGTATATTTATCAAACAATTTGAATACTGTAAACTACCGGGATTTGGCTTAATTAAGCATATGGGATTGTGCATTCCAGTTGTAATATAGTTCAGTAGAGCTAGTGTATCCCACGTCGCGAGTTGATTAACTAGCTTCTCATTCCATGTAACTATGCAACTCCATACACATACACACATGATCCATGTTATGCATCTACTGCTTGCTGCACATCGAACGAATGAGAAAAGTTTTCAACACTCATATCGATGTAACTTTCCATCAATGGAAAAATTATTTCAATGTCTGATCTACTACAGAATATCATTGAGACTATAGTTAAAAATTATGTTTACAATGTTTTATGCAAAAACTGTACATATAATCCAATACTAAAAGTACAAGAACAAAAAGAATAAACTCATTGAGCTTGAAAAGAAACAATCATGACACAACAGTTAACATAAACCGTTGAGACAATGATAAGGCCATTATACTCAAGACACTGGGTCAGTTTAGATTTGTCAAGATTATGCACAAATCACATAAATTTATACAATACATTAATTAATCATCAGCTTTACTAGAACAGGTGGTTGAGAAAGAAGTTAGATATAATTATTCACAGACAGATCACAGAAGAACATAAACGAAAGAGAAATACTATACTATATGGTACGTTGTAAGTTTCGTACCACTTTCTTCCCTCAATTATCACAAAAATGCAAAAACAGTATCAAAATTGTTATTGAACTCTAATGATCTCACATATACTTGATCGGGTGTGTATGTAAAGACAGCGTAAAAAATAATGTTAATAAACATATGTATGAAAAGCTAAAGGGTAATTGAAAATTGTTACTTATAAACTCAATAGTGATCACAATAGAAAGTTTACTAATTTTTTCTACACTTCTGTGTTATTCAGGAAAGTAAGTAGGTATTATTTTCTATGCAATGTTAATACCACACGGTTCTTAAATAATGTACATTAGTATATTCTTACTTAATCATAATTTTACAAGGTGATTTAACTTAGAACGAGATAAATTTGTACTACTGTAAATAAAACTCGAATTAGATTTGAGATAGTAGGGAAAATCGCGTTAAATTAATTCCTTACACTAGGAAATCTGGAGTTGCTCTGCAGTTTACAACTTAAGATAGCTGATAAATATTCAAATAGAAAACGTGAACAAACAAGAAGAGAAATGTAACAAAATCAACATTCTTACAATCAACAAATCAATGGATTTGAGTAGCAAGTTTCATGATAAGGTATTCAAACAAAAGTTTCTATATAAATATTAATTTCTTATGTATTTCGAAAATCTTGTATGAGTATTCGAGATTAAATATTCCTCAAACTCTATCAAAGAGAAATCATTATGCATTTGACGAAAAGCAAAATGCACAAAACAGCAGGCACGAAATCTGTCATACCTCCAATATGATCATAAGTGGCCAAAAAACTAATTTGAACAGAAATATCCCTCATACTTCAACATTACGATACACATTGTCATTGAAAAATGTATATTTTCAAAATAGAAACTGAAGTATGCGGAATTCGCAATCGATCTACTTGTATAAAACTTAAATCTAATTATTTTCAAGTGTGTACAATAGGGTGTGCAAAAAAGAAAAAAAATTTCTAACGCGCATCAAAATTCCGGTAGAGTATCTCAAATAGAATATCTCAGCCAAATATGAGCTCTTAATACATATATTGATATTTAGAACTGCCTATTTTAGTTCTTCCATTTTCCATTTAAATAACACGTAAAAAAAAAAAAAAAATCGGAAAATTTATGAATTCTTTTTTCTCTTAAGCGGCTTCATTTAGAAACTATCTGAATACAGATTCTTATAGAAAATTTCACGCTCTATAAAAAAGTACTAAGATAGAATTTTCCTAACTCTCACCGATTAAGAGATATTCGCCTATAAACATTGAGTCATAGCGTCATGGAGTCATATCTAAATATCAATATTAAGAGCTCATATCTGGCTGGGATATTCTATTTGAGATGCTCTACCAGAATGTTCAAGCGCATTTGAATTTTTTTTAATTGACAAGATACCAAGAAAAGTTGGAGACACTTATATGTACATGTGTTTTTAGGCAGCAATAATAAACTAGGTATATCGTCTTTAGAAAATTCGATCTAACTATTATTAATGTTATTAGTGCGTATAAGATACCCTAAAAAAATGATAAATTTTATTCAGGAATCACCGCCCCCCTTCTCTATTGTCTCTTTTTTACTATCGGTCGGTTCAGTCACTAGATTGTCATCCTTTTCTATATCTGCCCTAGAATCTTCTAGCTTAGGCTTTTCTGTCTGAGTTTCGGAATGGCAATCTCCTGTTGCCAGCTTATTCTCATCTATAGCAGGAGCAGCTGTATTTTTGACTTGCTGTCGATATCCACCATCAGCAGTGCGCTAACAGAAAAGCATAATCAGATTATCAATTCCAGGATCATAATAGTCAAATAAATGAAGCAATACCTCTAACTCTTCTATTCTTCTGAGTAATCTATGATTTCGGTTTGATTCTCCTCCCCCTATAGAGAGTCCAAAGAAACCTGCCCAAAGACGAATGCGGCCACCACACATCAAATAAAGCATGAATGGAACTGATATGTACAGCAGAATAGTCATAATCCAACTTATAGGGAACGGGAGGTTTGCTATAATAAAATAAGTAGATTATAGATTTTTGCTGAATTTTACATGGTAGAAAAAAAATTCCCATATTATCTTTGAATTTTTTTTAATCCTCACCAGTAGCACGGTCTATAAAGAGGCTGTAAGATGTTCCCATTTGTGATACTATTGATAAAACGATTCCGCTTAAGACCTCACTGGTTACATGGTTCAAAGTTACTTCATGGAATGCATTAAAGTTCATCGACTTATAATATTCGAAACAATGATCGTGCTCTGAAAATAATATGCATTTAATGAATTGACGAACTATGGGAAATGGTACAAGATGAGTAAAATATTTTTCACCATTAAAAGACGTTGCTATTCGCTGCCAAAACCACATTTTTTCGGGATAACATTGGATGGGTGGTTCCTTATACTTCATCGCATGTACCATTTGCTTCAGATCAGCTTCCTGTAATAAAGCAAAACGTGAAAGAAGTTATCTATTTCACATTTAGAGGATTTCCAGACCAGTGAAATGAAAATTTATTCAATTCCATTGCTTAACTTTCTTTCTATCTTTCTCTCCTTCAAACTATTATCTGCATCTGTGCGATACCATATGTTGAACTTACTTTGATAAGCCGTGACCAAGTCATAAAGAAAGTCATGAACATCGTAAATCCCAGAAAGACAATGACGACTTTACCAGTACTCCAATTCGTAAATTTGATGTATAGAAGTACGACTACAGTCACAAGAGCAGCTAAGCTGAATTCCATCTTTAACATGATGATCATTGATTATATGAAAAAATATGTGTATCAATCTGAATTCAAGCTATTTATACTCAAGCTATTGTTCTGTGTTAAAGTATAAAAAATCTCAGTTCATACATATGTATCAAGGACGAGACGTAAACTATCGATGAAAGTCAAAGTATCTGTAAAAGTGTTTGCAGTTGGTTTAATCATATCATCAAGTATGGCATCGACTTCCCGAGTCGTCATTCTTCCGGCCCCAAATTCTTTTAGCTTCTCAATCTGTACTCTTGTTCCGGCAAGAGTTAGAGATCCGCTCAACACATCGCCAGTCTCCTGAACAAATATATTATCTCTTATTAATCATTGAGAATATCAGTTTCTCAATAATAATAATAATAAATAAAATTCCGCTGAATGAAGCGATGAAATATCTTATTATATATCAGAAATGAATTCTTCTTCTTCTTCGGCAAAATATAATGTTTGAAATAAGAATAAATCCGATAACTCATGCGAAGTGATATGAACTAATTTTTGTCCATTATTTCTATATCTTATCAGAGAATACCTCATTTGTTGAATGTAACCCAAACTTTACATTAGAAAGTATCATGTTGATCAATCTTGTGGAAAATAATTTATCAAACTCCATGTTCTCGAGCATATCTTGGCATTCTTTTAGGTCTTTTCTCGATCTGTGATCACTACCACAAACTCCACCTGACCTAAGTGATAAAATACCAATAATTATTGTTGCTTTTTAGACTCGATCAACAGATCGATTAAACTCTGAGATACTTAAACAATGAAAACTTACCGCTGAAATTGGGAGTGTCTATCGACCATTCTTTTATCAGCTTTAATATAATCGAACGAGAACGGATCCACAAAATCTGTTTCCTCTCTGTTGATGCAAGGTATGAAGGTAGTGTTAACTTTAAAATGTGATAAAAAAGTATTGAAATTCGATTTTTGCATGGAATTTATTCTATTTAAGAAAGAAACAAAACAAAAACTGTCTTTTCTTTTCTTTATTAGGATTTTGTTCTAGGTTATGTTCATTGCGATACATTGGTTAAGCAATTTTATGAAATCTATTTCAACATTTATTGACAATTGTGAATATTAGAGTTTAAAAACACTTACGTCTCTTTGGGAAAACCTAAATCTGATACTTCATCATCGATAACATGCACTTCGGAGTTAACAATTTTCCACATTAGTAGTAGAATAAAATAAAAACATAGCCTAAATCTCTTCATTTTATTTCGTAGTTATGTAATAGTTTTATTAAAGAAAGATTGTAATATATAATATATTCTATAAATTACAGTAGTACAATTACAACGTGAAACCAATCTCCGAAAGTCGGAATATTATTTGACGATTGAAAACACGAGAAGTCGGGTATTTTCGCTATGTGACATCACCTATTACGACAATCCCACGACTCGCTACGGAATGAGGGAATTGTGGAACGACTAATTTGGACAAAGTCAACCTACTATGCAATTGCTCGGCCTTCGCTGGTTTGCTGGATTTGTCCGGATTTATTGTTCCCTTGTGGAACGGAAATCCTTCGGAAATATCTGCAAAATCATTAGATGAACTGTGAGCTGGACAATGCAATGCCGGGTTCTATTAGACAATTGATTGGTGCTGCCCTCGCAAGACGGATCGTAAAACCTCAGAACACAATCGCATGGTAAGAGTAGTCAAGCGCACAGTTTTACCCACCCTTATTCATGTTCTTCCTTGCGAGTGGAACCTATCAGCACATAATTATTTCGAATAATCATAAGTTTGACTACTTTGTTTTTGCAGGATATAAGAATAAGATTCAAAGAAGAAGAAGAAGTAAACGTAAGTATAACTCATTTGTGTGTAATTGTGTGCAGACAGTAAAATTATCTCACATTCATCGCAGTGACAAGTTTTTTTATACTGTACTATAAAAAATAAATAAAAGTATAGAAAAAGTACATAAAAGTAAGAAATATACTATTTTATTCCAAGGTTAACAAGCTAAGTATTGTATTTCTAATTAATAATAATATTATAAAACAACTGGAGCGGGAGAGTCGAGCGGTAGTCATTTTTCTCTAAGCTTTATTACAGTTTTTACCTATAGGCAGGATTTTAAATGTATGCTATTGAATAATGAATTATCTTCATAATAATATTTCATATTTCAAATTACGTGATAATTTCTACAATTGTTTTTACCGGCAATAATTCATCGCGATAAAACAGAACGGGTAGGATGGTAACGCTGAACGCGTCTTATACCATCCGAAAGTTAGAAATAGTTCTAATAAGCTATCGTCTGTCATGAGGGCAGCACATTTACATCCGATTGTCAAAACCCCCAATGAAAACTCCGGTGTGGTTAATCTCTCTCCTCACTTCCGTATAGAATTTGAGGTTAATATTAAACTTTCAAAATCTAAAGACATGATGTTCAAATACGAAAAACGTGTAGCGGAAATTTGCAATGGAAAATACAACCATTCCAATTCTAAATATTCATGTATTCGATAACTTCTGGCGGAGGTATCTGTGTTTACAGACAACAATTGATGGACAAGTCAAATAACAGATGATTAGCGAATATATCATTCGGTCTAAACTCAATCGGTGTAACATGAACTTTGATCGTTTAAAACATGATGTAAGACTCGTAGCTAATCAAGGAGAGCATTTATGCTTCCGGAATGAACGTAAGTATGCATAATTAACGCCAATTGTTATATATGAGTTATGACAAATAATTCCTTACGTATCTATATTATTTTTTTTAATCGTTTCTTACCATTTAAAAGTTCTACCGAATGACTACCTAGTCCCGAATTTCCTACCTCTCAAACAATCGTAAACATCATTTGATTTGTTATATTCATTATTTTTCTTGATTGAATGATGAAACTGTTCATCTTTACGTAAATTAACTGCAGTTCGCTAGTTCAAGCACAGATGTCAGAACCGATACTGTACTCTAACTAAATTTAATAAATTGCGCAATACTACGTACTGTATTATATATATACAATACATATTATGGATAGATTTATGCATATAGAAACTAATATACTGTCCAATTTCACTTAATGATTATATAATAGAATTGTGTAGTGTAGATGGTAAAGAATACTTCTTCAATCTACATACACGAATATTTCACAATGAAATTGTACCCAATTTATGTTTGACAAACAATGTAATGACGATACGGCGCGCGCGCGCACGCGCTAGTACACAAATAAATTATATTTATACTATCTTTAAGATTTACGATTTTACTAAAACTTATTGCAGCATTATAGTTTGTTTTGCATTCTAAAACCCAGATTAGAAACAATGAGTACTAGTATATCACCGCTAGTGTCGAATTTAAAAAAAAAAAATCTTTTTCAATAATTGCAATACTACCTCTACAATGATTTAAAATAATGAAAATAAAATAAGCGCAGAAGGCGAGCATCAGCGGTCCCGAAATTGACGTAATAAGGGAGGCGCCAGTCGAAACTCGGGACTGATTACGTGCCACATTCCGCCATCAGCGAATATACATTCATTGACGCAAGTGAATATATCTATTCACAAATATGCATATGTTAGATACATATGCGTATTCGCAGCATTGACCCTTATTTACGGTTATAAACGATACTGCGTCGGATGGAAAATTTCTATATACGAATAATAAAACTGGATGTATATGTAATATTATATGTAGTAGACAAGATAATTCATCCCTTATACGACCTTACAATGCATATTCAACATTTGTTCTATATTATATTGTGCAGATTTTGAGAAAACAGTTATCTGCGAATGTATTTACTTATATGGTGGAAAATTATTGTTAACTTATGTTTATATAATTTTGAGCAAAATTCTGAATGAATCTGTTCGGAGAGTAAATTTATATATATATATATATATATATATATATATGCCTATTGATGTAAAAATAATCGAAAATAAAAGAAGTTTCATTCTAGTACAAAAATAGATTCCTCTCGATACGTGAAATCGTAAGAATTCCGCGGGACGTAGCGACGACGCTACGTATGTACCGCAACTATAGAGCGGTGAAACGGTAGATTGCTGCGCATAGAGAGGGCGAAGGGGTGAAAAAGTTCAAACTGTTCGTTGCTCATCGGGACGTCGGAGGCTCGCCTGACGACGACGCCCCGTGTTAAATTTAAATCGAATTAAATTTAGCAAACCGACGTAGATTTCACGTCGACGTCGCCGTCGCCGTCCCGACGAGACGCGTCCTCTAGCTCAGTCTCAAGAACGTATCTCGTCGAGACGGTGCTTCGGGTGTTGTTTTTCCTTCACATTTCAAAGATAAATATCAGTGGTTGTATTTTATATATAAATTTTTTTTCAATACCGATTGGTTTTTTTTTTTTTTTTTTTTTTGTCGATAAATATCTTCGCTATATCGATTTTTCACTTCGATTTATACATCTACTCCGAAACTAATAGATATAGGATATATAAAATCGTCAGGTAAATTATTATCATCATGAGTATCGTTTGAAGCTTGACCAATTCACTCAAACTTTATGCGATTGACAAAACGTAATTTCACATCTTTTTCATTCATCTTCATTAAGTCTTGAAGCTGAAATGAAAAGCAAAAACCGATTATTTTTTCTACCAAACCCAATTTCAATGCGAATGACAATTAGTCCGTCTGCGTCATATGTTTGGTAAATTGCGCACCGAGCTAGAGCGACTCATTAATCAATAGATGATTATATTGCGATATAGCAGGAATAGAAATAAACATGACAGTAAATTATACAAATGCAGTTCCTCTTTGATTTATGAATCAGTTATGATCATCAATAACATCTCCTAAATTATTCTACTTAGTTTTTTTTTTTTTTTTTTTTTTTTTTTTTACAACCTCCAGGATGTAGTAGTAGCGGTAATTTATATTATCATCATTTTTTTGTCTTCATCTTAAAAAAAAAAAAAAATAATCAAGAAAACAGAAGAAAAATATGCATTTATATTCTTGTATTATAATATATTTCATACAGGTAGGTATTAATATATAGAAAAATGATTAAACATTAAACTTCGATATCTGTACAAGTTTATTATTAATATAGTATTCGAGTACATAAAGTATAATTCATTGTCTGTAAATAGCTTAGTACATATTACGGGAAAAATAATTTTTCTTGCCAAATTTTCTCTTAAATAAATAACCTTGTTCGTGGCAATCTTCCATGTCGCGAATAGAATCGTAGTACTAAGGTACTAAGCTCGCAACTGTTAATAATTCCTAACATATGTCGCATCATCATTGCACTAATTAATGGCGCCAGTGCAGCACATATAGGTATTTCTATTCGTTATTCGATCAAATATATATACTGCACAGGCATAATATATTATTTATGACTTTAATGATCCTCTACGTACGTTGCAGCTTCTATTATTATACTTATAAGTATAAATATCGTTGTCGCATTAATTGTCGTTGATTATAATCATTGATTATAAATTCCTGTATATATGTAGTATGTAACCTGTTTGTTTACAATTTTTTTTATTCACGGTTAAAAGTCGTTCACCCTCTACGATCTATTTGCGTAAAATAAACTGTACAAGGAAAAAAAAAAAAAAAAAAATTGATTCACCGTATTTTAAAAATAAAAAAAAAAACTTGTAATATATATATAAGAATAAGAAATAAATGTTTTTCTATCTTGTTGCATTATAATATGTATGTACTGTGTGTATATCATCTAGCCTCATAGCTCATTGATTTCGAGGAGAGCAGTCAGTGGGTTGTAGCCTTGATCAAATGCCAAATATTTGACAGGGAAAGCCTGCAACAGCAACTCTCCTTCTCGCTCTCACGATCACCGAAGATCTAATTTTATTGACGTTAAACTGCGCCTCGGTGTTAACCAAATTACGATTTATAGGAAAAAAAGAATTTCTCACACCTACCACTGTGCAGTCAGAATATATTTACCTATCCCTCTTTTTTTTTTTTTACCGCAACAGCTAAGAGAAAAAAAAAATAGCTTTTTTTTCAACTTTATATTCGTTAATTATTTTCGCATGTATATAAGAAAGTATGACATTGACGATTTAAAGTATACACGAGTGTGTCTCATAATCTATCGATTCTCACCCCTTTTGAAAACAACGTTTTGTTGGAACTTCTTTTATCCTCAACGTTTTAAAAGTTATGGTATTCTTTTTCTGATTCGAAACGCTCCTTTTCGACAAAACTTGTAACAAATCGTTGAGTGTTCATATTGTAGCTATATCATTTTATCGAGAGTTCCAAAAGCTATCCTAGAATCCTATTCTTATCCCATCGAATCGTTTTTTTTTTTTTTTTTTGTTTTTTTTTACCAATACTTTTAGAATCCTGCGCAAAGTGACCAAAGAAAAATCCTTTCGCTGTGATACTGAAAGCGATTTTTTATGACACATGCTCATTCATTACTTTTAATTGTCCATGTCGCAACTTGTTTAATTAGTGGGTGAATTTCCGTGACGGTATGCGAAAATAACATATCCTATGTTCACAGCACATTATAGGAAGTGGGTATATGTCCTTCGGCTTAAGTTTATTTCTGTTTTTTCTCAATGATTAGGGTAAAGGCTTTGAGGATGGACCGAGACGACGACGATTTTGGGGAGGGTTTCATCGCTGATTCACATCCTTTGAGACCGACCCAACTTTCCGTACCTTCTGGTGGTATGAACAATTCCAGAGCACCGAGTATCAGCAGCAGCGTGAGCGATCTAGACGTTCCTATTTACACGAGGGATACTACTGTTCCAGTTTCCAGAGGGGTAAGGAGCCAAACATGCGATGTTATAGACTTTATGCTCTCATTATGCTAATACTGCAGGTTCCTATACTATGATTTTTGAACTGATTATTATGACCATGGATCATAAGCCTATACGTGGTGAATGTAATGAATCTATAAATGATGTAAAATCGTAAATTATTCATCCGAGGTTTACATCGCGTCATAAACTCATAAGTAGGTATACCAAATTGGAATGTTTATTGGTGATTCTTGGGGGGGGGGGGGGGGGGGGGGGGGGGCTAAATTCCGTGTGCATAATCTAGCCCATAAAGATGTATATAAATACAAATATAGAGAAAGAGAGAGGGGGATGGTATAAGAATCGCGCAATTTCGCACGTGCCAGATATATTACAGGATCTCGGAGCGTGCAGCTTTGCACGTTGTTATCTTGTTTTGCGGCTTTACGGAGTATATTACGTACCAGTATCTAAATTAGGAGTTATCCTCTTCATAGCTCCCCGTTTTTTTTCCCCCTGCGTCTACAATCCCACATCCTTATACCGCCCTTCCTATACATACACAAACATGAAACAGAAGTTCCTAGGATCCTGAGAGACCCTTAAATCCGAATTCTCGGCCACGGGCACGTGACGCGCGTCACGTAGCCTTTACCCAAGGCTGCGTCTGCTCAACGATTAATGGTTCCGCCTCTCAACGAACCCTCTGCAAACTTTTACGATTTAAATCTTAAAAAAAAAAAAAAATTATTTCGCAAACTGTTTTTCCTACGTTTTACCAATAAAAAAAAAAAAATGAAATAATTCTAATTTAAAGTTAATTTTTCGGCATAAAATATATTCGAATAGATTATTACACAACGATCGATAATTTTATCGAATCTCTGCAGAACTTTGAGTAAAAATTGGCGCGTGAAACAGCTGCAATAACTAAGAAATATATTTAAGTATAAATATAAACGTTGCTAAAGAGAAACAAACACGTTTACCTAGTTTTTGCATTCACGATATGTCACGCAATGGTCGGAATCGTTGTCTAACAGTATATATATATGGGGCTTTCCACGCCAACTCGACCAGTGTTAAACCCCGACCATCTCGAAATCATCTCAGGTTTTTTTTCAACATTCTACTCAGTGAAAAATGCATCCAGATTTTTTTTCAGATTTTTTCATTTACTTGTTGATTTTTTATAAATCTTTGAATTCCATTGAGAAAGCCCTTTTTCAAAAATCTGAAAAAATTCTCAAAAATCTAGTGGATGATCCAGAACAGCTCCCCATACTCAAAAATGTGGAAAGAATTTTTCTTCCATTTATTTTCTCACCTTATAAGGATTTTAGAAATTTTCAACACTAAAAAAAAAAATGAAAATACCGCCACTTACAATTTGATCCGTACGATCCCACTCATACGATTGAACCCAAATTTATCTCTGACACGGTCAATTTCAGTTTTGAAAATTTCTAGATTCCTAATAAGGTGAGAAAATATATGGAAGAAAAATTCTTTCCACATTTTTGAGTATGGGGGGCTGTTCTAGATCATCCACTGGATTTTTGAGAATTTTTTCAGATTTTTGAAAAAGGGCTTTCTCAATGGAATTCAAAAATTTATAAAAAATCAACGGCTAAATGAAAAAATCTGAAAAAAAATCTGGATGCATTTTTCACTGAGTAGAATGTTGAAAAAAAAACTTGAGATGATTTCGAGATGGTCGGGGTTTAACACTGGTCGAGTTGGCGTGGAAAGCCCCATATATATATATAATAATTGATTGGTAAATGCTGATCAACGTGGCTCGTTTTTTTTTTTTTTTTCTTTTCTCATATATCGTTTAAGATATTAATTCTATCTAATCATGAGTATTAAATGAATCAAACATTATTTCCATACAGATAACGAACTAGTAGAAACAATATTAGTACGCAAGATTAAGTTTAACAATTTTTCAATTTATCTCATTCGATGTTTTTAAACCCAATAACGAGTCTATTGAAGTGCAGATTTATTAGACCTTGAACAATCATGGTTTTCTTCCGTCCATCCGCATCTATACGAAGATTCAATATTCGTTTACGATCAATTAGCGGAATTATTATATACTATATGAAACAATTAACGATAGATATAAGAAGATTCCGCGCTGATCTATATATATAGTTGAAGACTTATAATGTAGCATTTATATTAGCGAGTCTAAAGTGAGAAGGAATATAACTAATATAATTGTAAGAATTGCTTCGAGGTAGGTATAATACCGAAGCGACGGTTAAAAAGTTCGTGGAAGATTTATTTCCAGACGGAACCAGTTCACTATACACTTTTCTGCCTTTTATTTTTAGACCGGTAAGCGATGCTCGCATTACCGTACAGTCGTCAATGACATAACGCGGAGGCTACGAACTGACTGAGCTGATTGATTTTTTACTACAACGTCTCTTATTTTGTGTAGAAAAAAAAAAAAGAAAAAAAAAGGAATAAAGAAGGCGGAGAAAAGCCATAAGCAAAAATAACAAAATTGCGATGATGCAACGTCATGCGGTTTTGCAAATTGATGTAAATGTCGAATTTCCATGACAATATTATGAGTCCATGAAACTTCTCAAACTACAATAAGAGAGATCTGATTTCGTGACTAATCAGAGGCTACTAAGAGTGTAAAAGGTTAATTTGATTTAATTAGCTATTTATTATATACGTATATGGTGTGGAGATAAATGCGGACACAGGCGGTAAATAACTAGTGTAAGTTAAATATCGTTGAACTTGCGGAGTATAAGTATAGGTATAGTAAGTGGGAATAAACTATAGTATACGCAAATCAAAAACCCACAAGTTTAAATATTTGAAGTAAATGTTTTCGAATGGCTAAATCTACTATAAATCGATTAAGAACTAAAAATAAAATAGCGATTAAAATAAATAACAGTTTATAATTCTGTCTCTGCGAGAATCAATTTTTACATGCACAACAAGTCGATGGCCTACGCCAATATAGCAAAACTTAGCCTACGGCTAAAGGCGCACGTAGAAAGCGAGAGTCTCGTGGCTGATGTAAGTCGTGGGGTTAACGGCGTAAGTATCGACTCGCGCGTTGGCGTCGGCGTCCAGCGTCCCAGGCTCCTATTGGTTTACCAGATGGGTGTGTCTGGAGGCCCGTGGTATGACGTCACGACTGTTGCATTGAGCCGAGACTGGGAGACTCACTCTGACGTGATATTAAAGTTAAGGTCGTCATAGAATTTCGGACAGACTTTATTATACGAGAAACCCTAATCCGGGAGTAAAATGAATAGGAAAAAAGAACTCCACCGATAAGTTCTGCCTACGACGAGACAGACTCGTATTATTATCATGAATTTTTATTCTTTTCTGCACATATAGAATAAATATTGCGTCATATAAGTTCTACAAATTTTATAGCCGATGCGTCGGTGCAGCGTCATTTACTTATTTATGCTTTTGCAAGGGGCCGGGTCGGAATTCCGAATATTGAAAGCGCCGAAAGTGTAAAATACCGAAGTTTTATGTTACGATTGCTAAAATTATCAATTATAAAAATTCCAACATTTATAGAAAAGAACCGTAGAATACCGCATATCATGAAATCGATAGGTAAAATTTCCGAAAGATGACTGCACAGACTCACATAATACCGACCTAAAAAATACCGACTTTTCAACGAATCGAATTCAAATAGTCCGAAAGCTCAAAGTTGCGAACGTGTAAAATACCGAAATTTGAATATTCCGAAAACTGACAATTTTGAAATGCGCACTAAAATTTCCATAATTATGTCAATGAAGTACACTCTGTGCATGATTCTGGATTTTTGGAATTTTGGTCATCCGAAACTAAAATTGTCGCAGTTTTGCGGTTCGTAAAATTAACTGTTCGGTATATTTATCTGTCGTTTGCGTACTCTTTCGGTGGGATACCTTGTATGTTAAATCATTATCGTATCACTTGTATTCGGCATTTAGACCATTCTACGCTTCTGCCTGTCGGCCATTTGACCGTTCGTTTTAGCACACTGTATGAAAATTTAAGTTCGGTGTTTGGAAAATCGGTATTTTACACTTTCGGCGCTTTCAATATTCGAAATTCCGACCCGGCCCCTTTTGCAATTGTATATGATATGATATGATAAAAAATTGAAATTACATTATATAGTAAGTATAATTTAATTTCGTAAGAAACTATACGTATATGTGTGTCTACCTCAAATATTTACCAGATAAGGTATAAACGTTGAGGAATTTTCAAATCTTGCGGATGATTTAAAGCGTGATTCTGGAGTATTAAGACTAATTCTCCGTTTACCGTTTCGTTAAAAAATCTACTACCGCGGTTATCGTAGATATCTTTCACTCATCATAATATACTTACGTTATCGCGTTTAATTCTATAGTTACATATTTAGAATTATGTAATATTAAAATTATATCTGCGTAGACACTATCGTAGACACTTTATCGCACGCCTCTAACGGCTTATAGTGATGACTAGTAGGTACCTAATATAAAGAGGATTAAAAATAAAAAGAGTATAGAAATACGCGCAGTAAAGATACGCGGAAGACCGGAGGCTCGTCAATAACAGTTTATTAGCACGAATAATGATGCTGTGCTGTTATATTACTGCCGATTATTTTAAACCTAAAATTCATCATCATGGCTGACGCAACGGTGGCTTAAACTTTGGACATACCATATGTATACATTAATACATAATGTACGTTTACGCTTAAACCTATACATATATATATATATATATATATATATATATATGTATATATATGAACTTAATATACACATATGTGGGATGAATATTTGAACCGGATGTGCGTCGTCGTCCTCGAATTCATTTGTGTAGAAGATTGTTCTGCTCTCTGTATATTGAGTAAGGCATATAATACACTAAGTCCGGTTTATTTTTCGGATAAATTTTGGGATAAATTTCGTTTAAAAATTCGCGCAATTCTTTAAATTTTTTCTTTTTTTTTCTCTCTCTCTCTCTCTCTCTCTCTACTTCTCTTTCAATATAATAGGTATTTTAGCATTTGAACTACTGATCTCTAAATTACTACGGTCCATTGGCTAATTGCGACCAAAACTATTCGTAGAACTAGTATAGTGTCTACGTGGTATAAAGCTCATTCGACTACCGTACGAACGTCCTGGCGCGTGCGTTCGGATCGTGTATATTGTCACGTGTTTAGAAGAACTTATATACCCTAACTGTAAATTACCGGCACTTATTCGTCATTCGAAACCGTGCAAGTAGTCACGTTACTGTTTTTTCTCACCCTTTTTGTTTCTTTCTTTTCTTATAATCTTCTACGAAAATTTACTTAATTTGATATTCGCTATACGAATTTATAATATATTATGAATATTATCTCGTATATGTTTGAAAAAGCAAATTAAAAAAAAAAAAAAAAAAAAAAAAAAAAAACACAATAATTTACCTCGTCAGCTTTTACGAGTGCCGATAAAATTAGGCCAAGAGAAGCTCCTTATATCGTCTTCGTATCTTTTCTATTTACACGAATAATAATAAAAAAAAAAAAAAAAAACATAAAAGAACTTCGAAATTTCGCAAAGCACGCAGACGTGAATACGTCCTACCTACAGTGATCGTATTTCAATCTTACAACGGTATAACATCCATATATACATAGAAATTATTGTTTTATTACTTGACACAATAAAAAAGAAAACGTTTTACGTTTTAGTTTAGTGTATGTTAGGTGTAGGTATAGGTACCAAGAAAGTGGAGCATTTATAAGTTCCCCCTACGTTGTATAAATGGGTAACTTATACGTCCGTCTGTATATATACATTCGTTGTTATTAACTTTCGATGGAGTCGATCGATTTCAACAAAATTTAGTAATCGAATATCTTGAAACGATTCTATATAAGATCTATTATTAAATTTGATGATAATCGCGTTTGAGGGGTTTGGAAATTAGGGAGGAAAATCTGTATCTGAAGAAATAGCAACACCTATAGCTATACCCACCTCACCTCAGAGATAATATCGTATACGTGAAATATTTTGATGAAATTTATTTCACAATAATTTGGTATCGAGCTCTTTCGCTAAGTATATGAACATTGAACATATAGTTCGTAAAGAAAATTTATCGGGGGGCGGGTATGCAATGTGCTGCAGTTTGAAATTACATTGCGACATAACTCGCAATAACTGCCGAACAGATTTCAGCTAAATTTCAGCTCTATAGAATTGGGTTTTACAAAAAGCAGCATAATATTTCATCATACGTATCCAATATGTTTATACCGGGTAAATAAAAAACTATACTACTACCCACTCAACACTCTCTTGGTACATGCTTCTTAGTTATTCGAAGAAAAAGATATGCCTACTCAAAAAAGAAAAATAAGTCATACACATGTTTTTTTTTTTTTTTTTATTTTTCTATTTTTTAATTTTTTTTTTTTTTTTGCACAAGCGATTTCTCTTCATCGACAATACTAAAGATATAATGATAATATGCTCATCTATGCGGTCAGACCAAGGATTAACCAGCTCCTCGACGTTTCTACTTTTGGTTTTACACCGCGTTGAAATATATCGGTGGAGGTCAGGTCGAGGACGAACCAGGTGATATCGACGAGTTGCTATTCCTGGGGGAGGTCCGTGTCTCATATTCGTTGCTCTGACGAAACGACTCAAATACTTAGGTTTATATAATCAGTCATGAAAATGTATCAATTTTCCTTTGAAATAGTTATATATCAAAGATATAACTATTTATAATGTACGTTTATATTATATCCTCTCGAATATCAGTAGGTATATTACGTAATAATCCACAGCATGATGAAATACGTAAGGATTATTACGCCACTATACATTTGTATCTATAGAAGAATTGGAATTTGAATTTATACGCCGATATATCTATATATGAAAAAAGTAATAAACAAAATTTGACGATTTTAATGAAAAAACCATAAAAATAAGTAACGAATATTGTATTTGCACATAGAAATTTTTAGTTTCTGGTTTAATTTTTACATATATTATACATTTTTTTCACGTTTAAGTATAAAACCACTAACCTAAGGCAAATATTGCGAGGTTTGTAATTTCAATCTAAAAAGTATAAGAGAATATGGCGTCTGCGCGTTACCTGCGAATTGAGTACTTGCCGCCAACCCCCTGGTATCGGGGGTCGTGGGATCGAGGGTTGTCGGACAGAATAGAACCGCGCATAACCACTGGCGCCGCGAATCGAACTAGTCGCATCAAATCCTTAGAGTTTACTACGACGAAGTAACCAAGTATATATTATTATATATTATATACCTATACACATATATAAATATAAATAAATAATATATATATTTATATACAATCGGATTATTCTATAACGAAGAGGTCAGTATATTTAGTATAGGTAGAATCCTATATATCAGATTTGCATTATCTAAATGAAATTCGTTCAGATCCGTATAATCAAATCACTATTTTCACTTTTTTTTCCGCATCAAGGTTTTTATGTTGATAAGTTTTACAAATCTTAATCTCGATCGCGGAGCGATATATAAGAATAATAATTAAGGCTTTAAATCGTGCGATTTATAATTAATATTATAAGAATAAGTCATGGCTGACATCTTTTTTTTTTATTTTTATATCTGCTTAATTCTTGATTCTTGACCTTGAGAGTGTGCAGAAAGACCACGAGCCTTGGAACGGCTGAAAGAATGCGAATACATCGCACCTTTAAAATTGAATTTCCATTTCTTTTTTTTATATATATATATAACATATACGAAGTAGAATATATATACATACTCGAGTAATTATAGATATACCTGTATCGTTTTAAAGGTCAAGCATGCTTCTATATTTGAATCTAAACAAAATATAGATTTATCTTAAGATTATTTATCTATACTTCCTAATATAAATTTACAGATCCTTGACCTTTTTGTTTAATATTGGATTACACACGACGGAAATATACATTATACATTTTTTTTTTTACTTTCTTTTCTTTTTTTTTTCTCTTCATTTTTGCACTGTCGATAAAAATCAGAAACCTGTATAATATCCCGCCATGTTTAATCGCAACAACGAATAACGTAGGTGTGTGAAATTAGATCCTCGATTTCTCTCCATATAATTCTATAAGGATCAGATCAGATCAGATCTCGGATTAATTAGAAGTTTTCATTAATTTCGTTATAGTATTTCGTCAGGATCTGTTGATAAAAAAAAAAAAATAATAATAATAATAATAATAAACTACTTCACATACTACATACATATATGATATGTATATATCGAAAGTGATGAATTATCTGATAGGATCTTCGCGTTATAAATGAAAATATCGATCAGATCTAGGTGTGTTTTTGATTAGTATATATGGGGAATTCCACGTGAACTCGACCAATGTTTTTCCCTCACCATTTTTGATTCGCTTCACGATTTTTTATACGATTCTACGATCTCGAAAAAGCACTGCTGAATTTTTTCAGATTTTTCCCTCCAACCGTTAATTTTCAATGATTATTCAAACCCATTTTGAAAACGGCATTTTTTAAAAATCTCGAAAAATTCTCAAAAATATTATTTTTTATTTCGATCATTTTGACACCCCTCCCATGATGGGATCATTATTGCTTCTTTTTTTTCAGTACTTTTAACATTTTGAACAAACGAAACACCATGTTCCAACGTTTCGAAAATTCTTGAAAAATTACCAAAAATTCTGTGTTCAATTCTGAATGTTTTCGCGTGAGACCCACGATGACGGACAAAAAAAAGTAATTTTTCCGAAAAAAAGTATTTTCCGTCCGTCATCGTGGGTCTCACGCGAAAACGTTCAGAATTGAACACAGAATTTTAAGTAATTTTTCAAGAATTTTCGAAACGTTGGAACATGGTGTTTCGTTTGTTCAAAATGTTAAAAGTACTGAAAAAAAAGAAGCAATAATGATCCCATCATGGGAGGGGTGTCAAAATGATCGAAATAAAAAATAATATTTTTGAGAATTTTTCGAGATTTTTAAAAAATGCCGTTTTCAAAATGGGTTTGAATAATCATTGAAAATTAACGGTTGGACTGAAAAATCTGAAAAAATTCAGCAGTGCTTTTTCGAGATCGTAGAATCGTATAAAAAATCGTGAAGCGAATCAAAAATGGTGAGGGAAAAACATTGGTCGAGTTCACGTGGAATTCCCCATATACGAATATAGTATAACGATATTAAACTCTCTGTAACTGTTACGATAACTGCGCCATATTATAACGATTTTAAACTCTCAATAACAAAATTACTATTTAAATTCACTAACGTGCGTAATGTTAGATCGTAAATAAAGGACAAATTGCATTGTTGAAAACCGCAATTAAGTGCGGTTAACGATATAATTGCAATTTTCACGATCTTATAACCGCATCTAATATATGTATCAAACGAAAACTATACAACTTCTTTAGATTAACTTGATTCAAGACAATTTTGCGGTCCAAAAATGAAGACCGAAATTTTCTCGGATCAAATCAAAAATTTTACTCGAACCAAGAAAATTGGGACAATTTTCTTGGTTCGAGTAAAATTTTTGATTTGATCCGAGAAAATTTCGGTCTTCATTTTTGGACCGCAAAATTGTCTTGAATCAAGTTAACCTTTCTTTCTGTGTATCCTCGATTATAAATATACACGTGCATAATAATAATAATTTAGTATTAAACATCATGGAACAGTATGATTATTCCTTGGCAACAAAAAAAAAAAAAAGTGCGCCGTTTCTTTTTTCTTCTTTCTATTCAATATTTCGCTACCTTTATTACAGATATTGCGAGAGAAAAAGAAAAAAAGAAAAAAAGAAAAAACCTGTTATAAACTAAAGCATAGCGTCATAGATATTACGTGTAGATACTGTCCGCCCGTTCTCGTCACGGTCTATTATCCGAATATTTATTCGCGATAATGGTGTGACCTCTACGTACCCTTGACGGACTCACACCCACCTTTACTGATGAATGTCGACGCGACGGTAAACCGGTTTGTCCACCTACCTATACCTATATGGCGTCTCTCGCCAAAAGAGGCGCAACCTATAAGTGGTGTGAAAAATTCTCGTCTGACGCATCATCGTATTATAAGTAAAAAAAAAAAAATGTATTTTGTTCCAAACGCTTTTTTTTCTTCATGTTATGAATCCTACTATATCAATTTATATACATATACTATAATATTTTATTATCCACTTTACTTCTTACAACATTTACCGTTCAAATTTATAAAAATACTAATATGGAACTTGGTGTGTATAGGTAGTGAAAGAAAGTATATATACGAACTATACAGACTCTCACAGACAAAACTCGCGTAACTGGTTATGTGAATGGAATTCGTTGGCTCGCGATGAACTGTGGAACTAGTCTAATATGTATATCTACCTATGTATAATACGTCATATTGTACTTTTGTTCAAATTTTTTCATATTTTAACTCTACATAAAGAACTAACAGGTTCTACTTACTTCCTATATGTTATATCTTGGACTCATGTAAAGATTTATTTCACGATTGAATTTAATCACGTTGTATTATAATATGTGCATAAAATTTAATCCAAGGAAGATAAGAATAATCACATTATTATAGTCATCCATCTATTCGATTACATCCAATCATTCTTACCTATTAAGTATTATTTGCTGATTCACGATTTTGCTAAACACGTGCGTAAGTGAAAATTTTGCCACGAGTCCGCGATTATGAAGTAGGTGTAGGTAGGTTATACTTATATCGCTTCCCAAGAATCTATAAATGCGAAATATTATTTTACGAAGATAATCTATCTTTCGATTTATTTGTATTTTTTTTTTTTTTTTTTTCATATTTATTTGCCGATTAGATAATTGCGTCAAATTTGTTTATATAATAATGGTAATAATCGCAAAATGTAATCAGCTGAAACATTCAACTCCGAATAATAATTAATGAATGCTGTATAGTATATTTTTCCTCGTATTTTTCTCATTTTCAAGCAGCACTAAAATGGAAAAAGAAAAGGTAATAATAATTAAACAGAAAGATTCCGTCGTTATAAATCTTGATAAAAACCATGACTAACAGTTTTATCCCTATTATTAGTCAAAAAGTGATATCGAGGAGCAGCCGTCGACTCCGACTGCCTTGAATCCGACGTCAAAGGTAAATCTTTGCTCGCATGAAAAAGGAACGGATTTAGAAGTAGAAAAAAAAAAAAAAAAAAAATTTCGGTAACAAAATCAGGAATGAATTATATCATAAAAACTAGAGAGAGAGAAGACTATAAGTAATGTCCGGAAAATTGGAGCCGGGTTCAAGTTTCGAATTGTAAAAGTTCCGAACAGTCAAACTCTCGGTTTCGTATATAAGACGATTTCGAATTTTCAGAAACGTTGAAGTTTAGAACATGAAAATTTCGATCTATTTCTGAGGATGTGAAGACAAAAAATAGTTCATTATCTAATCGAGATCCTCTTCACAGAAACTCATTTTATATAGTTACTTCAATCGATAGATTCGACGTCGTAAATAATTGATAGAATTTCGAAAATTCTCTTTTCTTTCAAAAAGTACATCTCAAGACGAGCAATTTGACCACTTACTGGTTTTGATACGATCAATACATACCGAGTTATTGAACACTGAATAATACAAGCATGAATTGCAAATTTCGGAGGTTTAGTCTTTCGGATGTTTACGTTTCAGAATTTTTAACCTCCAGTGTTCGTCACTACCAAGTTTCTGAAATTGGCCAAGTATATAGACTTTCGTAGAAATATCCTTTCTACAAACTGTGATTCGGTAATATTCAAATTCTGAATGTTTACCGTTCGAAACTTTTAAAATTTGGTACTCGAACCCAGTTCCAAAATATTTTTGTGTAGTTATCATAGTTTCTATATAGAATCTCATATATACCTCAAGATCGTACATATCTTGCATCCATCTATTAATGTACGGATAAATTTGAAAAGTACTGTTTTCTTTCCATTTAAAGCAGCATGGAGGAGAAAAGGATTCGGTGAGTAGGTAGATAAAAATGATTAAAATGATCTTGAGTCACTGCACCAGTCCGCAGTTATCGCTCATTGCGTAGGTATAATATACGGGCATATACCTATATACCTATATAACTGTATGTACAATTTTCACACACTTATATACGAGATACACCAATATATATATATATATATATATATATATATATATATATATATATACACCCGTAGTCAGTATCATATACATAGATTAAAGCAGCTAAATACTTGTACGGAAATTGTTACGGCGAAGCGGTCTCTGTCCGACAATGACAAAATTGCTAGGAGGACATTGCCACTTATCCAATAAAACTGTATACCCTATGGCACAAACAGTTCAAAGATATATTAGTTAAATTAAACTAAAGAAAAAAAAAAAGAAAAATTTCCAGCTCTGATGATGTCGAGCGAAAATGTACATGTAGGTATAAGGTACACAGAAAGAAAGGTTGACTTGATTTCAAGATAATTTTGCGGACCAAAAATGAAGACCGAAATTTTCTCGGATCAAATAAAAAATTTTCTCGAGCTAAGAAAATTTGGAAAATTTTGCGGACCAAAAATGAAGACCGAAATTTTCTCGGATCAAATAAAAATTTTTCTCGAACCAAGAAAATTTGGAAAATTTTCTTGGTTCGAGAAAAATTTTTATTTGATCCGAGAAAATTTCGGTCTTCATTTTTGGACCGCAAAATTTTCCAAATTCATCTTGAAAAAAAAATATCTTGAAAAAAAAATTATTGCAAAATTATCTTGAATCAAGAATAATTTTCTTGGCTCAAGTTAACCTTTTTTTCCGTGTACGCAGAATTAGCTGGAATATTATAAGCGATGATTTTTTTCATACGAAAAAAAAAACTGATGAAACATAGTATATTATGCAATTATATTTATGCTTACGCATAATGATATGCGAGTTGTTAGCGTTGCACAAGAATTCTTTTTTTTTTTTTTTTTGTTTTTTGTTTGCAACATTTCGACCACGTTATATCATATCGTACAAAAGCTGATAATTCAATATCAACGTTTGTGAATAAACAAGCTTCTGCACGGTCGTAATGAGTTAATTTTAATAATGCATATTTTTAACAGACAGGACACATCTTTTCGGTTTACTGCAATGCTGTATATAGGTATAGGGTGAAAAAACTCAACAAGGACATTCTGAAGTTGATTTTCATTAATTTCTCTTTTTGATTTAAACCTCGTTAATCATTTTTATGAAGTTACCGTTGTTTTTTTCACCGAAACTAAAGGTAAAAAAAAAAAAAAAAAAGTGTGACATTCCAGTCTCACGGGCGGAAAATTAATAATCATTATTCAGTAAAAGCATCATAACATATAATATATTTATATAGTATAACATGGTTTAAGCGTTGAAAATAAATCAGCTACATCCTATATCGATTTGCGGGAATATTTAATCCCATATAATGCGCGATAGTTTTAATTATAAGTTTATTTTAATTTTTAACCACCCTGCGTCCGATTATACAACGCGGATATTTCTCGTCGTCATAATGTATACTACTATATGCAGTCGGAGGTATATTACATCCGCGCAATAATTAATAAACTCAACAGAATTAACTATAATTACGCACACTTATCACAACATAGTGTGATTAGGTCTGCGAGCTGATGCTAATGGCTCGCACATTTATTCCATGTCGCATTTGCCAGATGAGAATATTACTGACCTACGCGTATTATATTACGTATAAAGTAATAGTATAGTACAGGATCGCAAGAAATCCAATTTTCAGTAAGAATTAAGTATTTCGCATGAAAATCCCAAAGCTAGAATGTACATCGCGTTTAGGGAGAGATCATGACGATTTTTAATCGCATATATATCCGTTTGGTAACAATTCAAAAATTTTGTGAATCACGTGAGCCAAATATAGCCGTGAAAGTCAAAGAATAGAAAAAATGACGCATATAAGAATTTACGATCTCTGAACTGTTATGCTTTTCACGACGAGTATATTTCGCATGAATAATGACACATGGTTGATAGTAGACCGAGTGCATATGGGAAAAATTAAATGCTCTTTTTTTTTCTTCATTATAATGAATTGAAGTCTGCGAAAAATGATGATAAAAACGATGATAAAATTCATCCTTATATCTAATATATGATATTATATGTAAGTGCCCTGCACTCTTCATTTGGTCGATTATTGAAATATCCATTGTAGTCTCTTATAAAGTGATACGAACACAAACGGGGGCGTAAAATTGTACGATAATACTTGTACTGTAGAAAAAAAAAAAAAAAAAAAAAAAAAGGAAAAGATATTATTGTGTTACAGTATCGCATTATTCTCGTCTGGTCTATCTATCTCATATTATATGATGCATGTTCAGAACTGCAGCGTATATGGGTGAATTTCATGCGGCAAACCTCATTCGCACGGAATATTATACGAAAAACACATCGTCGCATGGATAACTGGTTTTAATCGAGATATATATCATATATATCACGATTAAGTTTATTCCTATATACCCGTCTTTTTTTCGCACTGATCAATGTATCAATTATTCACTATTCAAGTAGGTAGGTAGGTACATACGTATGTAATCTCATACATCTCACCGCAAAGATCCTCCTCAACGATCACAAAAATATTTATCGTATTTTTAAACTCGGTAGCCTTCGGTCAAGTTCTCGAGTTCGAATAATTATTTTCAACAAACAATTGACTGATTTTTTTATTTTATTCTTGTTTATTTTTTTTTTTTTTTTTTCAATATCTATGAAAAACCTTGCACAAATTTTTCCATACATTTGTGCATTTTCTTGTTCGGGTAAATCGTAGAAAAAATCGAAGACTTTTTGCGACTCGATATATAGTCATTGTCGTATAGTTTACTGCGTCGTAGTTGAGAAAATGTAAATTTGCTTCGGTATAAAAAAAAATCATATAGCTGCAGTTATAATGCAGAAGCTAATCGAAGCACGGGTTAGCTAATTATCTATTTGCTATATAATTATCAATACATGTGTAGTTATAGCACTATTTAACACTCGTCATACTTTGTCTCGTTGCAGACTCACAACAGTCTCGCCAGATCTGATGCTAATTGTTTTATTTTTGGTTTCAATTTCCTCGCGCTATTTATCAGCTCTTTTTTTTTTTTTTTTTTTTTTTTGTTTGTACATTTCGTTATCACAATTGTCTCTGTCTCACTGTGCTCCTATTATTAAACACCTCGATACAGTTTTTTTTTTATTATAAAATATGCTTCGATCAAATGTATGAGAGTGTTATTATATAGAACGTTGAGATTAATTTAAAAATTCCACGAATTTTGGTATCGAAAAATAGATTATTGTTAACACTATACATGTTCTGTCTGACCTCTACACACTACGCATCTCGACTTTATCACGCAAAATAGATAACACCGCGCGTCCGGAGGAAAGTAAAAAGAAGTCAGAAGAATCGTTGATATATATCTTGAAGAGCCGCAATAATTGTTGTCATTTCTTATGTATAGTCATTATATAAATTGGATAATAAATTTATCTTGAATTTGAACAATAAATAAATAACAAGTTACCTATTCAAATATTGGAATTATATGTAGGTACTATATATATATTTTTTTTCTCCGTTTCTTGTTACTTTTCTTTTTTTCTTTTTCTTTTTCTTTTTTTGTTTCTCACGATTCGCGCGTCGACTTCCAACGTCACGACTAATCAAACGTTGAATTATGCATTCCCGGACATTTTCCGTCCGCACATTTACTTAGCATTTTAAATTCCCGCGTGCCAAAATGCCCCCGCCACACCGCAGTATATATCTACACTTACTTATATGCAAAGAAACTTATACTTGACTGCAGAATTGATATAAAGAAAATGATAAAAAAAAAAAAAAAAAAATCTCCGTATGTACATGTCTTTTGAACTTTGTCCGCGAATGACTATTCGAAAAAATTTTGCTAAGTCAGTATATTAAATTTCACATCTTACAATCTAGCAAGATAAATCCCCCCCATCCCTCTATACCTGTACATATATCTAGGTACAACTCCTATCAAGTATATCTCATTATCTCCCCAATTCTCACACGCGTACGAAATTTCGTGCTCGTTATTTCGCTATGGCATTTACATGTGGATATATACATGTATTATTTACTTTACTATATAGGTATATATGTACATATATGTATGTATGTATATAACCATATGACAGTCACTGACATTAAATGGAGTTATACTTGTGCCCGGTTGGAGGGGGGTTTAACAGGGGGACGTTGGACTGTTGGCTGAAGGTGGGAGGGAAGATGCTCGGCCTCGAGTATGTGTGTTTTTTGGTTCATATATATATATATAATGGTATACATCAAACTTAGGTTGTGTGTATGATCGCATATATACCTTATACTGTGTACCGTATCACTATACTTGATCGCAGTTCACCAATCGCGTTGCTCATATGGGAGTTGGGAGTTCGAACTAACTTGTACAGAATCCCTGCAGTTTCGCGTATGTCTATTCCGCAGAAGGGATCTCGCTGCATATCGTATGCGAGCAGTTGAAGTTTTTTTTTCTAACCGTCATAAAACTTCTCATCGAAACCGATAGCCGCATACATCGGTGTCGAAGAATTATTTAGTCATCGATACATTAACAGATTTTTTTTCTTTTTTTCTTATTTCGATCGATATTTTATGTACACGATCGTTACATAGATCGCGCGGGCTAAATATTATTACAAGAAAATCTTATAAAGATCAAGAAAAAAAAAATTATCAAAATTTATAACTCGAAACGATCTCTGGATATTAATCGATCGTCAATAATCAAAAAAAATCTTCCTTATACGCGAAGGATAAGATCGGTGTTGTCAAGAATTTTACAACGAATATAAAAATCAGAAAACTCATAGATCAGATTTTCTTTAAAATCAGTGGAAATTAGTTCGAGCCATGAGTCCATCGCCTTTCAAGGTAAAGTGGTGTTTTGCATTATTCTACTTATATCAAATTAACTTTTTGTAATATCGTAAGATTGAATTATTTTTCATCGATTTATATATCGAAAGATATGACTGACAATTTATATCGGACATAAAATAATATTCGTATGAATAATGAGAAAAAATTCATCTACACAGGAATTTAAAACAAGTTAATTTGGCGGTAAACGAATATACAGTTTGAATATCGCGTCACTAATGCCATAAGGTCGTAAGTGCCAAAAAATTATTTTTTTTGCGGATATGCCCAAACGATGTTATATGGCACGAAAAAGATTTTGCCAACAAAAACACGAAATTTTTTTTTTTTTTTGCGCTTACGACCTTATGGTATTAGTGACGCGATATACAGGGTGGTCCATTTTAATTGATGCAGGCGAATATCTCGAAAACTAACAATTGTAAAAAAAAAAAGTTTTATACAAAACTTGAAGGGTTTCGAGGGGGAAAGATAATGCTGATATGTGTTGACTTGTGGATTTCGCCAATTCCGAGATTTCGCAAGCAACTTCGGATTTTAGATAGGGAACACATGTTTTGGTTTGGGGTATCTGATAGCGCGATCAAAGACTCATTCAAACACGCAAGCAAAAAAAATTGGAAAAAAAAAATTTTCCGAAAAAAATTGGAATAAAAAATTTCGCGAAAATTTTTTTTTTGCAAAAGATTGCTTTTTTGTCCCTAGCTTTCGAACACATTCATTGTTTATCACTCTAGCTCAAAATTTCTCTCGCCAATTTTGAAATTGGAAAGTTTGAATGTACCAGATTAATAAAAAAAATAATTCGTAGATTCGTAGAAAATCTCTTTTCGAAAAGTTTTGGAGGAAAAACATTTGAATCGAAGTATTGTTACAAAAAAAAAAAAAAAAAAACGTTGATCAAGAAAAAAAAAAAAAGAATTTATTAAAAATTGAAATTAAAAAGATAACAAAACCTTTACATATCCGCAGGTTTGACGTTGGTGTAGAGGCTCAAGTCCGACATGAGCTGGAAAATGTTGTCAGTATAATTATGTCGGACGAACTAAGGCGGTTAGTTGTTTGCGTTATTGATCTACGATTTTTTGTTTTACTAATCTGGTACATTCAAACTTTGAAATTTCAAAATTGGCAAGAAAAATTTTGAGCTAGAGTGATAAACAATGAATGTGTTCGAAAGCTAGGGACAAAAAAGCAATCTTTTGCAGAAAAAAAAAAAAAAAAATTCGTGAAATTTTTTATTCCAATTTTTTTTGCAAAATTTTTTTTTTCCAATTTTTTTTGCTTGCGTGTTTGAATGAGTCTTTGATCGCGCTATCAGATGCTCCAAACCGAAACATGTGTTCCCTATCTAAAATCCGAAGTTGCTTGAAAAATCTCGGAATTGGCGAAGTCCACAAGTCAACACATATCAGCATTATCTTTCCCCCTCGAAACCCTTCAAGTTTTGTATAAAACTTTTTCTTTTATAATTGTTAGTTTTCGAGATATTCGCCTGCATCAATTAAAATGGACCACCCTGTATATACTATATGAAATATTCTTTTAGTTTTGACGTGTCAAAAATGTAATCGTCACAAATAAATTGCCTAATAATTATGTTGACAGTCAACTGAAATTATTTATCTCACGTCGGTGTGTATTTATCACAAAAAAATTTTTTGTTAGAAAAAAATAACAATTATAATATACTTACCTACTTTTATTCCCAAATGATAAAAGCCAAGGTATTTATCAGTGACGGTATATAGCTATTATATGCCTGACGCGCTCTCAATTCACTGGTATTACTATCATAATATGTTATTTTGATTTAAGATCAAAGCGTACAGATATATTGATCCACATCGAGATTTCGGACTGTTGCCTATAATGTAACGCGATTTTAATTTTTTTTTTTTTTTTTTTCTTCTTCTTTTTTATCCGCGATCGAATATTTTACTCAATTGACTCAATTCGTCAGATAGGTATAGTATAATAATTATCGGCGATAAGATAATATCATATCGCAAGTAAATATCTGTGATTTTCAAAAAGCTACTGTCATAAATATAGTAACTTAGACGGTAATTATTTAAAACAGTAAACTTTTCCGCGAAGTTATATATTATATTTAATTTAGTCATTTTTCCGTACATCATTTTTGTTTGTTAATTACACAAGTGTATCTCTCGGACATTTATCAAATGACGTACATGTAATATATCAACACAGCAGCGATCAGGGGTAACCTTGCAACCTTTGCTTAAAAGATTTTCGCAGCTTGTTATAATCGCCGCATTTAATTTATTTTATAATTATTAATGTCATAAGTAGCCAAAAACGTCTGATTATTATTTTACATGAATTTCATTATATTCATTTTATCATCTTATTTACTTATTTTTATTTTTTTTTTTTACCTTCATATCAAAATATGTTATGTAAATCGTAATAATTATCATTATTTATTCTGTCTTACATAGCATCTTCTGTATAGGGTCTTCTTATACACATACGTATCTGTGTTAATGTTATAATAATCGAATGCGTATCTTTATAAATTATACGTAACTAATATAATACGCATATATATGTGAACGCGATTATATTAAATCGTTTCATAGAAATCGTTAAAATTGATCGAGAACTCACTAGTCGTACTTATTTGACAATTGACAATTAACTTAAGGTGGTTCTTCCGGTTACAGTCCCACGAAACGTGAGTTTCAGAGAAGATTTTGAATACTTCTCGATGGAAGATTGATTTTGCATAATAATAATTCAAAAAAGTTATCAAAAAATTGATGGAAAAGAAAAAACTGTTCAAGAAATTAGCCGGTGTTCCAGCTTTTTTTTTTTTCGGGTGGAAATGATTTGTCAATTTTTCTAAACACGTATGAATTTTTTTTACGAATTTTGTCAACGTTTTGAAAACTGCGTTTTTTGCATACCTGACGGAGTATGAAGGAGTAGTATGAAGTTTTCTTCCGAGAATGCGTCTTGCTGTGGTATGATTTTCTAATTCGATGGTAAAGCAGAGATTTACCATATCGGTTATAACTGCGAACACTAAAGTCTGAACCGGATCTAGACAAAACTTATAATTATGTATGATTGAGAGCGTACAAGCTTAGATTAAATACCTCCGCAACATATAAATTTAGGTTGATAATTCAATCAGTTAGACTTACTAAACGACGGATCTACTTAGGTATAATAATATGTACCTATACTTTAAAGTAAGATTATAAAAAACCTGTTTATTATATTGATTGAAACTTGCGGAGGTAAAACTTTACCGGAAGTTGTGCCACAAGGTTATACCCGTCACTTGTCAGTTGTCTTATACTTACACTGTTAAAAAGAAAATTGTATTGCTGGAGGTCTACTAAATAATTCTATTATGTTTATTCTAACATCTCTGTTAATAATTTTATTATTTTTCAACACTTTAATCTCCAGGAAGTTACTAAATAATTTATCTATATCTATATATAGAGGTTAAAATCAATGTCAAAGGAAGTGACCAAAGATATCGTCTTTCACATATATTATATATATATATGTGGGTAAATTATATACCGACATTCAAAGTTCGCGGTTTCAATTCGAGAAAACTCGGAGTTATATACTTATTGTTGAAGTCAGACTACAGCAACAATATTATTCTTGCGATTTTTATCTTTACTTACTTTATTTTCTTGCTACGTATTTATGTATAATACTCTGCAAATTGTTCTTTTAAATACATTACATACATAGTACAGGTACCCATATCACGTTGGCATTGAATCGAATTGTAGTATCTCTTATTGTTAGTTATTGCAAAAGGTCTTCACCTTGCAGTGACGCGCGCATACAGGAGTATATTGCTCAAAGTTCATTTAAAATTCATATACGCATAAGCCTGCACGCTGCAGTTATACCTATACCAGAATTTAACACGTTTCTACAACTTGTATATATTATAAATTTCAGTTTTTCGTAGTTATACATCAATAAAAAATAAAAAAAAAAACACGTTTCGATGTATAATTCTTTCATTCAAGACTCACTTCAGTCTCTAATAAATATAATATGTGCACATAGGTATGGGTCCTTCCTAAATTCTAATCGCTTTTAGCGCCATAAATCCCATTAGTGAACTTCGCTATACCAATTACGTCACGATATTGTATATAATATATATATTTATAGTGATAATAAATCTACATACACATATATTTATATATATATATATATATATATATAAATATAAATATATATATATATATACTTGTATACGTTCTGTAATACGTGTAGCCAATTATATTCGGCATATGTGGCTCGCTATGTACCGGGATGATTTCTTGATAGTATACAGGTGACAGCGCATGCGCCAAATAATTCATTTTCATTGGTCGGTAAAGTCGTCACGTAGTGGTATTTGAGGCCAGCCTGCCTCAGCATACGACGAAACTCGCGCATGCGCAGTCACCTGTATACTATCAAGAAATCATCCCGGTATATAGATAACAACCGCTCCACCGTCAGTAAAATAGATTTCTTCCAACCGCCACACGGCGAGCCTCTTTACGTCAACCAATCACAGAACAGCTCACGCGCGAACAAGCCTACATTTGTGTACGTACGGCCGTAAACTATGACGAGGCACCGCAAAATCGATATGTAAATGTCGCCCCCTACATTTTTCCCTCACCTTGCCGTTTCCCCTTCGCTTTTTCTCTCTTCCTCTCTCTCTCTCTCTCTCTCTCGCTCTTTCTCTTTCTCTCCCTCTCTGACGCGGCTTCTCTCCCCATCACGTGTCCCTTTTTTTTCCTGTTTCCGATGTGGTAAAGGTTATCCATGTATACGCGCATATTTGCACGCACAATCAAGCATGAAGGAATAACTTTGATTGTGGTATATAAAAAAAAAAAAAAAAAAAAAAAAAAAAAATGAGCAATATTTCCTATCATCGACAGGTCAACGATATCAGTAACTTTATCAAGCTTTTCACGCGGTTTTAGTATAAAATCTTTCTGAAAATCCCGATAATTTAATAGGGGATTTCACACTCTCAGCGTGATTAGATTAAAACTCAGTTTTATACCGTGTATATCGTACTATTATATCGAGCCTTGGCTTGCTATATAGTGTCATAGAAAGTCTGATATTTGAATAAATTGTATACCTATATATACCTGCATGTTAGGTGTACTCACAATCATTATTACGCAATTCCTTCTTTCTGGCCTTCAATTTAATATATGAATGTGGAACGGATTGATACCCCTTCACACTAGGCATACTACATACTGTAGCATAACTATTTACGAAAATGAACGATTTCTCCTACAGATTTCTCCCTCTAATTCATTTAATCAGTAGGTATACTACATTTATACGTCATCAAATTCAGTACATAATAAAGTCATTACATTACACATTTTCTTCGAAAATATTAATTCATTATTTCTAATCTGATTTGATAGTATCTATCTCTATCTCTCCCGCTCTTCACCGCCTTTATATTGACTCTGACTCACGTAGAAATCTGTAGTAATAATAATCTCGATTGCGCAAAATAATATTCGCAAGTCATCAATTATACGAGTACATCACTCACAAAAAAAAAAAAAAAAAAACGAACGCTCCTTGCATGACAAGCGCGTATTAAATTCGCCGAATTGAGCTGCGTGTTGCAGGTTTCCCCCCACCCGCATATAAGCATAAACCGCTGGGGAAATATCACTTCCTTAGCTGATCTTGTTTTATTATTTTGCTTTTCTTTTTCCTTCCTTTCTATCTTTCCTTGTGAATTACTTTGCGGTAGAAACTACGAGGCGGGTTTTTCGTTTGGTTACATGAATGAAAAAAAAAAGAGCTTTAGACGAAGTTCAATATTTCCGGGATCGGACACCTCGGTATTTCAAATCTACAACCGCGCTTATAGTTAGTGAACCCAACAGCTCCCGCTATGCATACGTGTCAAACTCGGCCGAGTCGCGACAGTGGCACGTGCGAAGCGAGGGAAAGTCGGGTTGCGTGCGATTGGCTATCACGGAGGTGTGTCGACGAACGTAGTTCTCTTATTGGTTTAAATTTTTGAGCGAGCCTGCCGCACTAGCAGCTGTGCGCTCGCCGTTACGGCTAGACAGGCGCGCGGGGACTCGACGAGTCGATTTTTATTTTTTGTTTTCTTATTTTATTTTTTGTTCTTTGCTCCGTTTGGTATTCCCTTCTATCTCCCCTTCGTATAGTGTAGTTCGTACGCACATGAGGAGAGTAGAATCCGCTTCGGTTTTAGTTTAGGTACGACTCATACACAGCCCTGCCTCTCTCGCAACCTCGTCCTCTACTTGGTAGTAGAGGTCAGGAACCTAGCCTTACCTTTGTTAATCCAATCTTTATCTCCAGACGCCAGACCACCTTTCGCTGGCAATTTTTATCGCAACATTATAATGTATCGTGATGATGATTTTAAAGATCGTGTTCTGCAGACGCGGATGCGAAATATTTGCCAGACTGGCTTTTTATACGCTGATTGCGTTTAATATCAGAAGGCTATGAACCTTCGCTCGCTATGCTATTTCTACTAGTATATCTTATACACAGAAATAAAATTCAAACGAAACTATACGATTATCTCAAAATGGAATTATTCCAAATATTTCATCATGAGGCATCATTGTATCTTTTATCTAGTCTAGGAAGTCGTTTTTTTTTTTTTTTTTTTTTTTCTAATTTGTGGTTTGCCTAATGATAACGTCGGCGGTTGAACAAAAAAAAAGAATTCCGTATATTCTGAAATATTTTCTACTTTAACAATTAGCAGTTTCCATTGGTATCGTATATGAACACATCGATCAAACACTTGAAAAAATACGATTTTATTATCATATTATACCATTGCGGCTAAATCATGTTATACCTACCACAGACAGAATGTAAATATTAGGTATATAATATGTTATGTCCTTGGCAGAGCTGGCTATTGAATATACACACCTTTCGAAGAATTAGAAATTTGATGAGTTCAGTTTTAACTATATATAATATTGAACCAAGTGTAGATATATAGGTATATATTTTATATTTATATCGGCCGAGAATCGATATACTTAACGTTTTAACGTCGCAATATTTGTTCGCGGATTACGCGTTGTACGACATTTCGGATCATGCTGTTAATCATTAGAGCTATAACAACGTTGTAAAATGAATCGAATCCTATCCGATAATGAAAAGTGTACAATGTGTGAATACACGGAAAACACGTGATTATCGCGACGCGTGACTTACGTACATCTCAGAATCGCACGTCTATTGTTTGGTAAACTACTTGTTAAACTACATAATTATCGTAATAAACGAAGTTTAAAGCTCGACTTAGAGCCCGCGTATATACGCACGTATCTCGTTTATTTTATGTCACGTCTCGAATTCAGCTTAGTGAACAATATGCAAATGCAAACTAAAAAATGTCTCCAGCACAGGGTATGTATATGTATATTTAGCTGAAAAACTAGTATCTCTATATACGTATATGCGTGTTGCAAGTTGCAGAACGAGCGAAAAATCGTTTTATTATACCCACGCACGTGTCTGCATGTGTTGAGCATGAAAAACCAGACCTCTTAACATTTCCGGGATATTGAATAGCAATATTAATTAATTCACACGACGTGAATATTATTAGACATTTTTTTATTCACGTTTCGCTCAAGTCTGGGTATATACTTATATGGCGAAGATATTCGTTCTTGAATTCTTAAACGATACGTATATATATATATATATATATAGATAAATTCATGCAACATATAGAATTCAGATTCAAATCATTTCGCATGCACACGTGTTTTTCTCATCAGTGTCCTTCGCTAATTACAATTTTCTGTTGTTTTCTGTCCGACCTTATCAAAAGCAAACACAACTCCGTTGCTCCACATGTTTCGCTGAAATTATATTCCCTTGTCCTAGATAGGTACTATAACATCGATCGTATTGTTGAAATTTCACACTGTTGTGCTTTACTTGAATAACTCAAAAAAAAAAAAAAAAAAAAACCTTCAAATTTATTAATATTACCCTCATATTAAAGGAAAGGTTGATTAAATTTTAGATAATATATCTAAAACTGAGTTTACATTAAAAATAATAACATTTTTTTTTTTTTTTTACCTACCTGCTTATTCGGTTTAAAAAAAAAAAAAAAAACGTTATTGGAGAATGGATAAGATATCGCGCAGATACATAAAACTTAAAACCCAAATCATCTTGAAACCATCAAAGCGAATTGATTGCTATATGATTGCACAGCATAGATCCAGACGATTTTATCTATACATACATATAATTATATTGAATGCGTTTAGTATATCGGTGTGTGTCGGTTAGTATTGCCTTTCGCGTCTACCTGCCCTTCAGTCGCTAAAGTCACAAGAATACCAAGAGCTTACAGTCAAGATTTAGAGAGAGGAATGCAGTACGGAGAAGCTGAGTGGCTGACTAGTTGGGTGTGTTGTAAAAGCGGTAACGCGATTGGCCCAGGCAACGGGCCTTTTCGGTATAAAGGATCGGACGCGGCGAGCCTCCAGTCAGTCTTACGACAAACACGTGCGGCAATGATATCATTTCATCATAATTAATGACACGTCACTATATATACCATACACGTTAACATATTATATCGGTAACAAATCGAAACCCCGGTGTCTTTATAATCTCTATAAATTTCAAAATATAAACAGTCATTCTATTATACCAAAACTTTAAGATTTCGTGACAATATAATAAAACAAAAAAAACCGGTAATCAAATACGTAATAATTTGCTCAAAGTGTGCAAACTAGTTTAGAGTTTTATCTGTTATTTTAACTCCTACATTCTCAATATATTCATTTTATTTTGTCGTTATTCGTGCCGCGGTTAAATTTCGCGTATTAATACTATACGACCGGCTCTCTCATCTAACTAAATGCCGTACTTCAAAAGAGCGGTAAGAATTTTGTTAACTGAAACTATATCGCGTCACTAATGCCATAAGGTCGTAAGCGCCAAAAAAAAAAAAAATTTCGTGTTTTTGGTGGCAAAATCTTTTTCATGCAATATAACATCATTTGGGTATATCCGCCAAAAAAAAAAAAAAAATTTTTTTTGGCGTTTACGACCTTATGGCATTAGTGACGCGATATATTGAAATCGCAAGGAAAATTTGAAAACTATTATTATTATCTCTCATTTATTCCGGTTTTCCTCCTTATCTCATATTTTCTTTTCATTTCTCCTTATTCATATTCCATTAGTTTGATTATTCAGATAAATAATATATCTACTACCTACTGGTTCAAATAATGTTTGAATTAATGATACTCGTGTCAGAGGCGTGTTAAACTTATACAGCCTAAATTGGCACGAAGGCATATAATTGCTAAACTGCTAGTTTACTCGCGTTGATATACTACAGAAAAGAAGAAGACTGTTCTTGACGTCACGCGGTTGATCCAGCGGGGTCTCTCTCCGATCGATTGTCTCCTGGAATATCCAAACCCATCTAGTTCTATAATTAATATTTTCTATTCATTTATCTATATTATGATTTCTTAATGTACATACAACTAATTCATAGTGGTTTATGTTACGAAGTAACGCCTAAAAAAAAAAAAAAAAATTAAACTCGTCCTTTAGTATTAGTACTTCGAAATATTCTAATCAGACAATAAAAAATTTATGAACTTGTATATTTAATGATTTTGCGCTGCAAAGTACAAACCCGGATAAATTTTATTCTTTGAATTCGTCAATTTTTGAGTTACTTAGTTGATTCATATTATATTGTCTTAACAATTACACATCTCTACAATACCACTTGCTACTATACCTAATGTATTATAAGACGATGAATTTTTGGTACGGAAATCGTAATTCTAAGGTTTCATTTCACACGTGATTTTCATTGTCTAGCTGTATATTTATTAACGTTTATATGACAACTATATCTTTGATATCAACGTCGTTTCGATTATTGAACGTTAATATATTAATTGCACGTGTCTCTATAACTATAATTTTATAATATTACTATAATGAACTGTAAATACATCGATTACTGTTATACCGACTTATTCTATAATCTAAATAACAATGCGATTATCATACCAATTAATTCATTAACTACACAGAAAGAAAGATTAACTTGATTCAAGACAATTTTGCGGTCCAAAAATGAAGACCGAAATTTTCTCGGATCAAATCAAAAATTTTACTCGAACCAAGAAAATTTGGAAAATTTTCTTGGTTCGAGTAAAATTTTTGATTTGATCCGAGAAAATTTCGGTCTTCATTTTTGGACCGCAAAATTGTCTTGAATCAAGTTAACCTTTCTTTCTGTGTATAATAATAACAACAAGAAGATGAAACTCATTGAACCCCAGAAATCTGTGTATTATTATAAATATATATTACACCCGTTTTTAATATCTTCCCCCTTCTGTTCTTATAATTTCAGGGTTTCAACGGGCGTTTGGCTTTCGCTATCGCCGCAGCAGCCCTTGGTTCACCTTTCCAACATGGGTACAATACAGGCGTCGTTAATGCTCCACAGGACGTAAGTTTCTATTGCGATCATTATTTGATTATGGACAATAAATCTGATGATATAATATAATCACTGATTGTGATTATATATGATATAGTTTGATAACTTAGTCGGACCTTTGACACGTATAATTCATAAATAATAATCGAAGAGCCACAAATCGAAATACAAAATTATAGATAAAAATGAAAAAAAAAAAAAAAAAAAAAAAAAAAAATTGACAACTATTAAATAAAAACTAGCATAACGTATTATACATATATATATATATAATATACCATATATAGGATATTCGAAGGTATAGTTATAAGCTTTTCAGCGCGAGACAGCGGGCAGTGTTGCTGATACGTTATCTTACATCCTATATATATATATATAAATATATATATTTTATTATATAGTACACTTTCATTATAGTACACAGATATGCGATTGTAGGGCATAATACAAGCTTGGTTTTAATTGGACGCCTATATCCCTATCGATGACTTAAAAAAATTTCAAACTCTAAGAATCGTTTAAAACTTAAATATTCATTTTTTTTTCTTTACTTGCCATCACAGTTATTATCAATTATTTTTTTTTCACAAATAAAAACCTTAAGATCGTATCTCATGTATATAAAATATTGAATTATGTATATATACACCTACGAATGGAAAATTACTGTTAGTTTAGATTTTTATTTCTATGGTTTTTTTTTTTTTTTTTTTTTCAAATAATATGTATGTACATAACGTCTGTGTTGCGATGACGTTGACTAAGAAAGTCTAAACCAAATATAACGGCCGTCGATGTATATAATTATTTGAGTTTAAGATACATACTATTTATTATAATGGACTCTAATTTGCTTATATATAATCGTTGTTTGCTTTAAACCACTCGAACCTTTATCTCTGACGTAGAAAATGTTGAAAAAAAAAAAAAAATAAATAAAAAATAAATGAATAAGAAAACTGACCGCACAGATTAACGAAAAAGAACAAGCATTTAATTCAACGATAAAGTCTGACCATTCATATTTGAATCAGAACAATTGGAAATGAACATTCTTTGTTTGAATAATTTAATTACGATAAAATATACATGCGAATATCATCGTATGTCTTTCGTAAAGAAAATATATATATTGGAAAAAGCAGGAAAAATATAAGCGTAACAACTAATTTTAAAAACTTATAATCCTGCAACGAAGGTATGCAGCATTAAGCAATAATCGTATTATCGTTATATTACAGCTTATCGAGAAGTGGATCAGACAAGTTAGGGAATATCGTACTGGGGTCATACCTGAACAATCCGAGGTGACGTTGATATGGTCGGTAGCAGTAGCGATCTTTTGCGTTGGCGGTATGATCGGTGGATCATTGGTCAGTGTGGCCGCTGATAAATTTGGAAGAAAAGGAGGACTGCTGATGAACAACATATTCGTTTTACTCGCTGTGATTTTTGAGGGGACTGCCAAGGCTGCTAATAGCTATGAAATGCTGATTATTGGACGTTTTCTGATAGGCATTAATTCGGGACTTAATGCTGGCCTGGCACCTATGTATTTAGCCGAAATATCACCTGTTCATTTACGAGGAGCAGTTGGCACGGTTTATCAACTTGTTATCACCATATCGATCCTGGCTTCCCAAATACTTGGACTTGGAAGAGTACTCGGTACTGAATCCCAGTGGCCTCTACTTCTTTCGCTCACCATAGTTCCCGCCTTCTTTCAATTAGCTACATTACCAATATGCCCGGAAAGTCCGAAATATTTACTTCTCAGCAAAGGAAAGGATTTGGAATCTCAGAGAGGTGAGTTTCGAAAAAAAAAAAAAAAAAAATTGGGAAATTAATTGAAAATATGAAACTGATTCATGGATTGATTTACTTTCTTTTTCTAATTAATTATAAATAATCCTGAAAATTAAATTCATTCAATCAATGAATTCAATTAAAAAAAAAAAAAAAAAAAAAAAATTAATAACATTCTTTTTCTCTTCTTTTCGTTCTAGCTTTGTCCTGGCTCCGAGGAACGATCGAAGTGCATGACGAGATGGAAGAAATGCGAGCAGAATACGAGTCGATGAAAATGGTACCAGGAGTGACGTTAAAAGATTTGTTCGTCAATCCTGCCCTGCGTATTCCAGTCATAATTTCCATAGTTGTTATGGTTGCTCAGCAATTCTCCGGTATCAATGCAGTCATGTTCTTTTCCACCAAGATCTTCAAGATGGCTAAACTCGTTAATGAAGATGCTCAGTACGCTACCTTAGGAACTGGAGCTATAAACGTTGTAATGACACTCGTTTCTCTTGTACTTGTCGAAAAAGCTGGAAGAAAAACTCTGCTTCTTGTTGGTTTTACTGGAATGTGTATCAACACTGTTCTCCTGACCATATGTCTCTCATTCACCGTGAGTTTCATTGTTATATACAATTTTTTTTTACTTGTTTATATATATATTCAAAATGCATGTAATTATGCATCGATATTCATTATTTTATTGTTTCAAAGAATAATCGATCTGTTATTAATCTCTTTATTTATTTTATTTTTTTGTTTAATTTTGTTACAGGAGACTGTGCCACCATATCTGACAATTGTTATTGTACTTCTATTCGTTCTCTTCTTCGCCATCGGACCTGGAAGTATTCCGTGGTTCCTTGTTACAGAACTGTTCAGCCAGGGCGCAAGACCGGCAGCAACAGCTTTAGCAGTATTCGTCAATTGGACGGCAAATTTTATTGTCAGTATTGGATTTTTACCGCTACAAGAAGCTTTGAGCAACTACGTATTCATAATATTTGTTATTGTACAAATAATTTCTATATTCTTCGTATACAAAAAAGTTCCAGAAACAAAGAACAAAACAATGGAAGAAATTAGTAGCATGTTTAGGCAAATTTCTTATCAATGAAGAGAATACGTTCGTTAATATTAATACGGGAAAAATGACCCCCCTTTGGCATGAATCCAATAGATATATTAATGTTCGGAACCCCGCCTTTTGACGATTTGATATTTTAAGTTTTTATTCAGGAAGACAAGTATCAAGATTTTATTTTGGTAATATTTGTTGCGTCATAAGGATCGATGAGTTGTTATTATTGATTGTTATTGAGGTAGTCATTTGAGATTAGAAGATTGTCAAGAAGCGTGGATTCCGAGGTGGTCAAAGTCGCGATGTTGAATGTAATGAGAGAAAAAAGAAAGAAAGAAAGAGAGAGAAAGAAAGAAAAAACCCTTAGTTCCTATATTTAGTTTTCAAGCCGCAAGTTATGAAAATTTGAATTAACAACGTCACGACGTAAAGGGAAGAATTTCGTGGGTCAGTATTTCCTCATATTGTGGGAAACTCTTGTTGTACAGCTTTTAAAGCTTCTGAAAGTTATTTTTTTAATATAATATCTAGTCGCGTCAAAATACAGTTTTTCGAACGTTACCTCGAGAGTTTTGGTATACGTAGAATTTTAAATTTAAGGAATAGATGAAAAACAGAGAAAACATGTGTATCGTTATAATTAGGCCCATATCATATATCAACGTAGTTTGTTTTTTTTTTTTGTTTTTAATTATTTTTAATCTTTTGAGACGCGAATAATTTCTCGTTCGCGTTTATAATTTTAAAAGCTCGTTCGAAACCACAAAATCAACACAGATTCATACGATATCGTTATATAATATTGTCCGAGAAAAAAAAAAAAAAATTGTCATTCTCACGTTTTAAATGATATAAAAACAAATGAATTTCATTGATTTTAAATCTGATTAAAACATAAATTCGATAAATGCTGGACATTTTATATAAGTAAATATCAAAACTTACTCAAAACTATATCTGTGTCTCATAATTGTAAATACGAAATTTTAGCATATAGAACTGTGTAAGCAAATAGTTAATAATAATAATAATAATTATATTTATGTATAGTAATAATAAAATTAATAATAATAACAACAATAATAATAAGTAGGATGTGTATAATGATGTCACATAGTATAAATATTATATTTTGAGACAGGAAAGAATTATTTATTCAATACTAAAAATTAAAAATTGAAAATATTTGAAATATGAATAAAAAAAAAAAAAAAAAAAAAGAACGAACATCTTAGCAAATTTATCTTAATTAATAACTCTCAGGAATGTAGAGGAGAAAAAGAAGATCAATATTTATTTCGCAAAATATTTTGAAACTAGCGTTGCTTTGAATTGTATTTTAGGACATATACATATATACATAGATATACCCATAAATATATGTGTATATATGTATATATTTAGTGCTCAAATATCGTAACTATTTTCGGTTTACAATTAGATCCGTTATAGTATATGATGAAGAGAATTAATCGAATTTGTGTAATGTTATACGTTGGCTGTATAATATACATATATTATATATATATATATATACATATATTCGCTATAAAATTGAAAGAAATAACGATATTTTTAGAGCTGTAAAATCCTATATTGTAATAAACCATGAAGATCGAATGCTTGCCACAATTTACGCGCGGTTATACTAGTCTGTGTATCTAGGAGCTGAGATGGAGGAAAAGTTTATAAGTTGTATGCAAGCTGGCTCTCGAGAGCAAAATTATAACTAATTAAATGATATGGTAATTTGTTTCTAAATTAAACTTTTTATGTATTATATTTGGATGAAAAGAAAAAAAAATTTATTTAGTCAAATTTAACTGCTAGCCAGTATATATTATATTATATTATATTATATTATATTATATTATATTAGTGAAAATTGTTATAAAAGTGGAAATTATTTTGTAACATTAGTATACAGAATATCCCAATTTATTGATTATTGTATAAGTTTTGCAATGCAGTTATAGCATTTAGCTTAGGGCAAGTGTTCTTTTATATACAAAAACGAATGTTTTTAGTTATTATTAAAAAAAATTTTAAATTTAACGTTAACGTTAAAACATAATAATTATGGCTACAATATTTACTTACGATTTAGTAGCAAAAACATAATATACAATATACATATATGCAATTTTATGCAACGTATAATATCATTTTGATCATAATTTTATTGAAAAAAAAAAAACAGATTAACCAGTTTTTACAGTTTATTGTATTTGTCGTTAACAGTTTACAACTTTATCACAGTGTATTTTATACAACGCAACAACAATATACCGTAAGTCGACAGCGTCGTGAAATCGTTATTACAATAAGTTGTAATAATATCCTGATATATGTTCAAACTTTATTAGTTATCGACGCTACATATACATATATATATATATATACACAGTTGTACAAATGAAATATAACAAATAATGATCAATTTTATCTACTATCATTACATTATCCTTATACGTTCTCCCAATATCTATATTATTATTCAGCTGACACTATGTTCAATCGTAGTTAGATTCAACATTGAGTAATATAGGTATATACTATACGTACTGAAAATAGACTACATAATTGTTTCAGTTTGAACGCATATTCGAGTAGGATACGAAATTGTTTACTTCTAAAATCATTTATAACGGAAATATTACGACACACGCAACCCTCTCATTCATTTATCACTATTTTCTACGTCGTAACAACGACCGTATATGTTGTAAAACGAAAGCGGGAAAAGGTAATTTGAAAAATTGAATTTTCCGATTTGTAAATTTGATAGAGACTCTTGAATCGTAAACTTGGAAAAATTTCAGCATCTCTTATTCGTCGTGACAAGCATTGATCAATAAAGTCCTTAATCTATTGCTTTAATACTATAATCTAATCTAAACAGGTTCGAATAATTGAATTTGAAGTCGCAAAAGTCTAGGCGCGGTGATTCACGGGTACGGAAATCACGTGGTTGCAATGGCGGGAAATCGTTGCGGTGTTTCCAACCGCGTACGCTTGGCGTCTCTGGTGCTAGAACGCCGTCGGCCGAGTTTTGTCAGTAAACATCTCTCGCTAAGAGTAAAATACATCGCGATATCTTATGCATGTTGTTAATAATATAGAGAAAAGCTATCGATAGTGAGTCTAATATTGTTTAATGAGTGTGGGGTTGGGCGCGTGGTACGCTCACTGCGGCCACAAATGGTCAGGAAATTTGTCAACGAGGTTGTCACGGAGGGAAAATGTCAAACACCTCGCCAGTAATAAATGGTGAAAACACTGGGAGCGTTGATTTTCGGGAACTGCGTACGGGACCTGGAACTACGACTAGTGGAGTTAACGCGGCCGCGGCTCGTGCGGCATACAACATGGTTGCAGCAATGAACGAACATTTATCAACTAATGCGAGGCAAAACGACTTCCAAAGTGTCGCCGAGGATAGTAAAGCGGGCATTTTAAGCTTCCCCTGCGACTTCGACCACATGTATGCTAGTATGACAGACGGAGGTGCCCCGGCGACTTCGGCACTTGGTGTCAGTCCCCTCCGTGGTAACGAGGCTCGTCACCATGACCTCACCGAGGTCAAGCACCTCAAAGAACTGCTACTGTTACATCTAGACCTGATACAACAACAATCCGAGCAAATCGTTACCAAGGATAAACTATTAGCGGCTTTGCGACAAGAGAATGAAACGGTATAAATAATAATATTACCTAACCATTATTTCATATCTCAATCTTTACAAGTTTTTAATCTTTTATTTACGGTTTATAAACAACAATTAATATACACTTCTAGTGTTGCCAAAACATTCTTACTACCGACAACAAAGTTGTCACACACATGCTTAAATGTCATTCAATAATCACTTCTCCGTCAAGGTCATGTTTCATATATCTACCGTGTGGCGGCGCTGATCGACAATAACTATAGATATACTCAAATATAGCCATTCTACACTATTACGTATTTCCGATAGGTTTTTACTCCGTCGGTAATGAATGTTCACTAGTTTATCTACCTACCTACAAGTTTTTTTTTTTTGCCGCGAAAATTGAATCCTCGAAATGACAAATATATTCTTAAATGTTGAATATGTTTTTGTCTATTCAGTTAAAGTTACGCTTGGAACGTATGGACAGAAGAGTAAATCTTCAAAAACTACGTTCTGATGTAACAGAAAATTCAATGGTACCTGATCACCTGGGAGCTTGTTCTCCTTCGAGTCTTAATTCGCCTAGCGCTCCGTCGACAAGCGATCATCAGAGGAATACCGAGTCTGAAAATAGCAGTCCTCAGTATAACGAGAGTTTTAAAATACGTTTGAACACTAGCGGTGGTATAACTACCGTCAAACAAGAATCAAACGAAAATCATGTCAAAAATGAATCTAAGCACGAATCTTTTCGGCAAGAATCAAGCAGCGATTCTAGACACGATTGGGAAATAAAAAAGAAACGTAAATCAGATTCTATCACTCCTGTTATCGGTAAAAGAAAGAGAGGAGTTTCTTGCTCGTCCACTATAAGCAATGATACTACATCTACTATACCCGATAACAAGAGCGTAACACATGATAATATCAAGAAGATAGATAAAAAGGGTAAATCGGTTACCAAAAGAGAGTCCTTTCTGACAACGGAAGAACACTATTACACCTCGATTGGGGAAGCTAATTATACCTTAAGTTTGTCTGAGCCTGTTGAATCTGACAATAGCGCTTCCCTCGAAGTACCTAACTGGAGAGTTAAAGTTTATACTAGCTGCTACACTATGGAAGGTACGGAAAATTTAGACGACGAAATATTTAACAAGAGGCATCTAAAGCTGGAAAATGACGAAAGGCGGAGAAAGAGATGGGATGTTCAGAGGATAAGGTCAGTAGAATAGATTATTTATATTTTCCCTTAATATTTGTTGTTGTCTCCAATATTTCCTTCTTATCTATTAATTTGTTTCAGGGAACAGAGGCACATCGAGAAACTGAAACAGAGACAAGAGCGTCAGAATCATCAGGCAACTTGTTACAACACCAACCATACCGGGCCATGTCCAACGGTACCGGCAGAAGAAGCAGTTAGTACGTTGTGGCCGGAATTGGATCAAATTCAGGGTCTCCAGGTTGAACCGCGGCTACCGGTAACTGCGTTCGGTGTACCAATTCCCACCTTTAATCCAACGTAAGTATTTAGTATTGTTTTGTACAACGGTAGGGAGAGATTGCAATTTGTTCAATTTTATTCCAGCGAATTTTCCTTACCATGGCTACATACGGCGAGGTCTAAGAATAGACGCACCAAACGATCTACAGGTAGAAGAAAATCGTCAAGAAGATAAGCTTTTACCACAAACAGCAGCAGGGGTAAACTGCGTTTTTAATATAACTCGATATTTTAATAACTTAGCTGTAGCCAAACGTCTTCTAAATGATTTCTTTTTAAACCTGAAGTGCGTTATTACTCCAGAGTTAAGTAGGGCACCAAAGATGTTTTTACTTTTTAGATTAATTTTAATCATGCAATAGACAAAATCGGTTGATTATACTTATCAATTTTATTTTCTACAATTTATTTTCGTCATTTAGGGTTTGCCTAATTACATTAACAAGTCTTAACTCAATGCAATGAATTTCGTTAATTCAGACTATGAGATGTAATTGGCATTCATCCTTTTATTTGTAGTACTTTAAACAAACGTCAAAGAATTTGACAAATATTGATATCCGTAGTAGGATATCATTTTTCTGTAAATTTATTGTAAATTTATACTTTTATTGTATAAAAAAAAAAAAAAAAAAATAGAGAAAAGGAAAAAAAAAAAACATATCATTTATGTTAGATTTTTCGATTAATTCTATTATTTTAAATAGTAGGTCTGCTTCGGCTTTATCAATAATTGCAGTATCGTTTCTATTTTTTTTTTTTTTTTTTTTTGTTTTTATTCTTTTTTTTTCCATCGATTTTATCTTTTTTTTCTTTTTTTTCGTTTCTCTGGTATTATTTTCTGTGCAAACGTAATTTATATTGTATAAAATATAGAATTGAAATTATCTAAGTATATTAAAACTATACACGTGAGGAGAAAAAAATAATAAATAAAATGATTAATTGTTTAGAAACGAATCGTAAGCTATTAAAATACATAACTAATATTTTTCACCCTGTTTCTTTTACAAAGTAACACGAATTTCATTCTCGAGTGCGAAAATACCATTAGCCATCTAAGTGGTAGAATAGTTTCATAAACTCTATGTACAGTTTTTTAGAGTTTGAGACGTTGAGTTTGAGATTGCAGAGTTTGTGAAAAATTCAATACTTGTTATTGTTCGATGTTGCCCTTTCTTGCAAGGAGCAGCGTAGGATGATACACAATCAGTTCTTCAACACAATCATTGTAGTTGTTTTAATGCAATTTGATTTGTAGAAAACAAGAGTTTAAACATTCACATATAAATGGTATTTTCTTAGATGTTTCTTGTCAATTATAAGCAACAACAATTATTCTTTAAAAAAAAAAAAAAAAGAGCAAAGATCTGCAATTTTAGCCAAGCAGAGCGTAAGCGCAAGTCTCAAAGTAAACTTAAATCACTTGGACTATATGTAAATATATAATTATTAAATATAATCCTCACACAGGATTCAGAAATTTTGATACTATGTACTTTGAGCCATTGGATTGAGTTCAATTTGACTTGGATACTTTGGAAATGTTCATTTTATTGGAATTACTTATTTATTCTCATGTTGAGACTCATTTTAAACGCTTGATTTATTTATGCACGTAAAGAACGAAAAGGACTTTTCAGTGTGAAAAATATTATTATCTAACTTGAGCGCCAGGAATAGATTATTATATTATTGAGTGTGGGAAATGAGCCGATTTGTCCTGTGTGATTGATTATATTACAATAATAACATACCAATAAGTACACGAGTTTTAATTTAGTATCCGATCCACTAAGACTATATTATGTAAATAGAGCGAACTATGATTTAGAAATTAACGAACAGACGAAAATTTTAGTCCCTCGGTCTTGTGTATAAATTAATAAACATTTTTTTTAATCATACTTCTTATTTGTTTGAATAACAAATATATTAAATCAAGATCAATATATATGTATAATAAATTGGCAGAGTTGACGTGTAACGATATATGGTGTGTAAATTTGAGAATAAAAAAATATTGCAGTAAATGTTTTTTTTATATAATATGATTAAGAAATTTCAATCAACTATCAAAGAAAATGGATTAATATAAGTGAGCCAAATTATAAAAGCAAAGTCCATGCAATAAAATGAACAAGAATAAATAAATAAATAGACCAGAGAGAAAAAAAATTACATTTTTATATTCACTGATGATATTGGCATTGATATTCATTGCGAAACTTCAAACGCGGTTTTAGAAACATTTTCGGTGGACAATGGATGGACCAAATTCATTATATTCTTGTTGAGAAATCCACATCTGCTGGAAGCTGCTCAAGCTGCCAAGAATGGATCCGCCGATCCAAGCTCCATACTTTCTTTCTGGTGGTGCAATTATTTTTATTCTCATGCAAGGTTCAGCCAGAACCATGATCTCCTTGCACATTCTGTCGGCAATTCCCGGGTACATCGTCGAACCACCAGATAATACAATGTTAGCGTACAAATCTCTACGAATATCAACGTCACACCTCATAATAGAGTTATAGACACTTTCATGGATATCACACATTTCAAACCCATCCAAACTTGGCTGGAACATAAGTTCCGGACAACGGAAACGTTCGCTACCAATTGTGATCACCTGAAAAATGAGAAATTTTAAAGCAAAATCTTAGCCGTTACATTTGTGATATATCATCGATTCTTGCTTATGAATAATATTTTACTCACCTGCCCATCTGGTAGTTTATAATTTTTCTCTAATGCGCTAGATCCCGCAGTTGTTTCCAATTCCTGCTGAAAATCTAAGGCTACGTAGCAAAGTTTCTCTTTAATATCTCTGACAATCTCCATCTCAGCAGATGTGGTGAAAGAATATCCTCTTTTAGTTAAAATCTTACTAAGATAATCATCCAGATCTCGTCCACTCAAGTTCGGATATGAAATCCTACCTGATAGAGCATATCCTATGATAAACAAAAAATTACTATTTCATTAGATTAACATCTCTTCTTAATTGCAAACACTTGTAGCCACAAAATAAAGAATTAGTTGGAGAATTTGTACTGACATTATCACGTATCAATAAGTCATACAATTCTTGGGTTTCGATGATGCGAAGCGTTTCAAACGCCTGAATTTGAATACTCAACAAGACTTACCCTCATAAATGGGAACTGCATGCGTCACTGAACTTCCGCTTTCCAACACAATTCCTGTGACTCTTCCTGTGGTGTATAGAGACAGGACAGGTTTGATAGCGACATACATGGCTGGTAAATTGAAAGTTTCGAACATAATCTGTGTCATTTTTTCACGGTTTGCTTTGGAATTCAATGGAGCCTCCGTAAGAAGCACCGGATGTTCATCTGGCGCAACTCTAAGCTCGTTGTAGAATATGTGGTGCCATATTTTCTCCATGTCATCCCAGCTCGTAATACACCCACAGTCAATAGGATATTTTATAGTGAAAATTTCTCTCCTACTTAGGGCTTCGTGCCCAACGTAACTATCTTTTTGCGTCTTGTCGATCACAGAAGAGATTTATTAATTCATAATAAGAAATGATCAAATTAGCCAAATTTCAAATATACATGTATAATAGGTGACAAGGAATGAGTATTTAACTTCAATAATCATTGAGCTATAACATTGTTAGACTGCAACAAATTTTAATAACGAAGTGTTCATTCAACAAACTGTTACCTGGCATCGACTCTTGGTAACGACAGATGGAAAAACTGCCCGAGGTTCATCATCTCCTGCAAATCCTGCTTTGCATATTCTCGACCCATTGTCGATGACCAATACAGCAGCTACGCCGTCGTCACACATTTTAAAACACTAGAATATGTAACAAATATATTATTGTCGCTCGGACACTATCATTTCAGAAGTGATATAAATACCCGCTAGCTCTTGACTTGAAAAAAGTGTAATATAGAATGAATAAAACCAATTGATTAGACAGTGGACAATCTTGGGCTTAGAGAGGATTCGTACACATACTCCCTGCTCTTTTTAACGCTTTTGCTATAGCCAGGCTTTATCGTTTGTGTTCTCAAGAAAAAAATGTAGTGGTATCATCATTTCTACGATATCTACATCCAGATATATGATTAGATATAATAATATACGTATAATAATTGAAAATTTTTTTAAATAAAATTTTATAATCCATCGTATTCTTCGGAATGAAAATTATGAAATTTAATTGTATGGAACAAAAAGTATCCTGCACAGAGATACAAATCTTCAATTTTCGGTTTGAAAAAAAAAAGGATGATTTGTATTCTTGATTATTTATTATTATTTATATCTATTTTAGGATTATATTTCATGCATTATTAAAGAAAAAAATCGGCTCGGTATAATAGCGTGCAATATAATTAAGGAACGATAGAATATACGTAAATTTTAGTCCCTATGGATTGTGTGCGTAAATAATTAATGGGTTTTTCTATGATATTTTTTATTACTTCAAGTATCAAATATATAAAATTAGGATCAATAAATATAACAAATTGACAAATTTGATGTCCAACGAAATATAGTGTGTAAATTTGAAATATAAAAATATTGCAGTGAATGTTTTTCTGTATAATTTATGATACAATTTCAACCAACTATTAATTGAAACAGATTAAAACAAATTACCTACTTAAATTTTAAAGCAAAAATCAAACTGCAGAATAAACATGAATTAATATCATTATGATAAACCAGGCAGGTTTCCATATTTCATAGAAAATACATTCCGTGTTACAAGCAAAAAGTGCAATTGAATACTTATAACATATTATATAATCATCACAAATAAATGAATCTTATGTGAAGAACATTGTCTAACTACACATTAATGAAAAAAAAAAAAAAAATACATAAAATGATATCTAATGCTCTTTTCGATGAAATAAAATAAATTATAATTTAGTATTCATAGCGACAAATACATATGATATAATAGGAAATTGACATTGATGTTAATTGCAAATAATATATTACTTGTCATTGCCAATTTTATGCTATGTTAGTGCAAATTTTAGCTTTAGAAAAATTTTCGATGAACAATGGATGGACCTGATTCATCATATTCTTGTTTGGAAATCCACATTTGCTGGAAGGTGCTTAAATTGGCAAGAATGGATCCGCCGATCCAAACTGAATACTTTCTTTCTGGCGGTGCAATTATCTTTATTTTCATGGTCGATGAAGCCAGAGCCGTAATCTCCTTATGCATTCTGTTAGCAATTCCTGGATGCATCGTCGAACCCCCAGATAATACAATGTTAGCATACAAATCTTCATGTAAATCGTCTTTACATTTCGTAATAGAGTTATAGATACTCCCGTGAATGCCGCATGCCTCCATTCCCAAGAGACTTGGCTGGAACATTGCTTCTGGGCAACGGAAACGTTCGTTTCCAATTGTGATCACCTGAAAAATAGGAAGTTTCAAAATGATGTAAGACTTGAACTCCAACATTTGTAACACCTCATTCATTCCTGAACACCAATAGTATTCAACCCACCTGTCCATCTGGTAATTCGTAACTTTTTTCCAACGCGCTAGATTCGGCAGCTGTTGCCATTTCCTGTTGAAAATCCAAGGCTACATAGCAAAGTTTCTCTTTAATATCTCTGACAATCTCCCTCCCAGCAGTTGTGGTGAAAGAATATCCTCTTTCAGTTAAAATCTTCATAAGATAATCGGTCAGATCTCGTCCAGCACATTTGTGACGTGAAATAGCATCTGGTCGAGAATATCCTATATTCAACAGCGATACACAGTTTGATTAGAATAATTTCATGACATTGGCTTAAGCTCATATTCTTGAAAATTAATTCATAGTTGGTTTGGACTTCCACACATCACTTCAAATCAGTATTCCATTATAGTCTCTCTTTGCCAACTGTCCTTGCTCTCGAAAGTACCTTCCTATTGAGGTAATAATCCGGTGCAAGGGCACTGACCAAATCTTTCCATATGGTCTCCTAATATTTAATCGTGGGCGTAATATTAAAATAATTGCAAACAATTGTACTCACAAAATAAGGAATACTTCATTCTCATATTATACAGGGTGGCCCATTTTAATTGACGCAGGCGAATATCTCGAAAACTAACCGTTTTAAAAGAAAAAGTTTTATACAAAACTTGAAGGGTTTCGAGGGGGAAAGATAATACTGATATGTGTTGACTTGTGGACTTCGCCAATTCCGAGATTTTGCAAGCAACTTCGGATTTTAGATAGGGAACACATGTTTTGGTTGAGGGCATCGGATAGCGCGATCAAAGACTCATTCAACCACGCAAGTAAAAAAAATTGAAAAAAAAAATTTTGCAAAAAAAATTGAAAAAAAAAAATATTGCAAAAAAAAATTTCGCGAATTTTTTTTTTTTTTTCTTTTGCAAAAGATTGCTTTTTTGTCCCTAGCTTTCGAACACATTCATTGTTCATCACTCTGCGTTGTTGATCTACGATTTTTTTTTCACTAATCTGGTACATTCAATCTTTCCAATTTCAAAATTGGCGAGAAAAATTTTGAGCTAGAGTGATGAACAATGAATGTGTTCGAAAGCTAGGGACAAAAAAGCAATCTTTTGCAAAAGAAAACAAAAAAATTCGCGAAATTTTTTTTTGCAATATTTTTTTTTTTCAATTTTTTTTTGCAAAATTTTTTTTTCCAATTTTTTTTGCTTGCGCGGTTGAATGAGTCTTTGATCGCGCTATCAGATGCCCTCAACCAAAACATGTGTTCCCTATCTAAAATCCGAAGTTGCTTGCGAAATCTCGGAATTGGCGAAGTCCACAAGTCAACACATATCAGCATTATCTTTCCCCCTCGAAACCCTTCAAGTTTTGTATAAAACTTTTTCTTTCAAAACGGTTAGTTTTCGAGATATTCGCCTGAGTCAATTAAAATGGGCCACCCTGTATGTTGATAGTTGTGATAGAAGTTCTTAAGTTGCAAATTAAAAAACCGGTAATAAAATTTGTTTTAAACATTTGTATTAGAATCCTTGGCACAACTCACCCTCATAAACAGGAACTATCTGCGACACGCCATCTCCACTATCCAACACTATTCCCGTGGTCCTTCCTGATGCGTATAGAGACAGGACAGCTTGTATAGCGACATACATGGCTGGCAAATTGAAAGTTTCGAACATAATCTGTGTCATTTTTTCACGGTTTGCTTTAGGATTCAATGGAGCCTCTGTGAGAAGCACCGGATGCTCTTCTGGGTCGATTCCAAGCTCCTTGTAAAACGTGTGATCCCATATTTTCTCCATGTCTTCCCAGTTCGTTACAATCCCATGTTCAATAGGATATTTTAGAGTCAAAATTCCTCTCTTACTTTGGGCTTCATCTCCTACATAACTATCGTTTGACGATATGTTTTCCTGAAATTGATTATATCAAGTTACAGCAGAAAGTGGAAGAGATTCAATAATTTCATAGAGTGATGAGAAATGACCGAATTGGCAATCATTCAGGTCGCATAGCTAATATTTACTTCAATAATTATTGAGCTAGAAATACTCTAGTCAAACTCCCATAAAATTTTCATAAGGAAGTATCTATTCGACTGTAATATTACCTGGAGTCGGGGTCTCCCGACAATTGATGCAAAAACTGCCGTGGGTTCATCATATCCTGCAAATCCCGCTTTGCACATGCCCGACCCATTGTCAACAACTAGTGCAGCCACCCCTTCATCACCCATTTTGAAATACTGGAATATATAACAAACATGTTATTGTCGCTCGGACACTATCATTTCAGAAGTGATATACATACCCGCTAGCTCTTGACTCAAAAAAAGTGTATTAATATAGAATGAATAAAACCAAACGACTAGACAGTGCACAATCTTTGGCTTCGGGAGGATTTATACACAAACTCTCTTCTTCTTTAAGGAGGATCATCTAGTTAAGGAATTAACAAACAGATATTGTTAAAAAAAATTGTATACAGTTAATAGTATACTACAAAGGCACCTTTTAAAATTTCAAGCCCTCAGGATACCTTTTTTTTTTTAATTGTTTTTTCATTATAACGTTCCTTAGATATTTTTTCATCAATTGTGGAAGTTTCTTTCGAAACTGTTTGTTAATGCTTGCAAATTTCATGTGTAATAGTTTGAAGACGCAAAAAACACTGAAACCCATAGGGGGCGCCATTTTAATTTAGAAAATCTGTTTTTATTCATTTCTCACGTACAAGATATCCTGAGGGCTTGAAATTTTAAGAGGTGCCTTTGTAGATACTGATAACTGTATACAAATTTTTTCAACGCTATCTGTTTGTTAGTTCCTTGACCAGATTCAGAGTTGTAAATAATGCATTAAATTTTTTAATGCATTGACATTTTCATTAACCATTAAATTTAATTTTTTAATGGAAAATATTTCCATTAACCATTAAATTTATTTTTCTAATGGAAACCTTTTCCATCAACCATTAAATTTAATTATTCAATGGAAAACATTTCCATTAAAAAATTAAATTTCATCATTTGATGAGAAAAATTTTCATCAATTTTTGAATATTTTTTTCTATTCGGAAAAATTCTCATCAACTGCTGGAATTTTCTGAAATTACTTTGGATCACTTTTAATTTTTAAATAGACTTGGCGGGAAAGTAGAAAGCCATTCGCTGTGTGCATGACCGTGAGCGGCTCAGGGTTGTAAAATTTTTAATGGAAAATATTTCCATTAACTCATTGAATTTAATTTTTTAATGAAAACATTTTCCATTAAAAAAATGAATTTAATGGTGAGTGAAAATATTTTCCATTAAAAAATTAAATTTAATGGTTAATGGAAATATTTTCCATTAAAAAATTAAATTTAATGGTTAATGGAAATATTTTCCATTAAAAAAATTAAATTTAATGGTTAATGGAAATATTTTCCATTAAAAAATTAAATTTAATGGTTAATGGAAATATTTTCCATTAAAAAATTAAATTCAATGAGTTAATGGAAATATTTTCCATTAAAAATTTTACAACCCTGACCAGATTATTAATGCTTTTGCTGTAGCCAGGCTTCGACCCCGTCTATTTCTCGAATTTCTTCGAAACGGGGCTATCAATTGACTTGTCCTGATTTGGCAGCCGATGTTTGACGAGTATGAGTTCGAACTGGTACGTTTGATCGGATGAAATGGAGATTTTTTTTTCGAAAAGTGTGGGCGTGCCATTTATTTCGACTTATATCACAGCCTACGCATCAAAAATGCAAAATCGGCCTCTATAGCCCGATTCTACATGGAATTTCGAACACAACCATTCAAAAACATCTTTGTTTCCGAAAACGATGAAGGGGCAAAACGTATATTCCACGATTTTGTGGTAATTTTCACGATTTCCACGGTTGGGAGCGGCAATTACCACAAAATCGTGGAATACGTTTTGCTCCTTCATCGTTGTCAAAAACGAAGATGTTTTTGGATGGTTTGTGTTCGGAATTTCATATAGAATCGTGCTACAGAGGCCGATTTTGCATTTTATTTTATGCATAGGCTGTGATATAAGTCGAAATAAATGGCACGCCGACACTTGTCGATTGGTTAGGTCAGACCACATGCTCAAACGAGCGTTAGGTCATTAAAGGAAGAAGAAGAAGACACTTGTCGATAAAAAAAAAAAGAAATTCCGATTTCATCCGATCAAACGTACCAGTTCAAACTCATTACTCGTCAAACATCGGCTGCCGAAAGGACAAGTCGATAGCCCCGTTTCGGAGAAATTCGAAAAACAGACCGGTCGGTAAAAATAGAGTAGACCCCACAGCCCCCTTAAGATAAAATCGATACCTGCGCGGAATAACCGGCTATCTCAGAGTCCGCTTGAAAAAGCGGCTATCTCAGAGTACGTGATCCTCACACTCGTGTTTTTGTCACCCTCGCTTCGCTCGGGCGACAAGCTATACTCGTGCGAGAATCACGTACTTCGCGCGCTTGTATCGTGATCTACTATTTTTCACCACACCTGCACGGAAAGTACGACTTTCGGCCCCTTGCGTGAGAGGGAAGTCGTACTTTCCGATGCCAGGGGGTGGTAAAAAATAGTATACCTCACATGGGAGTCAAAAAGGCCATCCCAAACTGCGTTTTTACCGCGTTTCAGTCCCCTGCCTGAAATATGCCAGTTTTTCCTAATTTTATTGTCAATAAGTTAATTTTATGAGATGTTGATTTCAGAACTTGGTTTTGTAACATGTTGATTTGGTATAAAAAGTAATATTGTTCATAGTTGATTTCATTTCGATTATTTTTTCCAAAAATGCGAAAAAAAGTGGTGAGGACAATTTTTTCTGTAGTTTTTCGCCCAGTTTGTAGAGAAACGTCCATTTATTGGATCTGAAATTATTGTAGACGAATTGTCTTCATCGGTAGACAGAAAATTCCTCCCACGATGAACACTCACCCGACAAACCTTGAATATTTCAGACCTTTATACATACTCGGAGGTTTCGTGGAAATTACAGGTTCCACAGGTTCCAAGCGCGATTCTGTCGGCCAATGATATTCGAATAAATCAGCGCCTGCGCGCTTGGAACCTGTAATTTCCACGAAACTTCGCCGTATATATTTTGTTTCGTCAGAAGCGTCAAATAGGAGGAATTTCGTCGACAAATTGAGCCTAAACGAGGAAACGAATTCCACGGGTATTATTTTTTTATAGAAGCTTAAATTGATCTGTATAGGTGGCTTCCTCATAGTTATTTTCAGCGTAGATTACCCAGTATACCGAGTTCTGAGAAAATGGACATTAAAGTTTTTCTGATTAAAATGGTTTTGATAATACTTTTTGTAAATTTTCTTTTGCAGGTATACACAAAAAATTATTGAACTTATATATGGGGCATTCCATGCCAACTCATCCTACCAATTGACTTTGCATCTCCGATTTGGCTGAAACTTGGGCATCTTTTTGTACCCTTCGAAAAAGGTTTCTGTGATTTTTTTCGAATTTTTTTATCCAGCCACTTCGGAGATGGTTTTTTTTTTTTTTAAATAGCCGTAACTTTATGACAAATTGTCCAAAATGGGTTTGTTTTTTTTCAAAATTCGTGTTTTTTAATGAATTTTCTGAAAATTTCATGCAAAAAATTATTCATGATCATTCTGATCGGTTTTCATTTATTTCAAAGTTAAACCATGAATTTTAAAACTGTTCGTATCCTTCGATTTCTTTTTAAAAATTCTCATGAATACTACTCCTAAAAACACAAATTTTAAGCCTAGTCCGGTAATGGGATAATGATGGGATATAATTTTTTTTGAATTTTGAAAATAATGAATTCCTTTTTTTTGTGTTTTTTTTTTACTGTTAATGTATTATCGACGTATTTTCGTGTATGAGCTTTTTTCACAGTTCATCTGAAAATGCGTCGATAATACATTAACAGTAAAAAAAACACAAAAAAAAGGAATTCATTATTTTCAAAATTCAAAAAAAATGATATCCCATCATTATCCCATTACCGGACTAGGCTTAAAATTTGTGTTTTTAGGAGTAGTATTCATGAGAATTTTTAAAAAGAAATCGAAGGATACAAACAGTTTTAAAATTCATGGTTTAACTTTGAAATAAATGAAAACCGATCAGAATGATCATGAATAATTTTTTGCATGAAATTTTCAGAAAATTCATTAAAAAACACGAATTTTGAAAAAAAACAGACCCATTTTGGACAATTTGTCATAAAGTTACGGCTATTTAAAAAAAAAACCATCTCCGAAGTGGCTGGATAAAAAAATTCGAAAAAAATCACAGAAAACTTTTTCGAAGGGTACAAAAAGATGCCCAAGTTTCAGCCAAATCGGAGATGCAAAGTCAATTGGTAGGATGAGTTGGCATGGAATGCCCCATATGTAAATAGATATTCATGGCTTATTATATAAAATACTATATGAATTCAGAGAAACAATAATGGAACATATATAAGGAATGATTTTTTAAAATTAATTGTTAAAACAATTTTAGGCTTTTATATTAAACAAAAATTTTTTTATAACACTTTTCATAGAAAATATGATTAATTATTAGTATTTAAATAATATTCCATGCTTAACTCGATTCTCGATTTTTTGGCACTTGGCACACGAATGCCTAACAGGGTCCTCATTATGTATGAGTGATGAGTAATATCCATGCATATTTCTGTACGATAACTATATTGACTGATATATCTTACCTCGACTGCGTAGAGGAGATGAGTACTCGATTATAGAACGAAAACGAAGATTTACTTCAGTGATCAGGCACCCCTACTTGCAATAACAGTTGTAGACGAACTGCGCAAAAGAACACGAAGCGTGGCACAATCGAGACCGCGCGAATTGTCGTTACTTTTATATCAGTAAGGGGCAGGAAGCGCCCCAGGTATGGTAGCGAGATAAGAGCGGGTAAATCGTCGACTTGTTTGGTACAATTGGAATCGAATGGCCCAGGAGTAACTCGGATTTCCACAAAAATCAAGGCCGAGTTCCTCGTGGCAATTAAGGAGCTTTTTTGACACACGCTATCATCACCGCAAAAACGAGATTCGTAGCCTTTTCCATACCACACAAGCGATCGGAATGTAACTTTGATGATGACTGCTTTATTTCAAGCGCCTAAGTATTTCATTTCATTTCATTTTGCAAAATTTCGATCTTTTTTTTTACAGATTCAGTTATCGTCAGAGAAATTGTAGATATATTTACAGTTGCACTCGATCTGTTGGACTTTTGAAATACTCAGGCATTCGGTGGTGGCATGACACACATTTTTTACACTATGGCATCTCATTTGATGAAAAAAATGAGCCAGAATCGACAATTTTGCATCTTCTCCTTTTTCCTTAGGCTATTATCTCCTTTTCGGAATGTAGCCAATAAAGAATTTTGCATCTTATACAGAAGATACCGACATCTCACCGAATCGACATTTTGCAACAGCATGATTATGCGGTAAAAGTGGCCCGCTTCGAAGTTCGGACGCAAGTGTTCAAGCCCCTCAAAGTTCTACCGCCTACGATGTGTTAGATAAGAAGTTATCGATTATTATCATAATTATTTTTGTTGATACCTCTGTTCTTCATTATGTTTTTGGCTGTGTGTATTATGTTTCATTGTCTATGTAATTTTCGTATGCCCTGCCTTAGGTTCGCCTGTTGAGCTATGGTTCTGAATAAATAAATAAATAAATATTATCGCGCAGGATATGAAAGCGCATTGCAATCGACATCACTCTTATTTTACTAACTGGTCAAATGTCATTTGATTATCAGTTCCTCCATCAAGTATTTATAAAATTGAGATTGCCTTCTTGCCCTTCCGAATCATCTTCTATACATAGGGTATATCCTCATCGCTCTGATTGATGGAAAAATCGACAATTTCAACTTCGAGAGACAAGATCTTGATGAGAATCGGTCATCGTCTCACTGCAGATCTCCAATCTGCGCTGACTTTCATCGAATAGTCATCTTTCCGACCAAAGTCTACTTTTGAATATAGGAGAAATTTTGTCGTATTAATTAAAGCATTAAACAAATATCCTGAAGAAGTTTGAAAACGGTTTAGGGACTGTCCATATATTACGTAACGCAAAATGCTACAGTGTAGTATAGGGAACGCCATGCACGCACTATCCCAAAACACGTTACGTAATATATGGACAGCCCCTTACGGTTACAGTGAGAAAAATGAAATTACTATGTTGGTGCTCAACACGGACAGGGACAGTACTAGCCAAGAGTTTTCTCTCGCCGGCATCATAATATTATTCACACTTTATACATGTGCATGGGACCAAACTTTTAGCTGAGATTGTCGCGGAGGTATAGTACCTTAAAAGTAAATTTTCAGTTCAGTGCGGTCCGATTAAATTTTTCGCCCGATATCATGGCTGTTATCGTCGCGGAATCGGAAACCACATTCGCTTCCGCGAGAAGTTGATACGAAAAAAATTATCAAAAACAGTTTTGAATCCGCGATTACACGTTCAGGCCAGGAGTAAGTAATACCGTATACAAGTGTTTTAATTATATGTAATTACATTTTTTGTGATTCATATGAGCTGTTAGTCCAGTCAAATTGTCGCTCAAAATGGGTTGAATAAACATTAAATTATGTAGTTTGGGGATTGTTAGGGATCGATCGGGGGGTGCATTCTGAGCTTAAATTTCAATTTGAGGGGTTCTCCAAAGGTCAGCTGACCCCCTTCTCGATAAAAAACGCGTTTAATTCGATATCCCGAGAACGGTTAGTGTTAGGCAAAAAATTGTGGAGACTTTTTCTCTTCTAAATTAAATTTCCTAACTTTTTTATTCGAAACTTTTTTTTGTAACATCAATGTTTTCCAAGTTATCACTCCCGAAAGGCAAAAAAATTCTTTTTTTTTCTCCCTATTTTTCATTTTTCGCCATTTTCTCCCCAACCCGTCACTTTTATGAAATTTTTCTATGTATCAAAGTTGTAGATCTTTTAACCCTTCGTAGTCACACTTCTGTAGAATCACACGGTAGTCACATTTGGGTGAAATTCACCCAGTCAATTTTTAAATGGTTGCTGTGTGAAAACTATCAGTTCGATCGGGATCAAAAAAATACTAGAAAATACTTCAAACATTCTAGAACGTGTATCAAGAGTCGGTATGTCAAAATTCAAATGACAACATGTTTTAAAAAATAATCGTAAATAGATCAATTTGTCAAAAAATGGATATTTGGGCCAGAACGCCTGGGTGAAATCCACCCAGAGTGACTACGAAGGGTTAATTGCGAACAACTTTTGTCCGAAACTTTTTTCTCTACTACCAATACCTTCGGAATTATAGCTTACTTTACCGAGCGAAATCCGCGCCATTGTCGCAATATCATCGACACTAGTGAGTATTCAGTACTTGAAAGAAATATTAAATTATTCCATGATCATTTATTAGCCAATTTACCTGTATAAAAAGGAGAATCGATTAAACAACTCGATCTGAGACAGCCTTGTTTTTTTGGCAATCATTTAAATATTGTATTTCTTCAATTGGGGTATTTTTTATTGCATTCAATGGGATAGTAATGTGAATAAGGATTAGAAAAAGAAGCAAATTACACACAAGATTACATCATTTAAAAATGAATATATCATCTTGAAAATGAATATATCGGATAATTAATTAAGAATAGTAGTTTATGTACCGTCAAAAGCGAGATTTAAAATCATCGAGCAGACCAACGGTTGCGGGGGGTCCAGAGGCGAAGTTTCGGCAGAGGGTTCGGGGAGCGAAGCCCCCCGACTAAGAAGAAACTAAATTTCTTTTGCAATAGAAAATTTTGCATCAAAAAATGCATATTTATGAACAAATACAAGACTCAATTTTTCTTATTTCTTCTACGTATAAATACGAATAAAAATGAGTCATTTTTTTTATTCCACATCTCCGAATGTTATCAACATATTTATTTATATAACATATCAGATTTTAATAAATAATTTTGTTCATTCATTATTGAATGTGTTTATTTTCAATATCCATTTTCGATTGACTTTTTGTATGTAAATGCACATAAAACATGTTCAAAAAAGGGCCTATGCAAGCACTTGTTGAACAAAATGCTGGAAAATTTGAATTTTTCCGAGGGGCCGTCCACTCAAGAAATCAATGATTTTCTATTCTTCTAATCGATTCAGAGTCGAAAGGTTTAAAAGAATCATGTTCAAAATCAACAAGATCCGGCAAAATGTTGCAGAGGTTTAGAAATCACATAAGTCGGTATGATTTAAAAGAATCACAGAGAATCTTCGAGAATCATCACGGCTCACTGTGGTTCTGGGCAAGTTTCAGCGAGCCTGAGAGATTCAGAGTCTTACTGAGTCGGAATCAGTTGGAATCAGCCGAATCAGCAAAAAAGAAAAAAGAGAAAAGAGAAAAAAGAAACGCGGGCAACAGTTCAGTTCAGCAATGAATCAATGAACTCAATGCATAATCATGAAAAACTGATTCGGAATCAGCCGGAATCAACTGGAATCAGTCATCCTCAGGCGGTCGAGTGCGCACAACGGTCATAATGAGTCGATTACATTTTTTTCATTCCTCACTTTTCTGATTCCAGAATCAGGTTTCAAGTCTAAATCAATACCGAATCAGAAAAAATCGAAGAGAAACAGCCATTTATTGAGAATCGATTCTTGAGTGGACGGCCCCTCGAATTTTTCAAACGTTCGCCTTCTTCAAATATTTTTTTGGAAGAAATGGACTTATTTCCTCCCTAGGGGGGAAACAGAGTCCACGGTAGAAATGGGCAATTTTCCATCCACTTTACATGCGAGAAAAAGGGCCTATTCCATGCACGTGTTGAAAAAAATTATTAAATCGATGTTACGCCCGTCTGGCACCGATAGACGAAAAATGGCTGTGGCTTACGCCCTTTTGACAGCATACTCCTCTTATAGGGTCCACGTGTTAAATTTTCAGATACGCCCTTATGGTAGCATTAGCAATTTTTTGTGGGTTACCCGCTTCTAGTCCTTAGCCACTCCTTAGCCCTTGATATGGAACTCGACCAGTGTTAAACCCTGGCCATCTCGAAATCATCCAGGTTGTTTTTCAACATTCTACTTAGAGAAAAATGTATCCAGATTTTATTTCAGATTTTTTCATTCGGCCGTTTATTTTTTTATAAATTTTTGAATTCCATCGAGAAAGCCCATTTTCAAAAATCTGGGAAAATTCTCAAAAATCCAGTGGATGATCCAGAACAGCCCCCCATTCTCAAAAATGTGAAAAGAACTTTTCTTCTATTTATTTTTTTACCCTATTCGGAATTTAGAAATTTTGAAAACTGAAATTGACCGTGTCAGAGAGAAATTTAGGTCAAATCTTATGAGAGAAATCGTATGAGTGGGATCGTACGGATCAAATCGTAAGTGTCAGTATTTTTTTTTTCAGTTTTCAAAATTTCCGAATCCCAAATTAAAAGGGAAAAAAAAAATTGAAAGAAATGCTTTTCACATTTTTGAAAACGGGGGGCTGTTCTATGTTATTCACTGGATTTAGGAGAATTTTTTCAGATTTTTGAAAATGGGCTTTAAAATTTATAAAAAAATAAACGGTTGAACGAAAAAATCTGAACTTGGCTTGAACATTAGTTCCGGGCAACGGAAATGTTCACTACAAATTGTGATCATCTGAAAAATGAGAAATTTCAAAGCAAAATCTTAGCTGTTAGGGGAAAGGTGGGTAGCCCCGGACAGCGGGTACCCCCGGTCATCTCAAGTTTTGGACACTCACGAACAAATAAATTTGAAAAATAAAATGCGAAAATGTGACCAAGATCGTTGCCCTAATTTTCACGTTTTATTTTTCAAATTTATTTGTGCGTAAGTGTCCAAAACTTGAGATGACCGGGGGTACCCGCTGTCCGGGGCTACCCACCTTTCCCCTACATTTGTGATATATTATTGATTCTTGCTTATGAATAATATTTTACTCACCTGCCCATCTGGTAGTTTATAATTTTTCTCTAATGCGCTAGATCCCGCAGCTGTTGCCATTTCCTGCTGAAAATCTAAGGCTACATAGAAAAGTTTCTCTTTAACATCTCTGACAATCTCCCTCTCAGCATATGTGGTGAAAGAATATCCTCTTTCAGTTGAAATCTTCATAAGATAATCATCCAGATGACCAGATCTCGTCCACTCAAGTTCGGATATGAAATCCTACCTGATAGAGCATATCCTATTATAAACAGAAAATTACTATTTCATTAGATTAACATCTCTTCGTAATTGCAAACACTTGTAGCCACAAAATAAAGAATTAGTTGAAGAATTTGGTCTCACATTATCCCATGCTGATAAGTCATACAATTCTTGGGTTTCGATGATGCGAAGCGTTTCAAACGTCTGAATTTGAATAGTCAGCAAAACTTACTCTCATAATTATAGGAACTGCATGCGTCACGGAACTTCCGCTTTCCAATACAATTCCTGTGGTTCTTCCTGTTGAGCATAGAGACAGGACCAGGTTGGATAGCGACATACATATATGGCTGGTAAATTGAAAGTTTTGAACATAAACTGCCCGAGGTTCATCATCTCCTGCGAATCCTGCCTTGCATATGCTCGACCCATTGTCGATGACCAATACAGCATCAGCAGCCACCCCGTCGCCACACATTTCAAACCACTAGAATATATAACAAATAAATTATTGTCGCTCGGACACTATCATTTCAGAAGTGATATACACACCCGCTAGCTCCTGACTCAAAAAAAGTGTAATATAGAATGAATAAAACCAATTGATTAGACAGTGAACGATCTTTGGCTCAGGGAGGATTTGTACACATACTTCCTTCTCCTTTGATGCTTTTGCTATAGCCAGGCTTCATTGTTTGTGTTCTCAAGAAAAAGATGTTATGATATCATCATTTCTACGATTAGATATCTATATCCAGATATATATGATTAGATATAATAATATAGGGTACATCATCGTGTAGCAATAATTGAAAATTTTGTTACATAAAATTTAATAATACATCCTCTTCTTTGGAATAAATATTATGAAATGTAATTGTATGAAACGAAAAGTGTCTTGCACAGATATACAAATCTTCAATTTTTGCTTTGAAAAAAAAAGGATCATTTGTGGTCTTGATTATTTATTATTATTTATTATTATTTATATCTATTTTAGGATTATATTTCATGCATTAGTAAAAAAATAAATCAGCTATAGGTATAATAGCGTGCAATATAAACTACTCAACTAAATTAAAGCCCCCCCCCCCCAGCATAACCCGCCATTTCCAGACGCCTTGACCAATTCACTTGAAATTTGGACTAGGGCTAGTCGAAAGTGTTTCCAACTTGGGCCCAGGGCCGATTTTCTGTATCTTCAAGAGTTGCGATGTGGCACTCCAAAAACCCTCTGCGTAAAATCAAAGTCGCAGGTCTGTAGCACCGGGTTCCAGCACCGATTTAGCACCCAAAAAATGCTTGAACAACTTTTGATCGTGCCAGACGATCCGGTCCACTGCTGAATCATACACACTTGCGTGACTTTGATTTCACGCAGAGGGTCGGTTTTCGGAGTGCCACATCGCAACCCTTAAAGGTATAACAGAAAATCGGCTCTGGGCCCCAGATGGAAACACTTCGGACTAGCCCTGGTCCAAATTTCAAGTGAATCGGTCAAGGCATCTGGAAATGGCGAGTTATGCTGGGGGGGGGGGCCTTTAATTTTGCTGAGTAGTTTAATTAAGGAATGATAGAATATATGTAAATTTTAGTCCCTATGGATTGTGTGCGTAAATGAATAATCCGTTTTTCTATCATATTATTTTTATTACTTCAAATATCAAATATATAAAATTAGGATCAATAAATATAATAATTTGACAAATTTGATGTCCAACGATATATATAGTGTGTAAATTTGAAATATAAAAATATTGCATGCAGTGAATGTTTTTCCGTATAATTCATGATATAATTTCAACCAACTATTAATTAAAACAGATTAAAACGAATTACCTACTTAAATTTTAAAGCAAAAATCAAACTGTAGAATGAACATGAATTAATATTATTATGATAAACCAGGCAGGTTTCCATATTTCATAGAAAATACATCCCGTCTTACAAGCAAAAGGTGCAATTGAATACTTATAACATATATAATCATCGCAAATAATTGAATCTTATATAAAGAACATTGTCTACTACATATTAGTAAAAAAAAAAAAGAAAAAAGAAAAGATATCTAATGCTCTTTTTGATAAAATAAAATAAATTATAATTTAGTATTCATAGCGACAAATACATATGGTATAATAGGAAATTGACATTGATGTTAATTGCAAATAATATATTACTTGTCATTGCCAATCTTATGCTATGTTAGTGCAAATTTTAGCTTTAGAAACATTTTCGATGAACAATGGATGGACCTGATTCATCATATTCTTGTTTGGAAATCCACATTTGCTGGAAGGTGCTTAAACTGGCAAGAATGGATCCGCCGATCCAAACTGAATACTTTCTTTCTGGCGGTGCAATTATCTTTATTTTCATGGTCGATGGAGCCAGAGCCGTAATCTCCTTTTGCATTCTGTCAGCAATTCCTGGATACATTGTTGTACCACCAGACAACACAGAGTTGGCATATAAATCTTTACGAATGTCAACGTCACATTTCATAATAGAGTTATACGTAGTCTCGTGAATACCGCATGCCTCCATTCCCAAGAAACTTGGCTGGAACATCGCTTCTGGGCAACGGAAACGTTCGTTTCCAATTGTGATCACCTGAAAAATAGGAAGTTTCAAAATGATGTAAGACTTGAACTCCAACATTTGTAACACCTCATTCATTCCTGAACACCAATAGTATGAAACTCACCTGTCCATCTGGTAATTCGTAACTTTTTTCCAACGCGCTAGATCCGGCAGCTGTTGCCATTTCCTGTTGAAAATCTAAGGCTACATAGCAAAGTTTCTCTTTAATATCTCTGACAATCTCCCTCTCAGCAGTTGTCGTGAAAGAATATCCTCTTTCAGTTAAAATCTTCATAAGATAATCGGTCAGATCTCGTCCAGCCAAGTCAAGACGTAAAATTGCATGTGGTAGAGCATATCCTATATTCAACAGCAAAACGTAGTTTAATTAGATTAATTTCGTAACATTGACTTGGGCTCATATTCTTAAAAATTAATTCGTAGTTGGTTTGTACTCCAACACATTACTTCAAATCAGTATTCCAATAGTATCTCCTTGCCAACTGTCCTTGCTCTCGAAAGTAAATTCCTATTAAGGTAATGATCGGTTGCAAAGGCCACTGACTGAATCTTTCCATATGGTCTTTTATTACTCAATTGTGGGCATAATATTAAAATATTTGCAAAGAATTGTACTCACAAAATGAGGAATAAGTTAAAGACTGCAATTTTCATAGTATTACACGTTGATATGCCACAGAGTTATTAAGTTGCAATTACATTAAAAAAACCAATCGCAAAAATTGTTTCAAACATCCGTGTTAGAATCCTTAGCACAACTTACCTTCATAAATGGGAACTGTATGCGACACGCCATCTCCACTATCCAACACTATTCCCGTGGTCCTTCCTGATGCGTATAGAGACAGGACAGCTTGTATAGCGACATACATGGCTGGCGAATTGAAAGTTTCGAACATAATCTGTGTCATTTTTTCACGGTTTGCTTTAGGATTCAATGGAGCCTCTGTGAGAAGCACCGGATGCTCTTCTGGGGCGATTCTAAGCTCGTTGTAAAACGTGTGATGCCATATTTTCTCCATGTCATCCCAGTTCGTTACAATCCCATGTTCAATAGGATATTTTACAGTCAAAACTCCCCTCTTACTTTGGGCTTCATCTCCAACATAACTATCTTTTTGCCCCATGCCGACCATGATTCCCTGAAATTGATAATACCAAGTTGTAGCAGCAAGTAGAAGAAGTGATTTAATAATCTCATTGAGTAATGAGAAATGGCCAAACTGGCAATTATTCAGGACATAGCTAATATTTATTTGTATTTCAATAATTATTATTGAGCTAGAAATTCTCAAGTCAAACTTCATCAAATTTTCACAAGGAAGTATCCATTCGACTGTAATATTACCTGGTATCGAGGTCTCCCCACAATTGATGGAAAAACTGCCCTGGGTGCATCATCTCCTGCAAATCCTGCTTTGCACATGCCCGACCCATTGTCAACAACTAGTGCAGCCACGTCGTCGTCACACATTTTAAAACACTGGAATATATAACAAATGTATTATTGTAGCTCGAAGACTACCGATTCAGAATTATACCAGCTAGCTTTCAACTTACAAAGTGTTTATAATAGAATTAATAAAACCAACTGACTAGACAGTACACGATCCTTGTGATACGTTAGCTTATTGTGGAGTGTGGAATCGAGGCTGAGAGAGGAGTTTTATACAAACTCCCCTCTCCTTCGATGCTGCTGCTGTAACCAGGCCTCATCGTACGTGCTGTATGCTCCAAATATCAGGATCGTCATTTTTAGTATACTTATGTGTGTTAAATGATTATTTACCACAAACGCAAAACGATACGTGTGATCTCACACTTTTTCTCTGTATGATCCGTAATATAAATACTCAAAGAGGGTATGCAAATTTTGAATTAATAACGTCGTTTGTATATTGCAGTATACGTATATAATTTTTTGTGTACAGAATTAGGGAAGTAGATGTATTTTCTACATTAATTGAATTACTCAATACTTATTCCAACTGCTGATCAGTTTTGGTATAAAGCACAAACAGGATGAATATTCATACGTCAATTTAGTTACAACAGTAAAGAATGCGGGATACTGAAATAATTGCAGTTCTAGCATAAAATTGATATGAATAACGATTATTAGAAGAAAAAAAAAAAGGTGCAAAATGGTATCAATGCCAATTAGTTAATTGCATTATTATATACCTATTCATTGAACGTAGAATATGTAGCAACCAGAGCATGCTCACTATCTTTTTTCTCCTTCACAGAGTGAGTGCAAAGAGAAATTACTCTGATTCACTTCAGGTATTTGAGACTCAAGTATATTTTAGTTGAGTAAAATTTTATTCCGAGAACTGCTTAGATACTTTGTGTTTCTAATATTTTAGGAGAAAAGAAATCTGCGGTCCATAAACTCACGAATTTCTTTCGGTCCCTTTCCAATAATCCAAATAAAATATAAGTAGGACACTATGCATGTGGAAAATGCAATGCAACTGTCACGGTACCTATTCATAAGCTGATTGATGCCTATCTATAAAATTGACCATGAATCTTACTGCTCTAGCTTATAAAGGAGAACCATAACGGAGGACAACTGGTATAAGTTTTATTAGTGAGCTACCAAATATGGTCAACATTCGCGAGTCACGTTTGTGTTTGCTCTTGTCAATTCCATGTATGTATTTCTCCAAGTGAAATTGATTTTAAGTTCAGAATAATGTCTAAAAAGGTAGAACCTTGACCGGTAACCATTCGTTAAGACTATTACGTATACATTATATCGCTAAATATAATTTTGCATATTAATGAACAATTGTATCTCTATTACCTATATTCTGTTTTGAATTTGGTGAACAAGAATACATAGTAGATATAGTATACGACAATATCAGGGACCAGATATTTCAATTGATTATTAAAATCAATTTGGTTCTTTTTCCATACAGATAAATTATCAAATCAAATTATCAAATTACAAAGTTTTTTTTTCAATATCTGTTACCTGAATAATAATCAACGTATTAGATATCATACGAAAGTTTTATTCAAGCAGCATATCAAGACTGGTGTATGAACTTGAGGAAAGCACTGTTCCATAGACTGACCATCAGGAGAGGCATTATTATAATCACTGTATTACATTAATTAATTACCTATTTGGCTAGTTACATTAATTAGACCATGAAGCAAAGTAGATGAACTCCAATGCAGTCATTAAACATTTGTTTTATCTAAATTCTTGTTTGTCGCTCTCATCAGTCTCTAACACCAGATCATCATCGATTGATATAGTAATAATTTTAATTCCTAATCCGTATTTAGTCATCTTTTAAAGAATAGTCATTCAACATAATATAGAATTATATTTACAAAAGTAGTAGTTTTTATTTAAACATATGTATAACATAGGTATACCTATATTTATTCGTACTCAAACTGGCATACAGTCATATCATATGGATATCTGACCAACATATTTGGTAGATATTCAACCAATTAGTATCTAGTCCTAATTTAAATTCTTTTTCATTTTTGACAGTAATATATACAGACTGTTAATTAGAGAATCACTGACTCTCAAATATTTTCTAACATACGTTTCATATTCAACTGAAATTTGTGATATTTTGCCGAAAATTTCTTACGTTCAAACGCAGCTTTTCATCAAAAAAACTTGGTTTAAAAATACATTCTTCTTTTTTTTTTGTTGATTTTATGAGATTTATGTACCTATGTGACTCGATAACACAATAAATTGGAAAAAATAAAAAATAAAAAACCGACATATCTAGTGTGTGAAAAACAAAACATTATTAAATTCAGTTGTAATCGTCAATTGCCATACATTTAGACAGATATAATAGGTAATATACATAATATATCTGTGGCATTACTGTTCGTCAATATCTTTGTACAGTATGAATGTTCAGATTTTATTAGTGTTGAAGAACGGTGATGCTGAACATCATTTAGTCACTATTATTTGTCCCAAAGTCCAATCTCCTTCATTCGTGTTTGAAAATATTTCTCCAATGCGTTAGCACACCTGTAGTATTCTGTGTCTGGGCTATTGTACAATCGACAATTTGTAAAAATTCGTGTCATATCAGCTATGAATAATCGTCGAGTTACATAGTATCTAGCCTTAAGACGGTCGCTCATAGTTTTCAGATCTGTAATTGAAAAAAAAAGCAAAAAATGGATTAATCATTCCCAAATTTTCACATGTTTTATATCGCAGATTTTTTAACAATCGATTCATTAGACAAATTTACCCATTGGATATTTTATGTGATCGTAGTAATCTGGGACATCGTTTTTATCAACCGGTTTCAGGAATGGCCATGCGGTGCTGTTGTTTTTAACTGTATTCAAAACACTCTTAAGCCCGTTATACAACGAGTCTGTTACATCCAAACAAGCTTCCATTGGCTCTGGTCCCTGTGTTCCTTTGGCAACGCCTCTCGTTCTAGTTTGAGCATAACTTTTCCATCCAGTTTCCCGAATCCCTGGTATAGATTCAACAGGAATTCCGCGCACACCCTCTTTGAAACAGGTCAAACCAGGATGTACCTTTTGGATTTCTTGTTGCCTTTGATATATCAATTTCTTTATAATTTCCTTCTGTTTTCTTATAACTGCGGTAAATTCTGTGTAAACTATTTTTGCATTAAGTTCGCAGTGCATCAGAGTCGCACCCTCGTAGTCTTTGATATATCCTTGATACATAGGCCGGGACATTTTGATATCTTTGCTGAATCCCTGCTTTTTGAAATAACCGATTGCAAATTCATCGGCAAAGGTCAAAAAGTGTAAAATGTTATTTTTTATGTGATAATCCTTGAGCATGTTCATCAAGTGAGTACCGTATCCTTTGACTTGTTCTTGACTAGTCACTGCGCAAAATACTATTTCGGTAAATCCTTGAGTAGCAAACATTCGGAAACAAATACCACCGATCGGTCTACCGTCCTTTATAAGCGCCAGTGTCTTGTGTTTCCTAAACAGAGAAGAGAAAATCTCTGTTAAATCAAGAAAAATATCTCAACAAGAAAGGCGAACAAATTGATAAATAGATCAGAAATATTTCTCACGGATCGAAAACAAGCTGAGATATATATTCTTTTGGCATTCGAGGTAATTGGTGACTAAAAACGTTGTGTAATCCTATTAGCCATAGCATAGTTTGCTTTGAAACGGGCTGCGTAAGGCTATTTCCAACGATGTGGAACTCGATAATTTTTCGACTCTCTTCAATCTTTGCAGTCTCATCTCTCGGTACATTAGGAGGGAATACAGCGTCAGGTCCGCACATATAATTCGGATCGTTTATAGTGGCTACAATTTCGGCTACAGTTTCTTCGGGCAAATCTTCGAAGGCTTCTTCATTCCTACGTCTCTTCAAGTCGGATCTGCCTTCTGAATGCGATCTCTTTTCAGGCATTTTCTTTATTCCTGGGCTAATGTTTATCGTCGTATAATTATCTTTGTCGTTATGCGCTACGCTGACTTTTTCAAATTCACCAGGCCGCCGGGCTTGACCACCTTTAGACTCTAATGCAGCTTGTAAATGCGACGGCGGAACTTGCTTGAACTCTGGATCCCATATGGGCGAACCATCGGCATATATCTCCAGTTCTAGCATCGATAAGAATCTGCAATGAATGAAAAATTCGTTGATATCAAATTTTCTACCACAGTGATCCTGAGAATGAGCTAGACTCTGGAATCGAGTGATGAAATCACTCGTAATATACATTGGAAAAGAGAAATAGATCCCGTATGTAGGTATTAGTCTTACTTAGGAAAGTGTGTCAAGACTAGAACTCTCTTTTCCGGTGACATTCTGTCTCTTTCGCTATGGCATTTGTCCATAAGTTGTCTGCAAACTGATTTGAAAACAGCTTGTAGTAAAGTTCTTCCAAATACAAGAGTAGTGTCGTAATGAGGTAAAGAATCGCAGAAAGCTGGTACGTGGCAGAATACCAGCCACCTTGTGTAGTTGATTTTATAAGCAGGAGCTTCTTCTCCGTTAACAGCAGTTCTACGAGCACTAGGTGTCTCGAAATTCCAGTGGTTTAAACAGTGCAAGAACATCTTAGCTAAATCGTACATCGCCTGCCATTCCCTTTGAGAAAGATGACCAAATTTATACAATACAAAATTTGTTATAGCTTTGGCTATGCTAGGTCTTTCAAATGGCGGTTGACCCAGAGGACCTTCTATAGTCGGTTTCGTCATCGACAATATGCATTTTCTCAACAGTTTGAACAGGTAGTAATAGACTTTCTTCGTATCTGGATCCTCCTCTCTGTGCATCCCCATGAAGATGTTATCGACGTCGACAACCATGCCGAGTAGTTTGTTGATTTCATCATCGCTTTGTGCTTGAAGATGTGTTATATGATTTTCTAATACATGAGTGCAGCTTCTGCATGGATCAGAAAAGTTAGCAGCTGGTTGTTGCATTTCATTTTTAGGCGACTTTGTCAAAGGTTGAGCATTCTTCCATCCGTTACATTTGCACTCGTCGACTTGGCACGCGCTATAGTTGGCAAGTTTCAACAACTTTTTGAGTTGAGGCCAGTTGAATACTTGTTGTTTACGTTGTTGGATGCGCTGCAAGTTGTTCTGACGACTCGCTTGATCTGTAGGACGGGGAGAACTCGACTCGGTACTGTTACTGTTCACCAAGTTTTGCGATGTACTTGTTACAGACTGGCCACGATCGTCAGTCATAACGGAAATATTTCTACCGCTATCATCCGTCGACATGATCGCCCAAAATTACACCTGCAATACGTTAATTTGAGTTATATTTTCTTTCGGGTATATTCATTCTTTAGGTATAAGCTTTCATTTAGAAAAAAGTTTTATTGGCATTATTTTTATATTTCAAAGTCATGTATATTGTATAATGTGGGAGATCCCTATGTTCATTTCTTAGTTTATTTGTATCGGATGTATACAGGGTTTCTATAAATTTCTATAATAAAGGATATACAGTATAATTAAAAGAGACTTGGTATATAGTATATTAGGACATGATTAGTTTTTAAATTTTTTACAATTACAAAGATAATAATAGAATGATTTCAATGGTACATGATTGAAATTAGATATTAGAAGAAAATTATAACAGATTGTGCAAATGTATCTTAGGAACATCTGTTATACAATTTGAAATTTTTGTGATAAGATATTTGAATTTGTGGTAAATTCGGAGAATCTCTTTTACAGTCTTTTATTATTTGTAAATTTTAAACTAAAGCTAAGTACCTTATGATAGTGTGAAAGATTATTTTTTTATAATTCTACCCTTAGACATAAATTCAGTTTATTATACTATGCATAATAATGATCGTTTATTAAACATTCGATCTGAGTTTTATTCGATTTGTCAAAAACTGATTGTTTACAATATTGTCATCTTATATTATGGCGCTTAATTCGAGGTTATATGAATTGTGTAAATTGTAAAAAAAAACTATCGAAATAAAATGAAGTGTGATATCAGAATTGAGGAAAAAAATGCATTGATTAGTGTGATAATAACGATTGGTTTAATGAATGTATTAAAATTGAGATAATCATCAATGCAATGTCACTTTTGACAGCTTTAATCTTTCGCGCAAATAATATATTAATGGCTGTTGATGGTATACAGCTGTAGAAAGAGAAGAAAAATATTTATTTTAAAAATCTGTAAATAAAATGGAAATAAATTTTTTTTTTTCACGATATAGAAATTGTGTGGTAATAAAGCGGGCGTATAATAATGATCAATTTATTACATAAATAATTCTAACTGTTAATTATGACCAAACCTTAAAAGTTGGAATATTCACGCTTCTCCATTCGTTACGTGATTTTAGTTCTCTAACACGCCACGTATTCAGTCCCAGACCTAGGCGCCAGTGTAAATTTTGATTTGCAAGTTGTAAGAAGAAAATAGGTAAAAAGTTAATACCCTACTGTCTTTATCAATTTTCATAACATCGTGCAAGTCGTAATTGAGTTACCTCAAATACGTTTCACCCTTCACCCTCCGCATCTAGATTTTAATATATATCATTATTGAGGTAAGTGGCCTTCTTTATTCTCAACATCTACATTATTTCGTTTTAAAAAATGGAGTTTGGTTAACCGATCCGAGAAAAATCACCTTTCAATAAAATTATTGCACCATATTGCTATACGTTTAATCATTTATACCAACGACACGATATCTGATTTCAGAAATCTGTTAAATACAAAAAATAATAATAAATATAGAAAAGGAAAAAAAAAAAAAAAAAGGAAAGAAACATTTCCTACCCAAAGCCGTAATGGCAAGCTGGGATGGGTCCTACTACGGGCCTGAGGACCCAAATTTTTACAACGTAGGAAGAAATTGGAATTATTATCCTCAAAATGGGGCTAATCTTCAGTCAAATATTTCTAATATCGGTCAAGATTCGTTAGTCAATACGTACATGCACGATCCTCAAGCAGCAGCTGCAGCAGCAGCAGCAGCAGGTCACACGCAGTACAACAGACAGCAAGCTTTTTTTGAGAATAATAGATCGCAGCCAAATTTACCGCCTTTTAAATGCAAAAGTGGAAATCCTAGCGATAACAATAAGCCTAGGAAGAAGAATTACCATAATAAATTACCGTTCGTTAATCAGCAGATCGATCCAAGCATAGTAGAAAATTCAAACTTGCATGCTACTGCCGGAGAATTTATACCGAGTAGTTTTAAAGCTTTGCAAGAACCTGGCACGAGCTCTTTGTCCAATAGCAGAATCGACGTTGAACATTACGAGGTTTTGCCGCAGCAGCAAGAAGGATTTAACTTTATGCCCGAAGCTGTGGCACCTAAACCTTATTATACTGATAATAGAAATAAGCGTGAGAAAAAAGATAAGAAATACGATACTAAAAAGAATGATAATTACAAACCGAGAGATTCTCAAGATGGTCAATACCAGGGAAATAATTTATACAAAAATTCGGTTCGTAATCAAGCCCCGAAAAATCCACCTCGCAAATTTCAAAATGATAGATACTCGTCGAATGTGAGACAGTATCCTGAGAATAGTAGGAATTATTCTGTTGATAGAGATAACGATAGAAAAAAATGGCCCGGTAATAGAGAGAACTTTGAAAATGGCTCTCAGATTGGAGAAGACGACGGAACTCAAGCGCCTGACGCAGGGGTCAATAAGTACTATAAAAATTTGGTCTACGACAATTCAACGGCGTCTCGTAATCCGAGACATGATAACGTCCGGCAAAGTAGCGGAGCTCCTAAGCATTATGGCGATCGTAATAACGAGTCAAATCACTCTAGTCATAACTCTGAAGTTGATCATACTCAAGGGATTGGAAAAAATGTTAGAAGATATTTCAACGAAGATCGTGGGGAGAGATATCGGGATAGGAGAGAACGGTACAGCGATAGATACGAGCCTGTAGTTAGAGAGAAGAAACCTAATTATATGGATTATAACGGGTATAAGAACAATTATGAAAGGGAAGAAAGAGGCGAACGGACAAGAGACAAGGATAAAGCTAAGGATAAGGATAATTCTCGAGATATTAAGGACAAGGAGTTCGAAAATTGGCGTCATAAAATCAGTGAAGATGACAAAGTAAGCGCTTTGAAAAAACCGAATAACAGAAGACACGAGACAGGTAATTATTAATCATATTTAGGATGATATTTTGCCTAACGTTTCATGTTAAGGTTTGTCTTTATTCATTTTTCAAATTCAATACATAGACGACGATGCAAGCCAGAGAGAACGTCTCACCGAACAACTGAACAGAGGACAATTGGAGTGTTTGGTATGCTGCGATCGTGTTAGGCAGCAGGATGCTGTTTGGTCATGTTCAAACTGCTATCATGTTCTTCATCTTAAGTGTACAAAAAAATGGGCAAAATCGTCGCATGTTGGTGAGTAAACTTTAGATTACATGTAATAATTAACATCCCGATATAAAATTTTACAGGTTTTATTATCTGTTTGAATGTTCGCCGAGCTCCTGACTTTCAAAAACGAATATACAGTGCATTTGATTCGATTATGTTGAAAAACTTTACACTTTGTATTTTCAGAAAATGGATGGCGCTGTCCAGCGTGTCAAAATGTAACGTCTGCCATCCCAGAGGAGTACTATTGTTTTTGCGGTAATAACAGCAGTCCGGAATGGAATCGCCGAGACGTAGCTCATTCTTGTGGAGAAGTATGCGGTCGTCTGCGATCAAAAACCAACTGCATTCACAAATGTAATTTATTGTGCCATCCCGGGCCGTGCCCACCTTGCGTTGCAATGGTTACTAAGTCTTGTGGCTGTGGAAGAACTTCTCAGACTTTAAAATGCAGCACTGGTACACCTTTGCTGTGCAAATCGACTTGCGAGAAAATTTTAAACTGCACTATTCACACTTGTGAGAGAGATTGCCATCACGGAGAATGTGGGGATTGCGAAAAACTGGTTCATCAAGGTGCGTGTGGTTTGTTTTTAACGAAACATTTCCATTCGCAGAATCTTTAATTACATTTATATATTTTTTCCCCTGTATTTTTACTTTCAGAATGCTACTGCGGCAAAGATAATCGCGATGTTCAGTGTGTAGCAGATGTTTCACAGACCTACGCTTGCCAATCTATATGTAATAAGTTATTAGAATGTGGTAATCACAATTGTAAGGATTTGTGTCATCCGGGACCTTGCGAGCCATGTGTTCTGAGACCAGAAGCTGTCTCTCATTGCTGTTGCGGACAAACGCCTTTAACCGAGCCGAGAACAAGCTGTTTGGATGAAATTCCAGTGTGCGATAAAATGTGCTGTAAACGTTTGAAATGTGGGCAACCCAGTGAGTCTGCTTTACCGCCGAAAAATACCCGATGATATAAAAAGTTTATGAAAAGATTTTCATCTCTCATTGTATAACAAAAAATTATATTATTTTCTTATTTTCCAAGGTAATCCTCACATGTGCAAAGTCAAATGTCACCAAGAAGAATGTCCCGATTGTGAAATGACAACTAAAGTAAAATGCCGTTGCGGTAACATGGACAAGGAAATACCATGCAAAGAATTAACATCCAAAGCCGATGATGCACGGTGCCAGAAACGATGCACTAAAAAACGTTCTTGCGGTAGACACAAATGTAATCAAATGTGCTGCATTGATATCGAACACATTTGTCCATTACCTTGCACGCATTCTCTAAGTTGCGGCAGACACAAGTGCGAACAAACTTGTCACAAGGGTAAACATGCTGATATATTTTTATTACGCATTACTATGATCAGATTCAACGTTCAAAGTATTGATAATATTTTCATACTTTCCATGTACAAAACGCAGGCAGATGTCAGCCCTGTTGGCGTAGCAGTTTTGAAGAACTTTACTGCGAGTGTGGTGCAGCTGTAATATACCCTCCGGTACCATGTGGAACGAGACGTCCAGTTTGTGAGAAACCTTGTTCACGAGAGCATGTATGCGGCCATCCGGTTCTCCACAATTGTCATAGTGAGCCGATATGCCCGCCTTGTACAGTTCTCACGCAGAAATGGTGTTACGGTAATCACGAGCGTAGAAAAGCAGTACCATGTCATGTTAACGAAGTTTCATGTGGATTGCCGTGTAACAAGCCTTTGTCGTGCAAAAGGCACAGATGTATAACCATTTGTCATCCTGGTACGTGCGAGAAATCTGGACAAGTTTGCGTCCAGCCTTGTACAACTGCTAGGGAATTATGTGGACATATTTGTTCGGCGCCATGCCACGATGGAAAGTGCCCTGAATTAGCGTGTAAAGAAATGGTCAAGGTATAAGAAAGAATTTGGTTTTTGGGACCAGTTTTTTTGTTTCTAGTTTTACCATTTTGGTTTATTAACATTGCATGTGTTCGATTTTACAGGTGACTTGCCAATGCGGACATAGAAGCATGAGTCGTGCTTGTGCAGAAAATTCTCGTGAGTTTCAGAGAATAGCTAGTGGAATCCTGGCTAGTAAAATGGCTGAAATGCAGCTTGGTCATTCAGTGGATTTGGAAGATGTATTGGGACAAAGCGCGAGAAAGCAAAATCAATTGAAGACTTTGGAATGCAATGAGGAATGTAAAATGATTGAGAGAAATCGGAGATTGGCACTGGGATTGCAAATCGTTAATCCAGATTTGAGCGGAAAATTAATGCCGAGATACACTGAGTTCATGAAACAATGGGGAAAGAAGGATCCAAACTTTTGCCAAATGATACACGATAGATTGACTGAGCTAGTTCAACTCGCTAAAATGTCGAAACAAAAATCTAGAAGCTATTCATTCGAGAGTATGAACCGTGATAAGCGTCATTTTGTTCATGAATGTTGCGAACATTTTGGATGCGAGAGTCAGGCATACGATCAAGAACCGAAAAGGAATATTGTCGCTACGGCTGTTAAAGATAAGGTAGATTATCAAATTGCACAGAAATGATCAATGAGGATATATTCACAATGTTTAAAAATCGAGCATCTGTAATTTAAAAATGATTTATTTTCAGTGCTGGCTGCCGAGTTTGAGCTTACTTGAATTGTTACAAAGAGAAAGTGGCCAGAGAAAAGTACCAGGACCAATGTTGAATGCTGCAAAAGCTACGAGTTCTCTAAGGTAAAATCTTTCGACGAGTAAGAGAAGAAAAATTGACGAAACGAAACGAAATCAAATTCAAAATCTTCATTGATAATTGTCATGTTACAGGAACGTAGAAGTATTACCACTGCCGACTAAAAAGGGTCATAAGATTCAGCCTGCGACGGTGATTCCAAAATCACCTGAGCCTGAAATAGACTACTTTGATTACCAAGGTTGATCAGTTTTGGTTCTATAATTAATATTAGGTATGTATAATAGTTGGTAGACAGTTGAATTTCATTCATTAAATTTACTTGAATTCAAATGGAACTCTTTATTATGTTCAAGCTAAAAATTTTGAATTACACTAGATAACTAAAATAAAATTGGTAATATAATATAGTAATATGATATGATATAATATAATATAATATAATATCATGCTCGTACAGTCAAATAATGGAAATAAATTTCTTTAGAATAATCCAGCTAAGTGTTGTGCAGATATTTTGTAATCGGATAAAACATGCTTAAATGCATATTATATGCATTCGTCTTATTGTTCTATTGAAAGCTTCTCATATAGCGTAATGAGTGCTTGTCTTAAAACGTTTAATTAATATAAAAGTATGTTTCATTAAACACAATAAATTCTGTTTACTTAATTATCCGAAGCTATGATTTGCTTCTTACAAAATCAAATAGTAAGTTTCTTTATTTTTTCTCATCAAAAATTTGATAGATAGATAAATTATTATGAGATAGTAATATTTTTTTTTTTCCGGATCTTTGATTATATTTGCTTATCAATATTTTGAAATACATTTTCTTTCAATGTATTTATGATATATTTATGTGGCATGTGCCATATCGATGATTAATTTTAACATTAGGTATGGTACTTGGATTAAGAGTAGAATAAGATTGACCTACCTTTCGCAGGAGGTGATCTGGATTTTGGAGTATCTATAAGATAAAGTCGATTCGAATAATGGTGAAAAGATATTAAGAAAAAAAAAAAAAAAAATTGATTTCCAATAGATCTTACAGTAAATACCCGAAAAGAATATCTACTTTCTTTGTTACTTCGTTAAATAAATTCAATAAATTCATTTAGCTGCTGGATTCTTCATCTCAAGAGTCGTACTAAATACCATAATACTTTTATTATCACAATACTTTATTATGAACTTAAGTTTGCTGCCAATTATTCTAATAAAACAACAAAAAATAACTCAACTTGGAAAAAAATAAATGTTATTGTTTTTTCCATGTATTGTATGTTCCAAAAGACATTAGTAGTAATTTAATGGAACTAGTTATTCATCGGTTCTTATTTGCTTGTACAATAATATATAGTCGTTCATTAATAATATTATAGAATATTAATAAAAATAAAAATTCAGAATTATTGTTACCAAGGTTGTGTTGAAATAAATATAATACAACCACGATAAAAATATTTTGTAAAATTTTATTCAGTTTATATCAACTATGTTGTACTTATCTGATTGAGTTTTCAAAGATAGGTAATAAATTTGGCGAGAAAATAATATGCCGACTATAAGCTTCTACTATTTCTAAAATTTTCTACTAATATTATGTCTTGTTACATTCTCAATTTATGATTTACACGCTATGATCAGAGTATTGAAAACAGATTGATTTTCTAAAGTTATAGCATCAATTTGAGAAATTACTGTGATATTGAGAAAATATCTCTAAACAATCAGTATCGCTAATATAACAGATATGAAGTCTTGCCGTAGATTGAAAATGGGAGAAAGCTAAATGAACATTTTTTCATAAGATTCTTATCACCAGCTTATTTATTTTTTGAATATTTGAAGCCTTGAAAATCTGGTGAATACTCTGAAATCGTGTTGTCATAAACCGACATACAGTGACAAACATTCATTATTTTTTATCATTGAATACTGTTGAATTTTTTGACTATTTACATTATGTATGGGTTCATTTAAGAGTCGTAATCAATAATTAAATATTAACTGGGAAGGATATCTGTTCCTTAATCCTGATTTTAGTGATCAACAACGCACACTTTACTTTTACTATATATTAAGAAAAACCATTGATGTTCATCCTCTTTAAACATTATTTATCTTTCAAACGAGTTCCATTATAATTAACAAACTTGTCAAGCCGACGTTTTTTTTTTTTTTTGTTACATTGTTGATTGCTGTATTAGAAATTAAGTTAGAGTTATTATTAATATTAATATTAATATTAATATTATTACTATTACTATGTATATCTATCAATATTGTCTTATGATAAACTTAAATAGTTGAAGCAATAGAAAATATGATCAAATAACTTGGAGATATTGGAAATACTGATGTTGCTTTGCCCATTGATAAAAATAATTATTTATATGCTATTATCTCCTGATATTGTGTAAATCCATTCAGTTTATATATTTTTTTATCAATATTTTACACTCAATTATTACTATATAAATAACTATTTTTATGAATGGCCTCAAGGTAACATTTTTATTATTTTTTTTTTTTGTTATTTTATTTTATTTTTGTTATTTTTTTTTTTTTTTTTCAATACTAATCTCCTTTATCATAAACATTTAAAATAGATAACACGAATATTTGGCACACTGAACATTGATCATATATTTTCACCTAATTTAAATTTAACTATGCCTATATCCTACAAATAAAGGCCCAGATCGTTTACGCTTGTGTAAGATCATAATTATTATAGTAGAATGTAATTTATTGAAAAAATAATCATCTTTTATAACTTTCTTTCGAATATAATAATAATAATAATAATAATAATATAATTCATTGGCAATATAGATTTTTTTTGACAATATAAGAATTTCTGTAAGCGTCAAATCATTTTATCTTTGTACTATTGGTTTCTAACTTTACTTAGTTTTATAATAATTACGTTAGTTTCGTGTATTTTTATTCTTTTTTTAATTTCAAATTTAATTTCTTTTTTGTAAAGAAACTATAGTTGTAATTATGATGACAAGCCTTGAGGTATTAACTAAATAATTTTATAGGCTTACGCAAGCACAACCGAGGTCTTCGATAGTAGACATCTATCTAAACGCATATCACATATAAGATCACAACACAGTTACAATTATCATTTGTAATTTTTACCACTTAGACACCAAGTTTGAGTATTAAATATTTTTCATTATTTATTTATTTATTTTTTTTTTTTGTTTTTTTTTTTTTTTCAACATTCAAGAATAGGGCACTTTTAAAGGGACTGCCTAAGGTGTAAAGGATATTTCCGTCACATGATATTATTACTCCCTTACTCCCTACCAGTGACTAAACTAATTTAAAGCTTTTGGGTCTTATATACAGTCTATCACTATTGCGGCTTTAAAAAATGATAACAAATTGATATAATCGAACCGCAATAGTTCTGAAGGGTGTGTCCACGAATTTGAAATATACTTAATTTTTTTTTTTTTTTTTTTTTCATTTCTTTTTTCATCTGTTAAATATATATTTTTTTTCTATTTTTTTGGACCACTGGAGAGTTATAGAAAATTAAAATACACCTATCGGTTTGTATTGGGATAATCTTTTATCTCATAACTAAATCTAATGTTAAAAATATAACTATTGATCAAAATAGATTTCTTCAGAAAGATTTTATATATGAAGCGATATTTTGTTTTAGTTATAACAACGTTTTAATATACGTTGGTTGAACACAGTTAATCTTTTAGAACGTCACATATAGGTATAGGTAGATCTATTGCTATAATTTGGCTACTATATCAGTACTGTTTTAGTTTCATTACGAACTGTTTTTTTTTTTTTTTTTTTATGGACTTATGCTTTTTAAATAGTTTTTTTTTTTCTTATATATGTTGAATTAACTTATCTAAAATAATACAAGCTTTCGCTCAATATGTAGTAGGTACACGTTATAAATTAGTAAGGAATACATTTTTTTTCTTCTTTTGAAATCAAATGAAACACTTGAAGACGAAAGGAATTATTATGAAGATCGCTATATTACTTGATATCATTCATCTTTTGAATTTGATATCTGAATACCACTCGAAATTCATGCAAGACGTTAGGACTTTGTACGCGTTACAGTTCCCCATTGTAGTTAGATTACAAATTGTATTAACTTATATATGTGCTTTTACAGCTTTAGGATAAAAATAGTTATTCAATTAGAATTGGGTAGAGAGATTTCCAAAGTCCTAGAGAGTTTTTGAATTTCTACAGGCAGTTGAGATATACTTTCTCTCATTTCCTCAGTCTATTTAATTAAGAATCAAATTGAGTATTGCTTCATATGTAAAGATTTTCTCTTTGCTTCATGCGTAAACTGTAGCTTGGGTAGGTATTTAGATATTGATGACGCGGGCTTACCGACGGCTGTTTAGTTATGCTTGCCATTGCGCATCCCATTATTAGTTCTAATGCACGGCACAACGTCTGGTACAATAGCCAAGGCCATGGCTTTGGTAGTTGCATTGGATTATGCCTCGCGCTAGACTTAGTCGTTTCTGCTAGAAGTCCTAAAAATATTAATCACACAAAATGGTAGAAGCAGTTAATATCATGTTCAAAACCTAGTTGCAATAAACTAGTAGGTTTAAAAGATGATCTATCTTAGTCTCGTTTAGCCTTACCGTAAGGGCCAAATATTCTCCCAATATCCGCAATACACAAAATTATCCCCAAAATTGCTGTGGCATAGGTCACATTCAACACTCTTCGTATTTGCAACTTCCGCGCTGCCGCGGTATCAGCTTCAGGAATATGCAAAGGCGTATCAGACTTAGCTCTATTTACATATGCAATATGATTCAATATTGAGTGTAGTGTAAAATCAGATCCCTGAAAAAGAGTTCAAAAGTTCAACGATACTTTATATCACTATTAACGATTAGAAAATGATTTGATTATTCCCAGACAGTACTTTAATGCTTTGAATCGATATGTTACCGTAATTCTGCCGTCAGATGCAGCGTTATCTGGTAATAAACTGCTTTCCGCTGTAATCTCTTCAGGATCTTCTTTACTTTTGTCATTCTTCCATGAGAGATTTTTTTTTCTCGTCTTGGGAATTTCTTCTTTCTCGTCAAACTTATTATGTGCAGTTTTATTATTCATCAGCGCTGCCTTCTCATTGCAATCTGGCTGATCAGAATCAGATTCTGATTTTTCTTGTAGCTCAGGTTTTTCAGGGACTATGCTATGATAGTGAGTCGGACTTTTGTCCAGTGTTCTAATACTTATGTCGCTACTACGACGATTTATTATCAAAGGTTTTATTTGAAAGAATTCAGAGTTACGTCGGCACGCAAATTCTGAGTTTCTTCGCGAGTCAAATTTCGTCGTAGTCAAGCTACCAATGTCTGAATTTCGTCTCGATCCTGTAACAAGATAAACATCAATAGGCAATAATTTCCACACCAAGAAATACATTATAGCTTTTTTTTTTTAACTTTTGCAAACTTTCGTTCATTAGAAAATTCACCGCAGGCTTCAATATTGATAATACCTGCAGGGCTATGATCCAAAACACTAGGTAATCTCTGCTCGTCAGTTAAGAGCAATCTCTTTGGAGTTCTATTACCAAAATCACTATTCCTTCTCAATTTTGTCGCGAATTGAGAGCTTCGATTTTTTTCATGAGAAAAATCAGAACATCTTCTTAGGTCTTTGGTGCTGCTTGTGGGAGTGATGTTCTCGGAATGTCTGCGTAATATACTTTCTGGTGTGCGTGGTCTTTCCGTACCAATTGGCTGCTTGATATTAAACTCTGAATGACGTCGTGATCCTTTTGGAGGTGATGTTTCATCTTCTTCATTAATGAACCTAACGCTGCATTCCGAATTGCGTCTAGAGGATCCAGATATATCACTTCCTCGTCTACTTGCCAACGAGCTTCTTCGGCTTGGACTTGAAACCATAATGATGGGTAGATTAGCGGTAGACGGTGTTGGCGTTGGAGGTCTCACATATACTTCCGGTACAGTGGATATCGGCGGGATTGGCTGATGAGCTTGTGTTAGTGGAGGTGGCTGAATACTTGCAGCAATTGACGATATGATTGGCTCTTTGCGACCAGAATCTGGGCTTTTTGGTATTTTATTTGTAGCATGAGCTGAAACTGATTGTAAATTAATTTAAATTGATAAGTCTTTGGCATTATGTCTGAATGTCATTTTAGCGCACTACATTTCTACTACCTTTCAAGCTCTGATTAAGTTCGGAATCTCTAGCGATATTTCCAGGTACATTATTCTCTTCTGATACCTTAAGCTTAGAGCCAAGCAAAGTTGGTACAAGCGCCGCAGCTACAGATGTTGCCAAATTGTTATACGGCGCAAGCATAGCTAGCTGCATTATTCCTATAATAATGTGTTAGGTCACTAACGAGCAGCTATTATGCATACGATGTTTATCTAAAGTCAGCATCAATCAAAACAATAAATCGACTTATTCGACTTTAAATTTGAACACAAACCTTTTTGATTAATGTGAGAATTATCCCGCGTTAGCATACTATTTGGCACAGTTCTTAGCAAGTGCATGACTCTGTAGCCAGCATGCAAAAATGTCAAGTACAGCATGATGCTCCACACAAGGAATATACTCTGAATCACATACTTTGTCATATAATGGTTGTGAAAAGCAAGCACACCGTCGCTTGCTATAATGCAGGAAAAATGAGCCGTAATAATTAGACTAAGGCAAGATTCTTGCTGTAGCTTTTCAGGGCCAAACTTGAGCTGAAAATTAACATATTTTTCTCATTTCCATATACTTTTTTACTCAGAAATAAATAACGAATTCTTTTATATTGTAATTGAATAGTCTTAAAAATTCTACCCCACAAATACATTGTTATCGAGGATTCTGTATGTTTGGGCAAAATTCTTTACAAGGATGTATTCTTTTACTAAGTGCTACTTATTACCAGAATAATTTCAGTTCTATTCAGGTGACTTATGATACTACTTTAGCAACGAAGAATAGGGGCTATCTAGATCTTTTATGAAACTCTAATGTACCCTTATGAATCATTAAATTTATTGAACAACTACATATAAATTTCCAATGCATATATTCGTTAGTAATTTTATAATTAAATATCTAATCACCTGTGTTAGTTGAAGAAAAGCCAATTGTATCAGGCAAAATGCAGAAGTCACACATGGGAATCCGATGTCCCACATTATTGAGCCAATAACTCGAGGCATAGTCTAAAAGTTAGTTAATAAGATAACATGTTACATAACTAGTTATAAAGGGTAAAACTATCATGTGCCAAAGACCAAGGCCAGGAAATGGTTTCCTAGAGTATATGTGTGTATAATAATCCATTAAATAGTCTTCATTAACGATTTCCTGGTCTTATGGTTTAATAACTTAAGCTTCGAGGTGGCTACTTTACCTCTTTAAGATTGTATGGATCTATGAATAAACAGCCAGACCTCGAAGCACCAAGTAAGCAAAGGAATATGTTTATTGTTGACATGAAGGGGCGGCTTGAAATAAGAGATCTGAAAAAAAAAAAAACATGAGAAGATTCATATGTACATTGGTGAATAAATTTTTCTACATATTTAAAGAAGGCAACATAATATATACAAGAATCGACGATTTGTAAAATACCTTAAATTTAGTATGGAGAAAAATGTGTAGAAGCTGAGCACAAAAAAAAGGCAGGCAAACCCATAGGTATGCAGTAGGAAAACCCATCTTAAATCCTGGTTCACTGCAACCCATGAAGGTGCAATGATCAGCAGTTTGTCGACTGGTTCTGAACTTGACAAACTTGATACACAGTTTTGTCCTGGTACTGGTGTTGTCACATTGATGATGATACCTGTTTATAATAATTATGGGACTGTTGTGTTCCGTTTGTGAGATCAATAGTTTTTATACCATGGCACAAGTCTGTTATTAGCTATAATTGAACCATCTTGACCATTGTGTGATATTTTTTGGAGTTGAATTTTGTGAAAATGTGCTTATGATTTTTAATACCATTTTAATGATTTTTGTTAATGTATAAAAATGATCTATCATCAATTTTTATACCAGTGGAACACTGTTTCATGTGCAGGAGAAAAACCATATCTTGTATACATATTACAACAAAGACTGCTAAAATTATTTTTCTTCTATATTTAATTGAACGTTATTAATGGTATTTGGAATTCTTTATATTGAGAATTCAATCATTGCAGTTGAGTTACTTGTGTATACATATGTAATAATTTTCAGTCATGGATGAACGTTTAATTACTAAATTTCACAAGACTCAATATTATAATTAGCAAAACATAAGTTGAATAATAATTTACTGTGATATTTGAGCTACTGAGCTAACATTATTTTTCCAAGAACCCGAATACACCTTTAATGCTAATAATTAATGTTAGGATATATAGGTATAATTTACTTTTTTTTACTCTTTATTGCCTTTCTCTGTACTAAACTCATCTGTATCCATTCAAAACATAAATTCGAAAAAAAAAGTAATATTTAAAGTGCAAGAATACAATTAACAATGTTCATATAAATTAAACTTACCATTAGTCCAATTAGCCAGGTTGTCCATAATCTTTTGATATAGGCTCACCACACATCACTATTCTTTATTGTGGCTCCTTTTTTTCAAGTCAATGATGATTATCTGTTTATTAAAACTTTCCCAGCCAAGATAGGTTCAAGTATGCTAGCAGCAACAGGCTTTGCCTATAGAGTGCTTTGATTCACACCCCTTCCACATTGCGCGGGGGTTCTCCGTCTCCCTTTGGCCAGGAATATTGATCTTGGTTGGAGAAGGGTAGGAAAGGGAAGGAAAGGGAGGCTGAAAAGAGGGTGCTCACCATCATACTACACCAACTAAATTGTTTATTTTTGGGATTGTCAGGATCAGCATTCCCCCGTTTGAATGTTGAACAACAACATATAGCAGTTATCAGAAATATCAATATTCATTGCAAAATACTATTACCTTGAAATGATGTAGTTCTTTAATATATTAAATATCTTTAATATTTCTATTCAGTAGATAATTATAATTACATTTTGTTGATTTCAAATCAGAAAAATATCGGATATATAATATTATTGATTGCTCGCATGTTTGCGGGACGTAATAAAATTAATTGATTACAGAGAAATTAGCTAACTTTTATTGTATATAAATACAACTAAGTATTTCATCAGTTATTATAATTTCCTTCTCAAACTACGAATGGTTTTATGTTGTTCATATTCCATTATCTAACATTTAGAGTTCCTGAATTTTTCAGATCAGAACTCAAACAAATATAAAGTAACAAATATATACTATAATTCGAGAATACTGTATACTTGAATATAAAATACAACATGTTTTTCAAGTATACTCCACCCCTGTTAACAAGCTCTATATTTAGAACAGAATCAATCAAATCATTGACAATTCAAGGTTTTAGTTATTAGATCATTGGAAAAGCATTCACAATTTCTGATATTAATCATTCTTGAGAATATTTACCTTTAATAGTTCATTCATAATTCTAAAAATGAAGTAATTGATTTCCTAGAAATGACTACTGAATTATAGCTCATGAAATGAAGAGACACAGCAATTTTTTAAAACAATTTTAATATTTTGCTATGCCTTGATTGGTGAGGGATTGATTTCAAATTAAGCTCACAAAGTACCAAATAGTTCATTCAACTTTATTCATTGTATTTACAAATTTCACTTTACTAGGATTTTATATCCTCAGAATTTTGTACATCTTCTGCTAGCTACGCATCAGGTGTTTGATAGTATAAAATCTAAGCGAATTAAGATTACCCCAATCCAATTTACATCGTATTATATAATTGAATGCATTAGGTCAGGACTAACAGTTAGTAAATATAACATAATATATTAGAAAAAAAATTAAATTCAAAAACGTAACACGGTATAATTTTTGAAAAACTTTGTCATATATAAATAGTTTTAGTTATTAAAATTGAATTTTGTATAAAAAAAAAAATATATATATATATATTACCAGTTCTATTAGCATCAATATTAATTCCTATAACTATAAATATTAATATCTATTATATAAAAGTGAGACGATTGAATAACTTTAGCTTAATAATATAAAGACAAGTTTTTCCAGTCATCGCTCTAACTTTTATCAATTTAACGTATAGTGTACATGAGCTCAGTTGTAACATATATAGAAGATTGTTGCAATGAGAGCTCAATAACAGGATCGTTTCTATCCATACCCCTGGGTCAGTGAAGCTGACAAGCTCTAACTGCGATAAGTTGTAATAGAATAAAAACTGGGCTCAGAACTTCAGAATATTCAAGACTACTTTGTCCCGATAACTTTTTCCAAAGTAGATATTTAAATACAAAAATTAATAGGAGAAATGTCAAACTCCAAAGTGCTCTTAGTATAGCTCCCTTCATAATTCCTTCCATCTGCATTCTTATGAAAATAATTGCACAAAAATATGTATTCAAACCATCGGCAATAAATAATGGGGCAAATACAATGAACCAGCCTCCGGGTCCCGATAAAAAATAATTATCTAATTTAACAGCTAATAGAGCAGTGAAAACTGTTAAAGATATAAGATTAATCCATATCTCAAATATTGTCAGACCCAGCCAATGCACCAATTCGTTAAGGGAAAATATCATTTTGAGGAAACTTCAAATGAAGAAAGAAAAAACAATTTCAAGTAACACAATTCAATTTGTTCATTATCTTACAATATTAATCATCTAACTTACTTAACTTAATCATTACTTCATCATTTTAATGTCCCGATCAAAGCTGTGCGAAATACGCGTATATGAATTGCTGAATTTTGCCTTTGATTTACCTCGTAGTCTGCGTCGTTTGTAATCGGCTCGAAATCATCTGTAAAAATAAAATAAAAAAACTGTCTTTACTTTCCGAAGAATTTTACTACCATATTTCATTCCATATCCAAAAATTTACCAATTATATCTACAGTCGAAGTATTTATGTCCAAATCTACTGTTCCATGGTGATTTTCTTTAAGTTGTAAAGCCAATAGGCAGGCTCTGTTCACCGCAGCACCAAGACCATGGATTAGAATTTCTGGCTCACCAGAATCTAGTAGCTTTTCACACTTGGTGAGCTGAGCCTGTAACAAAATCATTGTTATCAATGATATTAAGAAATTGAGTTGAATTGTATCTTCAAAGATACAAATGAACTGCTATTTCAATTTTAGAATTTTTAAGCTCTAATTGTTGATAAAACAATCCTGTATATGCTATGAATGTGTAAATTTTCAGTTGATGAATTGACAGAACTGTTGAATTTTACCTGATTATACTCCAAAAAACAGAGAGAGAGAGAGAGAGAGAGAGAGAGAGATGTGTCAGATAGACAGATTTGTATAAGTGAGGTTACGAAAGTATGAAGTTACCTTAAAGCTTGTTTTATTAGTAGCATATATGTCTTTGTCAGTTTTAGGGAATCGTGGCGGTAGTCTTTTTTTGATAACGTGTTGAGATAGTGAATGTAATTTATTCTTTGTATCTTTTGTTAAATCTTGTGTAAAATTCGACTGACTTAACTCAACCTCGCTTTCGACGGTAGCCATTATAAATTTTCTCCTATAACTTAAGATAAACAGGTTTTCCTACTGGACATTCTTCTAGAGATATTACAATACGATTTTATCAACCAATCATAAGCCCTACTTCGAACTACACATTCTGATCCTAATATTCCCTGATCGCAACCCATACAACAACATGATATAACCTCTTATAAAAGCACGGAACGTTACCTACCATACCAGTTAAAGACACCGAATACTAGGTGTTCATTTTTATTATTCTGAGTTAATAAAAAAGCCGGCAAAATTCAGTCCCCAAAGGAAAATAAGGAGAATAATTCTAATATGAAGGAGCCGGATTTGGATCCGAAGAACGTTATTAAAAGCAGAGAATCGCTCTATCGGCTTATGATCAGGTAAACGCCGAATTTCTTACGATTATAAACGTTATCCGGCTAGTTTTAGCCCTAAAATTAATTAATTATCGTTACACGTCAAATTTTACGAAATGAGAAGAAAAAAAAAGGTTTCTCGAAAAATTCAAACGAGTTAGAATATGTTTTTTTTTTTTTTTTTTCTTTTTTGTTTTCCGTTCAAAACTACTAAAAAAAAAAGTAAAAATCATTTTTACAGCCAACTTTTTTATGACGGACATCAAACTCTCGCTGTACAATTATCGAATATGATACAAGCAGAACCCCCCTGTCCACCATCGGACCGATTACTTCATTTGATGTTAATCGGTGCTTCGCACGAGCCGGATCGTACGAAAAAGGAAGTACCCCAGGTGCCACAGCTTTCAAATATTGACAATACTCTAGGTCCTGGATTAGACTTGGAGTTTGAGACAGAGGCGCAAACCCAGGCGCCAGAACCTGCGCAATATGAGACTGCGTACGTAACTTCTCATAAAGGAAATTGTAGAGCCGGAGCATTTTCTGCCGATGGTCAATTGATAGCTACGGGTTCAGTAGATGCTTCGATAAAGATATTAGACGTTGATAGAATGTTGGCAAAGTCTGCGCCCGACGAAATGGCACCGGGAGATCAAACCGGCGGACATCCAGTGATAAGAACGCTCTATGATCATTTGGAGGAAGTTACATGTCTAGAATTTCACCCTAGAGAACCAATTCTTGTTTCTGGCAGCAGGGATTTTACAGTGAAATTATTTGACTTCAGTAAAGCAAGCGTTAAGAAAGCATTTCGCACTATAACAGACGCGGATCAAATTAGATGTCTATCTTTTCATCCTACCGGTGATTTTCTTGTCGTTGGTACAAATCATCCAGTCGTTAGGATGTACGATGTAAATACTGCCCAATGTTTTGTATGTAGTATACCCAGCCATCAGCATACAGCAGGCATAACTAGTATCAAATATTCTCTCGATGCTAAGACTTATGCATCTGCTGGTAAAGATGGAAGTATTAAATTATGGGACGGTGTATCAAACCGGTGTATTAATACTTTTATCAAAGCACACGACGGCTATGAAGTCTGTTCTGTAACTTTCACAAGGAATGGAAAGGTGGGTTTCTAATGTGTATTCAAATTTTTCATATTTTATATGAATTTAAAAAATTAAATTTATTCAATGTTTGAGAACTTTTCATCATTAATTTAAAATCGCTTGTAATTATTTACAGTATCTGTTATCATCTGGAAAAGATTCTTTGATCAAATTGTGGGAATTATCAACGAGCAGATGTTTGATCGCTTACACAGGTGCTGGTACAACAGGTGAACAATTTTTTTTCATTACTTTCTTTCTTTCGTTATTCAAAATATTTGTGATAAGCTATGAATCGTATGAATGTTTTCGCTATTTCATCATATTCAATGAATATTGAAAACAAGATATTCTGATAATTCTAAGCCCTGAGGTATTAATTACTTGGCGAGTGATTAAAAGTCGTTAAATTTCGTGTAATGGCAATTAGGTTGATAAATCATGCGTTTGAATTGAATTTTTTTTTCATTTTATGTTTTATTTTTCGTACAGGAAAACAGGAGCACAAAGCTCAAGCGATATTTAATCACACTGAAGATTATGTGATGTTTCCGGACGAAGCTACAACTTCTCTTTGCGCTTGGAATTCGCGAAATGCATCGAGGAAGCAGCTTTTATCATTAGGACACAACGGCCCTGTCCGTTTAATCGTACATTCCCCAACTGCTCCGGCTTTCCTAACATGCAGTGACGATTTTAGGGCGAGATTTTGGTTCAGAAGAATGCCTACACATTGAAATTCAATTTTTTTTTTGTCATTTTTCTTTACATTCTAAGACATTCATCGTAATTACCATTTACGAATATGGTAAACAGTTATAAGTTATAACTATACTGACAATAAGAATAATGTTTCCGAGATTATAGCATCGACGTATAAAAATAATGGACGAATTTATACGTGAATTTTCTTTATTTTCGTTCAGATAAATCGAAGATTTAGTTATGTTACTATAATTTCAAATTCTGTTTGAATGTTTTCTGTCTACGTTATAGATGTAAATAATAATGATAATTATGATAATTATAATCCTAGACGCGCGTCCTTAACGTTAAACAAGGTGATTAGCAGTTCTTAACTAATAGACAAACAGTTTCATCTAAATGCATTGAAAGTTTCTGAAAAAAAATTTCAGGATATGATTAAAAAAAAATATATATATTTTTCCAATTTTTTTTACTTCAATCATAATCTATTTGACGAAACAAACTTTTGAATAAATAAAATTGAATTTTATATAAAAAAAAAAAAAAAAAAAAAAATACCATTATTCATATAGGAATATTCGATTTTCATTTTATTTAGCGCTGAAGGATTAATAATATTCGATTTTTTTTTTTTTTTTCTTTTTGATCGTACATTTTTGAAAGTTATAAGAATGTAACAAGAAATAGCTATATGTAATATTTTGGTCATTTTCTAGCTCTAGAAACATGCGGCGTGGGATGTAATTACAGTTTTTAAGAAAGTATCAATATTTGAAAAGAAAAAAAATTAATGTGAATAATCTGGTTTGAAAGAACAAAGAAAGAAAAAAAAAGAAGAAAATTGTAATATAAAGTTGAAATATTTTTGAATCGGTATTTTTCTCGCGGTTTTTAGTTTATAAACGCGATGATAGAAGGCGCGGCGCACGTCCCGCTCTACGTTTGACGAGGTCACGTGACCCACGCTACCCGCCATCTTTGCTTATCGTATAAACAGTGCGACCGGGCTCCCCGCGATTTCTTGTAGTAAATCTGTGGTTTTCCTGTGTTTTTAAGTGATTTCGCACCGAAGAAATGTCTGATATTAAAGCGGAGACCAAGAATGACAATAGTGTCGATGATGTGTCGAAGGTAAGAGCATGAAAAACATGTAAAATCTTTCGTCAAGCCGAGTTTCCATGCCAAGGCGGCGTGTAGTGCCTGAAATACGGGGCGACGCTCGGTCTCTCGAAAATTCCGAGCTCCCCCGCGCGCGGTTATTAAGAAATTATATACCCGGGATGAATCACGTAAATGTAGAATATTAATCTGGTATGATAACCATCTCTTAATATCCATGAGGTCAGATTCAGTGATTTTTCAAACCCGTACCATTTGTCCTTCAGTGGCAAAGATGGAGGATGTTTTTTATTTGCGCCTTTCGTGCGGAGTAGTCTGTGCACGCCGGCAGACGATTAAAAAGGCGGGAAATCATTTATAATATATTGAGCAACAATTACTTTCAACAAAGTGCAACAAAGTCTCATTCAATTTTCTTTAATTATTATTTATCACACTACTTGTGCTATAATTTCTTAAAGAAAAATCAAAATGGCGGGAAACAAACAAAAAAGACAAAAAAAAAAAGAGTAAAAAAAAAAAAAAAATAGAAACAAACTACCGAAACTTTTTTTTTTTTTTTTTTCTTTCGTTTTCAAATTATCGCATCTTCGTTTCTCTTTTTCTCTCTCTCACTCTATAGAACTCGTTAATCTTATCGAGGTTACGCCAGTGGTTTTCACCTACATAATTTCTACACGTTAAACATACGTTACGATATATATATCAATTCTCTAATCTCTTCTCCCCCAGGAACCTACAGTTCAGGATAAACCAACTCCAACGAAAAATAAACGCGGAGGTTCTAAAAGGCTCTCTACCTTAGAAAGAACGGCTCAAGAAGGCGAGGCTATCCTAAAGGTAATATTATTCGGATTTATATTACGCAAAAAATAAATAAATCCTATGAACAGTTGAAAATTTTTTTTCCTAACACATATATCAGGGGGCCAAGGTTACACCCCCTTGCCTGATCAGTTCCCTCCATTTTGCCTCCCCTCCAGATTTTGCCTGCGTGAGCATCGGAGGGATAAAAGTGGGGATAGACTTAACAGTATGGCTGAAGGGGCGGGTGGGGGGCGAAGGGGAGAGATTTCTCCCACCACTCGCCCTACGAGCGCACTTTATGAATTATCCTTCAAGGTTCTCACGTCATTCGATGCAATGACAATATTTGTTTATATATTTCACTAAATCTATTTACGAATAAATTTTTATCCACCTTTGAAGACTCTATGCATCAACATTTCACTATATACCAATGTATTAAAATTAAAAAAAAAAAAAAAAAAAAAATACTTTTCTTTATGTATTTCATTCATTCAACAATATTATGTAATTAATAATTCAAAACTTGAAATACTAGAAATGTATTCATTACATATTGCACAATTTTCGCACATAGCAGATATGTAGTTTTTTTTTTTTTTTTTTTTTTTCATTTTTTAAAATTTTATTTACATTTTTTTTCAACAATATTTAGATCTCTTATCTTAAGACTAATTTAAGAACAACATATTTTGCAATAAAAATTAGGAAATTTTAATAATTCTAAGATATATATATGTTTTTTTTTTTTTTTTTTTCAATTGTTTTGATAAATTAAGTTCACTCGTTATTATATTCCACTTGTTGGTAAAAACGAATTCTTCCTAAGCAGGGATTGAACACCTCAGTTGGGGAAGTTGAGGGTAGAAGACGTACTCGTAGTTCAGCCCGAGGCCTGGGTACTCCAACGCCTGCACCATCACCGCCTAAAAAAGAAAAGAAGGAAGCCCCGGCCAAGGGTACGGGCCGTGGACGCGGGCGTCCTAAAAGGCAAGATAAAAACAATGAAAATAATGCTGAAGAAGAAACGGTGAATAACAAGAATGACAAGAGTTCAGCGGACGAATCAACCAAGATGGAAGTTGATGAAATAAAAGATGACGAAGTAGATAAACCATTGAACGAAGAAAAGAGCCCCGAGGAACCGTCAGAGAGCAAAGAAACTGGTGAAAATAAATCAGAGACAAATTCTAAGGATGAAAATGTTGCCGAAGAGTCGGAAAACTCTTCTGAAAATGCTAAAAACGAAACTACTACAAGCGAGGCGAAAAAAGATGATAAAGATGAGGTAAAGGATAGCTCAGATTCTAGCCAAGACGCGACGGACGCTGCAGCCGAAGTATTACCTCCTTCTTCGCCTCCTCCTGCAGAGCCACAAAAATCTACTCTGGCTAATACCTCGACTTCAACAACCACCAATACACCAGCAACCGCCGATAATACGGCTAATACTGTAACGGCTGTTACCACAATAACAACTACCACAATTACTACTACCACCAATGAGGATAAGAAGGAATAACGTCCCTCCGCCTAGTTTAACCACATCTTTCATGTAAGTGTTGGCCCGTTTTCTTTGTTTCTATATTTTTTTATTTACAAATTTCTTTCAATATTATTGGCATTTCTTTTGTTATTTCGAGAAGTTTTGTAAGCACAATATTTTTTTTTTTTTTTTTTTTTTTAATGATATTCAAACGATGAAAGTTATTATGTAACATGTTTAACTTTTAAATATCGTTTAAAGATTCAATTGAATTTAAGAAATGAAACATTTCTTTTTTGTCTTTTGAATGATTGTAAAATTTTTTTGAGCTATCGATTATTATTATTAATCTGAAACAAAATGATGAGAAAATAGCTAACGAAAAAACACTTACTTTTACGATACTTGGATGTTTAGTAATCGTATATCAGGTAGATAGCTAATTCTTGAAATTAGGTAAACATACACTTTTGAAAAAATAAATACAGAAAAAATGAAAAAAAAAAACAAAAAAATAAAAAAAAAAAAAAAAAAAAAGTATAAAAGAAGAACATTTTAGCTTGTAAGTGTTAGACTATTTAATTGTAATCTTTGACGTATATTTTTGGTACTTCATTTTGTACGTTTGTGAAAAATATCTGCAATTTTCAAAGATTGCTATTTTACTATGTATAACATAATTAATTGTTCTTTGCTCTACGATATATATCGCAATATTAGATAATATTGATTTACTTTAAAGCTAAGACAAGTTAGTATCATCATTTCTTATAAGAAATTCTAAGATTCTATAACGTTCTAACAGGTACCAAGGCGGCGCACACATCGGGGTTCACAAATCCAGTCCCCCTCGTCTATTTTAACTAAGTGACACCTTCTTGTTAATCGTCATTCTAATCAGCGCATCTTTATTATTACGATTCTTATAATACTTGATTACATGATTATTTACGAATTTAAGCATCTGAAAAAGCGGTCGCTTTAGGTGCTTAGACATTTATTCCTTCGATTGTCTATTACAACAATTTAACGTATGGACAACTTGGGATATATATAAATGTTTACTTTTAATCTTAACGTACAATACATACCGTATAATTTTTAAAGACAATCTAATAATTCCTTGCCAAGACAGAGAGAAAAATAAAATAAAATAATAAAATAAAATAAAATAAAATAAAATAAAAAATGAAAAAAAAAAAAAACAAAAAAACAAAAAAAAAAAAACAACAAACACCTTTATTATATTATTACATTAAATATTACATTAGCTGTGCTGGTTAGCCGGCGATGACAAAATACGGTGTAGAGCATACATTGTTCATGTACAATGATAATATTATTGTAAAATATATTTAATATGGACTTATATAGATCCGCTATTTTCAAATCCGAGCTGCGACCGGAGTTTTATTATAAAAGTTCTTTTTCTTTTATATAAGATTTCATCTCCGATCACTGCATTGATATGAAAATAGTTTTAATTAATATCTTTGTAGAAAATTATTATAATATCTTACTTATGTGAATTACGATTGAATGAAACGGAGTATATGAATTATATGGCGAGGTGATTTCTTTATTTTCGTGGTGAACAGAAATAAAATTTCTGAACAGCTTATTTGAAATTAAATCTATTTATATATTATATATATATATAAAAAAAAAAAAAAAAAAAAAAAAAAAAGAGAAAAACAAAAACAAGAAAAAAACGAAAAAATAAAAAAAAAAAATATTAATGAATACCTACCTGTTACGAGATTAAAAATCACTTACGATCTTTTAAGGCTCTTTAAGATTTTTGTCGTTTCGTTGTCATTAAATAATTTCGTTTTTCCAATTAGTCTTGTATTTTAAACAACTTGAACAGCTCGTTGCAACTCTCGTGGCGTTAAACGTACGAAAGAAAAAACCTACATAGATAAATTTTACGTACATACTACATAATTTTGCTTTGCAAGTCTCGTTTGTCGTCGCTTTCTTTTTTTTTTTTCGTTTTAAATATAAGAATGGTGAAAAGTTTATTATAAAATCATAAATATGTTCTCTCTTTTTTTTTCTTTCTTATTATTAATATTATTATTTTTTTTTTCTAATTTTTTTTTTTTTTTTTTTTTCTCGTTTTCTTATCTTATCATTATTTTTAATTCAAATTTTCTGTGTAGACAAACGTTAAAAATACTTCGACCTCACTTTGCTATCAAATGTATAAACGTATATTGTACTGTAAACATTACGTTACTTTTATAAAGAAAGAAAGATATAAAAAAACAAAAAAAAAAAACAAAAAAAAAAAAAAACAACTTGAAAATTCAATCAATTCTCAATTCTGTCTTCTCTCCTGGTCCAATATTAAATATGTTAATATTATTGTGTATCTGAACGGTTGTGAGTGTACAGATAGATTATACGATTGATGCACTATATTCAGCAAGACCTCACTCGACGAGAAATTTCCAACAATTTTACTACAAACTAATCTGTTGTTATTAGTTGATAATAATTGTTAGCAGTTATTAAAATAAGGTGAACGGTGCATTGTCTATGTAGTCTTAAAAAAAGAAAAAAAAAGACATTTTTATGAAGAAAAAAAAAAAAGAGTTTTCATCCGATTTCATCACTATATCATGAGATTATTTCGCGAGGCTTCGTTACAACATTCCAACAAATATTTCACATCTATTTATGTATAGATAGATAGATAGATTTTTACTATGCCTAACTAAAAACTACACAGTGTATCAAAGAAAAAATTACTTTAATACATTCAGGACAATCGGTATGTTTATATATACCTATATAATATATATATATATATATATATATATAATGATAAAAAACAAAGAAAGAAAAAAAGAAGAAAAGAAAAAAAAAAAACCTTTGTTATTTGTAATGTAGTTGGTAATTAATTGATAATGGCTGTACTAAGGAACTCTAAGATGTTCAACCAAAAAGCCCGTGTAAATATTAAATGCATGATAGATAAAATGTTGAAATTGATATACGCGGATGTAAAGCAAAAAAAAAAAAAAAAAAAAAAAAAAAAAAAAATTTAAAGAAATTATTCGAGATTTTGGATTTTTAAAGATTTATTATAATGATTAAAAAGTGTAACCAAGTGACTGCGCGCAGATATTGTTTGGTAATTTTTTGGAGTCTCGTTGGGTGAGGCTTAGATTTACTAGTAAGTAATTTAGAGTTACATATTAATTAATTGAATATTTACTATATGAACAATATTGAATATAAAGAACTCTTGTCCTTTGGAGTTGACAACTCGCTGGATAAGTGTTAAACGAGTAATGAAATACATATATATTAGCATTTTATCATATTAATATTAAAAGTAAAAGTATCAAATCATTAACGAGTGAATTATGGATGTAAGACATGCAATAGTTTTTATACATTTTTTCCTTTGGTTTGGGTAAAGTTTTTTTTTTTTTTTTTTCTTTTTCTTTCTTTTTTTTTTCTTCCCCCCCCTCTTTCTATCTTCAACAAACTTATTTTGTGTAGCTTTTTTTCGAACATAAGATCGTACGTTAATTCTCTAAGGTATATTTGCAACGTACGTCTAAGTACTCGTCTGTTCTTTTACTATATTACTATTTCTTTTATAGTAAGATTTGATGATGATGATGATGATGATGATGATTATGATTATGATCATTAGAGACGATCACGATTGATCGACTTTTGTAACAAAATTGCTTCAATCAATAAAACCATTAAATACATTTAAATCACGATTATCACGATCCATCTACATCAATCGATCATTTTAAGTGGATATCTAACGTTGACTCGTCAGAAATATCAGAATTTAGAAAAAAAGAAAGAAAAAAGACGATAAAACCATACCATTTCAATGAAAGGATGTATAGATTTGTTAATTTCTGGGTATTTAATTGAAAAAATAAATAAAAACAAAAAAAAAAAAAAAATCTTAGGGTTTTTATTAATATTATCAGCGTCGTCTTTACAGAGATAAAATTTTTTATTTATTTTTTTCCTCCTTAAATCAAATTATTGGATATAATGTATGATTAAATTCTTGTAATTAATGTTTTCAGTTTTTGTTGTTTTTTTTTTTTTTTTTTTGGCAAGATTTCATAAATTATCTTTTATTGTATCTCGAATCTGTTTTATAATCCAAAAATCTTTACCTTCATCGATAGACAGACAGTTCTGAGAAGTGAAAAGCGAGAAAATAAGACAAAACGAATGAAGCTAAATAATATAAAGCTGAAAAAAGATTCGAAATTCTAAAATGAATGAAAATTGATTTTCAAACGTTGGATACCCCCTTAATATTGATCGTTATGAGTTTTTAGTTAAATAATTCTCGAATCAAAAAGAAAAAAAAAAAAAAAACCTCGGAAACATGAATTTTTCGTATTATTTTTAAATGGGAGAAAGGACTCTTACCTACTTGTATGATTGTTTCATGTAGGTACATATTATATCGTAACTCGAGACATTCAGACCGTTAACCACATTGGAAATAAAATTAGGTCAAAGTCTACGGAATATATTTGATACAATACACACAATGAAGGGATTAAAATTATCTGTAAGAACGCCTCAGTGGATGCCCGATGATGATTTATCGCATTTGGAATGGATCCTTAATAGCTATACGGATATATATCCTGCGATTCTATATGTGCACATTGTTATTATATCATGTGACATTATATATATCATGACAGAATTCTGAATTAGGCCACTTCCGACGATATACGGCAAGTATGAAAATATTGATCTAAAATAATCACCCATATAACTTGATATATATATTTTATAGCGAACAGAGACTCTATTGTCACTCTAGTACACTCTTCCGGTTTCGGATATAAGTTGGGTGTTAAATTACATGCAACTCAATTCCAACAATCGTGCAATATCAGCTGTATTCTATACAATACAGTATCGTTCAAGAATAATTGAAACCTTGAGATAAGAGATCGACTTGCTAAACAAATACATAATATATAGAAACTTAAGTGACGTGTGGAGCGATAAAACTGTCAAGGTCTAAACTTCGAACATAGTATATATAATACTACCACACTTTGATAATTCAATCAAAATACATTAATGGTAATGGTACTACCGCAGCTATCTAGATTTCGCCTGGGATTTTTATAGTGTATATATTTTTATTGCTCATGTAGTTACAAACCGCGAATCTCCTTCAGAATGTATCGGGTTGATAATACGTAACACTCTGATACACAGGAAATGTGTCCGACTTTACTTTAATGTGTTGTTTTTCTTAAAAAATTTTACGAGTTTGATGGGACCGTGACATTTAGATATCGCTATGATATTTCGACGACGCGGACGTAACGATAATGGAAACTATCCACAGACTGTCGGGTCGATGCTAAAGTCACGCAAAAGAAAAAAAAAAAAAAAAAAAAAAAGAACTATATTTTCTACGCTCCTATTCTAGCTAAATTCTGTACCTATTTGTCTACTGGATATAAGTATAGGGAAAAAATTGATCTACGGTGACATATCACATATTACGTCAATTTTCAGGCACAGTGCGACACAAAACTGTTGTTATTGGTGCGATCCAAAAGAAGTGACAAATAACACAGCTTTGTGTCGCACTGTGCCTGAAAATTGACGTAATTGGAAAGCTCCCTATATTCCGTTCAAGTCCGACGTGCTTTAATGATTGTTTCAGTTCATAACTTCAGTTCATAAGCCCCTAAATCGGTTAGCTGTTAGAGGATTAGCATTAAACATGGTCAGACGTGAGATGACATAAATCTAGTTAAAGCTACCTATACAAAAATGAAATTATATGTCAGTCAACCTTTTGTTACCGTTTTTTTTTTCTTGTATTTTTTTTTTGTATTTTTTCCTCCTCATTTTCTTGGGGAGTGACTCACACAAAGCTACAAGTCAAATTGAAAGCCAAGCAGAAAATGAGGTGAACTTGGGGTCACGAGCAGAAAGTATGGTCCATAAGGTATGGGCACCTTGCTGTGCCCATAGCAGTGAACTTTACGGTCTTTAAAACCTCTGTATTTCAGTGAAATTTCAGATTTTCAGAAGACTGACGTTATACTCATGAGTTCTTCCGCGGCTTCTTCTTATTCTTTTCTTCACTCTTATTTTTCATGTTCTTCTTCTGCTTTTCTGCTGTTTCTCTTTTATTCGAAGAGCGCACGTATACCTATATACATGTTTTCTTTCGGAAGGAAAAAAAGATCAACTTTTATAGTAGTACTTCAACATTCTTCTCCTACCTATACATATAAATTCCTATTTTTCCTCTCCACTTCTTCCAGAATATTATAAAACTTTTCAACAAGTTATCGATGTCGTATTTGTATAATATTCATAGTTTAAGGCTCATCCTTAGTCGCCAACCTCCTTTTGGTCGAAATGTGTCACATTTCGATTATTATCTGAGCCCAGGGGTCAAAAACGCAAAAAAGGCCAACTTAGCGCAAATCCTATTTCAATTCCGAACACATACGTCCAAAAAAATGTTCGTTTCGTGCGAAAATAGAGTCGACAGATGGTTTTTACATTGTTAAAAAATTATTCGAATTCGATTTCCTCGCCGAACAATGTAAAAACCATCTGTAGACTCTATTTTCACACGAAATGAACATTTTTTTGGACGTATGTGTTCGGAATTGAAATAGAATTTGCGCTAACTTGGCCTTTTTTGCGTTTTTTACGTCTGGGCTAGGATAATAATCGAAATGTGACACATTTCGACCAAAAGGAGGTTGGCGACTAGGGATGGGCCTTAAGATCCATGCAAGGCTTTCATGTATCTATACGTCGACGTTTCAGTCTTTAGGTAAACTGGTAACTCATCCAACGAAGCATGAGAATGGCATTGCCCCCATTCCATATAGAAATATTATGTACCTACACTAATCGTAAGCTTCAAAGTAATTTCTCATGCAAATTTGTCGTTGCGTTAACGGCTTGTTATATTTATCCGTTATTTTTACTTCCTTCCTTGCTTGCTTTGCACTTTGCACCTCCACTAAAGTTTGCCAGACTTTAGCCTCCACTTTGCCGGGAAAACAAAAGTCCTTCAAAACTTTTCTTATACCGTGTATAGCTTGGACGCGGATTAACTTTACGTCACAGCTGATGGCAAACACATCTTTGATGCATATCTATACTCATCTTGATTCCTGCCTTATAAACTCTCAACGGTACGTATGAATATTTAATGAAATTATTAACAATTCAACGAATTAATTCTGCTAAAAGATTCTGTTTTCTTTTCGTCGGGATATATACCGCGAAGTTCTCTGTATGCGGAACGCTAGGGGTACCAACCCGAAATTTTTGCTATTTCCATAGGCGTAGGTCATACAGTAAACTGCAGCAGCAGTTTGGTAACTTACTAGATGTTTCTAGTAAAATCACTAGAGATCACTAGAAATCTAGTGATCATTGGTTACTAGCTTTCTGGACTAGAAATCTAGTGACTAGATTTCCAGTAATTTCTAGTGATCTTACTAAAAACATCTAGTAAGTTACCAAACTGCTGCTGCAGTTTACTGTATGACCCACGCCTATGGAAATAGCAAAAATTTCGGGTTGGTACCCCTAGCGTTCCGCATACAGAGAACTTCGCGGTATATATATATGCGAGAACCATAGAAGTTTTCGGTTTATCCCGGTACACACTTGGCAGTTTATCTACGTCGTAGCATATCGATGAGTTCAAGAACTTGACTCCGATTGAAGTTTTGAGTTAACAGTACTTATACGTAAGTTATCGGAACAGGCTACGAGGTTTTTTTTTTTTCGCCCTTTTCATGAGTTGGCGGGAAAAGCAGTGAAGCCGAAATATGAAGCCTATTTCGATAATTTATGTATTATTTGTTCGAAAGTCTGCCGTGAACCGCGGCTTTGAAACATCTGATATGTACGCTCATACCAAGTACGAGAATACCCACGAAAATGGTTATTTATTTTAGAGCTAGGGTCTGAGTTTTAAGGATGGAAGTATGGAATGGAACCATATTACATGTAACATGATGGTAGGCAGATACCCTCTAAATATTTAAAACGAGATTCAATTCCCCGGAAGGCCATCATCTGATAAAACGTGAAACAGATTTACGCGAAACAGAAGGTCGAAGGAAGGTCTGGGTCTTCCATGTTCTCAGTTTTCGCGGAATTTTCTCACTGGAAATCCCAAGAGGCCTACAGCACGAACATAACTCATTCGTTGCCGCGGGTTCACTTTAAAACTCTGCGAACTTGTAAAATATCTGAGTCGAGTGACAAAAGTTTTCTTCTGCAGAGTTCCACTTCCAGGCGATCGAGCGCAGAGAACTGGAATAAGAATGATTCCGTATTTTTGATCTCTTTTTTTCCTTTTTTTTTTCAAATGACGTGAGCCCAATGCCATTGAATTAATTCAACGTCTAGTATAAGTATGCTAAAGTAATGCTATGAATAAAAACAAAACGTAGGAAAAGAAAAGAAAAAAGAAAGAAAAAAAAAAGAAAGAAAATATATGTAATAATAAAATGAAAAGCTCCACCTTGAATATCTCTGGGTAATAAGACGAGAGAGGGAAATATCTGGTGTCTATCATACTCCGAGTGTATATATATATATAGTTATAAGCGCAAACACGGTTTTGCTCGGCAGCCAATTTTCACCGTGAGACAGTTAATTCTGTTTGGATTTAATTTCATTTATAGATTAAAGTCCTCCTCTGCAGTTAACTTACCTATATTTATATATATATGTATACTGTTATCATTTTCATCCGCCAGAAACAATCTAAAGATTATATATATATAGCTTTCATCTTGTTGTCGTATTATAAGTATAGTTGGAAAATTTATAAATAATAAATAATTACAACAGAAACGCGCGATAACGATCGATCTTCTTTATAGCATATTTCGAAAGGAGAATATTCCCTGTGTTTACACTGTGGACCACGTATATAGATGATAAATCATTCGCTGACATATTATGCGCAAACAGCGCAATACATCTTAATACATAAATTAGCTTGCGAAATAAATTGGATATGTAGAATATCCATGAGACCAATCTTGAAATTCTATTATTATAATTCATTGTTTTCATTGTCTTGCGGGTAATTATTTACGGGATTAATATATTCGCTAGCAATATAGGGTTTACAGTCGTGTTTGAACGAGGAATGACCCATCATTACCGAAACGGTCGACGTTATATTGGGTCAAGGCAAGGCTGAGTAGGGGGCGAGATAAATAAAATGGAAAAAGAAAATTTTTCTGACAGGTTTCGTATAGGCAGGTCATGCGGGGGTGGCTAATGCTGGGGTTGGGGACTCAGGGTTGCAGTTGAGGTTGACGACTACTTTTCTCGACGCCTCGGTTTGAGGAGATATGGGGTTCTTGGTAAGGCGACGTCCGTTATTGGAACGATACGTCACACCTCGGGCGTCATTATATGGGTGAAATTGAGGATTTTGGTGAAGTGCTGGTTTTCGGATAAAGAAAACATCGCACTAGAGACGGACGTCTGTATACTACGATTCGCATCGCTGAATATAGTATATATAGAATTCAAGAATGAATTTGAAATAGAATAAAAATTCTTTTTTTTTTTCTTTTTTTTTTTTACGTTTTTAAAACCTATATACGGGCAGTTACATTTTACACATGAGATAATTTCATTCAGGGTTTTCTTTTCTCTTTTACCTGTCCCCAATGGCATTCTCTTTGATGTAGAGGGAGTTTTACCGGAAATAAATTGCGGCTCTGGTTAAAATTGACAGAAATTCGCTTCGTCACGTTATCCAGTTATCGTATTAAACTTTGTGCAATTTTACAAGATTTCAATTTTCTAATTTAAAACCAAGATCAACGTATTTAAAAGCTTTACAGTCACTGTTCAATGTTAAGGGACTGAGCTAAGTACTTAGTCATACGCTATATAAAACCAAAACTTGGCTGGGCGAGACGGTATTATACTAGCGTCTGGCAGATAACATTAATGACCTCGTCATAATTAACCAAGTTATCGACTCAGCTCAATCGTTTCTCTTCTCTATTTCCTACGCTATTACATCATTTTGAACAGATCAAATTCTGGTCATAAATCATCATTAGGTATACCGATCTTCACAGTGTGGCTAAATGTCGCTAGATTTCCCGAAACATATCGAGAATTTCATATTGAAGTTCTTTTAATTTGAATTTCGATGTAGATATGCGTATCTGAATCTTTCCCAGAATGATCGTGTTTGTGGAGTTTGCAAATGTGCTGGAACAGACCATATAATATACCAATATAGTTGTAGGCGAGTATATTATACCATCCGGTATAGTTGCTTGATATAAATTGTATCTTCATGAATTCTTTTGACTTTTGGTATTACGTATCTTATACAAATAGATTTTTTTAAATCTAGGGTGAAAAAGCATACTATAACTCTTTTGAGTAAAGGTAAATACGTGATACATCATCCTTTGCAAGGAGTAAAAGAGGACAAGATTGTATTGCAGAAATTGTATCAATTTTTATAGAAAATATTCCATTTCGTGTAACATACAGAGTTCAATTTTGTTCGCTTTCGCTTTTTTACCCTTTGAAGTTATATTAATCGAAATGTCAAAGCTTTTTACTCGGAGTATCTGCACAGGGCGAGAAAAAAACGTGAATATATTTGCTATATGAAAAATGAAAAAAAAAAAAGATAACAATAAATCGAATTTTAGCGCACTTTTGATTCAAAGTCAAATGTCACTCGCACAGAGTCTCATGGATATATATATTTTCTATTAAAATTTCAGCCGACGATGGTAAGTAATCAAATTATCAGATAAACAGTCTGCGAGGTAATTGGAATTAGAAATGTCGAAAATATCGTATGATATCATAGTAGGTATATAATCGAGAGCAAAAAGAAAAACGAATAAATAAATAATATATTGTAATCAAGGATTGAACGTTGCAAACGTATAATCCACGCTTGGAATTTATCTACGTCTGAAGAATTGCAGAAGCTTAAAGATTCGCTTATCCGCATGAAGGGTCCTCCGGTCTCGTTGTGGGGATCGTCGCAGTCGAGGACTTTGCCAGGCCCTGCCACCTTACTAAGACCCGCAATGAAGACGTCCGCAATTCCGTGAGATTTTGGTAAACCGCTTTAATTAGTGGGGCGATCAATCATAGACCGAAATCCACTCAAACGCGAAAGGGTAGATCCATAGGTTGCGTGCGTGGGGTATATATTGACTGACGCATCATCGCGTGTTGTACGCACGCGTGTACACTCGACTTCGATATACTATATTATAATGATCTAAATATGTAAGCACGTACATACGTCGATGATGAGTGCGCGGTCACATTGAACATAGAAATTCAGTCTGGGTAGTTATAACTAGTAGGGGGAAACTATGTAATGGGTTGAGTTGTTGCAATATATAGTGATTGAGTTATTAAATTCACTCGTATAGTTTGAAACTGTCAAAGTTTAAGTTTATCGGATGTGGTATAACTTTCAATTACATGTCGTATACTATATATCAATGATGAATTTTTTATTCATTGTGTATTCTACGAGTCCCATATCTACTGTATAAGAATATTTTAGATTTTACAGCCAACAAGCGAGGTGTAAAGCTAAAGGCATAATAATTAGAGCTTGTCTTGAATAATAGAGCTTAACAATCTAAGGCGAAGAGTATCACGAAATTAGGGAGTTCAGCTTTGAGCAAAAACAAGTGAATTTCGTTTATGTAAGGAGAAATTTATATCAAAAACCCTCGGGGGAGTCTTGCTTATCTTTTAATTTGATTAAGTTTAAATAAGATGCCCATGAAATTGGAACTGCGAGACAAATTATATTCGCCTTACTGAATTTTTTATATGGAAACGTTTTTATTTTTTTTTTTGCTTCATTCTTTTTTTGTTCTACCGTATTTATACCTATATAGGTACATCTCGCCTCCAGCTTACACAGCTGGCTTCAAATGTCCTCAAGACAAACAAACTCATCTAATTGGAAATTAAAATAGTCTTGTAGACTTAATTAGTTCCTTTAGTTTTAACCTGCGGGCATTATTCTCTCTCACAATATATCGCCCACGCACATGAACACGTTCCCACGGGTTATAACAAACCCACTTGCATTCTCGTCTTCAACAATCAAGTTGAATTATTAAACCTCAGATTAATTTCGAATTCTCGCGATAATTGATTGAACGAACGCTTATCCCTTGATAATTATTGATTGATTGAACGTGCACGGAAACTTACTCCTAACTAAACTGCGAGATCGTCGTCGCGCGTCTGAAATGTTAAGCGTTTAATTCAATTCAATTTATCGAGGGTGTTCCCCACCTTATACTTATTTACCAATAATTTCCATCAAAGTCAATAATTACCTGCTATCACTTTTCCACTTTCTTTTCATCGTTTCTCACGGCATGATATAGGTACGTTTTATACAAGAGCCGACGTCATATAGTATAACTTATAGATATAACGTCGTATATCATATATTATTCCATATCAATATATATCCTGGATTCATATCACTTCGAAGCGTTACGTGTGTTCGAAAACCTTTGACATCAAAATTATTTATCAAAAGGAAAAATTCTTTTGCAGTCAGGTAACGTTTGTACCGGTGTCATAAGTCTGACTTTTCTTTGTAGAGGTGATTCGGATTGCATCTTGCGGCAATATATATGAAAAGAAATGCAATCCCAAATCCCATCATCTCTAGTAAAGTTACCGCAGGATTATTAGACGTAACGATATATAGACCTATAAATGGATTATTTTTTTAATTGTCCATTTTTTATTTTCTCGCGATTCAATTATAACTTTAATTTGTTTTCGTCGATTCATCGCGCTGGTGCGGTGTCGTTAATAACACCAAAAGTCATCAACTCGTTATTCATTATTTAGGCGCCAATGTGGAAGAGATTTTTATTCGATAGATAGAAAATACGGCCGAATTTAAAAGGAGAAAAAATTGTTCTAATCAGGGCCCTAATTCTTCCCTCCGAGAATATCGCTTCTCACTTACATTAGCAAGTAATTATTATTCCGAGGGCACTAGCGGGCTTTTACTTAATCGATATACCCTACTATATACATGTAATTGCTATTAAATAGTACCTACACTTACTTACCATTTGCGTTTCAATCTCGTTGCATTTATAGTCTCGAAAATGTTATACAGCCGTGTTTAATGACACCACTTTAAAAAAAAAATTGCTTTCACAGTTCAGCGTGTAACCCACTCACCTACATTTTAAGAGATTCGTTATTCGAACCGTCTAATTAGAAAAAAAAAAAAAATGAAAATTGCGTGATGTAATTTTTACCAGCGTGATAAAAATGTTACTTTCTCCGAATATTCGGAGTTCAAAAACTTCGCCATCTCATCATCTCTGTGCGCAACAAACGAAATTTTGACAATTCATTTCATATGCTTGATCGCGTTTGAGCTTCTTGGAATTCTATAAAGAACGATTTCTAATTCGTTTCCACTTTGACCTAGGATTTCTAAATCTGATATATAAGCGCATAAAGTTGGCCAATATATATCTATGTGACTTCTGGATATTCGCTTTGTCGGTATTTCGGGTGCGTCAACCACTAGTCGTGGGTGGGTCGATGAAGTGGCTCCAGACATCCTGACGCCAAAGCTTTTCAGCTCTTTTTGGCAACACGCGACTTTGAGTCACCACGGATCTAAGGATCTGAAAAGTATAGTCGTAGCATTTCTCGAAAATAAAGAAAAATAAAAAATAAAACTTCATAATGGGAAGTGAGTGCAAAATAACTTACTATTATAGATTCCATATTTAAACGGATTAATTGTTAATTCAAACGCTTTTTCCCTTCTACTTCTCCTTCTTGTGTCTTTTTTTTTTTTTTTTCTTCTTTCTCGTTCTATTGTTTCTTCTATAATGGCAAACAAGCTCGCGTTCATCGCGATAAACTGTAATTTGATCTGTTGTATATCTACATAATATCATCGTGTCGCTATACTCACTTGTGAGCTGTCATCATCCCCGAACCTTCGTCACTCCGAAATTTATCTCACGGGGTTGTTCACGCTTCAAATGTAGGTACACGGAGAAAAATGTTTACTATGTGCTTATAGTTGTATATGTGACAACTCATTTTTGCAGTAGAAATTACCACAATTCTAGTATTTGGTATACATTGCAGCAGAGCCAATGTTACCACTATTCTTGTCATTTCTACTGCAAAAAAGTAACTGTCACATATACCTACAACTAAGCACACAGTACCCTAGCAAATTCAGTTACACCAAAAGTACACGGTGTAGGTCTGCGGTGTAATATAGAGTTATAGTTGGACGCATTATAGAGTTTTGCCAAAATTACACCAAAATGGGTCGGGTGTGAAATTGGTGTAAAGGTGGTGTGAAAAATTCTGAGATACACCGTGTGATTTTGGTTTAATTTTGGACGCATTATAGAGTTTCACCGAAATTACACCAATATTACACCAAAATCAAACCACACCCAAAATACACCAAAATGACACCAGAAATATTCGTGTAAATGAATCCGCTAGGGTAGATTCAATAGCACATTTTTCACCGTGATATATAACGAAAGTTATTGAATACATAATTATTTTGAATTTTCATTAATTTTCATGCAAGAGTTTTCACTATCGCAAGACAATCTCGTCTCTGACAGCTGCCAGTAAAAAAAAAAGTCCGTAGTTTTTGGCACGTTACCGCATCGAGCTATCATATATGATGGATTCCACGCGGAGCGGACCAAAAAAAGACCTCAATGTCCCATTCCAAAACAAACGTGATTCGATAGGAAATTTGCCGAGCTTTTCGAAAAAAAATACGAGAAAGATCTTAAAAATGACATAAGTGGATAAAAATAGAGTTTTGTATTGGAAAACGATTTTTCGACATGTCGAAAAATCAACGCAGCATCAATGCAGTCGTGTCCCATTCCGAAACAAACTTGATTCGATGGGAAATTTTCCGAGCTTTTCGAAAAAAAATACGAGAAAAATCCTAAAAATGACATAAGTGGATAAAAATGGAGTTTTGGTTTGGAAAATGATTTTTCGACATGTTTTCCGATAGTCACGGGCAAGATCATGGGCTGAGGTGAAGAAGAGTGAAGAATATTACAAACCACCACCCCATTACTTTTTACATATGACATACCGTTTCTAAGATATTTGCCTCCAAAGACATCAAGAGCGTAAGAAATGAAAAACTGAAACAGCTCGTACACCATAGGCAACAAAAGCTACATATGTCGTGCATACATAAAAAATGCTAATTCTGAGGGTACTAAAGGTCATTCAAAAATGAGAAAAATCCGTGACATCTAGGTTTTTTTTGGTCCGCTCCGCGTGGAATTCATCATATATATATATATAGATACTTTGTGGGCTGTCAACTGCCGTAGGTACACCTTTGTCACCGCGTTACTTTACGCTGTTATAATCCAGGGTTGAAAGGGAGATTTCCCTCAAGTATATCTTATTAGTGTAGGTGGGGTGTGCAGATATACACCGCAGTGAACAGAGGTTCTGGCAGGGTTATAAAGAAGCCCTTAGTGTGGTGAGCGCGAATGACGAAAGGCGATGGCAAATTTGGTTTAAGATTATCCGGCCGATTAAATATATAAGATAGGGAACAAAGTTTTCTTTCCCTTATACTTTTTATTCTCTCCCGCAAGGCCTGCGCCCCGTACCTACCTTTTTTTTTTTCTCGAATCTTATACTATACTGCGAGAGAACCCGATACCCAAACAGTGTATATATATGTACTGCGATAAATCAAACGAAAAATTCGCTTCGTTCATAAAAACGTCCGAACTCCCGAACTTAATATCGCCTTTTATTAAAGCGAATGGAATCAGCCACGTAAGCAGGATACGCACCAATAATAATTTCCACAGTTCCTGCCTCATAATCTCAGATTTTCCCGGGTTCGGATATAACCGTAACCGAACCCTTAGTCGCATTCATTCTAATATAGTAATACCCAACTCATGATAATACTGTTCGTTTTATACATGAGGAACAAAACATACAGAATTTGAATACTTGCCAAATGTTCGATGTAATAGCAGCTGTGATTCTCTGTACCTATTGCTCGTTAAAATTGTTCTAGATCTCTTATAGGCCCATCCCTAGTCGCCCACCTCTTCCTTTTGGTCGAAATGTGTTACATTTCGATTATTATCCGAGCCCAGGCGTAAAAAACGCAAAAAAGGCCAACTTAGCGCAAATTCTATTTCAATTCCAAACACATACGTCCAAAAAAATGTTCGTTTCGTGCGAAAATAGAGTCTACAGATGGTTTTCACATTGTTCGCCGAGGAAATCGAATAGGAATAATTTTTTTAACAATGTAAAAACCATCTGTAGACTCTATTTTCGCACGAAAGGAACATTTTTTTGAACGTATGTGTTCAGAATTGAAATAGAATTTGCCCTAAGTTGGCCTTTTTTGCGTTTTTGACGCCTGGGCTCAGATAATAATCGAAATGTGACACATTTCGACCCCAAAAGGAGGTGGGCTACTAGGGATGGGCCTTAATTTGAGAAGTTCTTTCGATTATGAAAATTTATTGACGTATAATATTAATTAGTTACGACATTATACAAGGGGGATAGGTACACTGATTAATCAAATTTAATTTAATTCAATTTCTATAACATTCAACTAAAGACATCAGAATTTGATGATGGGTAATATAGTTTGAAATAAACTTTGACATGCTTCGAGGTTTTTAGGGTACCTATATATGGAAGGGTTCATATATAGTGACAAAAGCGACGAAGTTTCAAAATATTTATTAATCATTGAGTATAATCATATACCTAATTCTAAACTAGATTCCACAGGGCAATGAGAAACACATGTGGGGGGGGGGGGGGGGGGGGGGGGGGGGTACGAAGTGGTTATAGGTACACGTGTATATATATATATATATATATAACATAATACATACACATGTAAATATTTATTCGCATGTATTTATGTGTGTATTTTCGTGTATATTACATATTTACCGAGCGGTTGCGAGGGCGATATATTATACGAGCGTATAAGACAGCCGGAGAAACTTTGTTTGCTTATCTCATGTTTCCTCTATACCAAATCCAAGAATATATATTCGTCGAGTAGTCAGAAACGTTACAAATAGACCAAAAAAAAAAAAAAAAAAAACATAGGCATTAATTTACAACCTTACAGGTATACCTACTACATAACAATACACTAACAGAATTTATGAATTATTTTTAGCTATTGCGATCGATGAATTATATATACGAAAACGGGAAAACTAGTAATTTTCCCGTTAATCATTTACGATCTATGCATACATACGGTTATACGTGTACATAGGTATGTGTACGTATACCGTATGTATTATATGCTGATATCGTATATCAGCATATAACGAAATGAAACTTCTGACGAACATAACAAATATATCATTTTCTTTACTGTTTCACGCAGGAAATTAATTTACGATTAGCTCAAGCTAAACTTTGCCTCGTCGAGTCTCTATATAGGTATACATATCTAGTATAGTATCAAATCAAATGACGCGGTAATATTTGCGAAACTAATTGTTATTTACCTAGAGGCGAGGCTTATTACGATCAGATAAATTATACCTTTGACTAAAATCATTCGACGAGTGGATTTAGGAGATATAACTAGAAATATGTATACCGAATCCCTGCAGCTGTCTGCATAAGTATAGGTATATCGCAAATATCAACAGCGCTGCAGATTTCAGATTGCAGTGATAAAATATTTTTATAATTGATTTTTACGAGTATAATCAATGGGTTATCGAATAAATCAAATATACATATACACCAATCTGTTACACACGTATGGTTATCAAGATATTACACAACATTTATCATTTTTCATATACTATAGATCGTATGATATGCAGGGTTATTTATTCTCTTTAGTTTTATCAAACACCGATCAATCATCTGACGCGTTATCGTATTACTGTTGAAATATTAATGAAGAAATAGGTATAGGGAAACCCGGGGCAAATTGAACCATGAAAAGTTTAAAGTGATGAAACAATTTATTTTCACAATCAATTCTTTCGTAAATAATGTTGAGATGGGCTTTGATCTTTAATAAACAGCAATCGATTATAAGAATTAGTCATTTTAAGTAAATATTATTATTAAAAACAATTATAATGAATGAGTCAAAAAGGTTCAGTTTGCCCCAGAACTGGGGTAAATTGAACTTGAGTCGGGGCAAATCGAATTTATGCAGAAAAATATTAGAAAATAGTTACTTACCAAATTTAAATTGTTTTGTTTGAAATTGTACAATATTCTATTGTAGTTATATATTAAAATCTGTTCCAAATGTAGAAGAAATTTCATCTAATTAATTAATGACAACTTATAACCCTTCTTGTGTCAGACAGGCAGGAATTTGAACGATGCGCATCTTTTACACGCAACCTCCTTCAAAACCATTGTCTCACAGACAGTCATTTTACCCCGATAGTCCAGTCAATAGAACACAAATCATAATGCAAAAATTCTGATAAGTTTTTTTATTGTCGCAATCGTTTTATTGACAAATAAGGAGCTTAACTTAAAAAATCTGCGGTCCCCCCTGCCTGGTGTCAGTCGCCATTTTGAGAAACGCGTTTAATATCATATCTCGAAAACGGCTGACCTGAGGATAAAAAATGTTGGGACTTTTTTTGTAGATAATTAAATTCCTCATCATTTTTATTTCGAACTTTGTTCGATTCGACTTGCCGTTTTTTAATTACAGCTTGTTTAGTGTCGCAAATTTTCTTTCTCCTCTGAAACTGCCTTCTTCTTTCTTCCTGAGAGAAGAAAAACGGTAAGTTAAATCAAAAAAAGTTTGGAATAAAAAAGATGAGGAATTCAATTATCCACAAAAAAGTCCCAATGTTTTTTATCCTCAAGTCAGCCGTTTCCGAGATATGATAATATGAAACGCGTTTCTCAAGATGGCGACTGACGCCGGGGAGGGGGGACCGCAGATTTTTGAAGTTAGGCTCCTTATCTGTCAATGAAACGATTGCGATAATAAAAAAACTTATCAGAATTTTTGCATTACGACCATATAAATCCAATCTCTATTGACTGGACTACGACCAATTTGCCCCAAAGCTATATTTTCAAAATAATATTTATTTCAACCGGTATAACTAATACTTTCAATATTGCTATAATTGTCGATGAATAGTTTAATGATTGCAGAAGTCGATAAAATAAATTTTAATCTAAAAACTTCATGAGAAGTACATGTAAACTAAGAATTAAAATCACGAAAATTATGGTTAGAGAGCACCAAAATATTCTTTTCGCTCTTTTTTCTCAGGAATACGAAAATTTTAAAACCCATCGATTTCTTTATTATCGCGATGATATTATTATTATCTTCATTTTTATTTTCACGTGTTTACATTTACCCATATCAGAATAATTACAGAAATTCAATTTACCCCAGAGTTCAATTTACCCCGATCTCCCCTAATATATACTATATAGATTGCTGTGGGCGAACCGCTCGGACGTATATTTAATATTAGTTTATATAGATCTTAGAAAGTTAGAACAAACATTTTTGCCTTGGCTATTCAATATTTTACATTGATATGTAACCCTATACCGTTTTTTCTATTTCTTTCTTCTTCTTCTTCTTTTATTTTTTCTCATTTACTTACTTATTTTTTTTTTTTTTTTTTTCTTTGGTTTATTTCTATATTATATCCAAGTGTATTTACATCGTCTCGTACTTATATACGAAGCTCTCTACTTTAAATAATATATATTAGTCTACACGTCAGAGTGCAGGGGGAATGATTCTCCCTTTCCACCGCACGGTGTACACTTCCTTCTTGTACTTGCGCTCTCTTCTCTCTTGAGACTTTCTGTCGGAACTCTCAAACTACCGCAGTTAGCAAATATATTTTTTGGATTTATAACATACTACATACATAAAAAAAGGTCAGATATACATCGAGGGTTGAAAAATATGTTATATGTACATATACATAGAAAAAGGTAAATCGTGTCGAATTTTTTTTTTTTTTTTCTCAAATCATATTGTTTCTGCGTATATTAATACAACCAGAGTTTTGTTATGAGTTAAATATACTGAAAAGTTGATGTCTATAGAATAATTTTACATATAAGATATACACATAATAGATGAAATTAATGAAAAATTGAGTTACATTATTGGTTGAATTTTAGTAAATCTTTTTGATCCAAGAGATCGAAAGAGAGCTGGGTAGAGATGTTTTGTAAAAGCATCAACAAAGCTTAATCACGGAATATAAAGATCGTGGAAAAATATGGTAAGGGTTGGAAGGGCAATATTTATGATATTGGACTTTGTATTTGAGAGGGTAAAAATGGCTTTGTTTTTTTACTTATATATTTTTTCGAGCGCTCCGCATGCGGTAAGATAATTACTTTTTAGACCGGATCCGGTGCTGGTGCAAGAAGCTGCATACTCGATGATTTTGCAATCTGTAAAAGATGAGGGATTCAAGATAAAAATGTAAATTATTTTTTAACATTTGCTAACACCTTTCAGACAATTGTTCGATATTTTGATTTTTTTTCCCCTTATTTCATCCAGACGGCTTCTAATAATGGTTCATTCTTTTCATCCTAGAGCCCAGAAGAGTTTGGAACGAGGGGCTGTTCACTTGGGAAGTCCTATGTTCACTGGTCTCGGAAGTCTTTGGAAGTCTTTAGTAGTCTTTGGTATAGTCAATGGAAGTCTTTGAAAGTCATTGGTAGTCATTGGTAGTATTTGGAAGTCATTGGTAGTCAATGGAAGTCCTTGAAAGTCTTTGGAAGTCACTATTAAGTCACATGTAGTCTTCTGGAAGTCACTATGGAGTCATTGAAAGTCATTAGAAGTCATTGGAAGTCTGGTAGTCATTGGTAGACTGGTAGTCATTGGTAGTCATTGGTAGTCTTTGGAAGTCATTGGTAGTCAATGGAAGTCCTTGGAAGTCTTTGGAAGTCACTATTAAGTCACATGTAGTCTTCTGGAAGTCACTATGGAGTCATTGAAAGTCATTGGAAGTCGTTGGAAGTCACTATTAAGTCACATGTAGTCTTCTGCAAGTCACTATGGAGTCATTGGAAGTCATTGGAAGTCATTGGAAGTCATTGGAAGTCATTGGAAGTCATTGGTAGTCATTGGTATTCATTGGTATTCATTGGTAGTCATTGGTAGTCATTGGTAGTCATTTGTAGTCATTGGTAGTCAATGGAAGTCTATGGAAATCGGAAGTCACTTGTACACCCAAAATTGAAGTGAATAGCCCCTCGGTCCGGAGTCACAAGCAGTGACTTCTTTTCTATTTGAAAATTGTATGAAAGATGTTTAGCTCAGAGTGAAAATAATCTTCGATAATTACCTGTTGTTTTGGTTGCTTATGCGCTCGTCTGGAGTAGACTTTAAGAACTCTGCAGTTGCAGGCAACAGACAAGGCTACAGCTAATCCCTAGGACAACAATTTCAAGTAATTAGCGGGAAAAGCTCTTATAGAACTGGGTTAGACCTTCCGAAGGCTAGGAAAGCTATACGAAAGCTTCGAAAAGTTAGAGAGCGAGATAAACCACAACTTTGTGCTCCCAGTGTGTTGCTTGGTGCAGACTTGAATTTATACAGAGGCCAGAGGGTGAATCTTATTAAACGGTACCTAAATTTAATTAAATTTATCTCTAACCAGGAAGCCTCGGGGATTTTTGAATTGCTCGTTGTAGGTACCTTTCCGCCGCGTTGCGTCGCGTCGTTACCTCGCGGCTAAAATTTCTACATTGTAACTAAAAATGCGAAATTGTGTGTACTTTCGTTTCGTGGAAAAAAAACAAAAAAAAAAAACAAAAAAAATTTGCCACAGGCTATCACGCAGGCCGCAGATAACAAAGAATTTCTCTCTTTTCTTCATCCCTAGAGATAGAATTGAGGATTTTAAAGCCGTCAAATTTCTCAGTTGAGACGATCAGGATTCTCCAATATTCGAACAAAGTCTGCGTGCGTGTTTCGCGGATAAATTTCGCTTAAATCTTATTAGAAACGAATTGTCCCAACGGTTCTCTTTATTTATCTCGATAATTTCCGTTCTCAGGAACATAGGGTGAAAATTCCTCAGAGAACGGACAATGCCTTGATTTGTTTTTCTCAAGAGAGATAAGAGACGTGGAAATTCTCCTGTTTTCTTCTATTTTTCTTTCACGTGCAGGGATTCAGCTTTCGTAAAGTATATTTTTCTATTCTTTGAAATTAATTGTGCAACTGAGCTGTTCACGTACCTGCAATGAATGCCCTGTGCAGAACATTGCCCAGAGAAATGGAATTTCCCAAACTCTTGCCGCAACCCCACAACCAGCAACCGAACCAACGGTTAAGCAAACCTTAAGAAACAACACCAACTGAAGAGTACGACGTTTTTTCATCTTCTCACGCTGTTTTATCTCCAGCTGCATACTGCACGTGTACCTTTTGGCGAGAATTCAATATTGTTACATCCTGAATTGTTTCAGGTTCCCAAATAGATTTAAATACGAATGCGGAATGAATGTTCAAAAAAACAAAGATAAAAATATTTACTATTCGTATAACAGGAAAGAGGGTATTCCTTAGTTTATTTGAATTTTATAAGTCATCAAGATAAAGACATAGGATTAAAAGAACTCGAGCTACTTTAATGACTTCGTTGATTCGATCGAGGGATAATATACTATAAGCTTAGCTTTTACGATATTCGTTATCGTTGCATTAAACTTGACGAATTCGATTTAAACTTGAACTGGATTTTCGGCTATACCTGTCTTGAATTTGAATTGACTCATGGAGATACTCACCTTGCAACAATGGCTGCCTTCAGGAGATAAAATCCGGAGAGTAGAAGAAGAAAAATGACGGGTATACCGTAGGTGTAGACGGTAGCCTTTTTTCCTAAAAACCTGAAAGTAAAAAGAAATGGCGGAGAACAAATGAATCTCGACTAGTCTCGCGACAGATGGGGTCGCTCGTCCAATAACGAATATATAGGCCGGAGGGTTCGAAGAATATGTTTCGTCATTTCATCCCTTTGTCTTTTTTTTATATATATATATACCTATACAATATGCCTACATATAGATATATTATCTCTTGGCAATGTTTGCATTTTGATTCGTGGATGGTAAAAATTGCTATACGTTCTACCGAAATTGACAATCACAAGGGAGGTTTTTTGAATCAGGGGTGAAATAAGAGCGAAAAGCAGCAGAGTACCTCAGAGAAATAGAATTCCCAGTCTTCTCGCCCGTTGTTTTCACTCTGACAAAATTGTCGAAGTTAAAAGCCGCAGAATTCTATACTTCTTGTTCGGTTTCATTCATTCAGTTGAAATTTTCTACCCACGCCAGCTGAGTCGAACACTTAATGTCTTTGCAGGAAGCCAGTTGAATTTCTCTCAGGCTTATATAAGGCTTCGAAAAGAAAAGACGGAGAGATGGAGAGAAGGGAGAAAGGAAGTCAGGCACCCTCTAACACACTCTCTCGAAAAGTTCTTCGTGTTCATTTGTCATTTCCTGCAAAAAGATTTTCTTATCCATCTTAGTCCTCGTTTCCTTACCTGCCACAGCCTTTAACGAATCTTTAACTCTCCGTGTCTCCATCTCTCGTTAATCTTTTTCGTTTTCTCGCTATTCGTTTTCAGTTTTCCGTTTTTCGGAAGAAACCCTCTCAACTTTCGAAAATCTTCAACTCTCAAGTCGTTATGTAAAAATAAATTTGTTCATATAGGATTTATACGTAGGAAATTTTTTTAAGCGCATAAGACTTTTTTTTTCAACTCTGCTATACGGCATTTCACAATTTTATAGACAATATAAACTACATTTCGTTGAAACTTTACCAGGGTTTTATCGCTCCAATGAATCCAACGGTAAGGCCAAAAATCTCATATTTAATCTCTCAAAGTTTTAGCTTCGGGTTACCGGCCAGTAGAAGAGTCTCAAGTAATTGGCCCACCAATCGTGAAATTCTTTTAAAAAAATAAGGGGTTCCGTCGCAGGGCTCGTTAATTTTTTTTTTTTTCACGATACGAATCAAAAGCGGATTGTGGGCGAGGTACCATAATTCAAAATTTAACAATAGAAATTATTCGGCCAGGTAAACTCCGCCACCCCTATTCATATCATCACACGAAAATCGAAATTCCGACAGATTTAACTCATCAGGACGAACAACCAAGACGCACGGTACTCTAAATCCAATACAATCTTAATTACAGAATCGTGTAATGCGCACTGAATGAATAATTAGTGCTATAGATACTTGGCTCCAACTTACTCACGCAGATTTTACTGACTACAGCTCATACAGAGAATACCAACTCTCTGGGAATGTTACATCAAACCAATTACGTATATACCAGTAGATGCGTGCTAAGGTGACATGCTACAGTACGTCCGTAGGGAAATACAATTTGCCGAACATAATAATAGTAATGATAATAATGGCAATGACAATAGTTTCAAAATGAAAACTCACACTAAGAAAATTTTGACAACGAATATTCAGAACAAAGGTAACGCCTTGATTGGTTTCGAATAGCGTATAGTAGTATTCTACATATATACATATTAGGGTGCTTTTTTTGAAACGTCTATTTTTTTTTGCAACTCCCCATTGAAAATCTTGTTGTAGACGTCGAAAGGGGAATCCTGTCCAATTTTTAGCTCTTAATTCCGATTCTAGTACTCGCGCTCTTCTTTTTAAGTTTTTCCATGCTAAAAGCATGTGAACATTACGACTTTTTCTTTAGTCGCGCACAACTCAGCCGCATTTCGATGGATTGTTCTCATCCAAGACTCATTTTACAGAGAATTTAGTGTTCTTCAAAAGTGCTTCAGGTAGTTTGGCTGTGGTTGCAACCGCCGTACTTGTGTGAGCCTCCAAAGTCGATTTTATGCATAATTCTTCTTTCTCGCTGTGGGCGAATAAACAGTTGGACTTGGAGAAAAAAACTTCCGAACAATTTTGTAGGAAATTTATTTCTCTACAAAAAAAAGTTCAGTACACAAAGTCTCTCAAACCAGTATTTCAAAAGATATAAGGACTTTGAATTTTTTAAATATAAAATTCCAACAAAATGTCAAGTTCAATATTTTCAAGTCAGTCAAACTATCTTAGGCACTTTTGAAGAACACTAAATTCTCTGTCAAATGAGTCTTGGATGAGAACAATCCATTGAAATGCGGCTGAGTTGTGCGCAACTAAAGAAAAAGTCGTAATGTTCACATGCTTTTAGCATTGAAAAACTTAAAAAGAAGAGCGCGAGTACTAGAATCGGAATTAAGAGCTAAAAATTGGACAGGATTCCCTTTTCGACGTCTACAACAAGATTTTCAATGGAGAGTTGCAAAGAAAAAAAGAAAAAAAAATAGTTGTTTCAAAAAAAGCACCCTAATACATATGTTGTGTTTAATTGTTTGTGAGGGTAATAGTACCAATTTTTCAATATGCATGACTAAATTCGAACTTGATAGTGATATAAAGAAAATAGTTGTGAAAAGCAGGTCCTCCGTTAAAAAATGTTAAGCTAAAAGATGGCTGTACTTAGGAGGGTCTTAGAGGTCTTACCAGCAATTAAACGGCGTCAAGTCCGTTATATTCCAAAGATCACCGGATTCTTGTCCTTGTATCATGGTAGCACCCCCAAGGCTGAGCAGCGGTGCTCCCCAGGCGAATATGCTATATTTTATATAAGCTGGAGGCTCATCTCGAGATGGTATCGAAGCTACGGTCGCGTAAAGGTGGTGGCACATCGCTGCGAGCCAACAAACCACGCAGACTCTGATATACTGAAGACTAAGACCAAGCGAAATGCACAACTCCGCATCCTGAAACAAATTAAATCAAATTTAAGAAGTTGGTAAAATTTTCATGATTTTTGCTTGTTTCCGGCGTTCTCCCAAATCCAACAACAGCTGCAATTGACAAACAGGATTCCGAATTTATCTAAAAAAGGATTTAGGAACCTTTTTTTAATACACCTTTGTGCGGTTTTTATTTCAAAGATGATATCCTGATGCGACTTGTATGAAGTTTGATAACCATTAGAGGTTGCTGATAGAAGTACTAAAGTCCGACAGATCGACATACGACTTTTCTAAGTACAGAAGATGCCTTCCACAGTGAAGAACTAACTCTGAGTAAAGAGGCTTAGAAAGAAACCACCGCATGAAAGACTGCTCATCGACCCGTCATTTTCGATCGAACGTATATACCACGCCTCGGGAGACTAAACTTTTTCTATAAAAATCCGATGTGTTATCTTAGAGAATTTAAGCAAACTGTATCCAAACGCACTAGTAGCGATGGCTGACTATACGCTGATCTTACACTACTTATAGCTGCACAAGGATGTACAAGTAGTCAAGCGGCACATTAGTCAGTCACGACGATCATCAATGTTGAAGCTTGTGATACGTGACATGTGATGCGTGCATTGAAAGCTGATATATTATGGAAGGGGGTGATAGATAGTAAATGACAACGAAATCGAATTCGAAATATTTGCGCTGACGTCAACAATGTCTTTAATGACTCCCTTGAGATGGGGAGAAGAGAGAGAGTTATCGTATGGTATAAGAATAAGACGAGACATTTTTATTTTTATTTCAAGACGGTGTGAAGTTTGAATTTTCTGCAACGTATGGATACCTACTCATCGGGTTCAAGGGTTTATATGTTTACCGAAGAAATATAGGAGACGCGAAGTGTATAGGTACTTGATTGTTAAAATGAAATATCGAATCGTATATTCTGCACAAAGTCTACTCGATAAAATCGTCGTTCGTGAAAATTTGTAACGTCTGCATTTTGTATATACGAGCAAGGCAAAAGACTTTCGAACGTAGGACAGTTGTTGGTACGACTTTAAACTTGAATTCAATCTATAAATATCTTCTTGGATATTTTAAACGTATTGTAGATAATGAAAAAAGACGCGATTTTTTTTTCTTAAAAAATTCCTATGCCAGATGCATTTTCCAACATTTTCATGGTCACGGGTTATTATACAAGATATTTCATAAGTTGAATCGTATGTGGGAGGTGCCAGCAATTTTTCCTATAAAATCGTGTACTAAAAGTAGGATACATGAATTAGATGTAAAAAAACTTGAACTAGAACATTTAAATCAACAAATTTTGAATCGCCTTTCAAGAAACAATTTTATTGATTTATTTGATTCGATTATATCCGGCTTTTCTAAGTAAATTTTTTTCGGCCATCTATACCCTCCCCGGCTTATCAAATCCTTTGGGGTTTCCGCTTAGGATTAATTCCGTATGGGGACCGTGACGGAATTTGTGGGCTGAATAGCGTGAAGGCCAAAAACAATTAAATTCTAAAAAACAATGAGAACGAAAATTGAACCAACTAGATTTGTCTGCATTGTTATAAGGCTGGGTTATATACCTATACTGATCGCATGTGCGGTTAATACTAATTATAACGTTTAGATCTATGTTTGCGATTGTTATTCAAGCCCATATAGTTATATACACGGTTGATTGATTGTCACGGATTGCTACTGCGATTACATTTGTCTCCGTGGATGAATAATGTATGCCATATATAAATAAAGTTTCATTTTTCAAACACGGTCCGTACTCAAATAAACGAATGCCATCGTGAAAAACGTATACCGAATCGACATAAAAATTCTCAAAATCAATACTCAAATAACTTGAATAAAGACTTCGAATATTCAACGTATTCATGCCTCATACAAAAAAAAAAAAAAAAAAAAGCGAACCCTTATTTGACAAGACAATTTGTTTACTCGTTCAGCCGGTAGATATGAAAATTTTGAAATACTGTCTCACTTATGTTAAATTTGAAAGCGTAGGCGTGGTATGATTTGCTCACTGTTTCGTACTTTTCCCACGCGGATTTACGTGAATTTACTTAGATTAAGGCTAAACGGAATGTGCACTATGCTGGTCTGCAGTCAAAATCTCGTTAGTTCGTATGTATGTACCTGTATCGCAAGCTAAATAACCAAAGAGGCGGATCTCGTGGCTGTATATATATTTTATGACGAGCCACCCTTATCCGAAAAATACCTATATGTCTTAGAGAGTAAATTCTAGGGTAGACGTGCGGACATGGTTACTGGACTATTGCGTGACCCAGCAAAACGAAAACTGGGAAAACAAATTAAGCTAGTATGGCTCAAGCTAGCTCAGAGGGTGTGAATGTTAAAGTGGTAAAAGAGTAGCCCAAGTGATTAATGATGATTAAAAAGTAATTATAAGTTAAAAAATATTTATATTACAACGGCGCGCATAGATTCTTTGCTGAATCAGCACGATCTTTTTTTCGATACTGTGACTGACGCGTTTTATCCTTGCAGCATCAAAAACGTCGAGAGAAATAAAATTGTATATGTTCCATGATTTATAGACCTTCAGCACGCCAAGCTTTAGATTCGATCGAAGAACTGAGACCGAATCGCGATTAATTTCTCATCAGCCTTTTTCTGTTGATATTTGGTCTGTTTTTTCTTTTTTTCTTTTTTTCTTCCAGAATTTGACCTCTGCAATACAAGCTCAATTTTTCTCTTTTTTTAACTCATCAAACGACCAGAGGGTATATACTCGCTTCTCTTGGGGTTTACGATCTCGAGGTTGTTAACCACCGGCTACGCCAGAGGTATGGTTGTAAAAAATTAACGAAACATCAGGAATTATATGTCTTGGCGGTGGAAAAAAGTAAATACAAATTTCGAGTTAATTAACAAGCAACTGTAAGGGAGAGTGGCCAAAGAGGGTATGTTAAGGACAAAAGCCAAAAAATCTTAGTTTTCGTTTGATTAAAATAACAATTTTGGTTTTTTTGATTAGGAGGATTATCGTACTTCAAAATAATAAATCATAATTGTATCATTTTGTATCAAGTAATCATTTATTATCAAAAATTCAAAACTCCTCAAAAATCCGCTTTGCCCTGATAGGGGGCCTGAAGCGGGTATGCGCTATAAGCTTGATAAATCTTAGCACATATTAATTTGTCTGAACATTAATGATGAGACTTTAATCATACATCTAACTATCGTAAAAAAAATGACTCTTTAAATAGTTATTTCAGACTCATTTCATCAGTCTTAAGTAACTAAAAGTCGCTAAAAGTCTCTCTACCCGCTTTGCCCGGAATCACATTTTTTACTTAAATGCATAAATAAATGTACTACTTTTCGACTGGTCAAAAGTTACATACTTTCATTTTTTTTTTTTCAAAATTCACCAATTTTTTTATATTGCGCCTAGTTACGCCATGTCACACCTCTGATCCTCGAGTGGGACTGATTGAAACTTGGGAGTGTTTGGGTAATCACAAAATATGAACAAAATCGAGAGGGGTCGGGGTCAGAGGCTGTCCCGGATGGCGTGGAACTCCCCATATACATCAGGTATACAAATCGCAATATTAACTACCCAGCTCTTAATTATTTTAATTACTTTTTACGCCTTTTCATTAGGTCGTAAAAATACGTATTTCAGCTACTTATTGTTCTACTCGGGGGTAAACCGATTAGATAAAATCACGTTTTTTGAACGGCTACAATAAAATACTCCAATTGTTACCTTATAGTATGAATTTTAAGACCGAGTTTATATTTTTATCGACATTTATTGGCAATGTATCAAAGCTTGACAGGATTATTGGCTTTCTCCCGTTACCCACTATGAAATGTATAGACGGTTTCTTGTGATCAGTATATGTTACTAGAAATATACAATAGTGTCGATTATATTCTTGAGAAAGCTCGTCAGAGAAAACAGGGTAACTTGTTACTAATTAAATTTGTCATTTGATTAGAAAAAATTATAGAACGTAATTCTCGTAATTATATTACGTGCAGGTGAAAAATTAGGCAAATCTATTTAATAAAAAAGACGCAGAATTTTTGTACAAAGTTTAGGTAAAGTAAGTCCAAGGCTGACATCAGACAAAAATAAAATACGAATGAAAAGAGTATCATGAATTTATATTCACTTGTACTTTTCCCTTTGAAAAATGATGAAACGTAGTTAAGCGTATGTTTCCTGGTACTTATTACAGGCATATGATTATATAGGCAAATACGTATAATCAAAGAGACAAAAAAAAAAAAATCATTTCTGTACAGAATTTAGTCAAGACTTGAGCTTCGGCGAAAATAAAATACGAATGAAAAGGAGTTGTGAATTTATTCGTTTGTGCTTTTCCCTTTGAAATTAAACCCTATACCTCGTCAGATATAGACACGAAGTATATATACTTCGCCAGTTCAATGAGAGTACCGAATGAATACTTTCGTTAAAATCTGAAGGTAAAATATTTCTTCGAATCACGGTATACGGAGCAAAATAACAAGCACATTACTAAGCACGAACAGCGGGGCGATTTTCACCTCCGCAGTATCTCGCCTCATCCACGGCGTCCTTCTCTTGGCTCGTTTACAAGTCTACGTCGCATTCGTTGCCCTTTGAGAATTAAAGTTAATAACCCGAGCCATGGTACAAAAAAAAAAAAAAAAAAAAAAAAAAAAAAAGATGATGAAAATTAATGCCAAGATACTTTTTTCCCTTGGGTGGCGAGCGCTAAAAGAGTCATTCTGCATATTAGTCTCCCGTGAGACTGACAATCAGTTTTAAGTTTATAATACTTGCGTGATAGTCCTATGCCTATGCTACAGCGTATAAGTACTATATCAAAATCGATCTGACGAATACTAAAATAATTCACGACACACATTCCATCATAGTACCCAAACCACGATATCCAACATTCATGATTAAAAGTATATATTTCTGAATACTTTTTTAACATCGTATCATATTTTTCGATAAAAATCCGAGTACGGCAATATGTTTTTTTTTTTTTTGTGTTTTTGAAAATTTTTTACGTGCCTGTTTTTTTTTCTGTAGAACCTGCAGTATATTTCTTTAAAATTACAGTAAACTCAATTGATAATTGATATTATCGTTCATATAAGCCATTCGCCTGCAGGCTTTTGCATTAATAAATTTTTAAGTGAATAATTTGATAAAGTTATTTAGTCATTATTAAAGTATCTTAAATTCTGATATCTCGACTATATTATGAATAAGCGATTTTCGGTAGGTACTCTATATTTCGCTGACTACAAGCCTCGTTTCGCAAGTCTCCTGTTCAACACCTGAACATTTTGACACGACTTTACTTCAATACTTAAGTAAAGTCCACGTGCAAGCGAACAGAATATAAAATTTTCTCGTTCGATTCTCTCCGAGAGAATATATTCATGAACGTATATTTTTGCTAGAGGTATATAAGATTTGGTCATTTTTCAAACGATTTACAAAATTGCGGGATTTCGCCTAAGCGATCGATAGATTTTGAAAACGGATCACCTGCACCATCACGACTTACTGTTATATTATGAGCGTTACGGAAGAAAGAGTGTAGGGATTTTCTTTCCTGTGAAAAATTATGATTGAGATTGGCTTGGTAAAATTTTTTTGCCTCTTTTCCACATGCTGCTGGGTTAGCCGAAACGTAGAGTGCCGCGATAATAAAGTATAACAAGGTCTCAGCGGAAACCTTTATATAGCGAGTCTCATGAAACGTGAAACTAGACCCGGAAAATGACAGACTTGTACGAAGGTGAGAGGATATTTTTCTCTCCTTCAGTTTCATTTTTCTTCTTTCGTAGCTGCCTCGTATATATACCGACAGTGAAACGTCGTAAAATTTTCACCGATCATTCCAATATTATGTCTAGTGCGGTTACGGATGGACGATTTCATGGCAGTGAGTTGGAATCGTTGAACAGAGATGGTGAATGTTGATCCCCAAATATATGAGAGCCTTTTTTCACCCTTATTTTCAGTCAAACCTTGCCAGAAAATTGCCACATCAAAAAGGGTGCGGTATGAAGCAATAAACGAGGAAAATTTAATACTACATTGTTAGTTTATCGAGGAAATCGATTTTCGAGCCCAATTAAATAGCGTATAGGTACATTATCTTTAGTATACAATTATTTGGTCTGAGATTGGAAACGAAGCATGCGAGAATTTGGCGAAAAATCTATATATAGAATTTAGCCCAGGGTTATATGCTGTCTGCAGATTGGATATACAATACCTACATGAATACCAGATTATTGAAAGCTTGTAAAATTATTTAAATCGAGGGACTGGTACATCTAGTTTTTTGCCCATCACATCGCCCTTCTGACTGGCTTTCAAGTGTTGAATGAAGATTCAAAAAAATGAGTAAATAAAAATCAAATATACTGTAGATATCATATATATATATATATATGGGGCTCTACGGATCTCCGATAAAAGAAAATATTTCTGATATTTCCAGTGCAGAGCTGTATAGCAACGCTTCATATTTTATCGCTTGTATATCTGAGTTTTGTTCGGTAAAATTTTATTTTGATAAAATCTTAATAACAATCTGTCTGAATTTTATCTATATTTTATTTTCAACCGCATCGATGTAGACAAATAGAGTTGAAAATTTTCTCCTATCAAATCATACCTATATAGATTTAGAACCACCCCTATATATCGCGTCACTTAAAATCCTTGATCAATAATCGTATATAGTAATATGTGAGTTTTTCTGTATGAACGAGTAATTTACGCCGACGTTTTACTTTTTATCGTTTGTTCAATATAAGCTACGTGATCATCGCGTGTCGTTTCTCTAATGACCAGCACATAATCGAACTGTAACAAATACCAAAAACGACTACCAGACCCGTTTCTGCACGTACCTATACCTATATTTCACATACCTAGGTATACCTGTAAACAATGTAAACTGTACTGACGATGAATGCTAGACACGAGACGTACCTAGTACATACTTTATCGTGGCTGGAATGATAAAACGAGTTACACTTATTCAGAATTTCTGTATTTTTTGATAAAAGAAAAAAACAGAGACTTCGAGACCCCAAATGACTCCGAATGGTTTTGAAATTGAATTATTCCGGGTCTTTGCATATGTAGTAAATTGCGAAACACTAGTTGTATGCACATCAGTCCTGCAATGTGGATAATGGGACCTATTGGTAGAATACGTATTGTCAGTAGGCATGTGTGGATATAGAGCATATAGGCGTATGTTAACGGAACGCAGCTGTGGCCGGAACTTCAATCTATTCTCTCTAGGCTCATTGTGCTACAGTATAGCGATTGGAAATTCGCTATTCGGTAGTTATTCAATCAGTGTTTCTAAATGATTGATTCGAACCGTATAGATAATATGTGCATATCACTTCATCCGAGATAAAAGAAACTTGATTAAAATTTTCAACACGAGGTCCGGAAGACCAATTTTAAAATAATTTAGGCGAATGAAAAAATTCGGAATTTTTCAAATCCTGAGAATTATTGATGTTCTTATTTTTAGATCGAGAAGCAAATTTTATGAGGGAATAATATTCCTGTCTGTTACTTCCTTCGTCCCTATTTCATCCGTGGGTATTTGTAACATCAATCCTACGAGACAAGGGGATCGTAGCTCTTGCTGTATCTATATACGATCACTGAGCTGTTAAGAAGCTTAGGAAATGTCTAGAGCTTTTACTAATGGGGCTTTCAGTCCTCACTCTTACGTCCTTCAAATGTTACCTCGGCACGATATCTCGAGTGATGCATGCGTTTAAATCTATATATGTTTAGGGTAGTCCTTAATTCGGTCATATTCGAATTTCAATGCTCCCATATATGGGCCAGAGCGTTTCCGAATGAATACAAAAATTTATCACAATTTGTAGATAAGAATTTTTTTTTTTTTTTTGGTGCACTGTATAGTTTCGATAATAATATCGTTGAAAATCTGTCGAATTTTCATTAAATATCTACTACTACAAATAAGGAGTTAACCAAGTTTGAGATTTTTCGAAGCTTTACTGCAATAGGAATAAAAAAAATTCATCGCAAAATGTGACAAATCGTGTTTCATTCAGATGGAAAAATTCGAAAGGCTTTGGGGCGTATACTTAGAATTGAAATATATAGCAATCTGAGCTTTTGGCTAAATTTTTTTGTATATATATTTGGAGACGTTCTGGCCCATTATGGGAGCATTGAAATTCGAAAATGATCAAATAAAGGGCCATTCTAATATATATGTGTATCGTAATTCGAATCATTATCATTTATTTGAGCACATGGTAATCCTTAGTCCTTTTCTGACTCGACTATTCAACAATCTCGATCATTAGGGCGCAAAAGCCGTGCTTTTATAAAATTTCTGAGTACTTTGACGAATACAGAATTCCGGAAAGCTTGAAACTCTATACCCTGAAAGCATCATCGTTTAACTCACGTATTGTGGGCTGTCGTGATAGTTTTTTTTATCAACAAAAAATCACTTTTTTGGAACAATTATTATAGGACGTAATGAGCTGTACTTTATATAAAAAAAAAAAAGCGATGAATACAGAAGAAAATTAAATTAGTGTAATTAATTAAATGTAATTTAACGTTAACTTGGTCAAACTAAAAATTATGCTGTCTCATTCGAAGAGTATTTAAATCCTAATTTCGGCGGTAATTACTTGGTGGATATTTACATTCTCATTTGCCCTCCGGCTTTGTTATCCTCCGATATCTTTTTAAGGAAAAACATAAAGAAATTTCTTTACTTGTTTTTTGTAGACATATATATTTAATATTTGTCTTTCGGTATTTCCATTCCATTTATTTTTCATTACTTTATCATTTTATTGTATTTATTATATTTTTTCTTCTTTCTGCGTTTAGGCTTTCACATATTATTATTGTATTTTCTTTCGATCCCTTTTGTTTTTTATTCGTCGATAATACTTTTTTTTTTTTTAACAGCCACGTAAAACGTGAACAAAATTTTGTGATATCAGTTTAAAAATTTGAAACCGCACAATCTACTGTTGGTTTAATCGTTCGCATGAAATTCGCCAAATAAATGACAGAAATAAAACATGTTCTAAAATAAAATTATATAATTATTACAGATTCTTCGATATAAAGTTGGATGTAAATTTTTGGATGGATAAAATTTTTTATGCTGACCGAAGCGGTAAAATTTTACTTAATTTTTTTTCTAAAAAAACTTCAATTTTACGGAAGGTTTAAGCGATGCGATTTTCCGGGTTCTTAGTAAACCTCGAAAGCCCTGAGGCTGGGGCATTATTAGTCTGTCCGTAAAGCCGTTTCTATCTTAGCCATTGGCGAAGTCCATCCAAGTCGAGATTTCGATTTGAACAGTTGCCAACCGGCTAGACTTGAGTTTCTTATAGTATATCCTATCAAAGAAACTTCTGGGTCAAATGATTGCGTCTACATATAGTAACTGTATAACAGCGTGAGAAGTTTTTAATCTAAAAAGGTGAGGTGAATGTCGTTCCCGATGAAGCTGCAGATAGGTCGAACTTGACACTTGATACGGACCCCAGTAAATCTCTTTCAGAAATATCATAGAGCCAGTGAAATAAGTGCGAAAGAGAAAATTGCATGCATTTCTTTCACGTGGATATCGATTTTACTTCCTCGTCGATATCTTGGGAACGGTATTCATTCATTCATTCATTCATTCTCACCGAGATATTGGGATAATCGAAACACCGTCATGGTGCTCGTATAGGTAATCCGATGTAATCTCGATCTAGTCTAGTCAGCAGATTTTCTCGACGATGAATAAATATCGTAAGAACGTGTCATTTTTTTTTTTATATATTACAGGCGAAATGATAATTAGTGGGAATGTTATAATAGTATTCTGCTCGTGGGATATATAAATATGTTGAAATTTGATAATAAATTAAAAAAAATGTAACGAGACACGAATGGTTTTTAAACGAGTATTTTCATTAGTAAATTAATCTACTGTATATGAAATTTTAATTATGGTCGGAATGTCTGCTTCAAAGTACATTCGTTTTTAATTTTACGAGTGGATGTTATAGCTATATAAAATGTCAAATTAATTAAAACCCGCGGTAGGGTATTACACTGTCGACTGTAGGTGTTTTATTTATTTTTATTTATTTATCAACAAGAAAAAAACAAAAAAAAAAAAAAAAAATAATCAAAAAACAACAACTAGTAGGAAATTTATTCCTGTGCATTCGGTGACGCGTGATGTGCATTGCAAATTCAACCCTATGTTGTCGGAGCCGATCAATTTGAATTCACTTCGTGGCCAACGTTTATAATTAATAATTCAACGACCAGGGTAACTGCGAGCTTAGCAAACAGCAAATCTAAAAGCGTACATATAGCGTGGCTATTAGATGCTGAATTTCTGCACTTTACATAGTAACAGTTCACCAGTGAATAGTGACCTTTGGAAGTTGATCTAATTGTTTGGTCGAAATGTGTCACATTTCGATTATTATCCAAGCCTAGGCGTCAAAAACGCAAAAAAAGCCAACTCAGCGCAAATTCTATTTCAATTCCGAACACATACGTCCAAAAAAATGTTCGTTTCGTGCGAAAATAGAGTCTACAGATGGTTTTTACACTGTTACAAAATTATTCGAATTCGATGTCCTCGGCAATCAATGTAAAAACCATCTGTAGACTCTATTTTCGCACAAAACGAACATTTTTTTGGACGCATGTGTTCGGAATTGAAATAGAATTTGCGCTAAGTTGGCTTTTTTTGCATTTTTGACGCCGGGCTCGGATAATAATCGAAATGTGACATATTTCGACCAAAAGGAGGTGGGCGACTAGGGATGGGCCTTAATACTTCAGTCAAAAAACTTTTGTAACAGTTGTACAATTTTCTGATACCTTTTGTTATGCAATACGAAGGAGTTTCGTTAATTAGCTGAAAATATCCTACATGCGTTAACCGTTCAATTTTCAGGGCCTATAAATTATCGGGATAAAATCAGCCCAGCTGCAGAATTAAATGCTTCTAACAATAATGGTGTAGGTAGTCCAATTTCGTTAACAAATCAGGGTATTCTTCCTCTCTCATTTCCTTCCTTCGAGGGATCGGGTTTGTTGATCTGACTACAAATTACAGCATTACACACTACATATTGTATTCGAAACCCGCTGCTTGTATTACGGTAGGGTGTTCTATAGCTGCTAGAGGGGCTGGTTTTTATAAATGTAACACTTGCTTTTCTCATATCGTTTTAGTGGAGAAAAAGGATCAGAATTTAAATTAGCCAGGAATTGAATTATTCATGAATTGATTTCTCGAAGAAAAAACCGATACACCCTTATACCTATACACTTGTGGTCTTTTTTATTGAGATTCGAGAGGTTTGAGGTGCAACGAGATACAGCCATACATAGCCAGACTAACCACACCATTTTACAACCCAACGCGTTTATATCTTTGCCCTGAAATCATATATAATATATGTGTAGGATATTTCCTTCGAAGAGGCAAAAAGGCCCATCGAAATGTATATACCTCCGGGTCAGAAGCCTATCGGTAAAATGTTGAAATTCAAATTAAATGATGATTTTCAAAACTAAAAATGAACAGAAGAGAAAACCTATTCGTCAGTCTCTGAAGAGAAGGAAAAAATAAAAATTAACTGCGGATAATAATTTCCATATCATCGATAAAGAGTACAAAAAAAAAAAAAAAAAAAAAGAACGGGATCAGTATAGAGGGGAATAATAATCCCTATCAAAATGAGGGAGAATTTTAGCGAGTGAGTTTAAAATTGTTTGATAATGAAAGAAACGTCGGGTACTACCGATGCGTGGATTTTTCGGTTGTCCGGTCGCGGATCTGCGTAATAAAACTGTCGTTTCAAGCGACGAGAATACGTGGTGGAAATAAAAAAAAAAAAAAAAAAAAAAAAAAAATGGAAAGGGTTCAACAGGGAGTATCATAAAAATGATATTTACATAACCGTAACCCTATTCGCGAAAAGCTGCCAGCTAAGTGTCACCCTCCTCAACAAAGCTGCAGACCGGTTGGAACCGGACATTGTAGGGCACAATTCCCGAGTAATTAATGATGTTATTCTCATACTATGGAGGTTGTGTATTTTTGAGATAATAGCGAGGATTGCCTGTTGATGCTACGAGCTGCCTTCTACCCTCCTGAGTAATGGCTTTCATTGCTTACGAACACACGGTGGCACCCTGCAGAGGAAAGGTCATTTTTCCTTGCCGCGAGCGCGACCCCGATCCTTCGCTTATTTTTCCATTCCAGGGTAGATAGCGATCAAATCCCTCGGGTGAAATTCCTCGATTCCTCGCGGTTGTCTATAGTGCACAATGCATTTCCATATTCGCGACTTTCTGGCGGTTGGAACTTCTGGGAATTGACGATGTACGCGAATTTCAAACTTTCTCTCATATATATATAATACGGCGAACCCGGGAGTGTTCCATTTATTTATTCACAATTTATAGTTTTATGATGACTGTGAATATTACAGAAGAATGAAAAATTAACAAAAGTTTTAGAGATCCGATGGCATAAATTTTTCTGATCAGTTCAAACTTTCCGGAAGATTAAGACGGTCGTAATTTTCTTAGAAACTTATATTTCATCGACGATTACAACGACGCACTTAATGACTTAGAGGATTGAATTCAACCCCGTTACAATTTTTTCTGTTATGTATACAAATCAGAGTAAATTTGGTATAGAAATGAATTCCTCAAATGTGCTTACGCCTGTTTTCCAAATCTCCAAAGTATTTCTGTCTATATCCCATCGGTTTATTTTCGGAATAAATCACCCAGGTCAATTAAAATGGAAAATTTTGTGTAGCTGATACGTAAATGAGGTCGTACTTCAGAAGTATATCCTCGATACCGCTATCAGCCAACAAACAAGGGTTATATTATTGTAACGCGTTGAAAAAACAGCGTTTGAAAATCCAATAAAAATTTGAAATATACAAACCAGACCTGCTCGCGTTAGGGGTACGTATATGAGTATGTAAAATGAAATCTGGTCTGAAACACCCGAAGCTATATACTTCTTTACCTGCGGGCTCTACCCAACCGAAAATATCCAGACTTTAGCTTGGAATATTTCTGGTCAAAAATGATTCCGAATTTCAGAGCAGAGGGATAATAGCTAACATAAAATATAAGACAAAACTTAATTGCGTTTGACAATGGGATTTGGATTATTAGTATTTGAGAATGACTTCACTAAAGCTATGCATACATGACTCTCCATGATGTATCTATGTAATAAGTCTCATTCAGAACCGACGAGACGTCAAAGATGTGCTCGTAATCAAACCGATTGTATTACGGCAGCACCAGACTGAACATAGCGATCTAGTCAGAAGCGGGATTATTATTCCTATACTAGACGCCGGTTCTATTGTTCTGACACTTGAGTACCTCGAGAGCTTAGAGGTTTAGATCAGAGCTGAGTTCTTCGGGGGAAGATCTCATCCAGTCTAACACTTCACCCATACGAAATGTGCCCTTGCTTCATTTGTCTTATCATTTTTCTAGTTATGATTGAATGAATCGAAATGCTCTTCGATATTTTCGTAAAATATAATCGGAGTTTCTCTACATATTGCTCGAACCGTTTATAATATAATTGTCAAGGTTTTTCAAATAAATTTTCCACTTTATTATAAGCCGATCAACATATCTGGAAAATAAATATTAACATTTTGTAGGTGATTGAAGTACCTATTCCCAGTTTCATAAAAAATTTCAATGCTTCAATCCACCTCCGTCATAATTTTATATTGCATACCATATGCAGTGATTGAAATTGTTCGAACATGTGCATCGATTCGCAGGAATACTGTTTGCACAATATAAATGGTTGAAGCGGAATAATGCAATGCCCGCAGTATTTGATTAAGGGATTATTAATTTTATGTTAAAAAATGTAGAGATTTTAAATTAGGCCGTGAAAACCTTGCGGTTTTCGGAGTGCGTTATCATTTATTCTGTACCCGTGGGGTGGCAGTTAATCTCAAACTTTATTTGCTCTTCGTTACTTCTTTCGGGCCAACGAGACGTCAGCGCTGTTGGAATTCTTGCCATCTCTTGCAATGTAGTCTGTTTTCATAAAGTCCGCTACGGTTACTTCGTAACACGTTTCTCAGACCGTGAAATTACGTGATTTCCAACGATGTGACATGAGCCATGAACTCACTGATATAATACAAGTCACTGTCACACATCCCCTTATAAATTGAAAAAAAATTTGATGCAATTTTTGGTTTTTTCTTAAAAATTTAACGACGTCTTGGCACATTGCCATTATGCCAGTACTACATCATCCTATGCGATCTTTCGAACTCATTTTTGACATCGTCTCTCATACCTCCTGCAGAGAACTCCGGCAGCCTCTTCATAAATTGAAAAGAATATTTTTCCGAGAATATATACCTACTCCTACATGTGAAAACATCCGAGAAACTTGACTCAGGACAAAATGTAGGCACTTACATTTGAAATAAAAGTTCTAAAAAAAATATGGAATAATATCCTATACCGACCTGGGAGTATAAACGATTTATACAAAAGACAATATTTCTTTACAGGACGAAAGTTACGGCCTGTTGCATTCGTCTGCAGCGCAACTCGTGGGACTATATAAATATCACGGAACAATTCTTTGTCATTCTGATATCTATAAAAAAAAAAAAAAAGAAAAAAAATGAAAAAAATAAACGGGACAGGTTATAGATTCACCATTTTACATTCGACCCTTCAAAGTGTCAGGCGACAAACTACCCTGTAGCTTCTTAGAAGCTATATGACAACAGACTGGAAATCCTGAAGGTTACGAGGGTTTTTTTTTCGTGAATGTTAGGGAGGTCAGCTCAACTTGGTTACCTTCGTGTATCATATCATCCATAAATCAAATTTAGTCTGGCACCAATATACGCGAGGTTATATAGATATGGACTAAAAAAATATAAGGTATGAATAAAATTTAGTTTTTTTTGCCATCTCAAAAAAAAAAAAAAAAAAAAAAAAAAAAAATCATCACCAAAATGTCAATGTTCATGACAATTTATTCATTTACTTTGCAATGAAGAACAATATGCAAGGGATAAACTGTACACTTAAGATTCGAGATGTAGACAAGTGATCTACGACTGGTGCCTGACCGCCTTTCACCCTACATCCTCGTGGCTATTACTTGATGGCTTTTACTACTTCAGCATCCACCCTTTCCAGTTGCGAACTCTGCTTACTTTGCTACTACCACAAAAACCACTTACCGAATGTGCGATTTGATTAGCCAAGCAGGCGTCTTTCAATTTTGCTACGTACTTTGCTTTTCAGGGTTGAATTCAGATTCAAGAGAACCCGAGGCGTACGGTTAACTTTTCTCATCACCCCAGCGGCTTTCCTAATTCCAAACATTTTTGTTTCTTTTCAAATTCCAGAGCTGAATCTTCCGCCCGAAAAAATATCATTTTAAAAATAAAATTTCTGGATACTCCGCTGCACGCATATCATGGAAGGATTTCAACCTCACTTGAAGAAAAAAAAATTTTCTCTTCTCGTTCCTGGATCCACTTTAATCTTACTTATCCAGTTGCAGGGTGATTTTCATTAATCCTTATATAGCTTCTTGACTGTGAATGAAAAACTTCGAATAATACCCACCAGTTACGAGAAATTTTATTCTTAGATTTTTATATCCTACTTTCGAACTTCTAAGTCAAATGCTTTTATGTCGATCGACCGTCCGAATCCATCGAAACATTACAAAGCTCTTTACTCGAACTATTCGAATTGTTTTATTCTCAGAAATTGAAAAGCCTTCGACTTCAATATTCGTGGAATGCAATACATTCCGAATACTTCCAATAGGGATTGCATTGCCACGTGTAAAGTCAACTCTTTTTGACCATCTATAGGAACTTTACAACTGAGAAATGTGAAAAAAAAATTCTTTGTCTCAAAAATGGCGTCCCAGTTTTTCCCGGGTTCCCCTAAATTAACTGTGCCTCCTGGAGCCGCAGATTGTAGGTATTACTACAATCATCTCTTACCTATGATATCAAAGTAAAATTCGAGTTGCGGGTGTATTAAGGGGGACCACTAGTGTGAAATTTTTCAAAAATCGATTTTTCATTTATTTTTATGTTTCGATAGTCTATACCTTTCAAAATGACATTCTAAAATTTCAAGTATACATCTCAAAGAGTTTTTGAGCTACAGCCATCATTTATAACCATGAAATCAGTAACTTAAACTTTAAACGCGTTTTTCCCGAAACTACATTTTTCAAATTTGCTGCAGTTGTAACTCGAAGACAAATCATCCGATCGATTTGATTCTTATTGCAGCTTCTATTATAGATGTTTCTCCGTACCATGAACCTCCAGTTTTCCGATCGAATGAAAAATGTAATTTTGGCAGGCCAAAAATCATCAAATTTTCGCGCGAAATTTGAACTTTTTTTTTAAAACTCTGCCATTTTGTTGAATTTCAATTTTTTTCAAAACCCGAGGTTGATGGTACGGGAAATACCTTCTAGTTTCATAAACTTTTTGGTTTTTTAGATTTCAGGCACTGTGAACGTCTGCATCACTGCAGCAGTGGGGGTACTTTTTTTTTTTGCGCCTTGGGAGATTGCGGATAACTCCCTGAATTTTTAATTTTTTAATCTAAAAATTTTATGAGAGATTCAGTATGTATCTACAAATATATACTCAAAGCATTAAAACATTCCATGCAGTAGTTTTCTTTAAAAAAATTCCCAAAAATCACCTTTTTTTCAGGTGGTCACACTAGTGGTCCCCCTTAAGTAGGTACTAAACCGATCATTTTTTCATACCACACACAGAGTTGATAGAAAGTTTAGCTCAGTTAATTGATACCCGATAAACTGTCATCTGATCTCTTGAACGTGAGTCATTCAATTCCGAAGTTTAAAAGTGAATCGATCAATCACCTGACACACATAATTGAGTATAACGATAAATTTTTGGAGATCGAAAGTAGGGAAATAATTTGGATTATCATCACTGAATCACTTATCATCACTGAAGAGAAAAGGCATTTTTTATTCATATAGTACCTATACTTGATTGATTATGCAAAACTAGGACTAGAAATTTTGGTATTATTTCGTGAACGTTTTCATTTTCGGTGAAAACATGCGAACCATATTTTACAGCGCTACCCTGTAAGTCCAAAATTGTGTACAAGCAGTTACGTATGTACTGAGAGGGCCTTACTTCCGGGTCCCCAGGGAAGTTCCTTTGCAATGCACGTTGAGCTGGTTTCTAGTGTTGCGCAAACTAGAGGGGAATCAAAATTATATATGTAGTTCAGTCTTAACATCCGGGTTTACAATCTAGACGACCGACACTACTTGGTACCACGTATCTCATATAGCATAAGCCCCTCGCAGTAACTCAGATGAATTAGACCGTCGTACGTTGCCTAGAAATTCTTGTTCATTTTGTAAAAGATGAACAATTTTTCAAAATTAAAAGTGTGAAGTAATGATGAAAAAGAAAAACGTGCTTTGGAATAAAAAAATATACACGTAACTATTTATAGAGGTATGTATTCCGAGGAAAATACTGCAATAGACTGTTCGTAAATCATGCTGCATCGCTGCATTATTTGCTTATTTTCATTTCCAGAAATTAGCGCAGTAGGTATTTAATTGGCAATATTTCTGCGTTCCGCTATTTTGTTATTAATATTAAACTTCATGCACAGAAAATCCTGCTGGTAAGAAATTTCAATACTGTAACTATATTGCTATGCAATCCCGAGTCGAAATTTAACGCCTCATTAGAACCTCAAAATTTTACCGTTGGGAGGTTTTTGAGGGTCTAGAGAGGTTTATTTGGTATGGGAATTGAAACCCTCTTTAGCGCCTAAAACTCGTAGTTACCAGACAAATGCAGCATTTTAGGGTCAAATGAGGATCTCACGAGAACCTCGCAAAACCTTCACTGCGCCCTGCCGCGTAGCGGTGCACGGCTGCATGGTGATCGGACTTTATGAGTATCAAAATAGGCGCTAAATTATTATTACGGATTGAAAAGAGGTTCATTTGTGCGCTATGAGTACTCAAGCGGGCGCTGAATTTCGACTACAGAGTTGTAGGTTGATAATAGGAGTTTGAGGTCTAAACAGGATCTGTAGAGACGTGATGAGTTGGATGCTATGAGTATCAAAGTAGGCGCTCAATTTCGACTCTTGAGGACTTGTAGGTTCAAAATAAGAGTTTGAGGTCTAAATAGGATCTAGAGAGGTTGAGTTGGATGCTATGAGTATTAAAATAGGCGCTAAATTTCGACTCGGGATACCTAATCGAATCACGATGCATTGATGATCGGTGCAGAATTCATTTGGGAAACAAAGGTGAAATTATTTAAAAATTGAACGGTAATCCTATAAGCATGTTCTATTCATTTATTCGTAACAAATTTTGTGACTTAAAATTTGAGCATGACTTTATCGTGCAATAATTACAGATCAACACCCTTCCACTTACTCAATTTTGGTTTTTACTCTCGAATTGTGCGTGAGGTCTGTTTAGTTACCCCGTTTCGCGATAAATAATATCCAACAGCTGTTAGTTACCGCGTATACGAGATCTCTGATAATAAATTTGTGGCACTGACATTTTAGGGGAGGAAAATTTTCAGCGAGAGCGCTCATCGCCGGTTTCGAGATAGTCAAATTACTCTGTACACCGCTTTTTGCTTTAACAATATGAACGTTCTAAAATGTAATGTGGCTAAATGGGTAATTAATTCATACCTGCGCAGATTTTTTAAACCAATATTTTGCGGTTCAAATATATTGCATGGCACGATCGCGTGAATCCGATAAAACAATAACCACGGAACAATCGTCGTTTTTACAATTTACTGGAATCAGATATTGTGGCTAATGGAAACAAAAACACGTGAATACAGGAAGCCCGGTAAATACGTAAAGGTAAATAATCAGTGATCAACGTTTCATGCGATATTGAATACTGTCCGTTATTGCGTTAGATATTAGAAATAACTAGAGAGACATCCCGAGTCGAAATTTAACGCCTCATTAGAACCTCAAAATTTTACCGTTGGGAGGTTTTTGAGGGTCTAGAGAGGTTTATTTTGTATGGGAATTGAAACCCTCTTTAGCGCCTAAAACTCGTAGTTACCAGACAAATGCAGCATTTTAGGGTCAAATGAGGATCTCACGAGAACCTCGCGAGAACCTCGTAGAACCCGGCTCCCTAGTAGAAATCTCGGTAGAAGATTGGGCTAGCCGTCATATCGGAGCCCGTAATTTATTTTCGTGCAATTAAAAAGTAATGATAGTAGAAAAAAAAGTAGCAAATTTTACGAATTTTATCGTCAATTGACCGAACCTACGCATTATATCGATGAAACCGCATTTTACATCCATTGAAAAAACCGCCGCATTATTAGTCCCCGCCGGGATTTGAACCCACGTCCGCTCGATTTCTAGTCGCACGCCCTAACCACTACGCTAAACTACCATATGGCATGGGACTCAACACTTTCTTACTTGTTCAGGGCCTATCAAAGTGTCAAGTTGTTACTCGAGATATTTCAATGACATCAAAATGTTTCATTTGCAGGGCTAGATTAAAGTCCTTGCATATTTTATTACGATTAATTACTGAATATTATATGATATATTTTTTGTTTACGCGGTCATATGTGTTTATCCGAATTAAATATACCATTTTGATGTAAAAAAAATGTTTCAGAAGGTCCACTATAATTTTTATGTTTATTTCGGCAATTTTTTTTTTTTTAGTTAAAACAACATAAATTCACTCACAGTGGCAAATCGTTCTGTCGCAAGAACTAAAAACAGTGTTGAAACTAGCGTAAAAATTTTACTTCGTTTCCTGGAACATTTTTTTTTTTCTCTAACAGTGTAACCTATGTATTTCATATTTTACAAATCCGGTAAACCGATCGAGCAGTGATATTGGGATTTATTATTGTATAATCCACAACTGATCCTGATAGGCGCCTTTGTGTTGTCAATTAAGCCTAATTACCGAACAAATTTCTACACGGAAATTTTCAGTAAAACGATTTACTTGAATTTTGACTTATTGCAAAAATGTATTTGCTGCAAGTAAATTTTTATCTGTGGCAACCAAACTATATTTGTGACAGTGAGAAGATTTGTTCACTTTAAATATATTTATTCCGTAGATTCTGTTTCCGCCAATTAGAGATTTTTTTGAAGCAAATACATTTTTTTATTGTTACGAAAGAAATTGGGTTGCCAAAGATGAAAATGTACTTGGTGAAAATTATATTTTAAACGAAGTCCAGATTCAAATAAATCATTTTCTGAGTGTAGGTTTCAATATTTATTATCATTCGAGTATACTCGACACTTGATCGAGCTCTGTGAGTATCAAAATAGGTCCTCAATTATGACTGCGGAGGACTTGGAGGTCCTAAACGGACGCTCGAGGTCGATCGGTGTTCAAAGAGGTGCATATGTACGCTATGAGTACTAAAGTAGGCGCTAAATTTTGGCTACGGAGGGCCTGGAGGTTCAAAATAGGCGCTTGAGGTGATAGCGGGGTCTAAAGAGGTTGAGGTAGATGCTGAGAGGATCAAAATAGGGGCTAAATTTCGACTCGGGATTCATCATTGTGATTATATTGTTGTATACCTTACAAGAATTATTTTCTTCATACTAAAATGAATCCGAGTCGCACCTAGACTTAATCCGAGAAAACCAATTGAGGTTGTATCTAGTTAAAACTTGCAATACTTACGGAAAGCCGAACTTTTTTCAGCTAAAAATTTAGGGAAACTCTGTAACTCGTTGTCCTTTCAAAATTGAATCGACGCGGCAGAGGCTTCGCGAGTAGATATCTTTCTCTCTCTCTCTCTCTCTTTCTCGCTGCAAACTTTCTTAATGGAAACAATCTGAAAATCTGCAAACTACAGACAGACGCGAATGACTTTGCGGGGCAAATAAGTTAGCGATAATCGTCAAGCCCGTTACGAATTTTTCACGATTTTCTTCTTCGTAAAGTTTCAATGCTTATTCTACTCTGCTAGTTGCAGTAGCGTTTCTTATTTAATTATCATTATTTCGTTTGCTATATTAACTTGCACCTTTAAAACAGTGAAAAATGGTGCAAAAATGAAAAAAAAAAAGTGGAAGGAATATATCCCAGAAATTTGTACCCCGAAATACTTCCCAGTATTATCTGCAACTCTGCGTATGAATTTGTCAGACTCTGCATCCATGCTTAAAGCTCACAATTAATGAGATGAATTATGAGTCTGATGAAGAAAATCAGCTCAATTTATTTCCATCGTTACCTTTTTTTCTCTATTCTTTTTTTTTGTGAAAAATGACAAGTAGGTCAGAATTTTATGCGCTTTGGCGTCAAGAAATGAAAAAAAAAAGAAGAAAATGAAAAAAATAGTGTACTGCCTGGGCAAGCGAGAAAGGAGTAAAAATAATGGTCTGTGAGGCTTTGTTCCTACCATTTAAACCAGTATGAAATTTTCTCATAGAGCTTTTGTTCGGGTAAACACAGAAGTGCATCTGCAGTAGGTATACAGTAACTTCAGGTGTTGAAATTCACTGTACGCAAATGAATTCCAGCTTGAAAATTCTCTTAAGTCTAACGACTAGGAATTACGTAATGAGGGAAATGGTTTCTGCAATTATTTCCCGTCGCGGTAGCTGAGCGGGTGCTGTGAATATTAAATTCTGACGCCCGCTCCAAGAAACGTGAATGTCTGTTCTCGTCGGTGTGTCTGCAGAGGTATAGTAATTGCTAGTCAGCGAGCTGGTAGGCAAATAATAAAAATCACCAAGAACCGAAATAAATTTCATAAAAATGTAAAATACATATTCTATACCTATAACTAAATGTAGATATATAGAATTATAGGTGCGAGAACCACCACTGCAACGTTCTGAGCTTAATTAAAGCCGCTTGTCACCTCCCGCATACGTCGTATATTTATTTACACATATATAATATAGAATAGTATATGTGTGTTCACGACAAAACCACATGCAACGTTTGCATTCATCTACCTGCGATATATTCCTCAAATAAAACGACCCCGTGAATTGAAATTCGTATGACAACCTAAAGCTTCTTGCAGCGTATACTACCTACTACACAAGACATGTTCGATAAAACGGAGGTAAAGTGAGCAAGTTGGTTTCCTATAAATTTCGAAACAATATAGTTGTATGAAAATTGTTAATCTAAAAAATGTCTGTAGTCAAAATTATAATATATGCAAGTTTTGTATTTCATATCAAGTTGTAAAGGAATGAATTTTCACGTGTGTAGTGATCAGATTTTGTAGAATTAATTAACGCGATTATTCATGACGATATAAATATTTTCAAAAATTGTCAAATTCTCAAAACAGTTTTTGACTGCTGCCGCATACATATCCCTAACTCCCCAACTCCGTAATTCGCCGTACGAATAGGTGCTCACAGATCCACGTTCATCGTGGCCATTTTCAACCCCAATCAGATTAACATGCTGATTTCGTCCCCTCGTCGGGCTACACATTGTGACGTAACATCCTTTGTGTTTATATATGCTGGGTATGCCATTACATAACACTATACGTGTACATTTTGGTAATTATGAAATTTAGAACGTCGGGAAGTTAACGTGAAATAACGAGGTAGGTAGGGTGTAATAAAAAGAAAAAAGAATAATGAAGGAAATTGGAATGAAGAAAGAAAAAAAAAAAAAAGCAGAGAAGATAAATGAACAGCTGGGATGTACCGGATCACTGATTTTAATCTTTACCTGTACTCCTCCAACCCCAATGATGAACAACAGCTGAACCATAAATAGAGCTGCGAGAAGATTCATCAGCGTTGTTCCCGCCAGGCTGCGTAGGTCGGAGAATAAACTGGAACAAGAGTAAACGTCTCGTTAGTTTTCTCCGCTAGTAACAAACTGACAGACAGATAAATGAACAGCCAGGGAAAGGAATCTGAAGTGGGTATAATTGGACTCAATCCCGGCTAAGACCTTCTGAAATTCTTTTTCACTTTCCTCGCAGTATCTTCACTTCAATTCTCAACTGCATTTATACCTACACATTTTTATAGTGGAATTCACACTCAGGAAAATCCCCATCAACTTTGTAGTATAACTGCGAAATATGTGAAATGGGGTGAAAAACTAATATGTGAAGAAAAAGACTAATGAAATCATAACACCGAAGACTCGGCTTTTTCATGCTCTATCATAAGTTCCCACATGTCCTCATATTTCTAGCAATGTTATTTCAGCTTGAAATTGGTCGCATCAGTTTAGTCAGAGGGAAATATGACCATTGCCTGTATGGGACTAATACAGTCTGGTATTAGCTCATAATTAATCGATAATTGATGGCGTGACCCGCGTTTGTCACAGAGATTGGATTACCGCTGCAGGATTCGTCAGGGGTAGCTATACTAAAAATCGTGTCAGTTGATTGTGGATCCTTTTTGCAGTTCGGAAACAATTTTTTTTCGTCAATAAAAGGATACTAATAAAATCTTGATCTATTCTTTCATTCTATTGAATCTGAAACTTAGAATCCCAACTCAATCATGCTATCTATTCCATCATATTATATGCGATACGACGAAAAAAAATTCGTTATAAATATCCACGTATACCTACTGCTAGAAATCGTTGAAAAATTATTATTTCAGAGTAAAAATCATTGAATGATATCAATTCCAGAGAGTACGTAGCTATAGTCTCTTTTTTTTTTTTTTTTTTTTTTTTGCTATGTACGAGCCGTTGTCAAAGCATACGGAAACTGCATCAATCATCCGTCTGTAATTAGTTTTTCTACCTCTACATACTATTTTTTCATCTCCCCAATTGGATTGCAGTGAAGTTTATCAGTCGATAATTGGCGGTGGTGCTCTGGCGGAATTGTGTGGAAAATTGCATACTATATTATATACCAAAGGCGGGTACATAATTAACAATTTGATGTCGTCGCGTTTGGAATACGCGTTAAGTTAATTTCGAGGAATTATATATTTTGGGGTAAATTTGAAAACGAGATCTTTCCGCCTCATCTTCATTTCAGTTTAATTGTTATTCATCAGAATTGTATGATTCGAGTGTATTGCGACCTTTTGCAGCGTGAAAGAAATCCCCGATTTACTAATGCTCATCTGCTCAACGGATTCTCGATGTGTATAAAGAAATTCGGAATGAAAAAGAAGCTTCGGAGTCTGTCAAGGAGGATCCAGTCTACGTTTGGATATAAGTACGAGGACGCGGACGATTTATCAAAGTCTTATCTGGTAAGAATTTAATCGTTAACTGGATCAGAAGACCGTCTGAATCTTCGTTTTTAGGTTGAAATAAAATCAATAAGCTAAAAATCTCTCATGTAGCGTGAAAATATTCGCCAATCCTAGTTTATATCTCATCTTCTCAAATCTGAAATAATTTATAGTTAGGTAACATGATTCTCGCTTAAGATTCATTTCTTTGTTGAATTCGCTCGAACTTTAGACTGAAGAAGAAAATATCGCGGAAAGTAGCATGCCTTTCCGTATGCATACAAACAAAAAAAAAAGAGAGAGAGAGAGAGAAATAGAAAATGAACAAATATTTGATCAGGACCGAACTCAAAGGTACCTATATATGCAAAATGAACGGTGAAAAAATAACCGCCCGAAATAGTTGAGTTTAGTTTGTGTATTTAGGAAAGTTCGGTCAGGTCAGGTTTAAATAAATAACGTGAAAATTTATATAATTTGTCCTCGGACTGCACCCGGACGTTTAGAAAATAACAAAATAACGCGAGGTGCTAATCGTCGAAGCTTTGCCCTGCTTTTGAGTTCGGGGATTAATTTAGTTTTCCCCAGGGAAGTCGTGGGCCTCAGGGATCAGTTGAGGTTGGTCGGGGATTTGAATACAGCTCGTTCAACCACAGACGTGAATTTAATAGCTGTATGGTATAACAATGCCTGCACCTGCACTACTAACTTAACTGAATTAATCGAAACTTGGAATATATCGATAAAATCGTATAGGGGATTATAATCCGCGGATGAAAAAAATCTTACTGCAATGTGAAAATCAATCATCCGGACATGATTTGATATACCAAAGAAAATTACGAATCGAAGACTATTCCGTTTATTTTTTTATTTTTGCAACCAAAGCAAATTCTGTATATGGTTCGACGTAAAATAAATTAGGGATCACGGTTTTGTTTCGCAGAAGTATTTGGCTCGAATTTTGTTAATTGCGGGCTTTGATGGGTTTTCACATTGTGGAATTTAACAGGTAGTTTTATTTTTTAGTTTTTTTAATTTTTTTTTTCCTTCAGAAAGAGTGAGTTGTTGAATTCAGTGAAAATAAATTTCGCCCAACATTCCCCAACGTTGATATTTTATTTCATGACTTTTCGAACAAAAGAGATTACAACTTATAGTATATAGGTATATTATATAGGTAGGTACCCTTTACATCTGTACGTATACAGCACTTTTATGGCGTAGAAAATTAGGTTCGTGATGTAAAAAAATAAAAATTATAATGAAAATCGTGCAGCCATGAAAAGGCGCGAGACTAAATAATGATTTCCCCCAAAAGGGGAAAGGTGATGGTGTTATAAAAGCAATGAAAAATTTCTTTCCTCTTTTTTTTTCATACCGTTACTAGGTATATCTACACTTTCATATCCATTATACGTATACATGCCGCAACCAATTTGGAGTTTGACATCTAGTTAAATTTTGGCTAAACCTACCTAGATATATAATAGGGAAACTATGAGACGGGTGGTTTCAACTATTGCAGACATTCCTGACGTATTTCGTGTTTGCTTCACGATGGGATGCCATGGTCTTTCAGCTTCTAACTTTCGAGCTTGGAGGCTAACTACCCTCTTCCGGTAGGATTTGCTACCGGTAAATGCTACTGACGATGAAATCCAATATACTACGTCAGCGTGAACATCGGGATTCTATTAATTCGTCCGTTTGCAGGATTAGAAATTCTCTCACCTTCGTTCTATATCTGTCTATCTGTCTACTTGTACTTCTTTCCATTTATATTCTTCCTGTCTTTTTATTTTTCTATTTTTTTTTCTCTTATTTCTAGCGAGGACGATATCGCGCGAAAGAAACTTCGGAATAATTCGAAGTAAAATTCGCACACCAAAAAAAAAAAAAAAAAAAATGCAAACCATAACAAATGCACAGACAAATTATAGTTGTCCGTTACAGTTTTCATTTTATAACATCCCTGCCGGGCGTATAGTGCGATGTTAACTTTTTCCGCTTTCTACTCTTTGCCAGTTAAAACTTACGTAAAACTTACGTAAAACTTACAACAAGTCTCCCGCACCCGTTTTGTTTACGTATTCAAGTTTTAACCTTTCCGAGAAAGCACAAGATACAACCAGGAAAGATACTAGCATAGTATAACGACTGGTACAACAGATCTCAAACTCTTAAGTATCACCCCGGTGTTTCTACATTTCGAGATGACACCGAACCTCAAGTTGGTTTTCACAGAAACGTGGTTCAGTATGAGAAAATGCTTGCGTCTCATACCCTGCAGAAACTTTGTTTAATCAAATTTCTTAATGTGTATAGGTGTATGAAATTTTCGTTCTAAATAGTTTTTCTTTCAAATAAATTAAGAAACACGCAGCCAGAGGAATTGGGTATAATTTATATTATTCGGCAAAAATACTGTGATGAAATACGTACGCTATACTGCTTTTAGTGAAACGCAATTTTGCAATAAATTTCGTCTAAATTGGTCCAACTTTCCGGCTTGTTAAAACACTGAAACCACTTTCCCAATTGGCGAGATAAATTACGAGGATGGATATAGAATTATTTTTTATTCGAACCCCGAACAACGATCCCAAATGAGAATTAAACTTTTCTAAATTTTGAGCGCCAACATTTCATCCGCTAAACTTTTACTCTATAAACTCTCGTGGGGAAAATAAACTGAAAAAAAAAAAAAAAAAAAAAAAATGACACCCTAGTTCGTTCCTTCGATAAAAAAAATTGGCACAATTTTTTTTCAACGATGATTATCTCTCCGACCAGAATTCGATAAATATATTCTGGGATGGAAATATAAGGTAAGTACGTATCGGCGTCACCCTCGGCTCTAGTTTCAAGCTCAGATTGACTGAGTTGTATTGAATATGTATTGGATGGGCATAGCTGATTCTCTCGCGCATAATTAACTTTGGAACAGGTATGTATATACGTCAGACCCCTGTTGTAACCCTGGCGATAGTCTTCAGTTCTTAGGGGTGTGATTGCCTCGAGGATCAAACATCGGAGATACACGACATCGCAACGCACCAAATCCTAAGTGAAATCTTAGAAGCTTCTGCTTCTGCGGTATAGGTTGACAGTAGTGTCATCTTACTTGACATTTTCTCTCTCTCTCTCTTTTAATCTGCGTTTCGACTCTCTTAACTTAACTTTGGCACCGAATCTCTGCAGTCCCAAATTTCGGCTCGATAAACGTAGATGTATAGCTAACCCACTCGAACTTGTGAGATAGATTGACTGTAAACCTGAGAAGTTAGGGGTAGAATAAGGCTAGATTCAGCTTCAACGAACTTTGCTAATACTATCGAGTAGTACGGCCTAGAGGCAATTAAGTGTGCGAACACGGAAAAGCTTTTCAGATTATTTCTAAATGATTACGCAAAGGTTTTGTAGCACTTTGATTCTTGCAGGAATGTATTATTATTCAGAGATTCGATTCCATCCGTTTTTTTACTTCCCTTATTTTTATTTTGGATTTTGTTTCTCCCCTTTCCAAATAAAGTATCTGAACACAGAAATTTAGTGGATTAGATTTTCTTCTATATTCTTGCTTATTGTTGCAAAATAGTTGATTGATTTTTTTTTGCAGGATGCGATCACACAGGAGGTTGAAATTTTGGTTAAAATTTCTAGGAATTTATCCTCGGTTTTTGGGTGTTTTACAGAGCGGATTTTTTCCCCTCGAAACTCTGGATCTTTACACTTTCTATTCTCCTTTCTTCCGCGGTGAGAAAAACAGGATCGTTGTCTCGCCCCAAAACGTTTTATACTCGGACGTGTTTGACTACATTTAAATAACGACGAAAGTAGCACACGCCATAGCCCCCTTTTCGGCACTCTGTAGGTACGACAAAACGAAAGTCGGAGTGCTTTGGATCTTGCCTTATATACCCCATGAGGAAACCGTACATTCCGAAAGAGAGGAAAACGCCATTTTGAATTTTAAAAGCTTTTTGATGCATGAGCTGCGGCGCACCATTTCACACCCTCAAATGTTTCCGTCTGTGAATTCTTATACGTAATGGGTAGATTTATATACATTCACACGTTTACGAAAACCGATGTAGGGGAGAGTGGCCTAAAGCGGGTAGGCGTTCGTATGCTTCCGCATGCAACGCGAGTGTAAATGTGTACGTATACCGTGATTACCCAACCACTCCCAAGTTTCAATCAGTCCCACTCGAGGATCGGAGGTGTGACATGGCGTAACTAGGCGCAATATAAAAAAATTGGTGAATTTTGAAAAAAAAATGAAAGTATGTAACTTTTGACCAGTCGAAAAGTAGTACATTTATTTATGCATTTGAGTAAAAAATGTGATTCCGGGCAAAGCGGGTAGAGAGACTTTTAGCGACTTTTAGTTATACTTAAGACCGATGAAATGAGTCTGAAATAACTATTTGAAGAGTCATTTTTTTTACGATAATTAGATGTATGATTAAAGTCTCATCATTAATGTTCAGACAAATTGATATGTGCTAAGATTTATCAAGCTTATAGCGCATACCCGCTTCAGGCCCCCTATCAGGGCAAAGCGAGTTTTTGAGGAGTTTCGAATTTTTGATAATAAATGATTACTTGATACAAAATGATACAATTATGATTTATTATTTTGAAGTTCGATAATCCTCCTAATCAAAAAAACCAAAATTGTTATTTTAATCAAACGAAAACTAAGATTTTTGGGCTTTTATCGTTAACGTACCCGCTTTCGGCCACTCTCCCCTACATATACATGCACGTATCATATCCACACGACATAAGGTTCTCGGGTACGTTAGGTCAACATTCTGCACGTGATTTAATAGGACGTCAACATTGACCTCGCTTTCACGTTATTGGATTCACGTCTTCGACCCTTGCCATGAACGTCGTCGACTCTCGATGGATCTCCTAATTGAGCGAGTTCTCTTAATTAAGCAGACTTCCGCGAATCGCGATGGTGAATCAAGATGTCAAAGTTGAACCTCTTTAATTATTCAATTCCAATTTCATTGCCGAGTCGGACAGTCCGGACGCCCGCACCGCACAGAATCCTGTATCCAATCACCATTTATTTTTTATTTTTCATTACACACTTCGCCAACAGTATTATCATATATAAATTAATTTTATCACAATACCATCGGTATTATACATCGTCCGTCATTTAAATTTTCGCAGCGTTGAATTTTCAATCTTAAAAATAAAATTCTGCAATTTATATTCCAAAAAATAAAGAATAGCGTTCAGAATTCTATGGTACCCATAGTTATTTAGTAAATTGAGATATTTTTCCGTCAAAAAAATCCACTGCAGTGAATTTCGACTTATAGAAAAATAAATGTGAGTTATATTCATAAACGTCATTGCTTTATTATTGTTTATGAAAATTATTTTAACAAACGGATCACCGGCTATTTCGATGACAAAATTGACGTTATTTAGATTGAGTAGATCAAACTCTGTAATTTAAAAATGTGATTTTTATTTTTTTTCAGTGATCTGAAAGTGGAGTTAAATTTTTAAACGATCAAATAAACCAGTCCGTTTTCAATTAACGTCAGCTTTTGTTGTGGCTTGATTTGATATCATCAAAAGGCTTGTCTATATGATCATGTGTGACTTTTGAATGCCCATACAAATACTAGTTTTATGTATTCAACACAAAATTGAATTTTATTTTTTATATCTGAACACAGACTGGCAAAAGCGATTTTATGTACACAAAGCCATATGTATGGGAAAGTAGGAAAATACGGCAAACTTCAAAAATGATGGAAAGTGGGGTAATGTGGCCCTTTCCAAAAATTGATTGCATTTAAACTCATTTTGTTTCAGGAAATTCGTGTGATCAATACTATGAAAAATACTGTAGGTATAGTCGAAAATAAAACCTGTAAACGATGATAAAAAATAAGTTCTGTACTTGAATTTGTTTTGTTTTTTTTTTCCACTAAATTTTGTCGAATGAAATATATGAGGTACACAGAAAAACCGATTAAATTGGTCCAAAAAAAATTATTTTGTCCCAAGAAAATTTTCCTGCAATTGGCATTGTAAACCGAAATTTTCTTCAGTCAAGAAAAAAATTTGCTTGAGCCAAGAGAATTCTCTTGGTTCGAGAAAATTTTGACTTGGCTTGGGAGATTTTTCGGTCTTCAATATAATTTTCTTGGCTCAAGTAAACCTTTTTTTCTGTGTGTGTTTTTCAATCGTTGATAAGAGAAAAATGACCTGGGGAACGTTGTGACATTATTATTTCCTCAAGGGGCCCATATTTCCACACTTTTCCCTATGGTGTATGTATGTACGTGCTGAAAATCTAGAAACGGGTGTTAAACTGTATTAAAATGGTGGGAAACCAATTGGGGAACTGTCTATATATACGCCATTTACCATTTCCTGAATAAATAAATTTAGAATTTCGGCTATTATAGTATTTATAGCGCAATAAACCCGGTAATCTGAATTTGAATACATTAAAAAGGAGATCCTTTCACAGTCGTTTCATCCAGGGTATGAGAATTGGAAACTATATATATATAGGTGCAGGTTTGAATATTTCATCTGAACCTATAAACGGAACAGCGCGGTGAGAACAAAGGCGAAAGTTTCTTAGAAAATTTGTTCTTTATATTCGTACGTCTCCAAATGCGTCGTGGCGAGATTCGCTGGGAAAAGTTGTAATTAGATTCGTCCGATATCGGCGGGTCTCTGAGAAGAACAAGAAAAACGACTCGATCGGATTGGTGATCCACGTCCGGTACGCTACGCCAGGACCATTAAGGTTCCTTTCAGCACCGGAGGAAAAGGCAGTCATGCGGTCAGGCTTCTGGTCGGTAGGTCCATTAATCCATTTGCCACCTCCACGTGCCTCTTTGCCGTAATGGCCCGGACGCGGGCGGCTGGACCCAGGCGAAAACCGGCGCAACCGAAGCCAGAACCCCTTGTCGCAGTCACCCTTACATACTTGACTTTAACCCCGAAAGAGGCTTGGTTCAACCTCCCCTCAACCCTCAGCCCTCAACCCTCAACCCTCAACCCACGACCCCTATATCCCCCTTCTTCCTTTCCTCTTCTCGTTTCTCGGCCCACCCTTCATAAATATTATTCATTCGAGGGAGGCGTAAGCCTCTTCGAGAGGAACCGATCTGCCCACGTCTTCGCGCGTGGATTGTTAATTACATAGTCTGAAATAGGGTATAATGGGAGATTCTCAGAGTTAATTATATTGACACTCTTCTTCGCAGAGTGGTTTTTTTTTTTCTTTCTTTTATCCATAAATATTTAACAACATTTTATTATCTTCGTAGGCGTGAAAATTAAATTCAATCTCGTGTTTCTATATACACATGCGCATTTTTTACTATAGTAGCGTGTTCAGATCTCAGGGTGACGTCTTGATGAAAGGTGTAGCAAGATTCGTAAATCAAAATTAAATGAAGCAGATGTTGAAAAAAAAAAAAAAAAAAATGAACATTTTTGGTCGAAAATTCATAACGCTTGCATAATTTGCTTTTTGACACCAGGGGGTACGTAACTGAAACTAAAAAAAATGACAAAGAGATAGAAGAATGAGGGCACGAAATTCCTCAGACTTTTGGGTATCTGCGGTGGCTCAGGAGGGTTAAAAAACTGTTTCGTATTAGTTTCACGTCACAAAGACAAAGTATCGTCTCGTCCAGCAAAGTGATGTGATTTTTTACGACTCCGAACTCGAAATTCTCGCGTATAAAAATGTCTGACTCTGCCGTAGCAGCAGCCTGTAGATAATATGGAAATTCCAACCTTTTATTCAATTTGAATAATAAAATTTAGTTATTATTTTTTTTTTTTTTCTTTTTTTTATCCCATCTTATTTGCGTCTACCCCGATATCTCCCTTAATCTACACTTAGTCAATCCGATAATATCGGCGCATTAAAATTCGCCGACATTTCTAAACCCGAAGACTTTGCCGAGGCGAATTCTCCATTAGTTAATATACAAGAAGAAAGCCGGCGATCAATGCCGATTAAACGAGCTACGTATAATTAACCAATTAAAACCCCGTTAGGATCCTTAGGTGTTATTGAAAAGAAATTTAATGATCTTCAACTCATCCCTGAAAACCAAGAAGACATTTTAAATTCAAACAGCTCTCTTCAAGGAAGCTTTAGAATCTTTTCTCACCGGTCCAAAATTTGTCTATCAAACATTGTATTTTTAGTAGTATCAACATAATGTAGTCAACGTATGTGTGCGAATCCTTGAAATAAAATGAAAAAAAAATTTATCTCATGCCGTAGAATTTTGACACAATGTTGGAAAGATCCAGAGTCGTCGGGCAGGACCTCCTTTTTCATTTCCGTTGAAGCTCAACTCGAGAGTATCGCTTCACGTGCAGCCGCTACCGCAGGAATTATTAAAATCCGCTGACGCGTGGAGCGAGAGTGCCAGTTTCACGTCCGTGAAAATCGTATAATGCCACAAGATTAACTGTGCTTCAAGGAGACTGGGAGAAACTAAGAATATGGAAACATCAGAATTCGAGAAGTCGATGGAATTTCTTGTACATATATCCGTTTCATCACCGCAAAAGGAAAAAAAAAAAATCATTTTCAATTACTCTTCGATGACTGATCTTCATTTCCATTAGACCCAAAAGTTCAAGTATCATTTTTCAAGTTCAGCAGCTATTTCTGCTGATCTTTGATGTAAAACACACACATTTATATTGGCATATCGACGCCCGATACGAATAACAGCACATTTCAGATTCCGGGTGAAAAAGAGCACGTTTCAGATTCTGAGTGAAAAAGAGCATGTTTCAGATTCCGGATGGAAAAGAACACGTTTCAGATTAAGAATGAAAAATAGCACGTTTCAGATTCACTCGAAAACTAGCACAATTCAAGTTGAACCGAATATTACTTATTAGCAAGTGTCAAGTAGGTTTATTATAAGATTGAATTAATCATTCAATGATGAAATTGAATCGAGTTTTTGTGCATTATTGTGCATTTCCAATTTCATAATAAACCTACCTGACACTTACTAATGAGTAATATTCGCTTCGCCTGAATTGTGCTAGTTTTCGAGTGAACCTGAAACGTGCTATTTTTCATTCTCAATCTGAAACGTGTTCTTTTCCATCCGGAATCTGAAACATGCTCTTTTTCACTTGGAATCTGAAACGTGCTCTTTTCCATCCGGAATCTGAAATGTGCTCTTTTCCACCCGGAATTTGAAACGTGCTCTTTTTCACCCGGAATCTGAAATGTGCTGTTATTCGTATCGGGCGTCGATATGTAATGTGGCTCTCCATTGTTCGTCAACCTCGCGTTTTCGCAGCAAGAAACTTTTGAGCTACGTACCAGACGAACATCGAACTAGCAAATTGGGGTGTTTTCGTCTACACAAGCGTTGTTACACCTCGGAAGTAATGACGTAGGGATGTTAAATTATACCCTGTTGTGAAGTAGAACAATGGGTGAAACTTTTGTCTGGTTAATTACGAGGGGATCCTCATCACCGCAAAAGTGACAATAGCTTTTCCATTCACGGTTAACGTGTTTTAACGTATATGCTCGCTTTTCTACCGCTTTGAATTTACTTCAACATCAAACAGTCGCACTTCACATTGCTGCGGTTCACCTGTACCGTGAAAATACCGTTTGTCTTGGAGTTTTAATTCGAAACACATTTCTCTTGCATGTAGGTATTATAGCTGTGAAGGTTGAAAAAATTCGGAATATGTCAGATTTTGAATTGGTTCACTCATTTCAAAAATCTACCATAATGTATACCGATGATTTCATTGTTTGAATAAAAGCCTACAAACCTATAGACAACGAATAACGTTATTTCTCACTGGTATCCATTAGTCGACTTGTTTTCAGAACCCACGCTCGATATTCTATCGTGACAAATGAATATTAAAACTGGCTTTCAAGATTAGAATAATTTACAGTATCGTAAATCGGGATAACGATGCAGAGTAAAGCCAAGAAGCGATCGAAAACAAAACTGTTGATTAATCGTTAATAAATTTACGCAAAGATCTACTTATAGGTATACCTTCGCTTTGTTAAGGGTTGGAAAATTTGGAGTTCCAAAGAATCACTTTAATTTTACAGAAATTTGAACAAGTTTAAATAACTTTACGAGGATAAAGGTTGTTCCATTCACCGCGATAAAAAGTTTCGTGCAATCAAAGTTGTTATTGATTGAGTTGGCAGAATACTATGAAGAAATATGAATCTGACGGCGTTGAATAGGCTATATTATCGTTAAATTTTCATGATATGTATTTTCAGTCGTATAGTCGTGTGACAAAAGTGAGAAAAATAGTATTTATCAATTTATTAATTCTTTGAAGTATAGTCCCTTATCTCAAACAATAATAATTACATCGTTTTAGAATTGCACAGAGAGTTACAATCCAATTATATTTTCTGTGTGACTTAAATCCTGATTGACTTAAATTATTTCCACGCTCTTCGTTTCCGGGGTTTAAAACCTCGCGATATTAAATAAGATTCATATTTTTTCGAATCTAATTACATAATATATAGAATTCAGACAATCAGTACTTATTCAATTTTATAATATTGTACATATGTATTTTTGATAGATATATATATATGTATATGTGAAAAATTCTAACCAGCTTTCAAAGTAAGAGAAAATTAACGTCTTTAATCACTAAAACCAATTTGTAAACTTCATCTCGACATACTCATCCGTCTCTGATCCAATCAGTTCAATTTTTCACCCCAGATCAAAAGTCCACCCTTTCCTTCACAGGACTTGTTATCTTCAGAAATAATCCTCTTCAAGTTTAAGGCGGAACCTGACGCACGAAGGCGTCTTACCAAACAAGTCTCACATCATGATTGACCTCAAGATAAATTAGGGATAAGGAGAGTCTGTTCAAAGACGAAAAGCGAAGGCGGAGAAACGTACAGAGTACCTAATACATTTTTTTTTTGTCTCTTCTCTATAGATCCGATCGAACTCGTATAACTCGTATAACGTAGTTGTTAAGACCAGACAAATCCGGGTGCGAAATTTCTGAAAAATATTTGTTCGGTCGCCGAAATTTGCATGGATAGTATCCTCGCAACTCCAAACAAACGCCTTTTCTCATCTCATTTTAGTACCTTCAGTATCTCTATCGCACGTATATACGTAGTATCTATACAGTTTTTGGTAAACACGCAGGTAATGCTAATCAAGAAAAAACATTCGGTCTAATTCAATGCAAAAATAATATTTTTGCTATTTGAAGAGATGGTTTTTTTTTTCTTTTTTCATTCCTTTATATATACCTACACTGTTAAAAATTTCTAAGTGGAACTTCCTACATTTTGTAGGAAGTTGCGATGCATATACATGGTAGTAAATTTACAAGACATTTCCTTAAAATTAATTTACAAATACTTCAAATTTACTAAAAAATTTAGCGAATTCAAATAAAATTTTGTGTTTCTCCTATGAAAGTTCAGTAAAATCAAGAAATTTATCTGTAAATTCACTTTACTACACCACATTTGTAATTTTACAACCTTTTGTGTAGTAAATGTATTAGTAAATTTACAATAATTTTTAACAGTGTACCACGTATGTGATTACTTTGCAATAGAATTTCCAAAAGCTCACATAGACCTTTGGTCTTTAAATTTAAAAAATAAAAAACCAATGTGAAAGGGCATGAGAACTACTGGCGTATATATTTGCAGAATAATACATGAGATGTACTAAGCTTCTAGCTTCTAGCCATATTTTACAAGATTTTAGACATCCGGGCATGTTACATGTGGAATGTTGATGTATTCTCAGTGGAATATGCCCGGATTATATTATGCACATATATATATATATATATATATATGTGTGTATAACCTACTGCAGATGAATATGTAAGAGTATTCACAACTTATACAAGTAGAATCCACACGTATGCAGCCTCTCAATCTTTTACCAGTTGGTTTAATTAAAGATAGAGCTTTTACTCTGGAACCGGGTAGTCTGAAGCCGTATATATACGGAAAAGCTCATAACGTGGGGGTACCTACTCAAAGAGAATGGTCACAATTTATTTTCACCTCCAGTTTAAATGAAATACATGCTAGTGAGTATATGGCATGGACAGGTTACAGGATCTCTGCTTTCAGAATGTATTGTGATTCGTGACAGCTTAAATTGGTATATCTACACGTAGGTACGTACACGTCTGTAGAGGGGGCTGAAAGTTCACTTGAATCGGATAATTAAGCCTCATCGATCGTATGTACATACTTCGTTACAATGAAATAATAATTTATCCGACTTTTGTGATGAAAAAATGATACACGGAATAATTGATTATAATAATTTTTTCAAGTGAAAAATAAAACTGACACAGCTGAAAACTTCGAAGGATATATCCTATTGTTGTTCACCAAATATATCAGTCGGCCTTGCCTCAGTCTGACAATGAGAAATCAATCCATGTTTTTCGAAACGCCCTCGTCTCGAGTTTAGAAAGGTCTCTGAGCTTACTCCAGCATGAATAATTCATCCCTAAAAATCACCCGAGTCTAAAAGCAGGAAATGTAATCATGTTTGTATGTACGTAACGACCTTTTCGCGCAAATATCGATATGTAGTTTTAATGCCAGGACATTTTGTGGTATTTTAATGTTATAAATCTGTTATTTACGAGGCGTTAGATTGCAGAATATCTACTACTGCTCGCCTAACGACTCCGCATTCCCATATTTATGGCCATTTTAATGTACATGTTTGTCGGTCGTGACTGAGAATGGAAAACCTGATCGCGTTATCTCCATAAGGAATATTTTCCGCTCCTCGCACATAAATACAATATCATACTGATGTTCTACTTTTCCAATGAATCGATGATATTTGTATCTATAAACTGCAGTTATAGAAATCGTTATTACTAAGGAGTTCAATTATCCATCAAAAATTGGATAACTTAAATACTTGTAAAAATTCGATGTGGTGCATCACTTCGCATAACGAAGAATTTGATTTCGGTGTCTTGCCACGTGTTGCATTTACACATACCTATATGTATATGATACAATTTTCTTCACGAACGAAAGTCTTGCAATTTTTGTTGTAAAAATAATCGCAAATAATTGACGTAGTAGTCCGGATGAAATCACATCTGTTTTTGACAACGAGAGAAAAAAAACAAAAAAAAAAAAAAAAAAACACGAAGAAAGGGAGGACATTTTTTTGACATTTCGAATCCGGCTTTACAGGGCTTTCGATATTGGAATGAGAGCTTTCCGGCACGCCATATCCGGGGAATGTATTTACAGGATTTATCATCAACCGAAACGAACGAGATGATATATGTCACATGTCACTTGTCGCGTATCAATGTGTAATTAGCGCATTCAGTTCATACATTAATTTGAAAAATAGGAATCGTGTATCGCATGTCAGTTTGATTAAGGTAGCGATTGATGTATCTGGTAATATAAATCGATAACCGCGTGTATAAAGCGAATTAATTTATGGATTTATCGGACACGATTTCATACCCGTCGTTACTGATATTGTAAAATTTTGTTACCCGTCGAAAGCGACATAATTTTGTGGTAAAGTTTCCCCGGATTGAGCACGTGACGTGCGGTTCAATCATTTAATAAATCCCAGCTCAACTTCGTGATCGCTGCACGTACCATTTTCCTATCCTCTTTTTACTCGATTTACCATAATATATCCGCTGTTATGATCGAGAAAATTCGAATAAATTTCTATCACGAATACCGCATTATAAAACGAACAATGATACATACCAAGAGGTTTCCGTAAAACGTATCGCAGTCAGTCACAGCCAACTCGACACTACCCAAATTTTTCGTCTGTTTCTCTCAAGCTGGCCATCCCATCTTTAATTTTAAGGGGAAATAAAAGGTGGATTATACACCTCGAATTTTTGGCAGCCCGTTTCTCAGCTAAAACACATCCGATCGATGTGAAAATGATATCAGTGACGCAGAAAAAGTGCACGGAGGGTATGACGCTCTTGGATTTTCGAAAAGCGATAGTGTTTCGGGTGTTTTCATATTTTTATCAAGCACAACGTCAGCATCAACGATTATTCGTTACAGAGCACTCTTGATAAAAATCTGTTCATTTTGTTTCGATTTTCAAAAATCCAAGAGCGTCATGCCCTTCGTGCACTTTTTTTTTTGCATCACTGATATCAAATTCAAATCGATCGGATGTGTTTTAGCTGGGAAACGGGCTGCCAAAAATGCCAGTTTGCGAAAAACAGACGAAAAACTTGGGTGGTGTCGAGTTGGCTGTGACTGACTGTGAAGTTTCTAGGAAACCTATTGGTATTCAAATTGGAGAAGATTAATCCAATGACAAATATTTACATGAAAAAATGATACATATGAAGTATTCCACGCCAACTTGGCTGCCGTCTGCACCCTGACTTGGCGTTATTTATGAAAAAAGAAAAAAATCTAAAAAACTTTCAACTCCAGAAATGGGATTTATTTTTCTGGAATTCTATTCTATTGAAAATCCGGAAAAAGTCTAAGTAACAATGAGATAAAAGAAACAGATGGATCAAATCTGTGATGGTCGGGGTGGCAAAGAATGCCCGATATATTGGTTTCCAATTATTTCTAAAATACCAAAATCTTGTGCCTAGAGGCTAAATTTTTGGGGCACATCCGTACGTATTTCCTTAAAGTAGACTACTTGAATGATTTCGAGTAATGATTCAAGAAGAGGTCACATCAATCACGCGGTTAAGCTCGAAGGCTCCCTGAGAACTCGGGTGGCACAGTAGCCTGTGCTGTAAATCACGATGTCGGTGGTAGAAGTGGGACTAGGAAGTAGAGTAGTACAATCGTGGAAGGGAAACGAGAAGAAGGAAAACAGGAGTGGGTCCAGTGAGGAAGGGTGTAAACAGACGTAGCAACGGGGACACCCAAATGTTTGTAACAGGAGAATTAAAGGTTTTGCCCAAAAAGCTATTAAAACTTTATAGGGCGATGAATTATAGGTCGACAAATTAAATACGTGAATTAAACTGATTGGACCAACTTTCGTGGACTCTTCGAGTATAAACAAGCAGGATTTTTTGCTAATTTAAAGTTTAAAACGTTTATTCGGAATATATTTTGGTCTCAGGTTGCGTGACTCCGGTGGAACGGTCAACCGTATAGATAGGGTATAGGTATAGATATAGATATATTAATCCCTGATTGTGAACTTTAAAGGGAATGGTTTGGGGATAAAGATAAATGTCAAGGGATTTCATCGTTTCGTAAAAAAGCAATTTATTTTTATCTCATCTTTTGAAAATTTTATTTTTATCGTTTATTGCCTGGTTTTTTTTTTTTTACAGTTCTACTATATATATATATATATATACAGGCATACCGCATATAAAACTTGACGATTTACAGAGTTTACAGTCCTATTCAGTTTTAATCCGATTTTCTGTCAGACTGAATCACAGGTATAAAAGGTAAATAAAACAATATATAAATCTAACGAACGAAATCGCAACCGGAAATAACATTACAAGGGTCTCGGAAATCCCTGCAATAAGGGGGTGACTCCACCTTCCTACCACTACCAATTTCGTCGACATCATAGGTCGAACGATAACTTTTTCGTACACAATTACCTAATCCGAAAATAAATATAATAATCAAATAAATCTTCGGATAATTTTTATTTACTCATCAATTAAGTGCTTCACAGGATAATTATCTAATCACTGGTAGATAACACCAATTAAATTATGTCTATTAGATTTTTTTTTCTTCAGCGATAGGAATAAGAGTCTAATTTGTACCTAAAACCAAGTTTTTACGTTAAAAGAAAAAAATTTAGTTTTATTTCGTGATCTTCGTTCATTTCTTCTACGAAGTATAAAAAGTTATCCAATGTATCTCCGTGTATTACGCACGAATCCAATCGAAGTATCTCCCTCGCGTCAGATTGGAAATATGAAAACAATGAGCCAGTGTTGATCGGGGCCTAGCTTTGCAGCATGCTCTATCGCGTGGAAAAGGATAAGAAGTGAAATCCGTTTTTCAATAGAATCTCAATCTGGGTGGATTCCTTTCGGCGGCTTTTACACAATCTCTTGAAATTACTCCCAGGCTTGCTTTAGTCGGTTGTCTGTGCTGCTAAAGGCAAGCGGACATCAATGTGAAAACAGGTAACAAAAAAAAAAAAAAAAATAAAAGATCTTATAAGAAATTGAATATATAGCACAGAATTTCTATCACACGTACTATACCTCATGAGTTATGGAATGAGTTCATGGATTTATTGAAACCATTATACAAAATTTATATAGGAACGTTCCATAAAATGAATGTTATTATTCTTGATTTTTTTTTTTTACAACAGTGAAGGTCGGTTATCATTCGATGTAAAATATTTTTAGTATTAAAATGGTCTGCGCACTTAATGTAGAACGTAAAATTAATGTTAGAAGCTTTAAAAAATTGCGAGAGGCACGTGGATACCAGCGTTTAAGGATTATCTAGCATCATCGGGATAATGTGAAATTGTGTTGGCTAAAGTGCGTGGCTGGCAGCTTTTAAATTTGATTGGAATCGATCGTTGTACTGAATACGAGTCTCGAAAACGTTTTGCCATTTTCAGTCACGTAGATGGCGAAGTGAACCTCAGGTGTGGTGAGAAAACTTGATTGATTTGCTCGTAGAATGGCCTCATCTGGTTCGTGGAATTTTTAGTCCTATCGAAGCTGATCCGGTCCCTTCTGACAATAAAAATTCTCCACTTTTACCGAAGACGCGGGTCAACTAAAAATCAAATATTTTATCCTGGTCGCAATTTCTGCGTGGATGAAATACCTGCAGATCTTATATATTAGTACCCTCACGGAAAAAAAAACCCTTAAATTTACGGGGTAAATTCGCACCCCCAAAGTTTTGGGGGTTTACCATGAAAACTTAGGGTTCACCATGAAAACTCAGGGTTTACCATGAAAACTCAGGGTTTACCATGTATTTGGGGGTAAAATTTAAGGGTAAACCCTGAGTTTTCATGGTAAACCCCCAAAACTTTGGGGGTGTGAATTTACCCCGTAAATTTGAGGGTTTTTTTCCGTAAGGGTATGTCCGTGAAATTTTTTATCTCGTTCGGTTCAATATTTTGATGATACAAAAAAAATCAAATTCAACTGCAGCAAGTCTTACTTTCGCCGTATAAAAACGTGAAAACAATTTCGCCCTTTAGGGATCTGTCATAAAAAATAAAATCTATATTTTATCAAGTTTTAACAAGAGGGAGTTCCGAGTAAGGGGTGTCTTCGCTGAGGTCACTCCTAAGTAATCGGCTTAGTTTTTATAGCTCAGAAATATCAACCCCATACGCCCACTCTATATCCTCCTGCGAAGCCCATTACCTACACTTTCTTCGGGGGTTTAAATCCATTATCTACTTTTTTTTCTCACCACTAGACCGGAACCTTTTCAAGTGCTCTGAAGTCTGAGGGTGGAACTCTAATAATGCTGAATTAGGCCACGCGGCTGCTGGTCTTATACAGTGTCAGCGAAGCTGTATACCTACGGTAAAATTTTGTTCAACCGTGTTGACAGGGCCAATAAATATACTGTCTTTTTAGCAGTTCTTCACCCCGTTAACCATTTCGAACAATTTTTACGTCAACGACTGTTAGGATGGCGTGGGTGCACACCGATTACCGGTAAGAGGACTTCGGAGCAATCTAGACAATTTCCGTTGGTTCGTCTGCCGAGTACTTTTTTTACCACTCGTCAGGATGGGGCTAAAATCAGCCGCAGCTGAGGTCGAGAGACTTTTAGTCAGCCTCCTTCTAGTCAATAACAATAAACTGGTCTCTCCATTCCTTTGCCCTTGCCGGTGATGAGATAGAAAGATCCGCTAGTTCGGTTAAAGGAAAAAGCTCCGCGTTCAAGACTTCCTTGTTCTTCTTCTTTTTTACGCTCCTTGTATTTTATACCAACGGATATGGCGTGGATCCAAGAAATTCCTCGATAAGACTGACCCCTCAGCATCTACAGGGTTCAATATTTTACCCTCACTTTTTATCCGCATCTCGCACCTTTTTTTTTCTAGCCCCTATAAATTCAAGAGGAGTTACCTGTATTAATAAACTGGACTGTTCATACAAGTCCGAGGATAAGTCTTCCCGGTGATTGATATCCGTGCATCCATAAGCCGTGACATATAATATGCTGTTTTCATTTGTCGTGCGTCATTGGGTTTTTGATTGCCTACGCGTTGCCTTGCGCAACGTGCATAGACACAAACCAACCCTCGACTAAAAAAATTCATCGATTTGTTTCGAAGGTAACTATATTTAGATTATTTACCGCAAAACCATATTGATGGTTGAAAATTCTCGCTTATTGTATACTCTCCCTCGCCAAAACCAGCCCAATTTTATACTTTTCAGAGATTTGATACCACGCGAATTATTTTATGACTTTGAATTCGTGGGGTACCATGGAGTTTATATACTTAAATGAACTTGGAATTGAAGTAAACTAACAATAAGCAAAATTATGTCCAAACTTCATCTGTTCTTGAACAATGTACGATATTTGTGCGTATATAACGATCCAATACTAAAGTGATTTGCCGCGGGGGTGAGGCTCTAGTTGATTCAGGTTGTTTGAGAATGAGGTACTTGAAGTGGTCTACAAATGGCCTACGGCAAGGGCATACAATTTTCGTGACTGGGGAGTAACAAGAATGCCATTTGTCGAGCTCTATCCATATATTAGAAATGAATAAACTGACTAGACCCCTCAGGCTCGTAGAATATCGTATGAAACGGTACCCTCTTATCGTTAGTGTCTCCAAATTATAGCACAAGGTTTTGCTTCTAGTCTAACCAAATTATAGAAGTCGAATAGCTGGTTGGTCGTAACGAAAGGCTTCGGTGAAAGGGATGCTATATGCCAGCACGATCATGACCTTGATCAATTAGTGATCCTTCGTGAGTGAATGAAACTAAAAGGTCCCTCGTTACACGAAACATTAGGGTGCTTTTTTTGAAACGACTATTTTTTTTTGCAACTCCCTATTGAAAATCTTGTTGTAGACGTCGAAAAAGGAATCCTGTCCAATGTTTAGCTCTTAATTCCGATTCTAGTACTCGCGCTCTTCTTTTTAAGTTTTTCCATGCTAAAAGCATGTGAACATTATGACTTTTTCTTTAATCGCGCACAACTCAGCCGCATTTCAATGGATTGTTCTCATCCAAGACTCATTTGACAGAGAATTTAGTGTTCTTCAAAAGTGCCCAAGATAGTTTGACTGACTTGAAAATATTGAACTTGACATTTTGTTGGAATTTTATATTTAAAAAAATCAAAGTCCTTGTATCTTTTGAAATACTGGTTTGAGAGACTTTATGTGCTGGACTTTTTTGTAGAGAAATAAATTTCCTACAAAATTGTTACGAAGTTTTTTTCTCCAAGTCCAACTGTTTATTCGCCCACAGCGAGAAAGAAGAATTATACATAAAATCGACTTCGGAGGCTCACACAAGTGCGGCGGTTGAAACCACAGCCAAACTACCTGAAGAACTTTTGAAGAACACTAAATTCTCTGTAAAATGATTCTTGGATGAGAACAATCCATCGGAATGCGGCCGAGTTGTGCGCGACTAAAGAAAAAGTCGTAATATTCACATGCTTTTAGCATGGAAAAACTTAAAAAGAAGAGCACGAGTACTAGAATCGGAATTAAGAGCTAAAAATTGGACGGGATTCCCCTTTCGACGTCTACAACAAGATTTTCAATGGGGAGTTGCAAAAAAAAAAAAAATAGTCGTTTCAAAAAAAGCACCCTAACGAAACATATATACCTATCTATTCTCCCATCTGACGAGAAATTTGAATCATGCATGGAATCAATTTTGTGCTACTTTTTAAAACAAAGATTTTAGCTGTACAAAATTTGAATGGAATTTTACGGAATAGAACGTGAAAAGTTCTATTTTTCTGAAATAATATTTGCTATCAAGAGGCTAATCAGAGAACCGTATAAAAAACAATTCTGCTCTGTATCTCCGCGGTGAAAAGAAGGGTAAAACTTGTTGGAAAGGTTGATTTTGTTTGACCAATATTCGCAGAATCGGCAAAGCAATAAATCAATCTTTTGAAGTGGATGAAAAACGGAATTGGAATCACGCGGCGTGACACTAAAGCTGCGTACGAAAGACAAGGAGCAATCATTAGACCGAATAGGTATATGGATATCAATGTCTACAGTGAAATGTCTAATTACTAATTAGTGACCTAATTAATTTCTACTTCATTGAAATCAATAATAATTCTCTGCCCGTTGATTGCCTATTAGGTATAGCAGCTTTAACTAGGTTAAAGACTGCCTGAAAATGATGTTAGGTCTGCCTCCTCCACTCGGCACCAACCACTAGCTCTTATAATTTAGTTATCAACCAGTAGCTTTCCCGCAAAAAAAGAATACTCAGCTTTTTATTTTTGCTTTACCAGATATTCGCCAGTTTCAAAACCAGCAGCCGAATTCAATACGGGTCAAATTTCATACGACCCAATATGTCCATCTGATTGTAAACCTTTTGAAATTTCAGTATCATATTTCATGTTGCATCGATAACGTATGTAATTGAAATATTCTTGTGATTCTGCTGTTTGATCCGCCTTTCCCGATTTCCATTTATGTAATATTGATTTTTCGTGACTGATGGTCAACGCTTCGTTCCATTTCTATCGGATTCAATCCCACGTAATTTTTTATACCGCGATTCGCGATTTTCCCAATGCCTTCACCTACTCGGCACATTCGCATATTATAAAAAAAATAATTTTTTAATCAAGGGAAATTCAACACTACACTTACGGCCGACAACTGACGAGTGAATTCTGACTGGACTGTGCTATGGATTTTTCGGTAAATTTTCACGCTCGATCCACATTTGTTCCTAACTGAGTCACGTGCGTGACCTACAAACTCAAACTGCCAGCAAGTTTCATGGTTACTGCAGCTTTTACGAGCTGATTTATAGAATATTGATTGGATAGCACCTTGGTTTCCTAAAAATGATAAAAAAAAAAAATAATAAAAAATAAAAAAAATAAAACCTATGTATAAAAATGTCTGAATACAGAAACTTCCCTAATTAGAAATTTCCTCTTATTAGTCGGCACGGTAAGCCTTCGCAGACCGTAAAAAAAAAAGGTTGATAATTTATTATCTGGAGAGTGAGCTTAATCACGAAAAATCATCAACCATTTGAGTCAAGTTCTCAAATTTTTTGAGACGAGTGATTATACCGGTTGCTGTATATGAAGAAATGTTAACACTTGGAAGAGTTTTGAAGTATATAATACGTTCGACTTTTTGGTCGGACAATCGATTTCCCGAGGGAAAACAAGGCGCTTGGGTTTCAGGAACAATGGACTTGGAGGGATTTAATCGAGCAAAGGTTTTGCCCTGGTAAACGGGGCAAATTCAACCTTTTTCATGATTGTTATTGACCTTTTCTTTATAGGTCATACCTTGTTTTCAGTATCAATAAGGCATCAATGTCTATACCATCCGAAAGCTCGGCTTTTCGACCAAATTGGATTAATGTAGAATGCACAAAGTGATTTCGCTCTTATTCCGAGCCAATGGCATCAGAGTGATTTTGAAAATGGCTTATTTCAAAAGTTTTTCAAAACCAGCTAACGGTTAAATTCTTTTTCAAATCAATTTAAGTGACAGTCTTCTTTCGAGGTGATTTCATTCTAGTACCAGTTGCGATTTTTTTCCACCTGATAATTAGCACGAAAACTTTTTGACGATGATGATTTATTACATTGAAGAAGAAAAAATTATCACAAAATGTAATTCTGTAGCTAAAAAACTAGGTCCTCGGTATAAAATTTCGGAGGAAATGTGTAAGAAGGACAAATTCTGATCAAAGTTGTGATAAAAATATGGAATCCTAACGAGCTTCCGGGTAGGTAAATATTGGCAATCTAGTTAGGCTTTCTGTCAAGCTACTTTTCGAGTACCTAAAGTACCAGAATCATTCTGTAACTATAATTCGTCAAATTTACCCAATAATTATTATAAATGAGGCTTTTTCGTTTATTGGCTTATCGAGTAAAGATGGCTGAGTGTCAGTAACGATTGGTTCTTTTCATTAGAATGTCAGGACAGCGAGGGAATAGCTACGAATTAATTTTTATCTCGCCCATGCTGGCCGTACAATTATCGCAGCCGTCTTTGCATGCGGGATTAACAAATAGCGATTCAGACAATTGAAAAGAAGAAGAATAGCTATATCCAAAAAGAAAAAAGAAAAAAGAAAATGTAACAAAGAATCCGACCAGAATGAAACATCAACGTAGACGTGAAGTACGTAATCATGCTCTTAGTTTTAATTTGGCCAATTTACTTTTCTGCCACACCGAGCGAAGATGTCTTCGATAAAATCTGACAGCTCCTGACAGCACCTCCCAATCATCTTATTTTTGAAAGTACTTTTCTACCCTTGAATCACGTAGACAGTCAAGTTCAGAACCTCAACGTTGTCCCTGATAGTCGGCTCTCTGTGAATATTATGCTAAAGGATAACGTTACCGAATTAGCTTTGAATTTAAACTAAATTTCTTACCATTCGGAGGATAACCGAGGTCTGAATTTTTTTTTTTTTTTTTTTTTTTCCATTTTACACCGTTTCTTTTACACGAAAAAAGAAAAAGGGAGAAAACAAAAAGTTGAAAGTTGAATAACTAATAAGGGAAATGGTGGCTGTAGCAATATAACATTACCTTTCAACTTTGACCCTCAATTTTTTGAAAGGTAGTTCAACCCCTAGATTAAATTCTGTTATAGAATCGAGACGTGCGAAGCAACGTATAAAAATGTTCAAACTTCGGTTGATTTCATTTTCCAATATTAAGCTCTTAAAACTGACGCCTTGTGCTTATAAAATTAACTCCTCGTTAAACGACAGCTTTTAGTCATTCCGTCGAACTTTGGTATGGGAAGTAAACCGTAGAAAATTCACTTTAACCGACGACGTCTAACGAGTGGTGGGTATATCAACGCGTGTATAGACATATAAACCACATCGTCACGCGAATCACGATTACGTCACAGTCGCAATGCGGCCTCCTTCTTGATTACGTCACAGCTTGTACTACACCGAACTAGAATCCATTCTCTATATATCTATATATCTATAATATGTATATATAGGTGTATATATATATATATATTAGACCGGTTCAAAAAAATCGACTATTCTTTTTCTTTCAATTTTCGCATTGAAATACTTTCGGGGGGCTGAAAAAAGATGCCTGTTAAAAGCGGAGCTCTTAATATTAAGATTTAGAGGTCGCTCATCGCAGATTTCTATTTTCCATTTGAATAGCATAGGAAATTTTTTTTTTTTTTTTAATAATTTTGTAGCTTACAAGCCAATGAACAAATCCAAATGACTCAAACATATTTTCATAGGAAATTGAACACTCTACAAAAAGCTTCTCTTATCATTTTTTGATAAATTGACTCCTTCCAAAGTTATTCAAGCTCAAATTTCAACTTATAGTTGAGTAAACTATTTTTTTTTCTGATTTTTTTTCCACAATGATAGGTACATTTTTTAGAGTGTTCAATCCCCTATCAAAATATGTAAGAGTCATTTGGATTTGTTGATTGGTTTGTGAGCTACGAAATTCTGAAGAAAAAAAAAAAAAAATTCCTATGCTATTTAAATGGAAAATAGAAATCCGCGATGAGCGACCTCTAAATCTTAATATTAAGAGCTCCGCTTTTAACAGGCATCTTTTTTCACCTCCCCGAAAGTGTTTCAATGCGAAAATTGAAAAAAAAAAGAATAGTCGATTTTTTTGAACCGGTCTAATATATATATATATATACGAACGAAATTATGTGGAATTATGTGGTATCAACCGCCCGGTTCAGAACATGCGTATCCATCCTAAGGGATGTTCCAAATTACTGGGGTTAATTATTATTGCCGATAGATATCGTACAAACTATTCCGCTAGGTGTTTGCAATCGCCTATATACATATTGTAAAGTTCGTAATACATAATACGCCTCGTTTAGGGTTGCGATATAATAATATTAGCCCCACAATATCGTGTACTTGTAGTAGTACATAGACTTCCGATACATCATACACTTCCAATGAAAAGGGTTGCAGAAATGAAAACCGTTATACCGTAGATATTTTTATCATATTTCTTTATTCAGCTTAGGTACCTAGTTATTCGAAACGTGGAAAATTATTATTTCAATTATACATATATTCATTTGATACATTTCCACTGCGTGACTGCATCTAGAGAGATAAGTATATCAGATGTACCGTGGGTAGGTTTATTAAATTTTTAATTCATGTTACCTATACATATATACATATCACGTGAATAACGAACAAACAAAACTCGCAGGTGTGCAAATATGTTCATCGTCTGTTTTATTAACACACTTATAATAAATTCAAGATGTGTTGCCTATATATACGTTATACACCACACGCACAGATATATTTGCAAAAAAAAAAAAACTGATTATATGGCTATATAGCGATGTATTCATCGGTCACTGCACATATTACATAGGTGCAGTAATGTATTCAATATAGTTTTGCATCAATTTTTTCATACTATTGAATAAGAAGAAAAAAAAAAAGGAGAGAACCAAGCGAAACAAACAAAGAAAATAAGCTGTAACGACGCAGTAGTATAGAAACATTTCGTGTCTAACAAGGTGATAAAAAAAACCTACGTTGCAAAGACTGGAGGCGAGTCTATACCCGAGTCGAAATTTAGCGCCTACTTTAATACTCATAGCATCCAACTCAACCTCTCTAGATCCTATTTAGACCTCAAACTCCTATTTTGAACCTACAAGTCCTCAAGAGTCGAAATTTAGCGCCTACTTTGATACTCATAGTATCCAACTCAACGTCTCTAGATTTTATTTAGACCTCAAACTCTTATTTTGAATCTACAAGTCCTCCATAGCCGAAATTTAGCGCCTGCTTTGATACTCATAGCATCCAACTCATAACGTCTCTACAGATCCTGTTTAGACCTCAAACTCCTATTATGAACCTACAACTCTGTAGTCGAAATTCAGCGCCCGCTTGAGTACTCATAGCGCACAAATGAACCTCTTTTCAATCCGTAATAATAATTTAGCGCCTATTTTGATACTCATAAAGTCCGATCACCATGCAGCCGTGCACCGCTACGCGGCAGGACGCAGTGAGGGTTTTGCGAGGTTCTCGTGAGATCCTCATTTGACCCTAAAATGCTGCATTTGTCTGGTAACTACGAGTTTTAGGCGCTAAAGAGGGTTTCAATTCCCATACAAAATAAACCTCTCTAGACCCTCAAAAACCTCCCAACCGTAAAATTTTGAGGTTCTAATGAGGCGTTAAATTTCGACTCGGGTACGCATTTTATAGTGGCTGCTTTTTACGTGAAAAAGGTGAAAACAGACCATTGGGGTAGAAAGAGGTTCAGGACCTTTAAATACCAACGTGTATTTTATTTATCTTCATTATTGCAATAGCTTTTGATACGATGTACGTAATACGAGGAACATGAACGCCCACTTTGATTGCGACTTCATTATATTTAATAAACTCGCTGCAAGCTATATTAAAACCAAAGAAAAATCTCGGGCTACCTCTCGCGGAATTAACGTCCGATTTAGGACACACGTAGGTACGTATATATGTGTTTGTTCATGGTAAACACGGGGGTAGCGATTCTATTTATACATTCATCGCAAATTGCTGGGAAAGATAGTTTTTTTTTTATCAATATTTAAAGTTACTTTGATAAAGTGGTATAGGATGTTGGAACGTTGGAACGTTGAATTTTCGACTACGAACGGTATCAAGGTGAGTGCAGAATTGGCTTTTATTTTTAATTCTTCAATACACTCCTAGTTTTTTTCATTTCAATCCCAAAACGTGAAATCCATCGAAACTTCAACCGGACATTCAAACGTTTACTGATCACTCAACGCTTTCAAATATTTGAAATTTTCAGAAAAATTGAAAAAACTATTGTAATGCATTTATCGGTCGTTCAATACGGTTTTACGAGTTTGCAATTTTCAATAAATCAGTGAAAATGTTTATACAACGAATTCCCGATTAAAAGCTGATTGGAAATGAAACTGCACAGCAATGCATAAATTTTGACGAATCTTTGAGAAACAAAATTACATTTTCATACATATATGTTTGAGTGACCAATAAATGTCAAAATATTGGATTGAAATTTTGACTACCTCCAATTCGAGAGGTGAGGTAGCTAGGAGAGCTAATCGAGTATTCGATCCAAAAGCAGGGTTTTCAGTTTTTCATAAAGGTAAAAATTTTTGACCGTGGTGACCGGCCAGTGAATATTTAAATAACGGACTTAAATTTGCAGTGATTTCGTTTGAATTGAAACCGAAGGAGAATAGGGGTTGTATTAAATAATAAAGGAAGAAGGTCTCCTTGCTGTCTGAGACCCTGTTGTATAATGAAATGGCTTTTAGGCGATGATATTCAATCAAGAATCGATTCAACAAAGTTTCGCCCAGATTAAACTACATGGTTTCAGCATCGAAAACGATTCTTGTGCCTGGTCTGTACAATTCAGATATCTAGTTTATGAACAACAATTCTTTTAATATTCAGAATGTGTCTTGGTACGGAATCACGATTTTATTAGACACCGTGCAAACTCGTTCGCCAATTGTCACCTGTCGCTCGATTTTATATTGTATACGTAGTACGTGCCGTACTTTAAGCGTACTTTCATCGTACTTTTCAGCACGTTGAACGACGACTGTAAACGAAAGAAATTACTTATCGTAGTATAAAGTATAGTACTACGTGATATTACTGTCGAAACTTTTCTTTAACTCGTCATGGAATGATAATACTATACTATAGAATTGGAATATTTATTGCTTCACGATATTGAGGAACGTTGAAGCATCAGTTCGTCTTCAATATTCCATCGTCTTACTATACAGAAGTAAGTCTATTTCAGAACTTTGGTGCTTAGAATACTTTATGCATAAGTATTTCGCCCTTTTCGGTTAATATTTTAGCTTTTCTGGTCATGTTTAGTATATGATGTTTTCGTTCCTTTGGGGATTATAAATTTTCAAACTTTCTATCAAATTTTCACATCACTCAAAATTTCAGTTAACAATCTTACGATACCTCCATGATATAATACGGTTCACGATATTCACTAGTTGACCTGAATTCAATTTCAATTCATGCGGAAACTTTAGTTTTAATTTCTACAGATTTTAATTTCGGATTTACTTTCGCAGGACCGAAGTTAATCAAATAACGTTCTGATTTCTCAAGCCATTTTTTTGTTTTTTCTATCAATAAAAATTCCAATTCCATGAACTGCATGGTTATGCAATTTTAGAATAGCTACACACACAGCCAACTGCAGGCTGATAAAATAAATATTCGATTACTTTTATTCTGATCTATGGATGATATAATTTCACTAGTTTTACTCAGAAGGCAGAATTTTCTTTTCCTTTCTCTCTATTCTCTATTCAGTTATTCATCGTCCAAGCTCAAAGAAAAAAGGATACAGGATGCAGGATCTACTATCTTGATTTTCTCTAATTATAGAGGTACCACAGTATTGTTTCACCCCTGTTTATCCAATCTTCTACTACGTTAAGCCCGAGAAAATTTTGTCCTCAACTTGATCAAGTACGATAATTAAGCAATCATTTTGAGAAAGTGGAAACCTGCACGATCTAAGTAAGAACTAGGCCATCATGCTATCTGAAAATTGAGTAGCTGAACGATACACGTCGCCCCTACGAAACCTTAATGTTTTCCATCACGCGAACGAACAACCCTCTCCTCTTTCCACAGCCCGCTCCATTTCTCTTCTGAATAATTGCAAAACGCTCCTTAATATAACCCGGGTAACATGGGGCGCGATTCTGGTAGAGTAAAACAAATGGGCGAGTAGGAAAACAGCGGTTTCGCTCCTTGGTAAACAATGAATGGTAATTAAAATCGCAATCAAGAGTACAATTAAAATTACCTAGAACCATGGCAATATTAGTCATATCTCAGTCTCGGGGCTTCTCAACTTTCAAAGGAAGCCTATATAGAGATGATTTAAGAAAAATCGTAAGACCAATTCATGCCATATAATTAAATCTTTTGAATTCATGAAAGCTGCTTAAATCTCTTGAAATTTTAATGCAGGGACCATTTTAAGTAAATTTAAACATCGAGATTTCAAAAATTTCCTAGCCTTACAAATCTTGCAGAGATCTTTAGCTCAGACTTTTTTATAACTCATTTTTGAATCTATATAATCTAAAGAGATTAACGAAGCTTTTTTTAATTCAGTACCTACCTGCTTTTTCATAGTATAGAAATTATCTTACGGTATTGACGAAGTCATCTGTATCTACACTGATCAAAAAAATTAGCTCCATTCAAGAGTAAAAATCTCGAACCAAGAAAATCATTTTGAAGAATTTCAATTTCTTGAATCAAGTTAATTTTTTTATCAGTGTCAGCTACTCTTAACTAACCGAATCGTGACCTACGGTTTGCTTACTGCAATTTTGATATTATTCAAAATGGCAGCTGACACGTTAGGTACTTTTCTAACTTATTCATGCTGTGGGGCAAACAGCATGCGAGACTTGAGAAAACTGAGCTTCTCTTTTCTGGTATGGGAACGTGGTGAAAGCATAAATTACAAGCAGAACATATTTCGTTCAGCAGTTATATATATAACTACTCGTGCTTTTATATGTATGCTCTCTTCCAAGCTTATAGTGTACCTACTTATTTACGGCACAGGTTGCTTACGTTGACTTTGAAATCCCTACGATAACTTTAGGTCTTCGAACGCAACGTCAATTTGCTTGCGAAGCAGCAACATTCCTTGATCATAAATCACCTAGACCATAGTTTCCGTATAGTCTGTGATTTATGTTCCTTAGGCTACGACGTAGCGTTCCCTCGTTTGTATAATAATATATCTGTCAGATAATAGCGAGAATCTTATACCTCGAGACCAAGACTGAGACTATAACTTGTTGAAATTATTCGCACCGTATCTACGTGTCAGAAGAATAATCGAAAAATGTATAATACTACACTAGGATTTTCGTGATGACAAACGAAGTGTTCAAGAAAAAGTACATCACCAAGACTAGGCTGTAGCTTCAGGGAAGCCTGTACAAACGATTAAACCAAAATTGCAGAATAATTATTGTACTACGGAGAATGAAGCTTCCGAATTTAAAAGAATCACATTCGAATCACATTTACAATATTGAGCTAGAAAGGTTTTCATTGAAAGACCCAACATTTGTGATGCTAGTAGCATCTCGACTATATTTCAAATATTGAGATTTCAAAAAGCTCCCTTCGTCAGAAATTTATTTAACTCATTTGTGGATATAATTTGAAGAGATTTGCGTAACTATTTATTGGTGAAGTCCTCGGTATAAAGGCCTTTATCTAGAAGTTATACCGCAGTTCTATCCCGGAGGCTAAAGCGCAATGAAACCCATACGGCAAGGTTTCTGTCGCGAAGTATTGGGTTGTATAAAACATTCTCGACGATTTTCATTCCTCCGGTTAGTTTCGCGAATTAGTTAAACGAAGCGATGAAATCAAGCAGTTTATATAAACAGTTACCGTGCAAATTATGCTGACTAGAAGCACCTAGACTCTGGACTAATTAAGACGGAAGAAAAACAGCTTGAGTTTATTCATTTCAAACAAGTTCTCGTTTAATCGGAGTAGAACGTTCTATATTATAAAATGAATGAAAATATAAAAGGCAAAAAAAATTAAAAAAAAAATACTAAGTCACTCGAGGTAACTCAGCCTGTCATAACGCATAACGCTAGTCCACCGCAATTTTTACGTCTCTTACGTCATTTGAATAGGTCTTAGATTTGCGAATCCTACCCTGAGCGATGAAAGCATACTTTTTCATTTCCCGCCAATTTCCGCATTAAACCACTCGATCATGAACCGTTCTCCTCTGCAGGCACCCGTTCTTTCCGCGTCACTGTTTGTTTCAGATAAAAAAAAAAAAAAAAAAAAAAAAAAAACTAAAATAAGATGAAAATGAATAAAAAAAATTCTTATACATTTTTTTCCTGACGTCCGCTGTCGTGGCTTACGGTTACCAACCACGCCGAAAAAGGTCTACACAAACGAGACAACCAACCATTTTCATTTTTCATATTTAAAGTCTGCACAATCTCTTCGCTTTTCATTTCATTTCTACATTTATTTCACTTCCATATCCACATTCCATACCCCTATATGTACTATGTATACGTATTGACACTTTCTCTACCGCAGAACTCGGAGTAGTAGCCACTTATACGCGAACATATCTAACAATTTTCGAAAGTTTCATTCCCCTAGCTGCCCTGAGATGTAAGCTCTACCTCTTCCTCATCCAACCTTCAATTTGTGTCACTCAGATAGAGACCCAAGCGTAGGTAACCCGTTATTGCGTACCCAACCTAATATAATCCAACATCACCTAACTACCCTATTTCAACTTTGTCTGTGAACCATGCGTAGAACATAGAGTGGGTAGATATACCTGCATATTTCTATATGTGTTTCTCTTTTCAAAAATGAAAAATGAAAAAAATCAGGGGTTTGTAATTATTTTCACTCTCAGTGCAGAAAGATAAGACATATCGAGATATGCGGAGAATATAAATGTATGTAAGACTACCCTCCGGAATGGAGAAGACAGACATGACGGAAGTCTGAAGAAAGTTTACAAAGGTAAAACTTTTTGTGGCGTTAGAGTAAACTTGAGAATTACAAGGTGTCGCACGCGCTGAGCTACTGGAATATATTCTTATCGCGTATACTGTGGAAATGTAGAGAGTTCATTCCCTCTACTTCCGCTTCTCTTGAAAGTTATATTGTGTTCGGTAAATTATTTCGTATAATTAACCCAGTTTAAAAACAAATTGCTAACTTATTCCGCCACTTTGAGAATTCTAATAGTTCATTAGCCAATTGCCAATAATTGCTGATCGAAGAATTAAATACAAGACACCGTTAGATATTAACGAATCTGTGATTTTTTATTCTCATTTTCATCACCGTTTGTGTAAATAAATATTACCTCAATGTTATACTCATTGTTCAAGAAATAAAGCTGTTCATGAAATCTTATTGCCTTCGAGATGAATCGAAAGTCGTTTTCGATGCTGAATTGGGGGTTCTTTCAGAAAATATTCCGAACGATTTCTTCGGAAAATTCTGACAAGCACGAAACGAAATTTAACAATGGGATTTGAGACGACGAATCTTTCGATTTTTAACGTACCCTTCGCCTCGACGAACGACTCAAAAAAGACTTTATACCAAATTTGATACTAGAATCAACATAAATTTACATTTTCAACGGACGTATAGCTTCGTGCGATAAAATTTACAGCCATCTTTTATTGTGCGTCTTTAATAATTTCCCGCAAGGTTTACTCAAATTCAAAACACTATAAAACTCGGAAATATATTTATATACTTATAGTTGGGCGTGGGAATTCAATCGACAATTTTATGATAGCAGAAATTTATTTTCACCTACAAAAATCTCAAACAAATATTAAACTCTCGTACAGTAGCCAGTAGATACCTACTTTGGCTATTATATGTATTGTACATGTATATTTTCACCATAACTCTCGTTATACTCAATAAAATCAAATTTACAATCTATTTTATCGATATGTTTTACACGCAAGCCGAAGAACTTTTTGTTACATGTATTACATAATATGGTATTGCTGTGCGGTTAAACCATGCCAATTTTAACGATTATCTAAGTCCTCTGAGCTTCAAACTTCGAAAGAAACTAACAACTGAGTTTTTCAATAACTCATATTGATACACCACCCAGGCTGGACTCGTCTCGTGAACAATTTCTACTATTTCTTCCTATATGGGTATAATATTCAATAAGGGAAGAAATAATTGCTTAGAAACTGTTGCTATACCGTTTCAAATGGAAAATAAAGATTCAAGCCATAGAATTTGTGAATATCAAATTCTCCGCTTTTTCAATAACAAACAAAAATCTTTAGATTGAAGAGCTGGTCGAAATATCTCTAAAAATTCTTATAATACTACAAGAATTCTGCAATATGATATACGAATTTCTGAATACCTACCTATATACCCCAACCGAGATGAAAACGCGTTCAATATGTTCTATACATTGAATTCACATCGTATCCGCGCAATAATCATTTTTTTATGGGATTTTCACCCTCATACCTTGCGGTGAAGCTTGCCATGTGCAGCTGTGAAGATCCTGTCGTAAAATATGGACAAAAAAGTAATTTTCCTGGATATATTATATGATACATCAACGAATGCATAGGTACACATTAAGGTGGTCCTTATTTACGGCTAGGACAAATATTCTATCAGGCGTCCCCCAAATCGGTTTCAAATAATTCAGCCGATTTGGGGAGCGCCTGCTGAAAAATTTGTTCGAGCCCTAATTAGGAGCACCCTAATATACAATATGTATACGAGTATGTAAATATATATCAAGTTGAAAAATTTGTAGAAAGACGCGATTCGAATACTGCAGCTTTAGATTAATTATACGCGAAAAAGTGGAAGATGCTGCAGAAATTCAGTGGCACTAAATTTAGCCCCGTAGTAGTAGGAGGAGCGGGATTGTACTAAGATCCGACGTTTTCTCTTGTTTTTTTTCACATTATAGGAAAAAGTACGTGACTCCGCAGTGGAGAGGAGTGACTGAGGTTGGTTCAGGCAGCGCTGAAAGTGCTTTCGAAAGAAACGGCCCTAGTCTAGCACCAAAATTCGAAAGCTTCTCTCGTCTTTACTATAGAACAAATGAGGCCAAGATTCCTACGTGATGTGATCACGAAAGTGACGGAGTCCTGCCGCAGTGAATCAGTGCAACGAAAATATCTCGTTGCTCTTTTACACTCGGCGAATAGTTCAGATAAGAATGAAGAAAATATATAATAGAAGATATTATATAGTGAAAGAGATGAGAGGTATTGAATACTCTCTAATGACGAGGCCGATGGCTATGCTTGTGAAAAATTGAATTGAGTTTCAAAAAATCTACGGAGGTAACCAGCCAGAATGAATATAAGCCGAAGCTTGCAGCTATAAAATTTATTTTTAAAACAGAGACTCTTTTGCAATTTTTCCTCGAGCTATTACATGATCAAACACTGCAGTTTTCAAACAGAAGGAATTTTTTTTACTGTTTTTTTTTTTTTTTTTTTAGCTCTATAGGTATTCCCTCTAGAATTTTGCGAAAAAATTCTCTCACACGTTTGTTTCGGAGTATTATTTTCTCGCTCCATCATTCTTATTTCAATTTTTCTGGAAATAAGGTTAAAGTGGTGCAAAAAAAGGTGGAAATAAAAAAAAAATAAAAAAAAATAAAAAAACAAAAAAAACGGCGTAGTTTACCGCACGGGTTCATATACTTATTTTTTATACATCAGTGCTGCATATAATTCGTGGGGCGAAACAACTGAGATAAAAATAAATAAATACCTACGTAATATTATGAAGATAGATAAATCAGAAGAAAAATTTCTTTCAATTGCGAACGGTGTTTGTAGTAGAAACGTTCATTTATAAAACATCTCGTTTCACTATATATATATATATATATATATATGCAACGGTGAATCCGATTAAGCTGATATCTTACCTGTAAGTTATAAATGCAAAGACCAAAGCAACCAGGGATAGACTTCCGCCTAAGACCACGATTAAGCTCAGAGCACCATCCTGATCAAGGGCTCCCCCGATTCCGGTAGAAATTCCACCCGCCAATCCCTTGGCCTGAGGGAATCCATGGACCACCCCTGTGTATAGAGTCTCCATATTGATCGATCGGTTTTAATAGATCATCTGAAATTTGATAATAATAAAACATCACTAAACGAGTTTTATTGTCTTTCTCTTCTTTTTTTTTTTTTTGATAATAAAAAGATGATAAGTAATCTCAAGTTGTTCTATTATGTTCGGTAAAAATAATTGCCATGTTTTTGCGTGGCAACGATGCGATGGGGGTTGAAAATAGATGGGATTTGTTATAGTTTGTATAAGAAAATGAACTCGAGGAAATATATGGCTGATGTATACAATTGCTTCTCGAATGTAGCGTTCCGTGAGCTTATCTTTTGATAAAGAAGATCACAAAACGACATATTAGCGGGACTGGTGGGTCGGCATTGTTGAAAGGTTTTCTTTGTTCGAGTTCAATATTACAGCTAAAGATTAGGGTGCCTTTCGTAAAGATTCTATGAGATATCAACCCGCGAAAGATCGAAAATCGTTGAATCGTCTGGGTGGGTTGAAAAGGGATGCGACGCCAGTCACCACTCAGCCGCAAGTCACGATCATGATGAAAGGAGATTACTTTATAGAGATTATTAGGAGGTACTCATATGGAAGGCTACGAGACCGCAGGATATTCGCGCTGTGTTGAGTCGACATTTTTTTCGACTGGATGCTGTTTCACTCGCCAAAAGGCAAAATGAAATGAGACGATATTAAAAAAAAAAAGAAAAAAAAAAAAAAAAAAATGAGTAAACGAAAAAAGATAAAGCAGGAATATTTTCAAGTAAAAATATTATCAGTTAATTTCACCTCTTTGAATGAAAATTAAAGAGCGAAGATCAGACGATGTTGATAAAGTCACGGAAACGTTCCGTAAAAATCTACGTGGAAATTACGATTTTGTTAACAAATAAGTAAGAGCAGATTCATTTCTTTTATTTTTCTTCGTCCCTTGACTGCTCTGAAATGATATTTGTACATGGGGAGTTTTACGTCAATTTCGTCATTCTTCGCCTGTGTATAAACCGTCTTCTTTAATTCTCCGACTAATTCACTGCCCCATTCTTTTTTTCTATTATTTCGCGAACTTTTTTCTACTCAAAAAATTAACTGCAGGGTTTTTTTAATTAAAGCACAAGGTAATAGTATTTGAATTAGAAAGTTTTAATTTCCGGAACACACATCCGGAAACTCTTTTAATATCTCTCTTTCTCACAATCAGTTTTATGCGCATAATTTTATTTTTTCGATAAAATATATGAGAATTGATTTTGTTCCCTTTATTTTGACGAAGAAAAATATCGACGTCAACGACGCGCGGACTTCCAAGCTCGATCAATCGCAATACGAACAAATTTCAAACGTTGTAAAGTCGAAATTTCGAGCCTGGTTAAATTTTTCCATAAGGTTCTTCTCGGCTAACAGACTAACAGTAAAATTCCCACATTCTCTCTTCGACATATTCCCATATAGCACTGGATATCACAGCAACATTGCAGATATTCCTGCAATATTCCTGCAATATTCAGTGCTATGTGGATTATCAACAGACTCCCGCAATCTTGCATGCTGCATGATATCCTTAGCTACGAATTACTGAGTTTCAATTGAACTTTGAAGGTGCAGGGTCGAATTCAAATTTGATGATCGGCCTGAAATCGCTCTCAAGTGGAAAGTTTAGATTCGATTTCTATTGAATAAGGACAACTCCGGCTACTACGCCACTATACGTGCAGAAATTCAATTCTATACTCTCATGAGGTCTGCGATAACCTGGAGTTTCTGATCGCGTGTCAATTTTTTCCTCAAGAAATTCATGAGACATGTTACAATTCTCCCTAGCCGCAGAATAAAGACTAATTTTTATTTTTTTGTTTCCCTAACGAATAATCCAATCATTAGGATTTGAAGATAATTGTAATCATTAGTTCCTAATGACATATCGTACTATCCGATATTATGCTTCCTACACATTCTATGATAAATAAAATAAATTCTAAATCAGGAAAGGAAATTAAATATTTTATGTAGCTTCTATAAATTGGAAGGTATTTCATCTCACGTAACTTTCTTATATTGAAGACCTCAGACATATAATTTTGTACTTTTATTTTGACTTTTTTGTTTTTTCAATCAAAGTTTTCAGTCGATTTTAAAAATTTGGTGAATTCATAGATTTCTAATTCTTCCAAGTAATAAAAAAAAAATCATATCTATATTATAGTATGAAGAAAGATTATAGATTAGCCTATGAAACACATCTAAATCTTAACCAGACGTGACGCAGAATGAGCCTGAAGATGCGGAATAAGCTTGGATGAAATAATTCTAGGAAAGTAATATTCAATAATTTGGAAGTAGTATAGAAGTCTCACATGTAAAATTAGTTCGTGGATCTATTCATTTATCGATTGCTATAAATGAGAAACGGCATTTTTCAATTTTCACGATACTTGTCAGCGACGAAATGAAATATGTTATTATGGAGCCGCTTACCATGTGAAATATAGCAGGTGGTAAAGCTGACCACAAGTGAAAATGTCTAAAAAAAAAAAAAAAACGAATTACGAAGCAGTTGTATATAATTCACAACGAGGCAATATTCAGCAACGCGAACTTTAGCACAAGAGTACCTGTGAGTCTTTTGAAAATTTCCAAGACTTTCAAAGGTTTATTTTAATTCTACAATTAATTTTCAACGGCCCAAAAAACTTCACGTCTCGATTAGACTTTTTACTGCTTTTTCTTCAATTCCATTTTTACATGTATACCATGTATAGATATTCGCACACTTTTTTGTGTGTCTAAAAAATTTCCACGCTTTCAAAATTCACCGAATATTTTCAGCTTTATCAAAAGCAATGAAATACTTCGTCAATGAGCGATCATATTCGAAGCGTTAAGTTTGCTCGATTATTTTTCATACTCAAATTCGATCATTCGAATACTTCGAGGAAGCGCGCGTCACGTGAAATTTTCTTGTAATGAAAAAATGTTTTTTATTAATTGAAAAATAAAAATAAAAAAATCGTTTATTTCTTCTCTTCTCTTTTATTTCTTATTTTCAAATACGCAGAAATCTATGATCGACCCTGTTCAATGTAATAAATAATTTGTAACGTCGACGACGAGCGAATCGAAAGAAACCCGCGGCTGACAGCGATACGGTTGGCGTGCGGCGCGCGACTGAAGTCTGTATCGCGATTGCCCAAAGTTCATCTGCGCATGTTCATTCGGAAGTGGACAGACGGACGTACGAACGAACGAGCGGATATGCTGACATACAGACATACCTAGGTGTAAAAAATTCGACGCTTTATATTAACCCGAATAGACGATGCGGTCAAGATTATGTCGACTCCGATATCTCTATACGTACAAATTTGCAGCAGCTTTAATCAGTTGCCGCAACCAAGATGAATTCTATGGTGTCAATTTCATATTTTAAGACAAAATTTTGAACCAGATTATTAAAATTCGCAATTGGAGAATTTCATTAAAATTATCTCGTCGGGGTGAAAATTAGAAGGAAATATCTCTGACCTCGGAGAAATTCTTGATCGAGAGATAGATGCGGTAATTAACTGCACTTTGTACGTTATACACCAGCTAGAATCGCACACGCGTATACATATGTATGTATATGCACTACGTATACGTATACGTATATACAGCGTATATAAACAGCCAGGTGCTTAGAAGTTCCTGATCGTCTGATTCTACAGAGTAATTTATATTCTCCATACCCCATATTGCACATATAATATAGGTCAGAGAGTTTTTAGTTGGAAGTACCTAATGCCTGACTAGAATTGCAACTGCTGGGTGTATTGCAGCCGTAGTCTATATTCTACGTATAATTTCATATAGTAGACCAAAGTTTCGGTCGCGTGATACGAGAAGGAAGCTTTTTCCACAAATTTATACCAAAGTTATGAAATTCTCGCGTGTACTCGGTAGAGGTAGGTACCTAATAATCGCCGAGTTTCGAACAAATTAAAAAATTTAACAAACGCTTCTCGAAAATGTTCTCATATATTTATAATCAGCGGATTTAGGCCAGTACAGTTACTTGCTCGTTGTTATATCTGATTGGCTTAATTTTTAATGGACAAACTCTGACACATATGTTTCAGGATACTGCAGTGAATGTGTGTTTCGAAAATTCAACATCCAAGTAACCCTCGATGCTGCTGACTATAAACCATCCCACGTGATCCATGAGAATGAATTTATTAACTACTAAATGTACACGAAACAATTACCAGCTGGAGCTCAGCTTTCCATTTAGAAGAATTAAAATTTCATCAGTACGAAGTGATCAACTCTGGGTAATAACTTTTGCACGTTTTATTTCTGACCGGTAATTTACATTTTTTGTATTCTTTTCTATTATATGAATTTATGCGTAATTATTCGTGAAATATTACATAATGTGCTAAGGAAACAAGCTCGTTTGAAGATTCTTGAAGAATGAAGAGTATGCTGAATTGCTCCTGGAGAAACACGCGCTACGTTTAACGACTAGATGAAATTCTCACATCCCGTTTGTCATGGAAAATATTCTCATATATCTCTCCGTATACTCTCCTTACCCGATGCTCGCTCTTATGGACATAACGTTTCTCGAATATCAAATTCTCCTCGTAGGACCCAACCGGACGGTAGAGATTCGTCAACACACCCGTTTTAAAACCTGCACCTATACGTATGTACCTGTCTTCGCTGGGATTGCATGGGACTATCAGATTTTGGGATAATCCGTCCACAAACGCAAAGTGAAATATCCGAGATTGTCCTTTGCGAGGATATATAGCCGAGCACAGATTAGGTCGACATCTTCTGATCATATCTGCAGGGTTGGATACTGTGTCTAGAAGGGATTCTATCATACAAACAAAGCCTTTCACGTTCCGGGGTCGACGCTCGAGTGACCGCTGTAGAATGACCCAAAAACTTGACTAGATTCAACCATCCGCAAATGTGGAAATTTCGGCACGCACTTCTATACTTTTCACATATTTCCGTAACTCCTAAGAGCTGTACCTTATTCCTTTGAAACTAGAGAGCCAAGGATCTTCTTGAAATTCAATAGCAATTCTCTTTCGTCTTCTCAAATTCCAGGAATTCTTCAAATTTTCATCTCTTTGTCGAAATTAACGATCTTACGGTTATAACGTCAGAATCTGACTTTTTCTCTAAACAAAAATATTCGAAATTAGCCTAAATTCCGTTACCCTGTTACTGTTTTCAGTATTCATCGGAATCTAACAAACCGTGAATTGGAGACGAGCCCTGCGCTTGAGATTCTTGAGAAAAGCATTTCATTCTAAAAAAAAACTAGCTTTAGAAAGATCCGGTGGAAATTTAATATGACATTGAGCTGCGGAAGCTTCCGCAAGGTGAGAGAACTGGTCAGGCGAATCTCTTCGTTCTTTCGAATTTTTAGAAATTTTTCGGAAATTAGATCCTGCTTGTGGATGGATACCCTTTCAAGATAAAATCACATGAAGAAGACACGATGTGACTCGTGCCCTAAAGAGCCCAAGACCTGGTCCCTAGGGAGCAAGTGCCAACGTCTCAATTTCGGGAAATGTCTTAAAGGATGCGATCTTTGCCAAGGTATGTTTCACAATAAATCAGATAACGCTCGAACCATTCCATCCCTTAGCGTTCCTGTGTCGGTAGGTATACATATTATTATAAATTCCGAAGGGATATGATCAGAAACAAATATGACATGGCTTCACTTCTTGTTTTAAAATTTTTTTAGAACGATACGATGATAAAATCTGCCTGGTTTTAATCAATTTTACTGGTTCTATGCATGAGGAATAAATTACTCGATATTTTTGTTTCCGTTCCGTCATTTTGTGATATACTTTTTTTTTTTATCTACAAAAGGTCAATTAATCTGTGTTTCCATTTTGTATAATAAACTTCGGCGGTAAGCCGGTTTCACATTTTTAGTTGCCCGTATCGTTTATATGAATTAATTAACCTTCACCTGAAATTTGCACCCTTTTGCAATTATCAACACGAATAAACTCTCTCTGCACCAACCGATATCGTAGTTTGATAAACAATGAAAACTTCTGGTATTCGAACGATATATTTCAAACTCGAATATTAATTCAACAGAATAAATATTCCTCAAATACGCAGAAGTCAGTATTATTATTATTATTATTAAAAAAAAAAAGAAGACATTTACGCGAAGTCTAGACGTCTGATTTGAAATAAACTTCGATAAATATTTGCCCGAAGGATCGGAAAGAAAAAAAAATTAAGAAACCTGTCAAAAAATTTAAGACGTTATAGGTACCATAAGCATAATCGTGCGGCTAGACTCTTCGACTCTTCTCTCATTCACTTCCTGAGTTTTTTTGAGTATAAAGTGAAAATGGCAAAAAAATGCAAGCTTCTCGCGCAGACAGAACACCGTGTGTGTAGTTACACATCTTTTGCTCGACAGGGAATTCAGTAGTAAAAGGTTCAGTCAGACATGAGTTTTAGGGCGGCCGAACAGAGCATTGTTTCGTTTCAATAGGTAACAACAAACGATATATTTCTGGCCAGCTCCATCCCTTCGTAGAGTAATGGGGCTGTTGATAACCTTCTGTGCTTTCAGACTGACTCCCCAATGTCGTCGGCCGTTTGTGATAACTTGAAGGTATTACAACCTGAGGATATACAATACGTCTTTCGACCTTTCGGTGCATATGTCGCGGTACGCTTGAAAAAAAAGTCCGCGGTTTTGTCTTGGTCGATGAATCTACGCGTCCTTTATCAAATTATTGAATTATTTTATCACGCGATGGAAAAATGTCAGACGCTCTTATTTGACGACTTGACATTTTTCTTTAATATTGGCTGTGATGCTACTGCGAACATCGAAGTACTTCGTTTTAGATTTATTTAGCTTTATTTTCTTTCTACTCGCAATTGATCGTCTTCGACAACGACCTGACGCGACTTGTTAGTGTATTTTGTACTAAATTTTCACCTAATTACTAGTTTGAGAGACTTTATGTACTGGACTTTTTTTGTATAGAAACAAATTTCCTTCAAAATTGTTCTGAAGTTTTTTTCTCCAAGTCCAACTGTTTATTCGCCCACAGCGAGAAAGAAGAATTATGTATAAAATCGACTTTGGAGGCTCACACAAGTGCGGCAGTTGAAACCACAGCCAAACTACCAATAGCACTTTTAAAGAACACTAAATTCTCTGTAAAATGAATCTTGGATGGGAACAATCCATTGAAATGCGGCTGAGTTTTGCGCGGCGAAAGACAAAGTCGTAATGTTTACATGCTTTTAGCATGGGAAAAATTAAAAAGAAAAGCGCGAGTGCTGGAATTGGAATGAAGAGCTAAAAATCGGACAAGATTTCCTTTTCGACGTCTACAACAAGATTTTCAATGGGGAGTTGCAAAAAAAAAAAATAGTCGTTTCAAAAAAAGCACCCTAATATATACCTGTATCTGCGAAATCCGTCTTTACGCAGATATAGTGAGATGGAGGCAATTTATACGCAACAATTCCGTTCGTTTTAATGGCTCGACAAAAACCGTTATGTCTAATTGGTAACCAGAATTGAATGAAAATTCAAGAAACTGTTCAGTGAGCCAGCTGAATCGGCATACGTATACGCCTACTCATTGCCAAATTTGTACTACCCCATTTTCGTCTGTAAAACTTTTTCTAAAGTATAAATTTCATGGCATACATAATTCTATTCGTTATACAAATTGTATAATCCGCTGTACTAAAATCAAGTTCGTACGGTTTATAACCAAAATTAATTGTTTCGTGCATTGTTCAACCACAGTTATTTATCTCTATACATGAAGTTTCATCCGCGAACGAGGTCGAGCATGAAACAACTCGTTCTACAACAATTCGAGCTTGTATTGTTGAGAATAAACTGATTCCGATATTTTTAGTCGCATATCATTTATAAACTTACTTGTCCTTGTTACGTGATCAATAGTTAAAAACAATGCGAAATTACTTATATCAATGATTGGTCAGAAAATTCGTAATAACAAGAGTAGAAACAATTTAAATAATAATTGCAAACTAGCACGAAATTGATATCGATTTAAACCTCTGCAAATATTACCACCGAAAAGCTTCGTCAACAATTTATGCCTCGAGCGTGCTTTGCATCGCGAGACCGAGAGAAAATTAATCAGATCGCTTTCACGCGGGTGGCTAAACTTGGGCACGTAATATTTAGGGTGCTGAAAGGAGCTAGATAAGATTATACAAGGTTAACCCAAAACACATCCTGTCCAGCAGGAAGTGCTGTCAGGCACAATACCTATATAAGCATTTTTATTTTATTTATTTTTTATTTTCTATATGTTTCAAATTTTCGTTTCCTTTTTATCTTATACCCTCATTTTCCTGCACCGCTTTTCAATCATTTTCAAAAAACACCTCGAATATAATTATAATCCGTTTCCACCCCTGTGAAAATTTATTCAATTGTTATTCCGAACCATCTTTCTATTATGGAAATTGAGAACAGCCAGAGGGAAACTGCAAACGAGATAATTTATTATACCTTCTAATTGTAAGTCACTCGTCATTCTCCATAGCTTCACTTGTTATAGGAACAGATTGAAGTAATTTTAAATTAAGGGAAAAATAGTTGAAAAAATAAAAAAAATAAAAAAAAGTAGGGAAAAATAAATCAATAAAATAAACGGAGTGTAGAAATGGATGTACGGAAATAATGCGGTTGCTATTATATTATGTCACGTTCCATGTTACCTTTATAGCGCACTAGCAATTCTTAGAGAATTTCATTATGACAAAGTCACTCCCTTGAACCCCGCGCAGTCTGTAACGTAGAGAGCTATTAGCTATATAACGCATCGGTGGTATGCTTTCGGGTTCTAGGCGAGAACGGCATTTCTCGTTAATGAATCTCTTCGTAGGTAAATCAATTTTCATGTATATGTAATGGTAATTAGCGTGAGCAGAGCCTCGAGCAGAGAATAAAAGGGAGGTGATTGAGTGACAAAGAAGTCGCGAACTATTTGGCCAAATCCAATTTCGTAGGTCAACCCCTTCACCGTTGATTGTATCGAAACCACTGGCTGAGTTTCTTCCTTTTTTTTCCTGTGGGATTCGAAAGGGAGATTCTCTAAGAACCTTCATCAGGTGATATCACCAGGCTAAGTTGTAGCTCGCCTTCCCTAGCACACTATATATATATATATATATATATACTTTTTTTCAACTAGCGCTTTTCTCCTCCGAACTTTTTTCCAAATCTTCGCGAAACTAGTGCCGCAGTTGAAAATCAATTACAATTAGCTTCATCCCTCGGACAATAACTCAGGAAACTTTATACCTGAGAGGCAATTTTTTTTTTTTTTTTTCTTTTTTTCTTTTTTATTCCAAGGGACGGAAAATCTCTTCCCTTGCAAACAGTAATAACTTTGCTATACCTGCAACAACGCGAAAACCCAAGTCTCCGCACAGCTCTCACAAGGACGAAATGGTTCCCTTGGGCAGTACCGAATGTCCTCCCATCCGTCCGTCCATCCTCTAGGGACTAGGTTACGCAATCCGACTAACACTGTATAAGCCATACAGGTATGCTTCTCGTGGTATTCGCCCTTGCTGCTAAGTAACTCCCTTCTCATGTAGGTAGGTACTCCAAATTATCCTACCGCTACTGCATACACGGAAACAACCCCTAATTCGGTTCGGAAGCATTCAACGTGGTCTTTACACCCTCGTGAAATTTTGACTCAAGAAAATTCACCAAAGATTGTTATTCTTCTTTAGTTTTTTCATTCTTTTTGATAATAGCCCGTGATGAGTTCATTCAAATTGACGATAAAAGTTACTAATAATGTTGGCTTGAATCCACATGGACAGATTAGAAATTTATCATGATCAATTTATCCTTAATCTTCATCGGATCCAGCGTCTAACTTAGATCAGTCTGTAATTAAACCCAAGTCCACAAGCTAGTCTATAATCTAGATTGCTAGTCCAGTAGGTATATATGTGGTCCGATGCATTTATTATCTGGTTTATATTTGCATTATACAATATTATATCGGAGGTGGATCTGTAAGGGTGAAAAGAATTCGTAAAGAAATAAAAAGCGAGTTTCGTATGAACCTTATGGATCGTCACTTCGGTTAGCAGTAGGGGCTTGAAAAACGTGTAAAAAAGTGGGTTCCGCAAGCAGCGTAGAATGTTCTTGTCAAGGAACAGAATGACGTCTGTTTAAACTGTCATTTCACTCGTCGACGAGTAAAAAGCTTGTTTCGCGTGCGAAAGCTGTGGCTGGTTGTGCGGCGAGATAAAGTATTCCATTTTACGGTCTGACGCTTCGTAACGTTAGCTCTTCCTTCAAAACTGAAAAAAGCATTTAGTATATGGTGGGAAATGATTTTTCGCGGTGATCGAAAACTCTATCCATATATCTATAGATAGATATAACTATGCGAATGATATTATCGAAAAAAATATAGAACTGCGGGAATCTTGGAGATTAAATTTTTCGTATCTTATATCGTTCAGATTTGTTAAAAGCATATAAAAGAGGAATTTTAAGCCACATGTTTTCAACCAGATTATTCAAAGAACGTATATAGGTACCTTACTGCCAACGTATATAAAAGGAAGTTTATACCTACTTCCGGAATTCAACTTCGTTCATTAATATAGTTATTACTACATGGACCCTAGGCAACTTAAACCGAATACATTAATATAAACGCTCGTTAAGGCAGAATGTAAGTTATGTAGTATTGGTTGATCGTCCCTCATCGAAAAAAAAGTACTGAAAAGTACTGCTAGTGCACCAGTACTTTAAGTACTTTAAGTACTGCTGTACTGATTTCGCGAGTACTAGGCAATATTGTAAGTACAGGGCAGTACTGTAAGTACGGTACAGTACTTGCAGTTCTCGTAGTGCTTAATATCACTACTAGTACTAGTAGTGAGTACACGCAGTACCACCACTAAGTACACACGGTACTAGTACTAAGTTCACGCAGTACCACCACTGAATACACACCGTACTAGTACTGAGTTCACGCAGTACTAGTACTGAGTTCACGCAGTACTAGTACTGAGTTCACGCAGTACTGCAGATTGTGTACTAAGTACTCGGATCCTGTGTACTATAAGTACTGAAATCCAGTATTTTTTGTTGGTCCAGTACTTTCTGTTCGGAAATGGGGTTGAAATTAACGTCGCATAATTGTTTAGGTACACTAAACGTAATGGATTCTGATCCGGACGAGTTGGACAATTCTAGAAACAGCCAATCGGCGCTCTGGATTAAAAAAATCCAGAGCGCCGATTGGCTGTTTCTAGAATTGTCCAACTCGTCCGGATCAGAATCCATTACGTTTAGTGTACCTATATGGGTACATGTTTAATGCAATTATCGATAAGACAGGGACAGGGAGTTCTACCGCTGTAGATATACTACACAATTATATGTATGAGATGAATAATTGGGGCGAGGAATTCATTAGTGAGTCGCTTGACACATTCTGTGAAATATAAGGTAGTAAAAAGGAAACTATACGACCACATCGCAAAATATATGCGTTAACCCGTTGGCACGTGCTATTCCTTGTACATACAGAAATTATTGCTCTCCCTTGAAACTATCCCTAATTTTCTACCACGTATTAAGTAACGACGAATATACGAAAGCTGCATATAAGAACTTGGAAAGAAACATAAAATAAATTTTGTTGACAGTTATTTTTAGTTTCCGTAATGGATTAATGGTCGAAGTATATTTTCGCCAGATGAAACACACTCGCGGTTCGAATGCGATTAGTATAATTTTGAAAATTTAATGACGGGGAATAAATTATACGTATAATTCGGTATTTTAGCTTGTTATTACGTCATACATAACGACCCTCGTAAGGCAATTAAAACTTATGGCATTCCAAAAATCAATTATCCCTTCTTGCTAATCCTTGTATACACTTCGTAACACATCCAGACAATCCAGAAATTAATTATCCCCTGTTCCGTACCCCGGAGCCCGGTTATTGGACAGAGAAATGATGATTTTAAAACGAAAACAGAAAGCACAAAGTTTGAATAGACCCTAAGCCAACTCTGGCCACTTTTACTTTAGAAGTTTACTCCAATTACTAAAAACGACAAATCATGAAAAGTTGAAAACTTGTACTGAAAAAAAAAAAAAAAAGGAACTTGCAGATAAAAAAAACCTGGGTTGTGGCAGGTTATCTAAAAGTTTTATCAACGGCAGACGTATTTATTTATAATCCGTTACCTGTCGTTACCACTCAAACATCTCGTATAATTTATTGAAGTATTGGTAACCAGTAAAATATTGGTGCCAATTAATAACGCGAAACTCAATACCAAATCAGGTATGTATCTATAGATAAAGCCATTTTTTTTTTTTTTTTTTTTTTTAATAAGAAACAATGCTTGAAAATGAGCACCAAAAATCAAGAAAAATTTCGTTTGTTCTATCAAAACTGATTTGCGAAATAAGATCACATTGGTAGTAGTATAGGTAAACATTATCTTTAGTCGACAAGCACGCAGTTTTCGAAATTTCCGAAATTGAGCCTCACCCAGTTTGACCTTATCCTGCACAATATATTGTCTTCCAATGTTTGTACAAAAAACAATCTGAGTTGGAGGATTTGAGTCAGCTTAAATTCCCTTTTTTTCTGATTGTATAGCTACCCACTCTTTAACTTTCAACATGATCCAACGCCCACGTGGACAAAGTTAAAGTTGGTTCGTATAGCTCGGATAGAGCTTGCGATGAGAAAACTCCGAAATAAAAGACTTATGAATGTAAATATTTGTGCAATAATTTCGCAGCTTTATCTTAACCTGCACGATATCCACAATACCTATATAATGTTTAAAAAACAATTCTCTACCTTAAAAAAAAAAAAATTGTATTCCTCTATAAAACCCGTCCGAGGAAAATATCGCGGAAATTTCTTACAAAGAACACATCTTCTCGCTAGTTATTTAATTCTCTGTATATGTAGCGCAGACCTTGAGGGTAAACCTGCCTCGGCCTCCCTTTATTTGCGGAAAGAGAGAGAAAAAAAAAAGGTTTGAAATTTATGCCGATTGTCGGAAAACAAGCCCCATGACAGATAGAGTTGGCACTCGTTACAGCAGTGGGACGTACTTTGGTATACTCGGATGTACAGGCCACCTGCTCCACTCGTGTTACACATAGAGATCTCCCCAATCGTGGACCCCTCGACTATTTTCCACGTTAAGTTCCGGCCACACCGGCAGGCGAAATCGTTAAGCGGGCTAAACAATCTCTGGGAAAACCGCGTAAAAAAAAAAAACACGATACTCCAGTTTCACGAGGGTTAAGGCAATTTAGTTGTAATTGTATAGAATTATACTCACACACGTGTGTACCTGGCAAACTCTGTAATATAATGCACGCTTAACCCATATATACCGCGAAGTTCTCTGTATGCGGAACGCTAGGGGTACCAACCCGAAATTTTTGCTATTTCCATAGGCGTAGGTCATACAGTAAACTGCAGCAGCAGTTTGGTAACTTACTAGATGTTTCTAGTAAAATCACTAGAGATCACTAGAAATCTAGTGATCATTGGTCACTAGATTTCTGGACTTGAAATCTAGTCACTAGATTTCCAGTGATTTCTAGTGATCTTACTAGAAACATCTAGTAAGTTACCAAACTGCTGCTGCAGTTTACTGTATGACCTACGCCTATGGAAATAGCAAAAATTTCGGGTTGGTACCCCTAGCGTTCCGCATACAGAGAACTTCGCGGTATACTAGGGTGCTTTTTTTGAAACGACTATTTTTTCTTTGCAACTCCCCATTGAAAATCTTGTTGTAGACGTCGAAAAGGGAATCCTGTCCAATTTTTAGCTCTTCATTCCAATTCCAGCACTCGCGCTTTTCTTTTTAAGTTTTCCCATGCTAAAAGCATGTAAACATTACGACTTTTTCTTTCGCCGCACAAAACTCAGCCGCATTTCAATGGATTGTTTTCATCCAAGATTCATTTTACAGAGAATTTAGTGTTCTTCAAAAGTGCCATTGGTAGTTTGGCTGTAGTTTCAACCGCCGCACTTGTGTGAGCCTCCAAAGTCGATTTTATGCATAATTCTTCTTTCTCGCTGTGGGCGAATAAACAGTTGAACTTGGAGAAAAAAACTTCGGAACAATTTTGTAGGAAATTTATTTCTCTACAAAAAAAGTCCAGTACATAAAGTCTCTCAAACCAGTATTTCAAAAGATATAAGGACTTTGATTTTTTTAAACATAAAATTCCAACAAAATGTCAAGTTCAATATTTTCAAGTCAGTAAAACTATCTTGGGCACTTTTGAAGAACACTAAATTCTCTGTGAAATGAGTCTTGGATGAGAACAATCCATTAAAATGCGGCTGAGTTGTGCGCGATCACTAAAGAAAAAGTCATAATGTTCACATGCTTTCAACATGGAAAAACTTAAAAAGAAGAGCGCGAGTACTAGAATCGGAATTAAGAGCTAAACATTGGACAGGATTCCCCTTTCGACGTCAACAACAAGATTTTCAATGGGGAGTTGCAAAAAAAAAGAGTCGTTTCAAAAAAAGCACCCTAATTATATCATGCTGTATTTCATTCACAGAGTATTTAGTAAATGCTGAAGTTTGTTACCGAATTTATTTTTCGACAGCGTAATTTGCTTGTTTGACTTTTATCAATAATTTATCTCAAACTCTATAGGCACACCCCTTGCAAACTATCATTAAAATTTTTATTACCTATGTTTCAAAATCTATGGTGCCGCGGCAAATACGAAGTGAAAATGAGAATTCATGCGCAAATTGCACCCACAGCAGTTGACGAGATAATAATACTTATCTGAAAACATAATTCCCTTTCGCTTACCTTTAAAAATCCTTTATCAAATTTTCCTCAAATTGAATACGCGGGTCTAGACATTTATTTCAGATATATTGTACATTATTTCTGGTTAAGAATTTTTTTTACAATATCGAAGATCCCGCGTATAGCTAGACGAAAAAAGGACGTACAAAAAAAAACTTAAAACAATGTTCCAATTAGAGAGCTGTTATCAAGAAATAGGTGAAAAAAAAAAAAATGTGAAATTACGTGATTAAAATCATCCTGTGATCTCTATATAAGAGCTAACGATCGGCAATATGAGCGATACGATGTATTTCATAGAGTAAAAAGTTTCCCCCAGTATAACAACATAAGAAAAGTTTAATATCCTGTAAGCTCTCTACGGGTATATAAAAGCTTGCAACTTTCGAGCTCCACACTGGTATATATAGGTAGGTACTACTATATGGGAATGGGATAAGTCTGCGATAAACGAGCGCTGTCAGTGTGAATTGTTACAACCTTTGAAAGAGCACAATAATATAGCAATATTTGTTCCACGTGAATAACGCGTGTGAAAAGATGATGGAAAACTGTATGTATGACGACGATCCATACATGCACGTCTACGGTTCGTGGCATATCGTGCGAAGGACAATATCTCAGGGCTGTCAGTTCAATCGGCAAATCCATCTCTGCAGGGTTACGGGACGTGCGTTCAAACGCACTTACGCCTCAACGCATCCACGCGTATATATATCCCATATATATATATATACCTATGTGAGATACCGTTCATATATCGCATTGTGAACGTTCTCTTGAGCGTGCATGAAAGAACGGCACTCAAAGAATACGAAATAAGCTGCCGATTGTACCGCGAACTCGACCGCTTCGTTCCTATTCCAAAACTGCCTGAACTCGCGCAATTGTATCTGCGAAGCAATAAAAGATCCTGAACCTTATACCCACTCGAGCTCTGCAGAGGTATTCTGATGAAAATTTTATAACTTTTAAATTTTCTTTCCTTCTACAGGCTGTTAGATATCCCCACGAGAGTAATTTTACGAAAATAATTCATCGACCTCTGCAGTATATTAAAAGAATACCAATTATACCATATAGCTTCGAATTGCCGACTCCATTTGCAGAAGATTAATTAGCTTTTCTATTCGTGATAAATTTTTTGCTTTTTTTTTTTTTTTTTGCTTATATTTTACGATAATTGGAGGACTGAACGTTTTTGCAATTCTGACGTGGGAAGGTATCAGGTACTACTTACGTATTACGGATGTAGGCGTGAAAATAATTTGACAAGCTCTGAATTACCTACTCAAAGCACAAAGTTAACCGTAGTATTGTACCGCAAAGTGTAAATATAGGAGCTTTGTGTTGACTTTAATTGTTATAGCAGTGAATTCACCTTACTGGAAATGTCAGGTACCAAAGATTGGCGCGAAGCCGTACCTACTCCGATTTCTCTCTGGTTTAGTTATCGAGTTGGGTCGAGTTGGGTTCAATTTGTCATTTCACTAATTTGACCGATGTTTACCGAGGTAACTCACAATCAGTTTAAAGCAGACAAACGACCAAAGTATTTTTAAGGTGGCCGCGATCGCGGTAATTTACTTCGCGATTACTTCATCATTTTTAATTTCGTCACTGATTTCTCAATCAGCCACTTCTTTCCATCAACCTACTCGCGCATTAAAAATTAGGCAGGTGAAATCTTCAACAATAAAATTATCAGAAATGAAACAAGAATTAATTTCATATTTATGGCGAAAAATTTGAAAATTTAAAAGTCTACTTTTTTCTCTTTACCAGATTTCAAAACCTAAATTAATAAATTATGGGAACAGGAGTTTTGAAATGTTAAATCTTGCGATTCAAGCTGAAATAATGTAATCTATAAATTAGTCTGCATTTGCCTATCATTTGCGAGAAACTGGTCTGATAATTCGCTAAACTCGCTTGTGAGCTCGTAACGCCTGGAGTCGTTAAACAGCCCGTAACTAATTACACGAAACAATCGAACAAACTAACCACATACCCAGAGCTTTTCCCAGGCTTGAGGGTTCTATTTACTGTCCTGTTTTCACCCTTTCCATCCTTCTACCTTTTCCACCGTATATAACACCCCTTTTCGACCCTGATCTCACCGGGTACGATTACTCAGTGTACTTGTTACACAGATACGTCATATATGTATATACGCTTATACGCGTGGGTGGTAAGCAAATTAGCAGGTCGCTTATTTTAAGCGCGAAGAGCAATTACTTTTTATAACCCTGTGACTAGGGGGTGTCAAAATGTAGATACTAACCGCTTCGTGTTAATAGACCTTATACGAGCCATGATATTACTTTTTTTTTAATTCTCTTTTTTTTCTCTCTCTCTCTCTTGCGAAACGTATACCTACGTTCGTGCATGGATGTAAATGCGTGGATAATTGGTTTACCCTTGAAAGTATAAGGTAAACCGTCTTTCCACCAGCTGTTCTAAACTTTTCAAACCTCTAAGTCTTTTTTCATTAATATTTCATGATGGTTAGTCATTACCATTGCTAATTTTTCTCTTTGTGCTAATATTATCAACTATACGAAGAAAATATTTAACAGGATAGCATAAGTCAAATATGGTCTTTAACATTGGTGAAATTCGTTGTAACTTTTTATCGATTGCAAACTACGTCAATCGACTTTCACTCACATCGAGGGATGAACTTTGATTCAATTTATACATCCGTCAATTTGTCTATGCTTATCTTTCGAACAAAAAAAAATCAAAAATAATGCTCATCACCGTCAAAATCTAGCCTATAGAAAAAAAATAACGAATATTGTCTCGGAAGACCATTTTCCACTTCAAACCGTAAGCTCTGTACCCCGTTAAGGGGACCAGTACAGCGACTTTTCGAGAAATTATCATAGTCCGAAATCAATTTATTTCATAACCAAAGTTGAATTTCACATGAAAATATTTTTCTTTTTCAAAATCATGTGTCGTAAGGATTTCACAGCACCGTTGGACCAATTCAGGTCATCTTAGATTCATTTTCTTCAGAAAACAAATCCTCATCATGTGAATGTAGGAATTTTGAAAATTTTTCGTTTTGGCCAAGTTATTTAAGAAATGAGTGATAATAATTTTTGCAAATTTGGTAAATTGATCATAACTCATGACATAATTTTGTATTTTTAAATTCCTACATTCACATGATGAGGATTTGTTTTCTGAAGAAAATGAATCCAAGATGACCTGAATCGGTCTAACGGTGCTCTAAAAAAAAGAGAGTGGGCACATAGATTTCAAGAACTTGAAATTCTCCGCAAATATTTCGCCGTAATGTAGGACCTACATTGTAGGTAATACATTTGGAATAGAGAAGTGGTTTGAGTATTGTCTCAAAATTGAAACTGAAACTAGTCAAGTAAATAAATTTTCTGAAATGAAAGAAACGTAGAATGAACAAAGGCCATGGGGATGGTAATTTAGTGACATTTTCATATGGCGAAGAGTTCCATAGTTACAAAAGGAACTAGAAAATGCTTTTAAAAGAACAAGCTCGTGGCTGTCTATAAGCACATACCTACTCTTCCGTTGTATATTATACGTAATACATATATATATATATACACATCGTCGAGGTGTAAATTACCGGCGGAAATTAAAATTGAAAGCGATCACTGATCACCGTTCAACTAAATGGAAGCAAATATTAGCTTTCCATTATCGTTGGAAAAATCATTAGGTATATTTGTGACGTAATATTCACTGAGGGATTCTTCATCTCTCACAATTAGATCGTCTTTATATTTAAATAAATATTTGACCTGAATGGTAATAACGCTTATTATTTTAAATTCGTCATTGTGCCAGTAAAATTTTCCAGCTCAGTATGTCTGACCAAGAAAAACCTTATCTACTACGGGATTAAAATCACGTTGTCTGAAGTGTTACTCGTAAAGGAGTCTGACGATCGTTACATTTTCGAATTACCATAATTAGCTAGAGAAGATTACACCTTCAATTGTCGTTTGAAACTTTTGTCTTAACTGGGATTTGAATAGATTTCATTTCTCGGCAATAAGTCTAAATGAGCTTTTGAGAATGTTTAAATCTGTTGGTTTTTTCGGGAAATTATTTACTCATTTCTCACCTCCAAACCACTCGGCCATCGCCTTTCCATCAAACGATACGTTTCTTAAATATAGCTAGGAACCAAAACTTGACTGATCGATGCTTCTAACTTCAACTTCGTTTTATCCGCCTCACCCTGGGCACAAAAGTTTTTGATAGACGTCGAGGCCGTTAGCTTCGCAAATTTTATCCCTCACCGCTTGCTTTGTTCCACTTTATTACACGCTGACACATTTTTACATCAATTTTCTCAAATCCAATACCTAGTCCAGATATTTTTTGACGAAAAACTGTTCTTCAAATCGGTCCACTAATTTCTATATTGAACTTGAAAGCGTTCTAAGTTTCGAGCTTTCGACAATTGTGTGAAACTGCTGAATTTCAATCGAATGATATTTTAATTGAATGAATAAAATTCGGTCATAGATTCAATTCAGTGAGTATGATAAATTAAAAAGAAAAAAAATCTAATCATTAGATGATTTGTTAGGATTATGATGGGAGCCAGGGATCCGCAACGATGGAAGGTTTGGTAAAACACATTTTTCAATAATCACTTTTATTTTTACCCTTATTGATATTAAATAACGTAGTTAGTTACATAGGGTATATTATTTTACATGGAAAATTCTATCCTCTTTTTGTTATTCACCTTCCGAAATTTCGAACGTTATTTTCATTTTCATTTTCATTTTCATTTTTCTTTTTCTTCTTTTTTTTTTTTTTTTTTTTTTTTATTTCTTCTTTGCCTTGCCATAAAATGCCAATTAAATTTATTACATCCCGACGATATTGATGTAGTACTAAAAGATAAATTTCCCAGAGATCGTCGGGGTTCAAATGGCGTTTGGTTAATATATTATATCGATCGAAGCTTCATATTATGGCAAAATATAGGTATATCGTTATACGTGAGTATTCGTCTCGCAATAAAATTTTCCCCGCATTTATAATACGTTACGCATAGCAAATTTAATTTTGCCAAGTAATATAAATATTTATTTATATTATATATAATAACAGTAGAATGTTGTAATATCTCGCTTTAATGATAAATTAAATATGTGTCTAACAACAACCAGTTAGAGAGAAACTTGTTATGTTTTTTTTTTTTTTTTTTTTGTCTTTTTTTTTCATTTTTTTTTTTTTTTTTCCATGGATCATACAAATTTTATAATTTTGTGTCTAGCTTAAAATTCACTCACATTGAACGAGTCAAAATTTTTTTTTTTTTTTTTTTCATTTTTTCTTTATATATTCTTTCCCCTTTTTCTTTCATTGGAAGATGCTTTTTGTGTCGATGTGCCTTTGAATTAACTATAACTCGTTTAAACGCCGTACATCGCTAATTAAGTTACAGTTATTTCAAAATACAATTACTATATATACACGGTGTCCCACATCAAAACCGGGATCACTTTTATTTTGAAAAAAAAAAAATCCATACAGAGTTAAGAGAACAAAAATAAAAGATCAATAAATTTTCATTTATGTATCTAGCGGACTCAAGGAGTCACGTTGAAATTTCCACGATTTTCTTTCTCCTTGCGAATATAGTCAAAGGAAATTTCTGAAAATTGAAACGCTCAGAAAGAGAGAGAGAGAGAGAGAGAGAAAAAAAAAGAAAAAAACTGCCTGTGCGTCATTACATCGGACACCCTGTATATACATGGATTAGTATAATAGGCCTTTTCCTCCTATCTAAGAATTTGAAACTCTAACTAAAAAGCAAAGAGTTATAATTTCTTTTCGCAGATTGTTCGCCTCTATACACGACGATATCAGTCATATCTAATAATCTTTTGGTGCAATTTATCGTTATTGTTATTAAATTAATTATTTCTTTATTTTTTAATTTTTTTTTTTCTTCATATATATATATATATATTTTTTTTTTTATTCCTTTTTTTCTTTCACTTTCGCGAGAAATTGGAATAGTATAGTTAAAGTTAACGTGAAAAAAAAAAAAAAAAAAAAATTATTTTGCAGCGCAACGCCCAATTTATTCTAACCAAATGACGATCTTTTAAATACTATTACGTTTTCCTGAAGTATATAATATCATATATATAGGTATATAATATCATATATTATATATACGAGGATATATTTGGTGGTTCAGTTACTTTGTCGATAAAATTTCGATTAAACTTATCACTCTTATATTGGCACGTATTCGAATCTAAAGAATAAAAATTAGTTCACATACCACAAAACGACTCGTCATTCGATTTACAAAATTGACGTTGCTGCCGCACGTGTTCTGCAACTTTAAGCAAAGAAGAAAAACCGCGGTTGACTAAAGACCGTAGAAATACCGTTAAAATATTTTTTTCAAGTTTTCCATTCCACAGTTTAGTCACGTGATTCTAACGCAAAAGTTGAAATAAAGTAAAATTAATTTTGAGTTCTTTGCCTATAAGAGCAGAGTATAAGTTGATTTTTTTTTTTTTTTGTATTTTTTTTTGTATTTTATTTATATTTTATTTATTTATTTATTCTTTCTTATTTTTTTTTCTTTTTGTATATTTTTTTTCTTTTTTTTTTTTCTTCACATTTTGAGAAAATAGTTGTGTATTGTTTTTTTTTTTTTTTTTTCCTTTTTTTTTTTTAACTACATTTTTGAATCTTTAAAGGAATCTAAGAGTTTATCTAGCGTCTGGGGTACAGGCACTGTTCTTGATAAAGTATAATGTACGCTCTCGCACTTGATAATTAATTTAATCTATTAAAAATGAATTTCATTACGTCTGTGAGTTGAGAAACCTAATATTTTACGAGAAATGGTGAATGTTGATTAAGACGTTCGTTAGATACTCCGGCACGCTTCAAATATTGCTCGAAGGTTCTTTTTTAATATCTAAGTATTATTATTATTATTTATTAGTTTTTTTTTTTTTTTTTTTTCATTGCGGAGATTAAGAATCTAATAACATTGGCGCTATTGACATTGGACACTTATAAGAATGGAATTTTTTTTTTTTTTTGTTTTTTGTTTTTTTTTTTTCTTTTCTCTTTAAACTGAATTAAAGTTACGCTAAATTTGAACTATATAATATATGTATATATATAATAATACAATCTACAAAAAATCGAAAGTTCAAATAATTATACACGATACAGAGAAAGAACTATATATATAATGTAAATATTAGCTTACTCTTCTTAAGCTTTGATATGGGTTTCAAAAAGGTTATTTTTGTCTTTTTTTTTTTTTTTTTTGTTTTCCATTTTTTTTTTTTTTTTTTTTTTTTGTTTTTTGTTTTTTTTTGTTTTTTTACGTTTTTTTTTTCTTCATCTTTTCTTTCTTTAATTTTTGAAAAACATTAGCTTTTCTCTACCCGCACGACATCTCACGGTGAGATATTAATATAACATCATTTTCAATCGTTAACTTGTAAAGATGTGCATTCAAAATATTCAACAATATAATATCATTTATAATAATATCAGGTAATTAATGCATATAGACGTATACAGGGTGTTTCAACATACAATATTTGGTTAGCCTTCTATACCAACTATCTTCTATTTCTATAAGTAAACGAGCTGATTTGGATGATTAGAAAAAAAAAGGAAGAAAAAAAAAAAACACTCAAGGAAAAACTTGACCGCGAGTTTCAATCAGATTGACATTTTCTTATTTTTTTTTTTTTTCAAGCTTACTAATTGTAAGCCAACCAATTTTGGTATTCTCAAATCTCGTCGAAAGTAATTTAATAACTTCTTCGAACATCAAGAAATGATTCAACCACATATATGCATATGCACGCTTGAGTAGGTGCAAAATCAATTTAATCTTTTGACAATAGGATGTGTCTCTACATACGCGCTATCTTCGATCATTAATATGATTATGTAACATAAAAGAATACAAGAAGGATATGAAAAAGGGTATTTATCAGGATTCATCTATTCTGAAATTTTAATTAGTTAGTATACATCGAAACTTATACCTGTCGCTAAGATATGTGTGATATATTGCAATTGTATTTTAATATCACCCTGAGTACGCGTATATGCATAGTGACTCTACTGCTACTAAACAACAGCTTAAACCTAAGATTAAAATTTAATCCGAATAAAAAATGGCGACGGTATATTTTCAACATTGCATTCAATTTGTGGTTTCACATTATCTTATAGATCATAAATAAACATTCAAATATCAGAGTAGTCCTTAAATGACTAAGTTCCTTAATTTTTAAGGTGCATCTCTCAATCGGTTCAAAATGCAGACAAAAAAAAGAAAAGATTAAAATTCTGTGGGACGTGTTCCCCTTCGAAATTAAGGGGACCAGTACAGCGACTTTTCGAGAAATTATCATAGTCCGAAATGAATTCATTTCATAACCAACGTTCATTTCACATCAAAATATCTTTCTTTTTCAAAATCATATGTCGTAAGGATTTTAGAGCGCCGTTGGACCGATTCAGGTGATCTTGGATTCATTTTCTTCAGAAAACAAATCCTCATCATGTGAATGTGAATGTAGGAATTTTAAAATAAAAAATTATGTCATGAGTTATGATCAATTTACCAAATTTGCAAAAATTATTATCACTCATTTCTTAAATAACTTGGCCAAAACGAAAAATTTTCAAAATTCCTACATTCACATGATGAGGATTTGTTTTCTGAAGAAAATGAATCCAAGATGACCTGAATCGGTCCAACGGTGCTCTGAAATCCTTACGACACATGATTTTGAAAAAGAAAAATATTTTCATGTGAAATGAACTTTGGTTATGAAATAAATTGATTTCGGACTATGACAATTTCTCGAAAAGTCGCTGTACTGGTCCCCTTAAGAGGTAAAATTTAAGGAGAATTTTTTTTTTTTTTTTTTTTATCTTGCATTTGGAACCGATTAAGAGATGGACCTTGAGAATTTCAAAAATCACCCTTTTAACGACAACTCGTATACAATGTAGACATTATATATGTATAGTTGTATAGGTATGCCTGTCTAAAGTGCTTTTTAATTGTTAGTACGTTCTTTCATCCGTGTATTCGCGCGTGTTAATTTGTTAATGTATGTTTAAACTTAATATTTCTTGTATCTTTGGATACTCGTATCTTAACGCTGTAAAAAATGGCGAAACTTAATCATCTGGCACCCCAGTAATCTAACTTCTAATACAGATTTAATGTACAGCCTTCTAGGACACAAGACTTATCGACATACATATAATATAGGTGTAATAAAAACACGTCAAAGTTCATTACGAGTCAGCTCAAATGCACACAATTATTTAGTATCACGATAATTATAAATTTTCATCTGCTGCTGCAGCAGAAGCTAATATCATCAGACGATATATCAATTTTTAATAACAAATATTTCGGCAAATATATAATATAAGCTCAAAATACTGAACTCTCACTCGATTATAATATGCAAATTGAATTTTGCTTTTTGTATAGAGTTTAATGATACTTCACTTTATATATACGGAAAATCGCAGTCTGGGAATTCGACTCAACTGACCTATTCGATATTAGATATATATAATATATTGTACGATACTAACGAGCGGATGCAAATAAAGTAGAATTAAAATTCATGAGAATTTAGGGAAAACAATTTGGCGGTGGATTTAATTAAATAAAGGCTTCGGTCGACTTTAGTCATTTTTCAATACATACATGCAGTACCGTAGTATTCTCACTTTATATGACGTCTATACTTCATTCAATTCAAATATCAGAATACCATTTCTTTTCTTTATAGCATAAGAGGATAATTTCGAATATTAGGGAATCGTAAAATTTTGGAGCAATCGGGATCACGTTTAAATTTTGAAAAAAAAAAAAAAAAACAGTAAAATTTACCAAAAGAACAAGATGGACTTACGTATCAAACCCGCTGGTAAAAAAAACTCCGATACGATATCACAGAATTCGAACCAAAAACACGATATAATGAGCCTAACAATAAGACGACTATACTTGTACCTAATTCTATCGTGTTTTGGGCTCGTTTCATGAAATATTCGATAATTTTTCATCGATCTTCAACAAAGGATACTAATTTCATATTTTTTTTTTTTTTTTTTTTTTTATCAAATTTCCACCCCCTTGGAAACTGATTAACGATAAAAAAACGGATACCAAAAAAATCCGTAAGGTTCCATATCGATTAGCTATAGTAAAATAATCTGAGTTGACTAAGGTCGTTATTCGATCCAGCAAATTAATCTGAAATTTTGAGGTAAATAAAATGTTAACTTTAACTTCGTATATTAGGTGATAAATAACAATTGTTTAAAAGATCAAATATAATATAGAAATGAGTAATTTTTCAATTGGTTTTCTTATTTTTCTTTTCCCCTTTCTTTTTTTTTTTTTTTTGGCAGATTGACGCCTATTTAATACCCTATAGATAATAATTTATACAAATTTTGTAAATTAATGTATTCAAGGTAAGACTTAAACGATATTATACATATATATTAGGATGGTCCTTATTTTGGTCATTTTGGAATTTCAATAGCACTCGCCCCCTAAAACCCTTCCAAATAACTAAAAAAAAAAAATCCCTGCCAAGTTCGAGTTCTTAATATTAATAATAACCCGACCCCCAAGATGACGAAAATTTGTAAATGGGAAATTGAATGTATTTTTTAAAACTAAACTTTGATTTTGTCTGATCTTTTCATTTATTTGAAAGGGTTTTAGAGGGTGGGTTTATTAAAATTTCAAAATGACCAAAACAAGGACCACCCTAATATATAAATATAATATATATATAGGTATGTATATATGTATATATGTATAGTAATAAGCTTAGGTTTAGGATTATATAATATTAAGATTAGGGAAAGACTAGATTTAGGCGAGACTAACTGCTCCTATTATTTCAACTGTTTTATACTAGGGATTAACTTATAATTAGGAGTTAAAGTGCTCTAATGGAAAACTGAAATTTTTCTTACAATATACAATATAGTGGTCGGTTCTCGAATTTATTTTCAATTAATATATTTATCTCTTTTCTTACGCTATTCATTCCGTAGAATGAACAGTGCACTATATCATTATCGACTTGTTTTTAGATACGACACCTCATCTATCTATACTATATCCTTCGATCTCAATGTTAATTTATTTATTTCATATACCATATCTCTCGATCATATATAATATAATATTATAGGTAGACTCGTTCGTACTTTTTTTCATCAACAGTTTCAGTATACAATTATTTGAATAATAATAATAATAATAATAATAATAATAATAATAATAATAATAATAATAATAATAATAATAATAATAATAATAATAATAATAATAATATTGCCGCAATTATACATATATATATTTGCTAAATTTGTCCCGTATTACACTTTTACAGTAGTCAACAAATTACCATAATCAACCTTTCGGAGAATTGCAGAAATCTTATCATTCTATACTTTATAACTATACACGCCTGTATAGACTAATATAAGTATAATATAATAATCCCGAATATGAACAACAATAACTCGCCATACGTTCACGAAAAAAAAAAAAAAAAAAGACTCGAATTATTATTTTTGAGCATGATTCCAATCAACTTCACATTACTTCATTGACGAAAAGAAGAGAATTTAATCGCGATCAGGAAACGCTTTCTAACATGTATTCAACAATTAATTTTTACGCCTTTTTTTTTTTTGCGTAATTTGAATCTGCAATTTCCGAAAGAAGCCAAAAATACTCTATTCCATATATCGCTGATTTTTACCTGTAAAATACAACCTCCTTAGTCGTCCCAGGTTGGGAAAGCTTGCTCCGAGACAAACAGGACGTTTGCTTCACCAGAATCTGATTGATCGTGACTGGTGCTAGTTTTCGTTACGTGACTCGGTGTACCGCCAAAATTTGTATTTCCAAAAACAGGCTGGCCAAAAGCGTCCAGCTGTTGACCCTCGTAAAAGCCACGATCTGTTCCTGGACCCGTGTAAGAAAAGTTTGAAGGTTTTTGGTGGTCAGTAACTTTCAATTCTATATTTCCGGCCGCCGAGTCACCGGCACCATTTTCAACGATGTGATCACGATTTTCCTGCTCCTCTAAAGTACTGTGCTTTATACCGTAATAGAAATACATTACAAATCCTGGAAATAAACGAAGAAATATTTAATCCGTTGGGAAAAAATATTAATATTAATATTAACTTACCGATTGTCATCCAAATCGTGAATCTGACTAAAGTCAGGATGCTAAGCTTGAATATAAGATAAATATTAACGGTTACGGCAATGGCTGGAACAAACGGCAGTCCTGGAGTCATGAACATCAGCGTACTCCTGAACAATAATTGAATTTTTTTTTTTCACAATTTTTATTCAAACAATTATTAGAATATATTTTCTTAATTGGGATACGAATTGGCAGATGATTTTGACAATTTATAGTGTGAAATAATCTGTACTATAAGAAAGCATGATCTAATTTGAAAAAATTTCAAATCAAGTAACTTAAAATTTCTGACGCAAGAAACCTTTTTGATACCTAGATGTTTGGAATCTAAAGAAATTAATCCTTGCGTCATAGATGTTGTTTTTCAATTCAAACTTTTATAGCTCATTTATACACTACGTATAATTTTCTACATTCAGAAGCTTCATTAGTACGAATTATTTTGCGATTTTGGTCAAATCGTCTATTTTGGCTCTTTGTCTAGAAACTAGTTGAATTAAACATGAGAAAAAGGACTGTATGGCACGTAGATATATGTAAGTTATAAAATATTCAATGTCTAGAGCTTTTCTAGACTAATCAAATTGTGGAGAACTTTTTTTTTTACCCAAAGCGTTAAAATGGATTGTGGGTCAAAATTCCACCAGAAATTCTAATAATCTGTTGATATTCTGCCAATTTTGTCCATCTAACAAACAATAATTACCTATTTTGTGGTTTTCTGCTGATGGCTAGCAGAACTCCAATAATAGCGAATAGGAAAAGGAACGTCAATATCGTTGTGAAAGTCCCCATATTTCCTGTCGACAAGTAATCATCAACTCGTCAATGCTATAAGTTAACTTTAGCGCATAACTAACTTCACGAAATACTATGATGCCCCAGTTTTGCATTATACATGAGCAGGCAGTTCTATTAGTTCCGAATATATTTAGTCAAAATTTCAACGTGTAGAATTTCACACTCTTCAACATAGGTCTAGTGCTTTGACATCAACTCACCCATTCCACAAACGATGATCAAGTCAAAGATCAGGATTAGTATGTACAACACGCCAACCATTTTCATAACGTAACGTCCAGACTGCTCTGTCGCAGGCCCCCTGTCAACCCAAGGGAATATCGCAGGGCAGAGATACTGAGCTGCCTGTGTGTTGAGAGTTGATTATGTTAATTATATCATGGGCTTCTAGCACAACACTACTTCTACATCCACTCTGTGTAGGTATTTCCAAGTAAAACATAAACAGAATTGCATAGAACTGAAGTTACAGCTAAATTATTCATGTTGCATAAATTCTGCAAGGCTACTTCTTCCGCTCGATTTTTGTTCAACTTTTCCGTATATACTGTGAGTTTTTCTGGATGCGCACCATAGGGAATTTTTCTTTTTCTGGATGCGCACCATAGGGAACTGATACAACAATGGTTTTATTAGGAATGTCGCGAGCCCATTGGCCACGCGAGTAACAAAAGCCGATCGTATGATTGTTCTATGTTGCATTTCCACAAAAACTCACAGTATATCTTTGATGAGAGGTATAAAATTCATTATTCATAAATTCATGTATTCATAAAATTTATTAACGTATGAATTGGCAGGAATCAGAAAAACGTTATCGGAAACGTTATACTTCAATGGAAGAAAAGGAAGAAGAAAAGAAAGGACTTTCAACAAGATCGCTAATTTTATCATTTTCATTAAAATCCCAGAACAGTTATCACAGCATTTTATTACGGCCATGATAATTTTTTCTTTAACTCGGCCAATTTTTCTTTCGTCTCATAATTTCAGAATTCTTATTACTTGATGAACTCTGATTAATCGAATAGGTACATCAATCAATACACTTCAAGCTCATTAACTCACCTGAAGTCGGCGTTGTAGATAGCTCAATGGTGGTCCAATAATTGGCGTGTTCCCTGGATATTGATGACTGCTACCACAGCTTGAAGCCGCAGCAGCCGCATGAACACTACCGTAAAATTTATTCTCTGTGCGGTCGCTCACCAGGTACTGATCATCCTTGCCTAGTCCAACATCGTCCTCTTCGCCACCATAGGTATCGTCCGAATCAGGAGACGAGCTGTTGCATCTCCTCGTGATCCGCCGAACCTAAAAAAACAAATTGGATAATTGAATTCCATACAGACAAACAGAAGATATTCGCTCATCCCTAAAATGACATAAGAATTATTAACAAGAACTCGAAAAATTACCATAACACGTTGGTTTGTTCCTGGTGCTGTTTCCGGCTGTGGTCCAGGAACGGTGTTCAGTGGTGCAGCGATTTGGTCAGGCCTCAGATCTTTTCCATAAGCTACTTGCCCATTGGGTTGAGTTTCCTTTGTCGGAGATCTGCACGGTGTTCTTAAACTTTGAGGTAGTAATTCTACCAGATTAGTTGAGTGCGGTTGGTACCTCAGTATCAAGACACAAGTGGAGACCAATGTGTAAGCAAGTAAAGTGCCTGGGAAGGAAAGATGAAATGATTTAAAAAGTTTGATCCATGTATCAAGTTGTGATTTATTTATGAGTTTGTTATTTATGATTTATTATACACACCTATCGACATCATCTCTACAAGAACCTCAAGCTGAATAAGTAAAGCAGCGAAAGCGGCACAAACTCCAGACACAAACGTTGCCAAAGCTGGTGTTCCCGTAGTTGGCCAGACTTGGCTCAGCGTTCTAAACAAGGGATCAAACGATTTTCACTTCGCGAATTTATGTGCTATATGATTTTGACGGGTGTTATAATCAGTTGGTAAACCTTACCGGAATATCAGACCATCCTGAGCCATCGCGTAGACTATCCGTGGCATGGGGAACATGCTGCCGAACATCGAAACCGTCAATCCAGCCAAAGCACCAACGGCCACGATATACTTGCACTTGTAGGCTCCCACCTGACCAAACATCTCTACTAAGGCTGAGTCCTGGTCGACCTGGTCGTACGGAACTGTAAATAAGCCACCACTGTACATCCATCTAGTATGCATGATACCTACGTGTGTAACGATTATAACATCCTAAGCAAACAGAGCTGAATATATTAGGTTGAAGAGAGTCCTTTGATCATAAGTTACTGAATAACAATGATTTAGGACAAGCCTTTAATCATAGATATATGATATGGACCGTGCAAAACAGATTTCTGATATATATTTCGCTTGCGGATTTCGAATCACTGTTTTATTCAGCTCTTTATACTTTTCCACGCAAACGAACTTCATCCGACATGCACCACTTTTCTATCATGAGAATATCCTAGATGAATAGTTTTTGCATGCGACTCTCTATTCATATGTAGGTATACAATACTTAATGCTCGGTACCATAAAAGCACGTCACCCAGCCGATTGTAGGGTAGCTTAATTTTCACGTGTTATAGTTAAACATATTCAAGAGGCTTTGTGTCTAGAGCTATTGTATTCTCTGCTGGACTGAGCCAGTCACTGAGGTATAAAATATTCCTATTAACAGTACGAGTTTAAGTTAGGGATTACCTTTGGGGTTTCAAGGTGTAGGTACTTATAAACTTTCAAGCCAGACACTCGGCTCATTCTACATGTCGATATATCTATGCGTGTATACTAGATACACGCAAACACCGCAAGCTGAGTAGTTATTAATAATGAATTACCAATCAAGGTGAGAATCATACTGCTCGTCACATACGCAATGAGAATAATGACCAAGGACGAAACTATGGCCAGAGGTATGCTTCTCTTTGGATTTGTCGCCTCTTCTCCGGTAGTCGCGATTATATCAAATCCTATAAAGGCGTAGAAACATGTCGCAGCCCCCGTGAATACCTAGAAAATTAGCGGCATTATTTTCCGTATACTAATATACAGTCATCCTACGGCATTGCTGATTGCGAGGGGGTAACCACTTCAAACTTGTGTGTCCCATCTATTTCACATATCAAAATCATTTCATATGAATTCACAACTATTTCATATCATTTCACAGGCATTTCACAAGCATTTCATCCCATTTCGCGAACATTTCACAACCATTTCATTACCACTTCACAAGCATACCATTTCATACCATTTCACAAGCAGTTCATACCATTTCACAAGCAGTTCATACCATTTCACAAGCATTCCATACCATTTCATACCATTTCGCGATCATTTCATACCATTTCACACTATTTCACAAGCATTTCATACCATTTCACAATCATTCCAAACCATTTCAGACCATTTCAAACCATTTCAACCCATTTTACAATAAATTCAAGATAATTTCATACCATTTCATAGCTAACTGTCCCAACTATTTCACGAGTAGTTACCCCCTCGGCTGATTGTTAACGCTACATCACCACTAATATCTCCTCGCAATTATTCAGGAAGAAATTTTTGGCAAAGTACATAACAGAATGTTTCTTTACAATATTAAAGTGAAAGTTTGTAGATAGCTGTGTCGTTATACGTGTACAGAATACAACAACGTTTCCGTTTTATTGTTGAAGAAAAGTGTGTTTTTGCTACTGCATTGTGCGACAAAACACTGCGACGGAACCAAAGTTTGCGATTATAATTTGCATCTTGGAACCCCTTCACCTTCTAGGATGCTTGACGATGTAAAAAAAAAAAAGAAAAAAAAAACACTTCTTGTGCAGAATGGAATTGCTCAACTTGTCGAGCATATTTTTGGCTTTGTAAATTAGGGTACCTAGCCGTAATCCCGTGTTATTAATGCTTCATCCTTTAAGCCGTTAAGTGCCAGGTTGTTTTCGCACTTTCACACCCCCTTCACGAAACTGTTTCAAGCGACGTATAAATACTCATGAAGATTTATTTCCCTATTCTAAAGACAAATGAAATTTTCGTCTCCTCAGTTACGCGACACTCCCCTAGGTCGCTTCAAGTTTAGGGTTGACATATTTTGAATGAAACCGAAGAACTTGCCAGAGTTATTATAAATGTTCCAAACGATAGGCAGTATCTATCCCATATGTGTTATCATTATATTTCCTGTCCGAATAAACACAAGCTACCTGCGTGTTTTCATTATTTTGTCGTTTGTTAGATAAGCAAAAAGTTAAATTTGAACAGACCATCAGAAACACGGCTGCGAATATTAACCGTGTAATTTAAGCTTTGAAAAGGGTGGAAAAGCAAAATCCTAAAATCTCTCGGACAACATTTTAATTTTCTTCCGAACATAATAAACAGAGCTTAAAGCTTTGAAGGTAGTGAAATAATCGGATAAGCCAACCTCACAACGGTGTCTTTATTCTGTCTAGAATTTTACAATACATCGAACGTCTAGTTCCACCTCAACGTTCTATTGTTTCCCCCGACTAAAACGGATGGTATTAGCCCTCGGCCTCGGGGCAAACGTTACGACCTCGCTAGTTTAAGAGATCGTTGGGTCAGAACTCGCCCTCCGTGACGTACGAAGTTTTTTTTTTGTCGGAAATCCGTTGTCTACCGAATAGTAGGTACCGTGCACAACCAGAAAAACAAACTTCCCGCACCCCTTTGTTAGCGACTTTAGAATGCTCTGGGTGTTGCTTTCCTTTTTGTTGTGTAATAAAAAAAGTGAAAGAAAAAAAGATAGCAAAACAATTAACTGCCTAGGTACACGTACCGAGGAGGCAAGTTGAACACAATTACCATTAGTTTCCATGTTCCTTTATAGTCCAGGAATTTTAGGACCGCAAATGGGTTCGCTTCGCAAAAAATCCTGATAATTGATTTTTCGATTGGATTATGTCAGAGGGTGTCCCCTAAGTGTAAAACCCAGTTTGTATCGTCCGAAACCGCGAGCGTTAGCCGCTATCTTGAAAAACGCCTTTTTGCAAATATCTCGGAAACGGTGAGTTTTACGTTAAAAATTGTAAGGACCTTTTTTGTAGAGGATAAAATTCCCTATATTTTTTATTCGAAACTTTTTTCTCTATTGTTAATATTTGCCGAGATATAGTCGATTAAAAAAAACCAAATTTTTGTTTTTGGAAAATATCTCGATAATTTGTGGAAATACGAAAAAAAATGTAAAAATTGGCTTGTTCGATCGACTATATCTCGGCAAATATTAACAATAGAGAAAAAAGTTTCGAATAAAAAATATAGGAAATTTTATCCTCTACAAAAAAGGTCCTTAAAATTTTTAACGTAAAACTCACCGTTTCCGAGATATTTGCAAAAAGGCGTTTTTCAAGATAGCGGCTAACGCTCGCGGTTTCGGATGACATAAACTTGGTTTTACACTTAGGGGACACTCTTTGACATAATCCAATCGAAAAATCAATTATCAGGATTTTTGCGGAGCGAATGTCTAAAAATCCTGGACTATTACCAAATGAACAACTGTGACCAACATTTAAAATGAAAATTCTTAAAAAAATGTCCGAAACGCTTGAAACTGCGACAAGTAACAAATGAGGGACATTCGTATTGGGAGATTTTTGTTCTACTCACCCCACTCCATCCATAAGGTAAGAAACCCTTGTGTTCAGCCCAGTTGTCCGTATCGACATAAAACATTCCGGCAGCCATGACAAAGACCCACACAGCCAGATTAACGGCGTTTAAGACGTTGTTGAATACAAGTGATTTCTTAACACCAGCTGCCAGTAGCAGCATCATAAGCATCGTGATGACAAAGGCGAGAAAATCTGGTGGGCGCCCTGAAAGGTTGAAATTAACGTGTTGAGAAAACAATATCTCGGTACCTACCTAGTTATATGGGTTGTCGGGTGGAAAACTGAGCCGGTATACTGATGGCGGCTAATTAATTAAGGTAAGCGATTTATTAGCACCGTCATATTTCTGATCAGCTATTCGCCGCGGTATATCATAGCCGTAACCCTATCTTAGAAGTGAAAATTTTTAATTTTAGTTCACAGTAAAATTTGAACGCCAAACTTAAAACTTTATAAAACGTTCATTAGTGAAATCGACTAAAATTACACTTTGCAGCAAGTGACTCGCACCGCTTCCGCGATTAATACCCTCGGCTACTCTACCCCTTTGATTGCCACCTTCCGCCCGCAAAAGCGGCGAAATGCACAATGCCGGATTTCAATTGTTCAACGGCACGTTTCGCTCAATGGTTCAGACCTACAAATAGAACTAAGACGCGGATTGTTCTTGATAATATAATGGGAGCCAACCAGATTATACATTACAAAAGGAATTAGGTAAGGATTTCGACTGTTTATAAAGTGTATAAAAAAAAATGGTAATTAAAATTAATAAGATTACAAATAATCAGAATATCACATCTAAGTTCTATTATATTTATAGTTTCTCTCTCGCTGCAGCAATTATGCCGAAGGATAACATCGGGGGGAAAAGAGATTAGCCACGAACGTGGAACTGCATTGTATTTTAGATGCCGGTCGGCTTCAAAGTGTGAAACAAGCTATGCTACCACGATCAATGCGGTCCACAGGTGCCGGTGGATTACATCATCGCGCAGACGCACGAGGACAACGTAGAGCCGCGTGTATCTACATTAATCGCGATTGGATATCTCCTCGTTTTTCTATTCATTTTTTTTTTTTTTTTTTTTTTTTCATGTATATATTTTTTTTTTTCGTCTGACCATTGCCACTTTTTTAGGACCCCACGCACTCCTGCAGCTATCACACATTTCATAATGTCACCTCCGTCAACCTTACTCCGCACGGTCACGATACCAAATTATTTCTTTGTATACCTTGACGCGGTTGATGAAGGCAGAATTTTATATCCCTCTGAATTTTTCCTACACATTGAATAAATAATATGTTGAAAATAGGGGTAGGTAGGTACTACGTGAATTTTTGGAAATAGTAGAAAATCGTCAAAATCAATAGGAATTTCATATCGCCGTCTTATATAACACACAGAAAAAAAGGTTAACTTGAGCCAAGAAAATTATTCTTGATTCAAGATAATTTTGCGGTCCAAAAATGAAGACCGAAATTTTCTCGGATAAAATCAAAAATTTTCTCGAGCCAAGAAAATTTGAAAATTTGGATCTTGAATCAAGTCAACCTTTCTTTCTGTGCAGGCAGACTCATTTCACGGTAATAATTTTCTTCAAATTCTCTTTATACTTCGCCTACTAGGAATTGAAATTTATTTCGTTGACCCAAACGCGCCAAGAATTCAAGTCACGCAGAGCTGTCTTCTAGCTATACTACCACTCTCGACGTTGTCAAGCTTCGCTTTGGTCGCGGAATATTCTCTCGCAAAACCTTCTACGCCGTAATCTCTCGAACATGTATATGTCAGGGGTACCTACGCGTAAGCATAATTAATACCCGTGATACACATATATACATATATACATATATATACACAGGACTAGCTGCCCTTAGCCCTCGGCCTGAAAATTCATAACTTATTTTCGACTTTGCGAATAGCATACCGAAAATAATTACGATTTAGCTAGGGAAAGTGCCTACAGCAAGAATTTTTTCACTTTTTCCTTTGGTGGTCTGAAAACCGGCACTTTTTAGTTTTCGGAGTGCCAGAGCGAGTGATTGGATACCAGGTAAAGAAAAAAATGAGTTAAAAAATCGTCTAAAAGTTAAACCGCAGATCAAAGGATATTTATGTTTCAAAGGTCGCTCATATAGTACTCGTTAAAATCTTGAAATTTGACCTTCCTTTCTTTCTTCATTTTTTTTTTTTTCAATAATCCATTTTAATAGATTGGTTTCTACTTAGAAACGTAATTGCGTGATGTAAATTTGTTGAAATCTGATCAATGGAATCCTGAAAAGTGTCCAAGTACAGAAACGATTGTAGGTATGTACGTTTCTACGATAACATGCACAATGAAGAATAGAAAAAAAGAAAATTTAAAAATAGCTTCAAATTGTAACAAAAATTTTATCGCGTCAATATAATAATTAAGTAATACAGTCGCAACTTACGATCTTCATTCTTAAATGCTAAAAGGATGTTCAATAATCATGTTTGAATACAAAAAAATTGGAAACATTAGAATTTCAATCATTTTATATGCAAGGTAAAAAAAAAATCTTTGAAAAATTCCCGTATCGCACGATCTGAATAATTTCTGTAATCGAATCAAGCCCACTCCTGTCACTCAACGTTATGCCTAATAAAATACGTTCAATATCCATAATAGGCATAAATCCATGCGCCTTGACATTCAAATCGATCGCGTGGCTGCTCCGATTTACACGCCGTTTCCGGTCACCTAGCTACACTAATATAATGATAATAATAATAATAATAATAATAATAATAATAATAATAATAATAATAATAATGATGATGATGATGATGATATCAGCATGGGAAATATAATAACAACAATCAAAATAATAGTACAATAAGTAGTACAAGAAAGTTGAGGAGGAAAAATGTCAATGCCAAGTAGCAGCAGCAGCTTCTAGACGCAGGGGAATACAACTATACCTTCTTCATCGATCGCGTCCAAGGGTCTCGAAGAAACTTACCGAATAGGGTGCCAACGCTACCGGCAATTGCCCCGGAGACAGCACCGTCCGCCAGGGCATCCAAACAGGCGCTAAGGGCACACGCACAGGCACTGGTACCGATCAAATACTCAAGTACCATATTCCATCCGATTATGAAAGCGATCAGTTCACCAACCGTGACGTAGCTGTACATGTAAGCGCTTCCCGATGTGTGGGGTACCCTGACCCCGAACTCGGCATAACACGCGCCTAAAATGTTAGAAAGGTCAACGGGAATGGTGTGAATGTGTGCAAGATAATAGCTATCCATACAGTATATATGTATGCGGGTACATATGGGTATGGGTATATGGGTATGGATATCTATGGGTAAATAAATTTGCGTGGGTTGGTAAATGGTCGTTACTCGTTCGGCATTAACGGGGGGTGAATCTGACTCGGAAGGATTCTGTACTTAACGTTCGCCATTTCAACTCGGATCAAAGGTCAGGGAGAAGAGAGCCTTTGACACCCTGCAGCAGTGTATATTTAAGTAAGGAACGTGATCGCGCAAGAATTAACGACATTCTATATTCAAGTGGGAATAGACCGGCATTAAAACGACGCGAGGTCCTTCTATCGGCTTTTCCTACTGCCTCTGCATACATATAGGCTCATATAGATATATATGGTACAACTGTGATAAAGGATACAACAGGACTTGGAACTGCGATCATGTTACTTATGCGTATCCCCCCTGCATGCCATTTTCCTATAAATACATTTATCTTATTATTTATGCACTCAGGTGCGTAGATAATATTGATGTACCTACTACGTATAGGAATACATGCGTGAAGAGTGAGAAGGAATCAATTCTGCCAGTATAGTGTCTAGAAATGAATAATTTGTCACCTCCATTCGTTCGTTTCATATGGCGAATATATAATATGTAAGCATTCCGAATTTCAAACTCAGACGGTATCATAAGATAGAGAAATTTTTTCGTATTTTTATATATTCACGCAGCTGCCGAGGGAATATGAAAATTTTAATGAAGTCTCGGAGAGCCTTGCGAATGAATCTCGAATGAATCCTTCCAGTTTACAGCGTAAAAGCTCAAGTTATTTAGTTATTCATTTACAGAACTAGAATGGCCACTTATATTTTTATTTCAATCTTATATACCTATATACCCAGACAGCATCAAAGTTCAAAAGATATCCATATAGCACATCCATGGGACGTCGGTGTGTTCATAGGACATGTTTTGAAGTTTGATGCTGTCTGGGTAGTACCGCGAGTGAAATTATTATATTGTCTATAAGACTGCGTGAAATCCCTTGGGAATAAAAATTGGACTTATTTTCTATAGTGAAATAATATATGAAAAATGCAATACAGACCAGAAAATATTGAGGCAATCGCGGCGATTATGAATGACACGACGACACCAGGTCCTGCAACGCTACGTGCCACCATTCCTGCAACCAGATACATTCCGGTGCCTACGCAGGAACCAACTCCGAGCGAGGTCAGGTCCAGGGTAGTCAGGCACTTCTGTAACACGCATGAAAGGATTTCTGTTTTTTTTTTTTTTTTTTTTTTTTTTTTTTTATAAACTGTAAGGGTAAATCCGTGGGAAAATTGTGAGTCGACGATCATTTTCCAATATAAAATTCAATCAACCGTTGAATCTTTTCGCACGAGAAATAATTTCTTCTTGAAGAGATTTAAAAGGCGGATTTATCTCCATAGTCCTTACATTTTTTTCCAAAGTTTTTTTGGAACAGAAAATTCACGAGACGTCTTTCCCTTGGTATAATAGTTAATTATTCAAGCAAAATGCGACTCGAGATGATGCAGAGCACAAATTCTCTTTATATTATACCAACATCGTGGCATTTTGACTTACGCCTACCTTATCGTGACAAGAGTATAACAACGTTCCGTGTCGCTCTTGAATTTGCTTTAATTTAGGACCTCCAACAACGTCGTTCCCATTGACGATAAGAATGCTAATAATGTCGATGATTACCGCACGAACAAATACAGGGACAAAAGACAGAGTAAAAAAAAAACTACCAGAAACGTAATATCTGTGGTGTAATACCTACCCAGCGAAGCGCAATACCTAATTACGTGCTTGTATATTTATTATATAGGCACTAATTTTGTTGATTTATCTTATATTTAAATAATTCCAAAGCCTCAATATAATATTGGTTTATATTTAGATAGCTGAAAAATTTGAAACATGAAAATAAACGAGCCCTTAAAAATTCACTGCATCCGCAGTATTCCCATCGGGACGCGTACCATTTTTGGGGTCTAATGTAATGCAATTTTTGTTATGCTGGAAAATAGACGGTCCTGTACGGAAAAATAAATCTCAGCTGCCAGTTATTCGTAAAGTTTCCGTTACCAGAACGAAATATTAGAGCGGAATAGCTTAAAAGTTTCCAACTGGGTGACAGACTGTTTGTTAGAACACAATAACGGAAAACTTTGTCTTCCGATGCGAAGAAGTTACAGTCGGGGCTTGAGAGCTGTCGTGCGAAAGTTGGATGGAAGAAAAACTCTAGTACCATTTTTATGCACATAATATGTCGAATGACCGTAATTATACGAGTGTCAGATGAGGGATGTTGGTCCGGAATTTGAAAGAAACTCGATCCCCGAGTAGCAAAACAGACGCAAATTAATGGCGAGAAGAAATAAGAGTGGAGTGTGGTGTGCTAAAAGATCCGCAAGAGCTTTAATAATTACTGAGCGAGCACGGAGCGGAGCATGAAAAAAAGTTAAAAAAAGAGCAGTTTTATTCGCTCCCTTTGAGAGGCATTTGGAATAAACTCGACCCACGAACTGTGTGAACTCGTAAACAGGGATGTTTCAAGATTTCTTAAAGCTTGACGTAAAAACTGAAAGCAACTCCCGGAGGCCCCCCACGATTTTTGGATGTGAAATATCAATATTGTATCATATTCCGGGCGAGCTATAGGGATTGTTCGAGAAAGTAAAATAAATGGAAAAAGAAATTCACCGGGTATCAGTACCTACCTACACGGAAATTTGATTTTTATTGAATTAAACATTTGTTCGAGATTGAGGAAAAATCAGGTTTCATCAATCCAAGGATCTATCTATGTATATCCCCTATCGGAAACTAATCTTTTCCAATAACCTTTTCCCTCATCAAGAAATGTCACCTCCTTCATCCGAATCGATTCGAAAATTCACGGGAAACTAAGTTTGAGGTACGATCCTTCGCAATGGCGATTAGAGACCCTCCGCGAGCCTTGTAACTCTCTACGGGGCCACCTTAATTTCATTAAGAATAGAATTGAATAACTATCCCCTACCAAATCCGGATTACCTATTTCAGCAAGGTATATTATCCACTTTCTAAACACATAGTGCTATCATTCGTACGAGGAGATGGTGTTGGTGTACCTGTAATTTCTGTTTAGAGTCGGGAGGTTCAGCTGGTTCAGGTCCTGGTTTTCCTTGATCACCTTGAAGACCGTCTATGTTCTTTGTTCGTATCAGTTTACCGAAGAGCTGCAGCCCCTGTTCTTTGTTCATCATTTCAAGTTTCATGTCTCTGTAACGTAAAATGAGTAAAACATTAGAGGGGGAAAAAAGAAAAAAATGCGAATAGATTGTAGACCAAGATATGAGCTCTAGGGTCAGAATTCAGAGCTTTTTATTTACGATTTTGGCATTTATGTGAAACTGTGATCACCCTGACATGCAAGAATTGCATTACCTCAGAATTGTAACCGAAAATAAACCTCGTTATTATAATTGTCTGCGATAACTTGAGTCGCACTATTGATTGTCTCTGATTGTGTAACTTGCGGGAAGCGTGTTCTAATCGAAGAAATATAATAAGCGAATAATAATAATAACGAAGAGATTAATTTGGGACTGAAATTGGAGGAAACATAAAAAAGGGCGTTTCCCTTTCTAATTCTAAACCTGCACGTAACGGGATTCTTTATATCTTTAAAGATTGTTAGTGCCAGGATAACGTCAAGCACAGTTATTGCGAGTACTGAACCTTTGTTCGAACTCTAAAGCGAGCAAAGAGACTTGAATAGCGTATCGCGGTAGCGAGCCGGCAGCAAACAGACCGAGCTTAAAAGCTCATCAAAGCTTAGCGACCGTGCCGACACTCCGACATGACCCCCAAATGTCACGGATTCCCAAAGCCATCAAAAATCGACAAGGTAATAGTCAATCGGAACATCTGAGACCCGAGGCATGGCCCCTTACTACAAGCTGTAAAGTCTAAATCACCCTAAATCCGAGAAATAGCGCTACGACTTACTACGAGTTCAAATGCCCGGAAGTCGCAACAGTGATTTATAGCCGGTGACGTAGATGATTATACTTCCTATGTTATAGGCATATGAATGTATTTACGTAGGTGGTAACCAAATATCGATGTTGTCACATACAACGTATACCTATAACGTAACCTGACGGATTGTGCGCTCAATTTATCACAGGAAATAAAGATTTAAATTCATCGATAGAATATAGTAACGTGTAGTTTAACTGGTAGTCGGAGTAGGTACCTATACCGGAAGTGCTCGTCTACATAAGAAGCCGGTTTAGCTAAAGCTGTGCGAATAATGTAATCGGAAGTCTGTATGTTTTCTATTTGTACAGCACTAGGAAGATGGCCTTTATCGCATCTTATCTCTTAAGATCCGGAGAGCTTGAGTTGCACGATGCACCTATAGTATAGTGGATGAAAGGTGAAAGATAAACTCGAATTTTATTCCTTCGCAAGAAGGATAAAAAGAGAAGAAAAAAAACTGTTCTCCGATATCCTCGCAGGAAATATAAGAAATTCTGTGAGGTAGGTACTCTGATGTGTAAGCGTGTGACTGTCATCATCTGCTTCAACGTCGACCGATTGTTTCCTTCCTGCATGCAGCAGCGCGTGTTTTTTTTTTTTTCCTCAAGTATATTCCTTATTCAATTTTAATATCTTATTATTATCACGAAGCGTGATATAAATTTCACGTGAAATACAACCTCTCAGAGAAATGGATGAAAACAAAAAAAAAAAAGAAAAAAAAGTTTCAAAAAGTTTGAGGTAAAATTTTACGACCTAAAGGAATAAAGAAGATTAAGTTAAACTTGAGGCTTCATGATTGATGTCTACATTTTTTACTCAGAATCGCCAAGCTTGCGACCCGTAATGCAAACTGGAATATACATGTGTGTAGTGTATACATAGGATTACCCTCAGCCTGGATATATAGACAAATTAAATTTTCACGCCTTGATCATGCCGTTTCATCTCTGATCGAAATTCGACGTTTTGGTGCTACACGCTCGACGTACGTTCAAAAGCGACGTGCCGAATGGTTAAAAGAGAGAATTACACTCTACGATTAATTCAGATATCATTTTATGCCCCTGACTCGTTTCATTCAATCGGTTCAAGTGTGCAGCATCAAGTACTGAATCAAACCGTACAAAGGCCTGCAGGAGTAGGTATAAATCGTGCGTTGGGGTGCGATTTACCAGAAAATTAAAAAAAATAATCTCCACCACACCAACCGGATGCCACCCGCTGCGAGAACCACACTATCAGGGTTGTAACTTGCTATCGCAAAGAATACACGCGAAAATATACTATATACATACTACATACATACATCGGTCACGTCATGCGGTCTGGCGTTGTTCAACTCGACGCCAGGTGGTGATTCCATTCTGTAGCTAGGGTGTAGCTAACTAATGTAAGTGACGTTACACGATATGCCACTGGGATGATTGCAGTCGATTTTCCGTCGGTGATAAACCGATGTATATAGGTAGTAGTATACGTACATATATGTGATAATTTGTAATCGCATAACGATTCGCACCCCTACGTAGGTGGGTACCTACTTGTGATCGGTTTATTGCATCTGTATAGGAGTTGTATGGCAGTTTCAAGTTACGTTAATCTCCGTTGCCTGTTTCGAGGGTTTGTGACGCGTAAAAGAAATTCGAATCTCTCCTGAACTATCTTGCCATGTTTTTTTTTTTTCCCTTCTTTTTGTTCGACTGTTTATCTGAAGGGGAACTAATGTTTCAAGAAACCCGCGGGCACGCGTCATGCTTAAAGATATAAAAAGGATACTGGTATACGTGTTTTTTTCTGTTCTTTTTTTTTCTCTCATTTTTCTTCTGCTCTGTTTGCTTTGTTTGCGCAACCCAGCACGATTTACACTTGAAGGATTCGCTTAATTACTTGATACGAAACTCTGCAAACAATACGTAAAGAGAAACTGTGGGTCATACCATTTTCTGATCTAAGGTTCGTATAGCTTATAGTGTCATGGCTATTTCACCCTTCCAACGTTAGTTGTACGTATACGTATAGGTATAGTCGATATAATAATTTATACGACATTTTCGTGGGAAACAGCACAGAAATGGTATGTATTCAAATTTTATTCATACCATCCTAGCCTCCATGTTATAGGTCTCTCTCTCTCTCTCTCTCTCTTCTTCTCTCTTCCATCTTCTCCTCACGTAACTCATACTTTGCTTTGCCAACCCACGAATATTCTTGCACATCTGCTACCGCACCACGAAAACAGCCAACTCTCCTGTTCAATTCGGTTATTACATCGAACATCCCCGATTCATCCCCTATATGCTGGTTTTTGTGCTTACTGAAGCATAATGAAAATTGTTACTTACGTTCGGTGAGCAACAGAGTTAACACAGTAAACGCAACCGACGTATGACCCATTGGTAATCCCCCTTTCGACTAATCTTGATGAAAAACTATAAAACTATGTACACCGTATGTATCCCGGCACCAATCAATAAAGCAACCTCTATACCAGCTGACGAATGTGAATCATACGGTGTAAAATAGTATATTGTGTACCAAGGGCGTAAAGTGGGCTTTTTTAGACCAAGTGTGGAGTTTGCAGTACGAGTCAGAGGCGAGGTAGCACGAGTCGAAGACGAGTGCGTCTGCGAGCCGAAGACGAGTACTGCAACCACACGAGGTCAACAAGCCCACTTAGCCCTTGGTGCACACCATATTTTTTGTGACAGCACGATTTTCGCGTTTTTGAGCGATTTTAAGGAAGCGGGAAAAAAAATCAGTAGCGGGCAAAAAAAGTCGGTAGCGGGCAAAAAAAGTTCTTTTTAAGCGGTCAACAAACGGCTACTTTTGACCCTATTTTTAGGTAAAAAAAACGCAGAAATCATGCATGTGTTACAAAAATATATATACGAGGCGTATATGAAAAATAGTCGTAAAATTACAAGAGTTGGGTTTGACTCTAAGGGATATCAGATACTGACAAGGCTGATTAACCTTCTGCAACGATACTATTTCGGAAGGATTACTGTTCTGGAGTTCTGGACACGGTAAGGGCTGGCCTACGTCGACCTCATAAGATCGATAGCCACAAATATACCCTTGGCAAAGGCTCAGGAAATTTCGGAAGTCACGAGTATGCATATTGATTCCACCTCTCTTTACTATTCCGGACAACACTATATTTTCTCGTATTGTATATATATTGAACTTCTCTAACGTCAAATTACTGTCCGCTTATTTTATTGGATTTAAAATTTCGAAAAATGTTAATACAGGAAAGTACTACCTATAATACTACCACTACGATGTAAATTGAAGAACAAAGTTTTCAAATTTAACTGTGTCTTGTTTATTACCACAGGTTTTTATTAGACACTTTTTCATCCAACTTCATTCTATATGCCCGAGGAGGAATGACAAAAAGTACTTCAAGCCTGAAGCTAAATTGTCACCGGAAATATCTCTGATGGACTCAACTCGGTTGAAAAATTGCATCATTCTTTTTACGAGAAAACTGCGTCCTCTGCCTCGCTTTTTTACTGAAACCCATCCGAGCTGAACCGGCTGAACTCCTCAGCTTACATAGTTATGCAATATTTTATGTATCTATATATATAACGTTACAGACCCCTATAATAACGATAACAATAATCTGGGGCTCCCGCAATACGAAGGCTATACAAACGATGTTACACCGACCTTATAGGAACAGCTCTCCGTTATTATCTACACCCCGGGTAAATATCGGTTGAAAATCAACTTTGACCTATTTATTCTTCCCCTTATATATCTTCGAACGATTGGAGAATTCCCATTTTCCCTCGAATACTCGGTTACTGGGGTAGTTGAACAGTTAGTCATCTGCAATGTAGGCACTTGAAACTGAGCCAATCAAGAAGCGTGCCTTGAGTGGGTACATGCAATCAGCAGGTCTTCTGCAGGAGACAAAGAACTTCCACGGCATTTGATCTTTACCTTACTCTATTATTCTCATTTTCCGTCCCAATTTCTCGTGCTTATTTACCACCTCTTTCTACCGTCACTCAACCTCCCATCTCTTATTACAACATCTCTCGTCTCGTCCGACTCCGGAACATCACATCTTCAAACCGTACCTTAACTTTAACTCGACGAGAATTCCTAAATTCCTCCATCTCGTACTCGTATGAAAATAAAATAATTAAGATAATAATTCAAGAGCATGATTTCGTCGCGGTATAGATTAGGGTGTGCAAAAAAAAAAAAAAATTCTAACGCACATCAACATTCCGGTAGAGTATCTCAAATAGAATATCTCAGCCAGATATGAGCTCTTAATAATGATATTTAGAACTGCCTAATTTAGTTACTAATTTTAGTTACTAATTGTAGTTACTAAAATAGGCAGTTCTAAATATCAATATTAAGAGCTCATATTTGGCTGAGATGTTCTATTTGAGATGCTCTACCGAAATTTTGATGCGCGGTTGAAAAATAAATTGTTTTTCCCAGAGTCATATGACTCTATGACGCTATGACTCAATGTTTATAGGCGAATATCTCTTAATCGGTGAGAGTTAGGAAAATTCTATCTCAGTACTTTTTTGTAGAGCGTTAAATTTCCTATAAGAATCTGTATTCAGATAGTTTCTAAATCAAGCCGGTTACGAGAAAAAAAACAATTCGAAAATTTTCCGATTTTTTCTCACGTGTTATTCAAATTAAAAATGGGAAAACTGAGTTAGGCAGTTCTAAATATCAATATTAAAAGCTCACATTTGGATGAGATATTTCATTTAAAATGCTCTACCGGATTCTGCGTGTACGTTGAAAAATTTTTTTTTTTTTTTTTTTTGGCACACCCTAGTATAGATACCTTTCCCTGAATCTTTTACATTTTTATGATTTATTTTATTTACTATTATTATTAATTATGAAAAAGAGCTGCCTCTCTTCCGCTGTCGGAAATGTTTAAGCATATAATTTAATATCCCATTGTTATACGACGCTGTCAACTACATCAATTCGCTACTCTACAGTCTGACCACATTATTACTCTAACTACTGCCGACGCAACGCTCCTGAAAAGCGATCGTTAACTTGATAGGCTGTAATCGAACGAGCGTTTCAATGCAATAGCTGGATTTGTACATTCGTATATATACCTATATGGTCGATACTACACACCTTTATGGAGGGGTACTCTATCAAGTTATCTGAGAAGTTTGTAGTTGTGTAAAAACTGCTAAATCTTTTTAACGGCTAAAGTTTCGTGCGTTTCACAAGTCTCTGATTACTTCCCTCCTATCAGAAACTTCCTTTCACGATGACGAATTCCTTACCTCAAAGACAAGACTTGCCTACCTACCTACCAGCTTCTTCGAAATATACGGGGTATAGGGGAGGGGGAAAAACAACTCTCCCGAATCGATCTCTCTCAGGAACAAATTAATCAAGCTCAGCACTTGCCATTTCGAGTCACAGTCACGACCCGCGACGTCCGGTCAACCCGACATTTCTCATCGTCAGCGCATGGCCTGCGAGGCACAGACTGCTGTGAGCTGGTAGATTCATAAATTATCCTCTCCCTCTCCCTATATAACGACAGCTACAGGTCAGATATCACCTAAATCCGGGTTCTACGGTATTATAAAAAAAAAAAAAAAGGGTCCGTTCAACTATATAGTAAAAGTTCGTGACGAAGAATGACCTATAAGCAAAAGGATTCCGTTATCGCGGATATATACTTCAGTTTCAATTTCAAGGTCCAACTTGCACGGCATATTATTACCCTTATAGCTATAGCCGCATGCATTTCATAATGGTATATAAGCTTAGGTAAGAAGTTAGTCCGTAAGACGTCGACGTAAACTTTGCCGTTCGAGTTATAATTGCTTCATTAATTGCGAAACAAAAAGCAGACGAGTGTATATTATATATGTATTATTTAGTACAGTGCCGGATTAAGACAGCGCGGGGCCTGTAGCAAATACAAACAAGAGGCCCTTGGTTTGCTTTAGGTATTAAGTCCAGGTAAAATAAAACAGCACATTCACAAAAAAAAAAACCTTTCGTGATTTAATGTGGGCAAATTTAGAGATAACACTAGTCAAATCAATATTTCTAAGTGAATCATTTTCTATGTTCATTAAAAGGAGGTCATTCAGACGTTCTTGTCCCATTGTGTTTCTTAAGACCCATCCCTAGTCGCCCACCTCTTTTTGGTCGAAATGTATTACATTTCGATTATTATCCGAGCCCAGACATCGAAAACGCAAAAACAAAATGCACAGCGCCAATTCAAATTCAATTCCGCACACATACGTTCAAAATATTGTTAGTTTCATGCGAAAATAGAGTCTACATATTGTTCTTACGTAATTTTCCGAGGGAATTGTCATTAGAATTACGCAACAACAATCTTTAGACTCTATTCCCTTAGGGAAAAAACCCTCAAATTCAAGGTGTAAATTCGTCACCCTCAAGTTTTGGGGGTTCACCATGAAAACTCAGGATTTACTATGTATTTGAGGGTATCTTTATTCAATAAAAAAATCGAAATTTGAGGGTAAGCCCTGAGTTTTCATGGTAGACCCCCAAAACTCGAGGGGAACGAATTTACCCGAATTAACCCTGAAATTTTAGGGTTTCTTCCGTAAGGGTTTCTGCACGAAACGAACATGTTTTTGGACATATGTGTTCGGAATTGAATTTGAATTGGCGCTGTGCATTTTGTTTTTGCGTTTTCTGGACCCCTATATTCTGTAACTTTTTGTTAACGAAACGATCGGATCGGCTTGTTTTGTCTTCTTTTCTATTGATTAGATTTGGCTTTCTTGAAACCTTATCGGTTGCTGACGTCACACTCGATCGTGAACTCATCGAATCGATCGGATAAAAAGTTACAGAATAGGGGGTCTGAATTCGGATAGTAATCGAAATGTGACACGTTTCACCCAAAAGGAGGTGGGTGACTAGGGATTGGCCTTAACTCATTTTTAATGTGCTTTAATATTGAAAAAAAAACGTTCTCCGCTGCAATTGGTGATCATCAAAATCGAGTAAATGCGTAACATTATTTCTACATTTGGAAAGCACAATTCTGATGAATTTTCCGTTAAAAGCTGATAAAATTGAAGGCGCGAGGCCCCCCAAGGCGCGGGGCCCGTAGCATTTGCTACTCTTGCTACGTGGCTAATCCGGCACTGATTTAGTATTGTATCAACGAACCCCATAATAATTGGATACATTTATTCTATATATCTATATAGGAATGCCGACTGTTGGGCAAAGAAGAAAAAAAGTATTTATGAGTATCGGTTGAATTATTCAAGTTACATCTTAATAAATAAATTCTTCCGATGCCCAATAAATCATTTGAAATTAAGGTGAAAATTGGTTCGCCCGCACAGCTAACGGTATATCCTGAATCACAAAACGGAGGAATCGACGGTTTGGTTTGGTAGCTGTGTTGGCTTACAAAGCACGAACTTTCGTTGCTGGGTATAGATAAACTTGGCATTTGGCCAGCCGCTTGTATATATATACACATAGTGTTGAACATTACATTTCATCGCGGCAATGGAGATTCGCACACGGTTCTATTTTTTTCTTTGATATTCGTACCGTACATATTTCACAAAGTACTACCAAACGCCAGAGGTACTACCATATATATATATAAAAAAAAAAAAAAAAAAAAAGAAGAAAAGAAAAGACGAAGGAAATAAAGGAATGAAGAGAAAGGAGAACCGCGCTGATCAAAGAAGGTATTGTCGACGAAAAACGGTTCACTTGACGGTCGCAAAGTAGCTCCAACTGGCAATTGGAACTCTCTTTTGGCAAACACTCCCAATGTTTCGATTCAATCCAACCACAGCTGTCCTTATCTTCCTCCTCCTTTACCCAACATTATCAACGCTTTTACCACTCGCTGTAAACCCCCTCCCTTCTCTCATTCTCTATATTGGTTAAAATAAAGCGACTCTAGGCCTCGGGGGAATCTGCACAGTCACATTGTGTATATGTAAAACTCATAAACGTGGGTGACACAGACGGAAATTGTAATTGTTAAAATCCACCACCCCACCCCACAATTTCAACCTAGCTACCCAAAGGCTACAGGTCTACCTACCCTGTCTGCCGGCTCGATACTCAGACGACCATTCACATACGTGAACCACCGTACGTGCCATATATATATGTACATGATATTACTGCACGTATACTATAATAAGGGTACATACTACAGCACATGCAAAGAAATATTCTTATATACGTGTGAGGTGCTAAGATGGCGCTGGTTCGATGCTGTGTACCTTTATAGTCTTTGTCGCTTCATTCACAACCGAAGATATGTATATGATTGCTGATGTGTCGAAATTGTAGGAAAAAATTACAGCCATGGGGTGCGGGTACACAGAAAAAAAGTTTAACTTGAGCCAAGAAAATTATTCTTGATTCAAGATAATTTTGCAGTCCAAAAATGAAGACCGAAATTTTCTCGGATCAAATCAAAATTTTTCTCGAACCAAGAAAATTTCGGTCTTCATTTTTGTACCTCAAAATTATCTTTAATCAAGTCAACCTTTCTTTCTGTGTAGGCACTTACATTAAATCCATTTATAGAGAAATAGAGGGAGACTCTATATTGCATGCAGTGAACGATTTTCAATATCTGATAATAACCCCATACCTATACGCATGCAACAGGCTATGCCTTTGATATGAATTCCTCGAAGAATATTAGAATATTAATATTTATTAATCACCCTGAGGGTTCTGTAAATATCAGCCTTTTGTAAACGAGTCGTTGCCCACCGGCGCACAGAGATCTGAAAAACGAGCAGCGAACGAGATAAAAAGTGAGGTGGGATAACGAGGGTCGGGAATCTGGATAACGTATACGCCTACAGCGAGGAAACCTGTGCTTATTTATAATTTGCGTCAGTAATATGAAAGAAAAAAGACAATTCTATCGTATATTTAACTGAGTATATCGACGAACCGGGGAAAAGTTCTCTCTCTGACTGACGGGATTTCTTTTTTTTTTTTTTTTATCTTACCGTCTATGTAGCGCAATGTCAATCGCCTTGGTTGGTCAGCCTATACCGTCAGTTTAATTAATGACTAACTTTATTGCGAATAATAAATTACTCGCAAGCACTGTGAAATAATTGGGTAATAAAATTTTTAAAAGCATTAAACATCAACAAAGTACCAGTAACAAAACCCAGGGCCGTAGCAAAACCCATAGAAAATAACGCGATCCCATTATCAAATTAAGGCAGCAGTTTGTAGCTGTAATAAAAGTAAAAGTTTCTTCTATCACCAGGTACCTACTACCTACATACACATTCATGCGGTAGTCCGTATAGCGCAACCATCGTAGTATATATATATATATATATATATATATATATATATATATATATAGCAGAGGTAAGAAGCCAATATTGTTACTTCGCCCCAATTGATTTGCCTTAGGTTGGATTTTTCAAAGAAAATACGGTTAACAGAAGCGTGAAATTAATATTCGTCGAATCAATCGTGGTTCACCCTCACATATAGATATATATATATATATTCCAAAGCTTTGTATCGCTACTCTACGAGCTCGTGCCCTTTATTCAGAAAATCCAAAGCGAACAAAGGACCCGTTTTAACCGTCGATCAACGATCCGGCTCTATGGGATACCGAGACAACAAGACACAGGTGTATTATAGTTGTGTGTACTTGATGTTACTAAATTTGTTTCAATCCCCCCCCCCCCCTAACCGACCACCCTGTCGTCGCGTGATTCAAATTTCAAACGTTTCTTGAATGGAAGGAATTCCCGCAGCCTAAGTGTGATTGAAGCTGGATTTATTTATAATATCTATCAATTTCTTTTTTCTTGTTTTTTCTTCGCTTTATAGAAGCTGGCTTTGTGTTTGCATTTTAATTCCAGACCTTTGAAAAAAAAAAAAAAAAAAAATTTACCCCCCTGGAAGAATCAATCGTTATTTTTCATTTGAAGACAACAATCAGAGAAGGAATGAAAAGTGTATATATATATATATAATGTGGATGAGAAATGCACGAAAATTTGATGATATAATATGTATACAAGTTCAGGAAATTAGGAAAGATCATACAGCTGAAATGATAATACGTGAAAACCAGAAATACAATTTCGAGACAAGAAGGGTAACGTTGTACGTAATCGTAAGCTGTTCATTTAGTTCGGTATAAGATACGAACCGAACGATTGTAACGACCCTTGAAAAGTGAGTGTAACTTCTAACTTGATACCCAACGACTACGCGTTCCAGAACTTTAGCCCTAAATATAATAGAAGACGGCCGCGGCAGGGGCTTATCCATTCACAACTCCGTAGGGAATCGAACAAACGAGTTCGAATTAAATGGAATCGTGATGAATAATGGAATTCGTAACACAGGCTCCTCTACCCCGAACCTCGACGAATTGTTACTTAATCCTTAAAAGCATTTTAAACAATTCAGAAATCAAAATCGTTATCAATTTATCCTGATTCTTATAATTGGCTTTACGAAATTGGATGTTTTCTGTTACTGATTAAGCGCTTGAACAATTTGGAAAACCGATTATTGGCAAAGATATTTCTAATTGCTCAATTTGTATCGATTTAGATCGGTCAATTTCACGACCTTATCTAAAACGGGTATCATTTTACTGGGTATAATGCTTTATAGCAACGATTTCTGGTATGTAAAGCAGCATTATAGCTCGTAAAGGATTCACGAATAATAGTCGAATACGGTTTAGATTCTGTAGTTTGGAGTTTTACGATTCAATTAAACCCAAGATCAATGCATGTAATTCGTAACTCGGTGCATCATATAGCTTTACAAAATGGCTTGTGCAATATTATGCAATACCCTTTCGAACATAGTTACATTAAACTTACCCGTCGCTATCTCCAGGATCTTCTCGACACAAATCACTATAATATTCTTCAACCTTATTTCCGATTAAACAATTTTCTACTCATAGATCGGCGCACTATGATTATAACTCAGCCATCCGAATTACGTCCACGGCTACGTTCTTCTTCTTGTACTTATCCTATCGTAGATATTATAATTAAATATCGTATCGTAGATATGTATAGTATTTTTAAATCAATTTTTTTTTTTTTTTTTTTTCTCTCTCTCTCTTTTTTCTTTTGTAATATATAGTAGGTATATATAGGTAGATATTATGTGTATATGTATATATATATATATATATTTGTTATTTAATTTATTTAATTTATTTATTTATTTTTATTTTATTTTATTTTTTTTTTTTTTTTGTATTCTTTTTCTATATATATGCAAGCGTCTTTTCAACTAGGATAAAATGATATGTATGTACGTATTTGTTCGATCGCTTCCGGTATATGGACGATATTATATCCAAGGTGCACACTTTTTGAATTTAGTTTTACCTAAACTAATGGAATTCGGCTGTGTGCTCGTTGCGTCGAGTCACATTTTAGTGTGACACTGGCGTTGCGCGGTACCACACTCGGTTCGTAGTCGTTCCTCGATGTTCGGCGCTTGGCAAAACCACCCCTATCGCCCCTATTCCCTTTTCCAACCCCCGACACTCGCCGCTGCTCAACCCCCTCCACACCCGATACAGCGGCGGTCCTATTGACGTGCGAGCTTCTCCCTCCCCCGCCCTTCGCCGCGCTCGACAACCCCTCTTTATCATCCCCCTGTACCACGCTAGAGGGTAGAGAAAAATTCTGTCGTAACGCTGTTACGTCATGACTCCCGCTTCCGACAGCACCCCTAACGGAATATTAAGGCAACCACGGAATGTGCATTGGTTGACGCTTTTTGGCTACCCTTAACTTCCGGTTTTATTCCATGAAGACGTATAGGAATTTTTGAAAGAAATTTAACGTTAAACATGCGGTACCGCAAGTCATTTTCAATGCCGTGAATTCAAAACATAAAATCTCATTCAAAGCGCGAAAATACCATCCCAGTAAACCAACACGAATTGGAACGAATTGAGTATGTGCAAAACGGAATTAACACGAATTAAATAGAATTTTAAAAAATTGCTAAGAATTGATACACAGGTCTTTTTAATTCCATCTAATTCGTATTAATTTCGTTTTCCACATACTCAATTCCTTTTGGTTTACTGGGATTATAAATCATTGAAAATTGATTATTATTATTATTACAATTAAGATTTGAATAGTTTTTCGACAGTTTTCAATTGTATTTTGACATTCTAATAGCGTCTTTTGTCGAAAAGGTGTAGAATTGATGTATTGCAATTTGGTATTCTGGTAAGATGTTACAACTTTCAAATTTTGTATCTTTCATCAAATTTCTGGATTCAAATGGCTGGTCTTTCCAGTAGGTTTGAAAACTAATCGCCTTATCGGTCTGAGACAAAGCCTATGTTCTTTAGAATTTATGATAGGTATTGAGCGAAATTGGTAAGGTGTTAGTATTCTTGTTGTCTAGGAATTAAACGAGTAAAATATGAAGTCGTTGGAATGATTCCAGACAGTTATACATATTGTGATTTCTACCACTCTTCCAAGATCTCAAAATTGAAAGGTAAAACATAAGCGCCCACCGTGCAGGTGAGGAAGGAATACATTTATTTTTCGTTGCCTATTTCTAAATCGCATTGGGTCTCGCAACAATAAACATTCCATAAAAAAAACAATGCTTAAATATTGATTGAGCGCCTTATTATATGCAACTGATAGATCACAATTATTTTTATGGTTTGCAAAAGTTCTGCAGGATGGCGCCAATAATTAATTTTAAATCTGACGGTATGTAGGTGACTATTTTACAAACTACTTTTGCCGCACATTGATGGCGGGAATCAATACGAATTACATGTTACAGTAGTTCAACTACTACTGTAGAATGACTAGCTCTACTGTCTTGACTCCATCCAACTCAGAAAAATTAAACCCTGTATGAATTTCCTTTCAGAATCAATCGCTGTAGATTAAATAAAAAGAAATTGATGCTAATAATTAATGAATTCAGTCATTCCATTTCGAAAGCGAAGTTGCGTGCGCGCTCGAAGCCAGCTGCAATATTACAAATGGCGATGATATATCGTCTCGCTGTTCAATTTTTCGTATTTTTAGGTTATAGTCCCTAATTTATATTATTAATAATTTAAAATAAAAACAAACAATATGTTCAGTTTAGCGGTAAAAAGGTTACCCTGTGTTATGGGTATCGTGCCTTTTGACTGGTTGGGTTTACGTACGAAAACAGAGCACAGTGCCAGATCGTATTATATGGATGTAGACAAAAATGAAACCGGTTGGGATAGGTTATACAATATGTACAGCATCGAGTAGGTATTTGTTGTTAAATAATTCACACCTTAATTTTTCATCCTCATGATTTTTACCCATCATAATAAATTGGCCTGTTAATAAAATTCACATATCTTTCGTCCTTACAATGTCATTCAACTTTTCACACATAGTTTGGATGCACAGATTAGCAACTGTTTAAACTTGAATGAAATTTCAGTGAATTTGGAAACAAAAGTCCAGAAATGAACTTTGTCACGCAAGGAACATTCTCAGGTATATTTGTCGGAGTTATATGGGGAGGTGTGCTAAAATCCAGAGTAGAATACCTCAATTTTGTCCAAAGAAACGATGCGACAAAGTTTACGAGCGTGTTTGAGGCAAAAAAGAAATTGCAGGATACAGTGACGCTCAGTTTTGCTAGAGGTGCTTTTCAGTGGGGCTGGAGGATCGGGTTATTCACCGGGTCTTACATGTGAGAATATAATCAAATTTCATGTTTTGTTTACAGCTTCATAAATTATGAATAAGAAACTATAAAAAATTTTCTCTTATTTCTCCTTGTTTAGTTTTCAAAATAATTTTCTCACTTTTCAAAAAACTCTAATCATTATGATAATATTAACACCTTTTAGATTAATTACAACATCAATAGCTGCCTATCGCGGTAAATCATCTATGCTTGAGTATACAACGGCAGGTTTTGTTACTGGGTCATGTTACAAACTGAGTTTAGGTCCCAAAGGAATGTTTGTTGGTGGACTTGTGGGTGGATTTCTTGGCGGAATAGCTGGTCTTATATCTTTAGGAATTTTAAGATTGACTGGAACAACTATGGAAGAGCTTAGGTACTGGCAATACAATTGGAAGAAGAGTAGAGACGAGTAAGTATGACGAAGAAAGATACGAAGGATATTGAACTCTGATGTGCTGAAACTAAGAGTTGAAAAAATTTCATTCAAGAATTATTGTCGCTTGTTTTTATGATTTAAAATTATTTCCTATAATTAGTTGATTATTTTATTCCCGTAACTAGATCAAATCTTTTTTTTTTTTCTATTTTCATTTCAAATATCATTTCATTCATATTTGTTTTCACAAAATAACTCCAGCTAATATTAATAAACAGTTATTTGTATTTGTATTTTTATTTTTTCCTTATACAGGCAGATACGCGGTACGTTGAAAAAGGCCCGTGACGAAGATACACTATGGGAAAAAGTACATGATTTGAAGGTGCAACCAGGCGGCAAAGAACTAATACCAGATACAGTAGTAGAGAGTAAATCTAAGTAATTCAATTTTAACATTGGTTTAGGTTCATCTTGTAGATACTTTATTCGTTGTTATACACTTAATTGTAATATAATAGATACTTTCTACCAAGTGTAATTTATTTATATCATTTTTTGTTTTTTTTTTTTTGTTTTTTTTTTATAATTTTTTGTAATTTTTTTTTTTTTTTCTTTTTTTAAATTAAATATATCTATAATGATTTTTCTTCATACCGACTAAATTCATAACTATAAAACTGAGCGCGACGCATTATTTTAACTACTATCGTCAACTATATTTATAATTACGTTTAAGATATTAATTTTGAACGTAGAATTTGAAAAATGATAGTTATTCACAATTTTTAACATCGTTCACGTTTGTTCCTTGTATATAATTCATTCTCTATATAGTGAAGATAATAATCAATAATCTCTTAGTTAGTTAGGAGTTATATTTCTGCGATAAATTATACGAATTGTGCTAATTAAATACTTTATCAAAGTTTGGTAGATGTGAAAAAAATCACAATAAAATATCTACCAAAAATGTCTAGAGAACAAACAATAATTCTTACGTAAAATATCATGCATATTTACAACGTAACGATACGAAAAAAAAAAAAAAAAAAACTCGTTAACAAAACGTTGATTGTATTTTATGAAGATAAAGAACAGTCCTTAATTAAATAATTTATGAGTCCTATTCTGCAAGCAAGTTATAAGAAATTCGCAAAAAATGTAATATAGTATACGTGTGATAAATAAATACTAAGTTATGCTTACAGAATAGGCCTTGGATACGTAATTGTAACAATTTAATGCAAATAGAAAATACTTAGAATATTATTGTTGTTTCAATTAAACGTTTAATTCATTTGATATATTTCGTTGAATACTGTGTAACAATGTCCCACCTTTTTTTTTTTTTTTTTTTTTTCATTATTCCCCAAAAGTATAAAATATTAAATAATACGTTATTAAGTTATACCATAAATAGAGAAAAGCTCTGATTTTAAAATACAAAATCGAGCATGAATCAATATCGCATAATAAACTATAAAACATTGGGCAATTTGTTAATGAAAATCTAACACCCTGCTCAATTTTGTTATTATTGTCCTAATACTATAATGCATAGATTTACATTAAGCTTCTTGTTCTGTAGTTCCCGCAGTTTGAACCTTGGTCAAACGTTTAGCACCTCTGTTTGGTGGACCTTTGGGTTTGGCAAACTTAGGTCGATGTAAATTGATTTTCGGATGTAATTCCTCTTGCAAAAATTCCATCGTTAGTTCCTTTCCATCATCAATTTCAAGCTACAGACCGAAAAATTTTGATCAACAAAAATTAATTCTCTACATTCAATGTAATATGTACAATGTTAGTTAAGTACTTAAAATTTTCCCCATCAACAATCGGTCAAATATATTCAAACAAATACCTAAATATGATAAGGTACAAATATATAACAAAAATAAATACCAAAGTCAGGCCTATACTGTAAGCTTATTTAATTACTATCCTAAGTATTAAATTCTATTACATACCCTTTCGATGATCTTATCGCTCTGGTTCATTGTGACCTATTAAATTAATCATCTAAAAAAATGAATCATCTACTTGAGCTATATGTTTGTTATATCATATGGCTGCTGAATGATATTACTATAAATGTAAATAGTAATGTTTGTTTGATATGGCAAATTAATTTAAATAACAAATTTTCTCTTTTTAAATTGTATAATTGTTTATTATTCATAATATATATATATATATCAATATTGGCAAGAATATACAATTTATTTTGTTCGTATGAAGGAACCTATGTTTTTAACAGAAATCTATATAAATAATCGATTAATACCCAAATGCATCTTACAGAATAGGCCTGGCCTGGAACAGTGGTACTTATAAACATAAATTGTGCCCAGGCAAACATGTGCGTTTCCTTATTTATCTCAGAACACAATTTCAAATTTTGAGCATCGTGCAGAATAAATGAAAAATAGTAAAATTAAAAACAAAATTAGGCCTAACGATCTGTTATGAAAGCTTGAAAATCTTATAAATGCAAAACTTAGATGATCACGTGTTTTTTTTTTTTTTTTTTGCAAAATTCAAATATTATTTCAGAATAAAAAATAACTTCGTGTCAATTTTTGATATGATTTACCACAAATTGGTTGATTATTTATTTATTTCTTCATTTCTTTATTACTTTTAGATTATCTTTCAGGCAGACAAGAAGATTCCAATTAATTATATAATCTAAGTAATTTTCTTGAAATTCAAATAATTTTCCATTAGTATATTCTCATGGTTTGAAGTTTAAAGCCAGCTTGTTATTGCATAATGATATTGAAACTTTAAGAAAAATATACAAATCCAAAGATAGAATGAGTAGTACAAGCAGTAGAATTCCTAACGATTATCTGTGATTTTACAAAGCTGTGATTTTATATGCAGAAAAAAAATATGATCACGTAACTTTGCATGCTTTCATAAATTTTCTTTCCTTTCTTTCCTTTTGTTATTAAACTCTCAGATCGTAATAAAAGATATTATAAACGAAAAAGGACAATCGGCCAAAGATTTTTTTAAAATGCTTATAAAAAGCTACAAGATTTAAAAAAATACACGTCACGAAAAATAGAATGCCTCTCGAATATCATCTTCATGTTGTTGTTGCCTATCTGACAACTCTCCCACCCTGTATAACTGTGTAGATTTTTTTTTTTTTTTTTCTTTTTTCTTTTTTCGACCAATACAAGATAACTTTATACATTTATAATTTTGGCAAGTATACAAGTCAATATTGACAAGGTCGTTTTTTTTTTTTTATCATATAACTACCAATATTCCTAATCACTAATCAAATAAAATATTCTCTGAATATTAAGGCAGGAAAACATTTATCATAATATCTGTTCGGAATACATTTGATCAGTGATAAGAAAAATCTGTAAATAATGAGATTAGGCTTAGTTTTGATAGGCAGTGAATTGCCGCTTAATACAGATCCACCGTTATTAGACCTCAAATGTTACGATAATTTAACAAAAGGTGTTTGTTAATATCGTGTAACCGCAGTGTATGAGTATATTTTTAGCAATGACATGAAATTTCCAGGAAACATTAAGCCGCGACTTATCTAGGCCAGCTGAACAAGCTTTATAAAATATTGGAATAAATTTTTTCAAATTTGTTATTCAAATTTGATTATAGAAAAAAAGAAAGCCATTTATTAATTAGAAACCTTTGATACCGAAATAAAACCCTATCCATCTCTATACATCATTTAACGAAGATCTTTTTGAATCTTAATTTTATCAAAAGAAAACTTTCTGTTAATTTACGTGGCTAAACACACTTGGAATGATATCGAATCTAAGTATTTATGTATTATTCAAGTGATAAGATAAAAGATTGTATGAAGTTATGGCTAATTACACGATATAAAAAAAAAAAATTCAATTTAATTCAATTCAATTCAATTCAATTGCATAGAACAGAGTAATTAAATGCAAAACACAGATGTACAGGCAGTGGGACGTGCCGCGTTCAGTCTTACGTCGTATATATATATTTGTGAATTTTAATATGTCATATTATATGTATATAATAGTATAGAGTATAATATATATATATAATTCAATATATGTACATATATGTATGTATATATATATATATATATATATATTGTTATTACTATGAGAATGCAAATATTTCGACAATGTGGAATGAACATAGCTTAACTCTGACGTTAAACAATAGCATTTGCACATTTTTGATCATTTGTCAAATACAATGTTATTATTATATTATATGCAGAGCTGTCAGGTTAGTGGCGTTAGCTAGCTAGAGCACATGGAATTTCTTTCCTAACTCTCTAATAATCACATTCAGCTACTAAATGGTTGCTGAAAATACTAAATAAAAACTTTTCTGTCCTACACCGCTTAAATGCTATTTAATGTCGACATATGTTTGGAATTTAGACCCTTAAGTTTCTTCTAAACACATTAATAGACAACTTATATGTACGTATCACTTGATTTAAGACTAGGAACTAATTTGAGACAAGGTATGCTGGGTTTTTATATTAAACAACTATCATTGTGTTTCAATCAGATTTCAAAATAACAAATAATATGGCAGATATATATGAATAAGTAGCATATTATCATTTTCAACTATTACAACTAAATCAATGTTCAATATTGTAATCGGCTGCCTTGAAAGTTGAAATTCATTAGTTACCGGGATAATATGATTAAACAAATAAGCTTGATACTTGTTTTTGATTCTGGCTTCATCACTTATCCAATACATAAGTTTGAGTCTATTTGTTTATAAACTAAAGTGCAAAACATGGCAAATATCTTACACTCAATATATCTAAGGGCTTAAAAAAAAAAGTCGACAGTTTAAAATAGCTTCAGAATACTCGCGGCTCTAGGAAGATTCAAACAATTATGTATCATGTTATCATAGATGCGTGAATGTGTAATGTAGTATTAGCTAAATATATATGGTAATTACGTTGTATACTTTTAATAAAAACCCAGCAAAAAGGGCCTATTTTCCAAACGTTTTTTTTTTTGAGACAAAGTAAATTTTCTGCATAGAATATTAATAGTACTAATCTCGAAAAAGAGTGAGAAAAAAAGATATCAAACTCGTCCGACGCAAAGTTTGTCGAACGAGAAATATTTTCTGTACGTAAGTTTCTCATTATTTTTTTTTTTTTTGTTGTTTTCTTTTTTTTTTTTTCATTACCACAGACATATAATATAGTTATCATAGAGTTACTTCAACAAGAATTTGGCTTACCAATTTTGGTATTAGAATTTAGAAAAATACACCATTTGGTCTAATCTAATTCACTAAATAGTTATACGTATCACTTTGAAGAACTAATTTTTAAAAATTCATTTCAAGTCAGTTATTATTAAATGCTTTTACGTTTTAAAATGTGTGAAATTTTCAAACGTTGAAATCTACACTTGTCTAAAACATTTAAAAATAACATTTTTATTATTTTTTTCTTTTTTTTTTTTTTTGTTTTTTGTTTTTTGTTTTTTGTTTTTTTCTTTTTGCTAAATTGAAGATTCGAAAATTTGTCAAACTCAGCATATGGTTACCATTATATCTATTAATAAACTCTATGCTGGTGGAACATTATTAATTAATTAAACGGTTTGTGACTGAAAGTTTAACGTTTACCAACGAAAATAATAATCCTTTCCAATGTCAAAAACATATTTTCGAATAGCATTAATCAACGGTAGCAAAACCACCTGTTAACTCAAAACGCAAGAACGTTTTGGCTTTGATTTTTTATCATTTATAGTTTGCGGAGGAGCGGAAGGTGTTGACGGAGTAGCAGGAGTTGTTGCCGCAGTTTCTTTTATAGTAGGAGGATCTTCCAACATGTCTGCTAACTCTTCTCCGCTATTTACTTCCAACTGCGATTGGTTTTTTATCAATACCCAATAAATTTTTCTTTTGCATTTAAGAACTTTTAATATAACAATAAATTTTTAAAAGCTCTGATCATATTGGAAGAAAATTTTCATCTATGGTATCAACAAATTCGATAATCCTGAAAGCGTTTAATACATTTTTAGCAATTTAACTCACCTTCTTTATTATTGTGACTCCCAATGATTGGATAAGGTCGAGAAGCGGTCCTTTGCACGATGAGTACAGCATCCGTTCTTTGATAGTGCAACTATATCCTGGCATACTGTATATGAAAACTGGAAAGAAAACATAACACATTGAAAAAGTGATAAGAATCTTTAGAATTGGAAGAGTCGGAGAATCTTATTTAAAATTATGAATGAAATTGCCATCCTGAGTACAAAAACGCATATTAATAAATAGATTCATCTAAAAAAAATCATACGCACCGATATTCTCCATGTAATCGCCTTCGTGGGTATGTTTAAAATTGTATAAATGATATCTAGCAGAATCTGCTGGTACTTTGGTGGGCAATTTATCTAATGAAACATCGCAAGCCGTAACCAAATGTATTTTTTCTTCATCGATGTCAATTTTCAATTGAACATACTCGTGAATTCCTTTTCCAAAATCATTAATAGCTTGTCTAGCTCCATCTGTAACAGGAAAAGCTACACCGCTCAAAGTCTGTTGTCTAGTTTCAACGCTGTAATCCGTATGAACAGAAGATTTTTTTATCTCAGCGAGTTCTTCTTCGGCGCTAGTTAACGGCGCAGGCGCAGCATCGTTTCTTTTATGTTTATGATATCCTTCAAGCGTTATATCTTCGGGTACAGTGCCGTGAAGTTCTTCCTTGAAATAAGCAGTACCAAATTCTTGCTTTAACGTCGCCTTTGTAGATGCGTATAACATCTTTTGTCTAATAGACGCAGTGTCAGGTGACCAGGAAATAAATAACCAGTCGTAACCAGAATCAGGTGACTTTGTGTCTAGTCGATACAATATGTAAGCCGGTTGATCTTCGACTATCAACGGTTTTACAAGCTTGTCGTAATCGTCTTGCCATTTTCCAATTGTTTTCGACGAAAAGGCAGGGACTAATTCCTCTGAAATTTATTACGTATATTAGATTGTTGAAAATCGTGTGTTTACACTGAGTTTAATTCAAGTCTTTTTTTTTTTTAGTTTATTCAAATTCGCAAATCGCGAATATTTACACGCCATTTTAATTGCCAATTAATTTTTATTTTTTGTTTTTTGTTTTTTTTCGCTCGAAAAGGTTAATTGAATGATATAACGAAGTAATATTTTCTTTCATTTTTTTATTTTTTTTTTTTTTATAAACGTTACGAATTTCGTTGAGAAATTTTTTATCAACAGTTGAATCTCTGTCATGAATAAAGATACATAGCTGTAAAATTAGAAAAGATAAAAGATAAAAAAAAAAAAAAAAAAAGATACACGTTAATTCTTACCGTTTTCGATGGATACTTTGAGCACTCGTATCTTTCCATCTCGACATTTTGCAAATAATTTTTTTAGGGCTTCGTTGGCTGAAAATTGATTATATGAATGACTAATTAATTAACGGGGGAAAAAAAATGGGAGTGATTCGGGTTTTTTCTCGTTTCATTTTTTTTTTTTTTTTTTGAGGTTAAAAAAAGCTCCGGGATATGGTGAAAGAGAAAAAAAAAAAAAAAAAAGAACGTTCAATTATACGGACACGTATAGAGATAATAATAAAAAATAAATAAAAATAAATATTAAACAGAAAGGATTTTCACATCTAATAATTGTTAATTCATTTAATGAATAAAATTTTACCTTTTATTCCCGTTTGATGTGACATTATTTCAAGCTACTATATTATCACCTTCGACGATATCGCCACAAGACTATTATATTATTTCCTTTTCCACCCACTTCAAGCCAGCGACCACTATGCCCACTTCTCTTGATGATACGATACGCGTAACACGGGCGCGCGGTGAATGGCCACGCAAGTTCATAACAAGCTTGGCATATCTTGCGTGACCAATCAGATTCCTTCACGGTAAAGCTTACCGCGTAACGTCATTTGGCAATAAAATAGCTGTCAAAAAATAATCACGATCGTTTAAAAACAATCATAAAATACTGCGGCTGTACATGATGAAAAGATTCTCACATATATACTATATGTGGATCTATTCGTATCGATTAATCTCCGAACTAAATTTACAGACTTTCTATTAATATATTATATACAGAATATTCAATCGTCTTATACGAAGAAGCGATCCTCATGTTATCATTATACATGTTGTTACCCGGAAGTTACATCTCCTGTTTCTAGAACTTTGATTATACCTACTGGTTAATTCTGCAATAGGAATTATTCCGTTGTTTATATTTTTAAATATTAATAAAGCTGTATTCTCTTATTTCCAAATTGTGATCTACAAGTTTATTATAACCTTATGATTCATCTAACATGTTATCTGTTAGTGTTTCAAAATTTGCTTTCAGTTTGATATTAAATAAATAAATCTTATCCACTTATCTCTATGCTAAAAATGATAAAAATATACGACAAAAGTAATGAATCATTTTATTATTTTCATAGATAACATTATAATACTAATAGATAGATTAGATTCATCTTTCGGCATGTTGAGATTGTGTGTGTTCATAATTTCGCGCCGTTGTAGTAGCGCAGCCGTAATCCTCGATTCCACAATTCCGCGTTCCGCCGTTCAATTCCAAAATTAGTAAATAAAGATGGTGGCAAAGTTTGAGCCGTGTGGCATATCGCTGCTCTGAAAATGTCTGATAAAATGAGGTGTAAAATAAAGACCGCAGTGATTTCGTCGTATAATAAAAAAGAAATAGAGACCCAGTGTTTAAGGTTATTTTAAAGAACACTTGACGACGTGTATATAAACTGTGTTTTCATTTATTTTTTTTTTATTTTGTTAAGATAAAGAAAATTTTATTTAAGTACCTACACCCGAGTATATATGCAGTAGTAGTAAGTAACAGCGAGGGAGAACACTATATACATAATATAAAAGAGGATAATTTTGCTCCAGAGTTCACACACACACACACACACACAGTAAGGTATGAATTTAAAATCTATTTATAGAATCTATTCAATAACCGTATATCATTCTTATAATATTATTATAAAAATTTAAATTTGGTAATAAATTTCATTAATGAATAATAAAATTAAGGGATTATAAATATATCTTAAACAGTGATAATGTTAAAGTAGACACGCGTCTGTCTATTGATGCAGAAAATTTCAATCGCGGTATAAATCTTAAGTGGGCGTTTTCGATTGCCCAATAATTATTTCAAGAAAGGCAATACCTTCACCGTGGGTACGTGTTCTCATAACACAACAGATGATTTATTTACCATTTTTTTTTTTTTTTTTATTTTTTTTTTTATACACTTTATTTAAAACCAGAGTTAAATAATCGACACCGTTAGAAAGGGCCTCTTCTAAATATCAACCTGCTATTTTTAACCACCAGAAACCTACATACCAAAGCTCTCGATGCGCGACAAGAACACACTTTGACACATTTCACGAAGACTTATTAGTACAACTGACAATTCAATTTTTAATACAATCCACATACGATACTATAAACTCGCAAACGCATTGCAATTAATAAAATAAGAAGAAGAAGAAGAAGAAGAAAAAAAACAAGAAAATATCCCACAGTTTTATATACGCTAAGAATATTAAAGTTAGAACGAAGCTTTGATTTTCGATGTGTATGTTGTAAAATTTTCACGAATCTTTATAATTCAGAACAATAAATAAAAAAAATAAAAATAAATATGATATATATCGTTGAACTCGAAAAACGAATCTAAATACTTAAATAACAAGAAAAGTCTGTCGTTTAATACTATAGAGACAATATACAGATGTTTGAAAACTATTTTAAACGTAGGATTTTCCCGCGCCTTTAAATCTTTATAAATCGCGGCATATGAAACGGGCTATATGTATATAGAATATACAACTATACAGATTTGATATTCAGTTTCGTGTGCTGACGCAATTTATCCCACGGGCACAAAGCCACACTGGAATAATTATATACATATATGATTAAAACCGGAAGTAACATCTCCGTAAATAGGTATGTAATTTACTATCTAAAGAAATATCAACGGTTTTAAACCAACGGGGTCTGACTTCATAAGGAACTTTGAACATAAATAATAATCATTTATAATGAATAAATGAATAAATAAACAAATAATCATATAAATTTTTTAATCTAATGTAGCTATTTAAAAATAAATTAGAAAAAAATACTTATACGTGCGTGAGTCTGTAGGATAAAAAAAAAAAAAAAAAAAAACTACGGCACCTCTACTATGTGGCAGTAGTAAATACCAAGTGTTAGTCAGCCGTGGTAGATAAATTTCATTTTTCGTCAACGCTTGCACCGTTTGCGAAATATGTATAGTAGCTTATACCGGTATGTATGCATAATTTATTTTTGCCGAAAATTGAAGTTACGAATCGACCTTCCAAAAATAAAGTGAAATCTTGAAATCTTGAAATATTTTATTCTTTTTTTTTTTTTTTTTTTTATTTTTTTTATTTTACAAAAACGTTCGTATGTCATCATAATATAAGAAAATATATAGAAATGATTTTTGACAATTTCATATAAATAGATTTTATTTCTATTTAACAACACTCATGTACATACTTATATATTTCGTAGAACTTAAATTCAAAGTCCCATCTTATTTTCGTATAGGTAACGCAGAGGTCACGATTTTCTCGTTTAGATCCAAGAATTAAGATAAAAATTAGACTAATATCAAACTTTAAAAAAATGATATAGGTATATCGTCGTATATTTTATTTTTATATTTTACATATTATTATCTTCCACAAATATATTTTTCGGCAGCAATGAACAATCTCGTCAGTCTCTTATTACACATATTTCTAAGAATATTAAATGAACGCGGTTTGAATCACATAAGTTGAATATGTATAAAAAAAAAAAAAAAAAAAAAAAAAAAAGTCTATCTCTATTATATTATATTATATCGCGTCACTAATGCCATAAGGTCGTAAGCGCCAAAAAATTATTTTTTTTGCGGATATGCCCAAACGATCTTATATGTCACGAAAAAGATTTTGCCACCAAAAACACGAAAAATTTTTTTTTGGCGCTTACGACCTTATGGCATTAGTGACGCGATATTATATTATATTATATACCTACACGTGAATCACGAGTTGATGACCGCGATGAGTTAGCCCGACCTTTGCGTTCTATGACGTCACGGATGTGGATCCTTATATTGACATCGTCTCTCGCTCGTATATCCGAAGAAATTGCTTACGCTATAAGGCTGCAGCAGCCAGCCGGCTGCGTGAATACATATTCTCACCTCGAAAGTGTAACCCCATTTTCATAGCCTTGACCGAATGATGTAATATATAATAATTGCGAGGTCAACATGGTATATTTTCTGCATTCTCTCTAAAAGATTAAAGTCAACTTTTCATTCCAAGATCGTAATGATAATTATTAAAAGGGTATAAGACTCTACGCCGGGCGGATAAGCTTCTTCTAAGATAACAAATATAATTACTGTCTATTGTATATAAGTTATAAGATGAAGAAAAAAAATATTGTGTGGAAACAGCAGCAGCAGCAGCAGCTGAAAGTCAAATACATGAATTTATTCATATCTATAGGTATACATATATAAGCAGGTTACTACATAATATCCTGAAACCCACAAAAACATTGAGATATTTTTTTTCTTTTTACTCTCTTTTCTGTTTATCGTTCAAATACTCGTTCAAATATATATATTTGGTAAGGAACTAATAAATTACGATGAAGAAAGCAAGCTCGAGCTGTATATATATACGCACGGTAATGCCTGCACAGCTATTACCGCGGATTATACTTTATTTTAAACAGTTCAACATTTTATTTACTATATAGGAATTTATGAAAAGTGAAATTCTATAGGATAAATATTTTAAACGTAGTATTTTGCGATTTTCTACACCCGTTGAATATATTATAGACTTTTTATTGGCACGCGGTTTGGTAAAAGGTCTTTCGGCTTGGCTGATTGGATTCATTAATAAATTGCCAAGGGATAGGCCGGACGATCGCCGATTATATATTAATTTGGGTTCTGGGTTGGTTCGATCTGTATAGTATACTACCACAAATCTCTGAGGTATTATTTCATCCGAGTTACCCAAGCATATAAAAGCCATTAGGTAGGATGCTCGCAGGATCATGCCTCTATGTTCGCACAAGCGAACGCGGGACTAAACGCGGTTCTAAAAATATCAGTAACGCCGATTGAGTATCGAGAACGCCTTCAAAATGTGAACACGTGCGCGTTGTACGTGAGGTCTGCCAATAGTTTGGTAAAAGTGGCTCGGTTGTCCGAATTTGTTATCCGCATGTATGTATATATGTATACATACATATACATAACATACATCATGCGGAAATCCGTAATCTTATACCTATTTCAGTTTTTATTCGCACGCGCAAGACGCAGTATATAAGTTATGACAATTCGTCAATGCGGAGAAAAGAACGAGAAACATTTCACCGTAGAGAACTTCTGTCTTTCATTTCATGCAAGACACAAATACGTCTTTTGAAAAAAAAAAAAAAAGGTCAAAAGCCTTAGAATCTCGTATGTGAATATGAATATAATAACATGCTAACTGAAAATATACATGAAATATTGTTGAGTTTAATTTTTTTTTTTTTTTTTTTTTCGCAAACGCAGAAAATGTTACATTAATAGATTGCTAACTTCTTCTCGCAAGATTACTACATGATATCCCCGTATTATTCCGTGAAGCTAAAAGCTTGTATTGAAGCTATGTATACCGTGAGGGCGCATATATTAGTTTTAGCCGTTACGGCCAGGTGGATACGCACGTCCCGCTCCACTAGCGACCCTCCAACGCTCTCTCATAGTAAAAGTAACTTAACGTCGAGTATATATATATTATCATAGGCGACGTTTTATTAACCCATTGTTAGCAATGATTATTATCAATCATTTGCCAACGAAGTAGAGCATCTTACATATAACGAAATATATTGGGCGTAGCGTCAATTTTAATTATCATCATTTTTTTTTTTTTATCTATTATGAATCCGATGAATCGAAAATTTTAATGAATTTTTTTTTTTTTTTTAATCTATTATCGAATATATATTTCATTTTCTCAAAATGTAATTAACTCTTGATTAATTCTGAACTTGAGCTAATTTCGATATTGTTAATTTGTAAATCAAACATTAATTTATACCAACATACGTGTATAATTAATTAATAAAGCAACCTTATAAATGATGAAATAATTTCCATCTAGTTAATTAATTTATTAACATTATCGCGATCGTGTGTGAATTTTTTAAGTAGATAATTGTTTGATTATAATATGTATTGAAATTTTTCTCGAATAAATTGATTTTGAAAAAAAACTAATTTCTAAATTTTGATAAAAGAGAGATTCGAAAAGCATATATATATATATAGGAAAAAAGATGATTTTCCAATAATAGTCTACGAGGTTTAGGACCGGCACAGGATACACTCAGGAACGAAAACATATCTTGCATCTCGGTTATAAAAACATCGGTCGGGTCAGACGGGGCATCCGCGTATAGCATGCTTACATATATATGTATATGTGTATAATAAAACGAAATCGGTAAATGAAACACACACAAGTCGAGACTCCGCAATTCCACGGTACCTACTCCGGCACGGGCGCCGGCTTGATGCTTCAAGAGTTCACGACTTTACGCTGGCTTATATACAAGAGAGGAGAAAATCGACACGAAGTATGAATGCAACGTGAGCTAAAATATGCAGACAGCATCGCGTTATGTCCACGAAGGTTTAGTCAGCGTTCAAAGCGTGTATAAACACACCCCCGTTATACTTTCTTTCATATATATAGTTATACTACCTATACACGCGTATAAAATATACGCGCAGACATCGTTCGGGGGTAGAACGAAAACTTATAAATACAATCTATATATTATCGCAAAGGATAAAGAAACAGTTTTTTTTTTTTTTTTTTTTTTTGTTCAAGCTACAAACATACCTTCATGTAAATTGTATACATAAATTACAATATAACATCACTTCTTTTATATATTTATATATATATATATATGACAAGGAAACTTACGGTTTGGTCTTTTTTTTTTTTTTATTTTTTTTTATTTTTTTTTTTATAAAATAACTTCGTTATACTATAAAATTTGTCGCCGAATACTATTTTGACAATTTTACAACACACAAAAAAAAAAAAAAAATAAATAAATAAATAATAAATAAAATAGATACAAATCTAAATTCATTATGGATAAATTTTTTTTTTTTTATATTCCTATTCTTCGTTATATATCACTTTTACACCTACCTTATTTTTTCAAGCTATCGATTCTTCGTTTACGTCACTCTAACGATTATTAAAACATTTAAAATTTAGTCCGAGTCTCGCAAATCTCGTAAAAAATTATAATTCTTTTTTATACTGAATTTCTTTTGTGCAACATAATATCACGCGTTATTATTCATTCGATTATATTTATAATCATCGATTATATCTATAATGTAGCGATTTTATGTGAATTTTTTTTTTTTTTTTTTCCATAAGACATTTAAACCCAATTTTTTACAATTATATGTATAGCTTTGTGGAATTGGCCCACCTTTAAAGCCGCATGCGATGTTTACATCCTCGTTTTATGCTCACTTGAGGATTAATATAAAAAAAGAAAATGTATTTCGTGAGCCAACAATAAATGACCGTTACATCGGGAATCGTAAACTGGGCCAAATTCTTCATATATATAATAGTATATCGTAAAAGATTGATCCATGAAACTGTTTTCGTGATTTTCTTATAGACAATTTATTCTGTCCTTTATAGTACCTATATCGAGTTTCTTTTACCTTTGAACTGTGTAATATAGTAATAATTTAAAATTTTTAAAATTTAAAATTTTACTAAATAATTCTTATGTATAAATATAAATAAATGATCGATTTCCCATAATATTGAAGTAACTGAAATTGACAAAATTTCGCCAGTAAGTAAACGTTTCTTACGCAATTATTTAGATATATCGTGAACTAATAATCTTCTATGTATTATACCTATATATATATATATATATATATATATGAACGAAAAAATATGTATACAGCAGATATAATTATAGCTGGGAGTTAGCTTCGCGAAATATACTTCGCGACACCAAAGTTAATTTTTCGGTGTAACAATTCGTTCCGTTATAATTTATTTAGTTTTTTTTTTTTTTTTTTTTTTTTTTCACGTTCAAACTAATCATTAAAGATTAAATTAAAACTTTAATATATAACGTAAACGCGTCGGGGTTAAACAGAATTTAAACAAAAGTTTATTTTGATAATAATATTTGAATCAATTACGAAATTTGTCACCATTTTACATTCATTTATTAATAATTTATATAGAATTAAACATCTGATAATAAATTCTATAAAATTGAATCTAAAATTTCAAAGAGTTCTCTTCTCTCTTTGCTGAGTGAGCTTTATCATATCAGCTATACTATATACCGAGAGTTTTCCTTGAAACTGGTGACTTCCCTACCTGCGGCGAAATCAACACAGACACGTATACCGCGTGCGTGAAGCTCAGCCGGAGGGGGTCACCAGTTTCACCGAGAACTCTCGGTATAATAGGTATATAAGAACGTACTAAACCTTCAGCATCGCGTAATGTTTCGATATGCTATAACAGATTATATTAAAAAATGATGAGAGAAGCTGTTTTCTCGCTTACAACTATTATAGCTGTTAAACTTCCTGTTTTAATCCAACGTGCGTAGGACTTGTTCACGTTTTTTTTTGATAGCCTCTAGCAAGGTCCGTGGTCCCTGGACACCGCGCCGGTATAGAAAAGCCGGCGAGGCGCGACACACGGCGTCTCAAAGCCGAAAATAACTCTCCGCATTCTCTCTTTTCATCTACGCCTGCCTGCCCACTACATACACGACTTTTCAGCGCGTCATTCTCCTTTACAGAGATACAGAACACGGATTACCAATTTATCATGTTTTTTCGCCGACCGAAAAAAAAAAAAAAAAAACATATAGTCGACAAAAAATATATATTTATTTATTCGATTTCGAAAAGGAGAAGGATACAGATATTTTACTGTGAATTAGATACGATCTTTGATATTATCGGCTCTTTTTTCATTTTTCGTTTTTTTCGTTTTTTTTTTTTTTTTTTTTTTTTCCTTCTTGTTTTCTTTTGAAAAACATACGTCAACACTTTACAGATCTATGCGGTACTGCTCTAAATCTATAAAGTGATTTCAAACCAGTAGATTATTATTTTTTTTTTTTTTCTGAATCATCGTTATACCGCGAATTATACTATAATTCGACTATAAGTAGTACAACTCATTCAACAATATTAATATTGCCTATTGTAATTATTTTTCAAGATAATTTATCAAATTCTCAAAAAAAAAATTTCTATATATAACCGCGCGCGATACCTGATATCTTTTTGTCGTCAAATCCAATCAGCCACTTAACTATTACGTCGAATAATTATTCTGTGACGATCTTTGGATTATCATTTATATCGCTTAACTTCATTTTTATTTTTAATAATAATAATAATAATAATAATAATAATAATAATAATAATAATGAATCATTATTATTATTATTGTTATTAGAGGACAGAAAGTCTTTCGTTTTAATCAACGACCGAAGCAATTAAAAAATTACTTCTTGCAAAATGACCGAATTGCGTCTAATTAGCGTAAAAAAATGTATATTATCAGTTGATTAAAAATTCACGATATTTGAATTTTGATTGATAATGATATACGAATTTTTTTTTTTTTTAATTATTTATTTTTGTTGATTAATTACTACGTTGCATTATATTTATTTTATGCTGACATAATATTAATGGAGGAGAGAAGAGAAGAGAAGAAAAAAATCTCATCTTAATATCATAAATTATAATCGATGATTATAATATTATATTGTTTTTCAGATAAAATAATCAATCATCATGGTTGTCGGAGAAGCGAGTATACATAATATAATGGGGGGTATGGAGAGCACGGGAGGAGTGCGTCTTCACAATCACAAAAGAAAATTGAAACAACGGTAAGAATAAAAAAAAAAACGTGCAATTTAATTTTTTTTTTTTTTTTTTTTTTTTAATATGTAATACCGATTTATAATGAAAATTTTAAACGTAATGTTAATTAGTGAAATATTTCATTTTAGTTTGTTAGACCCATTTGTTAATCCGTTGTTTGACATTTGTTTAAAAGTAGTTTGAATTTTGTGCCAAGAAATTTTATCGAGAATTTAATTGTTGCCAGATTCGTATACGGACGTACTATACATACTTATATAGATCTGAATAAAAATTGTAATATTTATTATTTGCTATATATCGTATTAGGTTTTTTTTTTTTTTTTTTTTTCTAATTTTTGAGGAAAAAATTGTCTAATTAATGCGATAGTTTATTTATTTTAATTAATTTCGTGCAAATTTCAGATTCGATATAATTAAGAAACTCGGACAAGGTACATACGGTAAAGTGCAATTAGGTATAAACAAAGAGACTGGTCAAGAAGTTGCAATAAAAACAATAAAAAAATGCAAAATTGAAACCGAGGCAGATCTCATTAGGATACGAAGAGAAATACAGATAATGTCCAGTGTACAGCATCCCAACATTATTCACATTTATGAAGGTAAATGTTCTTCAAGATTTAAAACAATTATACTACTTTGAACTTACTAAACCAATATAATATTATAAATGTTAAATAATTACTTCAAAATAATATTAAATCATTACAGTTTTTGAAAATCGTGAAAAAATGGTACTAGTTATGGAATACGCAGCCGGTGGTGAACTTTACGATTATTTAAGCGAGCGAAAAGTATTGTCAGAGCACGAAGCACGAAGAATATTTCGTCAGATATCAACAGCTGTATTTTATTGCCATAAACATAAAATTTGCCACAGAGATCTTAAGCTTGAAAATATTCTCTTAGACCAAATTGGCAATGCTAAAATCGCCGATTTTGGTCTATCAAACGTATTCGACGAACAAAGATTGCTCAGCACATTTTGTGGTAGTCCGCTTTATGCTAGTCCTGAAATCGTTAAGGGAACACCATACCATGGACCTGAAGTTGATTGTTGGAGTTTGGGAGTTCTTTTATACACTTTAGTATACGGTGCCATGCCATTTGATGGCTCTAATTTTAAAAGGCTAGTCAAACAGATTTCACAGTCGGATTATTTCGAGCCAAAAAAACCATCTCGTAAGTAGAAAAAAGAGCCAATCGATCATTTTGCAATTTTGATTATCTTTCAATGCTCAAAATTTCCTTTTTTTAATTACAGCTGCCTCTCCGCTAATAAAGGACATGCTAACAGTCTGTCCTACAAGAAGAGCTGACGTAGAAAAGATATGTACACATTGGTGGGTGAACGAAGGATACGAACAAAATTGCCTGGATATAGCTGAAGAATTAGCAGCTCAAACCCCAGTCAGATTAGACCTTTTGCTCTCATTAGTACCACAGTCTGCTAGTGCGGAGAAATTAGTTGTAGGTGATCAACAAGCGGCTGGAGAGACAGCAAACAATATGTCTTCAGAGACTTTGGTACCAACCAGATGCCATTCTGTTGGTAGTTTGATGGAATTAGATCAGAATAATTCAGACAGAAGAATAAGAGAGATGGTCGATGAAGAGCCAAGAAACTCTGCAGCTGGGGATGCCAAAAGAAAACTAGAAACTACACCGTCTATGGATGAAACTACCGCCGCCGGTGTTAAGAGAAAAGAAAGATCTAGGAGGAAAGAAAGAACCGATGACAGAGAACCTAGACAGTATAGGTCTGCGTCTAGGTATGGTGTGGCTTTGTTAATTGGATTAGTTTTGATTGGGGTGATATTTGAGGGTCCTTAAATGCTGGGTTGATAATATTTATTGATTTTTACCTTATTTCAGACACCATTCGGCTCCAATACCAAATCCTATAACAGAGGAAGCCATGGAAGTGGATCCATCTGCAGTGGTAACTGTTCCTACGAGTAAAACTGCTGATATTAATCAACTAGAAGGTGCGGCAGCTTGCCTTGAACTCATTGAAGAGTCTAAAGAAAGGGCTTTGAGCCATGAACGGAGTAAAACTCCGGTAGTACCAGGGCAACAAACTGAAGAGACGCTATCCGATGACAAAGTCAAGGAAATTGCTGTCTCTGATACAAAAGAAGATAAATCTGAGACTCTGAATGACCAGAAGGAAGAAGAGTCACCTGGATCAAGTGCACAGACTTCTACTACACCAGAAGAAAAGAAGATACCGACGTCTAAGAAGGGTGAAAAAGTTGAAAGTAATCAAGCCGAGGCGATAATTAAAGAACAAACTGAGCCTGAAACTAAGAACGAGGATGTTGTACCCAAAAATGAAGTGCCTGCTTCAAAAGCTATTACTAAATCGGAAGACGTCAATAAGGACGAGAAAAGAAATGTTAAAAAATTGAAGGAAAAATCTATGTCCTTAGATTCTGAGCTTTCTAACGATGCTGCAGAGCCGCCAATAAGACCAGTAGAAAGACGACGATCAAAGATATTCGAAACTGCAGAGAAATTTAATCAGTTGGCTTCGGGTGCGGAAAATGATAAACCGAAGAAGATTTTCATTCCTGGAGTTAACGTCGGGGGTGCCAAACGTGCGTTTGAACGTAAGGCCAGTCTTTCGTCGATAACAATTCCACAGACTGTTAAGCCAAGTGCTTCAAAAGTTATTATAGAAGTACCTGCGATTGTAAAGGACGAAAAGGTTCAGGAAAAAGTTAGCGAAATTTCAACCGCAGATAATAATAACAAATTGGATAAATATCTGCAAACTAAACATGAGGAAGAGAAGAAACGGGCTGTAGATATCATTACAGGTGCTATTGGCAAGCCACCAGTTATGAGAAAACTTAACGGATCACCTCCGACTTCGCCACAGAATCATAGTTCTAATAAATTAGGTCTTAAATTACAAGTTGGACCAAATGACTTAAGAAATGCAACTGTATCTGTATCCACCCCTGTAGATACCAAGTTTCCGTTCGAATCAAAACCAGCTTTGCAGGCGGAGGCGGTGAGTTATTTTCGAACTCAACTAAGGTCTTACTTAGTAGATCTCACTAGAATGCTTCGATCGCAGTTATTCGAATCGTTTAAAAAAATGGGACATGATCATGTTGTAGTAAACAGAAAAAAATTGAATAGTTAATATCGTATAATGAATACAAGTATGTACTACATATCAAATGTGTTATTGTTTTATCAGGTGCCAGGAGCAGTTGAATCGCAAAGTATGATCAGCTCGGTACCAGACGAGCCAAAGAAGTCTAGTAAGATGGAGATCACGTTGAAGAGTGCGACGTTACCAAGACCCCGAAAGACTAGCAAGGCCGAAATCACATTAGCTGGAGTAAAGTCACCCGAGAATACAGGATTCAAGGCCGAAGTAGAAGCCAAGATCGATGCTTTCCACCCACAAAAATTAAGAACTCAAAGATCAGAGGTAGCTTTCCCAGTCGCAGCTGCAGTACCACAGGCCAATAGAAGCTCTAGCTTAGAGCCAGAGAATAGAATGAAGAATATACCAAAAGAGAGGATTATACCTATCCAGGTAAACTTTACATGGATGTTCATAAATAAACTAAAGAACACTACAAATCATTCTTATTCACATGAAATCGCTATAACTTTTGACTATCTCCTCTCTCTTCTAAACAGGTCGAATCTGGACGCCAGCTACCGCAACAAGGACCTTCAACACCTCCACCCAAACCCCCAATGCCTCAGCGTTCCATGTCTCAGCGATCAGGTTCTCTATCTCGACAATCTACCGTCGATTCAGACACGGATAGTGCGCTAGGTTCGACCGTAGGACCTGAACCAATTCGAAAGAGTCCTAGAGAATATATAATTCCTATCGCTGTAGAAGGGGGTGGATATGTTACACCAAGATCCGGAAGTTTGGAGCCTGAAAGTAAAACGAGCACTCCAACTAGCACTACTGCACCTAGATCACGATTTGGCCGACCTAGGAGAATGAGTTCTTTATTATCAGACGCCAGCGAAGATGAATCTCCGTTCTCAACGCTACACAGGTAAGTGATCGATACGGGAGATCAAAGAACAGGCATTTTCAAATGGTTTTATCGTTATTTCAATGCAATAAACGCAGACTACGGAGCACAGTCATCAGTGAAGCCTCGCTAGATAAATTTTTGAACTACTATTCTTGCGAGTGATTTTTTAATAAAACTTATTTTCTTTTTTAGAGACAACGACGATCTTCTGCAACGACATATGCATCGTCTAAGAAGTTCAAGACCGACAAGACAGGCCCCTGAACATGCGGACAGTTTGTCATCTGGGGAAGATGACGATGACGATGGATTCGAACTATTAACAGCAGAAAATTTGTTCTCCACGTTATTATCCAGAGTTAGAAGTTTGACTCAAAGACTAAACGTCGATGATAATAGAACTACCGGATTTCCAAGTAGCAGATTACTCGGAAGATTGGGGTCTAACTCACCGCAAGGATTTTGGGGAGTTCATGAACCATTATCCAGGTAAATAGCTCCTCATTTTTTTCATCAATTTATTACTCAAACTCAAAAATTATTCACACATATCTTTGGATGGATAGACTAATGTTAATGATATTCCACAGAATTAATACTTAACTGTGAAATGAACTGAGTACTTGTTGCAAATTTACATTTTAAATTGTTTTGGTGAAAATTCATCAAGTTATATATATCGTTTTTAACATAAATGCTTGTTTGTGCAAGCTACCAGAGCTATACCGAGACAAGGACTGTAACAACGTGAGTCCAGTCAATGAAATTCTTAAGGGTCTGGTGAATAGTTATTTTTCATTATAGATCGCACAGTTTTATATTATCACCATGACTTTATTTCTTAGCTTTTTTTTTACCAATTATTTATTTTTCACTCCGTTATGCACCATGCTTACTAATAAATAATTTACGAATTTAGCACAGACTCAATGATTGAAAAAGAATAAAGAAGAATTCTTTTTCCTTATTTTTCACCATCAATCAAATGATGATGATACAAATTTCACTAAAACTTGTTGCACTAGCAATCGATTCGCACATAGCAACAGAAAAATTAATTTTATTCAATTTCTAATATCAATATGATATTATACTGAATTATCAGTTATCACCCTGTTAGTACGCATTGAATATAGCATTTTGATAAAAAATGTTATTATTCGTTTACAATATTATTAACGCATGGAAAACAAATTGTCGCACAGATTTGAATAGAAATTTTTTTCTGTGAATCTAGGCGGTTATCAGAATCACAGTTCAGACGTTCTTTGAGTCGTGATACGGATAGATTTGGCAGAAAAGAGCCGTCAACTCCAGCGTCACCTAATAGTCCTGGACCACGCCACACTCCTTCAAGAGAAAGCATTTTTGAAATGGGTAGCAACACTCTTCCACGAGGTAAAAGCGTGCAATAAAATGTGTGTACAGTTCACCAAGGAATAGAATTGCGTTTATCAAGGCTTTGCGGTCATTATTTCAAACATTGTATGTACGTCAATCGAATTGATAATTTAATGGTTGGTCATTTTTACAGATTTACTATACTTAATAAAAAATATTCTATGCAATCTTTTCTTTTCCACGGTGAACTTTGAACAGAATACACACAATAATATTGCCTGTGTGAAAATTATATGGAATTTAAAAGTGATTTAACAGAAGCTGAATATTATATTATAGATCTTAGAAGATTCAATGAATTATTTATTTATTTGTTCTTATTTAAAGCGTTATATTTATATTGATATAAAGATTAGCTACTATTAAATCATGAAAAGCATTTCACTTTATTCTATCGCTTATTATATATAATAAGAAACTGGTAATAAATACTAAGCGAAAGAATTTGGCGAAAAGTTTGTTATGCATCTCCTAGTACCTAGCTGTTGTCGAGTCGTTGATAGACAAAGCATATATTTTTGTTAATTTTACTCATTTACCTGTTTATTATATCTATATTTTTATCCTTGGAATTAATTTTTTTCTTTCTTTCATTTGATTTTTGCCTTGCAATGGATTTTTATTTTATTTTAGTTTTTCTTTTCTTCCTTTTTTTTTTCTCTTTGCGATTTTTTTTTGGTACTAACATATTTAGTATAAATTTTAGAGGATTATATCCTAAACAGGTGGGTAGTCATGATACATATTAGTTATTTCTTTTATATTACACACATTAAATGCTTCAAATTATTATTTATACTTATCCATAGCGTAGAATTTTACTATCCAACTATTATCCTAATGTAATCTCATCGTTAGATCCGAATGATAGTACACACGTATTCGTTAATATTTTAGGCATGCTCAACCCTTGTTTGCCCATGTATATCAATAATCTTTTTAATTGCGAAGCGACAATTTGTTTAACAAAGAGAATATTTCATTTTGAAAATACGCTAGACCCTTGGTAGAGTATAACTTTCTGTAATAAGATAAGAAATCAAATCTATCATAGTATAAGTAGGTGAAAATAAAAAAATAAGTTCATTATGTACACTTTGCTATTCAAAGCATTAGTGAATAGCTTGTTATTGGTACAGGTTCATAAATCTTGATAAAAATCTGTCTGCTTTTATCAATAGATATTGTTAAAATTTTAAGCTATGGATTTTACCTAATACTCAAAATTCTAATAGTACAAGTTTTGTATAATATTTGACGTTACTCTATGTAACATTGAATATTTATTGATTGCTATATGTATATTTAATAGCACGTGATTCATCGATAAGAATTTGAATTTATTTCCATATCATAAATGGTAGGATAAAAAATGATGATAAAAATGATGATAAAACACCCCATCCTGTCTGATATAAAACCTCGTAACACTATTGTATAGTTTTTGCCATGATTTATAATTGTTGATTTTTTTTTTTATTTTTATGATCCAGTAACATTGAAGTAGTTGAATATTATCTATCTCACTTGAAGTTACTAAAGTTTAAAGCATGGATGCACACACCCATATATATACAGAAGAACAAAGACTCTCTTTTTCCACTTTTCCAAAAACTTCCTATAGAGAAAAAAAAAATATATATATATATATATATATATATATATATAATATATATTCGAAATACCCAAAGTCTATCGTCGACTCTACAAACAGTTATTTAAATCTATAGTAATTTTTATTTTCTGCTCGCTGATATTTGACAGACTATATTTTCGGTACGCCACAGTTTATATTGTGCTTGCTGCTTTTGAATGACGCAACTTCTTTTGCTTAATTATTTTTTATATATAAAAACAATGCCTTCTCAGATCATTCATAATATGAGATGAAATTATTATTATTATGCATAATCATCAACAAGCCAATAGTAAACAAAAGATTAAAAATTCATTGGTATAACGATGCGCCATAGTTGAATATGATCAGTCATATAAAATTCTACACAGATCTTACTAAGACCAAATTAATATACGTACTTTACTGAAAATATACACGACTTATTGCTTGACCGATGAATGGATAGATAATTGTTTAAATAATAAAACTTAGATCGAATTATTTATTTTAAATTTAGTAGACAATTGTTATTTATTAATAAGAAAGTATCGAAGGCCTTGTTAGTTTGTTTGTTTATTATTTTATTAGCAAGTAAGTAGACTAACACACAGAAACACGGCTGAACCAATACCGAAAATATACTCTAAAAAAAAAAAAAAAAAAAAAATTGTCAGCAACAGCGCTCTGTGATATAATTCATTGACGGTATTTTATGACGGTTGTTGCAGCGACCGTGCGAGTGACTCTGCGTAGGCGGGCCGACGCTAATCCCCAGTAGACAAACAAGTTAGGTACTATACTATACCTAATTTAGTAAATCTGTCCATTTGACCACAAGATACCAGAAACCTTGCCAATGTACCACATACACTCACCTTATTCGTTTTCTCAAACAACTGTTCATTTGAATAGTTTATATTCAAGATTTATTTATTAGAAATATTATATTATGTATAGATATTATAAATGAGCATAAAAGATAATGTTTCAATTTCATTAATCAATACATTGGCTATTTTATTTAAACATTTGTTCGAGAAAGTAATAAAACCAAAAGATATTACACAACGCTAACTGCTATGGAACGTATGAGCTGAAAATCTGTTTTGTTCGTAAATCCTTATTGAAAAGAAAATTAATATTTATTTATAAACTGATTTATTCTGGAAAATGTTATTGTATATATATGATCTAGTAAATTATTGTTGAAATTGTTGGAAATGAAATACTCTTTTGAAATTTGAATGTTTGAAATTTATATTAAAAAAAAAAAGAAAATTGTAAGAATTATTTAGTATCATATTTCCTTGTTATTGAGATTAAAAATTGATATAAATATTTTATAGTATAAAGAAAAAAGATGAAGTATCAATATAATTTTCAGGATAAATCATTATGTGAGGCCTAAACGAAACACCATTTGTATATAAAGCTATGTATTGCATCTGAAATTTTCTAAAGTAATACATATTGTTATAGGAATCTTATGTAATGATAGTTATATAGTTACGTAATGCAAGAAAGGACTAAATCTGTTCTTAATCGTTATAATATGAACTTGCTAATATTTGTTGTGTTTTTTTAGAGTTTAAATAACAAAGTTTTTATCATTTCACAATTGGCTCTCGGCATGCTTTATTAATGCTATTTTAATATTGTGCTAAACTACCTATATTTATGTGAAGAAGTTAAATATGGTGCGCTCATTCGACATTTATTTCACTTTCTTTAATATTGATCTCGATTCTACATAGTAGTCAATCATTGTAATACAAATATGTACTATCATAATTCCCATTTTCACTTTAGAATATGTGGCATATTTTCTTTTTCTAATATCAATGTATGTCTTTGATAAATAAATCACTTTCGTAAAGTAGTTTTCAAGTAACAGGTATCTTCCATTTTTTTTTATGCAATCACATTAAATGAAATAATTGTTAGCGTTATTACATTTAAATGTTAGAACGTATACATCGTTTAAGTTGTCGTCATTATGTAATAATATTTGAAGGTAGCTAAAGATGCGATAAAATTTTTCAAGACTTACTTCTTGACTTGTTCATTAATTCTTTTTTTCGACAGATTTTATAGGAGAGTTTATTATGTACGTACAAATAAATGAGTGTACATACTCAAAACTTAATTCATTGCTTTTCTGTATCCTTATTAAAAATCCATTACAGATGGGACTGATATACGAGCTGCATGCCATTAGCAAAATTGTTATATGAATTTTTCAGATCAAGATCAACCCGAAAACACCGAGGCCGAGGTGTCGCAAATTCGTAAGCAGGCCCAAGAAACATTAGAGCAAAACTTCACACCGAGCTTAGCACGAAGATTGAGTAGACATTTCATTGAACAAACCAGGCAATCCTTGCCCAGATCTCCGTCTATACCTCGTGAAAAAAATTATCAATCGCCAACTCAAAAAATGATGAATTTACTCGATGGTACTGATATAGAAAGTCAAAATCCTAGTTCTACAACATCGGATCAAACGGAATACAGAGGAAAATCAGCTGAGAGAAACATACAGAGATCAAACAGTTTGTTGGTGTCGCGGGACCCGGCTGACAAACTTGATTATAGATCTCCTAGAAGAAGTGTTAGCCTATTCGAAGACGAGGATAAATCACTTCCACCGCTACCTAGACATGTTATGACGCTTGGCAGGAAATATAGAGATTCGGGCAAAGTAAATAACGGAGCGATTCGCAGAGAGAACTTCCACAATTATAAAAATGATAAAATTCAAGAGGAAACCTTAGACGATTCATCAAAAACACCTAATATAAAGATCGAGCATATTGAGAATGGATTTGAAACTGGGGAAACTTTGGATGGAAATTCGGTGTCTGTGTCGAGTTCAAATAACAATTTTGTAGACACCGCATCTAGCGTATCAGCTAGATCGAGTGAAACATCTCCCAACGAATCGACATCAAATATCATGGATTATAATTATTCATACAGATCTGATCCGTCACGAGATTTTGAAAACAGACTACTGGCAGCAGAAAATCTTATAAAAGAATCTAAGCTCAGAAATTTGGGCCCGTCTAGCTTGGACATAAATCTTAATTCAAGCTACAAGGATACTGACAAATGCAACAAAGAAAGTTTGGGATCTATTTCGGAAACCACAAGCGCAGAAAGGCGGCGCAGCTACATCCCAAGCCTCAGAATAAGGTCTGGGTCTCTAACCAGAGAACCGACGGAACATAAAACTCGTCGTAAATCATTTACTGGATCGCAGGATGCCATAGGGGCGAGAGCTCCTACTCCGGAAAGATCTATTTTGAGTAAATTCTTCAAATCTGGTAGCAGCAAAGATGGTGAAGCTAGAGAAAAGCATCCAAAACCTAGTGGTCAGCGCAGGATCTCTAGGTTTTTGAGACCCGACTTCTTTGATACTCCTCGTGAGGAAAGTCAATACGTCAAGGATAAAGAGGCACAGAAGGCAGCAGAGAATGAGCGCAGAAAGTCGAGATTTAGCAAGAAAAAAAGTGAGAGTAAAGAATTGAAGACAAGTGCAGACAAGTCTTCGGAAGCAAAACCTCCCAAGGAATTGAAAAATGAAGTAAACTCCATCACCAAAGAACAGTCAGAGATTTCATCCAAAGACGACAAATCAGACAGAGACATTAGCTCTATATCAGAAGACACGAAACCAAGGTTTGAGAGGCAGTCGACCAAAAATAGTTTCCTGCATTCGTTGGAGAAAAAACTTGAGAAATTCAGATCAGGTGATGACGCGTCAAAGTCAGTGGTCAATAATGGGAATTTGATTGAACAGAAAATTCGATCATTGCGCGAGAGTTCCGCACCTCCTGAGGAATGTCCTTGTACAGAATCTAGTTTGATTAAACGAGCAGTCAGTGTCGAGGATTTGCAACTTTGCAGTACAAACTCAAACCCAACTAAGAGCAAGGTGAGTTCTGTACTGGGATTGTTTAAGAATATTGACACAAAATCAACGACCAGCGGCCAACGACCACAGAGCATGTTATTCAGCAAGCTAAGAAAGAATCCATATAAGGGTTCTCGGTCTGATTCGATGACCGATGGAGAGATTGCTTCTACGAGTAAAATACCTACAAAAGTAAACAAGTCTGAGTTGAAATCGTCCAAGAAGAAATCTGAAGAAACAAAATTACCTGGTAAAATCAAGACAGAAAGTAAAAAATCGCCTCCAAAGGAACCATCCAAATCTGTAACTGATAGAGCTTATGCACGCGTTCAGAGTGCTTCGCCTGAGAAAATAAATAGAGAACTTAAGAAATTCAGTCCTGATAAAAGTATTGAGAAGAAAAATGATTCATCTGAAAATAATACAAGCTCATCGAAGGCTAAATCTCCGGTAAAAATTGCAGAGAAACAATCTGAGCAGCACGAAAAAGACTCAAGTGAAATACTTCCAGCTACACAGACTACTTCTTCGGAAAAAGAAGACAGTACTGGATCTGAAGGAAAAAAGGCTGAGAAAGTTCGGAAATGCAGTGTGCCTTCTCTGGTGAAAAATGGGTCCGTAAAAAATGTTGACAAAGTTGATGACACAGAGAAAAAGGTAAAGAAAACAGTCAAGGTGAAAGAATCCAACGACAAAGATTCCGGACCTGTTGATGGCACCAAGAAGAAGAAGATTATTAGAGTTGTGAAGAAGGTGGTGAAAAAATCTCCGGATACTTCGGACAGTAAGTCTGATGGTAAAGAAAAGCCTCGTAAATCTGTTAGCAAAAAAGGCTCATCTTCATCCAACGGAACAAGCTCTGATACGCAGTTATCCAACAGTATTGACAAGTCGCAAGATAGCAGCTCAAAGCTTAAGTTAGAGAATAATATCAGCAAATTTGACCCTCCGAAAGAACCTAAAGCTCACATAATTATCGATAACAGTAAGAACAGCAAAGTGTTAGCAGAAGATAACTCACTAAATAAATCAAAGTTAGAAGAAAGCTCGACTGATGCGGAAATAACTGAATCGACATCGGATGGTGTGAAAATTACAGAGAATAATCAATCTAATAATATTGACCGCTTACCACCAGCAAAATCTTCGGATTCACGGTCAAATAGGAATAGCTTAAAACTAGATTTATCAAAGATTCCACAACACACGTTTAGAACTCCACAAATATCGAAGAGAGATTCAGTACAGACAGAACTTTCAAAAACTGAGCCAAATGTAGATGCAGAATTACCAAAACTATCAATCAATAAAGCAGATTCCAATTCTCCAGAAGACGCAAAGAAATTAATTCAAAACTTGTCGAAAATAACACATCATGCAAATATAACTGGGAATAAGATTGTTATTGACAAACCATTGTGTGACAAAGATATAGCTGAACTAAGAAAAGAATTGAAGGATTCTTATAACATAAGCCAGGAAAATAGCACGTCCCAATCTTTGGGCGACTTTAGTGCACCTTATAATTGCTCAAAAATATCCGGAGATCAAAACGAAACTAAAGAAAGTAACGATGCTAGGACTGAATCATTAGATAAAGCTTCTGACATTATTGGCGATGCCACAGACATGCTAAATTACCAAAACAACGAAGTTAACGATGCAAAGCATGAAAATCAACATTTGCAAGAAATGACAACAACTAAGGCAAATCTCAACTTGAATTTGCCTACTTTCAATCCAAATCCAATTCCTCCACCAAAAGATAGTCCTAACGATCATCTTGAGGAGATGTGTTCCCCTAACGATGATACAGAGAGTTTTGATTCATGGTCAATATGCTCGGCGGATATGAATCATACCCGCAGTGAACTGCAATCACCGACTTCACCAACGTTTTCTCCATCTTCGCGCGGGGATCAACAAGAATCTATTGTCGATAGAATACGAAGAAGGAGTTTCTACTCGAGATTTAATGACAGAAAGAGAAAAACATCATTGAACGCTCCACCGCCTGGAGTGTCTCTTCCGGCTACCACAACAATGCCACGAAAGTATAGCTTCAATAGACCAAGGGAAAAGGAACACGAAAAATTGAGTAGCTACACATCACCGACAAAGAGATACCCTGAGAAATCTCACAGTTTATACAACAATGAAATTCAACCTTATAGACGATCGCCAATCGACAGAGACAGATATTCTGATCTGGGAACATCTTCATCTTACACCAGTGACTTAAGATCACCAAGAGAACAGTACGGGAGTAGTTTGAGTTCGTTTTATGATCCGCTACGAAAATATACGCGTTCTCCAACTTTGGAGTCTTCGACTATTAGGAGAAAATATTATAGCACTGATTATGGTATAGACAATGACTTGTCGTCGTACAGAAGTCCTTTGTCAAGTTCCTTATTGAATGATAATTCATTAGAATCTTATTCTAAAAGAAATTTCAATACATTACCAAGAAAGTATGGATCAACAGTATCAAGTTCAGAACCAAAGACCGCTGAATATTACGAGGAGTTATTAGCACCAAATAATTCCAATTATTTGACGTCAAGGAAGACTCCGACATTTGCAGATTCTCTAAGCAGTCGTGAAAATGGATATCATAACGGGAATTTAGAATCACCAGAATTTAAGGCTGAAAAATGGAAGACTGCAGGGGCAGATAAAATGGCAGGACTGAATCTGACTGAAATGAATAATGAGAGGCTCGGGGACCAAATAAGGTATTGCCTAGGTCAGCCTAGATGATAAATAGGACATTAAATATTAATTTTCTATTATTATCTTTTTACAGAGACAAGAGCCAGAGCACTAACGAATCCAAGGAGCTGCCATCACCCACCTCTGAACCTCAGCCTAGTACTTCCACTAAATGAGACTCTATTTTTATTTCTCCGCATTGATTCCTGAATCATATACCGCAAAACTGAAACACCTAACAAAGTATTCAAGCGTTTTTAAATCAGAATTACATTTCTATCACTAGACTCATCAGTATCAGTATCAGTAGGCTACCAGTCATATTGTTGTAGACAACTTGTGAATGTATGTTAAAGAATCTAGTATATCAAGGAGTAAAAATCAAAGAAATATAAAAGTGGATAGAAACCTAAAGAAACAATGTAATTGTAGCCTTTTTACATGATATAATTGAGACGTTGCATCGAATATTTGCGTCATATCGCTGCCTCTATATTTCTTTATTAAAATTATAATAGAAAGATTATAAGCAATGAAGTATAAATAGCAATATGCAAATCAAATGCAGACTTGTGGACATATTTGGACTGCCATTGTTTAGTGATATTTTATTAATTGCTATATAGTTGACAGAAGACCGTTTGAATATGTGTTAATAAATCTGCATTTGCCAGATTGTTTAATATATTAGCCCCAGGTTTGCCTGATTTTTATTATCCTTGGTATGATAATTACCAAGTTTTGAGTGTTTAGTTGTTTCTTTTTTTTTTTTTTTTTGTTTTTTTTTTTTATATATTTCCTGTAAAATGTATGCAAGTCAATATTTATTTAAATTATTTATGCTACGTAGCAGCTGGTGTGATCATGATAATTAAAGTATAGCGTTAACGTTTTCGATGAAAAATTTTATCATAAAATTATGAATCCTATATTATGATTACCTATATATTAAATACATAAAAAAAATTCTAATATTAAACCCTACGATTGATAATTTATTTCATTTTGGCTCCAATGTTTATAGGAATATAAATTAAAAATTTTTGGCAGCTATTACAAAAACAATGTTATCCTTGTTTATTAAAAATGTTTATTGTGATAGCCGCGCGTAAATACAAAAGGCGCATTGTACTTCAAGCCAATTTTTTAATTTGTTCGTTTTCAATGAACGATGAACTAGCTCTTACAGCCTCTTGCGGTAAAGATGTTCCTTATTATTGCTTGTATAACAACTTATTATACAAGAAAGAAAATCAACGTTTATTACCACAAGACTAACAGCGCTCACGCATACTTCAACTGGGAAACGAACAACACTGTATGTAGTTCCTTGTAATGGTAGCCTTTCAGTATGATGACGACATCATAGTTTTCATTTTGACTGATATAAATTACTAGTATATTGTGTTCACAGTAAGGAACACAATAAATTAATGAAAGTACTACTATTTACCTAATTGATATTTAAGAGTATTGCCTAACTAAACTTTTATCTCAAGTACGCAAGTACAGTCGTCATCCTACTAAAGTTTATAGAAAAATTTATTTGTTCCATAGCCAGTGGAGATTGGTGAAGAAAATAAGTAAAGATAACGTTATAAAATTTTTTATTTTTTTTTTGTTTCCTTTTATGATTCATCATAGTCTTCTGCATGTCATGTACGTGTTTTCTATCGATATACATATTTTCAAATAAAGTGCAGAGTTATAATTAATTCTTCTTTCATCTACCTAATCCAATATTATAAAATCGTGTTTTATTTATTAAAGTCTTGACTCTAAAGTGACCGCATACAGAAATCTCGTTATCCTTTACAAAACAATAACATACTGTTTTTCTCCTAGTGTCAAGTGAAGCAGATATGAAATTATTTACTCGTTTATTGGCAAATGTATCAGGAAATACTATATTTTCACATTTTATAAACATTTTTTGATATAGATTAAAACTCCATTAAACTTCAACCATGGATCCTATTAAGCTCAGATTTTATATAGAAAAGTATGCCAAAGAGAATCGAGAGACCAAATTGGTTGAAACTTTTTATCCTACAGCCAAGTCTAAGTCAATTACTGGAAAGTTTTATGCAAAACATGAAGCAATCACGTCGATGGATGCCCCGAAAGAATATATTGATCTTATAGCAAAATCAGAAAGCTATTCACCAAAAAATATTTACAAATATAGACCACCCTCAGTCAATATGGAGTAAGGAATTCCAACGTATTTCTTGAATAGCTACATATAGTTCTGATACTCTACTGAAATGATTTATACAACTTGAGTATAAGCACGCAGCTTTATTTTCTCCAATATATGTTATTTTTCAAAATTTTATAGCTATGGTTGGTTTACACAGCCATTGATACCAAGATCCAAAGATCCACGCCTGAATTTTTCTTCCAAGCAATGTGAATTCATAAAAAATGAACTGATAATAAGACATCAGAACAAAGGTGTTCCCGAAGAAAAGTTCAAAGGAATTCCATTCAAAAGTTAACAAAATTGAATGTTAAATAATTTCCCTTGAAACTATATCTTGTATATGTGTATAAGTTTGATTCCTGGAATACATTATGTGTTTTCAACCATATAATGAAAATCTATTTATAAAGTTGCTTCGAATTGTATTTTTATACCCTTATTCATACATTCGTTTGACACCGGAAGAAAGAAACTAAAGATTCATTTTAGGATCAGTTACACGTGTCAGTGGTGGGTGAATCATGTCAATAAACCTATACATGTGTATAATGCCATGTATAGATCAATATACATAGGTATAGCTATATATACATATAGGCATAAATAAGTAGTCAATCTTGAACAGGATGTAAATTCGGGTAGTTCCAAATCTCAAAAAAATTCAATATTTCTCCTCAAGTTTAATTCCAGCTCATTTTTATTATAAAACATATTTCCGTGAGTTTTATCTGAATATTTCCCTGTAAATTTTACATATCTCTTTTAAATAACCTGAAATTCCATAGCAGCTATCTTATATCTATGCATCAATACATATGGACCCATACGACATACATATATGTTATGACACACAGTTGCTAAGCGACAAACAAAATCCTTACTACTAATCTTTTTACAAGATGGCATTAGGACTGAAATTGCGTACAATATTCCTCCATAACATATCATCAGTCATCAACAATATGAAGTGGAATTTTTAATTCTTATTTCTTACCTAATATAATAAAACTAAAAGTTTTATACACCACTACACAGCGCATAAATTTTTATATAATGGAGGTGCAGGTAGAATTTTCAAACGTTTATAAATACCCTGTTTTCATTTAAAACTATTTCAAATTGACTGTCAAATAGAAATTATGGCAGGAAGAGGCTTCTGTGTCATAATAGAACTAGATTTACATGCTGTAAGTATGAGATAATCAGAGAAATATTTCTACCTAGTCATAAAATATGGTAAAAAAATTGAATTATTCACAGGTAACATGTCCAGGCGTATGGCTTTGCCCAAATGGAAAAGTAGCGATTCAATTAAACACGTTTAACAATTGTATAGAATCTCGTCAAATAACACCGATATTCCCTCTTCTATTTCACGACAAATTTACATTCAAAAAAGTATTTACCGGAGTTACTACGTTGGCTGATTTGCAACGTAGCTTAGAGGAAGAATTTCTTTATACAGAACTAGTCCAGTGGTCTAAGCCAGAAAGTCGTGGAGTAATATTGGCTACTTTTGAAACAAATTTAGTCGATCTTTTATACCCCGCTCCTTGTTTCAAGGGATTATTAGCCGGAGTTGATGTCGATTTGTTGATGGAACCGACCAAGTACTTTCCAGTAAGTTTTTTTCAAAAAAAACTTTTCCATTCATTTGGGATTTAATTGCTAATTTTTTTTTTTTTCATATTCTTAGGGCATCCTTGCTCCAAAAATTGAAATCTCAACACGTACCGTTATAGAAGAGGTGATAGGTATTTGCGATCCAAATTCTACAGGAGCGCACGTTGTTAATCCAAAGACGATAAATTCAAAGGTAACAAACAATCGTTGCATTTATTTGAGACTTGTAACTTATATTTCATTAAATTTTTATAGAATCCACCATGCTTTTGCCGTAAGCCACCGTCCAAGGGTATCATTAGACAACGTAAGGTTTGTCACAGCCAAGGAAGACACAGATCTCAAATAAGTCGAAAGTAAGTAGGCGACAATTGTCTATGAGACTTCGCCGGGTTGTATAGGAGCTTTTGTTACACTGGCAAAAATTTGTCATGTTTTCTCAAACCTTGCTTTAAATGAACTAAAAAAAAAAAATATATCATTTATCATTGATTATGATACATTATAGAAGTACTAGAAGAAAGAATTCGGCTTTACGTTTGCTGTACCCTTGTTGTTGCAGATCGTGTTCAAAATGGTAAATAGAATAACATTAAGCTATGCGAAATATCGAGATAGTGAAGAATCGTTTTGCCATATTCTATCGTAACTCTGAATATGACTTATAATCAGTTGTGTTTAATTTTCCCCATAAGATCATCAGCAGTTCTCTTCAGCTCTGAAAATATGTAATCAATTTTTATTTCTAGCTGCAGTCAGAAGCCGAGTAGTCTTGAGATTGAGCGTGTGTATTCGCCGAGTGCTTCGAACCGACGTTCTCTTTCCCAATCGGATAGATGCTATCATGGGGTAAAGAAACCACCAAAGTGTTCTTGTCCCCCGTCTTCTCCTCGCAAAAATTCTGAGAACACTTCAGTACGCGATGGTTCTCACGTATTTGATAGCTGCCCAGTTTGTTCAAAGTACAAATGCTACTTTGCCTGTAATTGCGAAGGAAAAGCTGGAGGATATGCCTGCAAGTGCAAAGGAAATTCACCAAAGGTTCATGGGCTACCAAATGCTACTAAATACAGTAGATATCCTTCGATACAAAAAGAACATGGCTCTTGCGCGTGTAGACCTAACAGCGCGCCTAGTCCTCGAGAAGATCCATCGACGTTACTGTGAGTTGTATCCAGAAAATCTGTATTCGAAAATGAATATATCTTAGATGTTCTGTGCATGGAGTAGAAGGAGGCATATCTCCCTATACACGCTGTATTGAAAAAGTGGGACGAATTTTTCCCGTAATAGATGGCGCTGTTACCATTAAGCGGACACGGACTTCCGGTGAGCGGGAAATTTTAATCATGGAATGACTTGAATTTTGTCAACGCCATGATACTGTGACGTAATCAGAACATGTTATACGCAGACGCAGGCGGAAGTAGGCCTCCGCTTACTAAGAACAGCGCCATCTATAGCGTAGACCACATTTTAGATTGAAGATATGCCTCCTTCTACTCCATGGTTCTGTGATAAAAGATTTTTGTTCAATTCAGAATATGAACGAATGAGTTATCTTGATTCGTTATGTTTAATTTGAAAAATTGTACTAGTATAGCTTCTTGTATTATAACAAATTGATGAATATTTATTTTCAGATTGAAGGCAAAAATCAAACAACTACAAAAAGCTAAAGCAAAATTGTCCTACATTTGCAATAACAGAGATGATGAGTAAGTTTATAATAATGATAATGAAATACCAATGTCTTTTAAGTTAGGTACCTATATGTAGAATCCAAGGCCTACTGTACTAATTAGAATGAAAGGGACAGTGAAGGCTCTTAATTTATAATTACATGTATACCAAATAGTACCTATTCTAACACAATCCTTGTCCTAAATGTAGATTTCAAATGATAAAAATCAGAATAATAATAATAGTAAAAGTATATTGAGAAATCTACTTGTGATGTGAAGACTTTGTGTTAATCTAATTAGTTACTACGTTGAATGAGATGTGAATTTAGAAATAAATTTTTTAATCTTTCAGTACATCTGAATTGGATCAATGTTGCGAGCATAAACAAGAGAGACCTAACGGAAGACAAGGTTTTTACAAAAATTTAGAAAAATTTTATAAAAGAATGTACAAGCAGGCCAGGATGCGAGCTGAAGAAGTTGACTGTGTATGAAGCAGATAGAAAATTCGATGTTTAGGGTAACGGCAAAATCTTTAAGAAAAACGTTTCTTGTTAGTTGTTGGATTTTTATTAATCAACTATTACTAATCAAATAAGAGAATCCATTGAGTTTTTATATATATTGAAAGATGTTGTCTTGTCTCTGATATAAAAGAGAATCAAACGTTAGACTAGACCTTAGAATATATATTAATAAATAATAAATTAAAAAAAAAAAAAAAAAATTATTTACAGGTAACATCTTTTTAATGTTAATAATATTCAACAATATACTAAATAAAGAAGATAAAACATACGTAAATATGAATAACTATATTGCGAATATTTTTCATTATCTTAAAAATTTCGCTTTTCTTCTTTTTAATTTATTCAACTTCACTACGACTAGTTGAAGCAGAAGAAGGTCGTAATTTATGTTACTCGTATTACCATATAGTACCTACAAATGACGATATTTAAGCTATTATGGTCTTCTGTAGACTGGAATACCACGATAATAGCCTGGGGTATCTCTGACTTTTTTACCACGTAGCTCAACCGAATGTTGTAGAAGAGCTGGAGTCCTCATATGGATTCCCCTTCCTTCCGGTGTCCAAGCTCTAAAATTTACTTTTTTTCTTGGTCCTGGAGTAACAGCTATCCAACCTAGAGTAACAATAAAGAATCGATGAATATAGAATTCAATTATAAACAGTTCATAGAAATCTAAAATATTAAGTAAAATTTTCTCTAATCAGGATTCGTGATCATTTTTTGAGGAGAGATTTTCTACCTATACGCAATGTTCTTATCAACTAGATATATCGGTGGTGGAATCACAGGAGAAATAACTACCAGCACTTGAAAGTACAATATCAGCGGCTGAAACCTCCCATGCAAGTCCAGTAATTTCAAAATCTTTGTTCTTCAACCCAGGCCATTGTTTCAAACGTTCTGGATCGTTGAACGGTACAGCAAGAGCTTCTGTGTTCAGTAACTGATGGTATATAAAATCTGCGTCATCAATAAGACATATCGTCACTGGTAGTCCTGAGCTCGCAAATACTGTAACTCTGTGAAAAGAAAAAAAAATACACATTTTCATAAGATGAATCCAGTTCTTAAAAGCCAATAGAAAAAAAACGAAAAGAAACTTATTAAATCTTACAGTTGAATGTATAATTGAAAGAAAAGTTTAGCTTTTCATCTATTTGTAGAAAACTTTAATACACAGAAATTATAGAGATAATCATCGGTGTAATTACCGGACATATTGTTCCCCATCTAAATAGTCTAATCTGCCTAAACCACCCAAAAATAAAGTCTGTTTTGGTTTGATGTTGAACGTTCTAGGTGTGATCATTCTTTTTGGTAGAGTGAGCATCAGTTCGTCAGTCGTTAATAAATGCAATACTTGATCAGGTTGTACAGTGCCTGGTGTATCGTAACACCAATGTGAATTCTTATAATCTGGATCATTGATATCTATGCCCAATTTATTTTGACGTGGTCCTATGCCGCCGCCAACTCCATGTTCATGATTAGATTCGACTGGTTCATCGGTGGCAAAAGTTCTGCCGATGTGTCCTGCGAAGAAAAATGTAAAGGGATACATGAATCTTGTTTAATCTTGAAATAAACTTGAAGATGTTAAGAATGGTCGAACACCTTTTGTAACTAATTGTAAATCGGGTCAAACCTGTTAACTGTGCGTACTTCAAATCTTTAGTCTCATTCAGCTTTTCTCTCCTCAACCGTTCTTCGGCATGCCTTAAGACCTGATCATTCTTCAGTCTTTTTGCTCTTTGACTAAGACGAAAACCGGATGGTTTTAATATGGGAAATTTTAACAAATTTAAAGTAGTTCCTGGCCATGGGGACGTCGTCGCTCGTTGGATAATGTCTACAGCCTGTGATTTGCAATAATCCGAGCGTAATAGAGCGTTGAACAAGGTCGACTTCCCAGAATTTGTACATCCGATTAAATATACGTGTCCTGCAAGATAGAAAATAAAAAATGATCACAATACAAAGTTCAAATCAATTGATCTTTTCATATCATTGTTTCTTCTTACAGATAACGATCGAAGTTTGAAACGAAGCATTCTAATTACTTAATTATTCAAACATTTGGAAGAAAAAAATAAAACGGGTCAATTTCTCGACCTCGGCTTAAGTATTTCGCCTCTACCTTTGTACTTCCAAACGTTGTGCAATTTATTGATTAGTTCTTCTATGCCGAATCCAGTTTTAGCAGAAACTAGAGCGACATGTTGTATATTTGCTTTGTGAATCCCAGTTTGTACAATGGCTTTGGATAAGCATTCTATAACGTGTTTAAAAAAGTTCTTCGAGTCTTGCGGTAACAAATCAACTTTGTTACCGACAACAAAAACGGGTCTCTTTGTTCCAATGATGGATAAAATATCTGGCCAAATGCTGCATGGAAAATCCATTAAATCAACTAATAGAACAACCGCAGCCTTTCTACTCCTAATCGAAGATAACAATTTGGGATATTCGTCAGCTGAAACATTTACGGCCAGAGAAGTGTCGTAATTTTTCATAAAATGACAACGTTGACACGTCATGTGATTCAAGTCGTCTTTTAGTCTTCCTAAAAATAATTCAGAAGGCAGATAGCCGGGTATCGATGAATCCTTGCAATGCAACAGAGCGCCGCAACCGCCGCAAGGTACAGAACTAACTTCTGAATTTGGTTGCGGAGTCCCGTAATTTATATCCAAAGTTTCGGCGTTAACACCGTCTTCGTATTGGTCATAATCCGTCATCCAGTCTGGAGGAACTTTTGACAAATTATCAGCCAGATGATAATTAGACTCAGATTCAACGTCCTCAGTCAAAGCTTGATACTGTTCGGTCGAGCTCGCAGAATTTGCGGCTAACGACTCTAAATATTTTTCGTACAAAATTTTGTATTCTTCGTTTAAACCCGCCGGTTTTTGAACCACGATTTCAGGACTTTCGGCTACATCGTTGTCGTCGATTTCTACAGTCTCGTATTTTCTTGTACCAGAATAAGGCATTTGAACTGGTATTGGTGCCGAGTCTTCGATCGATACTTCAGACTCATATTTTGAAAATTGTAACTTGTTTTCTCTAAGCATATTTTCTAACGCTATACTGTATACAGGTGATTCAATTTTGTCATTAAAATTCTGTCGCTCTTCTTTTTTTCTCTCAATATCTTCAGATATTTTATACTTCAAATATCCGGCCTTTAGTCTTCGTCCGTCAATGTGTTCACAGTATATTAATTTCTTTTTTACTTCATCGGATATGCCGAAAGCATCGTATTCATTGTTTTCTAGCTGCTGTGTTTTAGACGGTGATATACACGATGTTCGAATTGTCCGCGACGACGAAGCGTTGTATAGTTTCTTTTGACATAACCTCAAACAAGTTTCACCAATTTTTACGCTATTGTTATCGCGTAAGTATCTCATTGTATAACGTAAATATCTCCGGGATGACAACATGGTTAACTTTCTTCAAAACTATTATATTTCACCAAAATAAACGCGCGTGAAGATGAAAAATTAAAGAAAACACGCCGCTTCATTCGATCATTTGACATCTATGATATGATTCGATACTCGATTTTCGATAGATTGTATGTGTCTGTTTTTACTTGTTATTTTTTTTCTATCATTTTTAGGAACTAGTAATAGCGAAACAAATATGCTATTAATTAGAAGAATGATAAGCCTCAAACTACTCGCAAAGTAGTGAAATATTAATTCATCATCAAGACATTATTTGTTAAACAATTTCCGTAAATATATCAAGATGTTTCTAGACGTTTAACCCTTTCACAGGATATGAGTGCCGGTATAGTATTATGCGCACCAATCGTGAGAAAAATCAGGGAAAGGGTAGAAGTAAGGGTTGTTTGTATGGGTTGATTACATGGGAATAGTTTACTGACAATTCAATGTACGAGATACCGCGGCTTGCGCATTGATTTGTTAAATAGTATTTAGTAAACGAGCTGTAGGTGTGCTTGGGTCGTTATCAATGGGCTGAGAAGTGCGATGTGATCTATGACCAACGAGATGGCCGGGCCGGAAAAGGTATGTGACAAAATAATAAATTTATATAGGAAATAGAGTTTATTTAAAAACAACTTTTGTCTCATGTGTTAAACGATCGACCATTGATCATTCGGTCGTCATTTGAAATCTCGTCAAGATTCAGTTTTATGTTAAAACAATCTAATTGTCTACGGACGCGTGTTCCGGCGCCATTTTGACTGTATCGCTTTTTCAACATTACTAAACGCACCGGCAGCAGCGCGTATATTATTACATCAACGTTTATCAGGCTAATTTTAAACTGTCATTAAACCCTCAGGATATATTATAAAATAGATTAAACCCTGGCTAAATCTTGTCTAAGTATTTGAACAAAAGATCTATTCGAATTTAGGTAAAATCGTAAGTGAAAGTAACCAGCCGGTGTTGCGGCGTGGCGTAAATATAGCCCATACGTAATAACCTATCTATGTATTGTGTGTTGCGTGTGCGTGTGTGTGTGTGTATTAGTGTATGTATTTATTTACCGCGAGAAAATATCTGCTGCTGGCTGCTTGCTATATTAGCTTTGTACATATATACGTATACGATAACGTCGTATATATTATTATCTCGAGTTAAATGAATTATGTATACAACAGATATATATACGGTATATGTTTGAGTATATAGAAACTTATCACGAAATGTTATTATTTAATCTCAAAACTCTTTAAGACTAAATCTAAACATGATTATATATATATATATATATATATATATATATATATATTATATAAAAGTCGGTAATGCTTTTTATTATTTCATATTCCAATTCCTCGAAATTGAATCATCAAATTCTTAGAATATTAAAACCTCAGTTTGTCAAAACGTGCGAAGCCAAGTCTTGTTGTCGTCAATGTTAGTATACTTACGAGTTATGCGTATACCATATAGTTTCTTATTTAAAACACGTTGACGAACTGAAACTATAATACCAGTCATCAGAACGGCGGAATAAACATACGACTATAACTAAAATCTTAAAATTTTATTCATGTATATAAAAATAGTTTTGCAATTATTATACAAGTTAGATGCGTATAATAAGCTATAATCTAACTATATCTAAACAATCGTATGAATACATTCAAGAAATTATTTGTAAAACATAACATTGCATATGGGTATAGAAGTTTTATATTATGCGAAATGATTATCGGACGTTACGCAATTTGTTGAGGAGGGCATTGGCGGACGCATAAATTCAATTATTGTCAAGAGAGAGAGAGAGAGAGACTAGTGGTATTATAATTTGTCTGTAGTATATCAACGGGTCAGATAAGAATTATAGTATAGCATGGTAGTAATCGCGTTGTTACTTTCCACTGACGTTAATTTATACTATATACTTTGTCGGTGTTTCCAATCAAAGTTTCTATACCTACCTAAGATATACATACAAACATACAACATACATATATATCTAGATATATATATATATATAAATTCGGAAGAGACTATAGTAGTTATAGATGATGTTTTACGCAGTAAGCGTAAAATCTGTATTGCGCATTGCTCTTATAGATAATACCTATACGTATTTCTTTACCTTATCCGGTTATATACGTATCAAGCTTTTTGTGTTGAAATTCTTTTGTTATATATTCGTATAATATACGGATGCAGAGCGCGAGCGCCACTAACCCACTGAAATTAAATTCAAAGGGGGTTGGATGCGAATCGAACACAATTAGACGGACGTTGACGCATAAAAGCGATATGTATATAGAGAAAGAAGGAAACAACGTATAACGATAATATCACTGTACAAAATTACATACGTATATACCGGATGTGACTTTTATCTAATCAAAAAAAAAAAAAAAAAAAAAAAACATATCCATAAATTCAAAAATGAAGATAAATAGAATTTTAGAACTACTAAATATGAAGAATGAGAAACTGCTGCAGTAATTCTAGATCATAAAATTTCGATTTAATCATTTAGTACATATTTTCGGATTTTTATTTGCATAGGGTAAAAAGTGTTTCAACATTTTTATTCGAGTATATTATTCAATCGGTAATCATGTATATCATATAATATGTTATCAGAAAGAAATTTTCCGCACGGGGAAATCATTTTCTGTTCAAGTTTAACTTTTATACATAGAAATCAGTTACTTTTCGTATAGTTAAATAATGAGCAGCAATTAGAAGGATCGCCGGGGCATTATATAATCTCATAAATAATAATAAACAATGACGACGCACGTATCGGAGTACACAGAAGATGTATTGCGACCGACTAATCTCTGCTATTTAGGCTATACATATATCTAGACATAAGTATACGCAAACGGCGTATGGTAGGTGCAGTATAGTTACGTTGGCAACGTTAATGCAAGAAAATATCGTCTAAACGAGTTGACAATGAGACAATTTATCGTTATTACCTATATACATACGTGTCTCGTCTGTCGTTTCTCTTCTCGTATACACCAACTAGTTGACCGAAAGATAATTTTTGTAACACATGCACGATTTTCGCGTCTTTTTTTTACCCATTAAGCGGGCCTAAAGTGAGAGTTTTCAAACGAGCGGTCGATAATAACTTGAAAACGCCCGCTACGTCGAGCAGCGGAAGTTTTTGAGTTATTATCGCCCGCTACTCGAGCATAGGCGGGCAATAATAAACTGAAAACGCCCGCTAAATTATTTTTCAATATTTTCAACACAATTATCAATAATGAAGAAAATCGTGCTGTTACAAAAAATATGGTGTGCACGAAGGATTAAGTGAGCTTTTTTAGACCGAGTGTGGAGTTTGCAGTACGAGTTGAGCCGAAGAGTCCTGCTAGCTCTAGTTTGCTACTGCAAACTCCACACTTGATCTAAAAAAGCCTACTTTACGCCCTTGCCTACACAATATACTATTTCATACCTGATGCATGAGTTACCTAAATAATCTATGATCAAATATAATTTTGTGTATCGTAAATAATAAATAAATTAAATAAGTTCAATAAATTCCCCTTGTTTGATACTATTGGCGTAAGTATATATATATAATATGTAACTGTAATAGATGTTTCTTTGAGTTTCATCGATCGCGTTCGATATGTTACGAAACCTGATGCCTATAAAGAAATTTCCTCTTTTCTTGTGTATACACTCATATTTATATGTTATCTCTGTTACAAACTTGATGAGACATTTTTATGACATTATTTTTTTTTATATTATTCTTTTATTTCAATGTATAGTAAATGTAAATACGCACGTCCATCACTTACGCATATATAGGTATATATACACGCTGTACAGCCCATCATCAGTGCGTCTTAGGATATACTCTTCTTCTCTCCGCGTCTCTGCAGCGTCTCTGCGCGTCCGAAGTGAGTTAGTATACCCGAGCTAAAATAAACCGCGGGAAAGTGGCGTGATACCGCGCTTCGCAGTTGGATCGCGAATTGTTTATTAATCATTTCTGGCATTAATCTATTTCTTACCTACCTTATACTATTGCTTATACCGTTCGCGATATGCTGAAATATACGTATACAGGGTGTTTCTTTTAACTCTGCACATACTGATATGGTGTGTAGCGGCTGCCTAGACAAGCATTTTGAGGTAAGACACCCAAGGTCGGAAACTCATCCTAACGGCTGTGGAGGGCTTTGAAGGTTTTGGTACCACGCGCTTGTTTGTAGCGTAATGAGATCACTTTCGACCCAACATTTTAATCAGCCGTAAACAGCAGTAGGTACAAATGTTCTTGCGTGAAATCAACAAAACGATAAACTTGGCAATAAAAAAAAATAACAAAACGATTTCCGGTGCCTATAAACAGAATTTGAAAAAGTTATATGGAAAACGAAAAGCCCAAGTGTGCAAAACCCCAATTTGTTTTCAATGACTTTTTCAAATTCTGTTCATAAGCACCGGAAATCGTTTTGTAATTTTTTATATTGCCAAGTTTATTGTTTTGTTGATTAAACGCAAAAACATTTGTACTGTTGTCTACGGCTGAATTAAATGTTGAGTCGAAAGTGATCACATCTGATTCATTACGCTATACGAACAAGCGCGCAGTACCAAAACCTTCAAAACCCTCCACAGCCGTTAGGATGAGTTTCCGACCTTGGGTGTCTTACCTCAAAATGCTTGTCTAGGCAGCCCCTACACACCCTATCAGTATGTGCAGAGTTAAAAGAAACACCCTGTATACTCGATCTTATGCCATTTACGCACCATACAAACTTATGCCTAAATATATTCTTGCATATTAATTGGTCAAAGAAATATGACCTAATGCTGCAGGTTTATATCTTCAAAAACCCTCGTATAGGGTTGCTTCAGTCTCTATATTTCGTTTTTTTCCATTTCTTTCTAGTTTACGAATCATCTGCCCTATACACCTTGCTCAAAGTAGCAGCTATAATCCTGAACCGTTTCAGAAGATATACACACGATATACCTATATGTAATAAAATATCAAATTTATTCTGAATAATAATAAAAAAAATAGAAAACCCATTGATTAATGATTCGAAGATTGAAACCTGCGATTGTCTGAACAAGTTTTTAACATATTATATCCATAGGTACATCATTTATTCCAGACGATCGATTGAATCTTATTCGTTTTATATCGAATATTTTATAGCACGTTTTGAAAAATATTTTGATGTGATGAATAAAGAGGAAATAAAAAAACGTATTTAAAGTTTAAGAAAATTCCATGTATAGAATGCAAGATCTACGTCAATAAAAGTTATTTTATTGGTCTAATTATATATACGACGGAGCATTTATTTTCTTACTTACTTGTTTTTTTTTTTTTTCTTGTTTTATTTAATTGTTTTTATTGTAATATAAACTTCATCTTCATTAAAACGAATGATTACCTTATACTGCTCGAGAATATTATAAAAATGAGAAAATTTAGAGATGTATTATAATATATTTAGCCTCGTTGATGACCCGTCTGAAGACTCGACTCGACATCTGCGTTTAAAAATGAATAAAAAAAACAGAATATTTTTTTGTCGACAATAATATAACCAACGATGTGAGTAGCTACTACGTGACTAGAATCACAGAGGTTCGCGCGGGCGTACGTGATTATACGGAAAAAACATACCTATACTTACCTACCTATACGGGATTTCAAAAATCGTTAAATATCCTAATATACTCGTAAAATTATACATTTAAAAGAAAAAAAAAAAAAAAAAAAAAAAAAAATGTAAAAAATTTCTTTCATCATGCAGAAATAATATCATCCTGCATATAGTCATTCTTATCAGGAGTGAATAATATAAGAAAAGAGACTGCACAATTCTTTTTTTTTGAATACGTCAGACGCGCAATATGTCGTTTTATTTGATATTTTACCAATGTACACAATACATAATATAATAGGAATTTCTGTTGTGGCCAATATTTTGCCGAGCTATGTTTTGGTAGCTGTGCAAATAATTGGTCGCAATTCAGATAAATTGAAACTTCTTATTCTCTAATTAACAGATGTACGTCTGTAGGTAAATATTATTATTATTCATCGGTAAAATATTTCATATATAACGTGTAATTTATTGTAAACACTGTTATATAGTATTAAGTAGGTATTAGAGTGAAATAAATTTCAAAAACGAATACATCGCGTCACTAATGCCATAAGGTCGTAAAGCGCAAAAAAAAAAAAAAAAAAAATTTCGTGTTTTTGGTGGCAAAATTTTTTTCGTGCCATATAACATCGTTTGAGCATATCCGCAGAAAAAATAATTTTTTGGCGCTTACGACCTTATGGCATTAGTGACGCGACATACTATAACTCTGCCCTCTATATTAAATTGGCGAAAATAATATCCCGCCTAAACAACGCTAATGAGATAAACTTTATCTTAGTTTCGCGGCCCAGCATGATCTTAAGAAAGAATCAAATGTACGGACATGTAGGTCAGGGCTGGATGGACGGTGTCGAACCTCTGTTTACGCACAGCTCCTCGTGTCAAGATTAAATTGGCCGACGTGTGTCTATTTGCTTCGATATATATTTCGGAGGCAAATTGGCGTATCTATTCTATGTAATACCTTATAGTATAGCTGCAGCTTATCGTCATTCGTAATATCTCCAATAATATACCATATATATATATATAGGTTTATATCTTTTCCGGAAGTTTAATCGATAGTTTTCAGCTACACGATATATATAGGTAAATATATTCAGTTGTAAACAAGATAACAAAAAAAAAAAAAAACTTTAAAAGTAAAGTAATGAGAATTTTTTTACACACGAAATATATAGGAAACGGTATAAAGTTACGTGCTGATACTCGCGTGTTTGATGGCATAAGGTGGTAAGCACCAAAAAGGCCATTTTCGTGATATAAGGTCATACAATTTTTTTTTTTTTTTCTTTTTTTATACCGTAATTTTGCTATAAAAATGATAAAAACACACAAATAATTCGAAATGGAGAATTTGAAAACCTGAAGGCAAAAGGTCGTATGTGAACGGATACAACCTTCCATATGCTTCTAAGTTTTTACAACAACGAAAAGAACAATGCTCAATAAACGAATATATCTATACCTAACAAACGAAGTATATCTTTAAAGTTTTTTGTTTCTTTTCGTTTCAATTTTTTTTTTTTTTTTTTCCTCAATATTTTTAAAGTACTAGTCATTTTCTAAGTTTTTTCAAAATTTGTACGTTTTCACTTTTCCAAATGACAGGAAGTCGTATAATCTCGCTTACGACTATTAAGATTATTTCTCGTTAAATTTGATCGAAAACGTCGTATGCGCCGACCAAATTTCAATTTCAACGTTTTCGAATATATTTTGAGAAATTCTTATACGGAAATAATTGTTCAATAGTTAATTAATTAAATACCGTGAAATAATATAATAAAGAAACAAACAAATAAATAAATAAATGAATGAATGAATGGAGAAATGAATTTTTTCGTTGAGACTAAAAATTCAGCCACATGCATGTATGAAGAAGGTGAAGGGATAAGGTCTTCTTTAACTACGTATAGGTCGGTCGCCCTATACGCGACTTGTGGAACTGGAATCAGGTAGTAAACCTGAAAACGAGTCTCGTGCTGTGGCCATGAAACTTTATTCAAGTATGTATGTACAGGTATACATATAACTATACGTATAAGATGCTACCGGTCTACGTGACGGATCTCACTGGTATACATATGGCCATGACCGTGAAATTTAAGGAAGTTATATAGTTGTGGGAGAGAAGGGAAAAAACCGTGGTGTATACTATTATTACATCGCAGTTAATAAAAAAAAAAAAAAAAAAAATAGACGAAATTCCTTGTTATCTAACTTTGCGTTCAATTTATATACTAGTACCTGCTTGTATACCTATAGTACATAAAGTAAATTGTTAGCGCCGCAGTTAACAACCTTCCACGTATTATAACGCGAACTTTTCGTTTAAATTTTCTTCAGAGAAAAAAAGACTGTTGATTTAGGAAGATAAAAAAAAAAAGAATTGTATCAATTTTCACTTCGCCCTGCACTCAGAAAAAAGGTCTTGTTGACACAACCAAAATTTGGTCATTATACGGTCAAAGAAATTTTTTTGTTGGGCCAACCAAAATTTTGTTGGGCTAACCAAAATTTTTGCTGATGCTACTAAATTTCTTGTTAGCACAACAAAATTTTGGTTGAATGAACAAAAAAATTTCTTTGACCGTATAATAACCAAATTTTGGTTGTTTCAACAAAACCTTTTTCTCAGTGTGTCCTCCCCATTTGCCTTTAACTATTTTTTCTCTAAATGAACGATAATTAGTCTATAATATATAAGTATCATTTTAACCTTTTACCGAAAATAAGATCTCAAGTTTAATCAATATAGAATATAATATGCAATAGATTACGTTTTTTTTTTACATTTTATGCCTTACTTCATTTTACTCAAGACTTTACTTTCGATTTATTCAAGACGGTCGTTACCCCGCGCGCGATGTGTACCTATATACCTTGCATAAGTATGAGTGTATGAAAAAATACACACATATAGAAAACTTGGATTTAAAATAATGCACTGCGTCCAAAACTAATTTCCATAATCGTATCTATAAACACAGTACTTCTATAGGACGTAATTCCAATCATTTCTCTGACATTTTCATTAAATATATCATTCGCGTTAGTTTCCTCTTTTTTATTTTCAATTTCGGTTGCATCTAATTAGGGATCGAAGAGAATCCAAATTTATAATGAATACATAGAAATGATTGAGCAGCTTGAGAAGCAGACTAGTCTTGTACCAAATTTTTGATTCTCCGATTTTCAGATACATAATATAAGAATATCTGAGTTATAACAAAAATCTCGATCTGCATGCTGCTATTCGAGTATAAATTAAAAAGAATAAATAAAAGGACGTTCATTTCTTGAATAAAAATGCTAAATAATCCGCATTTTCAGACATAATAATCGTCCAATAAATTTTACTCCTTTATATTAGTCTGGGCTATAATATACTAATACTGCAGGTTTGCCCAAAGCAAATGCGTCTACGAGTCTCATCTTTCAAGGCTTGTGTGCAGGTCCTGATTTTGGTGAAACGTCGACGATTATTAAGACCGGTTAAGAAAAATTGACTCATGATTCTACGAAATGAGTCTCGTGTTCCTATAATATAGGTATATAAATAAATAAAAAGCAAAAAATAAGGAAATGAAAAATAATAACAATCATTCACACCACCTTTATATAACTATACATACGGGGCATTCCACTTCGACCGAAGGTATGCGTCAGACCTTGACATTTAAAATCCAGCTGATTTTTTTCCTTTTGCAGTACATATGGAAAACTTGAACTATATGCTCGAATTCGTCGTCTCATTGACACGTGTGGGCTGTTTCGATTTTTAGTAGAAATTTTGAAGTTTCGAACTTTTAAATTATGAAAAAAAATTGTTGAAATAGTTTGAAATATCATAAAAAAATATCATAAAAAAATTAATTATAGTAGTTTAATGCAATAGGTTCAAAAATTATTATGTACGAAAATTAATTTCAACCTGCACACTAGTAACGCGTGATCAACGCTCAAGATCATGAAATTTTTATATCTATTTGCAGAAAATATTATTCTGTGACGAGTTTCAACAAAATCTAAGGTGATATGTGCTTCGGATAAATATTTGAACTTTTGACTATATAGCGAATGAATCGCTTATTTATACCTAGAGGTTGGAAGATTGTATAAAAATGATTTTCAAATAGCACGTAGTATTTAATTTCCAAAAAAATTCGTCCATGGAATTCAATTTTTCGATAAGATCCGAAACAACGAGATAAAAGATCAATAAAAATATAAATATGTGTACAATTATGTGTTTGCCGATAATACGTAGTATAATAAATAAAAAATCAAGTCGATTGGAAACTACACTGAGAAAAAGGTCTGTTTGACACAACCGAAATTTGGGTATTATAATATGGACAATCAAATTTTTTTGTTCAGTCAACCAAAAATTTGGTTGGAATAGCCAAAATTTGGATTATCACAACAAAATTTTTGGTTAACTGAACAAAAATTCGATTGACTGAACAAAAAATTTGATTGTCCATGTAATAACCAAATTTCGGTTGTTTCAACAAGAGATTTTTCTGAGTGTACGAAATCTAAGATTACGTTGAGTGCCAGTCTCGTATTACGTTCGTTTGACTGATATTTGATAATATCCTTAAATGCCTATTAGTCAACGTGATTTCTCCGTCAGACGCTGAAGGCTGCCACCTCGTTATAAGATAATGGCGTTTCCGTAAACACGTCTCAATGCTGTCCCGGTATATTCTACGTCGACGTTGGCACGTTGACACATTGGCGTTGGTGGTTACGTGATGAGACGCACGCTGGTGCTCACGCGAGACCCTGATATAGGTAGTAGTACATAATAGAAGTATCTACGCACATATACGTATAAAGATAATGCAACATATTAAGTGATAATAGGTAAACGCATCGGCGAAGTCAACAACCGAAAAGCGTTAATCATGCGGCTATAATATAAAAGATGGGTATGATGTAAGTATAATCGGAGGTATGATGTGGTGTGCTTTATCATTTGCGCGCACTTTTTATATCATCAACGCTTGACTCCGGATGCGTTTTATCAACCTAAACTCTATTATACGCATTAAAAAGAGGATGAATGAATGAACAAACAAACAACCGGTCAACCACCACATGTTACTCATTCGCGGATATAGTCGAGTCACGTGAGTGCTAATATCCACTTAATGCGTATTTATGTATCTTGCGACTGTGTCACGCGACGTGGATCCACTCTTTTTCTCTTACCGTTCGTTCGAAGGTTTTCGGCCCCGGGAAACCCGGTATAATAATGAGTCTTGGGTTCGTATATAACGTTAACGCGAAAAAATAATACGAAAATATTGTCTTTTTCAGGACTCAAACGTCTGTCTCGAAATGTCTGTATTTATGTGTACGAAATTCAAATAAATTAGAAAAAAAATCGAAGCTGAATATATTCTCTATGAAATTCACACGAAAAAGAAGCTTTTAGTAAACAGAAATTTTCGTCTTTAAGATTCTATCCATATTAGTATAAAAAATTGAAGTTTCAAAAAAGTAGTCAAGTTCACTGATTGAATAATATGTTTTCTATTTTTTTTTTTCTGTCCAGTTTGATACTCGATGAGTTAAACTGATCGTCGAATTCTGCATACATGTATATCTTGCGGTTGAAAAAGATACGCACGCATGCATTTATACATACTACAGTAAAAAACGCATATGCGGAGTTTTATGAGGAGTAAATTACTGAGAAGGCCTCCCGCTTCGTTCTTGATGCGTTTTCAAACTTGTGTAGGTGTATATATGTATATTTGAACGAACATTGCGAAACAATTGGACCTCAAACCTGAAACCATATTATATACTTAACCACATGAAAATAAGAGCAAGCTGGGTAATATTCTGTTGAAGAAAGAAAGAAAGAAAGAAAGAAAGAAAAAATGTGCATACCGAGATTGTATATAAAACAAAACTTCAACAATTTGAATTATTGTATACTTGAGTAAAATAATATGTGAGTCAGGGCAAAGTGGGCAAAGCTCAGCTAAAAAGTGATGAGAATGTATTTTTTTGAATCTTTTTTTTTTCCTCCATTTTTTTTTTTAGTCATCCGCTTTTCGTTAATTCAAATCAAAACGATTCACAAAATTTACGTAGGAAGAAATTCGTTCTGTATACTATACGGTATCAATTCGAATAAAAAAATAAATAAATAAAATCTAATAATATATTAATAATTTCGGGTTATTTTATGCAGAAATAAAGTCGCACCGCTATTATTAAATGACGAAATCTATATCACGGTACCTTATACTAGTATCAAGGTAATAATAGCCTCTGGCTTAGATAATATACCTATACGGTGTACAAATATGTACAAAGCATACAGGGAGCGCCGCAAGCGACGAAAAACTTTTGGTAAATATTATTGCAGCGTTATGTGTGTATCTGTCCTATTACATAAATTATGAAATAATGTCAGGGTTTTTATCATCTCGCTATTTTCTTTTATTCTATGTCATATAATATGCATTAATGAATAATATATAGGTACCTATATATTATTATATAGATACAAGCATATTGATATTCAAAAGTTAGCTGACTCCTCTTCTTCTTATACACGATAATCGATAAACAACAATAAGCATTTTTTTCTCCATCACTTAAGGCTATAGGTAGGTATATATATATATATATGCATACTATATCCTATCTTCGTCATCTCGCGACTTTAAATTACTGCATAATTCATATGACGTGATCCGGTAGGTTCCTCGCGAGTTTAATATAATAAACGATGCGAATGAACGATGAAAAAATAACTAATTTGACGCTGGTTTTTTTTTTTTTTTTTTTTGACGTGATATTCCGCTATTGGGAACCTTAGAACCTCGAGACGCCAACTAGTGGCAGAAAATAGAACTACTCAAAGAAGGCTACAGTAACCAATGAGAGCACTGATCTCTATACTAACTGGATGGCTGGTCCTTATGGGCCCAGCAAGCCGAAAGAAATCATGTCGAGTTGAAGGCTCGCTCAGCGCCCCTAACACCGGGAATGGTACTAATCACCATCTCAATGCGCATGTGCCATCGTAACAATGCGCATGTGCCATCGTAATCGTGCATAGTGGGGATGGTAAATCAGTGCCCCGCATGCGCATTGATGTCAACCTTAGTACCACTCCCGGTACTAGGGGCGCTGGGTGAGCCTTTAATCTGTTTTAGCCTTGCTTTAGGGGACCAGCCATCCAGTTAGTATAGAGATCAGTGAATGAGAGGGCTTAGAACCTCGATACGCCAACTAGTGGCAAAAAATAGAACTACTCAAATACGCTAAAATTTCAAAGCCACGCCCATTCCAAGGATCCCAATATCGCTTGGTACTATATAAGCTTCGACATTTATCGTCATTTTCGATCATGGTAGTGCAGGGTGCAAGGAGAGAAATTCGCCAAAATCGCGGTTATACTGACACGCATTTATAGGTATTATTATCAAAATGTAAACTGACTCGATCGCGCGATCGAGTTTACTGACTCCTTATAACCATGCATGCAGCTCGTTATATACATATATATATATATATATATATATATATATATATATATATATATATATATCGAGGTTTATTTTCGCTACTATCGCGTTTATCTTATAATGTTAATACTCAAATTTCACATCGCAGCCGGAACGTGAGGCGTTTTATTAACTAGATATAGGTATACTTGTTTGTACGTCGGTAGTTGAACTTTCTCATCCTGCATCCATCAACTATAACACAAGCCAATAATTTCAATTGCTGCAGTTCGAAAATGTTTATTATATAGATATACATATATTGATTCAGGACTTATATTAAAGCTGTAAAAAGAATTTTAAATGGTTGAATACTTTCTGCATATTATACTAATATTTAAAATATATGTAAGTACAAAAAAATAGACTTCGTTCTCGTTTTACTTGAGGATTTGTGGTGCTGATGCGCTGTTATAAACTCGTAAGCGACGAAGAAAACTCTGCGGCTTTTCCACTCTGACCTTTCTGGGTCTGAAAGCCCTTCTACCTACAAAGCTTCGCCTTATTCCACGGACGAAACGAAGTAAAGAATAAGTTCAAATGTATTCTTTGAGTATAAAATAAAGTTTTTGATATTTTTGGGTTCCTATCGTCGATGTAATATTTATTTCAGACTAAATTTAGGATGGGAATAAATTGAAGAAAAAAAAAAAAAAAAAAAACGAAATTTAATTAGAAACGTGCAATTGCTCCGTTCTGCAGTTGAGAACACAAAGAGAAGTGAATTCTGTCTTTATTTAAACACGCTAGTATAATTTTTTTTCTTCATTTTAACATTAGACTGGGGTAGTGGATTTATGCAGTCCACGTCGGGTTTCTTGTCGCACAATTGTTGGCATCATTAGTAAATGGACTTTCGAATACACGAATCTCTCAGTTTTTTTTTTTTTTTTTTTTTTTAATAAGGAAGAGAATTGTGTGCGGCGAATTGAATTTTATCAAATTTTAGTCAACGAAAAATCTATTTAAGGCCCATCCCTAGTCGCCCACCTCTTTTTGGTCGAAATGTGTCACATTTCGATTATTATCCGAGCCCAGGCGTAAAAAACGCAAAAAAGGCCAACTTAGCGCAAATTCTATTTCAGTTCCGAACACATACGTCCAAAAAAATGTTCGTTTCGTACGAAAATACTAATATGCAATTCTGCGGGAATATTTTTGAAAATAAATTGAAATTGAAATAGAATAAAATGAATGGAAAAGCGATGCGGTATATTCTTCTTCTTGGCGACATAATATATATGAAATACTTAGAAGAATAAGAAATAGAAAAATAGCTGCATTCTGCACGTATGCAGCCGGGAAGACGATGTTATATACTTGGCTCTCGAAGTTGGTTTCTCCCCGTGCGTAGCGTGCGTAAATATAAACTCAGCGTTATGGGTGTTGGAAATGAACGCGTTGGCCGGTACTGCCTACGAGAGAAATGAAGAAGAAGATACGCGGGGAAAGACGGGGAACGATGCGTTAGCTTGGAATGCGTAAACACGTGAATTTTTTCTTTTGTTTCTTTTTTTTTTTTTTTTTTTTTTGTTTTTTCTTCTTTCTCCTATAGTCAAAACGGAAGACAACACCCACGCTAAGCGTTTCTTCGCTCTCGAAACAAAGCCAAAGTTTATTGTTCACTCTCACTGCAGTATAATAACCGTATAGTAAAATATTTTTCTGAAAATACTTTAACGTCCAGAGAAATTTCATTCGATTATGAAAAATCAAATTTACTGCTATATTAGGTAAATTAAAAAAAGTTGAAAGTCTACGTTTTTTTTTTTTTTTTGAAATCAACGCGTTTGCAATATAATAATTGTTTTACAAAAATTTCACAATAATCGTATATTGTCTTCTGAAATATGGTCATCAGATCTTGACACATTGTTATAAGTTCGTATGGTATATCGTTAAAAATAATTTTTTCATTAGATGATGTTATATATAACCTGATCTGTACACCTATACATGAATTAATAAAATATAGATATTATTCACTGAATATATAATTAGAAATAAAATATAAGTAAAATACAAAGATAAGATTATATATATATATATATATATAATAATTATTATTATTATGAAGAAAATTTGGTTTTCAAAAACTATAACATAACTGTGAATAAGCGTTGCTGTAATTATCAAGATAAAATTTACACCGAAAGGAAAAGAAAACAAAAAACAAAAAAACAAATGAAAAAAAAATTCCAAAATTTTGATCTTTCCAACTATAATTTACGATTCCACATATATAGTGCCTAATAAGCCTTGCAGTAAAAATATTATCTCTATACGATAAAAAGTTAGTGAGAAAATAGGATATTTGAGGTCAAATTGAACATGAAATATGGTTGATAATGTATAGTATATAGTTATATACTATATATGCATAATGTCAAGAATGCTTAAATACCATATATATAATTTATTATTTTTATTTATTTCTTTATTTTTTAATTTTTTTTTTTTTTTATACTCAATTTATGTACGTATGTCGAACGTATATTGTACATTATTTGTCGTGTATACCTCATACCATATAGGATTAGTTAACTAGTCATCGCCGTGTAGTAAATATTTGCTATTAATTTTCGTCTGCAATATACTTATAACATGCGCGTTATTTAGCATATATAATTATTAGTTTCTCGATTTATATAATTGACGTAGGTATTTTACGATACATATTGTGATTTTCCGTTATTTTATGTTATATGGTCGAATGATATAACTACCTAGTCTACCTAACGTCATGATTTCTTCAGCGCCTAAAACCAGGCGGCCCACTGTTTGCCTCTGTGTAGTTGGCTGCCCAAATACAGGCGCCAGGGTGACTTTTCTTTAAAAATGACCTGTATGTCTCACAGACGTCATAACGAAGACCACTAATTCAAACGGCAGGTTAGCACGCCAGAACCCTTCAATTATATACCCCGGAATTTTATTTATTGTTATTTTTTTGTTATGTTACATTATATAGTACCGATTGTATATATATAGTGCGATGATATCAGCTACTCCAGATATCGCCTATCGTAGGGCGTTTATAAAGAGCGGAAGGCTGTGCGGTTGCGGGGTTCTTGGCCTTTAGCAAAGGCAGTTGAACCGAATTATTATAATCCGCGAATCGCGATCTCGTGCCAGGATACACGAGGAGCTATTATCGTTTGACATCTCCGTACGAAGCCAAAAGATTTTAAATTTCAAATGAAATTTTTCTTTGAATATTTCAATAGCTCACACCACCGAGTATATAATACTATATCATAACACGTATATATATCTATATACGTGTATATCGCGTCACTAATGCCATAAGGTCGTAAGCGCCAAAAAAAAAAAAAATTTCCTGTTTTTGGTGGCAAAATCTTTTTCGTGCCATATAACATCGTTTGGGCATATCCGTAAAAAAAAAAAAAAAAAAAATTTTTTTGGCGCTTACGACCTTATGGCATTAGTGACGCGATATATGGGTGGTTCTACTCAAGAAGGACGAAAATCGGATCATTTTCGGCACGACATTTTTTTTGCTTAGTTTAGGTCTTTCTTGTACTTATCTAAAACGGGGCAGTCAAAAAAATAAGATACAAGAATTTTATAGTCGTTAATAGTTTTGTAAATTTTATAACTTGAAAAACATTGCTGTTACAAAAAAAACATTTTTTTTGCTTTAGCTTAGGTCTTTCTTGTACTTATCTAAAACGGGGCAGTCAAAAAAATAAGATACAAGAATTTTATAGTCGTTAATAGTTTTGTAAATTTTATAACTTGAAAAACATTGCTGTTACAAAAAAAACATTTTTTTTGCTTTAGCTTAGGTCTTTCTTGTACTTATCTAAAACGGGGCAGTCAAAAAAATAAGATACAAGAATTTTATAGTCGTTAATAGTTTTGTAAATTTTATAACTTGAAAAACATTGCTGTTACAAAAAAAACATTTTTTTTGCTTTAGCTTAGGTCTTTCTTGTACTTATCTAAAACGGGGCAGTCAAAAAAATAAGATACAAGAATTTTATAGTCGTTAATAGTTTTGTAAATTTTATAACTTGGAAAACATTGCTGTTACAAAAAAAAGTTACAAATAAAAAAGATGGGAAATTTGATAATCCATAAAAAAGATTTCAATACATTTTGTCGTAAAGTCGATGGTTTGCGAAATATAGATTGAAAAGTGTTATCCAAGATGGTGTCGACCCTGATAACGATAAGAGGTCGCCATTTTGGATTTAGTATCAGGAGACACCCCCCGACCAGCCCTGAAAATATTCCATGTTCCTTATTTTTTTACCAATCACCAGTTTCGAATTACCTATTTACTGGGCCAGGAGACTGAGGCCAGGATACTGAGGTTTTTCTTACTTTTTAGCTAATAAATCGTCAATACAACGTTTAACGATGAAATTATGCAATTCGATATTTGAATCCTAAGTATTTATAAATTATAAATGTAATAATAAATACCTACAAAATATATTATTTACGAAAACGCGTACCAGGATACTGAGAATCTGACTGGCCGCGACACAATCTCACTCACATAATTCATCGTGTCGACTGAACCATCGACAAACCGAAACGAATACCAGCGATCGTAAGACAACTTGACTTCGGTTATTCACCTAAATAGAGCAGCAGCGCGCTAGATATGCTAATTCATACTAATTTTAAGGTGTTTCGATGTGGCAGGAGACTGAGGTAAATGTCAAGAGACAAAGTTCAATTAAGTATTTTCAATAAAATTTAATAATAATAGTAAAATTAGACGAATGCATTGAAACACTTATGATTACATTTCTGTTTCTGAGTGCAGATTTCACGTATTATACTTGAAATTGAGTTTTAATTCAACATTGAAACTTTAATATCGGAGAAGAGACATGCCAGGAGACTGAGAATTTGGTACTTTAAAGTACAATTTTTGTAAATAATATCTTTGGGATCGAGCTAATTTTCAGTGTCAAACTAGAAATGATTGAGATGTTCAGTTTTGATCCTAAATCAATGCAATATAAGTGCAAAAAATATACAAAAGCAGGTGAGCCACAGAATATTCCCTCGTGAGTAGAACCACCCATATATATATAGATACCTACGTGACAGAGAAGTTCCAACACCGTCTCAGAATATCATCGCTATACTGACTTCAAAGGACGCGGATCAATGGACTCGTGTCTTCTTCGCGGGTTTTGCTTCTCATCAATCGCGTCGTCATTCGTTTCTGCGTATAAATATATAATATCTAAATATCTATAGCCAGAATCTATAATATGTATTCATATACAATCGCGACGATACTACCTTTATATAAGCTTTTTACGATTCCATTCAACTACTTTTTTTTCATTTTTTTTTTTTTCAATCGACCTGCTACTGTATAACATAATAGTAAATTAACAAAAAAATTGACCAGGTAACACAGTTACAAAATTATCAGGCCATATTTCAATATATGCGAGTGTTGGAAAGAATTTTGCCTTCAAATTCAATAATTTTTTTTTTTTTTTTTTTTTCATTTTTTCGAAAAACTATCGCGACAAAGAATTGGTAAGACAATCAGACTTTATACTATATAGGTATACCAGAATAATTATTATATTGGCATTGACATGAGATTATTCGATCAGTGTATAGGTACCAACTGGAAGTCGTTTTTTACATGACAATAATTTTATACGGTTAAATAACAAACATTCGCACATTTATGTTATAATACTGTCATGAAATTACGGAGCAAATTTCTAGGTCAAGGTTAGCTTCTTATGCTCGGTTTCACTAGTTCGCGATTTACCATGCTATACTTATAAAGAACGGGAGATGTGGTTCTTCCGGTTGACTACTAGTAGGTATATATATATATATATAGTTCTTCTTAGAAACAACGATCATCTTCTTCTTCTTCTTCTTCTTCGCATATACTAGTACTTATATCTATATATCACTTTATGATCAAATCGACTGAAACCTTCAATATATGTATAGCCCCACGGACAAAGCAATCTATAATACCTATACCTCCACTATATAGATGCAAAGCATGATAATAAACCGACAAACAGAGACACGTTCGCTGTTTCTAAGCGGATAACACATATATAGTATATCTCCTATCGTCTATCGCTCTTCCAGACTTGAGGTGACGCCGATTTTCCAAATTTTCTTGACTCGAGAAAATTTTTGATTTGATCCGAGAAAATTTCGGTCTTCATTTTTGTACCGCAAAATTATCTTTAAGGGGATATGAAAGGTGAATTATACACCTCGAATTTTTGGCAGCCCGTTTCTCAGCTAAAACACATCCGATCGATGTGAAATTGATATCAGTGACGTAGAAAAAGTGAACGAAGGGCATGATGCTCTTGGATTTCAAAAAAGCGAAAATAAAATGTACAATTTTATATTAAGAGTGCTCTGTAACGAATAATCGTTGTTGCTGACGTTGTACCTACTTGATAAATATGAAAACACCCGAAACATTTTCCGCTTTTTGGAAATCCAAGAGCATCATGCCCTCCGTGCACTTTTTCTGCATCACTAATATCAATTTCACATCGATCGGATGTGTTTTAGCTGAGAAACGGGCTGTCGAAAATTCGAGGTGTAGTATAATTCACCTTTCGTATCCCCTTAATCAAGAATAATTTTCTTGGCTCAAGTTAACCTTTTTTTCTGTGTAGTATCATTTTATAGCCATATAGTATAGTATAAAAGAGATTAGAACTCATAGGAAAAAACAATTGGTTGGCCGTTCGATTGATATTATTTGAAAAAACTGAATCATAAGGGTCATTTTGAATATTGGGCAACGACTTCCGCCGAAAGTTTTGTTGTCTAGATTGAACGTATACCTACAGTTCTAGCCGGTTGTCCACGTGTATTTATAACGACATAGAATGGGAATTCTGCCAACAGTTTTAGAAAAATCTATACTAACTCGAGATTTTCTGTTTTCTGGAGAGTGTATCACTGCATCGAGCATCAAACATCAAGCATCAAGATAAATACAGTTCTAGCTCTTCACGGTCTCTTACATATACGCGCTTATTCCTCTGCAAACGCGTCACTGAACACCTTGCAATTCCTGCTTACTTACTGCAGTTGTTAAACTCGGTTTTAAAACAACCTATATACGCATATTTATATATCAAAACACGTCATTATTGTCCTCGAGATAAACATAGGCTAATAAACATCATAGAATCATCTAAACCGTAAAATCGACGCTCAGGATGCAGTACGACACTAATATGGACTCAAAAGTTGTTATTTTCAGATAAAATGACTTAAGAATCATTATATACCACATCACTAATTGAATGGAGTAAATAAATTTTGCATATCTGTGATATCTAGCAAGAAATATTTTCTATCCTACCGCCAATCGAAATTGCGATGTTTCGCATCACTTTCTATTTCCCTAATTTTGATTTTGATTTCACGTACTTTGCTATACACAGAAAATAAGGTTAACTTGAGCCAAGAAAATTATTCTTGATTCAAGATAATTTTGCGGTCCAAAAATGAAGACCGAAATTTTCTCGGATTAAATCAAAAATTTTCTCGAGCCAAGAAAATTGTCCCATTTTGGGACCGCAAAATTGTCTTGAATCAAGTTAACCTTTCTTTCTGTGTACCATTCCGTCTCACGGTGAACCATATTGGGAACATCCACCCGCAGTTTAATGCAGACATAACGTAACCTGCGAACTAGGTTGAAGGTCGAGACATTATACGTAATTCCGAAGCCGACCAGGGGCTTCGGGACTACAACCTGCTGTCACGGAAGCCTAGTTTGGTCACATCGGACCATTCGCAAAGTTATAGTTATACTGGGTATAGATATACAATATCTATAACCAGATTCGAGAATTGGATTTTAGGATATATCTATACATACAACGAAGTTTGTTACTCATTTTCAAACGACGATTAACGCCACGTCATTTTATATCCTATATATATATTTTTTCCCGCAGTAATTTATTAACTTTATAACATTATACTATAAAAGGTGGCCTCGAACTAAGTGCTTTAGTTCTGGGGGGATGATTAGAAAGGTCTAGCTTGAAACTCTGCCGTATAGTTATATACGAAATAGTGATCTCCGTTGCAGTGTCTGTCGTAGGTCATGTAACAAGCGTTAGCGCCTGCATTTAGGCATCCGACTGCACGGCGGCGATCAGTAGGCTGTCTCGTTTAGGCGCCTATTATACCATCGCTGAAGCGAGTCACAGCACTTTTTCAGTTCAAGAATCATTGGACTACGACACTGACGGATGTAGACAATGATTTTTGTGATTTTTGAACTGGAAAAGCGTCGACTATTTCAACGCCTGAAACAAGACGGCCTATTATTCGCCTTTGTGTAGTTGGTGGCCTAAATGCAGGCGCTATAACGAACTTCTAAATTATCTATGTATCTTACAAACACCACAACGAAGAGCACTTGATTCAAACGGCAGAGTGCCTAGCTAGAACCCCCAATCATCATCCCCTGGAAGTAAAATGGAAAAGAATAAAGCTCATATTTATTAGAAAAAGATAAAAATTGATTCAATATCTCGGAATCGCTGAGAATCTCTGCAATGAAAACGGTCCAGGAATTATTAGAATTGAAAATCGTAAATCGTCGATTGAAGATTAATTCAATTAGATCTTGACTTGATTTCCAAGCATAAAACAGTGTTCCATTGTATCTATACTAGGTATATAACATTTCGAATATATAGCTAGGAATTAAATCCGTAAAAATTCAGAGAGTATAAAACTTTGAAGATTAATTTATTAACTCCAGCATCCCAACCTTGGATAATAAACGTACTAATAGCTGGTACATTATAACGCCTATTATGAATCATTATGGAGTCTGCGGGGGGGGATTTACACCGAAAATAAGTTTCTATGCCAGTGTAGATGTATGTATGAATTGGAGATATGCGCAGAAGTTTGCGTTCTACATATATATATACGCATTTACGCATATATTTAATAGTAATCGGATCTGTGTGCGTGAAACTCGGGCGTTTATAAACTTTGGTGTGGGCTTCGGCCGAGAAGAAAAATCGATATATTCTCTGAGCCGAGGTGGTGCCCAACGGTTCATTCATGCGAACTGTGACCTTTGCTGTTCTGAAACCATTGAAATACATCCTATATAGATATCTGTGCCTGTCCCACTCCGTCATGGTTTTGCATTTCAAATATTTTCATTTATTTTTTTTTATATTTTCAAATATTTATTCCATTTAATCATCCTTCGCTTCATTTCACTTCATATTCGTTTATAATACATGATTTATTTTCTTGTTTTTGTTTCTTTTTAATATTTTATCAATAAACGCATTAGACAACGAATTTATTCTGTTTGTTATTATGGCTGATAGTTACAATCGAATAAGCTTTTTTTTTTTTTTTTTTTTTTTAACAAAGATTAGCTTAAATTTGATAAAAATTGTGCCACGGTTTTGATTCACGTGGGAATCCGATAAGCAGCTATTTTAAACGGCATATGTAAAATCAGGTTGAATTTTATTGGATTGGATCGAGAGTTATATAGTATAAAACAATCCGGTAGCTTATAGTTGGTAGATAAAATAGTATATTGTGTAGCAAGGGCGTAAAGTGGGATTTTTTAGACCGAGTGTGGAGTTTGCAGTACTAGTCGGAGGCGAGGGAGCACGAGTCGAAGACGAGTGCATCCGCGAGCCGAAGACGAGTACTGCAACCACACGAGATCAAAAAGCCCACTTAGCCCTTGGTACACACCATATTTTTTGTAACGCATGTATTGATTTCTGCGTTTCTGTGCCTATAACCGGCATATATATATATATATATATATATATATATATATATATATATATATATATTATTGAAGAAGCGGGCAATAAAGAATCCTTTATTGCCCGCTTATTGAAGAAGCGGGCAATAAAGAATCCTTTACGCCCGCTTATTGAAGAAGCGGGCAATAAAGAATCCTTTACGCCCGCTTATTGAAGAAGCGGGCAATAATGGATTCTTTATTGCCCGCTCTTTTCAAGTGGTCAATAAACGGCTACTTTAGGCCCTATTTTTAGGTCAAAAAAACGCAGAAATCATGCATGTGTTACAAAAAAATAATTAACTGATATATTTATAGATTATTATATTATAATTATTACTATTAGTATATTATGTGGCATGCCCGTAAACCAAGTGTTTTTCGGCGAGAATAATGATTTGAGGATGAGCTAAAGACGAGCCGGAAGCGAGTTCTGAAATCATTATTCGAGTCAAAAACGGTTTACGGGTGCGCCCCATACTGTATTTTTTTCGAAATAGGCATGAAAAGTCACTTTGACGCCTGTTGAGATTCACTAGACGAAGGGTGAGGTTATAGTGTGATCTGTCGCGCACTTCGAACCGCGCATCGAAACTGCCATATAAAGACTTTATACGGCAGCTTTGGAATGCGCACTTCGAACTGCGCATCCAGACTGCCGTATAAAGACTTTATATGGCAGTTCTGAAACCATCCGTATAAAGTGACACTTTGTGGATCGAAAACAGGCGTCAAAAAGTGACTTTTCAATGCCTATGCCGAAAAAAAGACTTTATACGGCAGCTTTGGAATGCGCACTTCGAACTGCGCACCCAGACTGCCGTATAAAGACTTTATAGGGCAGTTCTGAAATCAACCGTATAAAGTGACACTTTGTGGATCGAAAACAGGCGTCAAAAAGTGACTTTTCAATGCCTATGCCGAAAAAAAATATATATACGATCGTATAATTAACAAATGGGATATTTTGCGGACGTATGTATAAGGATTTAGTATATATGTATTTGTATATACCTGCTACAATATCAAGGCTATAAATCTTTCTTTATCATCGTAAAATCCTTTAATAGCATAATCTCGGAGGATCGTAACTCCGCTCGTAATCTTTTGGAGTCAGTATAGTATAATACCTATAGTACAAAAGATAGGAAGACAAAAAGAAGAAGAAAATACAATATAAATGAAGAATAAATGTCGTTAAAATTTTATCTAAGAAATTAATAGATCAAGTATTCCGAATGTTTGAATTTTTATATTTGAATCTTTCATATAGGTATATGGTTTATAATTAGTTAAACGTATGATGAATGATTTTTTTTTTTTTTCTTCTTTTTTTCCCCTACATTCATTAAATACCTTTCGCGTAATAATGAATAGAAAAGAATTTAAATTCAACAAATATTGCGCATATAATGAATCCTATCAAACTACTATAATCTAAAGCGAACTTGAAAAGTATAGCAAAGGTATCTACTATACTTCACATTGTCAGAGAAATTTAAATGATAATTAATCTACGCTACATAATATTACTCATGTTATGCGGTTGGATGAAAAAAAAAAAAAAAAAAAAAAAAAAATTATAGGAACAGAATAGATATAGGTAGGTACACAGGTACAAAGTCGGTTCTTAACTAGCAAACGAATTTTATTACCATTTAAAATTACTTCGCGGTATGCACGTGTTAATTAGTCACACATATGAATTTCAGCACATTTCGTATCTCACGTGATTTCTGAATCACCGCACCGCGGTGTTCTTTATCTCTGCCGATTGATAATAACTAATAAGTATGTAAAGATTCTGAAATTGCGGATACAAATTATTATGCAATGCCGCATAATAGTTCGTAAAATCCAATAACTTCGTAGATAATTCAAAGATAGAGGAAACTCGCATAAATGAGACAAATTAACTTTATTCAAATTATTTATCAACGGTATCGAATAATTCGTATCGTTTTGGTTGTAAAATATAATATATATTAGAACGCTTATTTGGCTACACATATATATGTCATATTCTACGTATATGTTAATATTTTTTAAAAATATTATCTACGTCTTTGGAAAATTTATATTTAACCATGAATCTTTGGACGTTTTTTTTTTTTTATTTTTATTTTTATTTTTATTTTTATTTTTATTTTTATTTTTTTTCTGGCAAACTGCGTAGGTTTTCTACGTACAGGCGTTATACAGTCTAGACTCCGAAAACTAGATCTTACAATTTCTTTTTTTGTTCTCTTACATATTTTTTTCATACTATATAAATTTTCCAGACCATTTTTCGAACCAACTTTTGCTGATACTTTATTATATCTAGCTACTTACTTACGTGTAATTTGAATATGTAAAAGTTTCTACGATCGTTGATTGCAGTATAATATTCCGTTGAAAAATATTTGCGTAATCAATTCGATGTTAAGATTTTTTTTTTTTTTTTTTTTTTTTTTTATGAAATTATAAAATCATCGAATTCATTGCTGTAATTGTTCAATAATTGTTCAAATAACGATTTATTAATTATTATTAATAGATCGTTGCTAATATGAAAACTTTTTTCTTTTTTTTTTTTTTTTTTTTTTTTTTATACATTATTATCTTCAGTGAAATCAGACTTCCAAGAAGTAATTGAGAGCATCTTTACACACCTGCGGTATATACCAGAAATTGTAAAAATAAATCGTGACCAAAAGATTTCTACCAATTTCAGGGAGAAGTAACATGTGTTACATGATAAACTCATCTTTTTATATATTATCTCGCTAAACAGAGCGAGTTATTTAGTATATTAATTCCTGAAGTTAGAGTAACAAGATGAGACTAACTGTCGTAATTTTGGCCACCGCGGACTTCTAAGATACGTACTTCTTATTCGTTTACCTTGATTCCGCATAATATGCGATATACACTCGCGGTTTGTACAAACTTTATTTTCAAAGTTTCATGAAATTTCGCTCACTTCTTAAAATTCTTTTTTTTTTTTTTTTTTATTATATTTTCTGACCGTCGATATAGTAACGAAAATGACGCAACGTTGTCTTCTCCTTACGTTTTCGTATGTATAACACTCATCCAAATCGTATATAAAAAATCTCGATTCGCCGCGCCGTGCTCAAATGTGAGATTAGATAATAATGAATGAACTAGGAAACATAAAACACAAAACATATTAAAAAAAAAAAAAAAAAGCCCAAAGATCATAACAGCTTTGTTATTCTACCGGCTGGAACATACATATAACCTTCGCCTTGAAAATCTACTGTAACAAACGCGCATACAGCTTGGAATATATATATGTATATATATATGAGGTATTCCACGCCGTTTCGAGCGGTCAAAAAAATCACCGCTTCCGAAAAAATCGTAATTTGGTCCTCGAACACAACTATATCGAAAGAATTTTTGTGAATTTTTTCAGAATTTTCGAATTGCATTTGTGGATTTTTTCCAAATTCCAACTTTTTTTACAAACTTCCGTATCTCAAAAGTATAAGATCCTACAAGAAAATTTATGAGACACAAAAGTTGCAGTTTCGAATCAACTTTCTGAACAAATTTTTTTTGGGAATTTCTCGAATCCCAAAAATAGCAATTTTTATCAAAAATACACAAAAATCGATTTTTCAATCAATACGTCACCTTCGATTTGCCTCGATAAATCACAGAAAATACTCTCAAGTGTGGAGAACAACCCCGTATTTTTTTTGAGATGGGTGGCGCAATCGTTTGGAAGATATGCTTTATTAATTTTTTTCTCAGAAGAAAAAAAAAAAATTTCAGAAAAAAAAAAAATTAATAAAGCATATCTTCCAAACGATTGCGCCACCCATCTCAAAAAAAATACGGGGTTGTTATCCACACTTGAGAGTATTTTCTGTGATTTATCGAGGCAAATCGAAGGTGACGTATTGATTGAAAAATCGATTTTTGTGTATTTTTGATAAAAATTGCTATTTTTGGGATTCGAGAAATTCCCAAAAAAATTTTTTCAGAAAGTTGATTCGAAACTGCAACTTTTGTGTCTCATAAATTTTCTTGTAGGATCTTATGCTTTTGAGATACGGAAGTTTGTAAAAAAAGTTGGAATTTGGAAAAAATCCACAAATGCAATCCGAAAATTCTGAAAAAATTCACAAAAATTCTTTCGATATAGTTGTGTTTGAGGACCAAATTACGATTTTTTCGGAAGTGGTGATTTTTTTGACCGTTCGAAACGGCGTGGAATACCTCATATATTCTACGACGGAGTATATAACTGCCCGCATCATTATAATATGAGATAATGTGTATAAACGACGTGGAGATATTTTTGGATATTTTTTTTTTTTTTACTCTTTCTCTCTCTCTCTTTTCCAACTCTTTTATAATACATCTTTCACGCAATAGACGATCCCGCAGCACGTGGTCTTTGGAATCCTTGACTTTGTCAAACGTCGCACGTGGCTGCCGAAATAATTTTTTATTTTTTTTTTTTTTTTTTTATTTTACGTCTTTTTACCTTCTCCTTCTTATCTTTTTCTTCTAATTCTGATTTTCTACTTATACTTACTTATACTTACTTACGACGAAACGTAAGAAAAAAAGCTCTTACCTTTATTACTTCGGATTTGCATAACTGAATACTACTATATCCAAATTATTCAAAATCAACTCTGCACCTTACATAATTAAACACTCGTATTATATTATTCATTAACAACGTCTGTAAGTATATATAACGCGAAAACTCTATATATCTATAACATCGCTCCATCCCCTTTAAAAACACGTAAACATTTATACAATATGAATTCGTGCAAGTTTGCGCAACTTCTTCTCGTGTACCTATATAGGTAATAATTGCATACATATATGTACTTATATATATATATTATACATATACACAATTCGCGTCACTAATGCCATAAGGTCGTAAGCGCCAAAAAATTATTTTTTTTTTTTTTTTTGCGGATATGGTCAAACGATGTTATATGCCACGAAAAAGATTTTGCCACCAAAAACACGATTTTTTTTTTTTTTTTTTTTTTTTTTTTGCGCTTACGACCTTATGGCATTAATGACGCGACATTTATATTTCTATTTTATAACTTTAGTTATACTTTGTCAGAATATCCGTTATGTGATTCTAATTTTAGGTGACTTTCGTGGGAAAAGTCGTAGTTTTTGGCAAACCTTCGGTAAAAAGAATTCTACGCCAAAAATTCCCAGCATTTTTACACTTTCGCTAGTTAATATTACTAAAGGCGTTTATTTAATGAATAATATAATACATAGATCGAAATAGACATTTATATATAGGTATATAATAATATGTGAATACCCTGGAAATTGTGGAAGGGAGCTCGCTTATTATGCGTTCGCGAAAAGCTTTGATATATTAGATGCTCGTAGAGAATGATTGATCGAAAGAGACTTCAATATTATATAACACCTATCGAAAAATATTGAACGGCGTTGAATTTTGTGCAAAAATTTTTAAACGGCTAAGTCACCTAAAGAACATTTATTTTTCAAAAATCGTTATACTGATGGTGGAAATGAAAAAAAAAAAAAAACGAGAAAATTTAAAAAATTGTTTTTGATAAATTCGAATTGTAGCTCTTCAATCTTGTACATAATATGCGAATCTAGTATATATAATATATTTGTTATTTCGTGAACATTCGCAGATAAATATATGGGTGACCTTGAAATTGCTGATATCACCCTCTCTTTCATTCTTATTTTATTTTATTTTATTTATTTTTTATTGTTTTTTGTATAATTAGATAATCGCGCGACGCAGTGCGTCAAAAGTGAAACACGTGGCCCAGAACGAAACGTAAATAAATAAAAAAATTAAAAAAAAAAAAAGAGAATTATTTTTATCTGAGGTCGGGCCACCAGTGTGGGAGATAAAAATCGCACGTATTATATATACTTAGGAACGCGTGTCGGTACAGAGTGACCCAAAAACTAGAGGAAAGAAGGAGAGAAGAAAAAAAAAAAAAAAAAAAAAAAAAAAAAAGAACACAGAACAATATAGTTAAAAATAAATAAAAACTGAACCAATTCTCGCAGTGGTTATCTTTAATATAACTCGAAATTGTCTGTATTAGTAGAGAAAAAAAGAAAAAAAAATTGCAAATAAAATTATATTATGTAAATAATTAATTATTTCGTTATAGTAAATTTTTATAGTAAAAAAAGAAAGTTTGTTTATTATTTATGCAAAAATTATTTCACAGTGCAGATTGAAAAAAGCCAATTTGACCCATATACGCATCATCGCGGTTATATATGATTTTGATTACTCTATCTAATCGCGCCCATGCTGCTGAAGGATATAAATTGGAATTCACGATCGCGTGCGAATACCTCGTGGCAAATCTAAAACCGGGTCTAATATCTTAGCGAATTTTGCGTGCAAACATGGGGACGAATAAAAGAAAAAAAAAAAAAACTGTAAACGTATATATGTATAACGAGCAGAACAAACACTTGTGTACTAGTATATATGCGGCAAAAAAGAAAAAAGAAAACGTTGAACGCCCACGCGACATGATATAGGATAAGGGGTAATATGATTGTCAAACAAATTTGAACTACGTATAAAAATACTCATCTCAATTTTATTCCCCAAATTTAATTTGAACGATATTTTATGTTATACCACTTTTTTTTTTCTCTCTCTCTCTTTTTTTCCTATACTTAAAAAATTTATCGAAGAATAGATGTATATTAATACTTGTTTGCGATTCGAACGTAAATTGTAAGAAAACTGAAAAATATCTTGAGTCTCGTGCACAAGGACTCGGCGAAGTCCCTCGCACATATTGTGAACTGATGTGTTTCTACATTAATTAGTATTTCTTGCCAGTGGAAATTATAAATGTCGATACCTTGAATTAAAAGTAACGATGAGGTATGTAATGCCTCGGTCTTACATATATAAATGAGAAAATGTTTACCTGATACAAGAAGCTGCAGCTATAATAATTTATAAAACAACTATTGTGCAGGTTGTATAGGTAAATCAAGAGACAAGGTTATACTTACCCCGGGAAAATAGCGGATAAAAAAAAAAAAAAAAAAAAAAAAATTATTATTATATTTACTCGAGAATATTAGATATAGGATCGTTAGCCATTCTGAAATTAAATAATTGCGAAAAAGAAAAAGAAAAAAAAAAAAAAAAACAACAACTTAGCAAGTAGCTAATTAATTTTAAGTCCCATTTAATTAGAAAATGATGAACAAAGTTCAATGCCAAAAGTTGCGATTAAAAAGTTAAACTCTCGTAATCAATCCCGTAGCTCAGAATTCAGATCCTGCAACAGATCAAGAAACTCCATCTGTAACTAGGTCATGAAGTAAGTTAAAAATCATAAAACAATAAACGTAATAACATTTCGCTTCAAGTTGAAGAACGATATACATAATTTCAAAGAGATTTGAGTGGCAACCGGAAATGAAAATGTGACGGAAGACTGTCTTAGATCCTCATGTTTACGTATTAATTCTCATACGAGACGTCCATACAGTTGTATATGAGCGATTTTGAAAATCATATACAGATTTTTTTTTTTTTTTTGTTTCTATTCTAAAAATTTCGAGATTCAATTTATACTGACACGTAAATATAAATGAAAATGAATAAATGAGTGAAAAAAGGATAGAAAAAATAACCAGTCTTCGTCCTAGTTGAACCGATCTATATACACAGACTAATTCTACACCATTACCTGAATAGCTGTGTTCGTTCTTGGATCAGATATATAGATCTTATAGCCCTAAAAAAAAAAAAAAAAAAAAAGAAAAAAAAAAAAAAGTTGGCAAAATAGAGATGCAACGAAAGAGAAAGGAGCTCCGATCCGTTCCGATATATTCAAGTATACGAGATTGAAGCTGTACGGAGTTTAGTTTATGAATAAAGTCAAGGTTTTCTTACGACGGCAACGGCGGCGTCGCACGTTTGCGATGTATTGCCTATCCAAGAGATACCAATTCTATCCCACCCAGTCCGACCATTTTGGTTACAGACGGTTTAATCTGCGTTGTTTCTTTAAGTTACTCTTATGGAAAAACCCCAAATCGTGTTAAGCGAGTATCTAGACGGACGTAGATATAATATATGGCATACACATACTCAAAGCAAATATAATAGTATAGAAATACAAAATTGAAAAAAAAAAAAAAAAAAAAAAAAAAAAAAAAGGGTACCTGACTTCAATTATTCTATACTTATGATTACTCCTACGTACGTTACATGACAAAACAAATTTATAATATAATATTAATAATAGTAGTGATCGCATATGAACATTTAACAATCTGCGGCAATATACTCGTGATATACTCAGGGCCGGAACTTGGACTGAGGAGGCCCCGGGGCAAAACAAAATTTGGGGCCCCTCTCCCGCCATTTATGAATTTTTTTAATGGATTTTTATTTTTTATTCAACTTTTTTTTCAATTTTAGATCCGGTTGATCTAATTTTTTTTTCAAATTTTTTTTTTCATCCTCGGCCAGGGGGCCCCGGGGCATTGCCCCGCCTGCCCCAGTGTAGTTCCGGCCCTGGATATACTATAGTAATGTATACTAATCATGATACAGTGTATGTATGTTGTATATATGATTCCCGCGATCTCGTGCTGCAGCTAACTAACGACGCAGTAGTTTGGGACTCGATTCGAATCGTTGCCCACCAAGTAACCTTTTGACAGTCAAAAAACGAAAAGTAAAAGTACAACGATTAGTCATCGGTTTTTTTATTTTTTTTTTTATTTTTTTTATACGTATATAGGTACAACACGAATATTATGTTTATTTGATCTACGAAATTGAACCAATTATCGACCCATTTTCGACAATTTAACAAACAAGAATAATAGAAACAAACTATTACTCGCTATTATATACATCGCGGAGTTTGTCTACAATATTGTGTTGAAAGTGCAACGTAATATCTTGTAATTACATCCGGATTTACATTTTTTTTTTTAATCTTGCAATGATTTTCAAATTCTTATTGAGACATAAAGTAGTCTATAAGTAAATTTTGATAAAAAAATTCTAAAAATTGCAGAAAATATCTTTTTCAACTTATAATTATAGAAAAAAAAAAAAAAAAATTCACCTACTCCACTGTAATATTATACACAGAAAGAAAGGTTAACTTGATTCAAGAGAATTTTGCGGTCCAAAAATGAAGACCGAAATTTTCTCGGATCAAATCAAAAATTTCGGTCTTCATTTTTGGACCGCAAAATTCTCTTGAATCAAGTTAACCTTTCTTTCTGTGTAAAATTATAGCTCAGGGACTAATATGTAATTCATTTTTATCTGCACCTGGATGTATTTATCAATTTTCAAGTATGTAGGTACATCACACTCGCGGAAATTTCCTATCCTATACTAGATGGTTAAAACCGCGTGACTGTACGCCGCAGTTTGTATACACCTATACCTAAGTATCTGTATACGTATATATTCTAAAATATTCGCATATGCATGTACATTGCACACATGCATCGCCATATTATACCTATGAGTTTATAAATCGTGTGAGTTGCTTTATGCTTGCATCCAATATATAAAACGATTATTAACTAAAAGAATATAATATCATGTATACCTATACCTATATCGCGTCACTAATGCCATAAGGTCGTAAGCGCCAAAAAATTATTTTTTTTACGGATATGTCCAAACGATGTTATATTGCACGAAAAAGATTTTGCCACCAAAAACACGAAAATTTTTTTTTTTTTGCGCTTACCACCTTATGTAGCATTAGTGACGCGATATACTTACTCATCCATACATATACATTATACATTCGTGAAATTATTATATCATTCGCTCTATAGATACGCAGTCTATTTTTTTTTTTTTTTTACACAAAATTCAATATTTTCTAGTAATTTTAAGTCTTTAGTTTTTTTTTTATTTTTTTTTTTTTTTTTCATATCATTTTACAATATTTCGATGATAAATGTATAAACGTAAAAGTAAAACGTCAACGTCAACGGCCGATGCACCTGGGTCAGTAAAGTTCATTGGCTCTTTTTGACTCGTTCTATATACTACCAAGCCTAACCCTGGTTTTAGCTATCTCCGTAATAAATGACGTCGGTTTAGATTGGTTGACAGTTGATCCTTATTTTGCAATCTCTATTAAAAACGCGGAGCGCGTTTTAACGCTTTACACTCTACTCAGCACTGAGTATTGCCACTGGGTCGACATCCCGGTCTCGGTTAGGTCAAAAACCTTAGGTAGGTAGGTAGGTAGGTAGGTAGAGGTAGGTACGGCTTGCGGCGTTCTCGACACATCGCTGTTGCCTGTTACAGCATTCACCGCATCAAGTATAATAAGAAGAAAGAATTACGCCTCGGATAGAAACACACACACACACACACACACAAATATACTATACTTATAAATATATAAATATGTAAATAAGTTAAAAAAAAAAGAAGAGGAAAAAAAAAAACGACATCTTCGCACGTAGTTTTATACTTAAATTTTCTAAAATCATCATCATACAGGCTTGTTGCACTTGTTATAATATTACTGCATGAAAAATAGTTCGATATTTATATACTATAATATGAGGAGGCTAAGGTTTTGTAACGAAAATCTTATACATATCGCGTCACTAATGCCATAAGGTCGTAAGCGCCAAAAAATTTTTTTTTTTTTTTTTTTTTTTTTGCGGATAAGCCCAAACGATGTTATATGGCACGAAAAAGATTTTGCGACCAAAAACACGAAATTTTTTTTTTTTTTTTTTTTTTTTGCGCTTATGACCTTATGGCATTAATGACGCGATATGTATGTATATTTGATATCCGTTTGATTAAATAGATGAAAAATTATATCAACGTATAAAATCGTATATATAAGCTTATACGTTGCAACCACGTCGACAATAATAGACTTGATTTCTTATAATCCTGTCGCAGTGCATTCATCCTGCGCTGCAGTCGCGGTTACGTGATAACAATATTAAGCAAAAAGAAAGAAAGAACATAGACGCTTTTGTGATTATTAATTAATCGCGCTGTATATATACTGCGACTTGAATATACACACATTTACTATACACATTAGTACAGCTCGAGTTAGGGTAACAAAAAAATTAACAATTTAAGAAATTCAGGGTGGGGGTCGATATTTTTAAAGATCAGAATTCAGAACGGCCAAAAATTTGAATATTAAAAATTTGAATGCAAAAATAGCGAGAGACAAATTAATTCGAAATTCTTATTTTCGAAAGATCATTTCTTTGAATGACTTATTCAGCAGGCGGTCACCTGTCAGAACGCTGGTTTATTCGAAAATGTATTTTCTGATAATTTTTACTCTGAATAAGTATAATGTAGAAAATATAAATGTATAAAGTCAATATTTCTAAATTTTTAATCTTTAGAGACCAGAAGTTCGAAAGACCAAAATCTCGAAAGATTTAAACTTCGAAAAATAATATTTCGAACGTATTTTCTCTGCGTAGATGAATTTGGTTCAAAATTTTTATTGTTTATTGAAACATCATCCAAAAAACCGTATGAAAGATTCGAGATTCTGACCCTTCGAATTTTCGGTCTGTCGCTAAAATATATTCGAATACGTGAAGATTCGAAGTCTCGACAATTCGAAATATTGAACTATTCGAATTATCAGACGCTTCGTTGTCTTTTCAATTAGATATTTCGTCTTTCGCAATTCTGACCGTTCCAATTTTTTATTTTAGTACAAATATCTTTCTACATTTCGATATAAGTAATTTTTTAGTTACTACTTGATAGGCCTTCTCTAAACTGGCCTTTTTGAATTTCGTACCATCGCTATTTTAAAATTCGAAATATTGGTCATTCGAAATATTGGTCTTTCGAAATTTCGACCCCCACCCGAAATTCAATGTGAAAAAAAAAATGTTTTTAAAACCATTTATAACTCTTTGCGTGAAAACAAAAAACATTAATTAAAAGGTCACAGTAGGAGTCTCTTTATTGGGATCCTTGGAATGGGCGTGGCTTCGAAATTTTAGCCTTCTTTGAGTAGTTCTATTTTCGTCACTAGTTGGCGTATCGAGGTTCTAAGCCCTCTCATTGGTTACTGTAGCCTTCTTTGAGTAGTTCTATTTTGTGCTACTAGTTGGCGTATCGAGGTTCTAAGGTTCCCAATACTTATGTCTAAGTAATTTCTTCAATGTGCCTATTTTGCCACAATCTCCACTTAAAGTTTGATATAGCTATGTTTTATCTCGTTTTACAGTTTTTTCATAAATTTTTTTCTCCATTGTTTTCGTTTCGTAAGTGATATCAGCGTTTTGTCACCAAATAACGAGTTTTTTTTTTTTTTTTTTCTTTTATGATAAATTACGTAAACAGCTAAACTAGCTAAATAACAGACAAACGATTTTATTTTATTTTATTTTATTTTATTTTATTTATTTCTTCAACCAGGTGTAAATGTTGTTATAAACACAAACTAGTCACGTGGTAAAGTTTTACAGGCTGATTGGCTATTGACCCGCAAATTGATTCTAGCGCTAATATCTCGAGTATAATACGTCATTCACAGCTGCGCGGGACGCGGTGATAATTTCAAGCGATCTGATTGGTCACAATAACATCGCGCGTCCACAACGATGCTATACTCGAACGGTATATTAGTGTTGAGTATAAGTCGTTATTATATGTGTAAATTATTGTTGCGTGGTAGAAAAAAAAAAAAAAAAAAAAAGAAAAAAAAAAAAAATCATGAAATGAATATAATAAATAAAAATTAGCGTTTTCTAAGCGAAAACAAAAACCGCACCTCTTCGTTACGCTATTCGATATTTATTTATTTTATATTATATTCTACTTCGCGAAGAATTAGAAAAAAAAAAAAAAAAAAAAAACAAAGTACTATATAGACACTTCGGCTAAAAGATTTTTGAGGAGAAAAAAAAAATAGTTTGTTCACTCTACCCTGGTCTCCCTATAGGTATACTATAGACGCTTTTTTTTTTTTTTTTTTTTTTTTTATTTTTTTTATAAATATAAATATAAATAATATGGTTCAACGTTCCCAGCCGTACAGGTTTATAGAATAGATCCTAACTTCCGATAATAATATCTATACAATACTATACCTATAACATATACTATATACGTTTAGATTCGCCAGTGGTGTGCCGCCGCCATAATATACGATATCGACCTTCAAATTTTTATCCACGTGTGCCCGGGCGCGCGCGGTTCACTCAAATTTTACATTCCGATTTGAATCTGACCGGGGAACTTATGTGGCGACGTTTTATATACACGTATATCTTAACTATTTATATTTACCTATACTGTATACACACACACACACACACACACACATACGTTCAGGACATAAGATAGTATACCCTCGCAAATGCGAATCCTGTACTATATTTGATGCTATGTACAGTAATGTTCATTAATGGTTTCTCAGTGGCTAACTGTTTTTTTTCGGACTTTTTCGTAAACGAGACTCCATTTCAGTCGTATTTCATGTGCCGATAGTCGAAATTATAATATTAATAATTATCAACCCTTATAAAAATAATATAATATTATTTTATTCGATTCTATCCGAAAAAGTCCGAAAAAATAGTTAGCCACCGCGAAGCCATTAATGAACATTACTGTACACTAAACGTAATGGATTCTGATCCGGACGAGTTGGACAATTCTAGAAACAGCCAATCGGCGCTCTGGATTTTTTTAATCCAGAGCGCCGATTTTTTTAATCCAGAGCGCCGATTGGCTGTTTCTAGAATTGTCCAACTCGTCCGGCTCAGAATCCATTACGTTTAGTGTACGAAATATCGAAACATTTTTTTCGCATGTATACGAACGCACTAACACATTTACTTTTAATGCAAAAGCTATATAAAAAATAAAAAGAATAAAAAATAAGAAGAAAAAATGTACCTACTTTAGAGGTAGTACATGTATCCATGTACAATGGATTTATATCTCATTCTATCTATCTCAGAGTCGCCGATACGGTTTACTGATGTGCGCAGATATACGCGGTGGCCAAGGCCAACCTTATTTAAATCGTATTGTCAGCTAGGCGCTGCTTATACTTTCCGGCGATGAAACGAATTTCAAGGCCATCGGTCACGCGACATTAAATATTTTATATTTCCCGGTACCTATAAATTTCAATTTTCTGTTTTTAGTTTTTTTTTTTTTTTTTTTTTTTCACATAACTTTATCGCTCTTATAATAATATATTTAAATAATATTTATTCATAATCTTATCTGTATAGGTATAATATCCGATTTTTTATCCGAGCCATATAATCATCGATCAATATAAATTGTATACCTACTTTTTCTTTTCTTTTCTTTTCTTTTCTTTTCTTTTCTTTCTGACATTTTCATATTCTATACACCGGATATTCGACACTCTTGTATTATATACATGTTGCCGACTAACCGCAGATCATATGTACATCGAACAAGGTAAACCGTTACACAATTACCAACGATAACAATCCATACCTACAGACGGTTGACCACAAATGGTCCGCTAACTGACTAACCGATATTGTGTCGTTGGTTCGTGGGATTGAGCTTTATTCAGTTTATGCAATTAATAATCGTTGCGAACGTATAGATCGAACGTTCAGTTTCGAAATTCGTATTTCCCGCGGATCTTGAGAGTCACGTGGTTCGCTGCGTGTGTTCTTTAAAATTGGGCGGGAAATTCAACAATCTTATATTATAGCCATTGGAATCGATATAATAACGTGAGAAGAAAATTTTCACAATGTTTTACGCGCATATAGAGATAATCGAATAATTGTTGACGCATTGTTGACAAGCATATAAGTGTATTAATCAACGACGATGAAAAATTTGTTTCGAACGACTGGCATTTTAATTTCAATAAAACGCAACTATCCGTTTTGCATTTCACGTTCGTTCATATTGTATGTATGTATGTATGTATGTATGTATGTACTGCGCGTTAGATTATACTGGCGGAAAAATAAAATTAAAACGAACAAAATAAATTAGATAAACATTAGAGAGACTCAATTTTGTTAAAACGCAATATAATATATTATGACTATTATGCCTATATATATGCAGTTGTATGTATGTATATTGTATAATACGTACGTGATGCAATGTAAAAACCTACCGCAATACGATAAGTATTATGTTAGACATCTTGTATTATGTGTTATTAAAACGTTATGTTGATTTAGACATTTTTCTACTATTAGATAGACTATAGCTATTATAGATAACATTATAAATGTGAAAGATACTTAAGGCCCATCCCTAGTCGCCCCCCTCCTTTTAGCCGAAATGTGTCACATTTCGATTATTATCCGAGCCCAGGCGTAAAAAACGCAAAAAAGGCCAACTTAGCGCAAATTCTATTTAAATTCCGAACACATACTTACAAAAAAATGTTCGTTTCGTGCGAAAATAGAGTCTACAGATGGTTTTTCCATTGTTAAAAAATTATTCGAATTCAATTTCCTCGGCGAACAATGTAAAAACCATCTGTAGACTCTATTTTCGCACGAAACGAACATTTTTTTTTTGGACGTATGTGTCCGGAATTGAAATAGAATTTGCGCTAAGTTGGCATTTTTTGCGTTTTTGACGCCGGGCTCGGATAATAATCGAAATGTGACACATTTCGCACCAAAAGGAGGTGGGCGACTAGGGATAGGCCTTAATAGTATATTATGTGGCATGCCCGTAAACCAAGTGTTTTTCGGCGAGAATAATAATTTCTCGAGTCAAAAACGGTTTACGGGTGTGCCCCATACTGTATTTTTTCGAAATAGGCATGAAAAGTCACTTTGACGCCTATTGAGATTCACTAGACGAAGAGTGAGGTTATGGTGCGATCTGTCGCGCACTTCGAACCGCGCATCGAAACTGCCGTATAAAGACTTTATACGGCAGCTTTGGAATGCGCACTTCGAACTGCGCATCCAGACTGCCGTATAAAGACTTTATAGGGCAGTTCTGAAGCCAACCGTATAAAGTGACACTTTGTGGATCGAAAACAGGCGTGAAAAATTGACTTTTCAATGCCTATGCCGAAAAAACAGATGAAACAATATATCAAATCGCTACCTATATTAATATTTCGACGTTTTGAAGTCAATATACTACCTAGTCGTTTATTTCTCACATCCATTTTTCTTATATCTACTTCAGTGACAATATCGCATCAACGTACGAGGGAAATGGTGCCAATCGACAAATCACAAATTATACATTCATATCTGTATAGCGATTAAAATAAGAAATAAAGTATAAAATTAAAAACAAGACGATATCCGTTTAGTTTCTCTGTCTAATTAATTAAACATATGCGAATGTCAATGATATTCGATGCGATGCGAAATTTCTAAAAATTTATAAACGAATCGTCTCAAATATTTAAAGATGTAGGTACTAATTTCAAACAGCGTTTTGGTATCCGGAACATCTAATTATAGGATATCACAACATTGTTGTTGGATATTATAGTATCGTGGCGGGTTGGGTAACGGATAAACCGAGGTATTATTATTAGATATATAAATATATAATCGCTGATCAATAAACTCGTTACTACTATACTCAGTGTCAACGATCAATCAATAATCTATTGGAAAAATTTTAGCAAAATTGAACAACATCGTAACCTTGAACGTGCGTATAAATCACGTGCTGCTGGTATTATCCTCAGCTGATTTCTTTTATCTTTGAATTAAATTATATCTATACTAACAATAAATAGTACCCATATATAATTATATAATTATAAATATACCTATAGGAAAAAATGTTATCAACAAATCCTAATCACATTTTCTCGTGAACAATCTTATACGAAGTTTTAACAGATCGCGCGATTAAAAACTAGTCTGAGACACTAATATCTCGTGATTATATTATGATTATGCGAAGGTATAAGCCTCCGCAAAAATTTTTAATCACAAACCACACACATCTATATAATATATACACTACTATACAGGTAAATTCTGTATAAAGACTATCATCGCCCCTGGAGATGTTTATTGTTTACATTAAATGTAGCTAAATATTTAGCAACGTTATGATAACGATCAGAATTCTCGAGAGTATCAATATTTCCGTTAACTGTTAGACAGAAAAAGGTAGATCTATACTTACCTCACCTGTAGATATGCGTATAACATGACAATTAAGACACGTGACTTTGGACTGATTTGTCTCGACACAGATAGTATATATTTTTTCTGCTAATTATTTATTCATTTTTTAATCATCTTTTATTTTCTTTTTTTCTTTAGGATTTAGTTTCATATTTGTTTCTTTCATTTGTCAATTTACAGGAGGAAGATGTATCGTTGTCGTCAGGTGAGGGAAACGAGGAAGAACCAGAAATGGTTGAGAGCGGAAGTGGCACTTCAGCATCTTCGTCCCCAGGTAAAATTTCTTTTTTTTTTTTTTTTTAATTTGAATTTTATTAAAATTTGATAGTTTTCATTTCTTGACTAAATCTAATCAGAGCTTTTCCTGATTATCGATATTCCAATAGTTTTTTTTTTTTTTTTTTTTTTCGTAAAAATTATCCACGATGCATAAAAAAATATTGTAAAATATTTATTCGCAAAAAAACTTCGTAAATCGAATATTGTTTAGTGATTAAGCTGTACGTATTCACGATCCTAAAATTAGACCTGGTCCCCTCGAATATAGATATAAGGATATTATTCATCAGCGTCATAAAAAAAAAAACGTCATTAACCATCTTTTTAAGTTCTTCAATTTCTGTAAACGACTAGGTACTCGTGTGATAAATGTGATGTATGAATTAGACTTGGCGCAATACCAAGTCTGTATCATGCCACAAAAGTTTTCTTCTTAAAAGAACGAAAAATAAAAAATAAAATGAGAGCAAAAAAAAAAAAAAAGAGGAAAATTGATTGTAAAGCATACCTATACCTATGTAAATCAACGGGATATATAAGTATTGCGTTCTAGAATAATAAATCAAGTCAAAAGTCCAATTGAAAAATAATGAATAACTCAAAGTATATATAGGTACGCGCGGGATAATGTATGATTAATTATTTCAATCACATTGCATTTCGTTCAAAAGAAAAAGAAGAAGAAGAAGAAGAAAATGCAATTCCTTATTTTATTTTTGTATAATCTCTTGTTTGTTTGTTTTTTTTTTTTTTTTTTAATTTCAATTTGAAAAATCATTAAGGTGCTTTCCTAGGCAATTCCACCAGTCCTGAAAACATCGTGAAAAAATGTGATATTAACCGGAATATCTCTGCCTCGGCACCGAAATCAATGAAACAAAATACGTCGCGCAATTCTATGTGCGACTCCGAACATGTACAGCCTAAAAAATGTTCGTTTTGCGCGAAAATAGAGAAGATATCCATGAAAAACGGTTTTAGAAACGATATCCACGGTTTTAGAAACGTTTTTCATGGATAAATTCTCTATTTTCGCGCAAAACGAACATTTTTTGGGCTGTACATGTTCGGAGTCGCACATAGAATTGCGCGACGTATTTTTGCCGTGTCTCAATTCGTTTCGAGTCCCTTGCGCATTTGCCTTTACCCTTACCCTTCATGGCGCATTCGCCTTTCACAATTGAACTGCTTTAATCAAGTATACACTTTCGAGTGTTCTGCACTCTGACGTGGTATAAATGTACTATAGACTTGCTTATTGTGTTGATTGCGATTCTAGGTTATGAAATTCAAATTTCCAATATGGCTGTCTAAAGGTGGTCAAAGGTACACAAAAGGTGCATCTCCCGTACCTTTGACACTTGCACCTTTGCGCACTTCCCCTTTATCAGTTGGATTGCCTTAATGACGTCACTACCGGTTTGTCCAAGGGTAAATGCGCATCAAGTGTATACTTTGTGCGAATTGAGACACGGCATTTGTTTCATTGATTTCGGTGCCCAGGCAGAGATATTCCGTTTAATATCACATTTTTTCACGATGTTTTCAGGACTGGTGGAATTGCCTAGGAAAGCACCTTAAACTATATGCAGCCTGTATTGCCTTTTTCTATTTATTTAACTAGGATTGGGGCGGATCATGGGTGTGAGCAAGTTTCTCTAAACCGTAATCGTGGCTGATTTCAACCTAAGCCTTTAGGCACTAGTTGAAGACTTAGACTGCATATGTATAGTATGTACCGATACTCAACTTAATTTGGGTTAGGAATGTGTTTTCGCGTGACAAGGGTCAACGAACGCACACCAAAGTTTCTAAGCGTTAATCGCAACTTGTTTACCAAACAGCAGCTATAGCTAGTCGATGCAAAACGTGATCTAGACATTCACCTCAGGGATATGGTGGAGAGATATTACGATTTGTAAAGCAGTACATACTACAACTTTACTATTCCCCAATGAAATCAGAAATTGTATGCATTTTTTATTTTATTTTTTTTATTTTATTTTATTTTTTTTTTTTGTATTATTCCAGACGAAAAGTTTTCAAAATCACAGTTTTGTAATATAAGCGACACATCGGGTAGTAGGATACTGCGTATACACTTACGTGTAATTGTATATTAAGAAAAAAAAAAAAAAAAAGGTATAAACTCCGAAAGATAATACCTACCCATATTCTGAAAATAAGTTTAAACAAAGGAAAACTTATTTTTAGAAATTGTATTCACGTTACTTTCTTCAAACATCTGTATCTCTCATGAAGGTTTTGTCGTCATACGTTCTTTTAATAACCCCATACATAGTTGAAATTTGATGAAATTTATGCATCCGGTCGTATAGGTATATATGCGTACATACCATATACCTATATATGGAAAATACGATATGATGAGTTCAGCTGAAATCTCCAGTTACTATAAAAGTTTGCGTAATAAAATTTAGGTTCAGATTTATTCTCGACTATATATATACTATATTCATTCATAGAATTAGAAATTAAGCTTCTATAATATACATGAATGAGGAATAAATTTGTGATAAATAATAGAAGTGTTTACCCAGGTAAAAAAAAAAAAAAAAAAAAAAAAAACGACGAACAACATTCCTGACGGTTTTTTCAACTAAACGGAATTTTATTTTCGATAAATCACTTCGACTCTATATGATATACAAATTATCATAAAACCCAGTAAAAAATTTATTCCACAAACTTGTAAATATACGTGAAACGAAATATCCTTTGACTTCATTACACGGATAGAAAAGAATAGTAATATTCACAATGTAACATAGTAACCATTACTATGTTACATGGTAACGTAGATTTTCAAACATTACATTTGCTTAGTTACCATGTAGCATAGTAAATATTACCAGAAAAATAGTAATGAATCCTATTTGACATAGTATCATTTACGATTTTATGAGAAATAAGTCTGGTTACTATGTTGGAATGGTAAATATTACTATTCTCTTCTCTCCGTGTACGAGAGATGATTGGAATTAGAATTTCACGAGGGGTTTGAAAAGAGATATTATGGGCCTGGGGTGAACCGAAGTCGCGCAACGGTAGGCAATGTTAACACATCAACGATTGATCAATATTGATAATCAATAATCAATAATCAATTAGCGTGCTAGAAAACGGTACTTTATGAGCTACAGGGTATTCTCTAGTGTTTTAATTGCTCGCTGATATACAGGTATAGCTAATTGAGTGGCTATTTCGATCTTGTTGTCACCGATATAATATTCGAGGAACTTTGATTATAGTTGGTTTTTGAATGTGTTGATCGAATGCGGTTTAAATTGGTCATTGATGACTTTGCTGATTTGAAATCAATCGTATTTGTTGCTGTTGTGTAATACACCTTTCACGTGTATAATACAAAATATATATATATATATATACATGATAAAATAAATGATCCGTGATTTGGACGTAAAAGTATATATTTCTAAAAAAATGATAATGAATGTTTTTAAATAACTAAAATTTTAATCTGTAGATTTCTCGTTCGCCAATTATTTCACAGCTATATATCATTCATCGCGATTTATCGATATACCAATACTTTAGCAAGGCTTACATAATTTGAGTCTAAATTGCACGACTAAAGTTTTTTTTTTTTTTTTTTTTTATATATATTTTCTTTCGAATCATGTTGCAGTGCCGAATTTCTGACGCAATAACGGGCTATCATCGTCGTCGAAATGAATATGTATATAAAACAGGTTGTTCGAACTGCGGCGTAGCTGCGGCAGCAGGGGTCATTGAATAAAAATTTATTCTATATAATTTTTCTATTCTTATATTTTTCTTATTTCTTTATAGTTATATGAACGCGACGATCATTGTTCACAACTAAAAATAATCGAATATATTACTACCCCGACTCCAATAATTATGCATGCTACATGCAGGACATGATTCATTCTCCTACTTTTCATTCCTCGGAGAAATATATATTAAATCGCAGATTCAGAATTTTCGTGTATTTAATTATTACACGACGTTTTATCTACAAGAATTTTACAATCTTTATAACTTCGGTACATCCGGCCTTGGCGACAATCCGCGGAGAGGAAACCGCAATTTATCCTTCACCGAGTTTTTGCTATTTTTTTTTTTTTTTTTTTTTTTTTTTTTGATACTAGGATTTTTTTTAAACCATCAATCTTCAGTTTTTTTCATCGTTCTTCGCATTTCTTAATCTCATTAACGGCATTCTACACTATTCCCAAAAATATATATACTGAAATGTGAAACAAAACGAAAAAAAAAAAAAAAAAAAAAAAAAAAAACGCTACGGCATTGCATTTTATTTTTGTCCGTTGATGTAAAAAATAAATAGAAAAAATATATTTAATTTATAACTTATTGGATCTATACGATTTCGTTATCTTCAATTTTTATCGCCACGCGCGAAGTACATTTTTCAAAAGAACAAATTTTTCTTCCGGGAATCGTTTTGATTTGGATTACCGAAAAATGGATGATGAAAGAATTTGAGAAATATTCTCATCGTGCATGGTATATGATTTCCTAATTCGGTTAAACACACTCATTAATGACGAACTCATTGTCAACCTTGACACGTGCAGCTATATCCTATAGGCAAAAGCCACGTGTCATTATTACCTATTTTAAAGAAAGAAAAAAAATTATAAAATGAAAGAAAAAAAAAAAAAAAAGAAAAGAAAATGAAAAGACATGCAATCGATCACGACGTCATACTGCAGCTCGGTATATACCTACCTACCTACCGCAATATTTCATGATTCATAACACCTTTCGTCATCCGCAAAGATACCTATCTATATATATGTATAATAACTGAGAATAAGTAAGTTAATTATAGTTAGTTAGTAAGTTCGTTAGATGCATTACATTCTCGCGTTCGGTGTTTCTGCACACGGGATATCCACGTGTCGGTGATATTGCGGCTTTAACTCGTAACCAAAATTACATAAAACGTGTAAATATACCACCTTGTGGCTATGAACCCGAGGCTCGCTGTGTCATCGATACAGAAACGACGAACGCACGCGACTGCAACAGCAACAGCAACAGCATCTAGAAACGTCGAACATCGCATCGGCGTAATGCCTAAGGGATTTTTAATTTTTTTAACCTGAAGGAATTCTGGAACCGCTCGTTTATATTCACCTAATTATAGATATATACCTATTAGCGAGTTTGATTCATTATCTTTTTTTTTTTTTTATCTTTTAGTGGCCTCGATTCTACCAACAATTACTTAAAGCATAATATTTACTAATGACAATTATCAGACTGCCATATAGATATGTGTATACTAAACCTAGGTAGATTTACTTTTGGGGATGCTTTACGCAATGGATATAAGCCACAAAGGCAAAAAAAAAAAAAAAAAAAAAAAAAAATGCTTTACGCAACCTCTTTTCGTTTGATTTTTATTTAACACCGTCTTTCTCTGAAACTCTTGACAAAAATTTTTAATTACATTTGGAAATACACGTGACGATATTTTTTTTTTCTGATTAATACCAGGGTTTCTACCAGTCCTGGAAATCCTTTAATCCTTCAAATGCATACGGGGTCATTCTGACTCCGAAATTTTTCCCGCAGTTTAAACTTCAAGCACGTTTTTCAATAACTAAGACTTTTGTTTTCGAAAATCTAACTGTACGATTTTAAAGTTGAATAAACTTGCTACAAAAAATGTCGCAAAGGTTTTTCCAAAAAAGTGCATAGTTTCAGAGATATTTATAGAGTCGAAAATCGCTCATAGGGTCAATTTGACCCAATCTGCACTTTAAGATTCACTCGGAGGCTTGAATCCTGGAATAGTCCTGGAAATCCTAGAAAAAGTTTTCAACTAATTATCCTGAAATTTCGAGTAAATAGTATCCAAAAAAAGTGTTTCCACTTTCAAAACATCAGAATCAATTTTCTTTTTCGTTGTACTGTAAAGCATAGTTTTTTTTTTTTTTTTTTTCGAGAAACAGAACCAAGAAAATGATGAAAATTATTTAAAAAAAAACGCTCAATCGAAATCCTATTTCGTAATCTCTATGTCCATTGAAGTTTCTCAAATTTCTTCTAAGAGTCCTGGAAACAACTTCTATATATCTAAATTTATCATTTCATTTTTATTGTCGACAACCGTTTTCTGTGACGATTAGCTTATTCTGAAAAAGATCTTATTTTCTTTATATTATACTCCCCAGCAAAACTAGAGTTTAGTTTAAAGGTTCGAGTCTTCTGACTCAGTAGTTTTGATACTATTATTCGAAAAGCTTCTGGATCTTACGATTATCGGGTAAGATTCTGACGTCTGAACAGCTTATATAGTAGAGATAAGTAAGTGATTAGACTCGAAATAACTTTTTTGTTTATATAACCAGACGAGCAAGAAACTTGGTCAAGTATAAGTTGCACAATTTTGAGGCAGGCGCTGTGTATAAATACTATGATAAGCAAAACAGATCTATATTTTTCAAATCAGCTGACTCCTTCGATATTTTTTTTTTATCATTTTTTTTTTTTTATCTCATTCGCCAAATTTTTATAGACAATTTGTCTGTAAAATGGTATAATTTTATATATACGTATATAGATAGTTATATATACCTATGCGAAATAAAAATATCAACTGCGTCTTATATGTACGCACTCGCATTGATATATAGAGGATAAAGAATATTGCAATTATGCATAATATAACGCGATGGGGGAAAAACAATAATATAAATAAAACATTTATGTAAGGATAAGCATATCATCTCGAAGCTTATGAAATTTTCAACTTTATTTCGTGGTGGATATTGCGGACACATACATATACATACACCTAGAAACGTTTTGCAAATTTCAATATATCACGGAGATTTTTAACTCTCGACTCGATAACCTCGAGAAAAAAATTGTAACCGAGAGAAAAAATTTGCGTGTTTTAATAATATTTACGAATGAATTTAATATTAATATTAAATAATAATATATAATGTTAATATTAAATAATAATATATAATATTAATATTAATATTAATATAATATTAATATTATTTTATTTTTAATATTCTCGTTTTTCAATACTTGGTGTCTAAAATATATACGGAATCGACGAATTTTTACGTGAACTGCGAAATTTGTATGGAGAATGATTGCCAGCGTGGTGGTAATTGGCTATGGATTTTGACGAGACGTACGTCCTGCGCTAAACTGCGCAATATATAATTAATTCTCTCACAATCTTAAGATTAAACCCTATCTTACGTGGGAATGAAAGAGTCTAATGCGAGACTTGAGGATGACTATAATACCCGTTTATCTCGCAGTGTTTAATTACTCTTGTGACTTGTCTGATAATATAATAATGAAAAATAAAAAAAAATAAAAAAATAAAAAAAAAAAAAATACAAAGACAGAAACGCAATTCACGTTTTACAAATTATAAAGAAAAACCCTTGAAACCCCTTCCATATGACATTCATGCACTGATAAAAAATTTAACTCGATTCAAGAGAGAAAATCTTGAACCAAGAATACCATTTTGAAGAAAAAAAAATTTCTTGAGTCAAGAGAATAAATTCTTGGGCCAAGAAATTTTTCTTGGTTCGAGTAAATTTTAATTGGTTCAAGAACAATGAAATTCTTCAAAATGATATTTTTGGTTCAAGATTTTCTCTCTTGAATCGAGTGAAATTTTTTATCAGTGTGGATTATCAATTGTCGAAATGCAGATTATTGCGACTCCTGGTCCATCTTTCATCAATCCTTTCATGTCTGGGACAGATATTGATAACTGATGAATAATTCCCTCAATGGTATTGAGAGATATGTTATTTCTGTACATCGGCAACACGAATTTTTCACATTATAATATGACCGAATAATTCAGACCGGAAATGATTAATTCCTGGCGACACAATCGATTTACTACGATTTGTTAATTTTGTTTTTTTTATCAAATCCTGCAGTTGCAGAGCGTTAGAGCGCTTATTTTCGAAGCTCGTAATCTTTGGGAACGAAAACCATTTTTAATTCTAATCTCGCGAGAATCTGTATCCGGGGTTGTGCAACTCGGTGGGAAACGAAATTTTGTTGGTGAATAAATTTTTTTCTTTTTTACGTTCTCATTTGAATCCCACGCAAAGTCAAGCCCGTCTTGTATATCTATAGTCTCGAGGATCCTATATACTTGCTCAAGTTTTTCCATCTGAGCCAGAAACTAATTTAACAATATTTAATAAAAAAAAAAAAAAAAAAAAAAAAAAAATTGTTCAATAAAATACAATTTTATTTCGTGATTTATTTCAATTTTTTTTTTTTTTATTATGTATCAAGTCTATCGCAGATCCAATTTCAACTACCTGATCAAAACGATACTCAATCAGTTCGCTAATTCTATTGCTTTGGCGTACTACTGCAGTCAGTGTATAAACTGGTAATTAGAAGTATCGAGAATCTATGGCGAGAATCAATCATTGGAAATCTCGTAAGCGAACGAGATTCGTGAATCACCTCGTCGATGTAGAGAGAGTTTGAAAATATTTGATACAAATCTCTGTAAAACCCGATTTGTTATATTGATCAGCGATTCAAATTTAATCAGAAACTGTTACATCAGTTTCTCAGATCTTAAATGACTCGTGACATTACTATCAAAAAATAATGATACATATCATATCAGTAAATCGCGTCAGTACATTAAGTAGTCGAATAAAAATTCCAAATTTTTGCGAACACTTCGAAATGAAAAATATTTTGCAGAAATATTTTTAGCACGAACGGAGAATAACCTCCTGATAGTCCGCCTCGAGTATATGGGTGCATTTAAAATGCCCCATCATTGGTTAAACCGGTCGGGCCAACCGTTTCCTTGGACCAGCGATGGCTTATATATATATATATATTTTCATTTCACCCCTACTGGTGATGAGAACCGCTTGTTAAAGAGAAGAAAAAAGGAATAACCGAAGAGAGAGAGAGAGAAAAAAAAATGATAATAATAATCAAAAACATCTATTTGAATTCCATAAGGCACCACTGATCTTTAAAGAGGTTCCGTAAAGCCTACGAATATTGTAGGGTAAGAACGAGCTAAGACGTGATCGACTGCACCTCCGAAACGGGACGCTGGTCATAAAGCGGTATCCCACAAATATTCCTGCAGCTAGACGTGTATAATATATATCTACGTATAGGTATATATATAAGCGCGTATACACATATGAAAAAGCAGGTTACTCCCCCATCTTGTTATAGTTATATTTTATCTGATATTATTTATGCTTATAGAAGTAGCTATATATTTGATGATAGCCAAGTCTAAAGGAGAATCAGATCACTATATTATAGCAACCGAAGATATTTACCGTATGGCCACTGTCAGCAAAATTTCTACAAGAGTAAACACTGCTGAAGTGGATTATATGCAAGCTCGGCACCTCTTCGTCGAGGTGGGAGGGAGGTTTTTCAACGATTTTTCATTATATATGTGAATAGTCACTACTTTGCCAGGGTAGCTAAATTATGAAATATATTATCTTTTATTTTCATAAGTTATTGATATCATCAAAATAATTCATAGTTATCATTTCAGTTAGTTGATACACGTAAGTAATGTGTCAAGTTATTTACGCGTAGCAACGGAGCTTCCGATCATCGCCGATTGACGTCGGACTGTTTAAGCAACAGACTACTACTACATACTAGTCTTGACTCTTGTCTTGCCAGTCGCTACTCGCTACGATACGGTAGGCGTCGACGGTTGAATAAAAATGAGGTTCTACGTCGCATATATATCTATATAAATGTATGTATGGATACGCGAAATCCATGTATGTGTTTGCACGAATGTTATGTAGGTATGCAGCTATAGGTATATGTATAAAGCATCGTTGGTTCTCGAAGCACCGTCACAGACGGACAGCCGAGCCGATGTCAGTTGTATACGTGGCGAAGTTAACAGATGCGCGCGCAGCCGCCACCCAAAACAAATGCCACGCGACGACGACGCTGCTGTGCTTATGCCATGTTTGTCGTATTTCCGCACGGATGTCGAGTCTCACGAACAAGTTTGCTATTTAACTTTGGTATAGGTAAACTACGCATCATATCACGTGCAAAGAATCTTATTTCATTTCCAGTTATATTATAGTACCTATGCGCATGTATACTCAGACTTTATGCTACTGCAGTATATTTTCTCATTCTTTATCGTAATTATGAAATGTTCGAGATAACATTATTTCATTTCAAAACTTACCGCCTATATCGTCTAACGACCAATCAGACACTACGTCGTGCGCTCTTGATGCTGACTCAATTTCTATAATATGTATATGAATCATTGTATATTTTTTATAAGATTAAAATTCATCAATATTTTTGGGTAATAATTTAACGGTCAATAATTTACTGAATTTCTTTATTTAACGATATAGGAGAAATTCTTATAATATGTGAGGAGGAGGACGTTTTTCTTTCATTTTTTTTTCATTTTTTGCTTTTCAAACCCCTTCCGGAGGTCGACAACAGAACGGAAGATAAATAACGTTCTGTCAATGACCTAGCAAGGTTTATTATTTGAGTTAAATATTTGATATATATATATTTTTTTTTTTTTTATCATCGCTACTGTATTATACAAAGAGAGACGAACCTTCGCTCGCGATCCCCCGACCAGCTTCGAAAGCTTAGAGAAATTCTTCGCCTTATTCGATACATAACTAGTTTAATATCATATATTCATGGCTCACAGAGCGTGGGTTGAAAGTTGAAACAATGCAGGAACTACTAACGCCAACCTCTGCATTAATATATATATATATATATATATATACGTACCTACTTCTACCTACATATAAACAAGGATTCTCATATATACGTTATGCAAAAATCTTAATATTTAAGATTAAAAAACGAAAAATGAAAATAAAAATTGTAATGAAACGTAAATGAGTTGAAAAAAAAAAAAAAGAAAAGAAACTCATTCTAGATCGGTTATTCATAAACCCACGTATACATCCTACAATCTAGATGGATATGTAATAAAAAATAATATATAAGAGAAGGAGCCTCGTTCTGAGAACCCCTTAGGCTACGTGACGCAAGTGAACAGGCGAGTTGCAGAGGGCGCTGAGTTATAGAAAAGTGGGGGAAATTCGGGGGGGTTAGTAGAGCGGGCAGCCATCTTGACGGGACTAGTCGGAAACCAACTGCCGAGCAGTGAGGGAAGGTGAACGAGACAAGATCCGATGTGCTAGCCGAAGGAATTTTTGCGCTTCCGAGCCCAATTGCCGCTACGTGCGAGAGGCTGAGTGATAGCGACAACGAATACCACGGGATTTCGATACGACGAAAGCCTATAGAAAAAAATTTTCTCGTATAAGCTGACCAAGGCCAAAGCTTTTAATATTTGTCGGCCAGTTCGTTGGAGCAGATCGACAAGCGAGAAAGAGAAAGAGCAAGAGCAAGAGCAAGCGCAAAGAGCAAAAGAGCAAGAAAAAGAAATCGTGAAAGAAATAGAAAGAGAAAGAGATACGCGGAGATCCTTGAGCTGAGAGATAGATAGAGAGAAAGTGGTTTTGTCGCCACTTTTAATCAGAATATAAGTTTGAAATAATATTAGAGAGAGAGAGAAAGAGAGAGAGAGAGAGAGAGGAAAAAAAAATAGGAAGTGCAGTGCCAAGTCTGTGATAGTATTTATTCAAAAGAAGATTTAAATAACTAAAAAATATAGTCGAAACCACGCGAAGAGTAGATAGGCTTTATATTTATTTATATCTGTGATACCTAACTGATATATTAACCTACTTGTTCAAAAAAAAAAAGAGGGGGGGGATATAAAGAAAAATAAAAAATAAAAAATAAAAAATAAAAAATAAAAAATAATAATAATAATAATTCTACGTACTACACTACTACTATTACTACTACATACTACTACTATTATTATTACCGATCTACAAATAAATACAAAGAAAGGAAGGGGGGACATTTTACCTACTCATTTGTATAAATATATCACATTAAAACGAATCGGAGAATATATCAGTATATCTAGTGGATAGGCGTTTTTTTGTAAATACGACTGACTCTTTTTTATAATTATTGATACCGGTGCAAGGATTAAAATATAAAAAAAAAAAAAAATAATTGAGAGAGAGAGAGTAAACAGGAGGAAAGAAAGAAAGAAAGAAAGAACTGTACAACAGGCACTCTCGGTTTTCGACACTCTGACATCTGTACCTACTCGGGATTTTAACACTTTTTACAAGATCTCGTTGAAAATGGTCGAGAAAATCTTGGAAGAACGAGAGGACGAGCGTCAAGACGCCGGAAGAGGTGAGACAAAAGACCTTGTTTATCAATTCAACTTTTTTTTCTTTTGTTAAACTTAAAAGTTTTAAACTCTGTTTCAAGGATCTAAAAATTCTGATCCGGGTAGTATGGTTTTGTTTTGTTGTCAAACAAATGACTAAATTCTTTGTTTAAGAATTGTCATTCTATTCTATATTCGATCTTCCAATCGTAATGAATAATCAATTGAAATTAGCGATTGAATACAATATATATTAAAGATTCCTAATTAATAAATTATTTCGTATTTTTTTTTTTTTTTTTTTTTTTTTTTTTGTTTTGTTTAAATGCTGCTCATCTCGCTCTAATAACAAAATTCCGTTGAATTTATTGACCTTTATTTATAACAACCCGTATATAGAAGAATAAGCGAAATAATTCTTGAAAGGATCGATAGATAAATCAGCTTTTATTACTATATATATATATATATATCTACGAGTTCGTATGCACAGTAAAACATCTGTTAAAACACAAAGCAACTTACATATCGAGTGACAAAGCGGGTCGGAAATGAAGGCCGATGCCGGTTGCTGCTCTGTATGTAACTGTGCTACTACTAGTCGAAATATAATTAGTAGAAAAAAAAAAAAAAAAAAAAAAAATGTTGTAAGAATAATTTTTGGCTGCGTATGTTTATTAAAATAAATAATATATCATTTGTTTATGTATGTATGTATGTATGTATGTATGTATGTACATACGTTTATTATATATCGCGATACGTAATTACATACGAAAAATTTCACAACTCGTAAGTTGGCAACGACTCTTGTCTTATACCGGCTAGAAAATTATTTAGAGTAAATGTGGGTTAGTCGGTTTCTACCGGCTTGTTGGGCGAATGAACAAATGAACGAACGAAACGATACGATACGAAACTAAGAACGAAAGCTCATGGCCGACGATGCCAGGGATACGAAGGACAAAGGGCCTCCTCCTCCTCCTCCTCCTCGGCTATTGCGCAAGTCTGTGCCTGTGCAGGCTTAAAGGGAGTAGGCCCAGCGCTGTTTAAAGAAGACAAAGGAAATACCTTGACGAAATTTTCTTTCGAGACTCCGAAATAAAATTTAATCAACATTATTTTAAATCACGTTAATGATATTCAGTTTAACGTTGTTACACATACGATTTATATAACTATAACGTTAAATTTATAAATTCTCAAAAATAATAGTTTTACGCTATAGTATAAATTCTACTCTTTTTCATTCACGCACCTTTCACATCAACAACAAACATTGCGATTAGTTAGATATATCTAAACAGAAATTGATGAAATCATTTCCGGAAATTTGTTTCTGCCTTGTTTTTTTTTTCCAGTTCTTCCGCATTTCGGTAACTTGGTATAGCAATAAAATAATCGTGTGTAATTTTTTTTTATTCTCGATCTTATATTATACTTATACGTGCACAGAAAGAAAGATTAACTTGATTCAAGACAATTTTGCGGTCCAAAAATGAAGACCGAAATTTTCTCGGATCAAATAAAAAATTTTTCTCGAACCAAGAAAAATTGGGACAATTTTTCTTGGTTCGAGAAAAATTTTTTATTTGATCCGAGAAAATTTCGGTCTTCATTTTTGGACCGCAAAATTGTCTTGAATCAAGTTAACCTTTCTTTCTGTGTGCGGGTTGGTTAGATGATTTATTGTTCGTATGAAAGAAAAATCTCGTTAAATAACTAAACTATTCCCTATATAACGTGTAGAGAGTAAAATTTTCACTTATAGCTATACGAACTGGAAAAAACTTTCTATCTACTATAGGCGAGTATATAGTAATTACACATCTGTTAGAACTTTGTTTGTTCTGTTCGACGTTTGATCGCGAGAATTGAATTAAAAAAAAAAAAAAAAAAAAAACGAACGCATGATAAAATTAGAATGTTTTTTTTTTGAAGATCGGAGCATGCGATAGTACGTTTGCTCTTGATTCAAACAAAAGAGTGGACATCTGTGCAATTATTATAATTCAGGACGAGTTCGTATGTATTTGTAACGATAACTTACATCCCGTGTGGTTTTGATAATGGGGGGGGGGGGAAAAAAAAAAAAAAAAGAGGAAATAATTTGTCTTAGAATTGTGTGGTTTTAAATGAAAAACTAATTCTTGAACGTCATTTTTTTATTGAATTTAATTTGGTTTCAAATAGAAAAACTTTATCACTCGAATTCCTCGTAGTCGTGAAGTAAACTGAAAAATACCCCCCAAAAAAAAAAGAAGAAAAAAAAAAAAAACCTATTTCAATAAAATCCGGACATGTTTGGTTTCGTTCCGTTCCGTTCGGTTGTACTCCTAAATTATTCCCCTACGTCCTGATTGAACTCGTTTAATGCGTCTGGCCTGTATCGACGTACCATTCGTCGTTTTACATCACTAGATGGAAAAGGCATGTTAACATGACGGATAAGGTATTGTCTCGGATAATATACACGTATATGTGAAATGTATATACATGCATACGTGTAGGTAGGTATCTCTGCGTTGTTGGGAGATCGTCGTCAGGCTTCGTTTTCTGTGCCAGTCACTGAACTCAGTTGCTTGTACTGGTGCTGGTGCCCGGTGCTGCTTGGCGGTCGTCGTCTCGTCGTGGTGGTAACGCAGCGAGGCAAAGAAATCGTCGTACGAGCTCAGTCGTACGAAAATACACTAGCTTTAAATAAAATGATCGTGCAACGATGAAATGCACGAAACTAGAGACGAAATTAGAGAGAGGGGGGGGTCCAGTTGAAGGGAGAGAACAAAATTATTGTAAATTTCGATTTTTTTTTTCTTTCACTTGGAAAAAAAAAAAAAAAAAAAAATTGAAATTCATAAAATTTTTCGAATTTTTGAAACTTTGATAATAAAAATTGAATCTAATTGAATTTTCAATTTTTTTTTTTTTTTTTTTTTTTTTTTTTTTTTTTTAATGAATGAAAAATTGATTAAAAAGTTAAAATCGGAAGGCAGCTTGAATGCGAGACGATGTTAGAGTCGTAAGATGCAAGGGGACAATGGCGGTTCGACGAGGTATACAAGATGGCGACTTGGGCCGTATGTATAAAGCAGAGATATACAGTTAGTTATAGAGACTGGTTGGCGTTCTCATTCGAACCAAGATTTCTCTTTAACCTACGTATACTTAACGCCCACCATCGGTTTTAAAACTAGCTCCGAGTCTCGCTTGGAGCGAAACTCACATATAGTCGAAAACTAGAATCGCGAATGATATTAAGACTATACCTATACCTACTGCTTATATACATACTAGGGTGGGCCAAAAAAAACTTTTAATTTTTTTTTCTTTAGTTACCATGAAAATATTGCTCAAGATGATGAAAAAAAAGTCCTCTGAAAATTTGAGCTCTTAATATCAATATTAAGAGGTGCCTAATCGCGATTTTTGATTTCCCATTTAAATAACACAGGAAATTTTTTTTTTTTTATTTGGAATTTTATTCCGTTCCAACGAATCATCGTGTTATAAAAATCAATACATATTCTTGTAGGAAATTAAACGATCTCCAAAAAAGGTCTGATGTAATTTTTCGCTAAGTTCACTCGTTTCAAAGTTATTCAAGGTTAAAGTTCAACCTCAAACGGTATATGACGACTTTTTTTTCGACTTAGCGAAAAATCACATCAGACCTTTTTTGGAGATCGTTTAATTTCCTACAAGAATATGTATTGATTTTTATAACACGATGATTCGTTGGAACGGAATAAAATTCCAAATAAAAAAAAAAAAATTTCCTGTGTTATTTAAATGGGAAATCAAAAATCGCGATTAGGCACCTCTTAATATTGATATTAAGAGCTCAAATTTTCAGAGGACTTTTTTTTCATCATCTTGAGCAATATTTTCATGGTAACTAAAGAAAAAAAAATTAAAAGTTTTTTTTGGCCCACCCTAATACATACATACATACATACATACATATATATATATATATACACCAAGGCGTGAAGTAGAATATTAGGTATAAAAATATTTTCAAGTATAAACTTGAAATATGGATTTTTCGTCCCATTTTAAAAGAAGCAAGAAGCAAGAAGAGGGAGGGATATTCTCCCGTTCTTAAGAAGCTTAAAAATAGTCCGTTACAATAATTATACACACATGGATACGCGAATGCGTATATTAAACTGTACGTGTGTCTATACAGTTTGAATATACCGCACGAGGTTACCGGAGCTAAAAACAGCGTAAAGCACGTGGTGAATTTGTTGATAACGTAACCAACGTTCTGTTGAGATCAAAGATCTCTCGGCAGACCTACGGTAGTAGCATGCAATAAAGATCGCAAACGCGTTCGGAGTTTCGAACAACAAAGAAAAAAAGAAAATTGTTTTTTTTTTTTTTTTTTTTTTTTTAAAGAAGAAATAGCGAATAATTAACAAATAACAATTAAACATACACGAGGATGTAATGATTATACGCTGAAACTATATACGTTATGTTCGCAAATTTTATAGATCACAAGATTATCTCTTGATATGCTTATAATTTACAATTTACAATTTTGCTAATGAATGTAATATTTCATGCGTAAAAAAAAAAAAAAAAAAAGGAAACGCACTTTCGTACTTCTTCTGTAACACACAAAACGCCATGTAATTTACCGCCCCAGGGTTTTTTTTTTTTTTTTTTTTCCTACCCTTAGGTATAAGAACAGCTGTAACAGAAGGGATTTTTCTCGTCCGCAAATTCACGGCTGCGCTCTTTCGTTTTTGTTCATGAGCTTAGGCTCATGATGAATATACATCGGTTAAGCCTTAGGGCTAGTTTATGGCCACGTTTATTTCATTTCTTTAATCTCCAAATACCGTTTATGCTGTAGTACAGTTAAATCTAAATCTCAGAATCTGAACACATAATATTCTGCGAATATATATTTGAATTCACGTCTTTATACTTTACTTTGATGTTTCTTTTTTTTTGATCTCGTCATTTGGTTAACGGCTGTTGAAAATTTGTTTCTGTTTTTTTCTTTTTTCTTCAGTGTTACATCTTACAGAAAGTGAAATGACGTCATGTTAATTATCTGTTATTATCTCATCATTAAACACGTGGTTGAAATTCTCATTTAAAGCCTGGACTGCTGTAATTGGACCCAATTGTTATTTTTTCACTTCCATTAAAACGCATAAAATGAAAATGAGAATGAAAATTTAAAGAAAATAAAACAAAAACAGAAGAAGAAAATCATTTTTACTGCACCCAGACTTAGAGCTTTATTTTGTTTCATCATTTTCTTTATTTAATTTTTTCACTATTATTCTAGTCTCTCATATTATATCGTTTCGTAGCTGCAGCTATAGCTACTCTAATTAGTATTAAGTTTAAAAACACTTGCGCATGATTAGTAGTTTCGAGCATTTTTTTGTTACTCAACGTCATCGTGATTATTATTTGTACTATGTATACTGACAATTATAAAAAATAAAAAATAAAAAATGTAAAAATAAAAATAAAAATAAAAACGAAAACAAGAAACAATAACTTTATCTGCGTTTCTTTGTCACACTTTATCCTTTTTTTTTTTTCTTGCGATAAATCCAAGTACATATCCATCCTAATTAGTTTTCTATACAGTATGAAATTACAGTGTAAAATAGTGAATACATATTATCAAAATATAAGAGAAAAAGTTACACCAAGTTTTATAGGATCCATCATGTCAACTTGTCGGGGCAGATAGAGCCCAAAAAAAAAAAAAAAAAGAAGTTCCTTTTTCTCCTCGTTCGTTTTGCTCGCTGCCTACGTGCTCGTCTATGCATACGCCTGAGGAAAGGAGGAGAACTCTTCTTTTTCTTTTCATCAGTGGTTCTCAGCTTGGAAATATCTGCGTTTTTCGGGGCTTCCCTGACAATATGAATATGAATATGCCACTCCATCTTTATCTTTTCTTTTTTCAATAAAAACATAAAAGTATAATAGATTTATTGTTCAATTTTCCGGCAATATAATTAATAATTAATATATACACAAACGGCTTTAAAACAGCTACCAACATGATGCTAGACTCATGATCGTCAATCTAATGTATAGTAGGTACCGAGGTCGATGTTAGATAAGGCTGCGAAAAATGTGGCGACATAGTTTCTTCGCATATACTTTGTTCACTGCACGTTGGATGTCCACGAGTCACGTGCGAGCTGAGTTTGCGTCTTGTCTTATATTATCGCAGACTTTGGAAAAATAAAGAAAATTTTTTTGTCATTTTTTTTTTTTTTTTTTTTTTTTTTTTCTTTTTCCATTCTCAATTATTTGAGGAAATTGTCATTCAGACGTACACAGAAAAAAAAAAAGGTTAACTTGAGCCAAGAAAATTTTTTGCTCCAAAAATGAAGACCGAAATTTTCTCGGATAAAATCAAAAATTTTCTCGAACCAAGAAAATTTGGAAAATTTTCCAAATTTTCTTGGTTCGAGAAAATTTTTGATTTTATCCGAGAAAATTTCGGTCTTCATTTTTGGAGCAAAATTTTCTTGGCTCAAGTTAACCTTTTTTTCTGTGTATCAGGCTAAATCCTACAGCTCTATTTTTTTTATTAACCTGACAATGGCGTCAAAGAAGTATATAGTCGATAATTCTTGATTTACTACTTCCGGCTAGCATTAACGGTTGACATTAATGAGATGATGGGTTCTTGACACATTTAGACGTGGATAGGTACAAACATGCGTATATAATATACTCAAACGCGCGAAGTATATAAACTCGTAAATATACCTACTCAATATTAATATATATAATGTATTTATTCAAATGTCTTATTGTTATTCATTTTTCATTAATAATATCTTTGTTCATTTTTTTTTTTATTATTCTGTTTTCCAGGAGATGGTGGTTGCAGGGAAATTGCATCAACCGGGGAAACTATGAGCGCTGTTCAAGCCCGCCAAGAAGAAGCTAGGCGAAAAAGGCGCAGGAAGAAACGCTCCGGTTCATCCCTCGTGTCATCTTGTTTCCAAGGTAATTTATAAATCAATAAATTTTGCGTTCAATAGATTCGAAATTATTTTCGTCTCTTTAATAAAATAAAATAAAATAAAAGAAAAGAAAATACAAGAATATGAGCGATTATAGTAAAAACCAATCAAGAAAGAAAGAAAGAGAGAGAGAAAACAAAAAAAAAAAAAAAAAAAATCTAAATAGAATCTGAAAGAGAAATATGGGAAAACCGGTAAGGGATGAAACGTGATTTCGGTTAAATTCCAATCATCGAAACGAAAATAAATCAGCGACGTTCCGAGAATAGATTAGAGTCTCGTTTAAGCATAAACTGAGACTGGGAGGTTCTGTTTATAAACACCGGAAGTTGCATGAGAAGAAGGGAAGTCGCGGTTATGTATCACCGAATTACCAGCTCTTTATATATTTTCTCCGTAACGTATATTATCGCGGACGTTAAACTGCGTCGTTAAATTTTTCTAATCCTTATAAATATAAATAATAAACCAAAACTAACAAATGATGATAAATTTATACGTTGTATTGATTATTATCAAAAGTTTTGTTAAATTTTATACTAAAATATGATTATTTCTTTGTTATATTATACTAATAACGCGTAATTATTACAAACTCTGAGAGATTTGATTTTATTACAAGCGGCTGTAGCTGATTTGCGGTTTTTATCATCACCCACACGGAAGTGGTGACGATAACGAATAAGAATAAGACACGTAATATCGTTTACTTACAACTGCGTGTTTTATAGTATATAATAATATGATTATAAATTGTCGTATAGGTTTGAATTAGAGAAATCTATTATATATGTATATATATATATTGCCAGAATTTATTTTCATTCCGCGACGTCTAAAACTAAATCGCTAAATATTTGTTTTTTGGCGCATGCTTTTGTCACGAGACTTTAGATACGACATAAGTCTTTTAGTATACTACAATATATATTTTTATGTGTGTATTGAAATTGATAATGAGTGCGAGGGGAATAGATAAACAAGCCTATCATCGGTGTATAAATAAATAATATAATATAATCGAATACATATCGCGTCACTAGTGCCATAAGATCGTAAGCGCCAAAAAAAAAAAAAAAAAAATGTTCGTGTTTTTGGTGGCAAAATCTTTTTCGTGCCATATAACATCGTTTGGGCATATCCGCAAAAAAAAAAATAATTTTTTGGCGCTTACGACCTTGTGGCATTAGTGACGCGATATATCTACACTCGAATAGTTTAACTTGTTTAATATAACGTCGTGTTTATCGATTGACGTTCTAGCGTAACTCGTATTCCTTTATTAATCTTTTCGAACTTCTAGTATACCTATGTAGTATTATAGTACTTGGCTTGTTTTTTTTTCATTAGATTTTAACAATGGAATTGTACGAACGAAAGGAACAAACAGTAAGCTCAACGATGTTACACATACACGTAATAGGTAATACATAATAGAAAATAGAAAATACATAACGAAATGTATGTATGTATATATGTGTAGGTATATAAAGAGACCTAGTACGCCGTAGCGGTAGGGATGCCGACATTATTATCGGATTTCGAGTTTGGTATATAAAAGCACGACGGGCGTTGCTAGGCGCTCCGTGCTTCGAACTAACTTCCACTCACCTAAAATTCGCACACTGAGTACGTTTCCAACACTTAGATATATATATATGTATATATATATATATATATATATGTAGATGGAAGTCGTCGAGTAGCCCGAGTGTCGAGCGATGCGTATATAGTAATATCCTTTTACAGGAGGGGAGACGTCACGTAGCTATGTAACGTTTCACCCTTCGACCTTGACACTGCGCCGAGCAGTAGGTATATCGTACGAATCACGTGATCTTTTTTTATATAGGTGACCGTGATCAATTTAAACCTTTTTTCATTATACTTTCATTATTAATTTGATATATTAGTTTTACAATGATATTTCATATAGGTATTACTCGATAGAATTTTATTTAACTTTTTCTTCTTCTTTCATTCTTTTTTACATTTATTATAAAACTATATGCGATATCAGGTGATGTATTCGTTTCGGGTTGTAATTATATGATATTTATACTACGTGAAATGATCGTTTTCTTGTAGGTCGGGTAAATTCCATGGGTCAAATTAATTGACAATTCCGAATTAAACTTCGTTGAATAATAAACAGGCGCGAAGAATGATTATTATAATATATATATTTTTTTTTGAACATCAATTTGTTATTCAACTGCAACATAGACACGCTGTATTCTACTTCTGTTTTTTTTTTTTTTTTTTTTTTTTACAAATTAATCCCTTGTGTCTATAATATTATTCACTATTTTAAAATTATCGACTTTTTAATCGAATTACGTTCTTATATATATAAAAAAAAAAAAAAAAAAAAAAAAATTATTACAACTGTTTTTAAAACACCTACGTTGATTAATTTTTACGACAACTATTTAATAGAATATTTAAATTAATTCCTAAACAAATTTTCAATACATTTATTCATCTATACATATTTATACATAATTTTTTACCTACCTGCGGTGATTAGACCTTTCGTTATCTTTATGTATATAGTTATACATACATACACACACACACACACACCTACCTGGCTATGCTTATACACCAGTCAAGTTCTCTGACTCATCGCGAAACACGCGATTTAAAGAAAGTTATATTCCCCGGTTTGCGTACCAACACACTAGTCACCAGATACGGCTAGCTAGGTGCATAAGTTATGATGTTATGAAGTTATAAAATTATAACTTATACGAACTACAGGGAGTCGCAAGTTTTGATCTTTTCATTATCTTATTTTTTATTTTTATTTTTTATTTATTTATTTTTTTTTTTTTTTTACCAAGGTACATACAACTATTCCTGAATTCAATTTTCAAGACCTGATTAAGTTTCAAGACTAGATTATTGTCTCCTCCCTTTTTCTTTTTTATGGAAATTTAATAATCCTATATACTATTTTATAATTCATTCCCATTACAGTAATGTATAATCTATTTATAATTTATAAACTCAAGATTCTTCATTTAAGATCAAGAATAGGTCAAATTCATTATATTATTCAAACAATGACAACGTCTCGAAGAATATTGGCGACAATTTGCGCGTGTGTAGCGAAATTTTTTATTTATTTAGTTTTTTTTTTTTTTTTTTTACTCACACTCAAAAATATTATGAAAAATCAATTTATCGCCGGGGTATCTTATATATAGGTACTATCGGTTTGATTTCGATCAACAAACCAGTTCTTTATGTTATTTTTCGTAAGTGAGATCACGCGTATACTTTATTGCGAAAGAGTACTAATTCTATACATAATATAGAAATAATTACTGAGCTCAGATGAGTTTTGAAAATGTATGGGGGAAAAAAAAAAAAAAAAAAAAAAAAAAAATAGTAAGAAATAAATAAAACAACGACGACTTATAAGAATAAAAAAATATATAGTAGATATAATTAATCACGATGTTAATAGCCGAGGCTGATCAATGCAGATATAATATAAACATGTTCGTGTATGTCGTAACAATTTCAAACACATATCTAGGATACATATATATGTTTAATAGTTGTTCTGAACGTTCGTGAAATAGTAAACAAGCGATAAAACCACTCACTAGCTAGTTACGCGATGACTCACTTCTATAAAGCGTAATTTTTATTATTCATTATTATTACCTTTTTTTTTTTATTTATTTATTTTTTATTTATTTATTTTTTTATTACGACGAAATACAAACGCGTAATTTATACCTATATACCATTATACGCGACCTATAAGTCACAATCTGCTACAATAACTACGTTCTTATACGCGAGAGAAAATATTATCAATAATAGAGTTGAATAACAAGATTTTTATGATTTTGTAATCATAATATAATATAATCATGAGATTGATTACTATGTTGATTTTTTTTTTTTTCTTTTTCTTTTTCTTTTGTTTCTCTACTCTTCTTTCTTTATAGGTACTTGATTTTTCAACAATTAAGTAAATTTGATAATTTCACATCAAGGGGAAATGAAAGGTGGATTATACACCTCGAATTTTCGACAGCCCGTTTCTCAGCTAAAACACATCCGATCGATGTGAAATTGATATCAGTAACGCAGAAAAAGTGCACGGAGGGCATGATGCTCTTGGATTTCCAAAAAACCGAAAATGTTTCATGTGTTTTCATATTTATCAAGTACAACGTCAGCAACAACGATTATTCGTTACAGAGCACTCTTGATATAAAATTGTACATTTTTTTTTCGCTTTTTGGAAATCCAAGAGCATCATACCCTTCGTTCACTTTTTCTACGTCACTGATATCAATTTCACATCGATCGGATGTGTTTTAGCTGAGAAACGGGCTGCCAAAAATTCGAGGTGTACAATCCACCTTTTCATTTCACGTTAAATTAACAACGTTTGATTAATGTTTTTTTTTTTTTCTTATTAATTATTGTTACAGAACTTTACAAACTTACTGGTGAAGTTCTTGGCGAAGGAGCATACGCATCTGTACAAACCTGCGCTTCCCTCTATACAGATTTAGAATATGCAGTTAAAATAATTGATAAAATTCCGGGGCATGCACGTGCCAGAGTATTCAAAGAGGTAGAAACCTTTCATCATTGTCAGGGACATTCTAATATCATACAACTTATTGAATTCTTCGAAGATGACGAGAGATTCTATTTAGTATTTGAAAAAGTTAACGGAGGACAGTTGCTTAACAGAATACAAGAGAGAATTCACTTCACTGAACGTGAGGCCAGTCAAATTGTCAAAGAAATTGCAAGCGCTTTAAATTTCCTTCACAAAAAAGGTGAGAATATACAAAATTTCTTTAATTTTTTTTTTTTTTCTTCTTCTGATTTTTATCATATTTTTAATTAATTAACTAGATGTATGATAACTTTATTATTTCATATGGTAAAAAAAGATGCTTCGAAGTATGTCTCATATGGTTATACAAAGTTATTTTTCTATGATTGAAGGAATCGCGCACAGGGATCTTAAGCCAGAAAATATATTGTGCGTTCATCCAGACAAATTGACACCAATAAAAGTTTGTGACTTTGATTTGGGCTCGGGAATAAAATTCAACAATTCATTATCAAGCCCGATCGCAACTCCGCAATTATTGACACCAGTTGGAAGCGCAGAATTCATGGCACCTGAAGTTGTCGAAGCGTTTATTGGGGAAGTTAATTCTTACGATAAACGCTGCGACTTATGGAGCCTTGGAGTAGTTATGTACATCTTGCTGTGTGGCTATCCTCCGTTTTATGGAAACTGTGGCACAGATTGCGGATGGGAAAAAGGAGAGAATTGTCAGTCCTGTCAGGAGCTACTCTTCACTAGCATCCAGGAAGGGAGATACGAGTTTCCTGACAGGGATTGGAGATGCATTTCCGAGGATGCTAAGGATTTGATCAGAGGGCTGCTGGTCAAAGAGGCTCACCAAAGACTCAGCGCCGAAAGTGTGTTGAAACATCGTTGGATAAGTCCTGGACCTATCGGCGAGGATGGGGGAGACAGATCGCTTACAACTCCGCAAATAATCAGGTAAAATTAGTAAAATTATTTAATTCGTCTTTTTGAACAGCTAAAAATCTGCGCTTTTGATTCCTCGAGTTTATAGTTTATACAGCTCTGAGTAGGTAATACTGAAGATTGTTTATTCTTTGATATTCGATGACTAATGTGATAAATTTTGAATTACAGACGGAATAATTCAGCCCGTGAATTGTCAGTATTCGCAGAATCTGCAATGGCCGTTAACAGGGTTGTGCTTCAGCACTTTTCTGTTAATTTGGATGAATTAGCCGAGAACAGAGAGCCTAGATTATCGACGTCGTCGACCGATGAAGACAATCATCCTTACGGTCACATGTCAGATTCTAGTAGCGAACTTTCTGAGGCTGGTAAAAATTGCGTCACCCATTCATCGAGCGAGTTTGATACACCACGGGCTAAGTCGTGTTCCGTTCATTCGAGTATTGATTTAAACGATTTGAAAATAATCGGAAGAAATCGACTAATCGGAAAAGAGTCTCTGAATCTTTTTGGGCTCTCACCACCAAGCGAGAGCAGACTTATGCAGAGGAGACTAAAAGCCCGTTCAAGTCTACTTGAGCGTCGCACCGACTCAATTGTCGCATCCCCAAGTGGCTGATAGGTGATGATATCATCGAGGATGAAAATAATATCGTTTTCGCATCAACTTTTGCATTAACAAATAGAAAAGAGAAGAAAATTTGTTATCTTGAGGTTGACTAGCTATATGGCTATGATATTGTAAGCGACTCCTCCCCGACGTGGCGTTACAATTTCCAAAAATTTGCTTTGGATATATATTACAATTTTTTTTTTTTTTCCGATTTTCTTATTCAAAATTTCAAGAGTTTGAATTAAAAGCCTTGTTTTTATTGAGGCAATTTTTTTTTTACTCAAGGAAAATGAATGAGTAAACAAATTTTCAAATGAAGAAGAAAAAGAAAAAAAAAAAAAGAAAAATAGAAATAGAAAAAAAAAAAAAAAAAAATCAAGAAGCAAAAACAAACAACAATATCGCGATTAAGTAATTACAACACACAATTTTGACGGAAATGCAAAACTGACGTAATTATTATTTGACAGTTCAAAGTACGTGAAATAAAAAAATTCAATAGACTTTTCAATATAGATCTGTGAATAATATTTACACATCATTAGATTTCCTACTCAACATTTTTTAATAACTAATTAATTAATAGAAAAGAGAAAGAAAAAAAAAAAAAAAATTCATATTTCGACAATTTATATACGATTATTTGTATTTGTATTTGTATTTGATAAAGTTAAAACTGACTCAGAAAATCAAAGGCTTGATGCCTAAGGTGCGTGTGGTTTGCTCACTAGAGAGATAAGAGGGTGTAGATTGTTTAATTGATATAAAGGGTGGAGTCGCGGTGGACAGAGCCATCCCATAGGTGTCTAAGTAATAAGAATGGTAAGAATAATTGGGTAAGAAAAGTTGAAATTTGTACCTGTATCTTAAGCAGATAATTGAAACAAAAAGAAAAACGAAAAAAAGAAAAAAATAATGATAATATTAATAATAATAATAATAATAAAAAAAGAAAAAAAAAAAAAAAAAAAAAAAAAAAGAAGCAAACAAAAGTAGCAGTGAAAATAAAAATAAAAATAAAAACCTGTTGGCCACGTTCGAGTCTGTTGATGATAAAAATATAGATTTAATCTATTAATTATTATGTAATTATAGAGGTTTAACGATCGAACACCTTTACAATGGGTTTGTAATGCGCTACTTTATATGCATACACATATAATTGATGAACGGGAGTTGTTTTTTTTTTTTTTTTTTTTTTTTTTTTTCTTCTTTTTTGTTTTGGGGATCATAATGGGATCTGGATAAACGTTGGATGATATTTCCATTAAACAGTAACGCAACCGTGAAAGAAAAAGGAAAAAAAAAAAAAAGAAATTGTTGAGTGCAATTCAACGCTACATTGTATATGTTTAATGTAACAGTATTGTGTAGTATTGTACTTTACGCAATTTTTTTTTTTCCTATCTCCCCCTCCGTTAGTTATCGATTCTAGTTTCGATTGAAGCTAGAATTTTTAGCTCTTCGGGCGGAATACGAGATGCGTTGTTCGATTTTTTTTATTTTATTTTATTTTTTTTCGAAATATTACTGAAAACATCTGCACATATACATATATACATACATACATACATAGACACACGCACACACACACACACACACCAGAGTACCAAATTCCAATTTTTCGTGGGTTCATTTTTTTTATTTGCATTATTCGTGCAAAGGAAAAATTTCTCAAATTTTGTACTGTTGAGGTGAAAGAGGGAGGATGTTACTCAGGGCAGCCGTTAAGCTGTGAAAATCCTTGTACCACACTTTCCAAAAAAAAAAAAAAAATAAATAAATAAATAAAAAAATAAAAAAATAAAATAAGAAAGAAAAAGAGAAAAAAAAACAAAAAAAAATATTATTAATTTTTTTTTTTTTTTTTTTAAATTTTTTTATATATATACAAACATATATCAAAACAACACATTTACACTGGCACAAATAATCTGTACAAATATTTTCACGTCCCATACTTTGCCGTATAAACTTTTATTAGTTTTCAACGATTGGTTTGTGTCGTGGAAATAAATTTGCACGATTATTACATAAATATAGATATAAAAAGGAAAAAAAAAAAAACAAAAAAAAAAAAAAACAAAGAAAAACACGTTAGGGAGTTGGAAAATTTCTAAGCCAAAAATCGTTGAATTAGTTCCAGCTGAACGTCTATATCGTTCGGTTGGTCTTGTCTATCCGTTGGAAATACACGTGTGTGTCAATGATATAATATAGCCCGGTTCTTTTTTTTTTTTTTTTTTTGTAAATTTATTATACATAAAATATTGGCTTAGAAATTCTCCGACGAAACATTTATTATATCTAGAATACAAAATGAAGTAGAGAGGAAAAAAAAAAAAACAGAAGGAAAGTAAGGAAAAAAATGATTGAAAAAAAAAAAAACTTATAGAGATGAGAGAAGCAATATTTGATTTGGGCCTGATTAGAAGTTATTCTTTTTTGGAGTTACAATTCTTAAAAAAAAAAAAAAAAAAAAAAAAAAATTAAAATTAAAAAAAAAGAAAAAAAAATTAAAAAACATGAAAAAAAGCACAAAAAAATTAAAAAAACAAAAAAACAAAAAACAAACAAACATACTGTAACGTTTTAAAACTTGTACAGATGTCAGAATTTCGGGTGTGCGTAAAATTTTGATGAAAATTTGTCGAGATGTAGTAAATTCATAATTGTACAAAATCATTATTTCCGAGAAAGATTTTATTACTTGATTATTGTTATTTGAATATAGAAAAAAAGAAAGAAAGAAGAAAAAAATGAAAAAAAAATCAACGCAAGTCGCATCTGAAGTTGCAAAACAAAAAATTTTGAATCATTATTGTATGGGAGAGTCAGTTTTATGTAAATTCGAGCTTTCTTTTTCTTTTTTTTTTTTTTTTTTTTTTTTTTTTTCTTCCCTTTTCTTTCAATGTTTTTCTTTCAAACTATAGGTAGATTTACAATTACGCGGGAGAATATTATAAGCAGCGTAAATAAACAATGGCCATAATACAGATGTAACGTTATGTATAATAACGATCTTTTTTTTTTTTTTTTTTAATGGAGAATGGAAGTGAGTGATTTCAAATATAAAAGAGAGAGAGAGAGAGAGAGAGAGAGACAGAAAAACGAAAAAAATCGCAAAGAGAAGAATGAGAGAGAGAGCGAAAAAAAAAAAAAAAAACTACTAGCTTAAGAACTTTCTTGTATAGTGTTATTAAGATATTTCTAAGCCCGCTAAGTTTCTGCTGTGCTATGACGAACCAATTCATTTGTCATACTACATTTGTTGTACGCAGCCACATATTTATTTACATCTTCCGGAATTCAATTAAGACCTAGTGAAAAATGAACACTAGATCAAATACCTTGCGTTACAATCTGTATACACATCCTCAACGTCATCAACGATACATAAAAGTCATCATTTCACAAGTCATTAAAATATATTCATCGTCTTCATGAAATCATGTTAAATATGTTTCGGCATTGCACAGTGGATAACGACGCTCAACCTGTATGTTACTCTTCAGGTATATTGAAGAACTTTTGTAAGAATGAAATTAAGGGCGAAATAAGAAAAAAAAAAAAAAAAAAAAAGAAAGAAAACGAAAAAGTTAGTATGACGATTTGTTTTTCTTGTTCTTTTTTTTTTTTTTTTTATTGCCGAAGCAGTTTGTTGATTATTATTAATGTAATATTGAGTAAATAGTCAAGGTGTGCAATCTGACTAACTGACAGAGTAATATCTAGGTATGAGAAGGAGAAAATAATGAGAAAAACGAAAACAGCAGAAAAAAAAAAAAAAAAAAAACTTTCGTTACTTTTTTTCTTAAAAAAAAAAAAAAAAATGCTCCAAAAGAGACAAAGAAAAAAAAAAAAGAGGAAAAAAAAATAAAAAATCATGAGTCGTCTTTTAATTCGTTGCAATTTTTTTTTCATATTCCCATACACACACCCCAATTTTTGTGTCTCGTATCTATCGTTTTAACTCTATTAAGTAATAAGGCTGAAAATTTATCAGCTCGATTTACAAATCAGCCTAATTTATTCCCCATTCTATATTATAATATCCCATATATGCCCATCCTCAAAATCATTATTTTGAAAAGTTGTCTGAATTATATCGAACACATATATAATACACACAGCCTTGAAAAAGACTCATGAAAAATGGAGAACGAATGGATAATAAATCACAATCGATGTGTACATGCTATGTAAATAATACTTGGAAAAAAAAAAAAAAAAAAAAAAAATTTTTTTTCTTCGGCGACCCAAGATTTTACAGAAACTTTGATCGTGACTTTATAATCATCATTGAATAAAAATCAGGATCATTATTTTTATACGTTATTCCGAGCTATTTTGTTTATTATTATTTTATTTTATTTTAATTTTTTTTTTTTTTTTTTGGTTCTTTTCTTCAGCAAGTTTTGGTAAACTATGTAAATTTACGAATCCACGATGATGTTTACTATAAAATCTTGAGTCATGCAATGAATTTTGCTAACTTCTTTACGATATGTAGGATGGAAAAGTGTACATAACAAAGAACTATTAGTATATGCCTATATCATAGATATAGAGTACCCTAGTTTCAAAAAAAAAAAAAATAAAAAAAAAAAAAAAAATGACAAAATAAAAAAAAAAAAAAAAAATATGAATAAAATAAGTAATAAGAAAAAAGAAAAAAAATTATTACAAAAATATTGAAAAAAAAAAAAAAAAAAAAAAATTTGCCAAAAATATAATTTTTTATTTTTCATACCCGTAGACATACGATATATTTTTGACGTTGGTGAGAGGAGATTCGTCGAGAAATGCAATCGACGAAATATGTAAAAAGAAAAAGAAAAAAAAAAAAACAAAAACAAAAAAAAGAAGCGAAAAAAAACCACATTTCGATTATTGCATTTATATTCGACGAAGGCATTAGTATTAGACGATGTTTTGTACTGGGGCCACTTTGCTGAAGACCTTTGTGAGCGAACGAGGCCTAAGAAAAGGATGTATCGAAACGATGTTCGAGTTGCGTGTACGAATTGAATAATGAAATGACGAAGAAATTATTTTTCAACTTATGATTGTCGATTATTTGGCGCAAAATTTGCAACATCTAATCCAAATTTGTAAATAATACAATTGGACAGAGTGATGAATAAAAAGTACTTCGAAAAGAGAAAGAAAAAAAAAAAAAAAGAAAAAAAAGAAAAAAAAAAAAAAACATTAGAAAATTCTACACGTAGCTATGTAATTATATTCGAATCTTTCAAGAAAAGGAAATATAGAGAGCGAAAGTGAGAGAGAAAGATAGAGATAAAGGAAAACTTGTATAGAGGTACTTTGCAAGGCGCAAGTTAGCGTAGTGAAACACAAATGTTGAGACTGGATTGTGAACGTACAAACTTTATTATAATCTAATAAAAAATAATAAATTCAAGATTTATTGAATAAAATGTCGATAATTCGAATGGTTTTTCATTGGTTTCGTATACTCTAATTCTATATACACCACATTGCTGTTATGTGAAATCGACGGTCTATGCACCAAAATTCACCCCGTGACAAACAATAAATCTGAATGACGGGAGGTAAAAATGGAGAAAGAAAATGGAAAGAATAAAAAAAAAAACAAAAACAAAAACAAAACAACTGAAGCACCTCCAAGAGAGAGAGAGAAAGATAGTGTAATAATTTCTCATTCGTGTATGAAGCCTCCCCCCCCCCATTTTCTTCCATACATCATAAATAATTACCTATATATAATATTGTTTTTATTTTATAAGGAAGTATATCTATAATAATATTGTGCTGTGGCCCTCGAACTAATTGCCAAGAATACGATTTACCAATAGGCGAAGTAATTTGTCAATATGAAAATTGAACCAAGTCATGCAAAGAATTGAGAAGAATAACACGATTTGTAAAATATTGATGAAGAAGAAGGGTATGCGAGGTGAGGAAAGATTTTTTTTTTTTTTTTTTTTTGATTTTTTTTATAATTTACTAGATCTCAAGCCGTTGCATAACTCGGTTCAAAATTCAGTAAATTAGATCGAAGTTGCTCTGGATATGGATGTGATTTGATATTTACGAAATAGAATGAGCACTGTTGAAATTGAAAATTTTGTCGGGCCGACGAGAAATAAAAATCTAATGTAAATAAGACGAAAGATTATAACTGGAAATAAGAATATATATGTAATAAATTTATGATAAAAATATTATTAAATACTATTATTAATATAAACAGTTTTAATTCAACGAGCTTTATCTTTAGATTTTTGTTTTTGCCAGTTAATATATTAATGTAGAGGGCAAGGTTTTCCGGTCATTATCGAACATTAGACAAAACAAAGAAAGAAAAAAATTGATTTTAAATCTTGAACTATAACGATCTTGGTTTTATTTTTTATCAATAATTGCTACAATATCAGATAATTGAACACGAAATTTAAAGAATTCTTGGCTTCTCGATATTCCTGGCCAATGATTTCATTAATCAAATTGTGTTTGACATGAGCGTGAAATTACGTGGGGATTGAAAATTATCCGAAATAACTACGTATATTCAATTGTTAAACGAATCGGAAACTTGCTATAGTATTGTACGCTCTGCCTTATTTCAGTAGAATCGGCAAAGAGTAAGAAAAAAAATAATACTGTACATTTCAGACCTAAAACTTGAAACATTTCAAATTATATACATATATATGAAAAAATGAAAAGCCAAAAAAAAAAAAAAAAGGAAAAAAAAATAAATAAAAAAATAAAAAACAAAATTGCTAAGAGGAAAAAGAGCTGTGTCTGGATTGATAACGTTTAATGACGACTAAAACTAATGCAGTCGTATGTCCAAGTACTACTATGGTTGAATAACTGGCGAAGTACGTTAATATATATATAAAAGCAGAATATTACAAATCCGACAAAAGATTGTAATATGAATAAGAATGAAAGAGTGTTATATTTAACCGTAGACAAGACTCAGCAGAGAACATTACTTTATATATATACACAGAAGGATGAGAATGTTTTGTATTGTATTGTATTATCAAGTGTATGTGAGAGATAGTTGGCTAAAGGGACGAGTAAAAATAAGAAGAAGAAAAGAAAGAAAAGAAAAAACGTCCATCGATCGAAAAGAGAAAAATTAAGAGAAAGATATACGCAAAAGCATTTTGTAATTTACAAATTTATCTTTAGAGTTGTAGGTATATCATACTTACTTTACTATAGGAAACCGGAATGCTTAAAAGATTTTGTATTGTATTGTATTGCATTGTACTGGTACTGAATGATGCCTATTTTGCTTTGTTTCAAAGCAAGCGTTTGAAGACGAAGCCTCCTCGAAATTTTGGAGGCAATATGACGAGTAATAATCAACGGGGAAAAAAAAAGAATGAAAAAAAAGAATGAAAAAAAAAAAAAAAAAAAAAAAAAAAGCAGAAAAAAAGATACAAAGAATGATAAACAACACGAGCATTTTAGAACCGCTGGTGCACCTAATCTAACCATTATTAATCGTACTTTAATTGATATGCATTATTAATGGGGAGCATCGAAAATAAAATGCAGAGAAAATATATAAAAACAAAATAACGTGCATTCATCATTTCATTATTCCTTCCAATATTTTATTTCTTATTATTTCAAAGTACCGGCCAAAAATAAGGTGAAGAAATAGAAGAAGAAGAAGAAGATATAAAAGAAAGACGAGCTCGATTTATCCTATACGTTGATTATTTTCAATTACGTCATAACGTCAATAGAGTTATTGCGAAAATTTCTTTGATCGTTCAGTAGATACGGATGTCAAGAATTTATATTGTTATATTTATCTCGGGAATTGGGTGTTACGTTATCGCCGTCTGTAGACGATGGGCTTTTCTCATTCCATCTATACATTTCAACCTGAGAAGGAGCAAAAAACTGCAGACACGCGATGCTATATTTGAATTTGATCATTACGATCCGATATCTTTCGAGATGATATAATAACTGGCAATTGATTTAGACAGGGTAATACATTCTGCGTGTTAAGTCCTTTTGATCAAAGTTATATATGCAAATATTTTACCGGATTGTTAATCATGGACGTAGTAGATATTATATGGGATATTTCATGTTTGAAACTGTCATATCCTTAAGCGTTGGAATTTATAAATCAAAACTACCTGTGATAGAAGGCACGAATATCTGATACCATGTTCTCTAGAATTGGAAATTCTCGTCGGCTGACATGCACCGAAATTATTTATCTCCATACAAGTATACAACGATATTGATCAAATAATACGAGACAGAGACCACCCACCCTTCGGGAATTGATATAAAATGAAAATTTCTTGCATGAGTAGCTCAGTTTTGAAAGCAAACGTTTCCGAACGCGGTGTATAAGCTGATGCAGTCATTCGGAGAGAATTGGTCTGTGTTTTAGAAAAAAAAAAATGTCTGCAGGTAAGACCGAATCGAGGTCGGGTTCAGGGTCCACGCCATTGGCTTTAAATACAGAAGCTAAGAAAAAGGAGAGACCACCGTTCAAGTTGTGTTTCGTGAAGCAACAGGAGAGCGGTCGATCAAATGTCTCTATTTGCAGGACAACCGGTAAAGGAAAAACAAATCAATCATTGTATACTATACCTATACCTATATCGAAACACGTTTATTTCAAGTTTCACCTGCACTCAGTAAATTTTTATTCAAAATTTCCCGCCTTTCGAAGAAACTTGTTTCGCATATGTGCCTCTATATAATACGAGATTGATCAATTAAAATTAATTCATCTAATATGACTTTGCTTTCTAATCTTTATTCTTTTCGTACTTTAAACATTTGTAAGTTTCTATTCAACCTTGACTCTACAGATATTTTATCTTTTTCTGTGAATAAATGCATGGGCATTAGAATTACACACATCCATACATGTATAATTGGCTTTAATCGGTGTGCATGAACTAATATTAGACTCCAAATCGAGATTATTGTTTGTTTTTGTTATAGCCAGTGTATTGACTCCGAAATTTTATTCCCGTGATGTGGATCCCTGCGATAAATCTGAGGTCGGTCAAACGGTAGCTAAAATAACTGAGGAGGAGCAGAAAGTTCCGAAGAAAGTTCACCGGTGGCCTCTACTCACTAGCCACACGTAATAGTATATACAATATACATAGGGGAGAGTGGGGCAAGACCGGAAGTGGGGGCAAAACCGGCACCAAAAAAAAAAGTGACCTAATCGTATTTTCGAATTAAGGCGAATCATACGAAACGCCATACCGAGTGGTTCCACTGAAAGCGATAAAAATTTTTTGAGGGTGGGGCAAAACCGGCACCAAAAAAAAAAAGCGGCTAAATCGTATTTTCGCGATGAGGCGAGTAAAAAAAAAAGCTATATCTAACGTATCTCTGCTGAAAATGATAAAATACCGGGAAATGGGGGAAAACCGGCCACTAAACAAGGAAATTATACGAATATTAAAAATTCAATGTAACAAAGAATAGAAAAATCAATTTAATGAAAGAAAAAATAGAAAAGTTTTAGAGACTAGATGTGTTTAACAAAAGAGCTATTACTATACCATTTGAAATGAACCAAAAAATATTAATCGAAAGAACAATTATTTATACAGTTTTCTAGAAATTAGAAGATTCGACGAAATTAGAGAGAGTGTCTGGCCGGTTTTTCTCCCATTTCCCGGTATTTTATCGTTTTCAGCAGAGATACGTTAAATACAGATTTTTCTTACTCGCCTCATCGCGAAAATAAGATTTAGCCGCTTTTTTTTTTTGGTGCCGGTTTTGCCCCACCCTCCAAAATTTTTATCGCTTTCAGCGGAACCACTCGGTATGGCGTTTCATATGACTCGCCTTAATTCGAAAATACCATTAGGTCATTTTTTTTTTTGGTGCCGGTTTTGCCCTCACTGCCGGTCTTGCCCCACTCTCCCCTACATATTGATAATTAGTAGACCTATGAATTAGCAACACAGTTCAGAGAAACGGAAATCACTTCGATATCGCTAATCTGTAAAGGCGCATGAAAACGTTTTTTTTCGCACAGTCCTGGAGTTGGGAATCCTAGTTTTAAGTGGATGAGAAAGTTTATGCAATTAGCACGGGAAGGAAATTGCTGCAACTTTCTCAAAAGCGAATTAAAAATATTGTTGACATTTAAATATGTAACGTCACGGTAGGCGCTTGAACTACTGCTTTCGTATTTCATATCAGATCGATTTTTTTTTTTTTTTTGTTTCTTTTCTTGCTCTCTTTTTCCACTAATCTTGAAACTTGGAGTCTGCAATTTAACGACTGCACTTTCTATCGATACTTAAAGGCACCTGGAACTTTTGGTATTATATTTTCTCCTGCAATGATGAGCACAGAACCATGTCGAACATAGGAACAAACTAGCAATTATTCATCCGAGGAGAGCAACAAATAATTATCTGATATAATTTTTTTTTTCCTTTTTTTGTTACTTGAAAAAAAAAAAAAAAAAACACACATTTACATTCAAGTCAATACCTGCACTTATTATTAAGCCCTCCGTAATTTCAACGTGTAGGTCGCGTATTATTTCCATTCCTGCATGTAGGTAATAAAATTCGAAAGTTGATCGTGATAAGAATATACTTTCGCAAATCTATTTGTATTACGCACGAAGACGCAATTTCCCGGAAATAAATATCTATATATTTGATTCCTTGACATTAATTGGATCGAATTGGTTTCCATCATGAATGCCTATTCTGATAATCGTCTATCTCTAATATATGAGCTCGTTCTCCAGCATATATATCAGCATATATTATATATATGAGACATTCTGTAGCAACTGGGCCACTTTTTTTTCCGTAGAATTATTATATATTTTTCATAACTTAATGTCAGTTTCAAGTATTACTTGAGAAGACAATTGGCCTTCTTTCATGCGCTTTATGGAAGTTTACATTTAGTACTTCCATAATAGAACACATGGGTTTAAAAAGTCAATAAAAATGACAGAAGATTATTCCTGAAGTAGTAGGTACTAAAAACTGACGAGGTATGAAAAACCGCAAAATTCAACGAAATTAGAGTTACCCAAATTGACAGAGGATTCCCCATATACATATTACAGGCAACAACATATATCTATAAAATGTGTGGTATATTGTTAGTTGCGTGTCTCTTGTCGACAATAACGTTAAATTATCGTCATTATTATAGTTGATAAAACAGCTATTCAATTTCAGTTATGGCTGGTGGCACGACAGGGGAATCCAACCTACGGATCCACGCTTCAATTTTCATAAAAAAACATCAGATATGGTTAATTATCAAATGAGAATTTACGCTGACGACAAGAAGTTGAAAGGTCTCGGTTATTAATTTCGTTAAAAAATGCATCATATTATTAAGCGAATTAGATTATATTCGACTATTCTATTTGGGATTTATGAAATAATTATTTTGGAATAGTAAACTTAAAACCTAAATTACGCTTCAATATTTTTGGATTATATCATTTTATGTAAGAAAAATGTTAAGCTTCGAATATAGATATCACGTACACATTATATAGATATCACGTTACCACAGACAAGATTAAATTTCTATGGTATGTGTTTATATGTTTATAATGTGTAAGTCGACATGTTGACGAGAATTTATCTGATTCGGATACTTCGCGTCCAGTATCCAAAGAAACCTTCAACCATAGTGTCGTAAATCGAGATATACACAAGGAGTTAGTGTTATAATAATGATAAATATCTATATTGTATAATGTAAATATGATAAATTTCTAACAGGGCTCTGTAGGTATCTGTTTTCTCCAATATTTTATTAAAAATAATAATAATAGTCATAGGGATTTCTTATTTTTTATTTTATTTTATTATTTCGTTATAATCTGATCTTATATGTATACTACATACATTATTATTTCCATCAACGTACTCTATAACTATAATGCAGTATAAATAATATTTTCATTTTCAATCACGCAAACCGCAATTAATAGCTTTCGCTACTACGCGCACTGTCGGAAAAACTCTACGGCGTGCTACTAGAGTACCTTAAGTGGTATTATTATTTAATAATCATACATAATAGATATAATATGGAAATAGTTATCTAGCATATAACAATTTTCTTGATTCCTCTTCTTTCTTAATCCCATCTCTATATGTATAACAACGTGTACAGGTAAATTTAAGAACTTATAATGTAACAATATAATAACAATAATAATAATAATAAAAATAATAATTCTAATTGCATGGTGAAAAAGGCTTAAGTCTTTACTGATTTGATTAACGAGCTACTACAGAACGCTATTATAAGATATGTATACGTGGCACATTCCTAATATGCGTACGCCTACGAAGGTATGAAAGGTACTTGAACTCGGTTAACTAGTATTTGCTCCTTATCCAGTTAAATATTTGGCGGGATCTCGGTTCTCTTTATCGAATTATAATCATAGAGTATCGAGTATACCGAGTAAAATATCTCGAATGTCGAAAACTGGCCACTAAAATCGCTTGAAATGCAATAGTTATCGATAGTTATCGCTTTCTATCGAATCGCGTCAGTCAATCGGATCTCTGCTTTCGGCGATTGTTTTATTTTGTTCTGTGGTCTTGCGATTGAAAAAAGAAGCTTGTCAATATTCCGCCAAAAATGAATCCCGGCGTGGAAGAGGACACGCGGCTTAACGAGGATATCGTTGATAATTCCGAGGAAATATCACCACCTGAGAGGTAAGTTAATATACTAGAAAATTATCAATAATATTAGATACTCGTAGTATAACAAATCTCACCATTACGCTTCGGCGATTTTACCTGTTGCCCTGGAAGCGCAGGTGCTAGCCTACCGCGCAGGTGAGGTTAAGAACCCCTTTGGTTGATTTTTCGCCCCCAAATCACAACAAACCTTCGTACTGGCCGCGTCTATTTTCTAACAAAGCATCAAGTTTCTTATTTTTAAAATATTATTCGTACAGTGATGGAGGACGTTTGTTGGTATCAGAGGTGATTTTTCCCTCCAAAATTTTAACCATAATAATATTCTCATACAAATTTACCCAACATTATCGTAATTATTTATATACCGTATCAAAAGTGGCGATAGTTATTCGTAGATATTTCGGATTCTATTGTGTTTAGACCAGCAACAAGTGACCATTTTGAAAGTGACCCCAAAACTTCCTCTCTTCACTATTGTGAGCCGAGGAAACGCCTCGCAGACTTATTAACGATTATTTTTCTCCATTTTTTTTGCTTACATCCGTACATAAAATTACGTCGCATTTATTTTTTTATTTTTTTTTTTTATTTTTTTTTTGCGTTTTTATCTATTTAACAAATTTAGGTAAATACAATAATACAACAATATCGCTTATATTCGTTCGGGAACATAGAAATATGAAAAAACTGATGCTCAAATTTTTCATCCATAGTATTGCAATTTTCTAGATTTTTATTTTTTTTTATTTTTAGAATTGTCATTTTATTATTATTATTATTTTTCTTTCTCTCTCTTCTTTTTGTGCAACATTTAGCAAACGTATGCGATTGGATGATGGATGCAACAACAATAACTTGAATTTAAACAGCACATTGAATAGCGCAACTAAAAATAATACACGTTGGAGTTGTGCTGGAGATACGAGTCTAGTAGAACCTGAGATATTAGAAGATATGGGAGTTAGTATGTTGGAGGATGAAGAAATCAGTTGCGAATCAATGAAAAAATTACAGTCTCAAGAATACACAGTTTCTCCTACTGGTTCCGAAGGCAACAAACGATTGAAACCTGCTGAAAATGTTGATAACGCATTTGGAAACCATCAGACAATATATCGGGATTCCAGCTTTGATACTGTTCATTTGGATAGGTAGGCGTTAAATGTTTGTGATTAGAATTAGAGATATTCATGAAAACGAGATATTTCACTATTTCGACTCGTTTCATGAATTTGCAATTTTTATTTCATTTCATAAGAATGTAAATCAATAATTTTGTTATCATTTATCTATTTATCAAAGCTCAAACTCCCACAGGTAATATAATTAGCTATAATTATGTTTCATTCAAACTTAAATGATTGAGAAATTGAATTTTTCTATATTAATACTCGCTAAAACAATTTTATTTGTCTAAATTAGGAAATTACAATTTTAGGCATTAATCGAAAATATCAGATGTTGCAAAAACCTGATATTTATTTGTCCAACTAGCTCAATTCAAACTTTCTTATCTAACTCGTGCATCCCTTTCACGTTTCAATTCTTGATATTATAAAATTGAAGAAACGAAATTAGCTGAATTTTCTGTAATTATAGAATTAGTTATTTCCGTGCCTCTCTTTCCTCCAAAGATGAATAGTAAATAATTGCAATGATATGTTGTTATAAAGGCTAGAACAAGATCCGTTTGATCTGGATGATGCCTCAATTTACATGTCGATGGGAAATGAGTCTGGTTATTCGTCTCGCGTTGAGACAGAAACATTTGGAGATATGAAACAAAGTTTCAGTAAAGAAGAATTGGGCGAAATATCAGAAAAAAATGGGTTGGATCAATTCTATTTATACAGAAGAAAGAAGAGGCCTGACATCATCGGGGAAGATAAGTTTAACAAATTGTCTGACGAGATGATTCTGATGATTCTAAGATGGCTCCCAAAGAAATGTTTGGTAAAAAATTATTTTATTACTGTATATTTTCTATAACTAAAACTCACAATTCATTTCTATCACATAGTACGCATTAATAAATTCTATTTACAGGTGCGTTCAATGCTTGTTTGCAAAAGATGGTGTCAAATAGCTCGTGACGAAGCGTTATGGAGCCGACTAGATCTCGGAGGCAAAGTTTTGAGCGAAGGAACCCTGGGTCACATATTACCCAGAGGTGTACAAACGTTGAGATTAGCCCAAGCTGAAATAGCGGATCCAGTATTTCATCCGAACAGTGAAACCGTGAATGAAAATTACTTTAGCAAGTTGCAATACTTGGATTTATCAATGTCTGTTATATCGGCGGATGGCTTAGCGACTTTATTATCAATTTGTAAATCTTTAAAGAAATTATCTCTCGAAAAATGTACGCTGAACAGGCTTTGCTGCAAAGCTATAAGCCTAAATAAAGAACTGGAAGTTGTTAATCTGACAATGTGCGAAGGTATCGACAAAGAATGTCTCCAGGATATATTAAAACTACCAAGGTGAGGAGAAGTTCGCCCCAATTCGTTCAGATATTACCAATTTTCTTTCTGTATGTATTTAATGCTATTAATTCTTATTATTTACAGATTAAATGCTCTCAACGTTGCCTGGTGTGGATTGGACTTAGACTGTATGAGCCTACTTTGTAAACAATTACCAAATACAGTTACTCGGCTGAACATTGCTGGTTGTCGAAAGACTATGACCGATGATAGTAAGTGTATGAAAAGATATTTAGTCGATGTAACATTTTAGGATCTTTGGAATTTAATATCTTTGAAAGTTTATTTATGATATAATATATAATGAATTTTGTCTTTTTACAGATGTTAAAGAGATGGTGAAATGTTGCCCTCGGATAATTGAACTGGACATGAGTGATTGCACAATGTTGACAATAAACGCGGCGCAGAGTTTGTTGAACCTTACGAAGTTAGAACACTTAGCCCTAAGTCGCTGTTACAGTATTCCCCCGTCTACTTATTTAAGATTAGCTCACATGCCCTGCCTAATGTATCTAGATGTTTTTGGACTGATGGCAGAACCTACGTTAAATACATTGCAAGCAAATTGCGGTGATACTGAAATAAACAAGTTCCTATACAGTTCGGTTGCAAGACCAACAGTCGGTGTCCGAAGAACGAGTATTTGGGGCCTTAGAGTTAGAGATTAGGATGTTTAGAAGGAATTAAAAATCTCAATTAGTGTGTTCGTATGAAAAAAAAAAAAACTAGAGAAAGTGACTAGAAATATAATTCTTTACAAATCGCGTTAAGTCGTCAAACTAATTAAAATTCATAGCATTAATTTATGGTAATTAAGAAAGACCGACTGAATCGTCACTGAATAAAAAAAAATAAAAAAATAAAATAATAAGAAAAAAAATATATATATAATGAAATAACAACAATGAGGAAATATTGTTTGCAAATAAGAATAATTGATTTTCATTTTTGTAAATAGATTGTTCGTATAACGTAATTATTAATGTCGTTAACGATTCATAAATTATCCGCCTAATGTCTATTTTTAATTTTGTTAAAACCATTAGAAAATCACAAAGGAGTTTTTTCTCCGGGCAATTTACCTAGCTGAGAAATTTTTTTTTTTTTTTTTGAAAAATTATATCATTTATTTTTTTAAACGGTATATAGAATATGTTGAAATTTTTTTCTCTTTTTTTTTTTTCGTTTTCTTTTACAATACCACAATATTACATCTCGTCGCAATTATTTGGGTGACGTTGATTGATGAATTGGATATTAAAAAAAAAAAAAAAAAGTATTAAAAAGTAGAAAAAAGTAAAAAAAAAAAAAAAAAATTTCCTCTCCCGACAAGAGTGATACAAAGAAATTTTTAATTTTTGTGATTATTTTTCCGAAACCCATGATACTAGGAGAATAAGATTGTATATTATTTTTAAGATTGGAGAGAAAAAAAAAGTCCTTTGATACTAAAGATAATTAAATATTATTATAATTATTATTATTTTTTTGTCTTCTGTTCCTTAATTTGAGGAATAGATGTTTACCCTGGTAATTCGGGTTTATTAGATCATTACAATGTTGATTATTAATTATTATGTATATTGTATAAAATAAATCAATATGTTCAATTCGATTTCATATAGTAATTCAATAATTTACTACGTTATTAATTATAAACAACATTACGTAGAAATAAATGATAGAAAGCAATTATTCGACCTTCAAGATTTATTGATTTCTTTTTATTGAATAAAATAAAGGTACAGCGTTAGATAGATTACGACACGCAGTGGTATCAGTTTTCGAATTATCGTATGTATAATATAAAAAAGAAAAAAAAAAGTCTTCCAAATAAATTGATTATAATTTATTATACAAGACATTATACATCAATTGGATCTTAGAATGTAAATTCCAAATAAAATTTCAAGTTTCTTCAGTATAGAAATTATTCGGATCTTGTAGCTTTTGAGTTATTAATTACTTTGCGTTGGAGGTTTAGACCAGTCAACATTCAAAATAAGATGATCGTAACCGTGCCCGTTCAATTTAACAATAGCTTTAGCAGCATCGGCTCTAAACTTATAATGAACATAGGCAAAGCCTTTACAAGCATTAGTCGACTTCTCTTTAGCAAGATAAACCTTTTGTATAGGACCAAAGGGTTTAACAAGTTCTTCCAAATCGGCGTCAGAAGTACTCTCAGATAAATTTGAAATTCTTATTGCAGTAGGATCATCCCGCCTCAACATTTGCATTGAATCTCCGCGTTTATTACCACCGTCTCGCATGCTAGGTGGTACATATTTGCTACCCTGAGGTTTTCCCATTTCAGCCATAGCTCCAGGTGCTCCTGGCCCTCCTGCCGGCTTCTTATCGTCTGGAACTTTTCCTGTTAAAGTAAAACAAGGAAAATAATTAATTTCTATAAATTATGAATCTGAAAATGATGTAAATTTTCTCTCAATTATAACAATAACGAATTTCTATTTTTATTTTCAAATCACCTCCAGCCAGTATGGTGTCTTTGTAAGGACATTTTGATGTCCAATGATCTCCGTTACAATTACGGCATTTAACGACGCCCTTATCTCCGATGCTTTTCAATTTATCAAGCGAGTCTTCTTCGACCTTATTTTCTTCTTCTTTGTTTGAAATAAACTGCATAAAAACATCTTCAGCTCCGACGGTAGTAGCCGGATCAGGTCCTGGTCTATCGTCGACCGAATCTCCAAACTTAGCCCAAGCTTTACGAGCTGCGATTGTTTTCGATACTATGCGACGTTCTATCTTCCAAGTTCTTACAACCTTCACCTTTTTATCATCTTCTGTATATTTGTATTCTGTTAAGATTTTAAATCCATTTTCATATACTTCCGACGGAGGAGGGAGCGCTCCTCCTTCCTCTTCGACTTCATCCGCCCAACTTGATTTAACTTCCTCCGTTACCGGCATGACTGAAAATATGAAAAACTTAGTAGTCTGTGATCTCCGATGTTCAATTATTAGCGATTTATGATGCCATAGGTATAGTATGTGCAGACCTTAGTTTGTTACAAGCATTTGATCATGAAATTAAAGAGCATAAGCTGTGAATAATATCGGAGATCCATTGATCGGAAAATCCTGAAATTTCTGTGAACCCCAGAAGATTCGTAAGATTAGAATGCATCTGTGTTTGAAAGGTTAGTGTGTGTCTTGATGAAAGAATTTTACGATTTTAGGTTAGGAATATATACGCAACGTAAATAGCGTCAATTTACTCTTAGCGAAACTTTAGTGAATAAATTTTTTTTCACACATTACGTGGATAGGTTAGGTTGTTGAAATAATGAGATTGATGAATGAATATGTTGGGATATTAAATGCTAAAAATCGTGGAGGATCGATCTCACGTGTATGATATAGAGTCCGTAGATACGAAATTGCGATTCCTGGTCCGGGTAATGAAATGTGAAATTTAAGTTTATGGTATTTACCTGGTGCCCTTGATCAGCGATATGGGTACGATGAAACGTTTTATTTAGCCAGTTTTTGAAGATTTTGACAACCTTTTTCGTCGTATGTTGGACATGGGACAGACGAATCAAAATGGAGGAGTAGTAGCGGCGTGCGCGAGACGAGAACGCCCTCTTTTTAGTCCGTATAAAACCTATAAAACTAAGCTAGAGAGAGAGAGAGAGAGAGAGAGAGAGAGAGAGAGAGAGAGAGAGAGAGAAGAAAATAAAATAAAAAAATGGCGACGTCTAGCGTTGTCGTAGTAGCGAAATCGTGAGCGCAATGATTTTCGGCACTGTATTTCTATCGATAATAAAATAAAGTTTGATTATTTATTGTGTACAATTGGTTAGTCCACAAGTGTTGAGTTCAACGAACAAAAATGGACCAGGCTCCTGGAGGTAAAGACGTAATATAAAAATCTCAATATTCGACGAAGCGCGGTATTTTCACACCTATACGATCACAGATCAAATGTTTCGGCTTCGTTTCCATCTAGTATCACTTTAACCCAATTATATTATGCTTATTATTATATTTTACATTATTTTTCCCCCAATTTTGACTTTTGTATTATACGGTGTGTATAGACGAAACGTATCATACATCAATACACAAAGGTGACTAGGTTATGTGTGGTGGGCACGACTTATGTACACCAAGAATATAGTAGTAATAGGAATTGATATTATAATAATAACGACGAGTAGTCCGGTATTTTGATATTCAAATTCATGTCAACTGATTTCGAGAATTCTAGTTATTACCGGAATTCAACGACACATCATCAAGATTTGAAATAATACTTTGTACCAATCGAATGTGTATTTGCTATATGTAGTTCAAGAAGAATTATACATTTTTGTGATAAATTATCTGTTTATAGGTAACACTAGGTGGTTTTTTATTACAAAACTAGTATAATAATTCCATTATTGTTTTTATTATCTCAATCGAATAAATAAATACGCAGTGAATTCTTTTTTATAATCAAAGTTAGATTGATGCAAATTATTTTTTTTTATGCTAAACACACTTCGTCGTCGTTATTAGAAAAATATTTATTATTACTCATTAAAGTTATACGAATACTTTACTTATTATCATGATATGATAAGCTTATTTACTGCAATATCTGCATATTATCTAGTCTTCTCGTTATTTATTTTCATTCTAAACATCAAGGTGCTACTAAATTATGGTTTTAGTGTTTATTCTCGTCTCAATGAGAAAGATAAAAAATTATGCCTTTAGTTTGTTTACATTTAATAGAAATAATCTTTCTCAATCAAATTTCACCTAATATTCTTAATTCTTAATATTTTAATTAGAAAATTAATAAAAAAATTTAAGGTAAATATCATACGTATGTGTTATAATAATTTTCTTATATATTCACCTTTCTATGTGTCTAGAACATAATACTAGGTAAGATATTAAATTACGAAAGCCTTTTTTTTTCTTCATCTGCATAATAATATTCTTTAAGCTTTATTTGATTCATTCCCTATGCCATTGGTTTTTCTAATAAATATTTGTTTCTAAATGATTTGTTAGACACGGACTTGCGCAACATCATAGACAAGCTGGCACAGTTTGTCGCACGTAACGGACCTGAGTTTGAACAGATGACGAAAAACAAGCAGAAGGACAACCCCAAGTTTGGTTTCCTATTTGGCGGAGAACACTTTAACTACTATCAATACAAAGTGACAACGGAGCAAGCCAGTAAGTGGGAAAAATCCCCTTAACAACGTACAAAACAGTCTTCGTTCATTAGTTCGATGAACTAGAAGCAAGCCAAAAAAAAAAAAAAAAAAAAAAATGACTAAGAGAAACGTATGATAACGTGCCCCATGATGAGGTCATCACTGTGCAAATGATATGAAAACATGTCCTTGGTGAAAATTCAGGGACACCGTCATTCAAGATTTTGGGATAATCAAATATTTATTAATTGAAACAAAAGTAATAAAAGTAACAAAATGATAGAAATGCTTAAGTGAATTTCGTGGAAAGGGCCTTCTTAAAATAAAACAAGAACGTTGATTCAAGATGTAGCTTTAGGATTGTTGTATAATCCAGGATTAGCTAAAGGAGGATAACAAAAAAAAAAAATTAAAAACAAATGTTCAAAATACCTACTACTTTTATCTTTATGAAGATTATGCCGGAGTAAAATCTGTTATACATGTATGATCCTATGCCAATGTGTAGGAAACGATGAGAAAAAAAAAAAGAGAGAGAAACACATTTTGTGTTTTAAATAACAAAAAAACAAAAAAAAAAAAAAAAACAAAGAGATATTCAAATTTCAAAATAGAATTTATGCACAATTATACATAATATACACGATGCCTGAAAGATTAATCTGTCCACCTGTAGAAGATATTAATCTACAAACAAAAAAAATAAAAATAAAAATAAATACAAAAAAAAAAAAAAAAACAATTAATACAAAATTGGACCATTAGTATATTTTTTCAATATCATGAAAAAATGAAAACAATTTGCAATAATCCACCGTCATTCGTTTACAGTTTTAAAGCAAAAAGGAATAAATCCAATGCAAAATGCCGACCCACGTTTAAACGTTTCGCAGCAGCAGCAAACAGCCGCGACCGTCGCTCCGCCACAAAATAACGTCAGTCTTGCGTCAAGCCTGAACGCTCAAAACAACGGTTTAAGCCAAGTGGTTGGGAACCCGGGGCCCGTTATACCTGGAATAACTGGAGTACCCGGAGTATCCGGGGTTCCAGGACCAATCGGGGGGCCTGGAAATGTTGGACCACCCGTAGGAGCTGTTCCCGTACCAATAAGGAATGTGAATTCACCGATCGGAGGAGTTAATCCAGGTGTTAACATTGGCGGACCTCCAGGATGGTTACAGAATGAACTTGCACAGCTCCAATCGCAGCAAGCTACTCTTCGAGAACAAGTTAGGCAATCTGAGCAAAATCTTGCTGCACAACACGCCGCATTAATGGCCCAACAACAAGGGAGAGTCGAGGATGCTGTTAGACAGGCTCAAGAAGTATCGTTGCAAAATAATGCTCAATTAACAAACACTGATCTTCCTGGATTCGACTCTGTACTACAACCCATTATTGAAAGCTGTACAAAGGATAGTATAAGCGCCGGAAAGGCTTGGATCCTACAAAATTCAATCACCGCCCAAAGCAATCAAGTCGTTGCCGAACATTTGCTGAAAAAGTACGTATATTCATTGCATTAAACATCCGGAGACAGCTATTACCCTTAAATATCAATTTTTATATAGGAATGATATTGTTCTTCAAATTTCGTATCAACTTCATTATTTCTTATTATTCAGCCACTTGTTCGTTTGATATGTTCGCATAGTCATTTCTATAATACATTACAGAGTAATTCAAGGAGCAACTTTTAGTCAGAAGTTGCACGTGATCTACTTGGTAAACGATGTTCTCCATCATTGGTAAGCTTATGGGTATAAGTTTGTTGAAAAATGAGTATTTTCGTTTAAATTTGTAGAAACTTTTTTCAAAGCATTATCAAAGAGTAAAGGTAGGAGAAGATGATAGGGTGATGATAATTAACGGTAACGGTTGATTTGTGAAAGATATCGTAGGGATATGTTTTGTTTAATTTGTTTTTAGCGATTTTATATCATATGTTTATCGCAAATAATTTAGGAATCTTAAAAATTTCTTAGCGCGAGAAAAAAATCGATCGATCTTCGAAAAGCTATGGAAAATGTTGTCGTTCCTATGTTCTGCAATACGTCATTGGCTGCTACTGACGAACAGCTTAATAAATTGAACAAACTTTTGAGCCTTTGGGAATCTAAAAACAATTATTTTGACGAGGGAATAATTGAAAAGCTTAAACAACCAAATACTTCTTGGTCAGAGTATCAGGCCAATTTAGTATCTCAACACGCAAGTGCCATTACTCCAATTACTGCTACGACCAAACAGACGTTCGAAAATTATCAAGCACAGCATCAGGCATTCGTTAATCATGCTTTGCGACAAATCCAGACTATCGAACAGCAGAAAATTGCCATTGATCAACAACTCAAAACTCCACCGCCACCACCACCACCGCAAATGGTAAGAACAGAAGTTCCCGGTCTTGTGGGCCTCGTGGATCGATAACTATTTGCTATTTTGTGCTTTTTCATCAACTTACTAATTCTACTTAGACCCCAACGAATTTAACTCTTCCACCGGCCCACGCCGGGCCACCTCCACCAATATCTGGCGGCGATATGAACTTTAGTCAACCTCCGCCAGGATGGGGAGTTCCAGCAGCTGCTGCGGAACCACCGCCATTCGCAAATGTTCCTTTACCGGATTTCTCCAAACCTCCACCTGGCTTTGGCCCACCACCACCAATTATCCACGAGCCATCTATGGAAGATCTTATGCCTAGCATGCCCTATTTTGAATTACCAGCTGGCCTAATGGTGCCGTTAATTAAATTAGAGGATGGAGAATATAAGTCGTTGGATCCAGACGCGATTAGATTACCACCACCTGCTCCGCCTAGTGATAGACTAGTCGCAGCAGTCGAAGCTTTCTATGCTCCTCCAAATCACGATTCTCCAAGGGATAGGTGAATATAATATGATGAAATTGAAGAGGTTTTAGTTTCTTTTGTATCTGGTTTGATTTTTGATACAATCTAGCAAAAGTTTGATTCAAATTTTCGAAATCTTAAAAATTTATTTTTAAATTACAGCGACGGTTGGGAGAAGCTTGGACTGTACGAGTACTACAAAGCTAAGAATGCAGCATGCAAACGTAAAGAGGAAGATATTCTTGGTGGAATAAGGCAAAGATCGCGATCTCCCTCTCCAATTTTAAGGCCAAGATCCAAGAGTCCAAGTCCTCCAAAAAAACGATATAGAAGTAAGTCTCGCAGTAGATCAAGATCCAGATCAAAGGGAAGAAGCAGATCCAGATCGCCGAATAGTAATCACAGACGCGCCGCTCGTAATAGTACTAATCATAATAGTAGAAGTAGAAGAAATCGAAGAAATAGCAACAAAGACAGAAGTCCGGACAGCAGGCGAGGGGATAGATCAGATCGAAGTCTTACACCGCCTAGTTTTCTGTAATTATATCTTATAACTGATAATTGATATATTATTCTTCTAATTAATATTTGTATAATAATTGGAAGTGAAAAATAGTTTTCTAAATATAATTTTTGATAATTTTTCAGGGGTTCAACGTACAGCAAAGCCCAACAAGAGACAAGTTTAGACGAAAGCAACAAGGGTCATCAATTGTTGAAAAAAATGGGCTGGGGTGGGGCAGGTCTTGGTGCGAATGAACAAGGAATAGAAGCGCCTATTTCGGGGGGAGAAATTCGTGACAAAAATGACCAGTACAAAGGTGTTGGTATTAATTTGAACGATCCGTACGAAAATTTCAGAAAAAGTAAAGGTCAGGCATTTATTACTAGAATGAAAGCTAGAGCGGAGGAAAGAGCGGAAGAAAGAGCAGAACGAGATTGAATAATAATTTTATAAATAAATTTCATATTTTATGTCTGATATCGACACTGTAAGTCCAAAAATGTCTGTCAACAATGATAATATACATAATATGGATATATCTGTATGTATTTATATATATACCATGTATACATATATATGTGTATGTATACAGTGTGTCTGAACAGTGACTGTCATTTTGTGAACTAAAAGAAAAGAAAACAAAAAAAAGAAAAAAAAGAAATCAGAATAATTAAATAATAATAAAAAAAAAATAATCATAACTTTTTTACTCTACATAGTAGGACGTTAAACATTTTTGTAAAATATACAATTCCGCAATATCTATGCCTGAAGATAATTTTATTCTTCGTCGATTATTATTATTATTCATAACGAATAATCTAGTGATAGCGAAAAATTTTTTCAATGAAATTTTTTTTTTATTCAGTCGATTACTAAATAAACGAGTTTAATGAATGAAAATAAACTATGAAATATGATATTAATTATTATTATTTGACTCGCGTTAATTAGCTATTAATCGCTAAATTGAACGTGATTTGTTTATACTGCTTGTAAAATGAACGATAGTTATTACCTCGATTAAAAAAAAAATTTTGTCAGCCACTCTATAGACACATTGTTCAATTTCCGCTCTTCCGAAACATTAATACGATAATTATGTAAACAGTGATCATCAGGGAGCGATAAAATAAAAAAAAAAAAAAAAAAATTGCCAAGAATACAAATGTTACATATACGTTATTATGTTCATGAAATTTGTCAATAAATAGTAAGAATGATTATCTATTCACGAAAAAAATTAAAACAAAAAAAAAACCTTCAAATTTTAGAAGGCAGTTCAAGTGCCGGTTTTCACACCTAGGTACGTTATGTATACATAATATGTCATCCGATCATCACGTCAAATGTTTATTTTTACATGTTTAGGATTTTAGAAAGTACTGATATCGATCGAACGGTTTTACGGTAACCAATTATAGGCAGATTGTAAGATTTCATATGCCAACAAAATTTCAATGTTCGAATATGCATACCGGTGCTAATAAAATTTAATGTTATTTTTGGCTGAAAGGGAAGCGAATTGACCTGTTTTTTTTTTCTTTTTCTTTTTACCATTTGGCAGATATTAGGAAAGAAAAGGTTTCAATGTTTGAAATTAACTGAGGTTTGAACCTCTTGTAGAAGAAAGAAGAAGAAAAATAAAAAAAAAAAAAAAAAAAAGAAAAAATTATTTTATAGTATGATGAGATCATTGCAGCAAGAAAACTTAATAAAATAATAAAAAAAAGGCGCCTATATATTCATTAATCATTATTTATAACGTATATTTTGCATTCGTCATTATCGATTAATTAATTATTCACATGTTTACTTCGTGCTAATAATATTAATAGGATTTCATCATTACGTTACAATAATTGTACTTGTTGTAAATGTAATGTGTATACTATACATACATGTCAGTGCATTGCATTTCTCTCATTTGGCAACTGCATACCCTACTCCTTTTTAAAAAAAAATACATATAAATTCAATAATTGTATTTATATAGACTTAGTTGAATCATTCTGTTTAATATAAACTAGCTCAAAAATAAATACTGTACATTTGGTAGAACTTTTCTTTTTCTAAATCATTAATTGAGATAATGATTTGAACCCATAAAGTGATACAAAATATTTAGAAAAAAAAAAAAAAAAAATTACCCTCAATTATTTTATGATTATTTCCTTTTTTTCTCTTCTTTTTTCAAATTTATTCAAAACTCTATATATATATAAACTCGATACATTTCTTTGAAAGATATTAAAAACTATGCTCCAATAATCTTCATAGTACCTAGATTATAAATATTATGGAAGTAATTGGTTATTTGCATTCATAAGTTTCGCATTTGTTATTTATCTGCGTTAGTTTCGAGAATGACGATCTGAATAATATAATATAATATAATATTATATTATTATATGTATGTAACATATTATTTTCTTATCGTACTTCACGTGCTTCTGAATTGAGAAATCATTCGTATATGTATATAGATACAACTCATTAACTGGCTGTGAACGAGTTGCGCGGGTAGTTAATCTCTTGTGCCCTCTTGAACCCCCCCAGTGAGAAGTGATAGACAAACCAATTATTTCCAATGCTAAACCGGTTCGAAAGATATCTCGGGCAAGTAAACAAACCGAACGATCAATTTCATACCGACTATCTTATTTGCGTCAAGTTTTACGATCCGAAGTTTAAGAAAAAAAAAAATATATATAAAAAAAAAAAAAAAAAAAAAATAAGAAAAATATGATTCTAAGGCAACCGAATTAATATAACGGATCCAGTTTAGTAATTCATGTATGATTTATATTTTCAAATTTAGAATCAGTTTGATTTAAATATTCAAATACATGTTTCTAAGAATTTGGATCTTTTTAAATATAAGAATTATCTACTGCTTGAACAAGTCGAACGAAAGTTCATTTTCTGGGGGTAAGAAATTTGCTTTTAAAATCATTTTGTACGATGACACGCATATAATATTGCGATACTTATTTCGTTATAATATTTCGACTAAATGAGTTTGTATTTCCTGCAAAAGCAGCTCACCACTCTTGCTTATATTAAATTGCCGAACCAGTAGAGCCATGCTTTTAAAATAAAACCGCTGCAGAGTACAAGCCTTGTCTGACCAATAACGACATTGACTACTGTCGCATATTACATTCGCGTCTGATATCTTCCGTTTCATTTTCATCGTCGAATTGAAGTATAAAAATGATCTAAAAATAAATCTCCACGGTTATTAATCCTTTTTTGCAAAACTAGTATGTCTATTGATAATGTTATTTTCAAATACATAAATGTATAAAAGAATTCGAAAAATCTACACGAGTCTGAACAAGTTCTGCAGCTGTCGTTCGTCTCTCGTTGAACACATTTCTTTTAGAAGTACATATATTCAGATCGAGGTTTACACGCGCTGTATAGGTTTAACATTCCAAACCTTCCTTGCATGCATACGCGTAGTATACGTTAGGCTCGTACAATTCCTGCAGTACGCTACTAGTGTGTGTAGAATTCGTGCATGTATACGACCGCCAGCGCCGCCTAACTTGTGTGCCAGGCAACTCTGGGGTGAAAATCGCATGCATGTATACGAAAACAGCTTGTTTATACGAGTGTAGTATAGTACGAGCCTAGCGTATAGGAAAATAAATAATATACCTACACATAGGTGAAAATTTACACATGTGTGTGTATGTATAATGTACGTTTAGATGCAAACGTATGCATAAAATTGATACATGCTACTCATATTTAAGAGATACGTGCACGTTACTTGAGTTATTTCCGATGTATAGGTATATAGATAGATATTTATAATGGATTATATTTAGACGTGCAACGGAGACAAAGTGACAAATTTCGCGGAAATATTATTGTATATAGAATAATTAGAGAATATAATATAGATAATATAAGTGATTGTTTTGCTTATTTAGATTTCCGTTTTGATTGTACGTAAATACGTATTGGCTAGTAGGTACCTACCTACTACCCGCGATCATTGATTATCATTCGAAGAATGAGGGAATCAGTGCGAGTGACATAAACGGCAACGCGAGCAAAAACCAAACGGATCGTGAGATTATGTAGAAGAGAAAAAGAAAGAGAGAGAGAGAGAGAGATCTGGTTTGGAGAGAGGGAGAGAGGTAGAGAATGAGACGGAAAATCCTGTAAGAAAGCCGCGTTGAATTCCACGTGACTTTAGCGAAAGGAAGGGCCTCGACTAGCGCGAGTCACGCGGCTCACCACGCTTTTGCCCGACGCAACACGTGCGCGCAATGTGCATTCAAGTCAAATCCGTGCAGATACTAGTAGTTTTTAATATTTACGCATACCTAAATACCCAGCCTACGCTTGCGATCTATAAATTATTGTGCAAGGTGCAGGTGATCACACAGATAAACCTGCGCCTATAAGCGACGTTTAAGGTTTCGTTGTAAAAGTGATCCCAGTCGTTATTCATTTATACAAAGCTATAATATTATTTCCCAAGGTTAATTATTACAGTAATAGTTCCCATGAATTTTTGTGTTACATCGTTATAAAAAAAAAAAAAAAAAAAAAAAAAATTACTCCAATGACGTAGACATCGATACGGAACCGAGGATAAACTAAACGACTCAGAAAACACTCCTGTTTTAATTTACCAAGGTCGAAAAGAGGACTGCTAATATTGTCGTTAGCACGCTGAATCGTTAAATCTATTTCGGTATACGCTACGACGATGAAAAATCACGTGCAATTAACGTGATTTTATTTCCATCTGAAATAACTGTATACAAACAGTATAATATACGTCTATAAACCTGATAAAAATTAAAGCATGAGATTCAAAGTATATTTATATACAAATTTGGATTTAGATTTACCCCATATTAGAAATAATTTAAATTTTTTTGGCAATGTATTATATTTTCTGATCGAAACACATAGCTACAGTTTGTCGCAATTTGGAATTTGTTTTTTTCGTCTCTACCTACACGTATAAAAAACCAGAGCAACGATTCTTCGGAAAACGCTGTGAAGTCACGTGCCGCAACAATACGCTAATCATTCAACGACATGTTATCCTTGCGATAATTATTGGTCTTCGTCTATAATCTATGCATAGTAATTGCTTTCGGTATTGTGGATGATTGGTAATAAAGAATAAGCGTGGGATTCGTGACCCTAGACTCTATCTATAGACTTCATCTAAATGTCCATCTAGGCAGCTAAAAAAGTCTAGACGGATTTTTACCGACGAATAAATTTGAACGTCGTCGTTATTAAACCGACGATATTCTGCGTGTATGCGTTAATGGTATTATACGCAGAACACGTTCGACTTAACATAAGCGACGCAGTGAGTAACTGAATGACGATTATACATCGCCAAAACTCAGGTGAGAATTGGGGTCAAGGTATGAAACCGTGGAAACATATGCCCACCCATACGAAACTCGCGCGTTACATACATACGCTATACGATGTTTAAAGCACACGTGTAGGACGCGTGTTATGCGCTTCGTTTCGAAAAACAAATGACTAACGTTATAAACAAGGGAAAATTTCAGCATTAGTAAAATACGCCGATTTTAGTTCCAAAGTTTCCATTGAATAAACTAAAATCCCCCCATAACATCACACGTTGCTCTCATCGAATATAATAAAGACTATTAAAATTCGATTAACAAAACTATACATAATAGTCACAAGTCATCCCACAACTTATTTCTAGTTCTTTATTATTACCGGGGTCAAGATACGACTATACACACAGCATATAGGTATATAATCGCGTATATAAATCGATTGCGATGTGTCAAGTATGACCACACGTGTCCCACGTGTAGCATTACATACCTAACGTAGGTATAACGTATAACTTACACATATATAACTAACCAGTTCAGCTGGGAATGGATTTCATACCTTTCTTGAAAGACAAATCTAAATAGGCAGCATGTAAAATACTTTCAATTGTATAACGTGTCACTTATGCAAATATGTCATCATAGTTTCTGGTCTAATTGTTGCTTGCGACAAACGACACATTCGAAGTAGGAGTAGATGATGTATGTAGATCAAAAGTTAGCCATCCATGTCCGATTACTAATTAAGAAGTCTTTACAATTCTCGAATTCATGGATCATCATATGAGGTTCCATATTTCAATTCAAACAAAAAAAAAAACTGTGATTTAATTACATTTCTTCTTTGAATTACCGAACAAAAATGGCCAGATTATAAGTAGGAGATAGACATCGGTTCTAGTGGTCGCAATATTAGTCAGACGTGAATAGTCAAAGGACGAATTAATTCCGGGAATAAATATTCGTCTTTGAAGTTGAAAGAAGATATTCGTGTTTAGTCATGTGTGCAGGTATATGTACATTGTACATGCATGTGATTTCGCAATTTTTGTAAACTATTTAACGCTAAGATTATAATTGAATAACTAATCGTCCGAACTTTCACATTAGCCTGTGTGTGTGTGTGTACAGCTATTAAGCCACTCGGAATCGATCCTCCTGAACATTCGGTGAAATATTTAATCGTAATTTAAATAATCTCGAAAGTCAAACGATTTAAATAAAACTATACGAATGATCGTCGCCTTAGCTTAAAGAAATAGTCAATTACAACTTGTGGCTAATAATATACATTCGACGTTCGAAAATAACTTCGCTCAATCTAAAGAAAAAACAAACTCTGGGTGCTCGCTCGAATGTCTTTTTAAATAACGTTTCTAACTGGCTACTATTTTCGAACGTGCAGTCGTGCAGGCGTCACGTAGCGTAGCGTAGCGCGTTGCCTCTCCTCCTTTGCTTTGCCCGCGCAATAATACCACATCTGCACTGTCCTCGTCGACTTGTGTGTGTCTCGTATGCGTCAGAATGGGCCACCAGCGTGGCTCGCGTGACTGTTTGATAATCAGAGTCCCACGTTTCTTCACTTATATAGTATGTTGTTGTCGTCTGTCTTGCTATCACAATTAATCGCGAAAGACTTTGTATAAGAGGAGTATAATATCAGTTCAGAGTATATTATATTATATACAACAAGGGGCTTAAATCTTCGGGGGAAAAACCGAAAATATATTTAATAATAATTAAATCGTTCATATTTTATCGTACAGCAGAGAGGCGATTCGTATAGGTATTATTTGTCGAGAGTGAAAGCGTTGGATTACAATGAATAACAGATTGCGCAAGTTGCGCAGTCTCGGAACGAAGGCCAACCTTGTGGAATTCTCCGATAATATGCAACAAACTGGGCATATTTTTTTTAAGGTGATGCCATATAGGAACCCGTGCATGCTTTCCCATCAAATTAGAAGATCATGCCAATGGAAGAATAATTTTCAAGAACGAACTTTTCCAACCAGTAATCATTTGTTTTTCGATTAACGCGAAAGATTGATGATTAAAAAAAATTTGAGAAAATACAAAATTGAAAACCAAAGTTTGTTCTGTAATACGAACGATGGAAAAGCACGATCCTGTGGAGTTTACTAATTTCTTATACCTATCCCTTTAATCCTGAAATGATTTAGACATTTTTTTGTTTTTTTCTACATTGACTCCCGTTGAGTTTTTGTTTTTATATTCCGAATAAATAACGTGTGAATCTATGAATAATCGAAGATCTTCGTAATTCTTGCACGTGAATCATTCATGGCTGCGAACCGATCGCGAGCGTATAATATAATAGATCTCGAGAACAAAAATCAGAACCTCGCTGTTCACTATTCCAAGAATTTCTTCGCCGTATATAGTTTCTGTTTTATATATCTGCAGTATCGAATGCTCGAACTTTTTCACTGACGTATTATACGTGTATATGGGTACGGTCTGTTCCATACGTGGCTTGGTACCTCAACCGCTATTTTGAGATGCAAAACAAAAAAAAAAAACAAAAAAAAAAAAAAAGAAAAAAAGAAAAAATTATACCCAGGCTCGTATAGTCACGTCGGAGAACGTATAGAGAAGTCACATGTATGCATGTACGTACGTGCATACTTGCATGATCCGTATATATTGTTTTCGAACGTGTCGACGCTCTCTTCGCGGTACGACCTTGTTCATGGATTCTCGGTTAAATAGGTATATGAGAGACCGTGATTATCCGACGCACGTTTTACAGGGTTGTTCATTTTCCCCCGCGCAGTTAACAAAAGTGGAAAAACCGTCTTACATATATATATATATATATATAACCACGATTTATATCCAAAGACTTTATTTTTATTTTTTTATTTTCTCCCTTTTTTTTTTTTGGTATACTGCGCATATATATATATAGGTATACATGGTAGATTTAAAGGACAACGAGCAGGATGTTGAGAATTGAATAATTGAACAACGCCGTTCGATAAAGTCGCGGCAGAGATGAACGTCGTAACGGTATATTATGCAAGAAGAAACTGTTACCATAGGAATCGATCACTTAGTTTAGATAACATCGAGTTATAGGTATATAATATGCCTTCTGTCCTGCAGACTGCGATATCCTCGAAGTAGGTATCGCGCATATACATTTATATTCGTACCGCACGGTACTGCTGTTACATTTATTACGTCAATACGCAAAATCATCATATAATAATTTATACACAGAAAGAAAGGTTAACTTGATTCAAGACAATTTTGCGGTCCAAAAATGAAGACCGAAATTTTCTCGGATCAAATCAAAAATTTTAACGAACCAAGAAAATTGGGACAATTTTTTTTTTTTTTTTTCAATTTGTCTGTTTTTTTCTTTATTGAAAAGACTTTCAGTCAATTTTTTCAAACGATCGAACAAATTATTAGAGACCCGGTATAATATACCGATATATATATATATATATTACTACAGCTGTAGCTACTACTTGGGCATCTACCTAGATCTGTAGCTAGAGAAGCATAGCAAACAGGCCGCAGTTATAAGAGCGCGTGACGGGACACGTGACCGAGGGCACACGGTGCTCGCGTGACAGGCCCCGTGACGTCACGCGCACGTGTCACATAGCGTGGCAAATGCCGTCGCCGTTGCCGTCGTCGCCGGCGTCGTCGTCGTCGTCGGCCGTCCTCCTCTTTCCGCAACGCCTCCGGGAGCTCGACGACTACCTAAACCTAAGCGGTTCTCAGTAGCGTACCTCTTCAACGATTACACACAGAAAGAAAGGTTAACTTGATTCAAGACAATTTTGCGGTCCAAAAATGAAGACCGAAATTTTCTCGGATCAAATCAAAAATTTTTCTCGAACCAAGAAAATTGGGACAATTTTCTTGGTTCGAGAAAAATTTTTGATTTGATCCGAGAAAATTTCGGTCTTCATTTTTGGACCGCAAAATTCTCTTGAATCAAGTTAACCTTTCTTTCTGTGTGTAATCGTTCGAATATATACATTGGTTCGATTTTTTAAAACTTATTTTTAGCCTTTTTCATTAAATATACATTTTAAAATCGACTCAATGAACTCAATGACAATAAATATTTCGCTTGATCGTTTCACTTTAATCACGTGTTTAATCGTCGATTAGAAACGAATTTTTATATACCTATATACCTACCTATAGTTGAAAATATATAGTTGGTTGGGATTTCAGAAGAACTGCGATAGAGTCACCAAACAGGAATGGAGCGTCAAGGAATAAACAGAAATGAATTCTGTGACGACGCAAATGTTTCGATTGAAATTCCAAGAAGTATATAATATTTGCGGGTGATTAAACCGCGAATCGAATCCGCATTGCGCAAAATTATACCAACCCCTTTTGGCTAAAACGCGTTCGATTCTTTGCTTATTGACGTAACTTTCTACCGGTTTCGTATTATCGTTTGAGACAATATATATATATGTAACCGGTAACGTCATTCATGTACTTTGAAACACGGATGTAACGGGATGTCGTAAACTTGTTTAGACCATGCAATAGTCGCGAGTTTAATTGTAACGGATATTATACGCGCATATACGGTGAGATAACTCGTTTAGAGTCGTGAGAAACTGCACGATAACGAAACTTCAATATCAAATACCGACGATTTTACTTTAACTAATTCTTAATCGAATTCATTATATCAAAGGTCTTTGATTTTTCGTGTGAATTCGCAATAATAATAATAATATTATTATTATCATTATTATTATTATTATTATTATGAATCCGCAATTTTTGTTGATTTGAAAAGTATTTTTATTTCAATGTAGGTATTTTAATCAATGAGTAACAGGTGCAGAATGTTGTGCGAAACTTGACGCAGTTCTATATAGGTATAGAGAATCGTTGGACTAAATTTATTCACCGTGTGCACGTGATATTCAAAGAAGCACGGGTTTCGACGCGATGTAATAAATTGCAGAAGGGTGAGAAAAAAAAAGTGAAAAAAGAAAAAAAAACAAAAAAAAAAAAACAACAATTCGTTTATATTACGTATAATATATATATATATATGTATAGAATAATATTCTTATTATAAATATATTTCGACTACAATACGAATTCGTCGAACCTTTTTCTTTTTTTTTTGTTCCATGCCAAACTTTATTTTGTCAAAGATTAAACACGAAAAAGATAGAACAACCGCGTTATACGAAATAGACAACGAAAACTATGATGATGATGATGATGATATAATAGTTATTGCTATATAATTGAGTTTGAAGACTTCGCAAAAATTGATAAGAGAGAATTAATTTCCTGCAATCTGGAGAACATAAAATAAAATAAAATATCATCTTTCTTCCTTAATTCCTTCCTTCTTTCCTTTCTCGTCTAAGCAAACAGCTTAATGACTTTCAGAAGTAGTATAATCGGCGAAAGGACCGCGTGGTTCTCGATAAGCTAGAGGCGCACCTGTCTCGTTCGCTCCCACCAGATCTACTGCATGCCAAGCTGAGCTCCCTGGCCCCGTCATGAGAATCGAAGTACGAAGCAGGCGCGCGTATTATACCGTAGCCTGCTTGCCAGCCATCGACACGCGTGGTGTGCATCGTGCTTCATCGTGATACATAACTTTCTAGATTTTGATCGTAACAACCGGTGGTCGAGCTATATATACATATATACATATATATATCATATAAATATATATATGTACCTGTATACCTATATATTTAATATACATATATATATATATGCGTAATATACATATACATAATATATATGTATATAACAAAGAAAAAAAGTGCATCGTTTATAGGCACATCGAGAAGGTGTTAAAAAACTGGGTAGATGATTTGCTGCATTAGTGCAAACGTGTAAAAGCTCTGTGTTGAGTTATAATACCATCAGAGACTGAAGTATAAAAGTTCGGTACTTGAGAATTGCTCGTTGAAGTGTAGATGAATTTACTCATATTTTAGATATTAGAACATTAATCGAATGAAATTGATATCCGATGAGTTAACATTTCGTTATAATTTATTATCTTCGATATTTGAATCCTGGAAATGAATGTTGTTTGACCAGCTGATATATATATATATATAAACCTACTCTGAGTGAGAGAAGAATCTTGTAGTACCATAACGTGATTAAATGAGACGTTCACTTTCCTCGTTAATGATATTAATACAAAGTTTACTAATTGATATTTTATTTGTTGAGCTGTGATCGAAAAAAAAAAAAAAAAATATAAAATAAAATTAAGATATAATAAACTGTGCGTGGTTATAGTCGATTATCGTATATATTAAGTGAAATTGTCACCGAAATTTGAACGGGTTTTTAAAAAGTGTGCGTAAGTGAATTTCAACAGTGTGAAGTCATAGTGGTTAATTATTCTATGCTTCAAGATGATGGAGACGCAACATTATTGGGAAGAAAATTCTGCCCATTCTATGCAAGTCAAGTATGAAAAGTAAGTTATAAATTATATAAATGATAATTTGATATACTCAACATATATATATGCGTTGCGGTAATTGGTAAAACAACGTTTTCGAATAATATATAGTATACCTATTTCGCGATGTTCGAAGTATTTTATTAAACTAAAAATGGTGGCGCAGGTCTTGCGCATTATTATATCACGTGATGACACATGCTTGAGGAAAGTTTAGCCAACTTGAGTCAATCGAAATACACGTACATATAAGTTTTGAAAATTCGTCTCGTTTATAAATTGCATCCAATACTATTTTCGCTTTGATATTAATTCTAATTAATATCAATATTCATTTTATATTATGACTTTAATATAGAAATGAGAAACCAATCGATTTATTTATCGGTTAAAATCTATTTATATAACCGCACTCTCAGTTTGGGCGTAAGATATTCAAATCTTTGCAATTCGATCAATCATTGCATTGGGAAGAATATTCAAATGTTCAGCAATAGATCTTTCTGAAGTTCGTTCGATGTTCATCATTTCTTTCAAACGAGAATAGAACCGAAGACAGAAATCTAATTGGAGCTAATATCTCCGGATATAGATTGCGCAGGTGATTGCAATTATTGTTCGAAAACTCTTCAACGTAAAATGAAAAACACTTGCGAGCATGTCTGAGAAATAGTTTATCGTCGCAGCTATCTATTACAATTAATTGATCGCGCAAATATATATAAGTGCAGGAAAAAATAAATAAAGGAAACATCCGTCTCCTTCAATTAGAGTGGAACTTGACTCTTGTTGAACTTCATTCTACGGTCGATGTCGATAGGAAACTTGACCAAACAAGTATTTGTTTTGTATGAGAAAATAATACATGTTGAATAAATTATGCTGCACTGAGCAGTTGAGTGAAATTTCTCATACGAAAAACAAGGAGACGATAATGAAGTCAAGAAACTTTAGACACTCGACGATCATGTCTTGCGCAGGGGAATAGTACATTGTGTATCAAGGGCGGAAAGAAGGCGATTTCGACGAGTGTGAAGTTGCTATCACACGAGTCAAAATCGCCTTCCGCCCGTGATGCACACGATTTTTTTCGTCCTACTTCCCTTTTTGAAAAAGCGGCTTTTTCAAGCACGTGAAGTAGGTGTAGGGTGGCCGGTGCAGGTCGGTACACAGAAAGAAAGGTTAACTTGATTCAAGACAATTTTGCGGTCCAAAAATGAAGACCGAAATTTTCTCGGATCAAATCAAAAATTTTTCTCGAACCAAGAAAATTGTCCCAATTTTCTTGGTTCGTGAAAAATTTTTGATTTGATCCGAGAAAATTTCGGTCTTCATTTTTGGACCGCAAAATTGTCTTGAATCAAGTTAACCTTTCTTTCTGTGTAGCGTTGCGCGTGGGCACTGCGAGCGGGCGGACATGGAACTTTGCGCCCGCTTTAGCGATGTTTCCTTTCCATGTCCGCCCGCTCGTCAAGTGCGCATGCGCAAACGGTACTGGCCTGCAACGGGCCACTTTGCGTCTCCTTTACGTGCACGAAAAGACGTGTTTTCAAGGGGGGTCGGACGAAAAATAATATAATGCGATTATTCGAATTATCGCCTTATACAATATATTTGGCAGGCAGTAAACATCGTGAATCATATATTCGTTCGAGAAAAATAAGAAACGAACGTTTAAAAAAAAAAAAAAAAAATGGAATTTCAAGATTTATTTTCAAAGCCGTGAATCGATCGGTTATAAAACGGATCGTTGCTGGAATATTTCCGACATCATGGAAAAAAACATGCTATACAGCCATTATACGTGTATGTAAATGTGTGGACGCTGGTATTATACCTCTGTATAATGACGAATAAACCAACCAGTCTCAATATAACCGCATAGCATAATAGTTTTGTACCTGTATGACCGCGACGATCCTCAACATTCTAGTTCATAAAATATTTCCCAAATTTCATTGACCTGCCTTTAGTCACGTAGGCGAGGCACACCCACACACATGTATAGATAGATCGAATATACGTACGGGCAAGTGGGTTTATCTATATCTACCATCCATCCAAAGTTAGGTATAGACGTAAGTATATCATAATACCCAGATGTATGCGCATGGAAACGTTTTCTAAGAATTCGCACGCATTCGAAGCGTGGCCGTTGGACAGCGACCCGGAAATTGATACATGTTATCAGTTACTAAAATCCTGCGTTATAGAATTTGTTACCATCTTTTAATCTCTTATTGCAAAAAGTAGTTGCCCTATCTGGAGGTAACCAAAATTCGACAGGAATATTATGAAAGGATAAGAATTTGAGTATAAGTTTACAATATTTTCTGGAAATTCCTGTTGTCTGCAAAAAAGGCAGAAAATATCGAAACGTAATGAAATTCAATGAATGCACTCTGAGAAATTGATTATTACCTAACGATATCGATTTTTCTTGCTCGACATCCTGAGTACCGATACTTCTGAGAAGAGAACGAGAAATTATGATTGTGTTTAAAGTTTATTATCAGTTGTAAAAAAAAAAAAGGGATAAAATACCACATCGAATAACCGTTTAACGCGTTAAATAATATATGACTTTGAGTTATGGAATGCGTGTTACGTTTTTCTACTGACATTAGCGAAAGAGAGAGAGAGAGAGAGAGAGAGATAGAGCTGATTGCAAAACCAACTAGTACATACGAGAATTACAAAGAACGTTTTTGTCTTACTTACGTCAAAGGTTTTTCGTATCATCATCTATTCCAAGACAAATTCCAATATAGTTAAAAATGTTAACGTGTTTAAGTTTAATAATACTTTTAACATATTTGTAAAACGATTTATAAATGATGAAACTCCTCATTTGTATATAATGTAGTATGATTTATGTGTGTGCTTAAGTTTAAATCTTATACCTCCTCGAGGAAATGAGTTAGAAAAATATTGACTCATTGTCATAATCAGAGACATAAGGCTGTATAGAAGTTGTCAATATATATGATCCGCAGTTATATATCTGTTCATTATCACGTGCCTCTTATCTTACAAAAGCTAGGTCACCTGATGATGGTTAATCATACAATCAGATAGAAAGTTTTTGATCAATTAACGTTATATGTATATATATATATATATATATATGTATAATATACCCACCATTATTTCACTCAGCAGTCATATTTTGAAATTATAATCTTTGGGATTTCTGAGATCAACTATGATGATCTAATCTTGTTGAGTATATATAATTTAATCAATTTATTTGTTGTTGAATTAAGACCCGGGGGATAATTGGACGTGTTTTGTAATTATGAAATACGTTATGAGTAGGTATATAATCTCATTTTATCGAAGTGCAAAGATCGGTGTAATCGTAATGATCAAAAATAAAAATGATAAATAAAATGAAGGGATATTCCCTATGTTTTTTTTTCAATTCATTACATAGCCGAAAGAAAGATGATGATTACTTTATTACACTCTCACTGTTTTTTCTTATCCAATATATTTAACAGATTGTTTGAAATGTTAAATGTTAAATGAACGACGAGAGGAAAGAAAAAAAAAATAAAAAATTATACAATACTGCTGACACCGTGATTTAACGACCGCGAAAAATAGTATAGTTATACAATACGTATCTCGTTTTTTTTTTTTTTTTTTCGAAATAGAGATTCCAAATAAAAGCAATTTTTATCTTCAAGTCGTAATTTATACTCCTCACCCCAGGCTTGTCAACACGTTATGTTATGTATATTATACCTACATGTATTTATAGTAAAGATAATCATACAATTTTGTCGTATAGGGATAACAAAATGGAAAATTTTTGGAGACAAGTTGTTCTGCGATAATTACCAACTCATTACTGATATTACACAAGCGGATCCCTATACATTGCATATATCTGCGTTAGTTCGTATCTCAAATCGTCACGTATAGAATAATATGACATTTTTCATCGTTTGCGTTTCATACATACATATACTAATAAGATATACTTTCACTTTATTCAATGTCAATTTATTGACGCGGTTTACTTAGAATGTCGAAAATTTCTGCAGTGTGAAAGTATGTCTGGCTTAGTTTCGCAATAAATTAATCTCCGATCCATGCCATCAGGGATAAAATAAAATTGATAGTAAATATACCTTCCTTGAATTTATTCATGTCTGCCAGCTGAATGTATATACCCACATACATTTCTTTATGTCTTTATTTTATTTTATTTTTTATTTTTCACGTAATATTTTCTGCTAAGAATTTTTAGTGAAATATTGTTAGACTTTGGTTAGCTGTTATTGTATGTAAATTGTTTTACGATATGTGGAATGAGTTTTGGCAAATAATTACTCAAACTTAAGGTGCTTTCCTAGGCAATTTCACCAGTCCTGAAAACATCGTGAAAAAATGTGATATTAAACGGAATATCTCTGCCTGGGCACCGAAATCGATGAAACAAAATACGTCGCGCAATTCTATGTGCGACTCCGAACATGTACAGCCCAAAAAATGTTCGTTTTGCGCGAAAATAGAGAAGATATCCGTGAAAAACGTTTCTAAAATCGTTTTTCATGCAAAACGAACATTTTTTGGGCTGTACATGTTCGGAGTCGCACATAGAATTGCGCGACGTATTTCGTTTCATTGATTTCGGTGCCCAGGCAGAGATATTCCGTTTAATATCACATTTTTTCACGATGTTTTCAGGACTGGTGGAATTGCCTAGGAAAGCACCTTAATAGAACTCGCAATAAGAGATATATATATATATATAAGAGCTGGAGAAAAATATATATATGATTAAGAAAGGTGCATAATTTTCATATTTATTTATCGCATAATTACAAAAATTAGAGATCGCATTAATAATTTATAATTAGAGTCGATAGTCTATAGTACGTATATAGATACTTTTTGTCTGTATACTACTATATAATAGTTCGTTGTTTTAGTTAAAGCTATACGATGTTCAGCAGAGATTGTGCTTCTTTACGAGGTCGATTTTGTAATTATATATCTAGGTATTTGTCTCCGGTGAATGTGTTGTAAAAATATTAACCTAGATTTAGGTGCGAACGCGTGCCATGCAACGTGACTTTTCAGCTCGCTCGTCAAATACGCGCGCTAATCCACGCATATACATATACATACAAGTGTACTATATGGTCGATCTCCCGCACCATATAATCGATTTTAAATACTATACATACATACCTACATCTGCACAAAATACACCACTCGGGTATATAATATATCTACTACATACATACCTAGAATCTTTGTTGCGATTATTATTCATTGAAGACCTTTAATCATATAGCATACTTATACGTTTATTTCGAAAATTATTTTCCTACATTTTTTTTTTTACGAGAATATAAACGAGGAATCGCTGCACAGAAAGAAAGGTTAACTTGATTCAAGACAATTTTGCGGTCCAAAAATGAAGACCGAAATTTTCTCGGATCAAATCAAAAATTTTCTCGAACCAAGAAAATTGGGACAATTTTCTTGGTTCGAGTAAAATTTTTGATTTGATCCGAGAAAATTTCGGTCTTCATTTTTGGACCGCAAAATTGTCTTGAATCAAGTTAACCTTTCTTTCTGTGTGTCGTTTATAATCGAGTGTTTTTTCGTCTTGACACGAGCGCGTCTTTGAATTTGAATTTCGAATCGTACGAACTCCAGCCGATTCCATCTTCATATTATACCTATCTAAACGAGGCTATAAAAGTATATAAATAACTAATAGTGCTGTCAGTATAATACAAAGTGCATGTAATTTATCGAAACTCTATAGCTGCAGGTGTTCGTTCGTGTTAGAGTTGCGAGTTGCGAGTGGTTTTTAATTATTTATAACACGAGTTATGCATACGTGAGTCTCTTATATTGCGTCACTATTATGATTACAGAAAATTTACTTGAAGATAATTTAAACTTTATTAACAACAAACCATGGCCTCACTTTGGCGATATATTTTACGATTGGGTCGATGAAAGGTCAATGTCTTATGATAAAAAAAATCTGCAAAACAAACAAGTGACTAAATAATTCGAAATGTTTAAAACTCGTTTTCCTCTGTCGCATCAGAATCTTATACTCAGTTGCTCATATGTATAAGTTATATAAGTATTAAGTATATTGATAATTATTTTTTGTGACTTAAATCGCGTTAATATATTATGAGCGCAAGACGCGAATCTTTGTTTCTCTTTTGATTATCAAATTTAAATTTATATGCTTCAATGAAGATAGAGAGAAATCGTATAATTACAATAAATAAATATATGTGAAATTTTAGAATTTGGAAATAAATTTATATCCCTAAAATTTGTCAATAACATAAAGGTGCCTACTACGTCCTACTAATACGATGTGGACAAATTTCACGTGAGGCGTGGCTGCACGCGTGTTTGTGCAAAAGCGAATGGCCGACGTCGTGCGCTACGTCGCCGAGTGGGTTGTAAGGTCGACGAAGGACGCTGCTGAGATATTTCAGCCGAGATTCCAGTCGCTTTAAACTCGTATCTATACGCAGGCTTCGCACTCACTTGCTACTATACCAGCCGTGCTTATCTCGCTTATTAGGCACAAGACTGTCGCCTCGAATGCATATATACATATAGTACTACACCTGCGTCTACTATTATTTTTTGCAACACTATATTAGTATTCAGTGCTAACAAACTGCGAAGCTTTTATTCCATTTGTCAAATCAACGACATCGCAACTTTTCAACATGGTGCAAAAAAAAAAAAAGAAAAATTTGATAAATTGAGTTGAAATAACCGAGTCTTGGGTATAGTATGTGTCGAAAATGTGTAGCATTGAAATTTTTCAAAAAATCTTTAACGAATCTATATTTGAATTTCTAAATATTTGTTCATAGAAATTTTCGTAGCTTAACAAACGGCGAAAAGAAATCCTATTGTACAATAAGATGAAAGAAAATTGATTTCGAGATCAAAGTAAGTGCAGCGAGGCTTTTATTTCATTTATTTTTCGAAATTTTTCGAACTTAATTAACGGCGAAAAGAAAATTTATTTATATAATAAGATAAAAGAAAAATGGGTTTCATATCCCTAAAATTTAAGAAACCTTGAAGCACTTGCGCTAGGATCCGTTCGTTATACCGCAAATGAAATTTTTCACCTCGAATTTATGACTGATACATGTATTCGTAATATTCTCACGTAATGATATACACAAACAAATCGTGTCTCTAATATATCCACCTGGCAATGTACTCATGGTATATATATCTCGCGTCTCAACGTCGCTGTTCGCAAATGCGAAATATTGAATAGCTAGTCAGAGTTAGCGGAGTAAATTTCATCCACGTGTCTCTACACGCGCTGTTTTATCATAATATAGTTAATTCCCGCTTAGATTCCAGGTCGAACATGCTTATACCTATGGCTATACTATATGTATAGATATACGTAGTAGATGTATTCGCGTGGGTTATAAATGGCTGTAACTACCCCAGCTATATACACTATAACGTGTTTCTCTATATGCCTCATACGTTATACGGAAGTACTATTTTGATCCGTTACATCGATCGTCTGGTAATAGCTGTGCAGGTGTTTGCAGTTTGATAAGTTAAATATTTAAGAGACTTATTCCTCATGCCTGCGGTAGCAGTATACCTTTGGATTGTGCAGGTATAGAGAGAGAGAGAGAGGCACTCCATTGATATAAATAGAAAATGATAATAAACTAATACACTACGTTTATGGATTATGGAAATCGTCGTATAGTGTTTTTAGATTATGAATAAAGATCGCTATACCTACCACATTGACATTTCTCACATTTTTTTTTTACCTCTTTATTCTCCCTCTATACCCCGTCTATTTACGACTCCTACGTATTTCTATCTATAGACACTTAAATCTATATTCACGAGCTCAATTCTAGGTCGCCCAGGGTTGTTGACTGTTGGACTTACGAACGGAGGTCGACCGATGCTCGCATAAATTCAATCCAATTAACGCCGAGCTTGCGATCAATTTAGGTTCTTCAGATTTTTCAAACCTTTATTTAACTATTTAGTCATTAGAAATTAACGATTACATCGATTAGCATTATCTAAATCAAGATATAATATCTCCGTTTTATCTACTATAGAACTTTGTATATATATATATTTATATATATTTGTGAGAGAGCTAGGTAGGTAGAAGTATAAAGTGCCGGAGGCAATCTTTTTCGAGAACTCTGATAGCGGTTTAACTTCGCTGTTGAGTGTCGGAGTCAAGTAAAGTCACGTGCTGAATCACGAGATTCGGATCTGGCAAGGTCGCGACAAGGTCGTGGCAAGGACTCAGTCGGTGGAAAAGGAGGCGTTTAAATTCGCTGTTCGTTGGTTAGTTCGACGTCTTGATTCCACGTTATGTTTACTAGGGACCATTTCAGTCGGAGAGAACCGGTTGGCTTGATTTCGATCTCAATTTCGTTCCGTAAATTGGACCCAATTTGGATAACGAAGGATTTGTGTGTCGCCACTCACTCGTTGCGAATAGGATGATCAAAGAAAACAGTTTATTATCTTCCTCGAGTATAAATATATAATATATAATATATATCGTACTTAAATATCATCATTTATTATTCCTCATATACTTCTCCTGTATTCTTCGTTCTTATATTTAATTTATTATAAAATGTATATAATTTTTATTTGAAGTATAAATGATTAATATTACGTTAGATATTATTTCAATCATATATTTTACAATTTTTCTTATCTAACAGCCTCGTGGTGTTGGTTTCAGTCTGGATGGAAGGTCCTGTAAAGATGAGATTTACAGAATGGGTCTCGGTAACGGATACTGCGAAGGAAACTTGAACTTTGCCACTGCTTCAGAAGACGATGAAGTCTATACAAAGAAAAAAGTTTCAAGAGTAAGTATATCGCTATCATTTTCACCTTTCCATAGATTTTTCATCGCGGGTGGTTCAGGTCCTCAATTTGATCATTTTTGAATTTCAATTCTCCCATGGGCCAGCTGACGTCTCGAAATACTATCAACAAACAAATTTAGCCAAAACCCTTGTTTGACGTACGTGTAGTTTGGTTTTTATTCGAACATAAACCAAATGAATATTATATTTATAATATATGTATGACGTGTAATTATGACGTGAAAGAGAAGCTCATCAGCATTTTAATAATCACTTTTTCATTATCTCGCGTGGTTTTGATAAGGAAGAAGAGATTATTTTCTAGACTTGTGCGGTTTTGACAAAAAAAAAAAAATTAAAAAAAAAACAACAGATTCTCCAATGCTAGTTTTCGATTGAATTTAATGGTTTTTGAATGATCTACTCAAAGATATTAAAACAAAATTGTATTCTAGTGAAATGCAGCTATAATTTTATTCTTGGATAATAAATGAGAATTGTAAAAGATATTTAATTTTAATTTTAAAGAAGCGGTAGTTTTTTTTTTCTTTTCTTTTTATTTTTTTATTTTTTTTAGGTTTCCTTGACAGTCAGGAAACACGGTGACTAACAAGCTTGAACGTCAATCAAAGACGGAATTCGGGTCACTATAGAAAGCTTTTCCGCGTTGTCGAATCAGCGTGCGGTGATGCAATCCCAGGAGTTAAATTGGCTATAAGCTATAGTCTGCACAAAAACATATCCCACAGGGAAAATGATACGACAAAAAAAAAAATATATAAAACTAAAAATAACTCGCCGGTATTCTACGAATTTAGTTTTTATTTTTTTTCCCCTAATTTAAATTTCAATTTCGTCAATAGTCAAAATCGTCTCCAAATTAAAAATTAAATGCAATCGGTAAAAAAAAAAAAAAAAAAAAAAAAAAAAAAAAATCTTCTTAATCAATTATTTAACGAATATCACTTAAAGAAGTAAAATTACATCACGCGAGTTGATGAAACTTCGGAGTAAATAACGCAACAATTACACTTTTATTCAATTAATCATTTTCTTATTTCTACCTTTACGCACAGCAACGATTAAAGAAGGACCGAATTATATATTTGCCCCAAGGTTTATAATATACCGTAGGTTAAATTAGCTCCGACACGTGTATACAATAAGAATTTCGATCCGTGTAGGTACCGAGTAGAACGGACGAACGGCATCGATGAATCACCTACTATAGGTCGTTCGTAATCGTCGTCGTGAACGAAAGTTCTCTCGTGTTCAGTGACACGTACGCATTACTGCGGTTGCAGAATTATCCGCGCAGGTATATTCATGAGCTGGAATATGGGAATCCCAATTTTCATTTATCCTTGATTCCTTGTTCTATAGATATATGTATTATATTTCGGGTTTTTAATCAACCGATTATTGCAACGATTTGTTATCTTAGTTAGTTGAAACAAGACGTAATTCTACTACTACTACCAAATAAAACGATATATATAATTATGTAAATAATATATAATTGTGCAAATTATATTGACGCGAATATATTATACCTAGTAGCGAATATACCAGCAGTTGGCTATGTAATTATATTGACTTATTTTATTCAAGGTCGTTAACACCGCGATTTACTCAAAGATATAAACGGTACCACTATATAATTATTAGAGCATATAGAAAAAAAAAAAGAACAGATTTATGAATCGTATTATCTTTTAACATGTTATACGCGTGCATGTGTACTTTCTGTTCACGCAGAATTATTAAAATTAACATGAATTATATTATAACATATAGAGTTCGGCAACGGGTACGAGATAAGCGCGGGTTCAGACTCCCGGGGATTTTAAAAACCTTTTCCTTTTGCCTATAACTTGCGCGCGCGTGACTCAGTCGTGAATATCCTGTTAGCTTGTAAATTAGTTTCGCGGAAATTTTACTTGTGAATTTTAACATCCAAACAACAATACTGTGTACCTGTAATACTCTTGTGACTATTATAATGCATTTGTAATATATAAAACAATACGTGAACACAAATCACAATATACTAATTTCTAAAATATCGCTATGATATTATTATACAAGATTTAAAATTTATTGCCATAAGCGAAAATACAGAAAAACTATCATATGCGATAATATGTAATTATTATTTTTCTTGTATTTTTTTTTGAAATTAATTGACATTTTATAGATCGAATAATCATCACTATATGGAAGAATTTCGGTGGTTTTTATATAGAATGTCAAGTATTTTGTCAATTTTGAAATATATGAGGTTTTGACAAGGACCTGACCTTCGGTATTTCTAAAGGTTATTAGTTTCCACGAAGGAAAGTGAGGTCGTAGTCTTGGCCGTCTATATATGGAACGTGTCACTGCACGTGAAACATTAAGGCCTATGGTTATATCAGTACGATCTTCTATTTGTACTGAATTTTAATTGCCATTATAACTCGTGAGAAAATTATAGTCAACCGGATTATCCTTCTCATTGGACGCGATCCTTTCATAAACAGGAGCCTCTAAATTATAGTCTGAGTTGTATATTAGGGAGTCTGCGTCTTGAATTAACCTTCTCTGAAATATACAAGTATTCGCATTGATATAACTTAATTCGTATGGCTAATATCATTGACTACATAGGAACGATTTTTCCTTGATCTCATTTCTCGCGATGATCCAATATAGATGAAGATTCTCGATACCCACTACACAGAAAGAAAGGTTGACTTGATTCAAGACAATTTTGCGGTCGAAAAATGAAGACCGAAATTTTCTCGGATCAAATCAAAAATTTTTCTCGAACCAAGAAAATTGGGACAATTTTCTTGGTTCGAGAAAAATTTTTGATTTGATCCGAGAAAATTTCGGTCTTCATTTTTGGACCGCAAAATTCTCTTGAATCAAGTTAACCTTTTTTTCTGTGTAGGTATACGAACTGAAGTAGTGAACAAAATTTTAGGTCATTTGAACATATATTATGTTTATTTGATTAATAAATTGCGATTGATATAACATGAAAGAGAAATCGTCGAGGAATAATAAAAATTGAAATCTGTCTTTATGATTTCACTGAATTAAAATTATCTTCGATTTATCAATTGAACAAATTTCAAATCCGTGATGCAAACGGAAAATCCAACAACGTATTTACGAATTATAGGTAGAATCCGATGACTTTATATTCGAAGCGAATGTTCATTCTTGGTCGAGTATCTAAATTCTAAATTCTTCCTTTTAGGATGCGAATAGAATTTCCTTGAAAACATATACACGCTGCATATTACTGTAAGGCAAAGTTTTTTGCCTTTCTCTAATTACTAGATAGAGACAACACGTGATTTTCGTTTGCGATATGATTCATATTAAGTCACATGTTCGCCAACACAAATGTATATTTTTAAGAATCAACGTGATCAGTTTTCGGTCGATGACGTCCCCGCGCTCGTTTACCAATACATTAAAACGCAGGTAGAGTATACAACCTTCGTTACGAATACGCGTGGGCAGGTTGGCACACTGGGCACAAATTTATTAATAAACAAATATTATCATATTATATTTCCAATTATAGAATAATAATAATAATTTATAAGGGCTGCAGTCTAACATTATACGAAACAGATGTTAGACACAATATTACAATTACGTATTATAATAATAATAATATTTATTATCAATTATGATATAATATATACCAGGGGCTTCGCTCCTGCGCGCTTCGCGTCTATCACTCTATGAAGTGTAACATACATTGGATTGTGGACATCATAAATTACCAAGTGAATGCGACCATATACACTCAAAGAAAGGTCTTGTTGACACAACAAAAATTTAGTTATTATATGCAGAATCACATTTTTTTGTTCAGTCAATCAAATTTTTTGTTCAGTCAACCAAAAATTTCGTTGGGATAACCAAAATTTTAGCTATTTCAACAAAATTTTTGGTTCACTGAACAAAAAAATGTGATTGTGCATATAATAACCCAAATTTTGGTTGTGTCAACAAGAACTTTTTCTTAGTGTACGCCGAAAGCCACAAAGCGCACGATTTTCATCCCTCGAACTGAAATGCAATTGCTATCTGCAATCAAATTTTCTATCGATGTGCGTAAAATATCATATAATGATGATAATCATCTCCGTTATGCCTTCATATAGAAAAGAAAAAAATTTCGATTATTTTCCGATCCATATATTCATTCAGCAACTGCTGCATATCCCGCACGATGCACTAATATACTGATTTTGAAATTTGCAACACTCACATACTTATATTCCATTTTTACCCGCGCATGAATCGTTCATATAACCAGCCTAAGTATATGAATTGACACTCCGTACGATTTATCACCCGCGATGAAAGCTTTGGATAATCTGAGCTTTATACGTTGTTTAAAAAAAAAAAAAAAAAAAAAACATGATAAATTATATGTAAAAAAATGAAAATATTATCATAATATTATCTACCTAGCTTCTATTTATTTATTTGTCTCGCATCAATCGGTGCCCATCCATTCCTCCACGGTCGATTTATATATTGTAAATTAAATTATAGTGTTGATATATAAATTGAAGAAAAATTCGTCGCGTGATTCTTGACCGCGTTTATATCTTCAAGCTTGAACCGCGGTTTGAGTCCCCAAGGCACAGAAATATCTGCCTCGTACAGAGTCGTCTTTTGATAAGAGACAGCCAATATCTGGCTTTGTCCGGCTTTACTGTTAACACAGAGGCGTTTGTCGGGCCAACGCGGTCAGATTGGTCAAGATCGTTCACAGGAGTGATATTTATACTTGACGTTAATCGGGCGAAGTATAACGAAGTATATGCGGGACCCCAGACCGCTTCAATCCGGATATTGGATATAACGTGAGGCCGTTTGACGTCGTCGAATTTTTCATACATTTAAATGATGATAATTATAATGCGATTACAGCTCCGATATGTGGGAATGGACCAAAAATTTAATAACAAACTGTTATCTCATTCGTTTGTGTGATTAGACTCTTTCGCGCGAATATAATTAACAGAATTTTATGTTCGCGTGCGAAATCTGATGGTATATAATTTTTTTTTTTTCCCCCCAGTTTCTTCAGATTCTTGTAAATCTTGTTGCGTAATGTAAAACGATGTGTATATATATTTACATCGCGTATACGTATATATATACTAGCTCGAATAAGCTGGGAAAGTCGGCGATACGCGGGTTCGTGACTTTTATCACGATTTGAACAGAGCTCGTATAAATGAATATAGTGACGATGAATAATAATTGTTCAAATAATGAAAAATAGCTACTATATTATAGGTATAGGTAGCTAGATGGAAATAGAACCGCTTACGTGCCCCCTCTATACGCACGTGATAATTAAGTTTCTTCAATACCGTGCAGGCGGATTAATGATTCTCTAATTTTAGCTTTTCCGTAGGAACTTTCCATGGAATTCCATAGCCCCTATTATACCCACTATATCTACCGCCACGGGGACACGTGATTCGCGGCATGTGATTCCGTCCACGTTATAATACTACATACATTAAATTACTTTTATATTAGCTGCCGTATTAATTATTTCCTCAAACTGCTGCAGTTTGCGAGTTTAGTTGATCGATTGATTTTCAAACAACACACACGTGTTTCAAAGACTCATCATTCTGTTAAAAATATGAAGAAATGATCGGTTTTCAAGGTTTTTTTTTTTTTTTTACATATAAGTAAAATAACTTTCGTCATCAGTCCGTGTGAAGCGTGTATAACCATAATTACTTAAAGTAAATAAAAATAGATTTTCTCCTTATACTCTGTACGTATACGTTTTAAAGTTTCAAGGTTCAATCTAGTACAAATAAATTCATACTGTCTCGCGTATCTTATTATATATATATCTATATATCTTCGCATATGCGCGTGGATAAGAAAAATAAACATCTCTGATGATATTATTATTTTACAATCATTTCGCAGAAATTCAGTCGTGCATATTTCGAGTCGAAAATAGTAGACAAAATCTGTGCGAAGTATACTTTTGATAAAATTTTTTTAAAAATCGTAGATTTTTAGTGTTCGAAATACATATCCTTTCATTTAGTAATCGGAAAATTTGTTGATATATTTTCAAATACAATATCTCATGTTATCGAGGAGGAAAACTCACGTGCGGATCGGCGCGCGCCACGGAGAACCTAACACGTGACAGGGTAGAGAATTTTGCGCAGGAATTGAAATGGGAGGCGCAAGCCCCACGCAACATGACTACTACTACTTGGCAGTGACTGACGCTCTACGGGTCATTCAAGTTTGAGCAGCATCTCGAAGCAGTTCATACTAGTTGAAGCTTAATAATAATATACATAAAGTATTTACCGACTGGTTTTTAAGTCACGTTCTATAGTTGTGATATAGAAATAACAAAATAACAAAATAATTCCACCGCCGGTTTATAAACACAGTTTTTGTTTACATCGGTTTTAAACACGCATATATATATAAGATCAATAATATATAGTTTTTGAAATAAGTTGATCCGATATATTACTAGAATTATAAATTTAGGATAAAGATTCACGCGAGTTATATATATATATTTTATTTTAAACTGTGCGACTTAAGAATGGTGACAAATAGTATTGGAAATGGGAGAGACATAAGTGACTATTACGTTATAGATGATAGTGTCGACAATATATTAAACATGCAGTTTTATCCATCTGCAACACCGCCTGATGGTTTATCACAATCACCGCCTAGGAAACGACGGTGTATTAATAAAGAGGTGATTTTTAAATTAGAGATATATATATATAGTGAGACATTCGGACTCAATAATATAGAGTCATACTCGTGACGCATCATGCAATTAGAAAAATCATATCCTGGAAGTGGAAATGAAACAGAGAACCGCGTATCTTGATGACAGTGGTTACTAAACTCACATTCAATACAATCGATTTCTATCTTCATTTTCCTTATAACATTTATCGAGACATACCCTCGGCCCTTTCCTTTCAAGATAATTTTGCGGTTCAAAAATGAAGACCGAAATTTTCTCGGATCAAATCAAAAATTTTTTTCTCGAACCAAGAAAATTTGGAAAATTTTCTTGGTTCGAGAAAAAAATTTTTGATTTGATCCGAGAAAATTTCGGTCTTCATTTTTGAACCGTAAAATTATCTTGAATCATCACACTGATCATGTGATCATTTGAATTACTCAATGACGTAAAAGATTCGATATTACTACATATATATAGGATTGTTTCCGATATACAGTGTAAAATTTCATATTTACGCACACTGTGTAGAAAAAGATTTGAAAATTTTTTAACCCACTTTTTGCATTATAACATTAATATTATAGAACTGTGCGACTGCGTGTTTAGAGACTTGTTTCTAAATGTATTCTTATTCTCTGTTGTTCCTATAGCAAGATCCTATGTCTCACAGGATAATTGAAAAGCGCCGAAGAGATCGTATGAACAATTGTTTAGCTGATCTGAGCCGACTAATACCTGCAGAATACCTAAAGAAGGGTAGAGGCAGAGTAGAGAAGACGGAGATTATCGAAATGGCGATAAGACACATGAAACATCTGCAAGGTGTAAGACAAGGTAATTTAAACAAACTTTGAACTCTTTCGGCTCTACGATCATAATATTATATTCATAAAAATATGTTTATCCGTAATATAATGTCGATAAAAATATTATGCAAATTAAAAAAAGAAATAAAACAAATCTAATAATCGTATATAACAACATTAATGATTACAGATGTCAGACATCCGGCTGGAGTTACACCTGTTCATTCACATACCGATGACAGTGTAGACAGCGTATCACATTCAGCTACCGCTTCATCAGCAGCAGAACATTACAGACTTGGATTTCAAGAGTGCCTGAGTGAAACAATGCACTTTCTTGTTGATGTTGAGGGATTTTTCGCTAGGGATTCACTATGCGTTCAGTTAATCAGTCATTTGCAACAACACTGTGACAAAATATTGGCAGCAAGTAAGTTTCCATGATTATATTATATCTTTTAATAGTTAAAATTGTGATTTTGTACAGAATTTCAAAATCATGCTATACGTATATTTCGAAGAACAAATTTTACGCCATGGAATAGTTTCGATTTGAATCACAGGAAGGATGGATGATCGAAAAAATTTGAGAAAAAAAAAAAAAAAAAAAAAAAAAAAAAATCGATTTTTTCTGAAATTTTATTGATCATCCGTTTTCAGTTTATTCAGATAAAAACGATTATTTAATTAGAAGGAAAATTCGTTACGATATAAATAGTGACACGATTTTTCCGATACGATAAAAATGCACTATAAGTATAGTATATGTGATATCATAACTTTGAAAAGATTTGAATCTTTACTATATTATATTAATCACGATAATTAGATAAGCGATGAAAATAATCGCTGATAATATTGTTTGTGGGATTGAGAGATTGTGGATATATATTCTAATCGCAGTTATGTTATTTGTTTTGTTTTGAATAGGTGATAGACTTGGTTTTCCACATCCGGAAATGCCATCGTCAATGAGTTTGGCGAATAGTGGTTTTTCGCACAGCACCATTCCGACTACGTGTCCACCAAATAGTCACTCCGATCGTGGTTCAAGTTCGGGTGTTAGTTCGCTTGGTGATCCTGAACGTCCACGACCGATAATACAACCGCCAACAATCGTCAGTGACGATAGTAATCACAGTACTCATTCGCACAGTATACCGGCAATATCAAGACCGCCAAATTACAAATTCAAAAGTTCGATAAAACAGAGATTTTCGGCTGAAAGAATAAAGTCTCACACACCACCTATGATGGAGAAACCACACGGTGTACCAATATTCGCGTTACACGACGCGGGAGCATTTTATATTCCATTAACAGTTGAGGCAGAATTGCTTAGGCCGCATCTTACTTTTACACCAGATACTGGACCGGATATGGTTTTACATCCAGTTACGATTTCGGTTAATTTTAATCATTCTACTCCTCCGGCGTGGTCGCATCATAGTCCGACACATCAACAAACTTGAGAATGTTAATTCAAGTTTTTAGGTAAAGATGCGAATCTTTATTTTATTTTCACACACTTGTTTGTATATAAGGAGTTTACATAACAAGAAAAAAGAAAAAAAAACAAGAAAAGAAAAGAAAAGAAAAGAAAAAAAGCTAAAATGAAAAGAAAAATGAAGCAGTAGATAGTACAATAAATATTTGGCTGATATACAACTAGTATATCGTAATGAAAATCAAATTGAGTCTGATGATTTTAGATAATCGGTATTTCAATTATATTTTTATTTGTATAATAAAATTGTTAATAATTAATATTATATTATATAAGATTCGATCATGGACCAAGTGACTATATATAATATTATGGGTGATCTTATTGCATATTATAATACCCTGTAAAGTGAAATCTGATCGATCGAAATAAAGGGTTACTGAGTTTATCTAAGCCTGGAAAAAAAAAAAAAAAAAAAAAATTATTGAATCATCATAAATTATTATCGGAGGTTGATAATAATAGTATGGTTTTATTTTTTATTTTTATTTTTATTATAAATAGTATTTTTGATTATTGTTTATTGTTTATTGTTTATCGTTCATTTTATACCCCGAAATATAAAATATTTGGTAATAATTGATATTCAATAACTTGAGGCTTAGGTCTACTTCGGAAACCTCGGTTGGCCTCAGGAACTAAAGACTGACCGAGACCTGCATTACATTGTTATCTTATCAAGTCGTCGTGTTAATTATTGTATATATAATATACCATGTTTAGTTACGTATAAAATATAAGAAAAACATTGTGTTAATAAATTATATTTACCATAAATTTACACTATTCTAATGATTCTAATGGTTTTTTTTTTCTTTTGTTTTTATTCTTCTCTACTTTCTACCAACATGCGTTTAATTAAGATTCTCTTTCTTCATCCTTTTTTTTTTTGTAAAATTCTATTAGTTATTTTTACTTAAAAAAAAAAAAAAAAGCAAATCAAATTTTAGTTTAAAAATCTTTAGTGTCATTATCGCGAACGATTTTCTTTATCGACTGATGGAAAGAAATTGTTCAATATTAATATTCCTTTAGAATGGAATTTCTTTTTTTTTTTTTTAATCATTTCATTTTTAACAAAAGTTACCCGAAAAATAAATAATAAAAATTTTAAGAAATTTTCTTCTTTACTAATGATTCACTCGATTTGAATCTATTTATTTTCTATATCTTTAATTTGGTTACAACCTTACGTTCTATAAATTTTGAAATAAATCAAAATCGAAGTAACTATAATAATAGTTGAAATTATACTATTAGAAGATCTTCCAATATTATACTTAAAAGTAAGACAATAATTGCTCAATTTTTCATCACCTTCAGATCGATGTGCAGGTATATAAATAATTATGTTATAATTATACCTACGTTCTATATAATGAATACTATATGGAATATTTTGTAAATGAGAAAGAAAGATAGGCAATTTTTTTAAATAAATTTTTTTTTTTTTTTTTTTTATTACATGAACTCAACATTGGCTTAAGAATTAAAAACAATCGTGGTTTAATATGGGGGACAGTGTCTAGCACTATTGCTGGGGGGGGGGGGGGGGGGGGGGGGGGGGTCACAGGAGATATTCTACATAGTATATAAATTTTTTTCAATCAAATATGAAAAATCAGGGTATTATAAGTTATAGATTGACAAAACGGTTATTAAAAATATCGGATTAATCCAGTGGGCTCTATATAATAACAATAGATAAATATCTTAAATAACAAAATTATTGGCAACGCGATGATGCAACCAAAGTTCTTAAGAAATAATCAGCCTTAAAAAATTCTTCGTAATGATTAAGGGTTCGATTAAAAAATGGGACGAATGGTTGATGGTTGATATAATTATTACATTTGACGCATTAAAAACCGCAGTCGTGATTTTCAAGACCATAATTAAATATTTAGTTATATATGTTTCGAAAATTTTTAATTAATTAAACAAAACTTAAGATTTCTTATGAAATAATAAAAAAAAAAAGAAAAAAAAAAAAAAAACGACAACATATGACAATATATTATGTTAACGCTGTGCATAAGAATTGTATAATGTGAAAGTAAAAAATATCCCAAGTATTTTTTCTTTTTTTAAAATCTTTTTTCGTTTTTTTTTTTCGTTTTTTTTTTTTTCTTCTTTTTTACTTCATAATTAAAAAACCTAACTACAGAGTTCGAAAACTGAGTATTATATACGTGTAATTCAGTACGTGAATGGAATAAGAAAGAATGTTTATTTCTTTACGTAAAAACCCTAGCATATGTGGGGAGTGCGGGGAGCATGGGTGAACTGAATGTGCAGATTAGGGTAAATACGTGGATTCAATACTACTGGGTAATGTAATGGGGGTAAGTATAAGCACATCTTTCCACTTCTTGTATTATTAGTTGAGTACGAATTCAATCGGATTGGCATAAAAAATTGAGCCCTGTTGTTGGATCGGTTTAGGACTCTTAACGGACACCAACCAATTAACTGCGAACTTCCGAGGAAGTTTGATGGTTACTTTTTCTTCTGGGCCTTCTCCGCGGCCTTTGTTACCTTCCCCTGAGTGTCCTTGAAGTTTACGCTCTGTTGAGGAAATCATACATTTTTCATCAACGTCAAAGCTATGAATTTGAGTTATTATATGCACAATCACATTTTTTGTTCAGTCAACCAAAAATTTTGTTGGGATAGCCAAAATTTTGGTTGTCCCAACAAAATTTGGTTTTCCCAACAAAATTTTGGTTATCCCAACGAAATTTTTGGTTGACTGAACAAAAAATTTGATTGTGCATATAATAACCAAATTTTTGTTGTTATTTTTCTGAGTGTGAACAAAAATCTTCAACATTTAAAATGTGTAAAAAAAAAAAAAAATATCAAGTTATGATTAATTTCAAACCTTGATGACCCCGACAGCAACAGTTTGGCGCATATCGCGTACAGCGAAACGTCCGAGCGGTGGAAATTCTTGAAAAGCTTCAACGCACATCGGCTTGCTTGGTTGTAGCATGACAATAGCAGCATCACCGCTTTTGATGCTTTTAGGATTTTCCTCGGTTGTTTTGCCGGTACGACGATCGCACTTTTCCTTAATCTCAGCAAATTTGCAAGCAATATGAGCCGTGTGACAATCAAGCACTGGTGTATATCCGTTACTAATTTGTCCTGGATGATTGAGTACGATTACTTGAGCTGTAAAATCTGCCGCACCTCTTGGCGGTGAGTTTTTGGAATCACCAGCTACGTATCCGCGGCGTAATTCCTTTACAGAGATGTTCTTCACGTTGAATCCAACGTTATCGCCGGGAAGAGCTTCCGTCAAAGCTTCGTGATGCATCTCGACGGATTTTACCTCAGTTGTAAGTGCAGCAGGAGCAAATGTAACCAGCATACCAGGCTTCAATATACCAGTTTCGACACGGCCAACAGGCACAGTACCGATTCCTCCAATTTTATAAACATCCTGAAGAGGAAGACGCAGAGCTTTATCAGTGGGACGAGAAGGTGGCAGAATAGCATCGAGTGCTTCAATCAAACATTTCCCATCAGCATTGCCGTCTTTTCTCTCTACCTTCCACCCCTTGTACCACGGCATCTTCGGCGATGGTTCTAGCATGTTGTCTCCGTGCCATCCTGATATTGGTACGAATGCTACAGACGCTGGGTAGTAACCGATTTTCTTGATGTAAGATGACACCTCTTTCTTGATCTCCTCAAATCGACATTCCGAGTAAGGTGGCTCAGTCGAATCCATTTTATTAACACCAACTATCAACTGCTTGACACCAAGTGTGAAAGCGAGAAGAGCGTGCTCACGGGTTTGACCATTCTTCGATATACCTGCCTCGAATTCACCTGTACCTGCGGCTACTATCAGCACCGCGCAATCGGCTTGACTAGTACCAGTGATCATGTTTTTGATGAAATCTCTGTGACCTGGTGCGTCGATTATAGTAACGTAGTACTTTGCTGTTTCAAATTTCCACAGAGCAATGTCGATTGTTATACCACGTTCACGCTCGGCTTTAAGCTTGTCCAATACCCAAGCGTACTTGAATGAACCCTTCCCCATTTCTTGAGCTTCTTTTTCGAATTTTTCAATTGTACGCTTGTCGATACCGCCACATTTGTAAATCAGATGTCCAGTTGTTGTTGACTTGCCAGAATCTACGTGACCGATCACCACGATGTTTATGTGGATCTTTTCTTTTCCCATCTTGATTTATTACTGAACTGAAACTAACGAATCATTCAATCATATACATGTATACGTATCTGTGTAGTATAGAGAATAGTAGAATAGCATATGGATCAAGTTTAAGTAATGCATCGATATTCGTATAGCTGCAATTTATTGAAATGGAACAAATTTCAAATACCACTTAAACGAGGATGTTAATATTTTTTCAATGTCTGTTGGCAGTCAAACGATAGACTAAACATCAACCGAAGTTGATGGCTGATCACATACTCGCTTACATTACATCACGAAATTATTCGAAAAATTGTGAATACCAGATTGTGCAAAGTTGGTTATTTCAAATAAAATAAGTTTATGATTGAAGGTACAGATTTTTTTGGGGATCTTAAAAACTAATGAGTAGAGTAGAGTATCGTAGAATATGACGAGTTATCGATCATTCTTGTTCATCGGAATCTCTGATAATATAAATAGTTTTAGATTATACCTAAGTTGGATTTAGATATCTGAAGAAACTCCGTTGATGTTAGGAATTCGAGTTCAATATGTAATCCCGCAACAATTTATTTATATGTAAATTTGTAAAAATAATATTTCTGATAAAAGCCAATGATAAGAAGACTTGATGCAATAATTATTGAAAGTATTGAATCGATAATAGCAATGGCTATAAAATTATGGTAACGGTTGCCGGTTCGCTGTAGTTTGCTCATTTTTCCGTCTGACAACCCCAGAAATCAATATGTCTCGGGTTGATCGGAGTCTGCCGGCTTCCATCGCTCGAGCAAGCCAACTTATATGATTGCGATATTTGGCACAAGATACTGTGTAATTCTACTATACTAAAGATTCAAATGACTCGCTACTTACCGAAGATACGAATGCCGGTAGAAAAGTGATAAAACTATTATTATTTTCGTAGCTAAATTTGTGAAAATCTGGAGACGTGAAAAACCTTGCAATAATATCCTCTGCCATTCGCCTCGACAAGAACCCCAAGTGTATTGCGACGGCGTAACAAATATGGCCGACGGTTTTGCGCACCACGACTCCTGCAAAATTTTTGCAATTTATTTTACTTTACTAATAAAAATCCTCAATTCACAGGACACGATTACACCATCCCATAATTAATAATAAATACGGAGTATTATGATACTTTCAATTATACTTTTCGTCGATTGGCTAAACCGGCGACGACTTTATAGATTGAATGTAATAAAAATAATTGCAATTCTCTATACCTTTTTATCACATTAATTAAATTAACGATATTGTATTACAGATTTATACAGATCGTGATTTAAGAGTTATGAATTCAGAGGTTTTTTTTCTTGCGGAGCTTTTGCCTGAATCTGTTATTATTGGTATAGCTGTAGCTATTTAATGTTATTGAATATATATATATATATATATATATATATATATATCAGAGGAAATAAACCGTATAGTTATAATTTGCTCTGGAGACAGGAAAAGTAATTTTTCGTTTTTTTTTTTCCTCGCTATATAATTTTGTCCTTGAAATGTATAAAATAATTGGAACCAGATGAGATCCACAAATCTGTAAACATCATAGTGATATTTAGATGATTTTATAGCGCATAGATTATATCGCGGGCACCTAATATTTTCTGACTCATTATATTCAAAGTTGTAAAATATCAAACGAAGCTCTAATATTATTATATACTAAACACACATAAAATAATATAATAAAGCTAAAGGTCTGTGCATTGCACAGTGTTTCTATATCGATATATGCGAGAAGGTCGGGTAAAGAACAAAGCGAAGCCAATCCCGAAGAGTTCGAGTAACGCAAGTCCCATATTATTATCGTCTTTGACGCTGATCTTATAGCTCTGATAAATTATTAATCTCAGCGCAAGTCTCGTGGCTTTGATCCAAATCGCGAAGGCTTTTATAAATTTATAAATTGCAAGGGAACCTTTATTTTTCATCTTTCAACAATTCGAATTCTTGTATTATAGGTGTGCGAGTTGCGAGTGAGATTCTTAAATCATTCAAGTTGAGATAAAAGTTTCTGTTTCTCGATATGTAGGTAGGTACAGCTATATACTGGTCATTTCTGTAAAGTTAACGTTAACCAGACACAAGCGTATAATTCGGTATTTATTAACACGTTCTAAAATCCGTTATATCAAGGAAAAAGAAAAAAAATAAAAATAAAAAATAAAGATTCATAAATATTGTAACGATGGCTGATATTTCCTTTCCCAAATTACTCGTACATACATATGTCACCGTGATATGAACCAGAATCATCAGACATCTCTTTTGAATCCGACTTTTTTGATCGAGTTCATTCGCTATAATAATAATATATGATGTCCGAAGATTTTCCACAACGCAAATAGGTACTAATATCTTGACAGCTGCTGCATTCCAGAATATATTTTGACGTGTACGTATATATATATATATTTATATATATTGAAGAGAGTTTATTTCTGGAGTAATTCGTCAAGATATATATATAACATTAAGAGAAGCTATAATTAAATTCAAGCAAATGTATACTACCAGACGTTTAAAATATCGATAATAACAAACGAGGAATGAGATTGAACGCCTTGGCACGTCAGGTCCATTAAAATTCGTTCGATGCTTTTAAATTTAATGTTTCAAAACCTACATACATGCCAAAGGATTTTTTCATTTTTTTATACCAACTGAAAAGTTAATAATTATTGATTGTAGTTGTTTACTATAGGTATACATATGACTTATACAGGCAGAAAACGTTGATAAGAAATCAAACCCAAAATTTTGAGTAAAAAAAGTATATAATATATATGAGTTCATAAATCAAGTTAAATGTCAACGATATATTCACATATTAAAAAACGTCTTGAGGAAGGCTATGGTTACATATAGAACGAAGCTGCGTTAGTACGTAGATAGGTACGTGGGAGTTGTAGATTAGCGTGAAATCGTCAAGTGCTTGTTTTCGTTTACATAAGATTAAGAGTCGTTATTGACAGGGATGCTGGGCTGATGCCAGGACTAGAAAAATCTGGGAACGTCATTTTTCTATATTTCGTTTGTTCATTTCAGAGTTGGGTCTCTTCCCTTACATTTAAGTATCATCTATGAACGCGGTGACGTGTATAAGCGAAAATATACAAACGCGTGAAAATTCCTACGACATTAGTATCCTGCATCCATATGTATATTGTATACGTATAGTTAATACGATTTGCGTAATGAACGACAAACAGGAGATAAATTGTTTATATTACAGTCACTCAGAAGTGAGTCTTTGTCTATGCGAGATTGGAAGACAAATTATTCCGTCCTATTACTATAGATACGATTTTGCAAATGATTCGTTGAAAGTGTAAACGAAGCTTAAAATTGTTTTTCAGGATATTTCATATTATATTCCCGGTTATTACATCGCAGCTGGATTTACTCAATCTCTATTAAAAGCTAGAAAAAAAAAAAATAAAAAAAAAAAAAATACTGAATCGTGAAGACAATTCTTTTTTTTTTCCTTAATTTAGGTGAACGCAATTTTTTTTTATGGATAAATCAAGTTATGGCGAATATCATTATATATGTTCACGGTGCAGCGTTTTGTGCGGTTTTCATCTTGCTACATGAAGAATGGGGTATATATACCGGGAGTATTCGTGGAAACGCTCCATATACGGAAGTGAAAACGCCTGCATACAGGCATCCAAAAAATCAAGCGCTTACGTTTTATTCCGCATATCGTGTGCCCATTGGCTACGTGGGAAACAAAACCTAATCGCTTGATGTTTGAGTTGCTTGTATGCAGGCGTTTTCACTTTTTTATGTAGCGTTTCCAAGAATACTCCCGGTATATATTATATAAATATATTATATATTATGGTTGCACAAATGGGGCCTCATTAACGCGAATTTTTTTTTTTTTTTTCTACCGAAAGAAGACCTGAGGGTGTCATTCTGTTTCGGGAAAATATGGCTTACATTTCACGGGAGGAAGTGAGCTGCAACCCCTGTCTGGGTCCCACGGGTTTGGCATTGATTTTCCGCTAAAGTTTAGTCCATTAATTCATGGCGATGGGCGATATTGTCATTTACGGTAAATTTAGCAAATCGTTTTGTGCGACGGTGTAGGAGTTCTTGCAATGTTACGTAAGACATATGTACGGCTTTTCATGGCAAACTTACGTCATTGGGATGTTCCGTTCCTTTTTTCGTTATTTTTTTTTTTTTTTTTTTTTTCTTCAAATTTTCAATTTTAATCATCTCAACGCTCGCGATTCCACGTGTCAATCATTTGGCTAACTATAGACTTCAACACGTGCCGTTCTGTCTCAAATGCTTGTATGTATCCATGTGATCATGCGGTACATGTTCTTATTGGTAATACAAGCAATAAGATCATAAGCATGAGCATTCGATTATATTTATCGTTCTGGGCAGAGACACACTTAATCAAAATTTTGACTCGAATAAAAGGAGGAGAGAAAATAAAAAAAAAATAAAAAATAAAAATCTATACCTAAAAGTTTTGACTAGACGACATTTTTTCGAAAATAGTGAAGAGATTATCTTTGATGGTATTGGAACAACGATACCTACCTATACTTGCTGCAAGACGTTCGCCGCCTGGCAATAGTCCAACGATAAATCTTGTGAGAAAGCGCGGTGTGTAACCGCGGACTTGACCGGGATTTTGCGTGTTTTCTAGAATCGGACAGGAAATCAAAATTGTAAAACCGAGAAATATTGAGGGTCAAATCGAATCGCGGCCTTCGTCGGGCGCCAGCCTTTGACCTCGATGTGATGAGCCCAATAAAATCCGCGGCTTTTCATCTCGGTATACGAAATAAACCAACTGGAGGAGTACCCCGCACACGTGTAACACTTCTTGCCTTTGAAAAATCAAAGATATTAAATGAAATAAATTGTTTATTGGTTCCATTTTATTATCGGAAAAGCTCGAAATATACGCCTTTGCTATACGCCGTTTATAAACCCAAGAATCCTCGAATAAAGTGGCCAGTGGCTCCTATAATTAGATTATGAAGAAAAAAAATTTCTTGGTAAAAGGATTACGAGGACCAGAAAATCATTCCATGCGAGTCGAAGATCGATAAATAACACCGCGTTCCCCGTTTACCTCACAAATCTCTTTTTATTCAACGGACCAGGTTTTCAGCTTGAAAATATCGACTTCGTTTTTCATCTCTCAGGTTTCTCGCCATTTGAGGCAAACTTCTTCGATCTGCTTTTCTTTCTTTCGGTTTACCACTTTCAGTTCCTTTTTCCGTTTGACTGCATCGATATTCTTCTTTATTCACGGTCACGTACCACGTGAGCTGAGATATACCTACACTCAGAAAAAGGTCTTGTTGACACAACCAAAATTTGGTTATTATATATGCACAATCACATTTTTTGTTTAGTCAATCAAATTTTTTGTTCAGTCAACCAAAAATTTCGTTCGGATAGCCAAAATTTTGTTGGGAAAACCAAATTTTCTTGAGACAACCAAAATTTTGGCTATTCCAACAAAATTTTTGGTTGACTGAACAAAAAATGTGATTGTGCATATGATAACCCAAATTTTAGTTGTGTCAACAAGACCTTTTTCTCAGTGTACTCTTGGAAAACAGGAAAATTAAGACGCACATCCTGTTCTTCTAGTTTATAATAAATATGATATTATCCAACGCTTCCTCATCCTATTATAGGTATACATATTTCTATTCACACCTAAAATTATAGTGCAAAAATTGCAGCGGATGCTGTGCTAGGTATATCGTGTAGACGTATGCACATGATGGCACGTGGTATTATTGCCTTTGAAGATCGCGTTAGTTTCTAAAATCGTGATAGTCATACGCCAGGATGTCATGTCCGTAGTTTATGATGAGTCAGTAGAGAATTTCGCGTTGTGAAATCCAACTGACTAGATATTGCGGTCTCGCCTAATTACTCGAAAATTCTTCCCATCCCAACGACGCATTAACGGTTGCCAATTTAACAGCACCTGCTTTGGTGCCGCGCGTTTTCAAAAGATAAAACAAAATTTGAGCAAAAAATTGATGTCCAAATTTTTTTTTTTTTTCAATTCATATAGGATAGCAAAAAGAAGTATAAGAAAAAACTTCAGGTAAATTTGACAAAGAAAAATCTAATTTCTTGGGTGGCCAGCGAGTGACTAACTCGAGCACCCCCCGAAAACGCAGCTATTAATAATGAAATAAATTCTTCAAAATTAGATGTCTGCGGTCGTTAACGTAAAGGAAAAATGTTCACGCATGTTTTTCAACGTCGGCGACGTTTTCGCGTGGGTCGGCGTATACCGCGGTCAGCGTTCCCCGCTCGTGACGCTCGCGGTTACGGAGTCTGAATGGACCCTCGCGAATATCGAGAGGCAGGCGATGTGATGCGGTGATCCGATTGCTTAGAATATTTATATAAAACACGTGGAAATTCACTGGCGCTGTTGTTGCGTTAGGTAATGCTCTGAGAGTGTTAGAAAGAATTTTATTTTTCGATTTTCCAGTTGCGAGAGCGAACGTGGTATAATACACGCTACCACTATTACGTCATCATCGGCACAAATATGACGTTATCATCTCGACGTAGGCCTATACGAATTATGATCAGATTTTACGTTTAGAAATTTTACTATATGATGATGATTGAGAGAAGCGAGCTTAAAGCTTGTATGTTTCTTCCGGAACGAAATCTGGACCGCGTTATTATACTTGAGAGATTTTTTTTCTTTGCTTTTTATTCAAGATTAGTGAGAAGAAGAAGAAGAAGAAAAAAAAACTGTATGAATAATATCTCAGTGGAAATGCCAAAGGTCTTTAAAACTTGTGCCAAATAAGAAAATATACAAGAAAATTATAATTGCGTAATCTGTTCCGTTATGCGAACTTGGAACAGTGCCGCATCTCGCTACTTATTACGGGCTGTCACCTGGAGCTTTTATTCTTTTTTTTTTTAGGCAACAAAGACCTGGACTTCTCTGTGTTTGAAAATAAAATAACAATTCAACAGTAATTAATTGCAGAAACGGATTCCGAATTATTCAGATTAAATGGTAAATTATTTTACTTATACTATCGATGCAGATTCTTCGGATATTTAGTTTTTCTATTTACCAGATATAGAAGAAAAATGTAACACGAATTGAAAATCTTGATTCTAGACTCGCGTGATTTTGGCGGAACGAAAACTGGACCTGATTCAAAATTTTTTCTTTCCGAAACTGATATCGAGGAATATGAAAAAAAGAAAGAAAAAAAAAAAAAAAAAAGAAGAACTTATAGCTACATACATTCGTCTGCAAAATCTATTTTTATTGTTATTGAATATACGGCTAAAAATTTTCGAATGTAAAATTTTTGATTTTGTTTTACCGGATGGACGGAGTTCTTTTTTTTTTTTTTTTCTTTCAGTACCTAATTTTATTTTCCTATTATTTTAACGTTCGTCGTGTTTATTCATATGAAGATTTAATCGCGTTCTAAGACGCAAAAACAGAAATCAGGGTCATGGTGTTGTTTTTGGACGAAACCTTCGCGTCCGCCCGCTTCAATTATAGCACGTCAAACTCTCATCGATAATTTCTTCTTGACGTACTTTGATGGTTGAGAAACACCGAGATTCGCGAGCTGGGTATTTCCCTGTCATTTTGGGCATTAAAATTTCATAGTCTGATGTAGGCGACACCTGGAGTTTTCGCACATTTTCTTCTCACCTATGAATGCGATAGCCATATACACAATATTCTATACCTATACTGTGACAAGAGCCTCCCAACTCTATTTCGCAATGAATATATTTAAATAACCTATGTTGACTCAGCTGTACTTCAGTAAACAACGTAATAGCTAAAGATTTGTATAAAAAATAATAAAAAAAAAATAAATAAATAAAAAAAAAAAAAAATATGAATGAAAGAAATTCGAAAATTTTTTCTTATGGCTTTTTATATACGATACGTATAAAAATCAAATTGCACATTAGATACTTGAAAAAGTGAAGTAAAATTGATCATAGATCTAGAAAAAAAAAAAAAATGTTTATTTCACATAGATCTAAGATGCATGTCCAACATATTTTCTCAGCATACACGTGCGCGTCACGTGAATAGTTTGTTTCGTTGTGCTTTGTGTATCATCGATATATAAGTGTTAGAAATTGAATTCCGCAATAGTGAATCTCGTCCGTGTTAACTTTAGCCAAAGTTAATGTAAGAACAATCGGTCAGAGTAAACGTTGGGTTAGTGGTGACTGAGTGCAGTAGTTATACTCTAAACGATCTATACGTATATATATATACGTCAGAGCTGTTGCGGCTGAGTCTTCGCGTCTCGTACGTCATGCGTTCATTGAGACTTTGGCGGCGTGGACTAGATTTAATTTTGTACTTCCGCCGCGCGTTCGACTATAAGAATTTGTTTATTTTCACTAACCAAGGAACGCGCCTTTAACGGAATTTTCAAATCGGTGCTAATCCCACGATGAGTAAGATCGACGAACAGCTGGACATTCCTTTATTCTCATGGCCAGACAATTCGCCCCGAAATTACGACCTTGGGATTTTGAACTGTGGAATGTTTCGGAATTCAACAATCTACATATGTATGCAACAAAACCGTAAAAAAGATCGGTGCTTAAAATTAGATACGAATGCGTGAATGCGAGCCTTGAATACATCACGGTCGACGCACCATAGCCGATCATTTGTTTTCTCAACGCCCTTCTTTTCATTTTTATTTCCATTCAATTTTTTTTTTCTTTTTTTTTTTTTTCATCACCTCTTTGCTTTTACCCAAACTAAACGATGAATCAACCGTATAGAATAAAATCTACAAGGATTCCCTCCGCAATTTACGATTTTTTTTTATTTTTTCAATTTCATATTCAGGCATCGCAGATTTTTGGATCAACAATTAATTCTTTGTCACTTTTAAATGCAATAAATTTTCGTCAGATAAAATGCAATTAGTAATTTCAAATCGAATGAATATATTCCGTAGAGAAAAGATATTATTCAATTGATTGAAACGGATTAATATCGTAACTCACCCTGCAGTCAAGATTTTCAATATTATGCCAAACGCTCTCCGACAAATTCGAAATTTCTATTTATCATCGAAGAATTATGTTGATCCAACATGCGACAGTGTCTGGCTTCGAAAATCTATTCTCAGATAAACGAAACGCATCGCCTGAGGTGTGATTTTTTTTTTCTTCGAATTATCTAGCCAAAAAAATAAAAGTAGTATGGTAATAAATTCTACCGATATTTTGATGAACCTTCATCACTCTTCCGTAATTCCGTTTACGATTTAATATATATAATTTGTGCGATAATTTTAAAACTAGGTTCAAAAAACTCTGTTTATAACAGACTTCCGGTTCTTCTGTCAATCGCTATCCAATCCTCGTGGCACGATGCGATGGCCTGAAAATTGGCGTGGTACAATCAGTTCGGTAGACGTCGACGGGGCTGTATGTATAGTTATAAATACCTATACCGGGATTATTTCGCCTGCGTGAGGCAGTCAAGAGGTTCGTGTAAGTTTTTGGGGGGAGAATTTTTGACGTCGAGTGGTTCTTATAAAAGGACGCACAGCATCTCGACGTCTTTACTCTTTACTAAGCACACGCTGCTCTACCAGTGCTAGAGGGACCATAATATATCCCTCTATAAAAATATAAATTAAAAGAAATTATTTTTTTTTCTTTTCATTATAAAAAAAAAAAAAAAAAAAAAATATTTTACAATTAATTAAAATAATTTTAAATATTGTTTTAATTAAATTTTTTTACACACACACACACCGAACAGTATTAATTCAACATTTTTCACGCGATTATATATTTCGTGTGCGGTATCGCATAAGGATCAGTGAAAGTCTATTATGTCGTCAGCCATGTTTGTAAGTATGAATATTTTTCACAAATATTTAAACCTGCACCCTTTAGTTTTTCACTGAAATTTTTTCATCGATCTAATTGGTACTTGACTATCTTCTATTATTCTACTTATCATTGAACTCGATTATAAAATAATGTAGAAAAATTCATCTATTGGGTTATTTCTAATTTGAAGAAAATAATTCAACCACTAAAGACGGTCTGCTAGCCCGATGACAGACAAAAAATAATATGTTGACATCTGTCATGGCTTGCAGACAGCAACAATTGTTATGCTATATGCAGATTTAGTTCATTTAACGCAACGATCATTGGCACCCGAAAATGTTATTCGCATCATGTATACCTACACGGTGTTGTACACATCATTCAGAATGTACGAACCGGCTATCTAGATCTATATAGATATTGGCAATGTTTGAACTTGCGACTAAATTTTGGTGACGAACAAAGAAGTTTCTTTTTTTTTTTTTTTTTCCAATTATTGAATATATACCTATACATCGCATATATCGATCAAAAAGCCACGTGCATGTATACTAGTTGATATTTCCATTCACAGTTTGTGAAAGCGGAAGCAGATGATTATACTTAAAGCTCTTTCGTAGATTTGTATACTGCGATGTGGTGTGTACCTACTTCGCGGTAGTTTTTAAAATAAATCTTTAAACTTGAGGGTCAGTGAGGGTATAGGAATTTCCCGCGGATTTTTAGCGCCGTATCGTGAGTTAGGGTCAAACAGCTTAAACGTTGTGATCTTGGAATCTCGTGCCACGATCACGTGCCGGATATATGAATGTGAATAGAAGAAGCGTAGATAGATCAGTAGTTGGGTCAGACTGTTGTCAAGGTGCCACAGAGATGGCTTTTATGGTCACGGACAGCGTAGAGCCCGGTCGATTGGAATCAAGCCAACATTCCTTGTTCATTAGGTAGTCCCAGCCCCTGGCCCCCAGCCCCCAGCCCCCAGCCCCCAGCCCCCAGCCCCCAGGACGCGTTGTGTTTTCGCGCGACAACCTGCGATGCCCCACGAGTATTGTCCCTTTTCTTATGGTTTTTTTTTTTTTTTTTTTTTTTTCAAATTTATACATAGAATTATTGCCTACTGATACATTTGTCTTAGATTTACGTAAGGATTGTACTTTAAATAACCCAGATGTTAACAAGTCGACGTGACTTGAATCAGGAACACACTTTTTACCGCACGAGAATTCAAAGCCGCGCATATAGGTGTATATTTAGAAAGAAATGAGTAAATTATACCGAGCATTGGATTCTTCTCGCCTGTGTTTAGTCAGCTTTATAGATCATTAAACGTATAGATCGAAATTCCTAAGATAAATAATCAATTATTATAGTCATCGTGTGTTTAGATATAGTACCCTATTACGACGCGTTGAGAGCCAATTATTCTAATACGCAGACGAATTCTATGACCTAGCCAATAAACGTATACAATGCAAGAAGAGTAATGCATCTCTACCCCATCTGCACCTTCCGTATATAATAGAATAGACGAGGAAGGTCAATGTCAATGTAGACTAAGATTAGAAGCCCCTAGGGTAGGGTTGCAGTTATAAGGCGCCTTGCTCTGATTATGTCACACATCTTATAGTTCTAATATACGGAGATGTACCACCGCGTATACCAGTACTCGTCTTAAAAGCTTCGCGAATACATATACCTATATTGCGCTCTCAGAAGATATTATATTTTTGGAAAATACGTTCCATACCGTTCAAGGTTTCGAACGAATATTTTACCCTTCAATTAGAATAGCAGTTCTATCTGGATATTAGTTATACACGCGTTATAATACTTTATAGGATAATCGATATTTCGACGTGGAATATCAGATTTCATTCGCTCGAATTTATAGTTCGGCTAGAAACAAATCAAAATGTAAAACTAAAAATAAGAAAGAAAAAAAAAAAGAAAAAATTCGGTAACGTGTTGCAGCTGATATAAGAATTAACTGAAATCAGACTCAAGCTCAAGGTTTATATTATCTCTCTACAGAAAATAGAACTCTTCAAAGTCAACGACCGAGTTATTTTAATACTACAAATTCAGTGCAGAGGTCTAGACGAATTTTACTTTACATTATTCAATGAATTATTTTGCTTATGGATAGCTTTTTGCAATTTAATGTTTTAGGAATCGTTGGGAGACAAAGTGGCCATGTTTAATCAGCAAGCTACTCAGCACAAGGATACGCAGTCAAAAAACCCCTTCACATCCGGACTAAACTTGCCCAGGCCAAAATTTTCGAAAGAAGAATACGGACGGTAGGTTTCTTGCTTTTTATTGTTCGAAATATGATTTCACTGTATATTATTAGGTGCTTGTATCTATATTCATTATTTCATAAAATGTATCAGACCCGCTGCTGGATCATTGTCTGACATTCGTGGCCGTAAGGCATTCGCACACATCGGCAAAGAGATCATAGAACTATGCGAGATCATAAATCAGAATGGAACACCGTGCAAAGATGAGCCAGGAATCAAAGGTATCACGTTTGGCGATTTGTTCAACATCTACACATACGTTAACGACAAAGTCGTGGGGCTCTTACTCAGAGCTAGAAAGCAAAAGCTGATAGAATTCGAGGGCGAGTGCCTCTTTCAGGTGAGAATATATATCACACACTTCAGCTTGAGTTTTAAATCCAAAATTATAAATTGTCATACCTATTTCATTTATGGACTTATTTCTTACTTTTTTTTTAAACTTTTTTTGTACTTGCAGAGGAGGGACGATGATGTACCAATTTTCCTGACCAAACCAATGGCCGAAATCCGGGAGATCTTCAAACAGAAAGAAATTGAACAGCGAAGGATAGACGCGGAACAATTATAACCCAAGACCTTCTAACGGAAGCAATTATTTATAAATAAATATATGTTATGAATACAATTATGTAAAAAAAAAAAAAAAATTTTTTTTTCACTAACAAAAACGACCATTATTTATAATCAACTGATAATTTGTAATTTGTGAGGGTGATTGGAGCAAGTGAGTCGATGTAAATATTGTATGAAAAATCGTAGGCATATATATTGGTCTAGGAGATAGTAATAAATGAATTTGTAAAAAGGTGGTATTCCAAAATTCATTTTAACCCATAACGTTGTCGAAATATATTCCTATATCGTTTTTAATTTCATGAAATTATAGATCATGCCATATAGTTGCTCGAGGAAGAAATCTTTGATGCCAATAAGGATCTAATTAATTGAATTAATTAGAACCTTGGTGAAATACGTGATGGGTATAAAATCGAAAAATAATTAATAGTAAAGAGAAGAGTTTAAGGTAATCGTATAATTTATATTTAATATATACAGTCACTTTACAATGCGCATTTTCTTCACGTAATATCTATAGTTTCATTAGGTCTCAGACAGTATGGACACAGTAATAGATGGTATTAAAGTAAAAAAAATAATTATAATTAGAGCGCTTGAGGCTACTATAATATAATATATTGTTATATCCTGAAAATGTCTAATTATAGAGAGAGAATTAAGAAATAAAAATAATATATTTTCGTACAAACTTTGACGATATATTGTTAAAACGTATTTTGTCCCAAGTCCCAAATTTTCAGCTCTGTACAACCATCGTCAAAGTTTTATTATTTATCTGATAAAAAAAGAAAGAAGAAAAAAAAAAAATAAATAAATAAATAACACTTCGATGAATATTTTGTATTATAGGCCAGCAGTTTCACTGCAACCTATATTTGTAATTTTATATAGGATAGGTATAATAGTTATGATTATTCTTAAAGTATAGAAAATTAAAAAATGAAACACACACTTTTTAAACATTGTTCAGACTTCCAGCGATAAGCGATATTAGTAACGTTTTAATCATAATTTAATGTAACGTAATGTAATGTAATGTAATGTAATGTAATGTAATGTAATGTAATGTAATGTAATGCAATATAATATAATATAATATAATATAATTTAACTTTAGTTTTCATCTCTTCGTAACAATATTAATATACTGGCCATACGAGCGTGCAGCGATATGTTACCGTTGATTGAATAAAATTTTGAGAAATTTTCCAATGATATTAATATCTGGTCATGATTATTTCTCAATTTTATCATATGGATATGTCAGATTGCTTGCAATTGCATAACATTACCCTATTAACGTTACTTTATTTTAATATTAGGTACTTTTGCACGCAACATCCATACATATATATATATATATATATATATATATATATTTTATTTATTTATTTATATATATATAATATATATATATATACCTATGTATGCGTACTTGAGGCCGCTTACTGACCACTATTATGTATAATTTATTACGGTAGTTAGTACATACAGGTAAATCCATATCTATGCCCAATTTTAATTTTCAACCATTTAGTATCAGTTATTATCTCATGGCACGCTCAAGATGCGGTTTTACAAGGTTCAAAGATCTGCACCTTACCTCTGTAAACGTGCACTCAGAAAAAGGTCTTGTTTACACAACCAAAATTTGGTTATTATACGGTCAAAGAAATTTTTTTGTTCAGTCAACCAAAATTTTGTTGGGCCAATCAAAATTTTTGTTGATACTACTAAATTTCTTGTTGGCACAACAAAATTTTGGTTGGCCCAACAAAAAAATTTCTTTGACCGTATAGGTAATAACCAAATTTTGGTTGTTTCAACAAGACCTTTTTCTCAGTGTGTATTCAATACGGTTTTTTTTTTTTTTTTTGCCAGCGTCAACTTCGGCGTGGAACACATATTATTAGATTCTGAAGATATCTTCGACCTAAAAACGACGCATCCCTTGCGTCGTTATTATCCAATATTTAATATTCATTATTCATTATTCATTATTTATTATACAGCACTTACTAATCGATTACATACTAGTTTTCACCTGCGCGGTCGGCCACTACTTGACATTTTATAGCTTTTTCATAAACCATATATTAATATAGGTATTAATATAGGTATACCTATAATATTGTACCATTTAAGTGAGAGCTTATACAGTATTCGTTTTGGCTCTGACTTCACCCGAAGCATATAATCGTTCGCGAATCTTCATTTCGTTGTTTCGTTTTAATACAGCAATTTTCTTTTTTTCTTACATTTTTTTTTTTTTTCTTTAATTTTATTCTGTTTTTAGATGAACGATAATAATTTCTAAAGAGTATAACGACGGATTTTAGAAGACAACATTTTCATTTTGACTAAAAAAAAAACAGAAAAAAAAAAAAAAAAAAAAAAAAAATAAACAACAACAACAACAAAATACACAAACAAGAATAAAGAAATTCATATAAAACTATGAATTCGTATAATTTATTAAAAATCTATTAATATTATAAATTACATAATAATGTAATAATAATATTTCTTATACTCACTGCGATATTATGATAATTATAGGGAGATTTTTACATCCCGCGATAAATTTTGTTTTAGATTTAATATAATATAGGTATAGAAGAAAATTCGAAAGAAATTTTATTTATGAAAAAGCTCGATAACAATTTATATATCTCGTCATTTAGCAGCTGACCAAATCTAATAATTCTTCAAAATCGAAACGCATCTCAGTTTGTATTAACAGTGATCCAAAACATAAATAACGTATATATAATATGTAAGTATACATATTCTACTAAACACAGTACTTTTTCAATATTTACTATAGAATTAGTGATTTATATATATATGCATTTAATTCAGGGCTTTTTTACTACTCAAAATATATCTTAAAGCCTGAGATTAGGTATTATCGATATTTATACTCATTCGAAGATAGGGCGTCCTTATCAAAAAAAAAAAAAAAAAAAAAATAATAAAGAAATAAAGAAAAAGTGGTGATAATCTATTTCTATAATATCAGACTTTAAGAATTATTTTCTACATCTTCTGACCTATAACTTGTTCTATTTATCATTCATATATACGTATACGATACGACCCCAATAAAATATCTTCGATATAATAACGTGTATACGGCTGGGGACAACGGCAGGTTTTTTTTAACAGTCATTTTGGGAATTTATTTTAGACGATTTACGTTCGAGCGCGAAGGCGATAACATTTATCAACTGAAATCAAACTATAGATGGCATTTATATAATATGTGAATTGCTGTTTAAACAATTATAAACAATTGTCTAGATTTAGATTTTCATTAGAATATAAAATATAATATTGAGGAATTGGTTCTGTAAAATTTATGGCCTTCGCTACGATCATGCATGTATAATATTATGCAAATTTACTATTAATTATTTTACATATTCGATTTAGGCAAACGTTTCATCTAAAGGAAGAGCTTTTTGTATATTCTTGGATAGTTTATAGCTTTGAAAATGGTTTAATTAAAAATCATTCTTATTCTTTTTCTTCTTATTCTTCCTCCTCTTTTCGTAAAGCCATATTTCGCGAACCTAATGAATATGGTACGCGATTCTACTCGTTCGATATAATTTATATTATATAGTTTATAATATGTGCTGTTGTTACCTCGAAGTATCAAATGTCTCTATTAAATAATGAACGTATATGATATACATATTCTCAGCGATTATTATTATTTACATATGTTTCTAATTGGAATGCTTCTTCGTTAAACATGAATAACAAATAATTCTTATTCAGTTAATAATAATTACACGCCTATATACGTTATATAGTTTTTTTTTTTTTTCGCATAAATCGTCCGTTAAATGGAATGTAATATTATTCGTTATTCGTTTGTAAAAAGCTTCTTTTTTTTTTTTTTTTTTTTTTTTTCTATGTGAAACCAATACAGGTATAACACCTAATCGCATAACTCAACGTTTCTTAAAATACATTTTTTTTTTTTTTATTTTTATTTATTTAAATTTTCACAACGTTAAATCTTTCTACCGACACTCAAACATAACACTGATTTTATTTCTTTATTAGTCAGTCTTGGCATCAATATATATACTTAAAATTAATTTAATTAATATCTTTATTTTTATTCCAAATATTTATTTATTTATTTATTCATTTTTTTTTTCTTTTTTATTTATCTACGTATTAAATTTATGTATAACTATATATATGCGTACCACATATATACATACATACATACATACACACATACATACATACATACATATAATATATATATTTATTATTATTATTATTTCTTAAAAATATATTATTGTCTTTCGATGGAAACGCAGCACTGCCAGCACATTTTTATATTCCATTGATGATTATTATTTTATTTTTATTTTTATTTTTATTTTTATTTTTATTTTTATTTTTCACGCAATATTATACGTATTAGCAAATTTTTTTTTAGATCGTAAAATTGCTACAAGATCAATTATTACATGTATTAGCTTTTGTACGATTTATCAAATTTCTAAAACGTTAGGGTTCAGATTTTTATATTGAGCAATTATAGAAAACTGATCATTACTAGTTGAAGTACATAAATCTATTTTACCCTAATATTTATATGAATGATATGATTCTACGTCGTCCCGTGACTTGTAGCAATTTTAAAACCCGTTCAAACTCATTTAATTTGGTTTTTTTTTATAATACTTTTCGAATAACTCGTTACGTCTCGCACTATATAGGTTGAATCTCTGATTAAAATTTCCGCGCGCACAAATTAATCAGAGAATTCTTAGATCGATTATTATTATCGAGCTTGCAGTTGAGTTTATATTTATTATTTTCAATCACTATCATACGTCGTTGTCGTGGCAAAATCCTATTTTTCGTCTTGCTAGTTGAAGTCTTCTTTTATCAACGACGAAATCTGTGACACATGCCTTGATTCCCTCGTGTCCCGGCTTACCACCGATGAAGAGTTTCCCGTTTGTAGTCAGCAGCGTCGTTTCCGTCGATATTTTAACCGGAGGTAATTCGTCGATTTGAATAATCGTTGCTCTACGACGTCGCGAAGCTTTCACATGATGAAAAACGCCGTCGTCTACCCTCACCTGAAAAAATAGAAAGAAAAAAAAAAAAAAAAAATCAATTTCAAATAAAAATAATTATTAAAAATTATATGCATCAAAAATGACTATTTTGCAAATACTGCAAAAAAAAAAAAAAGAACAAAAAAAAAACCACATTGAATTAAGAAAAATCTCACAACTTACTCGACTCCTCAAAGTCATGTCTTCAGTTTTGCTCTTATAAGAAAGAACGACGTGTCCTCCCTGCAAGGATAACGCCAAATGCTCTGCTTTCCCTCTTCCTATCCAAGCTATGAGTCCTTCCGGGTAAGTAGTGCTCAATCTTAGTTCAAATTTATTCGACTGTTGTCCTTTGCGTCTGTAAAGTTTGTATATATGTTACTATATGAGAAAGTTGGTTTAGAATAAGAGCATATGCACATTGCACATGTAATAAGCTTGATTAATTGTTAAATATTAATATTATAACAGATATAATATAACATGATTTGTTTCTAATAAGTTTGAGTAAACTTGCGGTGATGTAATAGACTGAGATAAACTCACTCTGCGTAATCGTAACTTTCGTACTCGTAGTCGTTGTCTTCGTCGGCTTCGTACTCTGAGTAAAACTCGTCGAAATATTCTCCGAAAGTAGTGTTAGTGATGTTAGGACTGAGGCGTTGAAATTGGTTAGTAAAAGTTACCCGTGGGTTTGTCACTTACAATTAGTTCAATTAGTCTGAGCTACACTGGTTCCACTTTAAATTTATAGCGTTTTTGACTGGTCACACTCGTGTACACTAAGTGCGCACTAGAGTCGTGCACCGTGTTTTGCTGAGTCATTGGCACTCTACACTGCTCAACACCCTTTTCATGCACTGTGTTTTGCTGGCAACGTTGGTGCAAGAATCTTGTCCCGAGTGCAGAAAATTTTGGGAGCTCGTGTCGGTGTGGTGTATGCCGCGACAAATTCAAAGAAACCATGGCGGCGCAGAGAGCGAAAATCACTGATATATACATACGAAAATAATGTTGGTTGCTGAGTTTTTGTCATCAACGCAGAGTAGTGATGACGAAGAAATGATAATTGCTTTGATATTATATCACTTATTTCTTGTTCGTACAATTAATCGAAAATTCCTAAAAAAAAATTGCCGATTTTAGCCTTGACCTGTTCATCTCGTGAAGCGATCATCATTTCTTCATCATCACTATACTCTCGTTGGTGACAAAAACTCGGCAACCAACATCATGTTGCTATTTATATCAGTGATTTTCGCTCTCTACGCCGCCATGATTACTTTAAATTTGCCGCGGCATACACCACACCGACACGAGCTCCCAAAATTTTCTGCACTCGGGACAAGATTCTTGCACCAACGTTGCCAGCAAAACAGAGTGCATGAAAAGGGTGTTGAGCAGTGTAGAGTGCCAAGGACTCAGCAAAACACGGTGCACGACTCTAGTGCGCACTCAGTGTACACGAGTGTGACCAGTCAAAAACGCTATTAGTTTCATCAAACTTTTATCATTAGTCTACAGTAAATTCAACTTAATGTTAAATTTAAAGTGAAAACAGCGCGGCCCAGGCGAGATCTAAGATTTAAACTCGTACTTACCTCCTTCCATACCGATGTTTAAACTGCAAAAAGTTGTCGCCTCTAAATCTTACGGGTTTTTCGGATATTTCACTACTAGAAATATCGTAGCCGGTGACTGCAAGCATCAAGAAAACAAAAAAGAGAAAAAAGAAAGTTAGATTGATTCAAAGGAAAAAATTAGATCAACAAACTCACAAAATTCACAATGAAGACCGTTGTATCCGCTAACACATTTGCACAAGTAACTGTTCAGCAGTGGCAAACATACGCCACCGTTATGACAGGGATTTTCGTTACTGGGACAAGGAAGACCATCATAAATCACCGCGTTATGCTGTGTTACGTTAACGGCCAAGTTCTGATACGTTTTTCCGTTGACCATCAACCTCTGGACTGCACCAACAAGTCCTGTCCATGCTCCAGCTAGTTTGTGAACTTCGTGCCAGTGTCTGGATTGGAAAAATAATTTTTTAACGATTCATCTCGGGTAGAAAGAGATCAGTTCTAATGTATAAGGAATGATGAATTTATTAGACGAATTTTATTTACTCACTTTACACCACCGACGTACAACGGCATTTCTAAATTCAACTCTGTCAATGGGCTGCCGGATAATCCTCTGGCTACTGTGCCATCGTCTAACTGAAGAAGTCCTTCGCGGCCGAGTCTACTGATCCGTACGCAGTGCCATGTGTCTAAGCTAACCGGATCCGGAGAGCTAATATTGGCGATTCCACTTCCCAAATTAAATCTGAACTCTAGTTTCCCCTGGACTAAGTTCAAGCTGATAAAGTCACCGCGACCGTTGTTCAATTGACCGTTGTATAGAAGAAGACCGTCACTCGCACGTGACAAGAACCATAATTCGATCGAAAAGACTTTAGCTACTCCTTCGAGACACGGTAACTCGAGAAAACCATCACCAGATAGCTCGGGTACCAGGAGTTCGTTTAGATCAGCATCCACTGTGAAAAATTAGGATAAGTGTCGTCATGAGTTAGTGGCTTCTCATTTTAGGATCATAGCAAACGTCAAGACTACCAAATTGAAAGGGGAGTTTGAATTACTTACGAGTTTCGCAGTGCTTTCCATTTCTACCTGGAGGACATTTGCACATGTATCCACCCTGCGGTAATATATCACAAGTAGCACCATGCTGGCAAGGTTCACCCATGCAGGGATCGAGCGATTCTTCGCAATGGCGTCCAGTGAATTGCGGTGAACATATGCATTTGTAATCGTGTACTTCGTACTTTTCTACTGCATAGCTCGGTCCATAGTTGTTGGTAAAATTGTCGTCATACTCGAGATCGTAGTCGAAATCGCAGTTGGGACCAGCACAGCGTTTCCTCGAATTTTTTCTTGACCTTCTTTGTTTCATCGGTGCACAGTGGGTACCTTTGCACACAAAACCTTTCCTGGTTTTTCTTCCGCAATTTTTTCCCTTGCATTTTTTTGCCCCGCCTTTTCCGCACTCGTGACCATTGCAAAGATCTTCTTCAAATATTGGCTGACAAGTAGCTCCGTTTTGACATGGCAAATTTCCGCATGGATTTTCACCGCACTCTTTCACACGATATGTTTCGAGCACTTCCTTGTCGTGACCAACGTGCAGGTCTATTATATTCCGATTTATCTCCAGTTTACGAATGCAGCCTAAAAGCCCATGGCTTGTTCCTATGTTTTCGTGAACCCTGCGGAAAAAATATTATGCAATAATTAATTCGTATTCGCAATAATTTCTATCAAGGAATTTTTCAACAGTTTGATTTATGCTCATCTATGTACTTTGTGTAGTTTGTTGGCATGTTGCCGATGAATGTGTCCTGATTCAAGTCCAGGGATTCCAGCATCCCTTCACTCTGGCCAGCGACGTCTTCGCCGCTGTTGAATATCAGGACTCCGTCTTTTCGGTAACGTTTAGCAGTAACTTTGTGAAAAGTTTTCATTGTCGCTTTATGGGGTGAAGTTAGAACGACTGGTCCATTTCCGAGATTATATCTGAACTGAACGTATCTGTGAAAGCGAAAAGGATAGTGACACAGTGGAACACATACAGTGAGTATTCGTGCATGCGGGTCAACTTGTTGAATGACTCTGTGTTCAATTCATTGTGAATTCATTGTTAGGCATCATCAAGTGACCCGCATCCACGAATACGCACTGTATAAGCGCAGGATCTTTGATCAAAGGATAGTGCAGTTCGGTGCGATTTATCGTTCAATGTCAATACACAGATATACATGTGCTATACATACCCGTCAACAATCGCTAGCGAGACGAAATCCCCCGATCCATCACTTTTCTGTTGATTGTAAAGGATGATTCCGTTATCCGCGTAAGTCTTGAATTCCACCTCGATGCTGAAGGTGTGATAAGCCTTCAGACGGTTCATTCTGACGAAGCTTTTCCCATCAAAAGATGGAAGGTCGTAGTCCCTCTTGTCGATTTCTTCGTCGCATAGTAGTCCGGTAAAATTTGGTCTGCATAGGCAGACGAATGTCGCACTTGGCAAATCCACGCAAGTAGAAGCCATGTGACATGGATAAGAAAGACAGGCACGAAACTCTTCCGTTGGCAATACAGGAACGTAGTTAGCTGAAAATCGAAAATGATCATTAAAGTTTCGCAAAATCACTTCGATAGAAATTAAATGACGCCGTTTTTCTCTACTAACCGAAACATTCCTGTCTGTCACTAGTCTCCGCATATCCTTTCGAGCAGACGCATCCGCCGTTTATACATTCGCTGTTTGGTATTGTGCAGTCCTTGTCATCGCTGCACAAATCTCCAAGGAGCGCTGTTACCACTCGGATGGTTGCTGGTGTTGGCCGATAAGAAGCTGCTACTCCTTTAACGTCAGTTAAAAAATGATGTTCACTAGTGTATTTCGACATTCTGTGTTCAAAGATTTGCAGGATGTACATAAATCTGGGATTTACCTTGCTTCAAATTGTCTCTGTCTATAGATATGGTCTCTTGATGAGCCCTGTGCGTGTAATAATATCTGGAATCTGGTTCCGGCACCAGAAGATGACGAGTAGATTTTGATAGTGGTGAAATAGCTGCTGCAGGCTGGGTGTATTGCACAGCGGTGAAACGTTTAACTGGAAAATCCGTGTTCACCATAGGATCATCTGGAATCGTCGTAAAAATGAATTGCATGTTGTTATATTCCCGTTGTAAATTTATTTTTTAACGACTAATTATATATTTAAAGATTTGAAACGTCGACGGTAATCAAAGGCATTACATCTTCCGTTGTGATAGCCATAATTCCTTCTACATTTCAGAATCAGATTATTCTAACGGAAAAGTTGGTAATTAAATTGCAACCAAGTATCGTGATAAATAAGAATCTTTAACGCCCGTGTAGGTACGGTATAAGGATATTTTTTAATCAAGGAAGAAACATCGGTAACAAATATTGAATTAGTTTTTTTATTCACCAGGGTTAATGGAGCTTGTAAGAAAGATTTAATGAATAATATATGATGGACGGGTTTAGCATCGAGCTGAAAGAACATCGAGTGAATTTTTATTACTCATTTATTCCGAAAGGTCTTAGTACCTAATTGCGCGGCGGATAGATCCTTGTAATTTGTTTTGAAGGTGATGCGAAGTTTTAGACGGAAAATTTCATTTCGAATTTCTATCCGTTTGGCAAAGTGCAACGTAAATAATTTATTTCTGCCGACTACAACGAGCATATCCGATGTTTCAGAAAATACAGGAGTTCTCTTTTCGAGATAAATTTTCTGAGACATCATCCTTTATAATTTAGCAGATTAGCTTTATAGCTGCCAGAGAACGACACATTTTATGTGGTTTTAATCACTCTTTAATCCGACATGTAACATATAGTTTTACAAACTTTCCTATTAGTTTTTATTCGCCGCTTTTCGCTGGTTATGGATTCATTTTCCCCCTACGCTCAAGGGATTTCAGGTAAAAATAGTGAAGAAAAAAGGAAACAACATTCGCCAAACAGAATCAGGAAAAAATATAGAAAGTAATCATAAGAGCATTTTTTTTTGCTTGATTTTATTTTTTTGATAAGTCATTCTTATTGACATAATAAAAATAACGAATTGCACTCGTCATGTGAGCTCCGTCCCGCGTATATTGTTCGTTTTTAATTACTAACTTTATAATTTTTTAGGTAAAATTTAGATAAATAAAATCAATGAACGATTTAATTTTTTAATTCCCTTACACGTTCAAAGTAAAATATCTAAGAAAGGAATAAAATTAACCCATCAAGGTAGAGAGCAAAAGTCTTTGATACAACTTTGAAGTGATTCATTTCCACCAATTACACGATACATTATTTATAATGAAAAGTACTTCTTCTCATCCCTTCCCCTCCCCCTTCCCACTTTCATTTCCCTTTCTATTTCTCCCGCTCCCTTGTCCCTGCTCCCTGATGTCGCAGGACTTTTAAAATCAGATAGAAAATACAAAACTCGAGGTGAACTTTGAAGTACGGTGCAGCCAAATGCCTTTCCTAATCTAATTTATGTTTAACTTGCACGGCAGAGAAGACTCGAGGAAACTTTTTAAAAGATTGACTACACCCTACAGCCCTTCCTCAACCCCCCGAGGCAATAGGAAGCGAACGAGACAGTGGCAATAGAAAATAAGGCTGGCAACGAATCTTATCGAACTTTAATAGATTTACGTACTTTAAAGAGATTTGTTCTTACTTTTTCTGTATTCCTTTTTTTTTTACCGCCCCCCTCCCCCTCCCCCTCCCCCCTCCCCCTCCCCCCTCCCCCCTCCCCCCTCCCCCCTCCCCCCTCCCCCCCTCCCCCCCCGCCTTCCCGCGGATTCCTCCGTAATTTTCTCGTATCGGAAACTTAGTTAATTATTTACAGCAATTTATGATTAGTTAAAAATCTGAGCGATGAAATTTTTAATTACCAACTTTTCAATTGTTGATGATTATTTTTTTTTTTTTTTTTTTTTTTTTTCCAATCCATCGGGTGAAGGTGGGATTGATACAGTTAATGATTAATCTCGGGTCGAGGAACGAGGTAGATTCATAAATTATTAGTAAAAATTGTTAGCTTTTATTGGTTGGAAACGGTACAAAGCTTTCCTATACGTGGATGACTTAAGTTTTTTTTTTTCACCATATTATATTATTACCCAATTTCACAAATTTACAGTTTCGTTTCGTTCTTTGAAAAATTTTTTTTTTAGATATAGTACACGACATTGATTTACTCCTGGCTCTTATTTCTTCCTATTCTACATATCACACTATTATACACATAATAAGCTTGTACTTGGCTATACCAAAATACGTAAGACCATAATAATACGACGAAGATATAGCTACAATTATTATTATCTTCGTCTTTATCATCAACCTGGTTCTGGATCTACGAGATATGATAACGCAGGTAATAATAATAATGATCATTTTAATTTTTAATAATGTAGAATATAGGGACCAGATCGATATGGATTTTTTTCCGTAAACACACCTCGACAGTGGCCAAATGCCTGGGTGACAACGTCAGCCTGATGACGACAAGCGTATAAACGAAGTTCACACTCGTTGTCATAGGTTTGTCCGTCACTTCCGCAAACTGGTACCGTAGGTATATCAGCAGGGCAAGAAGATGGACAGACGCAATGCGGTCCACCAATCTCGGCGCAATGACCACCTGAGTAACACTCCAAGTCTTCGCAAGATTGGGGCATCGGTGGAATCGTGTCAGCTGTGATACGAATTTCATTTTTTAGTTACGTAAAGATACATATAGAGAATCGTGGGGGGTTTTTTTTTTTTTTAGTTTTTCCTCCATTTTTTTTATCAGGCAGGGAATTTACAATGAAATACAAGAAAAAATAAAAGAAAATTGAGAAGTTGAAGGTATGTATTGGCCTTTGATTTGTTTTTGAAATTCAATATACCTGAATAACATCCTGTAGGAGTTAAAACTTTATTGTGATCTGTACATATGGTACATTTCTGTCCCTGGATCTCGGGCTTGCATACACATCGGCCAGTCATCTGCTCGCAATCTTCTCTGACCGAACCAAAGAGCGAACAACCGCAGGCTGTAAGCAAAAAAGAGATTTTTCTTCTTCTTATAAACCGATATGGTGCAGGTGACTACTATACGTATAGTATGAAGAGAATCGTACGAATAAAAAAAAAAAAAAAAAAAAAAAAAAAAGTTTCCCCCTTTCCATAATCGCCTCATACTAAACCCTTTCTTACGTATGCATCCGGGATGCCCCTCGCTGATTTTAGGCAAACCCCAATAGCCTGGCATACAGCGATCGCATTTGACGCCCCCGACGCCTGGCTTGCATTCGCACTGTCCAGTTTCCGGATTGCAAGTATCAGCAACACTTCCCAGTCTATTGCATCCGCAGAGACTAGGACAACCAGCTCCGTCAGGACCTAAAGCCGCGGTTTTTCCATCTGGACAACATCCGTGCCAAGAGTCGGAGCATTTTTGGACTTGTATACCCGGAGCTGAGGGAAAAAGTATTTTTTCGTTTTTTTTTTGTCTCCTTCTTTTTCATTTATTTTAATAGCTAAGACATCCCCCCCCCCCGTTCTTTTCTCGCCTCGATTTTTTCTCACCTTTTTTACAGCAACGCGCAAATCTCGTAGTCTGATGACAGTAGCTTGTGCTAGGACAATCCCGACGCTGGGGACCGCTGCCACAGTCATATTCACGCCCGTCAGAATCTACTAATGGGGAATCCCCTTTGCAGGGACGAACCTCCATGCCTGTTTCCGGTTAAATAAATCGTGAGAAAAAAAAAAAAAACGACAAACTTTTCGCACAAAAATATGATGTGAATTTTCAAATCAATCAGTTTTTTTGTTACTCTTCTTTTTTTTTTTTTGTTTTTTTCAACTTTTTTCTAATTTTAATAAATAACGGTTATTATATATGCGACATGCAAAATGTTTATTTAGGAAAGGGACCGTGTTATCCCGACCTTGGCAAAGATCTAGGGGTCGTAGTCTGAGTTCCTGTTGTCTTTGGCAAGCTTCCATTTTCATTGCGCAAAGAGATGAATAGGTTCGTAGATCGCTGCCGCAAATTGGTCTCATATTTTCAGCCGATATTGATGCGCAATCGAAACGGCAACTGCATCTTGGAAATCGATCGGGTCCCAATTCGCATGTGGCTTCAAAATCGCAATGAATATCACGGCATGCTTCGCGTTCCTGGTTATTACTTCCTTCTATTGTTGTACTTAGCCGAGTTACCGGTCCAGTAGACATAGTCGCTAATCACGAGAGTTGTTAACGGTTAGTAGGTGTAAAGGGAGAGGAAAAAAAGAGATAAAGAAAAAGAGAAAGAGAAAGAGAGAGAGAGAGAGAGTTAATAAAGCTTAATAAGTCACCAATTACAACCAAACAAATTTGTTAATATTACCATTAGATTTCATTAGATTTCATTAGATTTCATTAGATTTCATTAGCAAAGCGTGATATTAAAAATTCTGCATATAAATTTCTTTTAGTACTTTTATAAATGATAAAATTATACTTACTGAGTGCTGCTACAGGTGATTTTTCACCGCAATCACCGTAAAAAGTCACAAGTAGAGGCGGTAGTTCAGGATCTCTGTCGCAGGCTGCTTTTTGTAATTCACATTCGGAAGGGTAGGTCTTGGTATCGCTTCCGCATACAGGTTCGCCAGTATCTTCGGGAGGACATGTATCTGGACAGACACAAATTCCTCCGACGCATCGTGCACCGTTTTCGCAATGTACACCGGTGCAAAGTCCTGTATATGAATTAATAATTTTATATTAATTTTTAATAATAAATAAAAAAAAAAATAAAAAAAAATAAAATTATGAATTATTTCCGAGTCACAAAATTATGTGTGACTCTGTAGTGCAGCTATACTATTCGTTGTGGCGCGTTTAAATATCGCGAGGTAAATTTTTGTTGAGAAATATATGGAGCAGTGTATTGAAGAGTAAATCTGACTTCACGGTTAAAGTGGAGCAGTTTCAAGAAGTCCGAACTGTGCTTACCGCAGTCCCCTTTGTAACTGAGTACAATGAGCGTATGTGCCGTGCAAGAAGCCTTCTTCAAGGCACACTCACTGGCGTAAGTTATTCCGTCAGTACCACATACTGGAGTCTCGACCTGGAACGATATGAAAATGTTGATAATGAAATAGTAAGTAAAATATGTAGATAAAATAATAAGAAACAGTCTTGAAAATAGGTCAAGGAATAGAAAAATTTAATAGTAGTACCTCAGCATTTCTCATATACTACACAGAAAGAAAGGGTAACTTGATTCAAGAAAATTTTGCGGTCCAAAAATGGAGACCGAAATTTTCTCGGATCAAATCAAAAATTTTCTCGAACCAAGAAAATTGGCACAATTTTCTTGGTTCGAGAAAATTTTTGATTTGATCCGAGAAAATTTCGGTCTCCATTTTTGGACCGCAAAATTTTCTTGAATCAAGTTACCCTTTCTTTCTGTGTAGAATTATCATTCAATTGATTAAATTTTCTTTGATTCTATAATATGAGATATTTCTCTTTATGAGTTGAATAATTATGCTTTTGCGAAAGAGAAATATATATACGGAAAAGAAAAAAAAAAAATAAAGAATATCTATACGTTTATGATCTGAAGGAAATGATACGAACTTGATTTCGTTACAGGTGTAGATCAGGATCTGATTTTTGTTAAGGCCCATCCCTAGTCGCCCACCTCCTTTTGATCGAAATGTCTCACATTTCGATTATTATCCGAGCCGAGGCGTAAAAAATGCAAAAAAGGCCAACTTAGCGCAAATTTTATTTCAATTCCGAACACACACGTCCAAAAAAAATGTTCGTTTCGTACGAAAATAGAGTCTACAGATCGTTTTTATATTGTTCGCCGAGGAAATCGAATTCGAATAATTTTTTGGACGTATGTGTTCGGAATTGAAATAGAATTTGCGCTAAGTTGGCCTTTTTTGCGTTTTTTACGCCTGGGCTCGGATAATAATCGAAATTTGACGCAGTTCGATCAAAAGGAGGTAGGCGACTAGGGATGGGCCTTAAGGATCTAGTATTGAATGGGTAAATAAATTAAAAAAAAGGGGATAAAAAATTTTTTGTAAAATAATGCGAGAAATTTTTAGGCACATCGACATAGTGGTATTGGTTTTCGCGTGGGATACGTTTCAAACGTTGCGGTCTGGCAGGTGGACTGCGTCGATAGTAGAGCTGTAACGATGGAGCTCAAAACAGGCAAAAAAGGCATATGACAGAAAAGAAAAAGAAAAAAAAGAAAAGAAAAAACCACAGAAAATGGGGGAAAAAAAAAGAAAAACACCGACAGAAAAACTAAAAAAAAAAAAAAAACAATAAAACCGCCACAGCTCGTTGGTTGCCACGTTTCACCCTGCCCATACCGTCTCGACGCTGCGCGCCGTTTTTCTCTCGCTCACATCGGCGATGCTGACTCGTCAGATCGTGTGCTGCCGCTATTTGGAGAACCCGTAGCCTTCGTAGTTTCTCGTCGTACCTTTTCCTCACCTCTTTAACCCCGCTCACCCTATCCATTGGCATTACAGTGAAACCACGTAGCCGTCTATAGACCGGACAAATAGTCGTGTACAGCGAAATCGGACCCGGGGTGCAAGTCGCTTAGGGAATCGTTTCCGCGACGTTCATGACCACCCTGCTGCTCAAGCTACTCTCAGGGAATACGAGATGATTTATTTGAAATATATACTTTACTCTGCGACGATCGTCACATTCACGTATATCGGAAAATTTATAATACCGTGAAAATGAGGATAATATACGAGATTCCCATTCGTTTAGATGATTATATAATTATATTAAAGAAAGAAAGAGGAATACCTCATCATTATAAGATTTTTTTTTCGTGTTGATCACGTTGTTACATTTCATGTTTGAAACGGCGATAAAGATCGAGTCGGATTACCTGGTGTAAATCGCGTGTTGATGATAAAAATGAAAGAAAAGAAAAGAAAAGAAAAAACAAGAAAATAAAAGAAAAGAAAAGTAAAAAAGAAATAAAACAGGGGATGACATGCGCAGCGAGATAATAATGAGGGACTATATATAGTGAATGAAAGATATCCTTACCGCATTGTCGCAATTCTTTGGGCAGATACATTTCGCCTCGCCACCGCTGTCGCTATCACATTCGGCGTAATGCTCACATTTCTTATTCTCACAGCCATCTGAAACAGAGTCGTAGGTAGAGTGGCTTGATTAATCGAGGAAAGAAAAAAAAAAAAAAAAAAAAAAAAAAAAAAACGACGTTGGATTAGCCGGTTTCTAGACAGAGTGGTAGGTATACAGGTGTATCGATCTTGACTGGAAATTGTTGAAAATGAAATACATCAACCTCTGGGATATTAATTACAATCCGCCTTATTTATTTCCTACAATATTAATAATGAATTCTACTTCTTTGTTCGCTCATTAATATTATTACTTTTATTATCATTATTATTCGATTTCTGAAATTGAGATTCTGTGGTCTTTGATCCGTATAGTACGGTAAATGTTTAACAATTTGCATAACCGCATCTCGTCAAAGAAATTTATATCAAGATCCTTGATGGTGGTAAGGTCGGAACGAGGTCGCGACTATAGCGATGTAAAACCAGGTTCGTCGCAGGCAACCAGTTATCTTTAGAATTCATTGAAATCCAGTGCGAATCTCGGGAGGGCGGATACTGTACACGCGCTCGAACTCGAACACATATAGCATATATATATATGCAATATATGCATACAAGCATATATCTACCTATATACGTATATAAATGCAAGGTGCATGCCTCAGGGCAGCAACTCATCTATACAGAGAGACCTCGCGATATGCATGAAACCACGTTTTCATTCACATGCATGTATCCATACATTCACATATATATGGAGCTATTCTATATTTTTTCAACGGATGTTATCAAAGCATGCGCAAAAGTTGTGAACAATCGAAATCCACAAGGGGCTCAGCGTTACAGCTCGAAGGTTTATACATACACTGCAGTATTAAGAAAATTCAACGTCTCGAAACCATTTGGATAATAAAAAAATCCCAGCTCGAAATACAAGAAATTCTAAATTAATACTGAAAATTCGAGAGTAGGATTGTTCACGTATTAGTATTCTCATTCGCATCTTGAAGTGAGAGTTATGTCCGTTTATTTGAGCAAATTTAGGCGCAGACTCGACTTTTGAAATTTCAGGATTCGGAAAGGCTACACGGAAAAAATTGTGCTGTCGAATTTACTCCATGAGCAGTGAATATATGGACAGCACTTTTTGCAGTAGAAATTATCACAATTCTAGTATTGGGTACATTGGAGCAAGTGGCATTCAATGTCTATACGAGTAAATGTTACCACACACGGAGAGAAAAGAATAGTAATATTCACAATGTAACATAGTAACCATTACTATGTTACATGGTAACGTAGATTTTCAAACATTACATTTGCTTAGTTACCATGTAGCATAGTAAATATTACCAGAAAAATAGTAATGAATCCTATTTGACATAGTATCATTTACGATTTTATGAGAAATAAGTCTGGTTACTATGTTGGAATGGTAAATATTACTATTTTCTTCTCTCCGTGCAATTGTGATAATTTCTACTGCAAAAAAGTGCTGTCCATATATTTACTGCTCACAGAGTAAATTCGACAGCACTGTTTTTTGCGTGATATGTGATTATGGCTTCGACTCATAGAAAAATTCTTTTTAGTTTGAAATTTCGAAATTCTCCAATATTCTTGGCTCGTCAAGACCGACACGTATAACACAAACGCGTGTGATTGTCCGTACGATTTGCGTTGTAAATGAACCAGTAGTGCCAGCTGGCTGATGCCTCGTATCTTCTCACCCCCAAAGAGCCTGAGGGCGGTTATATGCCAGAGTTAAATCGGTCATACCATGTCAGTGAGAACTCCTAGGTGACGTGTATGCCGGAGGTACATATAATCGGGGTAGATTGTTTGCTTTGACGGTTTAATAAATGTTCAGATGTCTTTTTAGTTCGCAGGATGGATAGCACGCGGCTCAACTTGGTACGGGGCTAAAATCTCTCTCTGTGATTCTCATTTAACAATAGAATTTTGTTTTATTATCTTCTCCATCCCCTACTCTCAGCAACGGTATACTACCAACGGTATATAGGATCCTCCGCGCAGTATCTACAATACAGCCTCTCACTCATTACGCTTTACGATCTGTCCTCCTATACAATACCTAACGGTTCCATATTAATTAACGAGAGACACGACATTTTCAGGAAACCGTATATTTTAATTAAAAGAAAAGCGGAAATGAAAAAAAAAAAAAAAAAAAAAAAAACGAAACCGAAAAAAACTTCCGCCTACAACACGGGTCCCGGTTGCCGGTTGTTCAAATTTTTCCCAAAACTCAGAAATTAACGTTTCTTTGAAGAAACTTCCCACAATTTATTATGTGAGTGAAATTTTGAAGGTGAATTATCGAAAAGCTCAAGTGTATACAGATATAAGTAACGAAAGATTCGATCTGTGGTCAGAAAAATTATGATATATGATTGCAGCAAAATATTACGATGAATTTAGTTGATTTTATAATTTTATGAAATGCTAATCAATCAATATTCATCGTTAATTAAAAATCTGTGACTTGGATAAATGTGAAAAAATAAATTGACATCATTAGTGTCAATCAGGGCCTGCAGAAACTTTACGGTCAGCACCCCAGGGAAAATAATTTCATTTCATTGTTACGATATCGAATAATCGTCCAAATAATTAATACCGGGTCGAGTGTTGAGTTACGAGTTTGCAGATATAATAAAAAGACAAAAATTTTTTTTTTTTTTTCTCGATTTTCTTCAGGATAACAATCGTTTCAACGATTTTATACAGCTTCTTGAAGAGATTATATTAAATACGTATGCGAGATATGGTTAAATATCATATAATATCGGTGTGAAAAATTTAAACATATAAAAATGGCAAATTTGTAATCGATAGAGAGATGATTTTTTTTGACCATGCGATATGAGTTCGTCTCCTTCGACGATCGGCGAGTTTAGTTTATTGTGAGAATGAGAATGTATAGTAGATATATATACATGTAATAGTGAAATTATACTTACTGCACAGACCGTTATAGAGAACTCTGATTTCTCTCCGATGTTGACACGCCTCAAGTCGTAGTTTGCACTCGTTGCCATAACTGATACCGTCATTGCCACAGACTGGCTGAAACTCGGCCGAGCAAGTGGGGCATTCGCAAACCGCGGTATCTCCAGTCTCCGCACAAACAGCACCCCATTGACAAACCTAGATTGTAGATGCACGTCAAATGTTAGCCTGAATTTTCGACTGTTTGATTTCAAACTTTTGGACATCGGGTAAATATGGAATTGGTCCCCCATACCCAAGCAAAATATATATATCTATATTGTTCATTTCCTCTTATGGGTAAAAAAAAAAAAAAAGTTCATAATTGTAACGTAAATGATATACAAAATTATAATTGAGTAAAATTTGTATGTAAGTATCTACTTTCCAGCAAAACGGCGACTTCTCTAACAAATAATTATTATGCGCTCAATTGGACACGCATATGTTGTTGTTCATCGCAAAACTTCCGGGAGAGCAGACAATAAATTGTGAATTTCAATGGTGATATCTGACGAGTGTTTTATAAGTTATCGATATAATGGAGGCATCACTTTCGGGCTCAGATACCCTGTTATACAAGTTTTAGTATACTCTTAGACCAAGCCAGAAGTATTTCGTATTTCTAAGGTCACTAAAGTTCGAATTTGATCTCGAATCGTCGATATTCAAAGCGGGGGATAACATAATGGGGGTATAAAATATAAAAAAGTTCTTTCAAATTTGTTAATCATTGGTGCAGCTTTGCTCGCACAAGAGCTTCTGGGGTTGGTGGAAACTTTTCTTGTTCAGCAAAATGAGTAATAAATGAGAGTATTTATTTCTGTTATCAGTGTAAAGGGAACTCTAATTATTATCCATGGAGAAATTAATTTTCAAACTGTTTAATCGCGAGTTATTGATTTTTCCGAAAATCAGCTGTACGTAATTTTCAATTTCACAATAATTAGAGCGCTACTTTGATCTCATCTCTATGTCAGGTAATGATTATTAGGATATTAATAATAATGATAACGATAATTTGATCGCTACGGGAATAGTGAATAATTTAAAAAAATAGTGAAATTTTTCACTTTATTAATTCAACTCCTCGTTATTGCTCTGAAATTTAATTTTCATCCCCATGTATGACGGGTATGTTACATACACTTGATGTGTAACACATATACATATATACCTTCTCGGAACAAGGTCCCCTAGACCCACAGGCGCCTGTGTAGGCCAGGTCAATGCTGGTCTTACTGATGCAAGCTTGACGTTTCATCTCACAAAATGATGTGTAAGTAGATGCGCCTCTGGCACATACAGGCCTCATTACTGGCTGGCATTCCGGTCCGCATTCGCATCTAGCGATTCCGTAACGGTCGATAGCGCATTGCTGATAAGACCCGCATTGCGCGCCATCGCAAGGGTTGATTCCTTAAAAAATGAAAAGAAAAAAAAAAAAAAGAAAGAAAAAAATAGAACAAAGACTCGAGTGAGAGGTAAAATAAGTTTGAAAATCAGTCGATGATACTTACCGGAGCTGCAGGCACCTCTGTAAATTTTTCTCAGTGGTAATCGTGAACGACAAGCTTCTTGGCGAAGGCTACACTCGTTCGAGTATGTCTTACCATCGCTTCCGCAAACTGGTGAAAATTCGAGACCACACTGTTCTCCACATCGACAAACCGGCTGCCTTGAACCATCCAATTGACATACTTCCGGTTCGACGCATTCTACGCCGGCACAGGGGTCTGAAACACGTATAATACTCGGTATTGACTGTCCCGTTGTAACTGTGGATATACGAACTTACGCCCCTTCAATTTTCACAAGTATAATTGAAGGTTCGAGAGCATCGGATGGTGAAAATATAATAAAATGAAGAAAGAGAAAAAAAAAAAAAAAACGTAAAATAAAATGAAAAGTATTTTTCGAATTTTTCTACTTATGCGAACATTTTCTCCTCACTCGATTCGCACCAATATAATATGGGCCGCGTTAAGGTAATGTTGCGTAAAGTTAACGCCGCACGAAGCGCACGTGGCGGTATTTCTTTAAGTCGCGGAAAATTTCGAAACAAATGAAGCCTGGGGAATTCCATTAGCCATTTTCGGGGGTGGATGGGGGTGCAGGGTATTCGCAGTACCCGGGGCTGCTCGGAGGCTTCCGGGTGTTTCCTCTCGATACAGCAAGGGCAAGGCGTCGCTAGTAGGTATACCCTACGAGGGGAATAGAGTTTAGCCGCTTCGCTGGACTGTAACTTAAGCTAACCCCAGGAACACCTCTTCCGAAACTTGCCTCGTCAGCCTGCAACCAGGGTGGAGTTCAGCCGGGCGGCTACACCGACAGGAAACGGAACCGAACTCCCTTCCTTCCGACTTTGGTTAATCTCGGAACTCGGATCTTGAATACCGAATTTAAACGCCCAATTTTCTGACTTTCAATACTTTATGTTCGTCATTTTTCATTTTTCTTTTTCTTAATAAACAGTACCTACCAAATATCTTGAAATCTCTTTTATTAATTAACAAATTCACCGAGTGAGTCCAGCGAAAAGTCGTATTCAAAAAAAATTACTGAAAAAAGTGGGATAAGAAAATAAATAGCTTTATTTACTGTACAACGAGTCAATGTAACAAGGAATTGCAATTTCATTCGTATCCTATTCTGAGGGAATCCGAAGTGTAATTAGATAAGTTTTTATGGCGTTGTTGAACAATCTTTCGCTGGCTCGTAACAAAGAACATTGTGTAAGTTTCGTGTGAATTCGTGAAGCAATTTTTCCCTTTTTTTTTTTTTTTTTTTTTTTTTTTTTGTTATCAAAGGAAACTGAGTCATGGGGTTTCTCCCAGTTGAATTTAAAAATGTAGGTATTTTTTCTGTCTTCTTTTCTCAGCACACTCAAATGTATATTAACAGACGGAGCCCCTTTCACTTTCTAGTATCAGCGAGTAACTGATTTTCTTTTTTGCCCAGGGCTATCTAAATACAAAGCGTTCGAGTTGACGATAAAAGTGTGTTTAAAATTCCCGAGTCACCGCCAGGCAATTGTTTTCAAGTCCTACGGTAAGCGTTGCCAAGCTTTTCTCCGTCTCTTTTCATCCTGCTTTATACTTTCTACTTTCTTCGTTTTTACCTTCCCTTCAATCTCTTCCGTATCTTCATTCCATCCCCTCCACGCGGTAATCTTTAAAGTTACCTTTAAGTTTTTTTTTTTTTGTATTTTGTTTTCAAAATTTTTCTTCCATTTTTTACAAGATATTCATCATCGCTGCTATGCATAAACTTTAAACACCAAAATTATGTACGAGATACGACCTCAGCTCGGTAACCACTATACATGATTTTTGATCCCGTAGTTGGAAGGGTCTCAACAGGATTTCCTGGATTAACCGGTCGCAAACACACAGGCCCAAAAAAACACCCTAAATCTCTTAATAACGTAGAAACAATCTCTCCTACTCTACCCGTGTATTAAAATTTTATTTCAAACCCCTTCACGCGCAAGTTATACCGACTCAGTAATACAAGACGTGAATTATTCGACGCACATTCGACGCTCACTCAGCTTTCAACGTTTTCCTTAGTAAGGCCTAAGTTTCTGATGTCGTACCCAGAAATTCTATTCCTTTGATCTTTACTCTGACACGCTTCTCTTATAGTACCTTATAGCATAAAATAGCATAAAATTAATAAATAATTGTAGTAGAGCTACGTACCATGTCATAAGTCAAGAACGCCCGTGATTGCTGAACTCAAAGTCATAATTACACTCTAGATAAAGTAACTTATGCGCATAATACACACCCCTGAATTATCATCCGTCAGTTTTCAGGCCGAAAATCTAATCAGACCGTAAATTTACAATGCAGTTATAAAATGCAGGCGAAATGAATTCATGAAGGATATGTCAATAAATTGAGTGATATCAGAATGACGAAAATTTTAAAAAATTGAAAATTTTTCTCTTTAGGTTCCTGCGTTTTGCGTCTCACGTCCTGCAGGGACCAATGATATAAACGAGTTTAACAGCTCCTTGGATACTTCCGTGTGACGTACGCCCGTGTTAACCTACTTACGACTTACCACTTTCGCAGTCTCCTAGGCAGTGTTAAACTCAGGTCACCTGGAGGAGTCGAACCGTATAAATTGTTCCGCTCGCAAGTTGTGGAAGTCGTTCTTGCAGCGAACTTTTGGCATATACCCACTATTGCTCGATTCAGAAGTTAGGGTGAAAGCGTAGAGTCGCTAAAGTGGCGCCCCAAGAACGAACGGCGAGATAACCCGTAATACGAATAATATGTGTATATAGAGGCTAAATATTATTCTAAAGTCCTGCAATAAAATTCAGAAAACTGCAGATACGCGGCGTAACCACCTGCTCAGACTTAGTTGGTGAGAGAATTTAGTTGAGCCCATTTCGTTTGGGCATCGTCCCCTTATTTCGGGACATTCAGGCGTGAAAATCTGGTACTGAAACGGGGTAGAGATTCTGTGTGTCTTGGAAAAAAAAAAAAAAGAAAAAAACGTTCTATCCTCTTTTTCTACGTCTACTGGGTTTTAAAGAGTGAGTGAAAAAGCTGCGGACGGATTCGTTTTCAATTTCGATCCACTGGCCCGATCCTTTAGCACAATCCTCCAGACGCCAGATCCAAGAATGCCAAAGTTGAAAACTTTCGACTAATTTGATTTATCGTCAGAACCATTCTCGGATTTTTTTGCAGAACCAAACCACTACCCTTGCGCGACTATAATATCTCATGATGAGAATTCATTATGGATTATTTCTTATTCTTTTCCTATAAAAATTGTATCAAAGAAATTTATAAAGTGTATGTTGTGAACAACTTGTGTTTCACTCCATATTTCGAACAAATATGTTACTGATTTTACCACCAATAATAATTAATTAATCATTTGAAATAAGAAGATTCGTCGGATTGATTAAGTTAACAAACGGCCAATCGAGTAATCTAAACTTATCAAGTAGGAATGAACTGTTAGCACAAGATACTATCAACGCCGAGTACTATAATGATTATCGGGAGTATCCGGGAAGTTACAATGTTGTCTTGGACGAGCGTTTTAGTTCGAAGATTCTCGGTTAGCTAACTTTGATAAGGTGTAGGTACGTGTATGTATAGGTGTAGGTATACATATACAGCAATCCGAAAGTAATAAAGTTTGCAGGAACCTCAATCGTCGAAGCCGTATTGTTCGCCATGTATACTCTGCACTATCGCGAAATCTTCACCAGGATGAAGATTTTTATTGAATTCTAAAGAAACCAGTGGTGTTTCAAGCTCCCTTTCAAACATCTAAGGGGGTACACACCTACTCTACTTGCCCCCACCGATTTTAGTCCGCAAGCAAACTGCCTTTAACGCGGTTAAAAGCTTACCGATATTTTTCCCTCTTGAGACGGTGCTCCACCTTCCTGCACTCGAGAAAATTCTTTCCGAGTGACATTTAGTTTCTCACATTTTGAGATGAGGATGTGTATATCAAATAGATTTGATGGAACGTAATTTTCAGAGCTTTCCAAGTGCCTAAATATATACGAAAAGCTCAAGAAGTCAGGATGAGTGACATAGGTAGGATCTTGTCGTCTTATTTTTTTGACCTATGCCTTTCAGAGTATCTGAGTAGATTCTAACATACAAGGTTAAAATAGAGTGGCAAGAAAACTTTGGATCGAATAAAATATTTATCCATATAATATATAGAATGCAGCATAAACCGGGAGGAAAAGTTTTTCCGTTACTTTATCGTGACGCCTGTTCTATATCTACGTCACAGAAAAGATAAATGAGCGTGTAAATAAATAAACGACGAACTGAAATTGCAGAATAGTAATAAAATGAATGAATAAATAAATAAATAAATAAATAAAAAATAAAAAAGCAGGATAAAAGTTGGAGGAAAAGCATTTTATCGAAATAGTCTACCTTCCGTTTTCACCAACGCCTGTCATCGTCACCTGTTTAACTACCACGCGGCTATGCGTATAGGTAGGTATAGGTAGGAAATATATACCATCGGGTATTCAATTATTGTTGCCGTTCTAATTTGCTTTGATCTGTTAACTTCCGACCTGCCAAGTATTTCGCGAGATATTTAACCAACTCATTAACAGCTAGTTTCACGACGCAGTTCTGGTACATGCCGTGACGAAGGAAACCAGGAGCCAGGAATGGGGTGTAAAAGGACTGGCTGGTACGACTTACTTAATCCTAAGTAAATAGCACTTTCCTACCTGCCTGATCAAACATTTGTCCTTACTACTCGCTTGATTAAACGCCTGCTAAGTTTGTACTGCATTGGACCGACGCGACTACGAAATAGAAGGTGCAGGGGGAAAATAGGTATAGATAGTAGCTTGGTCTGTCGCTGAAAGCTCGTGAGATGAACGCAGGAGAACGACGATAATATATCTCTGTATTCGGTTTAAATCATCAGTAGGACAAAGTTCATTTTCGTATCAGATATATTATACAATGAATGTGGAACAGCTAATGGCAAATTATTCCTTTATTCGTTTGCAGCATTGAATGTTATCGCTCGTTTAATGTGTGAGCTGGTTTTTCCCTCTTTTTACAATTTTCCATAATTATTTCATATATATATATATAATGGAGAAATCTTTTGTTATACGCAGGTTTCGTGTAAAATAAAATAACGTTTTTTTCTTTTTACATTTTATATGAAGGTATTTAACTTTCTGGCGACTTTCTGGGCAATTTGTTTCTCGGAATAATAATCAACCGCAACAAAAAGCGCCTTTTATTCATTTCTATTTTATGCCTATAGTCCCTCGTGTCTCTGCTGTGTAATTTTTGCCACAAGTGTGAGAATTTCAAACGACTTACACGCTTCAAGATCTTTATCTATAATTCGCGCTTTTTGGTAAAGTCACGGGGTCGTAGACCCAAGCTAAAACTTTTTTTTTTTCTCGTTTTAAATTTCACTTTGCTGTCACTCGCCGCAATATTAAACTTCGCAGCTATATGTGAGCTCCCAGCGGTGTAAAATTATACGTAGTACGTATAGTAGTAACTATTTATTCTTATTCTTTTTTTTATCATATATTAATGGCGACGATATTACGAGAGATTGGTTTTATAATACTATATAATATGTATAATGAAAAACTCACCGCATTTTCCACGGAATGCTACGCTCACATTCAATCCCTTGGTACAGGACGAGCGATTCAACTCACAAAGATTAGGGTAGTCAACCCCGTCGCTTCCGCAGACAGGAGATGCTCCTTCGTGATCACCAAGGTTGGGGCAGGATATAGCGCACTCGCATTTAGCTGATATGCCATCCCTTGTGCGAACGCACTGTGCTCCTTGAGCGCAGTTAAGTTTCGTGCAAGGATCTGTCACTTCTGAAACAATCAAGATGATAGTAATATGATTAATGAATTTAATTTACGAAGCAGTTTATTTAGTCAAGGATCAAATATGTTCCGAAGAAACGGAACCCTGGCTGACTTATGTAGATCCAATATTGGATTTAAATTGGGACAAAAATAGTATCACAGATAGCATAAGACTGAATCCTAGCCCATCAGACGTTTTATAGATTTCCAATGCGCCAGTTTCTTGTAATATAAAATTAGAAAGGACGTAGCTGATAGACAATTATTAGTTTTGTGCTATCTGGTATGCAGCATTTAATTATCATAATGCGGTATAGAGAAGATATAATTTAGTATGCAATGAACACACAGTTTAGTGTAAAAGGGAGAGATATCGGTTTCAAATAATTCCAATTTAATTATGCTCAAGTGCTTTTGTGGGTTATTGATTTTTCTCTTCAATAATTAATCACTCATTTAAGCTTTTCTACCTTCGTCCCAATTATCAGACTGACAAAAACATTACCGCAAACATGAGATAATATTTAATTTGTGTAAAATGTTGGAATCTAGTATTTGATAAATAATTCAGTGAAATCCGTGGGCGAAACCCATGTAATTTTCATTGGAAGCATTACCCGAATCGATAATAGGAATAACACGAAGCCTTGAGGTCCTTTTTGAATCGCGAAAGGCAACTTTAGCTAGAGAGACATTAATCAGTCTAGAATCTAGAATCTGTGGAAACATTCACGGCGCGGAAATATCGGTAGGTATAAGGTACGTTTTAATTACTAAGAAAGCTATTTGCACAAGCTCTTATATATATATCCAAATGTATACGTAAGTCTGAAAAGTTAATTGCAGCGCTTGACGCGCCTCCGTTAGTCTGATTAATTAAATGATTATTACTCTTTGGTCCTTTCCGGGCATAATCCTCTATATAAACATACGAATATAGTTTGATAAGTACCATACTGAAAACTGACAAATTTTCTCACCATCAAATATCGAATCGATTATTGTTAGTGATGAGGAAATATTTGATACTCAAAAATGGTTTTTTTTTTAATAAATAAATTTCACGTTTACTTATGCCAGATAATAATACTACAGATAATGACATAATAACTTGATTGTGGTACCTTTGGGATAAATGTAGCAGCATCTTGAAACCGCTATGGTAGTACAGAGTATAAGGAACGTGTTCATTTCAAAGGTCTAGAATATTTTTAATCCGGTTTTAAGTTAAACGTTAGGAAGAGGTACTTCGGGCGTGTGGGTTACTCAAGGTTCATGAATTGGCTGAAATTATTTTGATCAAAGTTCAGGGTAGGTATAAGGTCTTTGACGTAAGGAATTTCAATCGATAACGTAATCGAATCCTGGAATAGAGGTATAGGAGTGGTTTTTTTTTTTTGGCACAACAGTTCGAAGGCTCGTCGTTGCTCTTCAAGTTAAAGAAATGATTACCATTAGAAAATTAGGTAATAAACCAACAGAGTCCCGATTTATCAAATGAACAAAATCGCAGCTGAATAGTACAACGTGGGATTAAGCTTTGCGCTGAACATCCAAACGACAGAATAATTCTCCGAAGTATTTTAGCCGGGGCATATATGCTATAAGGCCGTGGACTAGTCACTAGGGTAAGGGCGAAAGAATAATTAGTAAGCCACGGTACAGGCCAGCAGTCGTCCTTGGAGGTCAGAGGTGGCGGTCAGGGAGTCAGGTAGATTAGTGGTCAGACGTTAACCGTTAAGTGGCCTTCTATCCGTCGACTGGGCCGCGCTCCTTGCCTGGTTATCGCTAGACCGCGGCCGACTGCAGGTTGCTGTGACTACTAAAATGCTAACTCGTAGTTAGGGCCGGACTTGCGGTCTAGCTGAGAAACTAAAAGTTAATTGACCACGGGTAAGCGCCATGCTGTATACTTCTTGCTCCAGAATATAGACGGGGTTGACTTTGCTAGTATAACAAAAAATAAATGAGAAGAAAAAAAAGGGGATAAAAACTGTACTTTTATTAGCGCTATTATCTGCCTTTGTTCGCACGCCAAGCTCGCGTTAGAGGAATGACAATGAGGTATGTAATTAGTGCTCTAAATTGGTAATTAATAGTTGGAATTCGAGGACTTTGCTTTGAGCTAGGCCCTGATTTTTTTCTTTTTTTCACGTTACATTTTTACTCTGATGTAATTTTCGTGCAAGCCGCGCAGCTCGAAAAAAAAAGAGAGAAAACTGAATCCGAAGGAAAATGAACGTCATAATTGAAGTTTTCGTCCTACCATATTGAATTCATTCAATTTTTTTCTACACGAAGAAAAGAGTATACTAAATTTTCTCATACTAATATAGTAATGGTTGGATATACTGCAAATATGACGATCATTCCTATACTGTATGCCAAATGTCACCATGCATATAGGAATATTTCTATTATGCATGGTGACATTTAGTATAAAGTATAGGAATGATCGTCATATTTGCAGTATATCCAACCATTACTATATTAGTATGAGAAAATTTAGCATACTCTTTTCTCCGTATACGATGTTCGGAACTGAATGACTCGTCTGTCTTTGACCTGTACTACTTCAGAAAACAGTTTTTCTTGCTAAATTTAAGCTAATAACCCAACTGATCAATCAATACCGACTTGGTGGTATGGGGGAGAAGTTTCTTCGGCGCGTTATCCTAATTAATAATCAATTTCCTGGTTGTTTTTGTCATTCCTTTAGCTCGAGTCTTGCGGCAGTAAGAGCTTAGCGGTCGCCGTTGACCATGCCATGCACTGGCTCAGTTAGTAGTTTGGAGGTAATTTATTACGCCTGGCCATAGCGCGTCAGTATTTGCACAACTTTTTCGTTAGCTGTTTTGGGGGTAGTTGAAGCAGCGTGTATACCAAACTCGTGTATACATACCATTCCACTAAACCAAACACCTCTTTCCCCATTTAATGTTGGTACCGTAAATACATACATACATACATACGTACGTACGTACATGCATGCGTGTACCATCCATGCCGTTAAAAGCAGGCTGTGACAATTATGTCGTGAGGTAGTACAGACATTAAAAGCGCAAAGGACCGAGACAAATGAGTATAGGTATGCACTATGCACGTACGATAAATAGTTTAACAACCCCTTGCAACGCCCCGAGTCATCTATGTCACAGACCACAATTCCTTTTACGACAATTTCATACTGAACGAGGTTCCAAAGAACAGTGCGCAGGTTCCCGTAATTTTCAGGAAATTGCATATAACTATATATACCAATTCCGGGCCAAAATCGGAGGGGGTTTAATTTCGTGTTGAAAATTAGACTTGGTTTTGGTCGAGAGATTTTTGGTTTCAGGTCAGTCAATCGGTCGATTGGCCAGTCATGGTGCCTGGACAAACGATGTGGTTAGATCTTGTCATTGGTTTGCCAATGAACGATATACGATCGGAAGGCTTCAGTTCATCAGGTTAAGGTAGAATTGTGTTAGGCCAGGAAAGCTTAGCTCTGACCAAATTTGGCAAAGCGCCATCATGGAAACGTTGGGGCCCGTCCTTATACTTATTTTTTTTTCACTATTTTAACTCTGCTCCCACCGGCTTTACTTTACACTTTTGTCATATTTTTTCAGCTGCTGCACTCGAGAAGATCATTCGCAAATCAAAAGAACGAAAACTAATAGAAACTTGTATATAAGTAGCTGTCCACTCTAAAAAATGATCGATAATTATGGCGAAGTAGCTGTACCTAAATACCTTTTTGTTTTTATGAAAATAATTTTTAACAGCACTTTTGCGTATTGGTTTTTTTTTTATTTCTTCTTGGAGTTTTATTTTGGTGGAAGAAAAAGAAGAAGAAAAAATAAAATCAAATGTTCTTTCAAATTGAAATTTTTTTTTTTTTTTTTTTAAATAATATTTATAGTATATTTCAAGACAAAAGAGATGCAAAATATTTCATTCGGATTATGGAAAGGTTTGTTGTGAAATAAATCTTGAATTTCAAATTTACCTTAGTAAATTTGATAAAAGGGACGTCAAGTACCTATCTACCTATACCTACAAAAATCTAGAGTGTTTCTCTGTGTCTCTCGTCTATAAACATAAGATTCTGCCCGGTTTATTATTATTCAAGGTCGTCTGTCTCGAGGAAAAAGATCCATGAATGTGAAGATCTTATTCTTTTCTTATCTCGTTTTTATTTTATCACTAAAAAAATTTGCCGCTTTCTAACTTTAGAACGACTCCGAAACTGCTTATGGTGCAATAACTCGACTGGCACGTATATAGGTTCAAGTTTACATATTTATTGTTAGTGCGTTAGTTCAGTCTGAGCACCCATACGTTCCAGCCGTCAAATGAATCCATATACCGTGAAAGAATAAGGCGTTCATCATTTACGAGAACGCTTCGCTTTGTCTGTTACGTCAAAATGACGTGTTAAACAGAATTAACAAATTTCCTCAGTCTTGGTCCGGTTAGCAAAGCGTTCCCGACGTTCCAATCCCCGGCTCCCTGAAGTCTCGCTCCAACAGCACCCGTCAAACCCTCGTCAACAACTGTCTAAAGACAGGCGACCCTTTGCTCTGTGCAAAGTTTATGCCTAATGCGCCTCGTTTGAAGGAAATTTGTTCATCCGTTATACTGGTCAATATTTTCGACTATCAAACATCGGCGAAAATCTCCAGATTACCTATGTGGTAAAAAAATTAGCAATTTTCACATAGCTAGGTATTACTTGAAATAAACGTTTGGTATGCAGTTCGGTAATTGGTGATTCAATTTTTCAGATATGAATTAGATTGATATATGCTTCGCAGGTATATTATTCAGGGGGATGATTTTAGCAATGAGTTTGTCTTTGTCAGGTGCGTATTTTGTCCTGTAATGTTGTTCGGTCACGAATATCGAGGGTGAATGTCGTGTCTGACCTCAACAAGTTGTTGGACTTTACTGAGGTAGCAATTCATTGGTTTTTTTTTTTTTTTTTCCTAACGCAATTCCCTGCGACTTATCTTGTTCTGGTTAGGGCCGGATTGTCCAACTGCTTGTCTCGGTACCAGAAAGTTATCGTGTCACCGGCTGACGCTGTTCAGTTCTTATCTAAATCCCGCTTAAATATCCGACCAACAAACGTATTCGCATGTCCACAGACCAACCCTGTATTATAACCCTCAACCCCTCGACTAGTTATCTTTATGCTAATTTAAGAAAGGTTGACCAAACGCCATTGGTTCTTTTGTACATTGTAAAACGTAGAGCTTTATCCACCTTTAAGCTTATTAAAGTTTGAAGGTAAAAGTTAGTCGAAACATATATAGTATATCTCGCGGGTCGAGGCTTTCTCTCTTTTGTTCATTATCATTATCATTATTATTATTATTATTATTATTTTCTTTCTTCCGTCTATATGAAATTTAAATTACATCGTGTTTCATCTCGCGTGATAATTTTTAATTACCTATTTTATTTCAGGTACCTACTACCCTGCGCAGCATATATACATATACCTACTTGAGGCGAGATTTGCGAGAATATAATATATATATACTAGTAGGTACCTATATACCTAGTTGCAGCTATTAATACGCTATGTCGAGGTAATATATGAGGTAATTGATAAAAGTTTAGATCATATCTCGGATAAATTAATATCGCGAGATATAATTTTGATAGAAGTCACGTCTGAGGCGTGATCGCGTTACGAAAGTCGTAATTAAGTGGGCGACAATCGACCTATCAAAGGTTTGCCGCCCTTTTGCCCTCCGTTTTACCCTTTCCTCACCTATACTTCATATTATATACCTACCTATACCTTTTCAAAACGGCACGGAGCCACGAACAAAGTCCATTGTCTCCTCAAAATTGATTAGTGCTTTGATCCTTCAATGATTGCGAACCACTCGCTGCCTGCCTGCCTGCCTACCTACCTGACGTTCACATCAGACGTCAACTCCTCGACGATAAATATTTAAAAAATGAACCAAAAGGTGCGTGCCGAGGTAATTTCAACGGTGATATATTATACCTATTATCGAGAATGATCGATGCACGAGCTTTTGGACTGGACTATTTTTTTTTCCTTTTTTTTTTTTCGCGCTTCCGTTGACCATTACTTGTTTTTACCTCACACTCAATTTTTCTTATTTACTATACTATATTTGAGATTGAGAAAAAGAGTTTGTTTTAGCTGTAAGTAAAATTTTAAGAAGTCCCCAAATTCTGCAGAAAGTTGGATATGTAGTAAGTCGTTGAGATTTTTCTCACCGAAAGAGAATCGCTATTCCGTAGATTAGCCAACCACTCGCGACTATACTAGTTTCGTAGTGAGTAAAACGACGTCGACCGAATGTCCGGAGACTGTCTCTCTAGTTTCTGGTATTCAGTCTTCAGTCTCTTTCTCTTTCCGCCTTTCCTGCTTTAGGTCACTTTGTCCCCTTGGCAGAGCTTTCGGACGTATGAATATTTAAGATCCTTCAGATTCGCGACGCCGCAGCAGCGCAGCTAGCGATTTGGAATGAACAAAATCGCGGAAGCGTTGGTTACACAGCTTCCAAAATCTCGCTTCATTTATCGTCGTTGCCAGCCGTTTACTAATTTCAATTATTACAAGCAATCGATATTTTCTAATAAAGAAAAACATCGCCGATCATAATACATATCGCGTGTTGTTCTTAATTCTTTTTTTTTCCATTTTTCTCTTTTTCTATTTTTTCTTTTTTCTTTTTTTTTTTTTTTTCAAATCATGCGATAACCACCAGTCACCCTTGTAACCGTTGATGGTAAACCTTTGCGAGGATAAGGGCGGGAAAATTGTTGACTAGGGGTATCAAAGGGGTTGGTAAGGGGAAAGGTGTTACGGTTAGGTAGTTTGGTGCAGCTAAAGGGGTTCGGTTATTTGGAGCGGTAGTAGTAAAACCCGTAGCCGACCAGACGGTCGGCACTATTACGGACTATACTACTGCTAAAAGCAGCTGGTACGCGAGCTTGAATTAGGGCAAATGTCTGGGGAAATTAAAAAAAAAAAAAAACAATATATATATATATACATTCGTTTCATAGTGAATTTGGGTTTCTGAATTGATTGGAAGAAATGTTGTTTTATTTTATATAAGAAACGGGATAAATGGTAATAATTATTGCCACAATTTTAATGCTCGAGATAAATGTTTGCTATATACCTTATTATACATACGACAGTGTTTCATCTAACTATACTAGCTTTTCCTTTCCTCCTGGCCTCTAACTATGCAGATGAAAAATGCAACGCTCTTTGGCTCCACGTTGTTTTCCCGTAGTCCAACTCAGCCTAGACGAATCACTGTCTGACGCAAGAAACGACCCCTACATTTCTACCAGTTCGCATTTCCCCAGGGTGTTGGAGGAGCCCCATTATTTCTCCCTGTGTGCCCCACGCGACCTCCACCTCCACCTCAACCTCCAGCTTCACCTCCGCCTACACATCCGCCTTATAGCCTCAACCCCTACGCCACTTTTCTCACTCTTTATACTCGTCTTTTCTTAACCATGTACTTTTTCACGCGGTCAAGATTTGACCCAGTAGTCATTTACGTGTTGGACGTAGCGTGAAATTGATCCGAAACCTCCTATTTCGCCTCTCTTTTCAGACTTTATATTATCTTGGATGTATACAGCGCTGGAGGAAAAATTCGTTTTGAATTTTATTTAAATAATATATAAAAAAAAAAAAGAAATTATTTATAAATAAGAGTGGGCTTTTGATCTTATAAGATATCGATTTATTAAAGAAACAAGTAGAAAGTGGGAAAGAGAGAAATAAAGAGATTGGAGAGATTGGAGAGAGGGAGAAATACGAATGGAAGATGAGAGACGAGGTGGTAAAAAGAGAAAGAAAGAAACGCGTAGTTGGCTATGCAGAATCACGCAAAACTTTGAGAATTACCCCACGGACCATAAATAAGAAAGAAACTGACGGCGAAGCGCGGTGGAGGAAAAAGAGGAGGAGGGCACCAGCCGACCCTCCGGGTCTGGGATCAAGGGACACCCGATCCGGGATCCTGGCTTGAGTTATGAAGTGGAAAGGAACGAGTGATTTACCGTAAAACCGTTGATAAACTGCTACCGATTAAAATATGGCTCTTTGCTAAGACTTGATACTCGCCTTGCTCGGTATACACGTAGATCAGTGTTTATTGTTAATCTTTTTTTTTTCTCCCCCTTCATATATTTCTTCGTCACAGGTTAAATCCTCTTAAAGCACCTAAACCTAAACCTAAACCTAAACCAAAAAAAAAATAATGAATAATTACTTGAAATAGGTACTGATTAATAAATTAATTTTCCACGAAAGTTTTCAACTCTCGTTGGTATTTTTGTCGAAAATTTTGATATCCTCACATCTTCGGGGACAGTCTGACATTTACAAAAACGAATTTCTCCTTTTCTGTAAATAAATAATCCGTTTCCGGTCTCTATATCGTCCTACCATGCACCGCATGCATATGACGTTAGTATAGATATTACTATATATCTATACCATGTTGTATATATATATATACCTATACATATACCTCTGTCTATGTATCTATGTATACTATATAAATATATACACGAGAAGCCCTGTTTTATTTATGGGTTATCTCATCCACTATCGCGTCTTTACCTTCCTTCCGGTACGATGGGCGGTATAGTAGTCGTGTCTTTATACCTATATACCGGGTTATAACATGTTTCTTGATATTGCATGGTACACAAGCACGTGAGTATACATAGAAATGTTGCTTATTATATAAATCGTAGCTTCGTTTCGAGTACTTTTATATGGCCGTTAAGGTATACACATAGGTAGTATATGTATATATAGAGGTATATACTTATATATATATGAAAACGGGTAAATAAAATAAAATAAAATAAAATAAAATAACATTGTGTTCCTCCTCGAAAAGTGGTGGTGATTGTGCAACCGGTAAGATCGCGTGATCTACCCAAAAGTTGGTTGAATAAATTGTCGAATAACCAGGCAACCTGATTGTTAAAAATTGTTATTTCTAAATTAAGGAAGTAATATTGTAATATTCGCTTGTAAGAAAATTATAGAAAAAACTGAAATTCTTCGTCGTAGAATAGAATAGTGAAATATCCAATTTTACTAGTTTGATGAAAAAAAAAAAAAAAAACAACAAAAACAACAACACCTTCGGTGTATTACAGTATAGTCTATAAAACGCGGTTCGTTTGCTACTCTGCACTTTCAATTTGTCGGAAAAATCTTTTCCTCTTGCTTTATGCATATATAGAGAGATCCTGTCATTTTAGCCTCATGCAAGCGCGTTTTACTACTCTTTTTTTTTTTTTTTTCTCTTCCTTTCCTTTAAGCGGCAAATTTAAAGCTTTGACGCGGTAGTTGGGTTGAAATTTATTTCTCACCGAAGTACGGTGTCGAAAAGTGCATTCTTTTTCTCTTTTACTTTTACTTTTTACTTTTTTTTGGTTTTTCATTTTTTATTACCATTAAGCTGGCGCGTAGGATTTGTCGTCCACAAACACGACCACTTTGTAATTTGTCGTTTTAATTACCTTTACACGTTTTAGTTTGGCAAATTATACTATCAATTTGTTATTTTACGTGTTTAAACGGACCAATTAATATCCTGTGTTGTTCTACCATTGATCGTGCGAAAATCGAGGTAAAATAAAATGTTTGATAAATGTGGGTTCCTCGGTATACATTTTCAATAGTGGTTTTGATGTAGGGTTTTTTTTTTTTTATTTTAATTTTTTTAATTTACATTCTTTATTTTTATCCAAACTTTTCTATATAGGTACCTTCTGTACGTCAATATTTTAACTAGTAATTCCCGAATCTATACGAGTTTATGTTTTATTAGCTCTGACAACATCCGACCACTACAACAGTTTTGTTTAAAATTATATTTTCTGTTATCGATTTCATTTTCAGAATTCTCAAAATGATTTTATTCGATTTGATTTGATATTTTTTTTTTTTGCCTGCTCAGGGATGGTTATAAAAAAGTAATTTTTCTTTATTTAGAAACGCGCTTGATTACGATGGTGCAATTTTTATTCTTTCGAAACGTTGGGCGGACGGGGGGGTCGGAGGGGGTTGTTTCAAAGGTCTCGTGGGGATGGGGAAAAAAACCAAGTAAAAGGAAAAACACGCTTGACGCAGACAAAAGAATTTCAGGACAAAAAATTGAAACCTCGAGTAACACGTGACTACGAGGTCACACGAGGTCACACGAGGTTGCGCGAAAATACTCGTGATTCAAAATGGCGACCTCCGTTCCAGGGTGGCTTCCGTTTAATCCTTGCAAACACTTTTTTGCGAACCCGTTGGGCAAAAACGGTTTCACTGATTTGGCACTTTGCGGAAGAATTTCAGGCTTTTTGCACCGCAAGGGCACCACTGCCTGGATTTCGAGACACTGAGATTTGTCTTCCTCGACCACCGATGCGAGGCGCTGCGAACTCGGATATTGATTTTCAGAGAGAAAACGGTGTAAGTAGGTGCCTATGATACGCCAGAGTGCATTGCTCGTGTGAACGCGGGTCCATAGGTTGCGATATCGTACCTCGCACATCTCTTTATCAGATTCTGTACCGATCATCTTCTGTCCGTTTGTCTCTTAATTTTCGATATTGGTTCAGGCTCGTTATATAGAAATTTATTCAAAAATTTGTAAGTCCATTTATTTTTCATCCAATTAATAATTCCGATTTCCGATGCTTATATAATCTGTTCAATTCAGTTCATTGATAAAGCTGATCAAATCAATGTAAAGAAAATGATTCCCTTATACCTCCGATACCACCGATTTTGTATATTAATTGAAATAAATTAACTAATACCAGTTATACGTTGGGTTTAATTAATCATCAATGTATACGCCTCTCACACTCGAATACCTTATATATATACTCATACGCCATTAATCCTAAAGCTAAATTATAGCTTATTTTAATCACCTTAGATTAATAATTCTCTAAACTAATGAGGAATCGTGAATAGTATAGCGAAAAGTTTATGTGGCAAAATTTTGATTTTCTTTCTTTTTTTTCAACAACTATTTCGAACGGAAGTAATATTCAATTGTATCAATAACTTGACGTGGTCAGAAATGGAATTGATTTGTGTATAATAGCCGCAATAGAAACTATTCTATCATTTCATATGATACCTAGCTAACGTCATACCATAATATTATATAGACGTGATTGAAATTTGACACCACGCATACGAGTTTCGTATAATGTATCCGGCTCCATACATAATATCTTGGTATTATGTACGGAATAATATACCGGGGGTATATATAACAACGGCCATAACGGCGGTAATGCGAGATTTATTGGTAATAGAGTTATGGCTTGTCAATCTGCATTAGGTACTCCCAGTAGGCTTTGCTTGCACGTCAAGGAAGTGACGTAATCACGTCCCAACTCCATTTCTGGCCGACGCGTACACGCCATACCCAGCCCAAGTTTAATGCTGCAATTTGGCAAGGACGGGTATATTTCCGTCGTCCCGTTTCCCCGTGCCAATACGCTCGACGCTCCATTTCCAAGATTTTGCCTCCTGACCCCCACCAGCCCCCGAATCACCGTTTGCCCCGTAGAAATTTACGTGACGTTTATGGCTCGATCACTCTGCGGTGGAAGGGTGAATGTTAGGTAGGTATACGTCAGTTGAAACGAAACACACGGGACATAATTAATGCCTTGGGTAAATAAGTAATTAGCGACGAAACGGCTCGATCCGACCAATTCTAACTTAGCCCTATACGGGTCGCACACATTTGTTTGGTCTTTCATCAACCGGTGAGGGTTGATCCCTGTAAATGTATTTAAAAAAAACAAAAAAAAAACAAAAAAATTTCTTCTTTTTTTCTGTTTTTATCACGCCAATTATCATCAGAATACACTGAACAGATCATAAATGTACCAATTATAAACCCTTTTGTGGGAGCGAATCAGTCGGAAATATTCATGATGTAGATATACAGTGTAAACATTATATGATTACGAAAAAAAAAAAAAAAAAAAAAAAAAGAAAAAGAAAATGATATACAGATACAGGTGTGTATAGAAAATTACGAATCATTACCAAAAATTGGGGCCACAAAGAGTCGAGTTAGAGGTTTTTGTGCCGAATATATGTAATACGTCTTTGCTGAAAATTTACCCCACTTAGGTATATATGTAAATATGAAAGGATGATCGATTGACTAATGATTAGTCTGGTTCATATATATAATAATTCGGTAATCAAATATTCGAAAGAATTTATATTATATCGTTAAGGGTAGGAAGGTATACTACCGCAGCATACCGATAAAATAATGTTCTTTTAAATAATGAAGATCTAAACCCCTGAAATCACGGAATCTAACGAAATTCAACAACTCAGAGGAATACGTGAGTATCTAAATACGAGTAGAACCCTAATTTCGAACCGTGGATACCAACATCCAACATCGTAGGGGTTTCAAGCAGAGAGATCTTCCACTCGCTCAGAGGCTCCATAAACCCGGGTCGTAACAGTTTTCCTTCTGCTTCTCTTTGAATTCGGAAGATGGGTTTGGCCATAAACACTGCCGCTACGAACCTCAGATTCTTCGCTCGACCATAATATATGGTAATCATGAAAACCCTTTAACAGGGAAAAGAAAAATCGCCGTCTCTAAATTTCTTTTAGAGATTACTCGCGCACTTGAAACTTAGGAGACTCCAAAGACCCATGGAGAAACAGCGATAAATACATATCCCATTTTATTATAACAGTCTTTTATTTAGGGACAAATAATAATACTTATAGACTAGTCGGATATTTTCTACCAAGTAGGTGAACCCGGGTGAACCGAGAAGCCAAGAATACAACGTCATCCACACACATATAGATGTATGTCTATATATTATATATAAGTATTCTATATGGCGGGTTTCGAGAGGGTAGCTAAAACTTTGAGCCATTGAGGTCTCCCGAATTGTATATCCAGCCACCATCTGGTAGTGCAGACTTCTTGTAAACAAACTTGAAATTATGATTTCTTGAGTTTTATTTAGTTCTTTTTTTTTTTTGTTTCTTTCTTCTTTTCCTTTTTTCCGTAGAAAACAAACTTTTTTCATGAATTGCTTGAGGCTGGTCGTACCTGTTCCATAATATATGCCTATACTCACGCACGGTATAGTCGAGACTATTTCTGTTGCAAAAAGGTCGTGGAAAAAAAAAAAAAAAAAAAAAGAAAAAAAATTATAAATTATATATAATTTTGTTCCAACACTCGGATGAACGGTCAGAATATTACTCTGTACCTTTTAATTTTAGGGTTAATTCCGACAGGATTATAAGACGTGCAATAAAAGGTAAGCGCAAAAAATAAAAAAAAAAATAAAAAAAAAAAACGAAAAAAAATTAGCAAGTAAAATTCAAAACTTTGTACCATTGTAAATTTTTTATTCTAATTTTTTTTTAATACCAACTGGAAACTTTATGCAAATTCGCATGGCTTGCCGGCGACGTTCAACTGTCCGGAGTGTTCACGCCAGTACTCGGTCTCCAATGTCCATCGTCATTCAGGAAATAGGAAATAGGAAATACATCTGTCCTGGTAGAACGAACGCATCAGGATATGCCATCAACTCGGTTGGTTGGTAGGAATACTGCCTCGCTACCACCCTTCATCCCTTTGGACTTTCGTCCTTTCTCGCAAAACCGTTCTACATAACAGTCCGGCGCCATATCGCGACCGAATCTCACGGTAAATCATATTGATTCCGCGTTAAAACTGTGATTTACGATACCCACCAGGTATATATAGTCATTGTATAGCTATATATAGATTATGGAACCAGAATATAGGTTTCCCTTGCATGGCCTGACTGGACTGCCCTGGGATGACCTCGACTACGTATATATACTATACAAAATTTATGTATAGAACATTACAGCTAGGAGGCAGTCAGCAGGCCGGTCCAGTACTCGGTACTACATTATGTGCGGATAAGATCGGTGCACCAATGATCTGTTCTCGATACGAGCCCACACCAAATAGCCTTTGGCTATTACTTCGGAATTGTATCTACAATAGGATCAGCAGGGAGGAAAACAACCGCTGGATTAAGTCCAGGAGGTATTTTAAAGGTCTAGTTTCACATTTTATTATCCTTGTATAATATGTACTTTCGGTTTACATCTTTCGAGTAATAACTTGTATGTAATACCTATCTACGCTCAGTACTGACCAGTATCGCGTAATAAAATCAGGGAAAATTGGGTAGATGTCCACACTGATATCTGGTGTTATAATTTATTATCGTTTAGACCTGGGTGCGTGGGGGTGTAATTTGAATAAGGTCAAGTAACCCCATCACGTTCAATAACTATCGATCGAAAGAATATATACGGCCGTTTATTAATCACTTATGAGTACCCAACGATGTAAATACTACATTCTCTAAATATAGAAAATTGACCTTTGTCACGTTTTTCACAATTTATTTATCTCCTTGAACAGAATCATGGTATCTCCACGAGCAATGCAACACTTAGTTCATTGCTGGTCGATTTATCATAACGCGGTATTCAAGGGTTCCAACAATTTTGGTTGCTTTTTGCTCAGCTAAACAATTCTCTGATGACAAATCGCCACTCTGTTCCATTACATCGACCGAAAACAATGGCAGAGATAAGTATAGGTATGTAGGTATATGTACATTCATGGCCATCAGTCATCGCATTAGCTTTTGCTAGCTTTACTATCTTCCTTTCACTCTGAAACATCGAATGCTTCCTTTATCGCAGCACATGCTCTGTGTTCTGATTAGGACAGAATCGCTCTGGGATTTCCACCGCAAACGTTCGTATTCCGGATATAGGATTTCCCGGTACAGGGTGAAGGGGTGAGTACGGGGGTAGAGAAGTACATCCGACTGAATGGCGCCCACCGATTTACGCCGAGTGATTAACCGTTTCGCGAGATGACGAAGCCTGATTAGCAAATATGGTAGTTCACCAAGTCTGGCTTTAACTTTCAATGCACAAGAGTTCTGACAGTAATTTTAAATGAAAAGCGGTTTAATTATACTACTCAGAATTTGTTGAAATTTTGACAAACCAAAATCACGATGAATCTCTACACTCTAAAGTATTATTCGTTAATTTCGGCTGAGCACTCGACACTAAAGATGTGCTAAATGGAGCCTAAGTGACTAGTAGACGACCAAACGCAACCATTTCGTATCTCCGCAATCGGTAGACAGAATGGTGAAGCTCGTTGCTTGCACGTTTAGCCAGTATATTATACATACATATAGGAGTACTCGGTTGACGGTTCAGGCACAAGTGGCGTACCTACTCGACGATGCAAGTTTCCCTCAACCATCTCAACCAGCGAGCTATTTCGGTAAACTGCATTTGTGAAGGTATAGAGTCACAGCCCGAAAGCCACGCAACACCACTAGAGCCATGTACCCGTAAATTGGATGGGAAATTTAGTGGTTTAGCTTGCAAATATCCATTCGTTCCTGCCTACGTCTGTTCGTCCTTCTATATACATATATATACATATATATACATATATATAGACTATGTTCTACGTATAATTGTATACGCAGCTGAGAATCGTTGCGGGGATGTTTAGCTGATACCATTTATCAGGTGTCGCATAAACCATGATGTTATAAGTTGATATAAATGTATAAATTAATTTCGTTCAATCGTAAGTTGTATCATTGATCATTTAATTGCGATGGAATTTACTGGTCAAGTGTTTTAATTATGGTTGTGAAGATTTTATGTGGAGAAATGGTTTTGAACGCGGTTTTGGACAGGTTGGTGAAGAACTGGTCTTGCTGGTGGCGAAGGTGATGGTTAGCAAACGGGGTTGAAACGCCGTGACCCTAATTCCTAATTTGCAGGACCACAAATGGGAGTCCCCAGCTTTATCCGTCTAATGGACGGAACTCGACGCGCGCACCAGGAAACGGTAAAACCAGGAAAACGCGAATCTACATAAATGATATACCAGGGAAGGCAGACAAAGGACCTTCGTTATGTCTGCATTAGAATTTAATAAAATATCTGGCCCGGGTTTTGCGAAACGTTTCTACCGACCAACCGGCTAACCAGCCACCTAGTTTGCTGTTAACTCGAGCTAAGTTAGTGCATGTTATAATACATATACACCAGTCAACCCCATGCTAACTAGATAAGTTAGTTACCATCTAAACTCATTCGTTTGCGCTCAGCTATAAACCAACTCTATTTTCTACGAAAGGGATACAAGAAAATTACGCTTTTCAACATGCATTTCAATTGGATATGAACGACACACAGTTAGGGATGAAATACTGCCGTTTATTCCTACAGACGTAGTTGTAAACACGAGTCATACCGTCTTCAAGCAAAAGCCCCAACTTTTTACCATTTTTTGAAATTTTGGATACCTAAATCTCTCAGTGTGTAGTTTTGCATGTATGTACGTACTATGCATACATACGTATAGGTGTCTGGAAAATCGAGGTATGATTAACCACGAGTAACTAAATGTGTCCGCTCAATTAATTCTCATTTTATATAACAGCTTGTTTTTACATCAAAATCTAAATCCCTTCTGCCGTCGACCCGCCCAAATCGATATACTGGTCCTTAATGCCGGTATTCCAGCTCAATGGTTGAGTTAATCTCAAGTTAATACTTCGGACTTGGGTTAGAGACGCGGGATGCTGGTATGCGGGTAATTATACAAGAGGTGATCTACTCTCACCTCAGACACATAATTGGAACGTGTAATTATCATACGAATATAATAGATTCTCAGTATTGTGCTATGGTATGATAATTAAAATTTATTCAAACGCCAATATAATTCACAGCAATGAATCGACTGCGAAATACCTCCCGTATAAAGTATTGGAAGTAGTGCCGATGGTCGATTTGTACCTGCCAATACAATGCGAATTGCGAACAAGCGGGCCAGTCTTGTCCTAGAAGCCTCATTCAATTTCATGCGGAGTAGCCGAGGAGTTTTATTGAATTTATCAACCCAATTGACTCGATTAATTGAACAGGACGTGATACGGCCGATTTGTCTTCTCAGTTGAAGGAGGGAATTTTCTTCGAAATTTTATCGAGCAGAAAACTATCGCTTGTACATAATATAAATGATACATATATTAGCACGGTTTTTGTTGATGATTTGTCACATGAACGAATATATGATTAAACAAACCAATCCGGCGATCATTTATCTCCATATCTGTATTATGGAAGTCGAATATATTCCTACCTTGTACCAACTCCCCGTGTCGTACATGCAATTTTTTGAAGTGCCTTTTTTACGACACGTAACGCACGCTCAGAGGCTGGATAATGGTACGTGGTAGCATCTCTCCGGTAGCTTATTAAGACTGATGGATGAAATTCCGGAGGTACCGCATCACCGAGAATTCTTCCGTCACAAAACTCTCGACTATCTATTTCTGTTTCTTTTTTCCATTTTCTTTTTTTTTTTATACATATATATATATTTTTTTTTTTCGTTCTTTCTTCTCTCTTGCCTTCAGAAAGTGAGAGAAGCGAAGACCGAGAGGAGATTCGTAGTCTTTTGTCATCGTTATGCTTAGTTATACGCAGAGTAGGTATACTGGCACATCAGCGTGGGCTTCTATTGTCAAAAACCGAATACTGCAATAACGCGAAATAATTTCGAGCGAAAAAAAAAAAAAGAAATTGGTGGATTTTTATATCCACTAAATAGATAGGCTTGATTTTATTTTTTCATCTTTATAGTATCGGTCTGCCAGCCCCGAACGCGGTATCAATTGACTCCATGAAAAGCGCGAACAATTAACAGCGAACGGCGATATGCCGTGAAACGGTATAGTGCAGAAAGTTCGAGGAATTTCTGAGCAAGAAAATAAACCGTGAAGTAAATTATCAAGGAACGAAGACCACCCCTGGATTTTGTGGTGAAGTAGTATGAACAAATGAACTGATGTTAAAAAGTTAAAATAGCGTTATTATACGGTCTGTCCAGAACTAAACACGATTAATACTGACATAAATTATTTACTCAAAAACTTACAGGATTAAAAGTTTGACCCATCGAATGGTAGGGTAGCCAAGGGAAGATTCCAATTAAGGCTGGTACGAATATCTTCCAGAGTTTAAATGAGATTAAAAACTTCTATATATATATAGTGTGAAAAAATTAACGAACGATCACCAAACCTTTGATATAGAAGACCGAAGCCTGTGAGGGAGTTTTATAGTTATTAAAAAAAAAAAAAAAAATGAGAAAACAAGTATGAAAAAATTTTTATAGAAAAGATCTGCTTTTCATTGACATATTTGCCTGAGAAATAATCGGTGCGAATGAATATTGTGAAAATTTGGTCAATATTTGGAGCAAGAGCCCGCGTGAAAATTACGCTGTAAATGACGCGTATTTAATTACAAAGCCTCCTGTTCATCTGGGGGATCAATAAAATTTCACCTTTTTAAATGTCGCTTGAGAAACGATGATAACAGTGCGTCGATATACTATGTAGGGTAATTAACCCTTTCCATCAACAAGGTTTAAAATTTAATACAACTAAGTTACATATAAATTTCAGAAGACAAATTTTTTCATTTAAATCATTGAATAAAGAATTGAAAAATGAAATTCGATATTAATATTAGCTTAGCTGTACGTCAACGGGTTGTATTTCTTCCGTTTATATTACAACAGCTTTTCTCTCCCAAAAAAAAAAAAAGAAAAAAGAAAAAAAAAAATATATATATATAATATAAAAATCCAGGTTAATGTGACGACAGCTACTACGACGGGACTGACACTAAAAGCTATTTTTATATTTTATGAGGCTAACAGTAAGCTAAAAGCTCCGCGTGGTGATAACCTTAATACCGATTTCTAGTTTCATTTATAACGGCCACAGATTTTAGTTGGAAAAAAAGTAAAAAATGAAAAAAAAAAGTAAATTTTTTTAGTTTATTGTTTGATGCATTGAACAAGATAATATTAAATAAATTTATTTGGTAACTATATACTACGTATTTTAGTATATATGGAGATAAAAACGGATTTATCCAACTTTATATATCGTACATATATACAGGATTATACCATACATTCGATTCTTTAATCAATGGCCGTTGACAATCTCGGTAATTATTACCTCGGCATGCCATTAACTTTGTAGCACAGTTGACGACTTCTGGGTGTAATTTAACAACAGATTGAAGAATTTAATGTCACGCGAGCGAGTTGACGTATAAACGCATTTGGTATTGCCTGTTGTTCACGATAAAACGTGGGTCAAGAAATACAATTGGATTTGTACATTTACTATATATACAGGGTATATAGAGTTTGATTAGGCATCAGTAGATGAGTTAAGTGAAAGAAAAATTAAGGAAAAATGAACGTCGAGTATTTATCTGTTGCCTGTCTAGACGCAATTTTTTGATCAATAATTTCTGTGGAGTAATTATCCAGTGTGCATTCATAAAGTCGAAATTTTCAATGTTTAAAATTCTGGCTACATGGCTTTTGAGGGTTTTTCTTTAGTCGACCAATATAATGAAAATTGTCAGGTTTCGAAGTGGCAGAGATGGGGGTAAATGGCGTGAAATAAATTATTCACAAACCTACGCAAAGAGTGAAAGCGTAAACAAGAATGAACGATGATGAAGAAAATATATATATATATTATGATATAATGGAAACATCGTATGTTTTCTGTAAAACGACTATGCCGAGCAACTCTGGAGAAACAAAGATGATAGAAGATCTGGGGTTGGATTGAATTAATTTGGCACTGGCTATAAAATCAAATCAGGGCAGGGACGGAGCCGGCCCTCGCGCGCTGTGCGCTAAGGCGCATCGTAAGTAACTATGCGAGGAGAATAATAACCAATGGTGGTGGCCTAACTGAATTATTAATAGCGCGAAATTGAGCCCTGCGAACCGCCAAACTCATAAAAAACTTTTAATATTCTCGGGTCGTTGGGTCGTATTGAAATTTGTTATTTGTTGCTGTACATTGGGGACCCTGGGAACCGGAAAGGCCCGCAAACGTAGCGGCAGGAAGTTGCGGAAGCGGTAATTTAGGAGCCGGAAATTTAGTAAAAATTTTGAAAGAATTTAATAACTCGAAAATAGGAAACGTTTGTAAAATGGTTGAGCTATAACCACATCCTTCTTTAAAAAGCTTGCAGAATAACTTTCAAACTCCACTGTATACAATTATGTTTGTTTTATACCGTGGCTGCAGGAAAGAAGCGCTAAGGGTTTATAGAAAATCCGTGAAAATACTTTACTGAATCCAGTTTTCAAGCCTGGCGCATTGACAGCTGACTTTACTTTCCTCCCTTTTCAACGATCCGTTAAATTCGAGGTCTGGCCTTTCGCCTTCGCCTCCGACTTCGACTTTTTCCTTAGGTTTCGGCGCGGCGTCTGTTTGTCGACGAATGGTCGAGGGTGCAGGCGACAAAAACCATTAAATGTGACATTACATCCCAGGTACGCATCACCTCGTTAAAACAGAAGAATAAATCAGAAATTAGTGCTGTGCCTATTTCGGTTTTTACAAATCAACACTTTCCAGGGAATATTCGCTCGGAATATATTTTTCAAACATTTTTTCACTCCAAAATTTGATTTTGGAAAAATCTCTGTCCTTCTGTTTCGTCTTTCACAAAACGAGACTTTATGAATCATTATATCAGTGATCCAAGGTTCGTCTAATCTGAGACCAGAAAAGTGCATTATAGACACCTTCGAAAACGATTCTGAAAGTAATAATTTGGCACCCGCGGTGACTGCAGATTGGCACAATTTTAATAACTTTTTTAAAACCGACGGTACTAAACTAGTTTCATACCTACATATATAGGTATATACGGTCGAATTTATTGCTAATCTGTATTTATATTTGCACTAGATATATATGTATAGTGTGTCCATACATACGTTCAGTATCGATTATAAATTAAAGCACACACAGAGCGCGTTGATACTATTCATTAAATATATATCCTAACGTAAAATAATTTATTATATATATACCTATTCCGATTGTCCGCTGGAAGAGTTATCAACGAATTGTTTATATATGTATACCTACGATAAATAACGATTGCCTTCCATTATTTCATAGCACGATTGTATTATAATTTGATAAATAATTAAAGATAAACCGAAGTTTGAATTGAACATTATACTCTGCAACATATTTTATGTGAATGTGGTACGTAATTGATTTAAAGCGATAATTATTCCTTCGGAATAAATAAAAAATCTACCAACATAAGGGGCTTGCAATGATTTTCCAGCTTTCGGAATAAAAAAAGCCCATACGAAGAAGGACGATCCTGAATAGACGAGGAACGAACAGATGGACAGGAGGACGAACAGATGGACAAATGTCTCTGGAGGGCGCGAGAAGTGATGGCTAGGAGTCACCTTCACCCTTCAAGCCGCGATCCATATCAGATGGAATTAGGAGACCTGATGTTGGACAAGTTGATCTCCGAAAGGCCAGTGACAGTCCATATCTTAGTCACACCCTCAGTGCCTTCCTGACAACCTCTGTTCTATCACAATCAGTGAAATTTCATGCTGCGTACAATTGTTGATTGGAAAATTACTGATATACTACGAATAGCAGTGCAGTAAGAATAAATTGATAATTGATAAATGATTAATGATGTACGAATCAGGTATATTTCATCCTTCCATTTCCGAAAACTTATTACCTGAATAGAATGAGAAAATTTCCACGAGAGCTTTACGATAATTGGTACTTCAAGGTGTTGCTTAATTTAAGTCAAGCTAAAACCCGTCGTTATTCCTCGCAATTAAACGATGAAATCACAACAGAGTAGATATTTACTTTGATCTATGCTCTGAGCTGATGTATATTATACATATAAGAGCAAAAAGAAATAGATATAAAGAAAGAAAAAGCACTATCGAGGTCCGACCAGCACAGCAGCTTCTTCCACTAGAGTTTTTCCCCGCTACAGTAGTAACGCAGTGTCTTGTGCCAGGCAGAATTAAGTGGTAGAATAATTACATGTCAGCCACTCCCTGGGCGGCAACAACGAGTTTTTTTGTTTTTTATGGTTCAAATTACACCCTTTGTTTCTGAGGTTTCTTACCGCTTTCTTAACGCTTGTTGTTTTTTTTTTGTTTTTTTTTTTCTTCTTCACCTCAAAGTAACGCCATTTTTCTTTCAGCTGGTGAGATTATCAAGAGAAGAAGAGCAAAAGAGAAGAGGAGTCCTTACTCCTTGCCATATAAACATTCTATCAATGAAATATTGAAAGATGAATACGAGGCTTTTCTTTAATTCGAAAACCTCTGCTAAACCGTTTATTTTATTTAAAATTATTTTTAATTCGGGTCTCTAAGTTCCTCTCTCTCTCTCTCTCTCTCGTTCTTTTTTTTTCTTCTCTCTTTATATCCTTGTTCATCCGCAGAATTTAATACTGGATGATCGATGGCACGCCGGAGATTAAGACTTGGCTAAAGCAATATATAAGCCTCTGAGATAATCCCATTGATTTTATTTCCTCAAATATAATTAAGTTTACTAAGATTTGATCTTATACGGTGGTTATTAAAGCTGCAAGAAAAGTTATCAAACTGTCCACTTCTTTTTCCTATATACGAGATGAGTTGATTGAAATTTCTTTTTAAACTTATAGTTCAATAAATATGAAAGCAACGTCTGATAGCCAACACGCGATACTTGTAATACTAATTAAGTTTGAAATTAAATAAAGAATCACTACTTCGACTATGTACATATTTTTACTTTTTGTTTACGCACAAGCTGACAGTAGCTTGAATAAATTTCAAAACTGTTGATAATAATGATAACTTATCCTGTACGCACTACGACTTGAAATGAATTTCCAAAATTATTAACTGAATCTTATATAGCAGAAGTGAATGAATGGATAATTGATATTGTGTTATCATCTCAGGAATTTATGAGCTTCTGACCTTTGAGTACCGAGGAAGGTAGCTGTAAATATGTATGGGATACCGTGATATACAAATTATATTTGCGCAGGGAGAAAGATAAGGTATAGGTAGGTATGATATCTCAGCCTTCGAGAATCGCAGCTACCCTCAGCGTCGTCTGGCACATAATTTATTTCAATTATTTAAATCCCTTCGAGATTGGCTTACGTTAATTCGGTTCGGTTCAATCGGGAGAATCCCGAATTTACTCAAGCTGATTTCTTTTCGGTTGAAAGTTTATTTTCCACCAGTGATATTTTCTTCTTTTTCTTATTATTTTCTTTTTCTTTTTTTTTCCTTTCTTTTTTTTTTTTATTATTATCAACTCAAGTTCTTGACTTTTAACAAATCCTACGTACCAATTTTCAATCGCATTTCATTCGAGTTTATTCGATCGATAAATTAAAGTGCCTCACCTAAACCAACTGATTTTCTCATGAATAGATTTATTACGTCTCGACTTTCACTCTCGATAAGATTCAACCTACAGACGAAGCTTATTGTTAGTATAACGACGCTTCAGATAACGTGGCTCTCTGAAATAAAGCCACGTTATTCCGTAGGGAATCAACAGACAAAGAAATATTCTTATAGGTGCCAATTGAACTGTTATATTATACTTTTAGGCTGTAAGAAAATTAATCATTAAAAAAGCGGGTGGTATCGATTTAAACGTCTCACAAAATCTCAGCTAGACTTTAACGAAGACCTGAAAAATTCATATAAAGAACTAAAGTTATACTTTTCAATCATATTGTCTATAAGAATTTATCGATTCAAAATTTCAACAATTAAAAAAATCGTATTTTTTTTATAACACCGAAGCCTTCGGTTTGCTAAAAAATGCGAATGACTGCGATACGAGAAAGTAGCAGTTTCATTTATATTTCACTTTTATACGACGCGAGCGTGAGATAGACTTACAATAGTAGGGTGAATGTGAATAGAGCTGGGAGGTTTCCTGAGAATTCTAGACATTCGTAGGTGTTAGGAAATAAGCGGAAGGACCAGTATCTATCCCGGACGATGAAGAGGTCCTCCGAAATACACCAGTACGTGAGAAGGCAGATATTTTGTCCATGGGGGGTCAGCGTATACGTTTGGCGATTAATTTACTCCAAATGATATAAAAAAAGTGTCTACCAGAGTTCTGCAGACTATAGTGTCGAAAGATACTTTATCGTGGGGCTAATTTTTTCCGATACGCTAATGACTCCTTTGTTCGACGTTGGTTTATTCATACTTCACGCGCTTCGCTGTATCCCAGGAGGCTACAGGGTTGGCGCAAGGGGGTGATAGGGTGAAGTGATCAATAGTTTTGCTGGCCTTACCTTTTTGGTATACGGTAGCGTTTTGGTAGGCGTTCTGGACTGGCCGAACGTGTGTGAAATACACAGGCCAGCTATATTCTCTGACCCAGTAGAGTGCCAGAAAATTATTGGCACTAGAATGGTGAAATTTTCACCACAAAATTAGCCTTTAAATTCTACACCTATGTAGATACATATGCGGTTTCTTCTATCTTTAGTTTCATTTTACTTCTATTTTTTGTTGTTTTTACTACCCGCCTTTGTTACCTGCAGGATAGGCTCTCTTGCATTCTAACTCCACAGTCAATGCAAGCAAATTTCTCTTGCGGCTGCAAAACTAGTTCAAAGCGATCAACGAAAGTGGCCAATTTCAGTCAGAGTACCTACCTACCATATACACCTTCGGTACTTTTTCTAACGTTGTTTTTGCCAAAGATTGAAAGAGAACGCGTTACCACAGGTGATTTAAAGTTCTGCAGAGACAAGGCACGGTGATATTTAGACCACTAACCCATAGAAGCGATATAATTTAAGGTAGAAGAAAAAAAAAAAAAAAAAAAAAACAGGGTACACCGTTTTTGCCGCACCAATTAAAAACCTCGCTGTACTGATTGTTGGAACGTGTGGTGCATTCAACACTATTTTGAACTAGATTACACGGCAATTTGTTCCAGCAAGAAAGCCTTGCAAGCTCTGGAGAGCTGAAACGCGTAGTTTTTAAACGACGAGAACAAAGGAAAATCGTGAAAATGGTTCGGGCTATTCCCCCTTCCAACTTTTTGCACAAGCCTTACCAACCGCGGGCGCGATCCCCTCGTAATTTTCTGTATGCAATCCGTTAGACTTCGCCTCGATCCATCCATCTATCCAATCGATCTACGGGGAGCTTATTATCCAATCAGAAAAGTGAACTTCATTTTGGGTGATAACCTTTAGACTTAGAGCGTCGCATCGCGTCGCGTCGCGCGACGACACCTCTTCGTCCTCCCAACGAGCATGCAGGATAAATGAAGGGAGGTTGGGATATAGAGCTTAGAGACGCCCGATGTAAATAATGAAAGAACGATATAGAAAAAATGTTGAGCCCAGCTTCCACTTCTCCCTTTTGGCGAGGTGCAAAAACTCTCTCACGCCTCTCAGTGCTCAGCTCCTCTTCGTTGTAATTAGTTTCAGAGTTTAAGTGGCAGGGTCACGCGCACAGCTTCGCTTAGAAAAAGTGGGAAATGAAAAGAAAAAAAAAAAAAAAATTCGGGTCGTGCGAGATAAGGCTTTTTTCCCCGTTGCTTGCCGCTAAGTAAAAGTTCAAAGTGGAAACTAGAGGGGGTTGAGGTTTAGGGTTTGGGGTTTGAGGGAGAGGGAGATGGAGAGGTGCGCGAACTTTTCACAGCGAAAGTTCAACGGGTGAGAAATAGGGGATGGATGATTTCTATTTGCCAACTTTTGACTAAGCTTTAGAGAAAAATCTATGAAGATAAAAGTACAACTGACTGCAACTCAACAGATACTATACAGTATACACGATGATTATTTGCCTATGGTATTTCAAACTAATTATAGGTCTGAAGCGATTGAATCAAGAAACACTCGAAAACTTTATCGAGCCCGTTTGGCAAACTTTCACCCTATTCGTTAGAAGTATCTCAAAGTACTTAAAACTATTTCTTGACGACATAGCGTCGATCTAATTTCACCTAGTTTTATCCATCGAAGATTTCCTCGACGATAAGAAGTTCGATCGATCAGATTCTGTAATTAGGACTAAGTTCACGAACGATAATTGAAAATAAAAAGGTCCTTTAAGACCTTCGATCAAGGAGATATTATAAATTTATAATCGGTTCTCTGTTTTTTTTTTTTTTTTTTTTTTACACGTTTGCAATAGGATAGCAAAAATTGTAGAAAAATGAAATTCTCGGACCTCTATAAGATGCTAAGTCAATTTTTTTTCTTTTTTGGATAAAGACGCTAGCCACTTATCTTATTCTGTAATGTCAGCGGTGGAGTTTGCATTTTGAATTTTTAATTTAAGAAATGTGATCAGGCCGTGAAGCCTACTACGTATACGTGGCCCCGATTTTCCGAGGTTGTAAACTTTTACGAAGATGAAGGTATGGAGGCGGAGTAGTGTAAGGATAATCCATGATAGGAGAGAAAAAGTTCTATGTAACGAAGTTTCGCACTTTTTTAGGGCACCAGACGGGAAGAAGTATAAACCATATGATGAAAGAGAAAAAAAAAAAAGGAATAAAAGAAAAAAAAAAAAAAAAAAAAAACTTTATCGTACGTTTTATATACGCGACGTAACCCATTGATCAAGTGGTCGCAATTCGAAGACCGAAATATTTCGTCTGAGTTCGATGAAAATTTCAAATCGTAGCAAGATTTGAAAACGTGTAAACAAAACGGTGCGTATTTCATTTTAAATCTGGAAAATTCGATCAACCTCTATCACCCACATCTTCCCACGCTTTTGGAAAGACTGCAGTAAACTTTTACGAAGATAAAGGGACTGCCGCATGTTCGAGTAAAGGTAAAAGATGATAGGAGTGGGAAGAAAGCCCGTGTAACAACTTTGGCACCTTTATATACCTATAGTAACGGATGTGGGCGTTCTAGCGTGTAAAAATGCGTTAGCAGCAACCACCGTAGCATTCAAATGTTCAGTACCTACCCATACTGGAAATATCTCGTTGAAAGCTCGAGATACGGGTGGTGAGCTTTACGAACGCAAATATGAGCTCCTAAAGAATTTATATACGCAATACAGGTTTACGTTTATACTTCGCTGTACAACGCGCCGAGTTGTCAGACTCGAGGTAGGTACTCTTGCACTTACGATTTTTCGGGATTACCACATGAAAAGCTTGCACCTTGCGCCTTAAGAAATTTCATCAAGCCTCGTGAAATCGTTGAAGAATTATTTCAACGGTGTAAACCTTCACGAAGATGAACGGACTGCCACACGGTCATGTAAGGATAATCGATTATTGGGTCTAGAAAAGTTCTACCTATATATAATACCTATATTATATTATATATGTGAGTAGTATAGGTGTAGCGATATGCGGCATACGCTTTTAGCGCGGTAAACGCGTTCTTGGATATCTAGGTCTACGCCAAGTCACATTTTCTTACCGTGAAAAGAATTACATTCTGATATATGGAGGAAATTTTACACAATTTCCTTCACGGTTCGAGTTCTGTCTCGTATAAATAATATTCTTTCATATATACATACCAGCTCACACACATTGTTTACCCAAAATTCTGTGATATATGTGGAAACAAATTAAATGGGAATCCTGATCCTATTTTATCACCTCAGAAATTGAAGGGTGTCTTATGTCAAACGTGCGCATTTCAGAAGAAAATTGAATAATCTTTCGGAAGAGAAATGTAAAAAAAAAAAGAAAATAAAATAATCAAAAAATATTCCCATTCCTGAAAGCTTATACACCGAATCATATGAAAACAATATTACTATAGAGTATATAGAGTATAGAGAGTATAATATTAGTATAGAGAGAAATTTTTCCGAAAATTAGTTTGCGGCGTATCTATAGATCCAATCGAAAAAAGCGTAACTCAGCAGTGCAGGAAACAAGAGCGTATATCGGTGAGGCTAATAAGATGAGCGTATCTCGGTAGTGCAGGAAAGAAAGGCGTATCGTGGCCGATCAGGAAAGAAGAGCGTAACTCAGTAAAGCCGGTAAGAAAAGCATAGGACTCGCAGGTAAGATACGTTCTTCTTTCCTGCTGTGCCAAGATACACTCTTCTTTTTTTGCACTATCGAGATATACGCTCATTTTATTTATTTGTTTTTACCAAGATATACGCTCTTGTTTTCTTGCACTGCTGAGTGTATCCTCTTTTCGATATAGCAGCTCCATCGCTATCTCATTCCAAAATCAGCAGTACTGGTTCGAAACTCGTTACGGAACGATTGAAACAACCAAAGAACTGAGCAAAAAACAGATAAGAGATTATAGTCAAGGGTGGCAAAGGCCTTGAGTAAATAGCAATAAGTATTCCGATCCTTTGATCCTTCGTGAAACAATATATGTATAGTCATTTTCAGTCTATTTGTCTTAGAAAAACGACTGACCCATGGAGACTGGAAGTAGATGAGACGAGCAGATAAGTGAAATGAAAAAAAAAAGCGTAAAAAAAATGTCGAAAGATAACGAAACAGGGAATAAGACTAGAAAGTACTAAATGAAAACACCTTAACACAACAGCCAGCGCATTCGTATTTATAAACCCGAAAGAAAAGAAGAGATTGAAAAAGTGAAAAAGAGAAGGTCACAGCTACTACAAACCATCTCGAATGTCTCACAGCTATATATATATATATATATATGGATAGGAGAAAGGGTTGGCGGGTGAAGGGTGAAGGGTGAAGTTTGGTATTTTCCAGCGACGAGGGTAAAATTGAATTCGAATTATCAATGACAGGGTGAGGGTAACGGATGACCAACTGTGGTGGTCATTGTTCGAGTTGTTAATCCGAATTACGAACCGGTTAATCGTTAAACGATGATTTAGTGCTCTCTAAATATGAATCAGTGAAAATCCACTGGTTCTCAGTTAATAGTCACTGATAGTCACAGTTATAAGTATACCACTGGTAATCAGTGAAAAACTACTGATTCAATCAGTGAAATCAGCTCACTGATTAGATCAGTGATTTCGAAGAGCCCGTTCTCACTGATCGAGCAGTTACTGCAGAATACAGGGATGATAAATATAGGTATATACAAGCAATACAGAAGTTACTGCACATTGAAAAAATCATCTTTATATTCTTGTAACAAGTAATACATACAATAAAAACGCTTACAAAGGCAATCCGGGTTGAATACTAAAAACCTTATTTAGTAACAACTTATTATATAAAATCACATCATATATGAAGGGTTGAGTGCCAGAGTAGCGTAACCCATATTGTCGATAAAGCCCATTTTGAATGGTTGATGATGGAAAAAAAATTCTTACAATAAAAAATGTCTATGTCTAAAACTAAGAAATAATAATAATAATAATAATAACAATAATAATAATAATAATAATAACAATAATAATAATAATAATAATAAAAATAATAATAATAATAATAATAATAATTTCTATGTCTAATCTAAGAAATTTCATCCAACGCAGCAGCCTGTACCCTGCGACAACTGCTTTTTCTTTGACGGACTGAATTTATGTTCAGCAGAGGACATAAAATCTGGAAAAATCATGAACTATTTATCAAAATAGCACTAATCAACTGTAGAAAAACTGAGTCACTAGAATGTTTTCTTAGAGCGTAGCAGTAATTTGAAAAAAATTATTTTGAAGGTGTATGTATTCCCACTTCGGTGAAATTTTGAAAATCGCTATTAGAGGTTGTATAAAAAGATCCTTGCAGCAGTTTTTTAATAATGTCAGTATAGACTGTGAAAAAAAATTTCAGCCTCCTGCGATGAAAATGTAAGCGCAAGGAACTTTGCGAAGAAGATTTTTCTCACCGCTGTCAAAAATTCCTTGCGTCTACACTTTCATCGCAGGAGGCTGAAACTTTTTTTCACTATCTATACTGACATTATTCAAAAACTGCTGCAAGGATTTTTTTATACACGTCTTTTCAAAGTTGTGAGAATTAAAAAACATGTTTTTGCCAAAAATCTCACCGAAGTCTCTCCTTAAAGGCTTGTAGGCAATCCTGTTTGTTTCCTAACCAAAACCGGCTTTGTACTTTTTGATGGGATAGTTATCAACACATAAGAAATAGAGTTATAATAGCCATGTGACCACGGCATCATAGATAATACAGCGCACATGAAGAACACACGGAGTTTAACATAACCTCTATCAGCTTCCATGAAAAAACCCGATTGAGACTGATATTTCGGAAGATCAGCAAGATTTTCAGACATAATAACCTATTATTCAGTTATTCAGTATTTATTAGTTGTAAAAATTTACTTACCTTATCAGCATGCACAGTCCACTACGCGCGTGTTATACAAGACAAGTTAAGATCAGTCAAGACCGACGCGACATGCGCGGGATAGTCGTAAGCGTAATACACTGCTGTATCAGTGCAAATAAAGAGTCACTACCTAAACAGTACACGAAGGCACTGGTTTGTCAGTTGTCATTCACTGTTTCGAACAAAACAACTAATTATGCAGTGTATGTTGACCGAAATGACTGATTCTGCAGTGGAATACTGAATCACTGATTGAATTAGTGAATTTTTCACTGATTCATATTTAGAGAGTGAGGGAAATATTGGCGAAGATGTATTAGGTGAAAAATGTATATATGTGTATTGTGTATGCATATGGAGATAACGATTAGTTTCAAAGTTTATAAGTTGGGCAGCCATGAGCGTGGGGACGAACGTTTCCTCTATCAATCTTATGGGGCGAAGGGTGAGAGAGAAAACGTTTTCATAAAAGGATTATATACGAGCATCTGCAATATGTACGCAGCGATACATAAGTATGCACGGTGAGATCTTGGGATCCGGCTCTGAACCCCCCCATTCCCTATTTTAACCCCCTTCATCCTCTTGACCCCCTTGACCCCCTGACCCATCCTCGAACCACGCTGTGACCCGAGACGCTAGCACGCGTTCAGACTTCAACCCTGGGTTTCAAACTAGTTGGCTTCGAGCCATGCATATAGAGGTGTTTGCTAATAAGTGTACCACAGTCGGAGCTAATACACCCGGCGACTGACAAATGCCTTAATACCTGCCATCGCCAATCTCTGCCTTTTCCCCTCTTATTTCATATAGGTATAATACAAATTCTTTTCCCTGCCAAGATCAATCCATTTAAATTGAACACAGTCGAAAGTTCACCCTCATAAATAATTTTAGGAGACGAAGGAAATGGGTTTCGCATCATATCGTCATTGACGATCTCGTCAAACAGTTTGTGCATCATTTTTATTTGCGTATGGGTATATCAAAACCATAAGTATCACTTCTTTCTACTGGTATTATAGGTATATAGGTATAAGGTGAAATATTTCATTTCTGATTGATTATTGAAATTGTCAATTTTTCATTCGCACGAAACAAAAATATAAAGCCTAAGGTTATTTCAGGTCTCGAAAGACGGAGGTGAAAAATAAAATGGTAGCGAGGGGTAGGTAAATTAGCGAAGTTTCACCAAAATTTCGACAAATTTAAAACGAATGTCTTAATCCGTACGAAAGCCGGCGGAAGTTTCAATAAGGAAGGTGAGTTATGCGTCGCTATAAAGTCTTTCTTTTCCCTTCTATTTTTCTGCCACCGTCTCTCTTTCCCTTCTCTCTTTCTTTCTTTATTTCTTTCTTTCTCTCTCTCTCTCTCTCTCTCTTTCTCTTTGTCTTTCGCCCACCAGGGTCTGCTAATCCTGAAAAATAGCTGTGAACATTTTTCACGGGATTCAAAGTAACAATCTGTACCTAGACGCGCCGGAGAAGGAGCAGCTAGCGTTGAGAAAAGGGTCGAGATTTAGCTACCTCGCTACTTTTTTCATCCCTAATTTAAAATCGCAACTGGTGTATCTCGCTATACATATAAGTATGAAAAATAAAAACAATGATAATTTTTTTTGTTATCTGCGCAGGGTGAAAAAGCTACCGACTCAAAAACTGTTCAATTTTTTTTTTTTTTTTTTCAAAATAATTCACCCCATTTATATTTAATTCTCATCATTATAATAAACACGTGTTACCTTTAAGCTACAAGTGTCACGTGTTTGCGATAAATTTTTCAAACAAATTTGGCTACACCTAATTGCTTAGCCAGGTAAAAATCGTCAAGGATAAACCCTAAGCCTAAGCTCCCTACTGTATAGTACCAAGGCACCTTTGACCCTACAAAGGACGGGTGCCAGGTTCTATGGTGACCTCGCTTCCGTTGAATCCAAGTATGTATGTCACGTGGAGAAAACACGACGAGCATTTCGTTCACGCGGCGTCGACACGCAATTTCATATCCGCTGAAATGTCCCATCCCTTTCAGTTCCTCCTTTACTTCCCTTACCAAACCCCCCCAACCCAGTTTTACCCCCTCTATACGTTGCTACGTCGACATCTAGGACCAAAAAATACCACCAAGGATTTCTATACGGTATCTTCCATTTTGCGAAGTCAACCACAAACTCAAATATTATAATACCGGTCGAGTTCCGTTCATGTTCCGGATGCGACGTGCTCCTGATATCAAATTGTGGTAATTTTGAATTTTGAATTTTAAATCTTGAATTTCTATTTCTTTCGGTCACTTCCTTACCTTCCACCACCACCTGAGGTGCTTTTTGTGGATGATAGTCCTTGCCAAACATTGAATGAGCCATTGAAATTATGTCAGATACACGGAGATAGAATCAACCCTAAGATTTGATAACTTGTCATTTTTTCGGACGTTTAGAAAAGCTACAATCAACTTTTTTAGGCACCTTCATGTTACCTTGCGAAACCTCTTTACTGGCCTTTTAGTAACGTTGTGGAGCTGTCTGCTACACTTAAATTGGAAACGTTTGTTCCTAACGAGCTTTGAACGAGAAATTGCAAGTTTTCGGTATTCAGTACATGGCGGAGGGTGGAGAATGGAACGCAGAACCCACGGGTCTGATCGGTTACGAGCTTATTTAGCTACTCTTGCAGGATAATCATTTGAACAAGCAATGGGATATACTCCCAATCACCGCAACACCATAAAACAACAGCAATATTTCGTGAGCTTTTCGCAACGCAAAGGAAAACACGATAACGAATCCAGATAAGTCATTCTAGAATTTCAAGACAACTTTTTTTCGTGACACTCTCTGGCTCAGGTCAAATGATACCAACCCTTTCAAATCAACATTTCTAGGGCTTTGGCTGTGGTGGTTCGATAAAACCACCACCATAAGAGTTTATACCTCGCAAACCCAAACTAAATTGCTTATATCTCCTCGTAAACCCAAACTAAATTGATATCAAGGGGTCAGTAGATATCCAGACGTAAACAAAATTTGATAACGGTCACAAGAAAGCAGAGTAAAAAATATCGGATTGCGGGTGGCGACATGTTATAGAGAATCGAAGTGATTTTGATTGCGTTGAAGAAATTTTTATTGTTATTTTTATTTACCAAAAGATCGATTGAAAAAATATCTTCTTCATCTGACCCATGCGCCTTTGACAGATATAAATATTCAGTTGCATCGGGTGGGAAAGGAATAGTTGAAATAATCTGAGGTATCATATTTGTAGATATAAAATGTATACCGATAAGTTTCTATGACGTGAATTCTGCCTCGTGAATATCGACTACTAAAGGATATATATACAAACTTGCCGTAAGGCAGACGCGCCCAGAAGTCTGACAAAATGTGTTCTTTGAAACGTGTCTCCGGAGACGAGGTAAAAAGCGATAGCGTGAAATAAAGATTTACCTAGCAAATCCATTGCGCGAGGCACGCTTTACAGTAGATCGAAATAGGTATAGAAAAAGCCAGCCATTATCAATTTTCTTTATTGGGTCCGTATCAAAAATGATTGTTTACGTTTTTTTTTTTTTTTTATTAGTAAATGTCATAAGATTTTACGAAAATTACAAAAAATTCATGTATACAATATTTGATCATTTTTTTTCCACAATTTTTGAACACACAGAATAAATTAGGGATACATTTTATCCACATCAAGACTATAATAACGCTGGGTAATTTCAAAGAGAACAAAATTCTACCACACTGTTGGAAAAATTTGAAAAAAATAATGTCCCAGGAGGTCCACTATCATTTTTATATCAATTTCAACACTTTTTTTTAGTTGAAACAACATTATTTTTACTTAAATGACGAATTTTTCTGTTGTTTCAACTGAAAAAAGTGTTGAAATCAACATAAAAATTATAGTGGACCTCCTGGAACATTTTATTTCTAACGGTGCATGTGGTGCTCATATTCTATCAAAATTACACATAGTTTAAAAAAATGTCCGCAATTGCAGCCGAATTTTTAATAACTTGATCGATCTACTGTGCGCTGTATAAGGTGGGAAAAGAAAAGAAAATATTCTAAGATTCTATTCCTAGAGTATATTTCCTGCAGGTAAGTATGGCAAAAGAAATTTGAAATCCGAAAATCCTACGCGTATGATATTGATTTTATTTGGATTATTTTTCTTATTCCCCTAACTAAGCGAAGCCTTGATTCCGCATAACACGCAGTACCTACTTATATAGAAAATAATTTTGTTAGTTTTCGGAAGCTGATCCAATTACGATGGCTTCCGTTGCCCTTTGTGCCCTTTTCTCTACCCTAGATGCAGAAAATCTCGGCCAAAGAAAACATTGTAATAGTCTTTCTTCCTTCTTTCAATGTGAACGGAAATTAGGGTGATTTATCATTATTATTTTTCTTTTTTTCTTTTTGTTTCTTTTCGTTTCTTTTTTTTTTTTGTTACTTAAAGTACTCCAACTCGCTTCACCTTTCACCGCTTTTACTTTATGCGCGATGATCTGTACCACTGAGATAGTCACTGATTAACTTAATTACACCACTCGGAGCCTTTGATGTGTCTTGGGAATACCACCCTTCGTTCGCTATACTCTCAAACCTCCGACCTTAACGAAACCTAGCCCATTCTTTGAATCGTTTGAATGAATCGCTTACCTTAGAATGAATTTTGTTCAAGTCGGAAATCAAATGGAATAGAAAAAAAAAAAAAAAAACAAGAGAAAAAGAAATTTTCCACAATGATAAAATATAAGAGGATGGGGTACGAAGACGTGGTGTAGATAAACGTCTGTCCATCTATACACACGGGTTGAAAATAAAAATAATAAAAAAGTCAAACGTTCGACTGTATAAAGTGGTCTTCAAGTGGAGTCGTGGCGGAGAATTAGGGAGCAAGAATGGCAGGTGGTAAAGCCTTGCTTAAGCCAATAAAATTAATTTAATTTTTTCACCGTTTTTGTTCGGAGCTGGAATAGATCTGGGAGCTTGCGAGGGGCTTCCCTAATTGAAAGCATGGGCTAAGCTCTGGAGGGCGAGTTTCAATTGTTTTCGACACGCTATCGTCCGCCATCTTGGCTCCCTCGAGGCTAGAATGTGCACACCGTGTAACCAACCTTCCCACTATGCATGTGGCCCCGTTGTATAGTGTCTAATTAGCGGCAATGATTTGTGAAGTATGGAATTTCGCCTCATTAACAGCTTGATGTTATTGAAAATAAAAAATAAAAAGAACAAAATTGCGAAAGACTGCAAAACTTTTAACATTTTTAGTTTTCCTTTGTTCTACGTGATCTTTGAAATTAATTTTAATCCAGAATTTTACCAATGGAGTATATCGTTCGTTACCTATACAGGGTGAGTTTTCTCCGGGGTCCGAAGAGGCTGTGGCTTAAATCGGCCGAGACTCCACCTCCGCCTTCTTCTATTCATACTTCTTACTATCAGGGGATTGATTACCTTCCGATAATGAACAAGGCCAAATGAATTTTCGTCTATTATGTAGATAACACGGCAAGACCCAAATAAATAGTAGCCCGTGGTAATGAGCGCACTCAGAAAAAGGTCTTGTTGACACAACCAAAATTTGGTTATTATACGGTCAAACAAATTTTTTTGTTCAGTCAACCAAAATTTTGTTGGGCTAACCAAAATTTTTGCTGATAGTACTAAATTTCTTGTTAGCACAACAAAATTTTGGTTGATTGAACAAAAAAAATTCTTTGACCGTATGATAACCAAATTTTGGTTGTTTCAACAAGACCTTTTTCTCAGTGTGAGAATTGTTGTTTTGAAAATTACAAGTATATGAATAGAAGGAGGCGGAGTTTGAGTCGATTTAAGTCACACCCATTCCGGACCCCGGCGAAGACTCACTCTGTATATTTATATAAATGGCAATAGTTCCTCAGTCTGCCTTAACCATATCACATATTTATGCGGCGTTAATATTAAAGGTTCAAGGGAGCGGCAAAAGTGAAGTCTTAATATTTGAGGGCCACGACTGAAAAAATCTCCACGCATTCGAGGCATCTCCAAGATACGGAGGGAATATTTGAAGACAAGATTTCAGCCTTTATGATCCATTCGTTTCTTGGTTGGAAGGAAGGCTCTTTTCTTCCGAAGCTACGCGCTATAGGTGGGAGCGCAAAATTGATGAAATTGCAACATTTTTAAGAATTTTCGAAGCAAACGGGCCGCGAGAGTTCAACCTCTTGGATATAAAAATAATAAAAATAAATATAACAATAAAAGTAATAATCATAAACGAAGAACTCCTCGCGAGTTATCGATCCATATTGCCTTTTCTTATACAATAAATAATAAATATGATTAACGACGATGTAACACTGTATTATTCGGATAACATTTTTTTAGTTTTTTTTTTTTCTTTTTTCTAATTATATTTTTATACCAATTAGCGTATTTATTGGATAAAATAAACGATCGTTATTAAATATAACGAAATTGTCAAAATAATTATAAACTATGTGTTTAATTAAGAATTATTATCTTGCGGGTTGTTGCGGATGACTTTAATGCATGGCGTAGGTAGGCAAAAGCGGTAATGCCGCAGAGCGGAGAACTTGTGTTGAATAAAAGATGGCTTTTTGAATTCACGGTAGCTAGATTACGAGATGCTTGGAGCAAATCTTCCAGAGTGTATCGTGCGTATTGGTTAATTCATAGGCCAGTTTCCTTGCCATGAAAAAAGGAAAATAAAAAAAAAAAAAAAATAAAAACAAAACAGGATAAAACACAGGGAATAGAATAAGCTAACCGATTTTTCGCCCTCTTCTCTTCCTCGCAACGTGTACAGTTCTCGCATCTTGTTAGAAGCCAGGTATCACAGCTTTCTTGAATGCGATGAAAAGATTTTCAGCACCTACTTCTTACAGAGAATAATAATAAAAATCAACTTTCCTTATCGCGATTCTGATGTCTCGTCTATCACCTTTCTTCATTGCAATTTATCGGCTATTTGCAACGCTATCAATGACCATTATGGTTAGTCTGACAAATCAGAGATAATTGACTATATTTATCGAAATTGGACACCCGCTGCATTAATTGAGTTATATGTATTCATAGGTGTACGTTGTTGGTAAACACGTAATTTGAATGTTTGGAAATTAATTGATTGAAATGATGTTAAATCATCCGAACGGAGTAATGCCAAAGTATATTAACAGGTGTATCGTATACGAATATTTGTACAGTGGACAAAGGAAAGTAAAAAAAAAAAAAAAATTGTAAGACATTCTGGTATAAATTCTGTTCAAATTTCGCTATACGAAGTATATTCTGGATTTTTCGGAAATGGATTATTCCATAAATATATACAAAAAAAAAAAAAAAAAAAAATACAATTGACAAAAATTCGTCGAGGTAAATCCAGACCCACGTTCAAGGTGGGCAAAAGCACGGTGGTATGGGAACCACCGATAATGAAGTATTCGCAGAAATTCGCAGCCTGTCGCATAAAGCGAGGGGGTTGTTATTTTCCAGGCATGGATTCGGAACGAGTAAAGGAAGATATCGTTAATTTTAAATCACATTTCACAGACCAACTCCTGTCCAATTCTGGCGTAGATTTTCGCAAGAGTTTTCAGGACAGTGCAGGGGTGAATTTCTTCCGGTTTTGCTGCTTTAATTTCGCATTCAATAAATTGTCATATCGTATTTCTTCGATATTCGCGTATGGCATGCATGGTCTTGCAAGAATGCAAAAGAAATGAAAAGAAAAAAAAAAAAAAAAAAAATAAGAAAGTGTGTACAACGAATTTTTTATAAAGTTCGCACAGTTTTTTTTTTTTTTTTTTTTTTTTTTTGTTCCGAGATTTAAAACAGCAGTATACTTTTAATAATTCTAAATTATTTTTATTCAGATAAGTATATTTTTTTTAACAATGATTTCATCAAAGGAATAAAAAGAGGAAACAGTTCTCAAGACTTTGCAGAGAAGACGAGAATAAGTTTTGATCGTCTTTTGAACCCGCTTTGTTAGGAATCACTCGGTTCTCCTTTGTTTTCTGTATAATTTTCCAAACATCTCTCAAGCTCTGAGCTTTGCCCCTCTTTGTAATACTGAGAGACACAACGGGTACGCGCATTTTAATTAGGTACCTTTCAAATGAAAATGCTTAGCAATAGTTTTTTTTTTTTTTTTTTTTTTTTTTTGTAGTTTTACGGAAAAGCTCTATTTCTAAAGCTCAGCAATTTGTAGAATTAAAACGTTCCCGGAAGGAATCATTTATACTGAAACGCATATAGAGTCGACTGTATAATGTGTATACTATGTATTATACGAAAAGACAAGTTCTTTTTCATTATTTTTATTATTTTTTTACTATTAACTAACTAAATTTTTTTCACCATTTCCGGAATACGGATTACAATACCTACCACCCCGTGTCACTTTAACTTGCGCTGCAAAGTACGTATAAAGTTTCATACTAAACATTTTATCTCTGTGAGTATAATAATAGGTAGGTATACCTTCCCTCCCATTTCAGCTTCGAAAAAGTAAAAAGATAAAGAGAGAGAGAGGAAAAAAAAATAAAAAATTGTATCATATTTTTGATTGAGCTCTGTTATGTTGCTAGCTGATGTTTTATACGTCGTATCTACAATTTCCGTCATGTTTATTTTACGAGAAACAATTTTCTACATTGCTTTACTGCGCGACAATTCACTTCTCTACGCGACAGTTAAGATATATAGGTCCCATCTACCCTGCAGCATCCCCTCGTCCCTCGTTTGAAATTTGATTGCAAATTCACCCCAACTATAATAAACGTGACTAAATAATAATATAGAAAAATATTTCCAATTTTTGAATTAAAAGGTGCTACAGAACTGCGATTATATAGTATCTCTTATTGTTAACTGTAATTTATTGAGTTAATCAAACTGCAATTATCTAACTTGAATCAAATGTCATTACGGCCGATTGAACAATTCGATATCATGGTTAGCAAATTAAATCTCACAATCTGTTGCTCTCGGTCACGTAACGTAATATATAACTGTATATATTTCTTCCTCTGTATCTATGTAGGTATATGTTTAGTGGAAAGATGAGCGAAATGGACACCAAGTTTAAAAATAATGAATTCGTCTTAATCAATTTTTTTTATGATATTCTGACGTATTTTCGGTTAACAATCAACACAAGAAAGCAAAAAAATGAATAAGATGAGAAAAGAAAAATTGATTTATAATCGTCCAATTCTGTAGTGCAAGCGATATATTGTCATCCTCATCAGCTCTGCAGGAAAAATTTGACCCATTTTCCGGAGCAAGACGGTGCCCTCAATTTCTATTTTTCATCGAGGGGCTCGTTTTGCCCCCTTTCTTCCCTCTTCCCTATTACGTATATTTATATATATATATATATATATATATAGGTTTATCGTGGATTGATTAAACGTAGTAAATAAATATCGTCGTAGACTTACCGCAAGCTCCTTGGTGTTTGACTCTAGTGTTTTTTCTACGTTGGCAGCTTTCCTGACGTAGATGACAGTGGTTGGTGTAGGTGACATTATCGGATCCACAAACGGGTTGTGATGTCGGTTGACAATCTACCGGGCATTGGCACAGGGCTCTACCGCTTTCTGAGACGACACAGGAAGCGCCCCAGGCACAGTATGTCTTCTCGCAGGGTTCTGTAACGTCAAAAAACGGACTCTTTAAAGGATGGGACAGATTGTTTGAGGAGGCAATTTAATATCTTCTATACCCGTCGTATACGTAGATTTTTTTTCTTCTTCTCCATCTTAGAGATTGCTTGTTCCATATAATATATAATATATATATATATATATATATACTCGTATACTGGATTACATTCAGCTTTAAACTCTAAGCGTCAACAGTTTGTCTTGTCTCTTGCTATTATTTAAATCTAGCTTCCGAATGGATTAGAATAATCGTTAAAGTAGATGAGAAAAAAAAAAAAAAAAGAAGCAAACGAAAACGAAGTTGTGCGACATTTTATGGACTGGAGAAGGACGGACTAGGTATAACTACCGGTGAGCTTTTCTGGAGTTCTAAACTTCACCAACTAGGTATTCTCTAGCTGAGAATTTCTCTTTTAAACTGCAGGCTCGATCGAGCTGTAAGCTTTAGAAGGGACTGTTTGTAATGGTGAGCTTTTACGGTAAGAAGCTTTTGTCCTCCGTCTTTAGGCTCGGAGCTTTTCAGTTCGCCTGTATATCTGTTGGTTAATTCTCGTAGAAACGGTGTGATTTCGTATTTCAAGTCAGTGTGCTTTACACTTTATAGTATAGACAAATTCAAGGGTTTTCGTTACGAAGAAGAAGAAGAAGAAGAATATTATAGGATAAAAGTTTCTCGTTTATAAGGGTTAAAAAAAAAATGTTCATCAAATCAAAGAAAATATATCATCGTATAGAGCCGGTTTGATATATAGGATTGATTTTATAGGTCTGGCGCATATAAGGGTTCGGTCGCAGCCAACTAATTTTATTGAAGGACACGAAAAACGCGGATCGAACATTTCGAAGCCGATTCAAGTCCGGCTAGGTAACCGAACGATTATCTCCTCGCTTTCGGAGATTGGAGAACGCCGAAAGAGTCCTTTCGTGTCCAGGCAGAGAGCTGGGTTCACTCGTTTGATTAGTCGCCCTTGTACACTAGGACTGAAATTCAACGGTAAAAACGTTTGCCATCAGGAAATTACTTTTTCCTTGCCGTCAATCAGTCGGTCAATATTCGTACACGGGCAGTTCAAAATTCGCATGTAAAGTTCTATAGTACATGACATCAATTTATTGGACGTATTTTTATACCCACGACTTGTATTCATCCTGGATATTGCCAAGAACTGTGACAGCTGCGCTCAGTCTTCTCCGTTCCGATACCCACACCGTCAATCATCGAGAATACTTAAAACACGACGTATACCGATCTAACATGCATGAGAACGCAAGAATTTTATTCCAGAGGTTAAAAATTTGTCCATAAAAAAGAGAAAAAAGAAAAAATAGGAAAATATCGCCCTGACCTATCGAATATTGAATTTTTCTTGGCTCCGAAACAATTTTATTCTCGTTACATTATTTAGAGAAACTTTTTTTTTCTTTTTTTTTGATACTGAAAAGCGAGTTTTCTTGAGGTCCTTTGACTTTGCTCACTCGTAGGTATATATAACGGAGAGTGGAATACGTGTGATCGATTTTTCACCGGTAAAAGTGGCGGATAAAAAAAAAAAGACCGTACGTTTGAGAGACCCACCCGCTAATCCTTCTACGACCGGTCATTAATATAGCCGACGAGTTGATCCCACAAAAAATCTCCTGTCTCGAGGTAACCAACCCCGAACCTTAGTTCGCACCACCAACAGTCCGCCATCTTTGAAGTCACCTTTGGTTCAATTGAAGTCTTTGTAACAAAGGAATCGCCAAGTCACGTCGTCGTACAGCTGAGCCTGGTAGTCGAAGTAAATCGCAAATCGAAGAGGTGGAGGTCGATATGCGTGTTCAGGAGTTCAAATAACAACCCGGTAAATTAAAGGAGAACGATAATATGTTTTTACAGAAAGTTGAATTTATGTAATCGTTGATACTGTGGCCGTGAGAAATAAATTGATAAAATAATTGAAAGAAGGTTTTTTTTATTAACCGATAATAAATTTACTCGTAGCTAAATCCCATGAGACCTGTAATCTTTGACGAGTTACGTGGCAATCTCTTCCGCGATCCAATCAGCTGAGAACTTCTGAGCTTCTATAAATCAGCGAACTTGCGCTCGTGCACCGCGGTGCAGGATTTTTACCTTCTTCTAAAAATTGCATTAGGTAAAATTTGTGAACGAATATTAGACTGCAGATACTTTGGACTGTTAGAAAATCTGTAGAATAGCTTGTCGTGTAGGTAAGAATAAAAAGAATTACCATTTTCTTTACTCAAGCAATGCGCAGGTTTCAGGTCATGCTGGAGAAAAAATCACTAATGCATGTATGTATGCTTAAGGTCGTATAATGCACATACGTCATGTAAGACACATACTTCTAAGCCTATAGGGTATCCTGTTTGAGAATATAAATTCAAATCGTTCGGTAAACATCGATAATACGGAAAAATGTTCTGGATAAAAGTTTCGCAGCCTGACGGGGGACAAATGAATATCGATGTAGATTGGATCAACGACTTTCTGTTTTCGAACAATTTTTCAAAACCTTATGATGGGTGGCTTTCAGATAAAATCAGGTCTTTTCAACAACGGAAGACAAAGCCGACGAGATTTTTTTATACTGAAAAATATTAGCTCCGAGGTATCAAAGTTTCCAAAAATTAGTTAATCAGCAGAACACCATATCCTATAACCAAAGCTAGAAGCGTAATTTTTCTACGTTTGTAAAATTTGAGATTCAAATTATATTTTATTCTCTTCTTGACTCATGAATGTGAAAGATAGAAATATATGCACAATCATTTAACGAGCATGTGAAAACGAGAGCAAATGAATTAAGTAGTAAAAGTCGATCAATATCGGCCAAATATTGGCGCCGTAAATCGACGGTTACCGTTCAACCGGACATTCAATCTGAGGCTATATATATCCTTGGTAATACGTTGTGGCGTATCTTTATACTAGTTTCGACAAGGATTCATTTAATGCTTGAGAAGTCCAGAATTTCTTCACATCAAACGGGTAGGTTCAATTTTCGCGAAAGGTCCTTGAGCCGATGAACGACCAAGAGACCTTAAAAAAGGAAAGAAAGAGAAAGTGGAGGGTTGGCAACGGCGGCATGACCCGGGACGAAATTCTGAGAGAAGAGAGGTCGAATCACTTTAGGTGTCTATTAAGGAGACGCCTTCCACGGAGAAGTGATGGGGGTGCGAAACAGGTCAGCGTCCAGACGCCTCCGTTGTCCGGGACGAAAGGGATACACTTTCAGTTTCATTGATATCTTCGACACATCGGCTGACGGTATAGTACGATATGCATAAATAAGTATATTATACAATATGAGGTATGATATTTTTCTAGGGCATCAAGGCCTACTGAGAGCATCCATCAAAATTCATTACATTACGCACAAACTATTGATAAAAAATCATTTTTGTTTTTTTTTTAGGTACATAACAAGTAGCCAGTTTCTTGTGATTCTAAACCCAAAGCCGTAAGTTATGCGAGCGAGCAAAAGATAAAATAATATAAGGAGACAGGTAAAGCAGAACAGAATCACCACTCATCGATCCATTTGTATACCAAGTCTTTCCCTTCCAAAGTCCCAATTCCCCATAGGGAGATATGATAATATATGGAATACAGAGGACTCTAGGTCCTGATTTCGGGACGTGAACGGTCGGAAGAGAAGTGACTGCCATATAGACGACAGAAATGTAGCAATGTCGAAAATTGTTCGATTCAGACGAACAGTGCAGTGAAACTCGAAAAATACTCATGGACTTGAAGATTGGTAATGATATTGTTGGTCAGAAAAATAAGAGAACAAATCTCTGAAAATATCAAGATTTGTGCTACAGCACTTTATTTCCAAAAATTGATATTTTTCACTTATTGTTAGTTCGCCACTTCCACTATCATTAATGTGGCCATTCTCAGGCCTAGTATGACCCAATCTTGAAGATCATGGCAATTTTTTACTCGTCTAGATAGGTGAGAGACGTGCTGAGGCAAGGCGAGGCAGTACAGTGGGGCGATCAGGGCTTATGATTATGTTAACGAGGTTGTTATAAGCGAGGGTTGGGCAGGACGGAGAGGAGCTTCGCTCTTCTCGTTCGTTGCGTCGAAATCCCATCCGCCCTTCTTCCCTTACGCTTTCGCTTCCTACTCACCCTCATAGCTTTCAGTCTCTCAGCCATCCGTCATGATCGGTCTTGTCTGACAGTTACGGGCCACGACTACTCCTCATTGGGTTTGGTGAAAGGAATTAAACCGCTGCTTTGGGGCCCTGTGACCTTTAGAAACTTCATAAATCGACTATGTATATTGCTTGACGGGTAGAACGACGTCACGATGAATTAGGCCAGATCGTAATGGAGCCGCGTGTTGATTTTAAAGTTACCGGCACACGACCAATGAGGTAAAATTTTCAGACCAATCAAATGATCTTTTTTTAGTTCCTTTAAAATTTTCTTCGCCAATTCAGGATTTCGAATATTCGGAACATGGTATAATTTCTTACGAATTTTTCACCCATCTGCATGTTCAAACAACGAAAACTTCACGGTTTCGAAATATATACTAATTTTTCAGAAGTCGAAAATAGAATAATTAAAATTTCAATTGAACAAGCGCGCGGGGGTGTAGTTCCTACTTCCTAGTTCTAATTATTAATCAGAATCTGAATATTATTTACCACTAATAATATCGGATTGCGAATACACCCTGATTCATAAATCAAGAGATTTATACATTCGGAAATACAATCTGAAGCCTGCGAGCTAGAATCTCGAAATGAAAACGCACCCTGCGGGGGCGACGAGAGAGTGATTTCGAATCGCAAATTGGAACCCCCACACGAACCAAAGGAGTTGATTGTACATTGAATTACCCGACAATGAGACCAATCGATCTACATTCTACACAATTACTCCTCCAGCCTGGCTGGCTTCTTAGGTCACTGCAGGAGTGAAATTAATTTCTGGAGTACTATAGGTGCCAACTGTACGTTACCTATTCTTGCCACAGAAACTCTATACCCACATCTAACGTACGGGGACTGTGCCATTAGACACATATCGTACCTACACCTAGTGTGTGCGTATATATGTAATACGGGTAGTACCTAGATATGTGAAAATGCGCCACTGCACAAGTTAGTATATAACAAGTCCAACAAGCCTTCATATACTTGATTACATACACAAAACCATGTGTATATAGGTATAGTTTATATAGGTATACACATGCACAGACAGCTGTAACTACGAGACAGGTATACCTATATAGCAGCTGAAACCATTATAGTCGTTCTCTCGCGGCCTTACGCGACCTCCATGGCGCGCCTCAGGGTCTAATCAAGTGCTATGTGAAATAATTACATTCACTGAGAACCCCGCAGTCTGTTGGATCCAGGATGTCTCTGAGGCGGGAAGATTATTGTCCGCACGTATTTACCAAGACAATGTGGGTGTCGGTACACGCATGCCAGTATAGGCTGTACTAAGAATGGGAATTGTTTCTGGTGGGTGGTAACGACGGTGCCTGAGGTCCTGCCTCGGTCGTCCTGCCGTCTTTAACCGTTTATTTCCCTTTTAGATTAAAGCCAGCCAGTCGTAAGCTTTTAGACGTTATACTGTTTTGTGCTCAGTCAAGAAGAGAGCTTGCTTGATAAATTAGACCAGAATCAGGGAGGAGAGAATGAAGTTAGATAATATAAGGAAAAAAGTACTACGATAGACAAATTTTGAAAAAGAAAAGTGGAGCTTCTTTATGGTGAATAAATAATTTATTAATGTGAATAAGCGCGTAGAAAATGAATCAAATATTTAATGTAACATGAAAAAAAAAAAAAAAAAAAAAAAAAAAAAACGTGATGCACTATGTTTCATATAGATAGTAAAGCAATAAATAGTGTGTACCTAACTATGGTGCAAAAAATTGAATTAACCATATACACCGTTGTCTCGGGCTACTTTTTATATGGAGCTAGATCCTATTTATCAAATAGCGCAAGAAGTGGAGCAGGAGTTGTTGAAGCAGTGATGTCGTGGGCGGATAGAGTTTCTCTGTCTCTATTCACGTCCCGTTATCTAGTTCTCTCTATATTGGATCAAAGTTTGACTAGGCGGTAAAGTACTGAAATTAATAATTGACTGGAATGATTTGTTTCCCCTCTCGGTGGTATTGAGCCCAGGGGATTTGAACCGAACAATTGTTCCCCAAAGGCTTAGTGGAATATTGAAAAACGGGCTTTCTTGCTCCTTTTTTTTCCCGTGGATCGTTATTCGATGCAAGTCTGTAACAAAGCACCGGTTCAATTAAATTCAGATTTTTACGTAATCGTAACCGATTTTAAAACGCAATTTAAATCACCTCGATTATACGTACTACGTTGAAATCTTTCGTTGCTTACGTGCACATTGCCACACGTGTTATGGGATGAAATTTATTTAAAAACCGTTTATCCACCGTAATCGATATCTGCATTCAATTCAATTCAATTCAATTCAATTGTTTCTTTCTTCTCTGAAAAAAAATGTCCCGTTTAAGGGTAACAGGCCGATCCGTGCGTTTGTGCATTGACCGCGTAAGTGATGAACAGGTGTATAATCTCTCTTTGTGTTGTATCATAGATGGAAAAAAAAAAGGCGACAACGACATCGACGGGTAGAGTGATAGAACAAACAAGAGCCGACAAGATCATCGATTGAAATTGTTGTAATCCGATTTGTTGGCAATTTATTTGTGTTAGTAGCCACCTGACCGCGTCATATCCTACCCGCGTGTAGAACCTCAGTTTCAACAGTGGCTTATGTACACTGAACCGGTTGTATTCACAGCCGGAACTGTAGGGTAGAGACTAAATCTGAACTGAGGGGTTGAGAAAGAGAGAAATAGACAGGGGAGAGAAAGGGTGACTATAAACCTGTATGGGGGGGATAATAACGTAGAAGTAGTAAGGGAGCGAGCGAGATGTGACCGCGGTGGATAGGGGTGCGCTCGAATAAAACTCAATTAGCAACAGTTCAGCGGTCAAATGTTTCAAATATGGGACTAGCGAGAGTGAAAGATATGTGTGCCCAATTTTGATACTCGAGCGACCGTGCCGAGATCAGAGAGTAATGAATCGCTGTGGTATTAAAGTAAATTAGTTATCAGGTTGAATCGTCCCCTTGGGTTCAGTCCGTCATCTCGTCTCATGATTTTTGCTGTGAGAAAAAAGAAAAACAAATTGAAGAATAAAAAATTAATAATTTTATACTACCTATTGTGAAAATTCCGCGAACTGCATAATCAAAGGTCGAAAATTAAACGGTACAATTTTTTTCAACCACAAATCGAGTTGCTATCACGGGTTGATATACTTATCGCTCCCCGAGTAGTTATAGAAAAAATAAATATACGTTATGGAGAACGATGTTGAACGTTGTTGTTCTTCCAATAACTGATTATCGGTGGTTGCAGCACTTAAGCTAATTACTTCTCGGAGCAGTGATCGATGCTTGCTTCTGTGTCAAATTGTGAACAATATATTGATGCATGCTACTTGTATACATTATAGATATATGTACATATACTATGTATATAACGCTACTTCGCATATGTAATTATATAAATATACCTATCCGACCGAGAATTTCAGTCGAGGGGGAAAATCAGGGCATATATTAAGTCAAGAGTGATAATTAGACATAATTAACTAATTTGATTTTAATAGAAATGAAGTTTGATAGAAAACTAATCAGGAATTTATAGTCAGACTTAAACTGAGATGGAAGTGCAATATGAATGTATGGAACCTGAAAATAAAATAGTATTTTCTGTATCTTTTTGTGCAGGGACCCAAACAGTCCCTGGAGTATTTGTCAGAAATTTCGCTGTCTCAAGTTGAGAAAATACCGAGCGGAAGATCAGTCAAGCCAGTTAGATATTTCGAGCCAGACGTCAATCTTGATATAAGACAAATCTTTAAACCTATAGGAAAATCCAATAATTTTTTTCATACAATTTTTTTTTACAACCGAAATCATACGGGGACGACAGTTGATCCCATCGAACTATTGTTGCCAAGTTTCTGATCCTCCGGACCACCCCTCCGGCCCCAATTCACTCGACCGCGAGGTGAATAATGGCAGAAGTAGCGCAGAACTTGTGGGTATATAGGTATATACATCCCCATTATATGTATATACGTATATACCTACATATATCAGTCCCCGATCGCGCGCGCAACTCCCACTCGACATGAATACCATCTCGCGTGGGTAGGTATAGCAACCTACCACTAATCAGGCCGTTTCCACTTAATTTGCCTGGGTAATTAACCGTCTCACTCGGCTAGTCTGTATCTAAACCATTCCAAAGCCGAAGCACTCTATAATGCACGCAGAGGGTGGAGGTCTGAGGTTAGAGGATAGACTATTGTCCGACGAACCTAGAGTCCTGTATAGATTCTTGGGGATGAGAGTATGGAATAGAGAATCACCCGTCGACGTAGTACATACATGGGTAGAACTTTGGTCTTTTATGCTTATCGAATTCGAAATCAGATAATTGTGGTTCAATAAAAGGTGTCAAGGATACATTGCATCATTTTTTGATTTTATCACCATGCACTCATAGATGCAGATCTTGTGTTCATGTTTTACCATCCTGCTATCGTCAGAGCTTTATTGCAAAGAAAATTTAATCCATGTGCAGTGTAGCCTGATTGTGAGCTTTCGAGGGAGGTTGACAGATCAGCTTCACTGTGATCGATAATAAACGAGTAGTCGTGTCATCTGACAGTGACAATGGAATATCGACTGATAAGTAAACAAAACATGGTATACTCATGAAAGTTAATTGAATATTTGATCGGCAGCAATTATTAACTACGCTTCAGCACCGTAGCACCGCAAAATTCGTATGTTTAATATTGTATCTAGAGCTGTCTGCGAACCTGTGTGTATATTTATGTCCATCCCTGTGTACGGTCTGTCATTCGGTATTCAAATTTTTTATTATTTTTAATTTTTTTATATTATTTCGTTCAATTATCGATCGAATATCGCGTATGTCGGGTTAGTAAAATATTCTGATTTGTCTGGTGCTGGTAGATATGCCAAATGCATGTTCAAAATAAAACATTTCGAATTTGAATGAGATTTGGGATGAATTTTAGAGAAACAGTCATACAGTCAAGCTTGATGCAACGTATAGAGTTGAATCGGTATCGAACTTAGGTCGTAATTTGTATTCGGAAGTGTATCAGCTCCTCTGATATCATAGAATTTGCTGTGATACATCTAGAGTCTTTTCTAGTCTTTCAAAGCGTATCTACATCGTTAGAACTTTCCATTGTCAACTATTTCTTGAGTTTCTATTTACGTTATAAAATTTGTAGAAAATGTCCTCTCTGTTGTCATATAGCAGACTGTTTGTAACTTGGTATAATAGAAAATATCGCAACAAATGCAGACACTTCTTGAAATTTTAATAACCGAAACCTTGACAAGGGGGTATAACGATGATCTTTGTGCAAAATATGTACCCCCCACTGGTGAAGAAAGGAGTTTCCAAACTTTCTTGAAATTGGCAAAACAATTCCGTCGATGATTACAGAGTGGTCTATATATATCATTAGTAGTTTACATGAGAAATCTAATTGAAAGTTCAGTTTCATATTCAGAAATGATAACAAGTTGGATTCGAGAAGATCAAAAGAGCTAAACTAATTTGAAACGAAAGTATAGTATTACAGTAGCAGTCATAGTCTCTCGATGTGACATCTGTCAGGAGGCAAGTTTTCATTATACGACTGGAACAGGGCGATGCAGAACCTACAATAGGAAATTTCATTTGCGAAGCATGCTGCTGCCTCTTGCAGTACACGCCCGAGCCAAGTTTCATTGTTTCATAATTAGTCCTCGACTTCTCTCCTCGTTAGCGCAAAGCTGATCGCAACGTATAATTACCAACGTTGTTGCTTGAATAGAAATTCTAATTTCTTACCTGCCACTGTTGTATGATTCTATTCATTTTATTGCCTGAATATATATTCCTTATAGTCTTTGCTAAATCTTGTTTTAAGTCCGACTTACTCGGAGCTATCATTGCTCTGATGTGTAGGTATATTGTATGTGTGTTCAATTCGTTTGACAATACTCTCTAAATTTGAATCAGTGAATATTCACTGATTGTCAGTAGTTTTCACTGATTCAAATTTAGAGAGTATGGAGTCGGATAATTTTATATCAGAACTTATACCCTTCGAGAGTTGTTCAATAGTTTTTATCTGCCAAATAAGTAATGAGGAAACTTGAGCTGAATTAATGACTCTCGCTGATAGCAAATTACACTTTATTCCATTGAATATATTACAGAACAATGCATTGCCGGAGTGAGTAGTTTCCATGCTAATCGTGTGTGCTGCCAACTGCGACATTTCATAATTGGATTATCGCATTAACCGACAAATTGTGTCGATCATTGTTGAATTTACGTTGACGATCCCCACCGTTAATGTGGTGGTAGAAAAAAATAAAAATAAACAATAGTACATTACAATACGAGTCCGGTAAAACTTTTTCTGACGAGTGTGAGGTTGCAGCACGAGCCGAAGGCGAGTTCTGCAATCACACGAGATCAGAAGAAGTTTTTCCGTCGAGTATTGTACAAAATTTTACTTCAGGAGGTGTGAAAATGGGGGTTTTAGCCACGCGAAGCGTGGGTAAAACGTCCAAAATCACACGGAGTGTAGTAAATTTATTTTTTAAACAAATGATGGAAAATCGGGTACGGATTGAGTAACGCTATTACTCCTCTGCAATATTGCGAATTTTTTCGTTATCGGATAATATTCTTTTTTTTTATTTTTTCATATGTACAACGATTATTTGGAAAATAAATTCGAACGAGGTTGTTGGAATCGACCACTCCGAACATCTAGATTCTAGTACATATGTATCAACTAGGAGTCCGTACTTTTCATCACGATTCGCTGTTCCGCAAATGTACAAAAGCAACTCGACGCGATAGAACGACAAAACGTCAATATCGTCTCGCCGGGTCGATCATTCGAGCGTATCTTTTCACTCGCTTTCTATATCTGCTAAGAGGACTGCTGGTCTTAGTTCACCAGAATCGGCACGTTTTCAGACGAAGGTTAAATAAAGATCTCCCTTTTTACGATAAGATTTGAACATTATTTTTACGGATTGAACAATATCGATCGTATACTCGTTTTTGAACTTGAAAATTCTTTTTTGTTTCTCATAAACAATCCCCCCAAAATATAAGTGGAACGAAAGTTCTGGTGTTGTCGGTTGTGGAGGACATTCGATCGTCAAAGGCTTAATACGCGGTCCTTTCTCCGTTGAACCGAGAAACGAAGGACCAATAGAAGTATGCCAGGAAAGGTCACGGAAGGTCAGACCAGGTCGAGCAAAATGGAAGCTTTACCAGGCCCTCCTATGCGTCCGACAGTGATGGGGGTTTCCTGTTCGTCGATCGACACGGGCTTTAACTTTGCCTTGAGGCAAATGAAACTGGTGGCGAGAGTCATTTTTGGTCAGCTAGTTCTTTTGTTCGATTCGATCTGGTAGAAAAATCAAAGACCTAAGAAAAAAAAAGAAAGAAAAAAGAAAAAAATCGGAGGGGTTAGTCAGTCCACGGCAAAGGAAAGAAGCTGGACTCGTCGAGCGGACAAATACGTCGGACCTTCCAAAAACACACATACAAACGCGTGCAGACGTCTTATACGTCTTCTGGCAGGCAGCAGCTCGGAGATGGCTGATAAACGTTGTGAAATGGGTTTTTTCTTTCGCTTGGAAGTCAATTCTTTCGTCTTATCTAGCCTTTGCCTGGTAACAAATGACGCTTCCAACGAGGTATTCCATCCGCTTCGACTCTGGTTCGTCTCATGGTTAACCGGGAGGGAAAATGGGCTCGGGCCTTCTTTCGCCGCATCATTTTCGCTCTTGGCTTGTATCGAGGACTATTAGTTGTGCAAGAAAATACCGCGTGTCATGTAGCGGAAGTTACTTGCCAAGATAATCGTGTGAGTTTCGCGTCAACCGATGTGGAAGAAAATTTGTGAAAAAACAATTCGCCGATCGGATATATCTTATACTATACTAATGGAGAGTAATTTCATATGGTGAAAAAATCGTCAATCCTTTGCCACCAAAGAATCAACGTAAAACCAACTACTGATAACGCTCGATCAATTAGAACCGGTGGGTTTGATACTAACCAAATTTGGAAAGTTTCAGGAACAGCAGGAACTGCTGTATTTACCACAGTTAAGGTTTTTGCAACAACGACTTTGCCGAGCAATATGTGTGACCGAAGATCTGCGAGGTTCTAAGAACCGCAATATTGTGCACGGAGAAAATTTTATAGGAGAGATTCCCATACTACGTATAGTTGCGGTGGGATATACTTGTAATATGGCGATGGTTCCGATACTTTTACTTAATTTTCCATGAAAATAAGAAAGACATTCCTATATTCGTGGTGATGTTTGGTATACAGTATAGGAACGATCGCCATATTACAAGTATATCCCACCGCAACTATACGTAGTATGGGAATCTCTCCTATAAAATTTTCTCCGTGTGGTGGCTGAATTTTTTGCACCTGAAAACTGCACCAAAATCAACCGCATCCATGTTAATAATTCTGCGTCACTTCTGGTTCTGAAATTAAAAAAGTACGCTATTTCAACGTTGGAAGATAGTGTTTTCTGAGACGTTCAAAAAACTTGAAGATCTAACTTTTGAACGGAAATAGAATCGTAGCATATTTTTGTGTTCCCAAAGTGCGAAGCAGTTTTTTTTGTGTGAGTTGTGAACAGTTTTTCGGTGGAGATGAAGTGATGAAGGAATTCTTAAACTGCGGTTGTTCGTTGACTATAGGAGTAATGCCCGAAATAATCATTCAATTATCACACAGCCTTCGTATCTCTGCAGACAGATTTGCGCATAAATTCATAAATACATCATTTATGAGCTGCGGTTGTGGTGGCTAGCCCTTCTCATAATAGGGAGACACAATTCACGCCAGCCACCATCCCTACACCCGTCGTTCTCTGTCCTCTGTTTTCTACCCTCTGTACCATCATTCGGTGTTCCTTCAGATTTCAGTCGCCTTTTGCACGAGGTTTTGAGCTGGCGGAAACCCCGACTACTGCAAGGTAGGTTCCACACGGATATCCCGCGGCTGACGTATTGGCGGATGGAATTCTCTTCCCTCTACGTTTATTCTTTATCTTTTCTGATCCTACCTCTGAGGCTTCTAATTCTACCAAAAGGAGTATTAGGGATAAAAACAGACAGAAAGGGGAGTTTAAATATTAGCATTCCCCGTAAGAGAATGATGTATAATATTGGATCTACACATTACCTAAATAATTCATCTTTCCCAGAATTATACACGTCGGACTATTCATTTTCATTTTTCGGTTTCTAAAAAAATTAATCCCAAATAAAAATACTTAAATATTTGAATATATTTCATATTTATATTTCCTGAAATCCTGTGGCTTATGCATTATACGTGCATTTCAGACCTTGGAGAGATTATAGAAGAGGTATCAAAAACGAGTTTAAAAATCAAAATTATGATCGGCAAGCCACGTGTCTTCAAGAGGCTCTTGGCTTTGATTTTGTTAGGTGTTTTGCCCTGTAAGATTGCTGGGAGGATAAGCGGCATAAAATATCTATCAGGATACAATAACGGACATATCCGACTCTCTAGGGGGGCTTAAGAGAAGCGTTTGTATCGTTTATGGTACTCAGACGGTACTTCGTGGCCGACTCGAAAAGCAGGGAACTTATTATTGGTGATATTCCCGAGGGTTATCGTTAGGTACGTCATTATTTATACATAGGACGTAAAACTGCAGTGACACTGAGTTTCTTGATCGGATAAACTATTTCAATGGATAACATTAGGTATGTACATACCTATATACAATATACATACATAGAAGCGACAAAAGCCCATATACTACATATAAAGCCCGAAGTACCGACAATTATTACGATCATTATATGAGCCTATAACAAAAAGTATGACAATAAATATAAGATTGACTAAAAATCGAGCTCCAACCTTATGACAGAATCTAAATTATCACATAAGATCTTGAAAATCCCTTTTATTCTTCGTCGTTTTCTTTGTGTGTAAATCAGGTATATATATGGAATGTTTCGATGTTTAAGTAAATATTCAGTCTCGTCTCGATGTGTCGGCGTTATGAAAAGATGGCAAAAAGCGTTGGTATAGAAAGCGTGTCAAAAACTTGGTTGGTACTTTGATATTGCTTTGAATGAAGATCTGTGTCGAGCGATAGTCTGCGTTGCCGTTGGCACGTGGCTAGCGGCCGCGGCCGCGGCATCGCGACGGTAGGCGTCGTAAATCTTTAACATATGCAATGTCGAGGGGTGTTCATCTAAATTTAGTTTTCCAATACTGTATGTATGTATGTATGTATGTATGTACGTAATGCATATACGTATACATATAGCGATATCGATGACAGTTGCCGATAAATTATATCGATATTTATATTTCATCTATATAAACTCTTTTCCATTTTGCAATTGAATTTTTTTTTGCAAAATATTCCACCATCTGTTATAAATGAGATAAAAAACAAATTAAAATTAAAAAAAAAAAAAAAAAAAAAAAAAAACAAGTACGAGAAATTCATGCATTACATTATCTGACGCAGTAATAATTAAACGCAGTCGCGAAATGCCGCATGCCGCGTAATATAAACGAGGCAGTAAAAGAGAAGCAGAGAGAGAGAGAGAGAAATAGGGGATGAACATAACGTGAACTAGAATAGAATAGAACAGGAGAGAATAGAATGGAATAGAATAGAATAAAGGTTTATTGTGTTTTCCAACCAGCTCCTCAGAGGGTAACAAACATAGTGGAATATATTGAGATGGAAAACGGCATGAGTAAATAGTTTGAGAGATTTAGTTAGAATAATAGAAGACAGGTGGTATACATCGTGATAGAACGTGTCCGGCTAGGTACGTCTCGTTTAAAGTCAGAGGTATGTACATTTGTGCAGTGTAAAATATAAAATGTAAAATGTACATCTATACCTCTACTCTAGCTAGAAGAAAATAAAGAATAAATAGCCGAGAGTAAGTAAAAGATCGATGAAGATGGAGTGGAAATAAAAGTCACCCAATTGTCTGTACACGTTATACAAGAGGAAGACAAAGCAAGTGATAAAAGAGCGTAGTTAATCAACCTACGAAAGAGATGTACAGATTGAGTGGTATAGTACAAGTTCAGCAGTGCACCACCGATACTTAACTTCGAGTCAAACGAATAAGGCTTTAGCGTGTTAATCACGATTGTATAGCCCTTGTTGCTGATTTATACGACGGGTTTAGTTCAGAGATAAAAAGAGAAAGAGAGGAGGGAAAAAGGTATAGGGAATGAAATTTAGGGGTAGATACCTTCTATAAAAAATGTAAACTTTACTTTTCGTTTCTGGAGTAATCGGGACGTATTCGTGCTGTATTAATGGCTTGTCCCAAGCCTCGATACTGAACGGAGAAGGGAAACTAAGCCGGTTCGGGGGGGATGGTGGTGGTGAAATATTGAACGGTGAGACTCGGATATGTAGGGCGTAAAATGACAAGAATTATTCGTCGATCCGGAAACGTTAAGGGGTTCGGTAACGGAACTCGACGAACCAAACGAAATCTAGCCAAACCTACCCTAACTTAACTGAACTTAACTGAGACTAACCTGGTCTGACTTTGCCTGACCTATCTCAACCCAACCTAAATTTATCCGCTCTACCACCCTTACCTTAACTCGGCGAGCTCCGGCATGGCAGGCAGCGTGCTAAATTTCAATCTGCAAAATCTCATTAACGAAAATTAGTTCGCAATCTCTGGATCTCTGTAATCTCCTTGCGGGCAAACATACCTAGCTGTACGCGTATACTATATATACATATACCTAGTATAAGTTTATGCAGCTGAATCCGCATAACAGGGTGTACAAATTTTGTACACGGTGTTCCATTTCATGTTATAAAATAAAATGTATCTTTAATATGTTATAGGTACATCCGAAATATGAAAATTTTTGTAGAAAGCTACTCGAAAAGTTTACGCGATTTATAAGTGGGGTATAAGTCCCTCTGATCCACGTAGAGCATAGAGCCACGCAGGGACCAATCGTCGTAAGAGTCATAGCCCACGATATTAAGGAATAAACTGACCCCCTCGGTATAAAGGTTACGATTATTGTCCACCCGGGGTTATGACGCGTTTCAGGTCACAGTTGTCCGGTCCACGTTGCCGTTGTAGTCATCCTCGTCAGGTCAAACGAGTCTCTGGGGTCCGTTTGGTCACGCCCCCGGTAGATTAACCGTCGACGAGGATTTCGGGGATTATTAAAAAACGTTTGCCTCGCTAAAGTCCACCCGACACTGAGAAGAGCCTTTTTGCCGAGATAACGTCGGAGCCACGTATACGCATACGCATACGCATATACGCATACGGATACCCACCTACACCATATACGCACTCATACATACATCCACATGGTACTATATCCTTCGAGAAGTACTTGATGAAACGCATGATTGGTGGCCGAGCCACAACCATCAGCCAATCGCGTGACTAGACCGTTCAATTCAACGAATTGAATCCACCGAGTCGCGTAAAGTTCGTGAAATCGATTGGCACTCGATGTAAATAAAAAAAAAAAAAAAAAAGTATCCTCGGGTGTTCGATCAGTAAGGAAGATATCTCGGAAGCTCTCCGTTCTTTTTTTTTTTATTTTATTCTTTTTAGGGGATGTATGTATATGTGGAGGGTGAACTCGTGCGTGGATGGGTATATATATGTGTCGATATATATATATATATATCCGTCGTTCCTACCTATCAATGGGGTTCAGACCACCCGAAGAAAAGCCTAATGTAACTGATATTACGTTTCATTTCAGTGCCGCGATCCCACCAGGAGACAATTCCCTCCACCCAAACTACGTTCCCTGAAGCGGTGGGGGCTCAGTGAAATTTTCGTGAAATAACCAAGCATTATCGTAAATTGGTCCTACGCTCAAACGACAATGGCTCAAGGCGTGTAACGCTATTGCGTACGATTTCTCCTAACGGACGTGCCTCCGCATCGAAATACAAATTCAGAAATTTTCCTGCCCAACAATACTCCCGCGCGTTGGCTAATCGTGAGCTGGGACTACTACCGGGTTGTGGTTTTAAACGTTTCATTTTCAAAAGGTCAAAAATATTAAATCTGCTCACGAAGAGAACCAGCTGGCCCCAGGCACATTACACGGATTATTTTTTTTTTTTTTTTTTTTTTTTTTTTTTATCAAGCGAGATAAGGGAAAATGATAAATTTAGCGCATACCTACCTAATTTCCATCTTCATCCGAGCTTTGGATAATGATTAATCACTGCACCATTATATATCTCATCGAAATTCGATATTAAGAGGCAAACTTCTATTTTCAGTCTAATAACGTTCAGCTCTGCAGGGGATGAAAGTTTTTGAAGAAAAAAACTTCGTTTATATAAGGAGGCAATTCTAAATTGAAATATGTGCGTGATGTCTGTAGGCGTCTGTCTATATCTGTCCGTATCCGTCTGTCTGTCGCACGAGACCCCGTAGCCTGGTAGCCTTGTAGCCTCGTAGCCTCGTAGCCTTGTAGCTTCGTATAACCCCGCGCGAGGTCCATGTAGACGATAATCGATAAATCAAATAAAACGGTTTCCTCCACCCTTACCCGTATTTTACGCGTGCTGACTTTAGGCCGTACTCATACGGGTGTAGTCCTCGTCCCTTTCCAACGTGGAAAATACCTACTACGTGTTTGTACAGCTGAATTTGTGGGTCTGGCGAGCCGTTTGATCTCTTCCTTTCGATACACCTTAATTAAAGGTTTCTTGCGATCAATTATCTAATAAACAGTAGCTGCCAGATACTAAATATGGTAGTTCGACTAATCTAACCGATCTTAAATCATGATTATACCTCTTATAGGTATATATACCGTGTTACTCGCAACGCTCTTTTAATTATCATGTCTGATCGCCTAGCGTTAAAATGCACATAATATTATAGACTTTCTGAATTGTTATGACAAATTTGAATTCTCATCAATATTTGCATCACGATTTCATTATTTAAATCATGCCAAATAATTAAATGGAGGATTTCACATGGAAAAATGCAAAAAGTTTTTTTTTTTAATCTAAAAAAATCGAATCTCTGGGTTAAAACTCGACAAAGTTCGGATATAGGTACATATTATGCACCTTGGAAATATTTTTTTTCAAATCACTGGACACGCTTCGAACATATAATTTATGGACTTGGTAGTTTCATAGCCGATTAGTTGTATTTTGAGATTTAATTTGAAATTATTAGAAATTTTATAGACTTCGCCTATTGCATGGATTGAGTCGAAACGTTGATCCAAACTTTTCGAAATTTGAAGGGAGTAGGTATTATAGAATGATGTCGTTTCGAGGCAAACCAGTAAGATTTGAAGATAAAGTCAATCTTCTATATTGTTATGAGCACGTAAAACCCTTTTGCAGTGACTTACCTTAATATAAGATTAAAAAAATACAGTATCACGTATTATTCATTTGATGATTATTATATTATTCATTTTAATTCGTATTACAGAACCATGTAGAGTGCCGAGTTCAATTATACGGAACAAAGAGAAAGCGAATTGCTGATTACACCTCGAGACTGTTAAGCATCCTTCGCGACTGCAGACGATTGATGAGGTGGTATAATTCACGGTGCAAGAAAACGAGGAAATCATTTCGTATGTGTTTGAAACGTGCACCGATCCTTTTCTCAATAATTTTCAACGGCAATTCATTTCTATTGTATCTTAGTTGTACGTACGTACTATACAAATCAATAGGCATATCTCTCTCTCGGTTATAGATAATTAATATGAGATCACATGCTGTTGGCGCATACACGGACCGACTGACGCACAAATAGACGGCAACGCGTATTAGACATGGTGGACAATGCCTGACCACATCACAAAGCTGGGATTATTATTATCCAATCGATTTTGGTGAAATTGAATACCTTATCGGGGGATTATTCAAGGAATACGTGAGCGAAATCAGACCGAAAAGTGTCCGAGTTTTTTGGGATCGGATGACTCATGATGCAACGTACTTGCAACAGTTAACGATCAATGGTATCGATAAGTTCGAATAATGTGTATTCCTAGAAATCAGTTGGACTCAATTTCATAGTATTGAAAAATGGTAAGAAAAAAATTTAACGATCTCGGGGTAAATTAATCCTCGAAAGGGCTTTCAATATTTCGGTTCGGATATAGTGCGGTTCCCTGGGGACAAAGGGGAGCAGGAAGATCCTTTATTATTTTAAGAAAACGCGGGCTATCTTCCTTACGACTCCGCAAGCCGGCCCAAAGGAATTCCCCATTTGTATTCATCGATTTCTGAAAGCGAATGAAAAAACCGAAAAAAGAGAAAAATGTCAATTTCTATAAACATCCGTTTCATTGGCCCTCGTTTCCTTCCTTCCTTCCTTCCTTCCTTCCTGTCTTATTTGCGTCTTTTTTTTTTACTTCCCCTTTCGCCTTTGGTGATATTTTTTACATGCGCAAACCTGTACCCATCGTACCGAGCAAAGAAAACGAAGAAGACATCCTTGATTTCCTAATTTTATTCTACTATCTTTCCTCGATCTCTTCCCTTTCCCCCTTAAAAGCCGCGTGATACTCCTTCATTCACTTCAGCTTCGTATATAATTATACCCAATGGTTCTTCGCCGAAACGACTGTAATGTATATACACGCAGGAGGAACGTGAAGGGCGATATCGATTTCCCTGATTTTCTCTTCTTTTTTCTCTACTTTTGCAGATTCTTTGACAGTATTTCTAATATATCTTTAAAGCTTATTCAAACTACCCTTTAAATTTTTTTCAAGTAAGAAAATTCACTCTTGAATAGTGAGGATCGTGCCACTTTTAATTTCACTAAATAAAAAGAAAAAAGAAAAAAAAAAAAAAAAAGAAGAAGGAGATTTTACTCTTTTATTCACTCTTGCGAGGAGCTGCAAATTTCTATTGCAAAAAATTTGAAGAATATACTAAACCAAGAGGCTCCATTATATGTCTATACACACAATATACGTCTAAGGTATACGAGAAGATATATGTATGTCGCTAAGGGCAGACAGGTACTAACCCATTGTGAGTCAATTCTGTGAGAGTTTCGTTCGTCTATATTCATTCATTGTTCATTATGTATTCCTTATTCTTCCTTGGTCCTGGTCCTCTCTTTTCTGCTCAGGGTTCCATTTGCGTGATCCGCATCGACCGATCACGTCTTGGTAGTCTAGGCAAAGAAACGTGTGACTGTCTAGACGCACGACGTTTCAGGATAGAAGTAGGGCACCGGTCCCTCTCTTTCTCTTTCTATTCCTCTTCCATCATCACGTCCCTCTTTCTCTTTATCTTTCTTTCTCTCTCGTTCTCCATTACCATTTATACAACTCAATTCGCGCCCCCTTTTCCACACACTTCGCTTCGACCGAAGGACCGCCGGAGGGAGTCCTGCGGGAGTCTTACAGGCGGGGGATATCCGCGACGTGGAGGATATTAATAAAGGAGAGGAAAAGGAGTCCGTGAAAAATGTCACGCAGGGTTTGGCGGACGTCGTGAGGCCAGCGAGGGAACTAAGGGTAGGGCATTCAGGGCATATAGGACATATAGGGCATATACGGCATATAGGGGATGGAGCATGGTAAGGTAAAGTAAGGTAAGGTAAGGTAAGGCAAGGATAAGGACGCGAGTGACGAAGGAGGCTGCAAAATGGCGAGCATTCGTCACCTATTGAGGGCAAGATAGAGACGTATTGAGAAGAGAAGATGAAAACCCATTGTCGAAACCTCTGGAGGAGGGTCAGCTACGTAGGGAGGTTTCAACGTCGGCCAACGACTCGCACAGACACACCATTTTACCTACGCATTCGCTGACAGATTCGCAAAAAGAAAAAGAAAAAGAATATAAAAAAAAAGAGAAAAAAAAAAGAGAGAACGCGAGACCTTCCGCACACATTCGGAATTCGAGACTCGTCACACCCGCGGGCCAGCCAGTCGACGAACAAACGAACGGACGAAACGGTCGCCAGTTACCAGGCGAGGAAAATGGTTCTGCCGAAGAGAAATCAATAATGAAATGAACAAAAGACACGTATACTCACTTGCCTGCTTGGGTCACAGCTAGCTACTACATAATTCTGTGACTCGAATAAAACCACCCCGTTACAAGTAAAATTAAAAAATAATTCACTCGATGCTATGTGATAATTGGGGGTAGGTAGGTATTTCTTATTTTTTCATCAAAACAGGAATGGGCAAATAATATGCTGATCATTTTCAAATGAATCAAATCTGCAAATATATGCCGATTTTATTTTCGCAATTAAATCCAAAGCATAATAAATTCTGGAACAAGGGCGAGAAAATAATAATCACTATTACGGGACGTAGAAATGGATTATACGAATCTTGCGAATATTTAGAAAAATTGGTTCTCACTTCCTCCGTGGTCCAGTGAGCTTGAGGTTTTATTGAAAAAAGGTCTACCTTCAGTCGGTGCCACTTTGAGCTTGTAATTTTTCACTCCTGTCAAATAGCCTATTGTCCGTAGCGTCACGTGAAATGATACGTGTACTATGGGGCTATGTGTCCGGTAGCTTGGTATATAGGGAGATGAAAAGGGAATGAAAAAAAAAAAAAAAAAAAAATAGAAATAATCGGTCAGGAAAAGCGTCGTCGCAGGTATAAAGAAGAAAGCTTTTAATTCGAGAAACCACGTGTATAATTATTAAATCATGGATTTAAATGGGAATAATTAGTAGCTGCTATTATTCTCAAAGCTATATAATATTCAGTCGTCTAATATTGGCTGGTTGCAGAAATCTGATATTCTAGCGAAATCTGGATATTATGGGCTATGCCATATCGCAGATTTAGCATTTGGATGTAGCAATGACATAATATGACGATATTTTAGATGAGAAATATTGGCTTGAATGATAAATAAATATTCGTGAGGATCCGTGAATTGTTTGTTAATTTATTCATTGAATATTCTGAACTCTGAGTCATCGATTTCATTCTATCTTAACGTTTCGCTGCGGACAATGGGCCCCTGAATATTTTATTTCATAATTTATTTATTATTTTCTATTATAATTACCGCACTGTCCTCTGTGGAATTGACAGCTATTGAATAATTTGCGTAACGCCGCGAAAGGATGTGTTTGCGATTGACATATACAGAGAGATTCAAGCAATCGTTTCCACTCAGTCAAAGCCAACTCGGCACACTCCAGGTTTTTCGCCTGTTTATTGCAGGCCGGCCATCTGCATTTTGTCTCTGGTTGAATTGATTTGCTTTTGGGAGACATCGATTCGAAAAAAAAATAAAAAATAGAAAAGTGGATGGCCAGCCTGCAATAAACAGACGGAAAACCTAGAGTGTGCCGAGTTGGCTTTGACTGAGTGGAAACGATTGCTTTAATCTCTCTGTATATATTAATATTACCGCGAATAGAGATGAGAGTGAAAATATTCAAGAACGAAATATCTATACCTAGCTATTACTGAAAATTGTATTCAAATTGTTATAGACTTCTGCAGCCAGGAAGAGTGAGCCGTGTAGAAACTAATGAAGTTCAGTCGGTAGAGACTAGAGAGTTGAACTCTATTAGTTATACCTAGTCTGAAGAGTATCAGAACTTTAAAGTCCTGATAAAAGTTGCTGGCCAGTTAATTTCACCTTTTAAGAATTAACCATAACTGAAAGAATAATGAAAATTCTTGACTAATATCAATGGAAGCAAGAATCTCTAAAGGCTTATAAGAACCTTGGAAATGATGATGTCCAGAATTCTGAAGAAATAGCTGATATAGGCATATCTATTATTATAACTCATCATTGAGTAATTCTATGCTATTGTAAGAAGTGATAATGATAAATTTGCCACCGACGGTAACGTTCGGGACAAAACGTGTTTACTGATAATGAGTTTCAATTATTCTAGTGTAAGGCACAATCTGTATTTATGGAGACAGGATATTCTCCGATTTCCGGCTCTTTCGTACCAACCTATCTACCCACCTCTGCGAAGTCGTGCGTTCGAAGTTTCTTCCCGAGGGAATTGCCCCCGTCGGTTGTGTCGAGACTAACGCAGCGAATTACGAAACGCGTGATTTATTCGCCGATTAAGAAATTAGCACTCGACGAAGCTCCTCAGATCTTTGATCTGCATTTTGCCCTTGTAAATCTGATGAAAACTTTCACTTTGATCCTGTATTTTCACCCTTAAATGAGGACGTGTGCTTTGATTAACCAAAAGTATACACAAAACAAAGCGGGTAACTTGGTTATTTCTCTATATATTTTTCACTCTCTGTTCGTTAAATTGGCCTATGTCAACATAGGAAATGTGAAATAAGAATAGATCCTTGATCCTTGTCATTATTGTTATTATTATCATTATATAGGTTCCTTATTCGTCGGGTCTGACTGAATTTAGAAAATCTATTCAGCAAGTCGAAAGGTTTGGAAAGTTTTTATGTCACCTCGGTCAATTTGTCCCGTGAAGGGTCTCGCTTGTCACGCACCTGTCGACAGGGATTGTTAGGAGAGTAAAAAAAAATATTGAAGAGAATTTTTGAGTTTGCAGTTTTCATAATTGACATCGAGTGTCCAGTGTCCATTGGACGTCCATAAGCTGTCCTGGACAGAATTCTGTATATTTGACGTGAAGGACTTCCGTGGAGGCAATCCCGACGTCTGACAGCTTTCGAGATACCTACTCGTGTTGACAGCAATTAGACGTGCAGTGGGTTCCGCAGAGGATTTGTCAAGTGGTGGCAGACCGTCATTGCGAAAATAAACTAGAATTCTATACGTTGAATCGATCTCTTGAACAGAAATTCAATTCAATCTGCCACTCGAACAATCATTGGTGCGTTGTGGGTGACATTTAAATGATAATGATCAGGGCTATGCTTTTGCAGAGTTTCAGTATCTCGGTAGTAGGTAGGTACCGCGTATTTTCACTGATGAACTCTTAAGTGTGGCTTCCGCCCGCCCCAGAAACGAGGAAATTCATTTTTGTTAAGTAGGATATCGAGGAAGCAGAAAGCATCGCTGAAATTGACGTTAATTAATTTTTTAGAATTTTTCATCGCGTTATTTCGCCCGTGCCAACGGTTATTTCAAGAAAAAGCTGAGAATTTATTAACTGGGTTATAACGCTCGTGGTTTATAATTAAATACGTGATCGAAATATAAGACATTCGCTTCTTGCACAGGTATAAAAGGTAGGTATATACGAGCTGTGAGGAAAAGCTGCGATAAGTAATCGACTTTGCTTTTCACAAACCATTATACAGACACGAGATAAATCGAGTCATGTAACGAGCTTGTCAGATTTTACTAATTATTTTTTGTTGATTTTCAAGTTTAATAAACGTTCAAAAATTTGGAAAAAAGAGCCAATCAAATTTCACGTTTTGCCTATTGGCTCCGTGCACGAAAATACTAATACTATTTAACTATCAGTGTGCAACATATTCATGCATACTGTCAGCGCCATCTAAAATCATGCTCAGCATTTTTCCATGCTTAACGTATACACAATACACACTTATTTTTAAAGTAGTGTATGTGCGTGCACCCAGCCAATACAATACCGTCACAGAAATTATTGAATCGAGTCGCATTTTCGAAATGCAAAACTTTATTTGAAAAAATTAAAATCTTAATTTTGTAGACAGAATATTTTGCATCTGCTGCACTCCTCAGGTTCGTCCTGCGTATGCATGGGGTACATGTTGTACCTTCGCATGCTTGGCATACCTCGGAGTTCCGTGAACTCCTATAAACCTTTCAAGCTCTACATAAGGTTGAGGTTTTGATATTCTCCCGTTGAATCTTGGTGTAATATAAGACAATAGTTATATGTATGTATTCGTTGGTCGCCTGCCTACATTTGGAGCAAAGCGAACCCGGTGTAATATTCAAGACGCCATTTTCCCCGCGGAGCATCCCCGAACACGAAGTTTAGAAATTAAATTTTCGAGAGTCCACGCCGAATACCAAGCAGCCGAGCTTCTGTCGTCGGTAAACTAACCTCTCTTAACGGACCAAGCCCAAGGATAGAAACGAAGAGAAGCGAAGAGAAGAGTAGATGAGAGAAGTGAAGAGAAGAGAAGAAGAGAAGAGACGAGAAGAGAAGAGAGAGTAGTCCAAAGCCCTACAATATGGCGTAGAGCAGGGAGAGGACATGCTGTCAGGACAAGATATAAGAGGACTCTTCCCTTCCTCCCTGAGAATCCACCCCTTATCCATCCCATCCCCATTATATCCCAGGGGAACTGCCACCGCCCCCTTTTTCCATCGTTTCTCCTCATCCTCTTTTACCCATGTAAATTCCTACACAGAATCTTTTACTACCGGGTAAGATCCAGGTCTGTCACTGAACCAGTGGTTACGTGATGCGAACCCGGTAAACTTAATTTTCTCGTAGCAACTTTGTTCGCTCGTTTCTTTCGTTTCGTTTACCTCACCCCCCTCCATCGCTAAGGTTTGGAAGAACGCGAATTACAAATTAGGCGCAAAAGGAGAAAATAACTCCTCTTCAACATCCAAACCCGTCTCCATAGTTCGCATAAAATTAATCGATTCTTATACAGGGGGTTCTCTCTTTGTTCTTATCGATTTTTTTTCTTCTTTTTTCTTTGTAAGCTTATAGGTGCAAAGATAGTTACTACGAAAGTCCCGGGTCTTCGTTCTATATACTAATGCCAGTGATTCGCGTTAATTTCCAATTAATTGAGAGCAGTGGTACCCTGGGATTGGTACGGAGAGAGAGAGAGAGAGAGAGAGAGAGAGTCTGGAGTCACAACCCGTGGAACCACTCACCATCGTTGAGCAGCCCACTTAACCGTTAATAGCTTTTACCTTTGTGCCATCTTGGGACGTTGCTTTGGTCTCTATTATCGGCACACGCGACTCATAGAGAGCAGATGGTCGTCGCGTTGCAACTATGCCTCTAAGACGACGCAGATGGAGTTGAAACTTTGGTTAAAGTAATATACCCATACACCTAGACCTTCTACCATATAGAGTAGAACAAGGTACGGATAGACAGGTACTCGTAATGCAGTTTCGCAGAAAATGGCATGAGGTTGCCACCATACTTGGTCTACTATTGCCGCATCGTCTTGTGGCGGAGTTTCCTTTGCCATAGTAGCAGCGAGTGTAAGTACCTTCATACCGGGCAGGGTTTATGGGTACGAACACACTTTATAATAGGAGTGCGAGTACCCTTTAGAGAAGGCAAAATTTGGTGGTCTCACCTCTTCCTTGACAAAGGGAAAAGGTTGTCTCACCACCACAAAGGGGATGGTGTAACCTAACTAACTGAAATCGGAGAAGGGTAACTGGGTACTTTCCCACTAGTGAATATTAATTCAACTATCGTTTGGCCTTTGAATTTCTCACCATTTACATATATCAGGCTTCTGAAATCCCTTGTTATGCCTCTTCGTAGACGTTGTCATCCATTCCAGGACCGTTCCCATCGGGCTAGAGTTGTCGGGGGGGTCTAAGTTACCGTCGTAAGTACATCAGTATATCTTTGTTTTCATAGTTTTCTTCACTCGAATAGCACCCCAGTTCGTAACCACCGGTTAGACTGACATAAAACGTACAGATTGTTCTTGAGGGAGTCCCGCAACCCCGCAGACTACAATAAATAGTGTATTTTATTCCGTTCACTATCTTCGAGCTATTTTCTTGCCACCTTTGGTTCACCTTTTTACTTCGAGTTAAGAAGAGACTGGAAATTGGTACTCCGGTGAAACAGGTTCCGTAACTGTATAGCTCATGGTGTCTGTTACCTCCGAGATATTTCTGGGAGGGAATATTCACTGCAGAAGGTCACATTCCGCCCTTATGAGCCGAAATCCTCCCCTTCGAGAAAATATGTGTGCCGCATAGAGGGCCGCGAGGGATTCTACGACGAAAGGAGTGGGGTGGATCCGAGACCTCGTGCATCTTACGACTCTGTACGCGGCGGCCTAGTAAGATTAACTTTTAAAGTGCTTTAAGAACCGCCTAAAGCTCTTGGGTTTATTACTCAATTCAGATGATGGACGAACTGGGCGAAGAGAACCTAAATGCAATCCGAGAGTACGCCGCCGCCTCCTCTCTTTCTCTATTTTTCGATCCTCTACCGGTTCATCTGCGAGCGATAGAAAGTGAGAGTAGGCACCAGCCCGGAAGAGGATATTGCCTCCGGAATTATCCAAATGCGGTATTTGGGATTCGGGAAGCGCACCTCGCTTCTAAATGGCTTTGAAACCTCGCCTTTCAGTACACAATTGATCACGTATTTAGAAAACTCTCTTTCCCCGCGAGGAAAGTTGTAATTACTTATTGAATTCGTAAGATGGTAGCGGTACCAGTATAGAAGGAGCGAGATTCGTATATATTAAAGAAGTTTGTGCCGAGCTTTATCCGACTCTTCGACCTACCGGAGCCTCAATTTTCGATCCCTTCCGACCCATGTGCAGCATTAAATTTCTCCTTCAAAGGATCAACGAGTAGGCGAACCAAACGGCAGGTAGGTATTACCTAAACGTCGGTAAGTTGTCGCAGAGTTTGAAGGACTCTCAAAACACGTCGGTTTTGATATGGTGGTTGTGATGGTGCCAGCGGTGGCACTGTTTCTGCCTTTTCGTTGACGTTCAAGACTGCGTCGGTTACTATACACCACGATAGGCGTCTTACCGTCTTTACTCCGGACACCGTTTCGGCGCTGTTGGAATGTTCATAACGACGGGACACCCGTCTAAGGTAAACCAACTCGGGTACGAGAAAGCAACGCGCAAAAGGGTACCAGCGTAACAACGGCAAGGGGGTAAGGGGAGTTGAAGTTTATTAAGATTAAGGACTTCATTCGTAGTAATTCCAAGAGAGTGTACCTTACCTACCAACCTACCAACCTACCAACCTTATACCTTTCATACAAGAAACGAGCAGACGCAGACAGAGAGGGGAATTGTGTAGGTATATATATCTTATGGTTACTTACTCGTATATTAAGCGAAAGCTTGTGCGAGGCCTTCAAGTTTGTACATTTTATTTTGCTCATCCCTCCTGCACAGCTACTCTCTTCAGCCTCGTGGCGTTTGTAATTATTATACAGGAAAGCTTAGATATTAAAATGAAACTATAGACCGAGAACTTTTAACTACAGTTTTATCCTCGAAGTCTGACAGGAGCCCCGCTTCAACCTGTACACTCGTGTTTACTTCACCGTCCAGATTAATTAACACAATTCTTTTTTTTTTTTTTTTTTTTACCTCGAACACGTATACCTCATATATATGTTCTTCTTTTCTTTTTTTTCCAATATATATATATACTTAGGGGGGTATATATGCCTTCGTCGATAAAAATTTAGCTAAATATTTACCATACTGATAAAGAGAAAACAGGAGTATATTCAATATAAATTTAACCAGGAAACAGCGGGCCACGATCCGGCCAGGCCACCCTTCATATCGTGTATCATAATTATTAGAGCGTGGCTTAAACTGGTGGAAACTCTGCGGTTACGATCAGGCCAGAGCCATGGCCAGCCAGAAGTGGCAATGCGGGTAATGGCCGGCTAGCTGGTTATCACGATATAGGCTACATGGTGCAGACCCACGCAAAGGTACGTTGTGTCTACATGTATGTATTCATACATCCATACACACATACGTACATGTATAGCTGGGGGGGGGGGGGGGGGGGGGGTACGCGCGAGTATTTATAAGCAAGGGTGTAGGGAGTACTAAATTCTAATAAGTGGGCCGAGAAGGTAGCCCCGTTGGCCAAGCTTTAAGTGATATTAATTGGACGACTTTGTATTGGGGCGAAATAGTACAGTAATCTAAGGTCCGCGGGTTTTGCGAATAGAGGTAGAGAAGGGGAGGATCGCGGAACCTCTTTATTGCTTGAATATTAATTATTTTATGGGGGATTTTTAATTGATTATCTTTACGAGGACGGCGTTTATAAGCCGAGTTATTGCCAACGGCGAACGGTAGGTGTACCCCGCGCGACTTCTTATCCTAATAATAATAATTATGATTATAATGAACGGCCCAAGGTATAAATGAGGATAAGACTTAAAATTCGTCTTTTCGAATTATTATCGTTAAGTTGTGATTTCGGGACTTTAAAGAGACGCCATGCAACGACGTCCTTTACAATTCCGTTCAATTGTTCAACGGCTCTTCTAATCTTCCTTGGCAGGAACTCGCGCCTCGCTTCACGGATGAGCCGTTCAAAAAACGAAGATGAGCAAAGAAAAAAAATAATAATAATGTAACATAGAAACATTGTTAGACGTTCCTCTATTGTGATGTACTACGTGCAAATTGAAAAGATATAAGATATTACGTAAAAGGGAGACTAGATGATTTTTTTATTCTTTTTTTTTTTTTTTAAATACTTTAAGTCGTCTCATATTATGGTCTTCTCTTGTTTTCTTTTCGTCTCATGCCTCAGCTTTTTTTTTCGCAAATGTCATTCTACGCCCCCGCGCGCTTCTCTGCACATTCGCTTTTAGCCCCGGTTTCAATTAACAGACGAAACTCACCACGGACTTCTTTAATAAATGGAACAACCAGCGATGACTTGCTTGCTTGCTTGCTTGCTTGGCAAAGACGAGCCGAGCCGAGCCGAGCAGAGACGGGAAAAATAAATGGAACAAGTTTAGTCTCGTAAATATTCCCTTCTAAAGTTTAGCCCGTATTGTATACCGTGAAAATCTTAACAGAACGAACTCAAAGAACGGAAAGAGAAGAGGAACGGACCCTTCTTTGAGGAGGTATGGAAGAGAGTGTCCTTTACAGTTTAAGTAGAGGGTAGGTAGCCTTTATTTTCTATTATACACGACTTTTACCCCCAGCCCCCGGGTACAACTTTCGCGACGCTATGTCATATGCTTTTCAAACTCTTTTCCCGGTAACTTATTCACTTGAAATCGGGTCATCCTTAATCTAATAATATGTAGGTACGTAGACCTTGTACCATTCTGCAGCAGGTCTACTTGTGGTGTAAAATTGTGTAAAGTGACGATGACTTCGAAAGTAGAGACGGTAAACTTTAACGTCGAAGTGACAACGGGGTATTTTGCAGGAGACCGGAGCCGCCCCTTTTATACCACGTTTGTTATTTACCATTTTACGAGCTACGAGCTCAAATTATCCTCATTAAAGTGGGCCAACAAGTACCGAAGTACCTGGGAAATATTACTACGTCATTTTTTTTTTTTTTTTTTTTTTTTTTTTTTTTTTGTTTTCTACAAGAAAGCCAGAAAGAACAGAAACTTTGTTGCGATCTTTACCTGTATATCTAAATGTATTTCATCTTCGTAATTTTAATTAATATTGAGTCACACCTGTACTGTGTGACGAATTTTTCTGTTCTTTTTTTCTTTCGTGTCTTCAAATAACTGTTTGAAAAGAGATCCGTGAGATTTTCGTCCTTCGTCAACGATGGCGATAATCTAAGGATTTGTTTGGTAGGTCTTTGCGCTTGTTCGCGCCTAAATAGGAGAGGCTAGATTAGTTGGGTGCGAAGAGGGTTTCCGTGAAGAAACAAAAGAGAAAACGGAAAAAAAATACCTAATCTCACGCAGGGTTACTTTTACGACTTTCGGTTCGGATTGGAATTTTCAAGTTAATTTACGCGAACGAGCTAAGGTGACGGAATAATTAGCTGATACAGCCAACCATTTATAATCTATATATTATATTACTTGCACGTTCAAATCATTCAGTTTTATGAAATCTCCTCGCTGCAAGATAAAACAACTTCCTTATACTGTTGAAATTGGTATTTCGTATAATAAATCGATACGTAATACGACGTATTGAACAGCTGCATGTAACTGATAGCGAGATATCGTATCGCGGGATTCTGACAATAAGTTCTAATTGCTCTACTCTCGACTCGGCATCTCATATTCCCACGGTTATGTAACAGTTCAATTATTAGATACTATACCTAATGAGGTATCGTTCGGCTAAGTATCGACTCTAAGTTATCAGAGCATCATTGAAAATGCGGGTGAACATTAATGCTGCAGATTCAAGAATTCCGATAACTTATTAATGAGTTGTACAATCCGTATTTAACGAAGGGCTTCTCCAACTTTGATAATTACCATTACAACCAACCTATTGTGGTTTCGTTATTAATCGAATAGTCCAGCTATTTATGAGCCAATTTCAAACGCAGGGATTCTATATATTGTAATTTTAATAGTAGTATGGTCGGTCAACACGCAACATTCATATCTAGTTGAAACGATAAGTGAACATTATTGCTTGATAAAGTACCTACTCTGCCATAAATTATAAGGGCAAACGTTATAATTTATATACGTGATCCCTGCGTTCATGTGTATATATATATGATTGAACTTACGCTGCGTTTACTTACTTGCGGGGTGAATGTATTACCTACGTATTACGTATACATATACATATATCGCGTTTTAGTGTGGCGCGTGCAGTAAACTACCCCTTCGTAGGTCAGTTTTCAAGCAAAGTTTAAAATCGTCCATTATAGTGGACATAATCCACTTAGTCTTCATAGGATTTTGCTCGTAGTCGAGGACTATACACACTAGCTAATGCGAATTTTATTATGCAAGAGAAAAAATTTTTATAAAATTAAATTAAATTTTAGTATCCGCGCGAGGACTGTACGAGAACTTACCACTTTACGTGGTCTAGTGTCCCGGGTGGATTACACTGGGCAAACTTTTTCTGCACTTTTTATTTAATTTTATCTTCGTTATTTATTTTTCACCCTTTTCAACATCCTCGAGTGAAAACCTCTCGACCGTTTATTATACCCCACGTTATATCTATTGACATGGGGTTTCCTTGTAAATATTATAATATCTACATAGAATTTTCGTGATTCAATCCGGTAATAATGGCCAATTAGAATTTTTTTTAATTCATATACTGTTATTACGTCTTATTCACTGATTCATATTTTTCTTCATTCTTCAGGTCTTCAATCTCATATTTCCATATAATTAAGACTCCAGTCGAAAGATTCAAAGTCTTTACAATTTAAGTCCACAAATTGAAAAATAGCCGATCTATACTAGACCAAGCAAAATAGTTGTACTGTATTTTGTACGGAAAGTACATTTTGTATTATTATTCTCGTTTTGTCCCATAGCCATTGAAGCTTTGTTTGTTCAATTAACACATAATATGAATATGTCAGGTGAGGCAAATAATTGACTATTTTAGAGAATTTCCGATCATTTTCACGTGCCTCAGAGCCAGTCATGTGACATACGTTGTACATTGCACAATATATCATAGAAATTTCGAGCCAGTCGCCATACGGTAATTAGGAGACCTTCGATCGTTATAATATTTGCGATTAATAAATGCGGTTTCGTTGAACACACATATATATACCGCGAAGTTTTGTGGACGCGGAACGCTAGGGATACCAACCCAAAAAGGGTCCTATTTTATGGGCAGTGAGCTGCAGTAGCAGTTTAGTAACTTACTAGATGTTTCTATAGTAAAATCACTAGAAATCACTGGAAATCTGGTCATTAGATTTCTTGTCCAGAAATCTAGTGACCAATGATCACTAGATTTCTAGTGATCTCTAGTGATTTTACTAGAAACATCTAGTAACCCGAGTCGAAATTTAGCCCCTATTTTGATCCTCTCAGCATCTACCTCAACCTCTTTAGACCCCGCTATCACCTCAAGCGCCTATTTTGAACCTCCAGGCCCTCCGTAGCCAAAATTTAGCGCCTACTTTAGTACTCATAGTGTACATATGATCCTCTTTGAACACTGGTCGACCTCAAGCGTCCGTTTAGGACCTCCAAGTCCTCCGCAGTCATAATTGAGGACCTATTTTGATACTCACAGAGCTCGATCAAGTGTCGAGTATACTCGAATGATAATAAATATTGAAAACTACACTCAGAAAATGATTTATTAAAATCTGGACTTTGTTTAAAATATAATTTTCGCCAAGTACATTTTCATCTTTAGCAACCCAATTTCTTTCGTAACAATAAAAAAATGTATTTGCTTCAAAAAAATCTCTAATTGGCGGAAACGGAATCTACGGAATAAATATATTTAAAGTGAACAAATCTTCTCACCACAAATATAGTTTGGTTGCCACGGATAAAAATTTACTTGCAGCAAATACATTTTTGCAATAAGTCAAAATTCAAATAAATCGTTTTACTCGGTGTCCGTGTAGAAATTTGTTCGGTAATCAGGCCTAATTGACAACACAAAGGCGCCTATCAGGATCAGTTGTGGATTCCACAATAATAGATCCCAATATCACTGCTCGATCGGTTTACGGGATTTGTAAAATATGAAATATATAGGTAGACTGTTGGAGAAAAAAAATGTTCCAGGAAATGAAGTAAAATTTTTACGCTAATTTCACCACTGCGTTTTTAGTTCTTGCGACAGAACGATTTGCCACTGTGAGTGAATTTATGTGGTTTTAACTAAAAAAAATTCCCGAAATAAACATAAAAATTATAGTGGACCTTCTGAAACATTTTTTTTTCCATCAAAATGTCATATTTAATTCGGATAAACACATATGAGCAATTCCACGTCAGACCGGACAGCTTTCTGACCTCGATGTTATCGATTTCGCTATCATTTTTTTTACGGGTTCTATGGAACAAATAAATTGATCAAACAATTTTTTTTTTTTTGGCCCCTATTTTCCAAGTTACACGGGGGTGAAATTCAGGAAAAAGAGCCAAAAATCGAAAACATACTCCTCTTCAAACGGTCATATCTTTGATTGTATTAATCCTAGAGACTTCATCCAAGAACCATTTCAAAGCTATTGAATGACACTATTATAATATATTTATTTCATTTCGCGGTAACAAACAATTCTATTTGTTATAAACAAATATATTATTCAAACGTGATTTTCATAGAAAATACCAAGCGATAAAATTATCAAAAAAATATGAGCGTATTCCTTGATCAATTCTCTACAAAATCGTTAAGTCAATTTTATGGAGAACCGATGGGAACCATGTTAAAACGATTTATTTATAAGCGACGGCGCGCGCTGCCACCGAAAAACCGTACCCGAGCCGGGTCTTTCAGCGGCACCGCACACCGTCGCTTATAAATAAATCGTTTTCACATGGTTTCGATCGTTTCTCCATGAAATTGACTTAACGATTTTGTAGAGAATTGATCAAGGAATACGCTCATATTTTTTTGAGAATGTTATCGCGTAGCCCTTGCTTTGAAAATCACGTTTGAATAATATATTTGTTTATAACAAATAGAATTGTTCGCTACCGCAAAATGAAATAAATATATTATAATAGTGTCATTCAATAGCTTCGAAATGGTTCTAGGAAGAAGTCTTTCGGATGAAAACAACCAAAGATATGACCGTGAACATGCCCACCGATGCTTTCTCATGCTAGCCACACGTACCTGAGCCGGGTTTTTGGGTGGCAGCGCGCGCCTTCGCTTATAAATAAATCGTTTCAACATGGTTTCCATCGGTTCTCCATAAAATTGACTTAACGATTTTGTAGAGAATTGATCAAGGAATACGCTCATATTTTTTTGATAATTTTATCGCTTAGGTATTTTCTATGAAAATCACGTTTGAATAATATATTTGTTTATAACAAATAGAATTGTTTGTTACCGCGAAATGAAATAAATATATTATAATAGTGTCATTCAATAGCTTTGAAATGGTTCTTGGATGAAGTCTCTAGGATTAATACAATCAAAGATATGACCGTTTGAAGAGGAGTATGTTTTCGTGTTTTGGCTCTTTTTCCTGAATTTCACCCCCGTGTAACTTGGAAAAAAGGGGCCAAAAAAAAAAAAAAAAAAAATTGTTTGATCCATTTATTTGTTCCATAGAACCCGTGAAAAAAATGATAGCGAAATCGATAACATCGAGGTCATTTTTTGATTTATTTTGTCCGGTCTGACGTGGAATGGCTCATATGACCGCGTAAACAAAAAATATATTATATAATATTCAGTAATTAATCGTAATAAAATATGCAAGGACTTCAATCTAGTCCTGCAAATGAAAAATGTTGATGTCATTGAAATATTTCGAGTAATAACTTGACACTTTGATAGGCCCTGAACAAGTAGGAAAGTGTTGGGTCCTATGCCATATGGTAGTTTAGCGTAGTGGTTAGGGCGTGCGACTGCGAATCGAGCGGACGTGGGTTCAAATCCCGGCGGGGACTAATAATGCGGTGGTTTTTTCAATGGATGTAAAATGCGGTTTCATCGATATAATGCGTAGGTTCGGTCAACTGACGATAAAATTCGTAAAATTTTCTACTTTTTTTTCTACTATCATTACTTTTTAATTTCACGAAAATAAATTACGGGCTCCGATATGACGGCTAGCCCGATCTTCTACCGAAATTTCTGCTAGGGAGCCGGGCTTCACGAGGTTCTCGCGAGGTTCTCGTGAGATCCTCATTTGACCCTAAAATGCTGCATTTGTCTGGTAACTACGAGTTTTAGGCGCTAAAGAGGGTTTCAATTCCCATACAAAATAAACCTCTCCAGACCCTCAAAAACCTCCCAACGGTAAAATTTTGAGGTTCTAATGAGGCGTTAAATTTCGACTCGGGAAGTTACCAAACTGCTGCTGCAGTTTACTGTATGACCTACGCCTATGGAATAGCAAAAATTTCGGGTTGGTACCCCTATAGCGTTTCGCGTCCACAAAACTTCGCGGTATGTGACAATAGGACAGATAACAGACGGAAAGTAGATTCTGAGGTAAATAAGAACGATCGCGATTACGTGCAGAGGAATAAAATAGGCAAAGTCGGATTTGTAATCCCGCTGCAATCGCATCTTTCGAGGACCAGTCTGCTCGCAGACAAGCCACGGTGCTCTCGAGGCTACGTTTGAAGTAAAAAAGCTGGAGTCAATATTTGCATGCCACAGGGCAACCCGAAGAGTAAGTCGAGTGTGCCTCTTCGACAGGAGACAAGAACCTCCGGACGGTAGCCCGAAGTGCTCCGTCGTCTCTGTCCCCTCATTCTCTCACCATGCTATGTCTGGGTCTCGGATCTCGGTGCTTCAATGATCGGTGCATGAAGTGCAATTATAATTTCTAGGCAGATATCTCCGGCCTCTCGATACCTCGTCGTTTTCTTACAGCATGCAGTTTTTCGATGGCGTTGCAAAAGATAATTATTTCTTAGACATTCAACGCTTTTCTCTAGAGATTATCAATGACGCAGCGTCATCGAAGTTTTGTAGACTGGGTAGGGGTTCCTCTTTTATTTTTTTCCTTCGTTTTATTCATTTTTAGTTTTTTTTTTTTTTTTTTTCTTATAAAAGAAAGAGGAATGAGGGGATCTCAGAACTCCCAGATCTCTTCACGATCCGTGAGAAGATCTTTTATTGGAACTTGAACGAATGAGAGCTGCTTCGTCGTTAAAAACGATCTCAAATTACGCCGCTGCGTCAAGTGCAATTCACGATTAGTTAAGGGCGTTAAATCAATACATATATATTTTTTTTTAATATACCTTATACATTTTTCAGCCCAAGTTCCGAAAGAGGTTTGAATCGAATAAGTCGAAAAAAATTTCAGACGTGGTAGTATTTCAAAGTTCATATGCAAACGATTCTTCGTGCTTTTGACATGGATGAGTTGAATTTCCAAGCCTGATGATTTTTTGGTAAAAAATGTTTTCAACTGTTTGTTCAATTTGTTATTATACCTTAGCTTTAATTTAATTTTATTATACTGGTTTTCAAATTTTGGTTAAGTTTTAATTAAATTTTATTATTCAATGTCACTCTGACATTATAACAGCGATCAATCGAAGTATACGATGATCAAAAGAAAATTAAACTTGTTTAAGAAATTTCCCCGGGGTTTTTGTCGTGAAAAATTTACATCAACGAATACGAATTATTGACAAATAGCTACCATCAATATAGCTACTATAATTATACACTCGAAAATGTTGGAGCGTAATATTTAATTACTCGTCTCTGACCATATATGTATAACAGGTAATAATTAGCCGTATATATACACAAAACATATAACCATTTATACACGTAGGTACATATACTGATGTATAAAATGCTAAGGTATGAGTAACATTTATCTATACAGTCACGAAGACGTAGGTATAATACTGATAAATTGATATACGCTTTCCTAATTGGATCACCTGTCAACTAAAGAAAATTTCCCACATAATCCTCACGAACGATTTATTACCTCAAACCGAACGGTCTAGTTCATGTATAACAAAGAGAAATTTTTTACTCAAACCGCACGGAGCTTTAGTCATATATATAGATTTTGCTTTTTATTTAGCCACGACTTGTTTCATGCAAATCCGATCGGCCCAACTTTGATGGCGAGGCAACGGCCTGCTTGCAGTAGACCACACTGACTTCATACCTCTGTGTATATATATGTACACGTATATATATATATAGTTTTTATACGCGTGTACACTGTATCTGCATCTTATGCATGTGTGTATTATATATGAATATAGGTATAGATATATATATCTGAGAAGCACAACTACTTTAAATTCACTCCTCACACTCTGGTGCGCTGCGCTGGGCGAACTACTAAATTGAAAACTAAATTTCCTCTACCAGCACGGATTCTTTCGAGATAAGAAAAGTTTAATCGTCAAAGTTGAGGCGACTTGTGGCCGAACGGATGGACGGATGTATATATATAGGGCGAATGCCAGCTGTAAATGTGGTTTAAGCACTTAGATATGCATGTATATCTATCCTATCGTAATTAAATTCTGAGGTGAACTGGGACGTTAACGTTGGTGAAATCCTATAGGAATATATGATTGCGTATTGTTCGCATTCACCCACCTTGTCTAGCATCCTTTACCCCCCGGTCCCGACGAATGCAGCAACACTTCAACACTCGGGTGTCAAATACGAACCCAATTACGAACAGAGTACTTAATTAACAGCGACGTACTGGCGACGAGGTGAGCACCAACCTACGAATTACAGCTAGTGATAGCTGCGAACTAACCATGTTTCATATAGGTATATTTGTTCTTTCAAATCCTTCCTTTTTTTTTTTTTTTTATCTGTAATGCTAATTCAAATGTAATTAAACGATTTTTCACTTTTTTGTACACCTACCTAAGGTTTTCATCATATGAATATCCGAATGGAAACACGGGTCTATAACTCTCTATGGAATCGATACTGAGCGTTTTGTTTCCTTTCTTAAATACTATCAGCATGTATTTCTTTTCTCTCATCCGATAAAGGAGAGGCGTAATAAATTTATGGAGCGTCAGCTGCTGCTCGATGTGTTCTGAAGAAATCTAGAGCTGTGGAAAAAAATCTGAAAAATACTGAATGACCGGTATATCAGTATCTCGGGAATGCCCGGAATTAGTCCCCTTGATGCATACACACTAGAATCTAGATCATCAAACTTGACATTTACCGATATGAAGATTAGATCCGCTATTTTTAATTTGGAATTCTAGACTTCAGATTCGAAATCAGCGACTCGAATCACCACCAAGTACCAAGACCTTATATCGTTGTTTGAGAATTCACTCAGATTTTAATGACAGTGCTGTGCTTTAAGGAGGTTGATTATCTGACGTCATATTATAGCGATTTTCGTGGTTAAAGTCCGATGAAAGGAAAATATGTCGATTGAAGTCAATGAACATCCTCCTATACTTTGTCAAAGTCAAATATGAGTATCCATAGACGTATGATAAAGGAAATTCGTTAGCGACTCAAAGTTGTAGTTGTGACATGCAATGGAGCCAACTTGGCACAGGGTCTATCTACGGAGATGGTTTCAAGCTAAGATGACGGAGTTTGAACTCGAGCCGTCTGCCGGCTTAGTAAACTAACGCAAACTATCGCTGCAGCTTACTTGTTCTGACACTGAACATAAACAGGGGACAAAGCGCAGTTGCTTGGTGTCGGGTAGGTCGCGGTGCTTCGCCTCACCTTCGATCCCACCTTGTCCTTTCTCGCTTCAACTTGCCTCGTCGTTATTTGGCGAACGTGGTCTAGAGTCTAGACAAAGCTTATTGTAGATATGTACACCTACGTAGTAGTATTCAGTCAAACATATTACTTCGGAGTTCTCGAGCGTGCATTCGGAAGGTAAACTTTTTCCCTCGCAGTCTGTCTTCGTCTGTAATAACAACAGAGTCGGAAAGTTTGCGCTTGTTGTTCACGCGAAGGAAATAAAATGCCCGAGAAACCTTGACTGATCACACGATTGATCCTGTCTTGATGTGGAACGAAAGTGTTACAAGGGAAAGGGAACATGTATGGCATGTTCATTGTTCAGGGTGTAAAAATTAGAAAGATTTTTGGGGATTGCGGCGACCAAGCGGTGAATAATACGCAGATATCCTATTTTTGGTGTCTATTCTACGTAATGTCACATACGGAACTTGATGTTAAAAACCCTTGTAAGGTACGACACCATATCGACGCTGCTTACGAAGGCTAGCACGTTTCAGATTTCTTACGAAAACTAGCACGTTTGGATATAAACCACGAAGACTGGCATGCACGTTTCAATTTTAACCACGAAGACTAGGACGTTTCGATATTCACCACGAAGACTGGCACGTTTCGGTTTTCACCGCGAAAAATGCACTTCTGCATTCGCAAATTAACTTTCAATTTAATTACCGAACACCGCATAATAATCATCAGAAAATCCTTGTTACATTGATCTAAAAATAATCATTTTCGTAACGATAACCGAAGCATGCTTAGCTTCCGTAGCAATAACTGAAACGAGCTCGTCTTCGTGGTGAATATCGAAACGTGCTAGTTTTCGTAAGCAGCGTCGATATTATGAAGCCATCGTCACAGATTTTGTATTATTTACCATAGTCGCCACAATCCCCGAAAATGTGTTTAGTTTTTTCATTTATGTATACCACTTTATGAATTGGTTGAAATTTCTCTAACCACTGCATCGAGTTAGGATATCGGAGCGATAAAATGTTCGTAAACCTAACATAATCCTTAAAAGCGAAGAAGAAAAAAACGAAAGTTTTATCCATTTTCAATTAAGCGATGAGCCAAGGGAAAAAGGAGCAGCGTCGAGCTTCGAAGGGTCATAAAAGGACAGTTCAAACTTACCCACTAAAATTCACCGTGGTTATAAAAGCTGTGGTATATATATTCTATACGTATTTAAGCACAAGGTAGATTCACGCCGTGCTCAAATGCAGCAGAAGACTGACGACGGCTGGTTTCAGGGTTTTCTTAGTTTGTTTGTTATTTTTTTTTTTCCTTTTCCTTGTCTTTTTATTTTTTATTTTTATTTTTTTGTGGTTTCATAAAATTGCGCTCTAGAAATTATATACCCTCCGGGCTAGAACTGAACTGATCAAGGGAACGAAACTGTGCCTTCACGTTTCTCGTCGGTGGAAAAATGCCCTCGGCGTGAAGTGAAAATAATAATATAAAAGTTCCGAGTAAAAAAGCGACAAAGCATAACCAAGCCGATCGATTTAATATATTATATTTATATGTATATATATGTATATATATATATATTTCCTTCAAACTTCCGTTGAAATTTTATCGCTAAACTTGAACGTCGCCGCAGGGTCGAACGATTTCGTAATTATGAAAAGTTGCTGTCACCTAACAGCCTTGCCGCCGAGGTTACCTGATCAGCTATCGGTAGAAAAAGTTTTATGAGTTTTTAAACTTATAAATATTAAATATACATATAATACACGATGTGTACGAAAGGTTTATTCGATTATTTTTCTACCCCAAAACTATATTACTATATATATATATATATATTATATAGTGTCCTCTTATATCGAAAGTCGTATTTGATTTTATTGCCCTTATTTCCCTATCGTAAATATATCCAAGCTGCTACTATAGGCAGGGGTATTAATATTATATGCAAATGTTATCAACTAACGAACTTCTAAACATGATGGATATACTCTGCTGTTGGAGATAATACCTATCCATATATATATATTATATATTGATATATATATCTGTTGAAGAATTCAATAAAATATGATTATACAACCGGATACTGAGAGGCATATCTAATTCAGTTTCGCATACTACTATGAGTCGAGAATGAGTTTTGAACTTCCTCATTACTGTATCAAGTTTTTCTCTCAGTTTGACGTCATCAATCACTAAACAATGCCCGTCATCTTTGCGGTGAGGCAAAAACTAGCTCTCTGCAACTCGTCGCGTATATATAACAATGGAAAGTTTGCCCTTTGTCACCAGAGTGTAGACAATGTCGAGAAAAATTGACACATCGTTATACTGCAGCTATAGGAATAGTTCAAGGTAAAATAATACCTCGAGTTTCTGATATACCGGTCAATTCAAAAACAAAAACAAAAAAAAAAAAAAAACCATACAAATAATTCAGGCATGCTAAACATTAAGCCAAAAATATCGAAATTCTCACTTCACAATCAACTTCGAACTCTAGTTTGGTCACGAATTTTATGACAGGTCGTCTGTCATATAAAGTATCCAACCTGCTTCCCTTACCATATCTATTTAGGCTAACGTTTTGATTAAGATCTGTATACAGCCGCGAGTGGTTTGATATGTCAACCTGTAGGGTAAGTCAATTAATATGGGTAGAAAAAAATGGGCTAACAATCGCCATAGGTTTAGGATATATGGTTACTGAAAATAATAGGTAGAATAAAATGAAGTATGTGAAGACAGAACACCTAGTTGAAAAAAAAAAAAAAAAAAAAAAAAACAGGAGATATCTAGTTTTTCTCATAGGTTGAGAAAAATGAGACTTTATCTCCGCAATTTTTTCCTCTTCGAAGTTCCCTTTGAAAATATAAGGATAAAAATCTTCTTTGAGTAAAATCATGGGGTTGTCCAACTTTTTGGTAATTTTAACGCAGAATCTTTGAAGTCAAAGGATGGCTTGACGAAAAATATTTTGCCCAAATTTAATTGAAATTCAATTAAAAACTTTGTAAATTCACAAAATGCTAGTATATACTTTGAGGGAAATTCTTGGCACTGGAATAAATTTTTATCACCTTTTAGGTGCTACCAAATGTATGTAGGTATCTTTTCTGTATAACATTTATACATTTTTTATTCACTATATATATATAATTAAATATATATGTAAGGCTTTAAGAATTGGTGCCGTTCAACTTTCGCATTAATAATTCCCTTTTTGCCGAGTTTATTCAATATCGTGGCTATATAGAATGTAGATGATAGAACAAGAAAACTTTCAGCAGTACCTATATTGACTTATTGTAATCCGATTCCGAATATTATTCAGCCGGCAGAGTTACCATGGGAATTAAGAATTTCCCAATACTAATATTAAAAGATGTATGCGTAGTACGTACATCCCCCATGACTATCCCGTTCCTTGATATATCATATTATTATTATTTCGTTATTTTCATCTGAGAAAAAGAAATGCGACGAGTATCAAGGCGCGCGAGAGATTTCTAAATTGACGAAATCATTAGACGACGTCTCTGCGAATTTTTTTTTTTTCCTGAATAAAATAAGAAATCTTTTCTGCTTATGCCGCCCGGCTTTCTAAGGTATAGCGAAGATATCTAGCTGCCTGTGAATATAATAACCACATAACGGTGATAAAGGCGAAAAAAAAAAATAAATTACTAAGTACTACATATATATACAAATATGATATGAAAAATAATATCAACGTAGATTATTATGATGGTTATCATAATTGCGATAAAAACAAACAGTAATACCCAGTTCCATTTTTACCGTGAGATGAAAGTGTGTAATACAATATCTGTCTGCAGTGCTAGAAAGAAAATAGTACAAAAGATATGATGCATGGAATGGGTATAGGGTGGTGTGGAAATACAAGAAGATCAGCTAAAGGTAAGTGAAACGACGGAATACTGCCATACAGAAAGCTAGCTTGAAAACATAATACATAAAGTAGACTTTGATGCCGGTTAGAAGCGCGTACATCACATTATATGATTATATTTTTCACAAGCGTACGAAAGAGCCTTTGAGCATCAATAATTTAGAGATTTCAAAGTACCGAACCGAGGCCAAGCTGAGCGCATGATAAAAGGCTTCGAAAAATAAATGAAGCAACAAGAAGAAACAGAAATAAGAACAGGAAGTAATGACGTATGGGTGTTGTTGAAAAAAAAATTCTCTTAAATTGAATAAAAATTATGGTAAGTTTTCTAATACTTATATTGTTAGTAAATCGCGAGGATATAATTTTCCCAAATTTCTTATACAGGACCCGAGATAACAAGTTTGAAAATTTTTGGACCAAGACAAGGTGACAGCGGAAGTTGTGACGCTTTGCGAATCGCGGCACGACCAACCGCCCTTGGAAGCCGGAGCCTCGGAGGAATTTGATTTTCACCGTTTATATATGAGGCTCCCGTCGATAAGGAGTTTCTGCACGAGCGCGTAACAGCGTATAATGCTAAGCGATGCTCTAGCAGTCTAGCCGTAGTCATCCAGAAGCGGGATTTACGGACGTGAGAGATACGGTCAAATTTCCGCACACCATAGGTGAGCTTAAGTAGACGGTTACACAAGGTTTTAGGAAAGCAGGGGTCGTATACTGCGTGATACCCTACTCGAGTTGTGATAGGATCAACGCGTCCGTATAGCTATATAACTTTTATGCAAGTTGTAAAAACCTTTCTCAACTGGGAAGGTGCTTTTAGTTTAGAAACCTGAAGAATGGGGCTCGTCAAATTTGAAGAGATATTTTGTAAGCCCGCTGCAAAGTAACGTTCACTAGTTCCATATTTTCATGCCGAAGACAAAACACGGTATTCGTAGCTCCGACACAAGGGAGAACATGAATTTTTCACATTTTCAGATGACGAAGCAATATGGTCACTAAAAAACAAATCTAACAGGACTTCTTCCATACTTGATACGCTGATCTCAACCCTATGAGGATCTGTTCATGATTTCAAACGAAAATGAGACTTGCATTGATTGCTAGTATTCAATGGTTCGAGATTCTAGCTTTATCTACAATAGAATACGACATCTTCGAGGATGCGGAGTAGTGCTGTGAATGTGCTACCATCTTTGTAAAATCCTGACTGATAGTTCGTAAGAGTCCACGAGAAGGTTCCCTCTTTCTACAAAAGCGGTTCGCTGAGAAAGGCAGATTTTTCAATACTTCGTACCAAAAAGGAGGAGTTCTGACATGGCATAAGCCCATGGAGAGGAGCTTATCTGCTACTCCGTTCTTAGACGGCAGAGAATTGCAACGCGGTACACCAAGGTGCAGGATGTGGGTCCTGAATAGCGAATGGTTGAAGGTGCATGCATATGTGTAAAAAGCAACGTATTGGCTAATGCAGAATTTCCTTCAGCTACGAATATCGTTACACCGAGAGGTTTGCTTACATGAGTTTAGCTTCCCCATCATGTTATGGTATCGGAGGATTTAGGTGTTTTGTATCACCTCATAGATCGCACGTCTATCCTCGCGTGCACCGGAGTTTATGGATTATTGCTAATTGTAAGACTGATATAATGAGCTTTAGAGAAGTGTGTTGGAACCAGCTGGAGGCCATGGTCGATTGATGAATTGCGGTAGTGAATAAGGGACTTTCTTTTCGTTCCGCGTTTGCGAAACACGGATAAACCTTGCGGTCACAAAAAACAGTACAGTATCCGAGTGGAATTTCCTCCCCAGATCCAAGGCATGTAGAAAAATGTGGGACTCTAGTAGGTATACAAGTTTCTATACAGAAGAACATTTACGTAAAAAGACTCGCCGTTCTCAGTTCATGTGAATTTCAGAACCTTGGAACGTGAAATTTCACGAACGGATAGGCGGTTGTAGAATTAATAAAGGGAAATGGAAAAACTACCCGGTGAAGAGACTGCGGTTTCGTGAGTGGGATAACCCTAGTAGACGACATGTGCCAGTCTTCAAAGCTATGAAACTTCAAGGCACGAAGCTGATGAATACCAGAGAATTCGGTAAAATGGATGTATATAATTCTGAACCGTGAAACTGGACGCCGTGCGGGAGGCGGGAGGTTGGATACATAAGATTGATATTCGCTCAAGTGGAAGAGACGTTTACCAAGATCCGAATGCACCCCGCAACAAGAAGTAAGTAAAGGTACGAAAGGATGATGGTTCATATAGTACCAAAATTTCTCTTGCTTTTCTATTCATGTTTTTGACTACTAGTTGTATGCCGTACGAAAAATTCTTACATGCGTTTCAAGGAACGTAGATTTTAAGATGGTAAAAAATTCTTGGAATCTCGTCCTGTGTTCAAGCCTGGAAACGTATGGGTTAGTATTTGTTGGATGGAATTTTGTCTCATTCTTAAGTTATATGCCGCGATTTGGAATTGTGTTTTTCCAGCATGCCATGAGGAGAGCGAGGCGTTCTCCGGTAAAGATGGGATAAATACGAGAAGTAAATTCAGAATTAAGGCCAAGTTGTTTTTCCGATTGAGCGACACCAGCGAACCTGTATATATGTTCGCACATTCTTGTGCCTTTGACGTTGTGAGAGGGTATCCGTTGCGAATCATACTTCCTTTGATACCAAAGCCAAGCCGAACACCATTTCTGATTTGCCGCAAAGCCGCACAAAGCGAGAAAGAAAGAAAGAAAAAAAAAAAAAAAAAAAAAGAATTTCGCCAACATCCTGGGGGCGCGAGCGTTCGGGAACAGGAGACACGAGATTTTTTATTTTATTTCATTTTTTTTTCTTGTGCACGCCAGAGGGAAGAAAAACTGGCACCGTCAAGTGTGCTTTAATTTTATTGGGACCGGCGCGTTTTAAAGGACCTTAAAGGACCTTAAAGAAGGATTCGCCAATAAAACGCGTGTCCTTCGGGGGCCATAAATCCCCGTACATAAAGACCAGAGATGGATCCAACAAAAGCGCAATTTTCACGGCATTGAAAACTCACTATCACTACCCTCGCTTCTCAAGTATTCTCCTATTTATATGGAAAATTGACTGTTATAGGTATAGTACACACGAAAATAATAGTAGAACCGTGTAGATAATGCAATTTCACATTTCATTCTTATATACGCGAATCGCGGGCTAATGTCAACTAAACTGAACAGCATAATAGTCAACGAATGTTATTTATACGAAAGCAATTAGATTTGGTTTTGAAAAAAAAAAAAAAAAAAAAAACAATCTTGAACACTTTCGGACACGGTTCAAGTCTATCACTACTCTATATCTAACTCTATATATTCTACCCATCTACCAGCTCGACCGTCTCGTCCGTCACAGAAATGAGAAGATTGAGAACGGGTCCGCGTGTCCTACATGTTACATTTATATATATATGTCGTATTTTATTATACCTATACACATACTGGGTGTCCGAGTACCATATCAGATGAATTATAATCCGATTCAATGTTTCAGTAGAAAATTTCTAAATTTAATAAGAAAACAGTTTGAATTCCCGATTAGTTTGTTAATAATTCATTAATGTTTAATATATTTTTCATATAGAGTTTATTTTCATATAAAGAATCGTGTTTTTCATCATTGAGTAAACTTATACTTATCACTGATCACAGAAATTATAACTACTAGTAAATGATATTTATTGGGTATAGTTAACGAAATATATTCTTTCTGTATCTGATTATGTAGTATAAGGGATTGAATTTCTTCTGAAATTGTGAAAATAACTTGGTGGTGTTAAAAAAATTGGTATAATAGTATTCAGGACACCCTGTATGTTTGTAGAAAGCGAGAAAGGGATGCGGATATCAGGCTGGAAATCCCCGACTTACGGGTATAAAGCCTTATCTCACAAAGTCCTAAATCTGGCCGATACCTATCTTGATAACACTGCCACGGAATGATGTCGAATAGTTCGATCCACGGCGAAAGTGAAAAGTTGAGGACTCTCGAGGAGAGAGTGCCTATAGCTAGATGGCCACGGCATGGGTATGGGAAAGAAAATAGTTGTCATATATATATATATATATATATATAGGAGGGATTGTAAGCCAAACAAGGGTGTACAAATTTTATTTGTAGGTTTAACCTCCTAACCCAACCCTCGAGGAATATCGAACCTGTGTATATACAACCTCAAGGATACTTTATTAGACGTTTTCTGGTTCTTTCGCCATTCGCGTTGCCTCGTTCGACAACCATATCCCGTTTTCCTGGCCCATTTATCTTGAAATCTTTGTCTTTTTATAACGCTGAATAATCTTTTGAATTTTCTTTTATCCAAATTCTATTCCACCGAATGCATCACGGTTAAATCTAAATTGCGACAAAGGAACTTTTTGATTATTAATCAAATTTCCTTACCGACTTGGCGAGCCACTTGACGGTCTTTGTTCCTCGTTGAACATAGCCCTTGTAATCTCGGAGTAAGTATCGTTAGAAACGACGAAAGAATTAGGGACGGGATGGAAGATTAAGGAAAGGTTTCAACGACTGTTAACTCGCTTTACTATAACGCAGAGTTATTATAAGTAAGCATACCTCAGAGGAATAATTTTCATAGCTATAAGAAATTATCGTGAAAATTTTTCGAATCAAGAGGGACTTTATCAAAACCTACAGGATTTGTTTGTCGCTGTCAGATGTCCTCGCGATGAAAAAACAGAAAGAAACAAAAAAAAAAAAAAAAAAAAAAAAAATGTCAAAAAAAAAGAAGAAAAGTTGACAGAAACTCCTGCGGAAAAACCGAGTGCCAATATACGAATTTCACTTGTGAATTCACCCTTTGACATCGGGGCACTTATAGTCGAAGCCCCTTTTGTCGGTGCTTTATTCAACAATGAAAACGAATTATCATAGGTCTCTGTACCCGGTCTCCGGTTCAATTTTTCTCTGTTCTCACGCCAGCTCCCTCTTGCCGTTCATCACGTATATTGAGCCAGAAATAGAAGACGTATTTCGAAGCCGGGAAAATATTTTTCTTTAATATAAATTCACAGGGGCTTAATAACGACAATTGAATGTTTGTTAGACGCTCGTGTATACGAATATCCAATTTTTTTTTCATACTGGACATTTCTCCTCGTGACACATCAAGCCGACGAGGTAACTGTCGTGTCCGCGAGACCTGTCTGCGATTAATCAGAATGTCGAATTTCTTTTTATATAATAAAGCATTATATTCCATTAGGTAAGCCTATTTTCGGAACGATCCAAGTATATGTATATTGTACATGTATACGATATACATGTGGAGCTAGGAGATACGGTTGAATAAACGATTCGATTGACTCACGATGATAGACATATTATGGTAGTTTTGTTACGTCCTAGAGTATCATATAAGTTACTAGAAAAGTGTAGCGAATATATGTCTGGTAAACATTAATTCGAAAATCGTTTGTCATTGCTTGTCTGTAGGTCTATAAGGAATGAACCGAAGTTGACTGAAGAATTCTACCAATCAATAGTACCTAAATACGGTATTGAGTAAGATGATATGGTTGTGGGTGTTATGAACGAAACTTATCGGAAAAATTGGAGAAAAAAAAAAAGTCTTTCCCTTTTCGGTAGTCCTTAAATAGAAATAAAAAATAAAAATAAAAAAGTATACAGAAGGCAAAAAATAAATAAAAATAAAAGAATGCGTTCATGAATAAGAAACAAAGGAACGGATGCGCGCTTGTATGAACACATGCAACAACGGTCGTTTACGTTCCTCGTTTGAAAAGAGCTCGTTTTTATTCTACTTATGAATCGAGGCAGCGTTGATCCGGGACAACAAGCTTTTAGCGAAGCTGACGAGGCGAAGCTGAAGCCCCCCAGCCCCCCCATTTTGCAATGTAAATTGAAAAAGCAGACCCATTAGAAATAATTTAAATGCATTGCTTTTGAAGGAGGAAAAATTCTGAGAGAAATACGATAACATGAAGAAAACACGAACCGAAACCGACATGTATATTTGTTTCCTGGATATATCTGAAAATCGCACCACGTCGGACTAGACAATACTTATCCGCGACTCGTTGAATGGTACGATTCGATGGATGGATGCACTTTGTTGCATTTTTGCCTATCACGATTTTTTTATTCTTTTTTTTTTATATTTTCCCCTACTTTTTTTCGCTGGTATTATTACGCGTTTCGATCTTTTCTTTTCATTCTATATTTCCTCATTCTACTCTCCCTCATGACTCCAGGCGTATTTCCGAACGATCATTGTTCGAAAATCTGTGCCACTCATTATAATCAGTTTGGCCTGAAGAAAATAGCCGATGGATATGCTTCATTTTACAAACCACCCAAGCGTTAATAAACTATGAAAGAATTATCGCTTAATAAGATAGTCCAATAGTCCGGAATAGTCTATGGTTATAAATAATTATGGTTGTACTTTCAGGAAATCCTGGATCACAGTAATAATTGATTGAAACGTGAACAGTCAATAAGTAATTGATGTAATTAAGGAAAAATCACAGGAAAATGTAGTCGGAAATTTCGGGTAAATTCAAAGAGGGCAAACTAAAATTGTGACCATACTATAAAAGCCTGATGAAAAATTCAGGAACTAACAAATAGTACCTTTAGCTATGTAAATCTAAAAAGTGTAATAAACGCTGCACATTACCATCTCACATTACTCTTTTGCATCATTTCCGAATTTCAGATCTCTCGCTGTCCTTTTCATAATTTAAACTTTGAAGAAAACTAATTACACATTATAATCAGCCGAGAATCCATTTTTATCGCTAAGAGATGTCTCATCAATTATTCTTTACGCGATGGCTGCAGAGCAGATCAAGGGAAACCGATTAACTGAAATGCAACGAGTCGGAAAGGCGAAAATAGTCTGTCAAAGTCTTCAAGATCAAAATCCATTAGGAAAGTCGCGAAAAGTCTGTCAATTAACTGATGTGTGGACGATGGGATGTCACTGCATGTTAGCGATACGGTCCACTAAGTGGCTAGCATTTGCAGCACAGTATTAGCACTAGTCGCTAGGACAGTATTGGCACAGTATGCTGATTTACATACGTTAGTTCAATCACTTTCTGCTAGACGACGACCACCATTCTATCCAACTCTTGGATATGTAAGTAAGAAGAGTTAATTGATATGTATACATTAGGGTAGTCCTTAATTTGATCATTTTCGAACTTTAATGCTCCCATGGGCCAGGACGTCTCTAAATATGTACAAAAAAATGTAGCCAAGACCCCAGGTTCGTATCTCAATTCTAAGTACCACCCCAAAGCCTTCTAATTTTCCAATTTGAATAAAACACGATTTGTGATATTTTGCGAATAATTTTTTTTCTCCCCATTATAGTATAGCTCCGAAGAATCTCAAACATGGTACACCCCTTACCTGTAGCAGTAGGTACTTCATGAAAATTCGACAGATTTTAAACGATAGAATTTCCGAAGCTACTGCAGTGCACCAAAAAAATTTGTTATCTCCGAATTCTGATAAATAATTCAAATTTTCACGGATACAGTTGCTGCTATAGGTATAAGAACGGTGCGAAGTTTCAGATTATTTGATGCGATAATGCGTTAGGAAGTAAAAAATAACTCCGAAGTACTAAAAATCGTGCGTTATTTAAATAGGAAAGTTCGAAGGTTTTGGGGCAGTACTTAGAATTGAGATAGCAATACGGGGTTTTGACTACATTTTTTTCTACATGTTTGGAGACGTTCTGGCCTACGAGAGCGTTGAAATTCGAAGATGACCGAATCAAGGACTACCCTATAAGGCACAGATGTAAGTATGGCATTCACAAGCACTTATGGCAATGAAGCGATGCAATTTTTTCAAGTATCATACTTTTATCTGAAGAAAACCTTGTTCCAAAAACCGAAACGTCACGAATTCGACTAGTCATTGAACTATGATTCCAAATTAAAATTACACATCGTGGATAACCGACATGACAATAACCGCAATTGTCACATACATCAATGTACGCAGCATTCTTTCGCAGTGCATTTCAAAAGCTGAGTAAAAACCAAAAGGGGGCAAGCCTCTTCGTGCATACAGCTTTTCGATGTATAATTTCGAGTGAATTTGAAAGACCGAATCAGTACAGAAGCGTCCAATGTTACTTTGCAATATTGGCTCGCAGATTCTGGTCATTAGCGTAGACACCATCTTATTAATTATACTGGGATTAACGACTAGGCCCAAATAACCATCGGGCCTTTCGTCGAACTGTACTTGGGTTGCATGTATTCCGGTCGATGAAAGTGCGAGGAGTTTGATGTTTTTTTTTTATGATGAATTGACATCAACCTTGTCACAATTATTGAACCTTCTGTCTGCACCGATAACCTTTTAGCAATATGAGCTTGTGAAATATTCATCTAATCCATACTAAATTCGACATGCGAGAGCGATTTGGTTCTAAAGCTGTGCGAGTAATTTCAATCCAAGCTAGGTACGTTCGCTGAATATAATGTCTGCTGTTAGTAATTTTAAATCTGAATTGAAGTTCTAGTTGGAATGAAAAGATTTAAATGAAAAAAAAAAAAAAAAAAAAAATTGAATTTATATGGAAAAGAATAAGGAAAGAAATTTTTCAAAACTTATATAGCTTCTTAGGCCCGCGAGGTTTAACTTGAAAATTTATACTCGAATATATTATATGCATCTATATAGGTATATATGTATATACATATATACGTGGGAGGGTTGAAACGGTACGGAAAAGTTTTATCGTCAAAAAATGCCATAGAGGCATCCTTTCGCGGGTAGGAAGTTATAAGTCGGCTTAAGCGCAATGACGATAAAATGCTCGTCAAAACAAAGACTTTTCTCTTGATCCTAACCTGACCTAATCTCTTAGCGGAAGCATCTTGAGAGGCTAAGAGACGGTTCCTCGTTTCGCCTGATACTTCGGTTTTCTCTGTGTTACGAAATCCGCCGACCCACTGCTTTTCCGCGTCCTCATCTTCATCCTCATCCTCATCCTCATCCTCATCCTCACCGTGAGCCCCTGTCTACGTCGTCGTCCCCGTCGTTGTCCTCCGGAGTCGCATTGGATCACGTCGGATTACTCCCGAGGAGCCTAATCAACCAGATTGCCTGCAATTTGCCGCCCTTATCTCCCCCTTCAGCCACCTCAGTCACCCTTCAGGTTCCATTTTGAATCCCGAAAAGGGTACCGAAAGAACGCCGAACGACTCGAAGTTAGAAGAAAATAGAAAGTTCCAATTTTTTTTTTTTTTTTTATATTTTTTTGGTTTTTTTTTCTTCTATCCGTAGCGAACTCAGCGGGTGAAAACGCAATCTAAGTTACAGATGCATGCGATAATGGGAAGACCGCGAAATTAGTTTTCACATCACATCAAGATTCATGTATATTACCGTGCAGAGGTAGAGGAAAAAAATAAAAAAATAAAAAAATAAGAGAAAAATAAATAACGTAGTTGAACATACACTTGTTCAATTTACCTATGTGAAAAATAATGAAATAGTAAATGCAATGATGAACGAAAGTTCATTTCTTGAAGATTTTTTTTTGCTATTCAATTCGGTTTTTAATCAATTTTTTAATATATCGATTAGCTGTAAGCTTGCACTGCAGGCAATGGAAGTTGATTACGAAAGTAATCACCGCGGAGTTGGTTTTACGTCAACGACGTCAATGAAGAGCTTTCTTTTCTTTTTTTTTTTTTTTTTTTCGTCAAATAATGTAATTTCACGGAAAACCTATGATTGTATGTTCAACTAGTTATTTTCAAATGTGTTAGATATGTTCAACTCACCCACGCTGTTACTGGCGAAATTTAGATCCTTACCTGTAACATAAATAGAAAATATAAAACGTGATTAGAGCTAAATCTCCCGCCTTGATCTTCATAAAATATATGTATGTATAGGTGAATGCGGCAGGAATCGTGATGGGTAAAATATTACCCCTCGCGTATAAAGAGGGATGGGCAAGTCTCTCTTTTCATTTCAGTGAGTACCTAGATATTTATCAGGTGCTAAGGGGACCGTCGCGCCACAGCTTTTCAGTTTTACAATTTGAGATAAGTTTATCGTCGATCGCTGCACCATAGGCTACGTCAAAGTTTTCATTGAATTCGAAAGTTTGCCACTGTCAAACTCACCGAGGTGTGCGCATGGAGATTCGCTCAATGATTGATTAGAATTTCCACTCTATTCAACAGAATTTCTCACCGACTTCCTGACAGTCTAAGAGAAGCTGAGGAGTGCTGCGCTGTCTCAACCAGCTTAAATCACTGCGGCATCGTTAGCGTATCGTGATTTGTTATACCATCGCAAGGGAAAAGTTTATATCTATTCGATGAGCATTATTATACTTAGAAGAATGATTATTTATCAACTATATAATATACAATGCCGCATGTGTGTTTCACCGGTTTAAGAATCCTCGAGGTCGTCTGTTTCGATTAAACTTCAGTTTTGACCGGAAGTTGGTATTATAACCGTCGTAGAACACCAGCCGCGGTGCGAGGCACCGGCATTACGTTTATGGCGGTCCAGGCGAGAAACGCAAGGAACCCTGAAGCGAGGGTGGTACGATAAATGGCAGGATTTACCTTACATCCTTTGTGGAAAGGGTTCGACCCTCCCAGGGATGCAGGGACACCATACCCGACTGCCATTCTCTTTCCAACGTCCGCGAGTCGACCCTACGCGACGGCAGTCAACCCTAAGCTAAAGATAACAACCGCGATCACTAGGAGAAGGCTCTCGGTGCTTTTCTATGTTTTATTTCAACTCACATATATCCGATTAAACTCTTCCTTTTCATTTATCGCCAAGCTCCTCCTCTCGACCTTATCGAGCCTCAACGCGTTTCGCCAAGCCGCCGAAATCGCAAGGGTTCATATAAGAAAAGAGGGATCCTAATTTAATTTTTTTTTTTTCATGCAATTTTTTTGACGTGACAAATTTTTGACACTCAATTTTGCCTCGTCGCCTTCACGTGTCCAATAAGTGTTTCAAAACGGTACCTTCACGTATTTCGGAGCTGACATAAGGGGAGTGTATGTAATCTCTGAGCATAATAAACTGTATCTATTTATCTCTTTTTCACTCTGTTTCGCTCCCTAAAGTAACGACGGGGTAGGTCACGCCTGAGAAGGTGAAGCTAAAATTGTGAAAAAGAACGTTTCAGGACAAGATATTAAATGGGTAGCCATGTGTTGCGCGCCAAGTGTAAAGGGGGAAAATCGCTTTTCTCGTTCCTCCTTTTCTCTGCTCCTTTAATGCACTTTAGAGAAGAAACTTGGCCGAAGAATTTCCTGCACCCGATGTTTTCACCGAGTTGATTTAACGAAATCAATCCGTTTGATTCATGTCCCAATGGCCACGGTCACGTTCCATATAATTGTCGTCAGAAAATCGCATTGCGATTCGCACGAGTTTTTTTTTTTTTTTAATTTTTTTATATAACACGAGTAAAAAAAATTTCTCAGCATTGATCTTCCATTACTTTTTCCTTCTTTTTTTTTTTTTACCGTATCCCTTGGCATATGAATATCTGGATATATAGTATATGTATATAGTAGATCCATATACATGTAGATGACCTACATAACTACATATACCTAGAGTGGAAATGGTGACAATAAATATTCCGCGATCTTTCTCTGTCTCTTTCTCTTTATCCATTCAATTGCGAACAATGACTAGAAAAATAATAAAATTCATTCGTCGAACGTATATATATCTGTCTGTGACAGTGCAGGAGTCACTGATGGTCGTTCACAACTACGATGATACTTAAAGTGGTTGTGCTGAAATGGCGTGCCAATGCCAACCATTTCCCGGCTTTACCGTTTTTTACAGGTTTACAGTTCCCATGCCCAAGAGGTAAAAGGTTGAGTGGGTATTTGTGAACGAAAGTTGGATGGAGTAGATGTGCAGGCTGTCCTCATTCTGGTCCTCGTCCTACGGAGAAAGTTGTAATTTGCGACCACCAAGAGTCCGAGATCACGAGATTAAATTTTTATCGTACAAAGGGAGACTCGCGGCTGCGAGAGAATCGTCCGATTCAAAGATGGCGGCTAGCTGGGGGTGATTCTGAACCCGGAAAGGGTAGAAAGCGCGGAGTGAGTTACTTTAGCCGCGTATGATCGAGCGAATAAATTTTATCCGAGGTTTTACCTTTTATCGAGGCTGGTAGAAGACGTATTTGCAGCATCAGAAAGAAGAAGAAGAAGTAAAAAAAAAAAAAAAAAAAAGGAGAAAGAGAAAAACAGAGGAACATAAGAGAAAGAAAAAGAATTGGCACGATTTTCAAGCTCATTAATCAAACGAACGATAGATGTCACACCGCAGTATATGGACCGAGAAGATGCGCGGTTATTTTTGAGATAAATGCGTTTTCACAAAATTACTTTTCTTTTCCCCGAAAGTGAGGTGAAGTGATTTTTTTTTTTTTTTTTTTATATCTTTTATTTTTCACTTCAAATATTATCATCTCTTTTTTCATTTTATCGCTAGGTTCGAAATACGTTGCTTTAAGTTTATGCGCCGTTTCATTATTTCAAACCACTCCGAATAGTTGAAGAATGCATACATACATGATACATGGCACTTGCAGGTATACCAATATGCTGTGTGCGTACCTACACACTATATATACCTACCTATATGGATATATGGATATATATTATATATAGAGGCGAGAACTGCCCGGCCAGAGAAGTGTTCAGTTTACGAGGGCTAACCGAACTAAACGGGCTTGCGAACGGCATGAAAAGCGAGGCGCATTCAAACGTTTTATAGCCGTGTAGCGCGCGATTCGGACGATTTCATCGCATCGCGATACACGTGTTTCATACGCGCCTCACTCTGCAAAGTTATAGGCGTTTTCGCGAACGGCAACGGCAGAGAAATTTTTTTTTCGCTTTTTTCTTTTTTTTTTTTTTTTTTTTTTTGTATGAATTTTTACAATTCATTTTCTATTTCTCGTTACTTTATCACGTGCCGATATCCGATCGTGAAAACGTGAGAATAAAAATTCAAAGATTTTTGCTAATCGAAGAATGGACACTGCGAAGAACCGCGATTATAAAGCTCGATAAAAGAATGAATAAAAAAGGAAATGTATAAACTTAGTGCAGAATCAGGATCAGGATCAGTATTGGGAGGAAAATGCGTAACGCAGGATCCTCGTCACTTGTCGGATAGCAATTGGATTAAAAATCTCATCCATAGAGACGGCGGGAAGTGTAAAACATCGTAAGAAATTCTCGTTACGAGATGCAGTATACTACGTAAGGATTTTAGAACCGAGGTAAATGGTTCAAACGGGAGCTTGAAGGATGGGGTCTTTTATTCTACCGTAATTCTCACCTTTTCGAGAGAATTTGTATCCCCTGAATTCCGCTGATATATATTCATACCGACGTTGGTATTATGATCATTATTATCACTATTATTCTCTTCAGCCATTGTCCCGGGTCCAGGGCTTCCAGAATGACGTTATAGTAATTCTTTTATCGACTCGCCCCAAGTTCACCGCCATTTCCTATACATATGTACACCCATATACCTACCTTTTACCTCGACCCTGGATAAAGCTGGAAGGAATTGCGGAGCACGCAACCGAACGAACAGGAATCCTGCGTTCGACTTGCCGTGATTTAAGGCCACGAACGTCGGCCATTGAAACATTTTTCCTTTTCCACGTGTCTCAACCGCGCTCCTCGATACAAATTTAAGGACTACGCTAGTTCTTTCAGAAAATATACAACAACGATACTGTTGTCGGTTTTGGGAGAAAAAACGAATAAATAAAAAATAAATAAAGTCAAGAAGAATCATATAGTTTTCACTCAATATTAAACGCCAACTGATAGGAATTCAGAATATCAATGTAACTCAATTTAGCTGTGAAAATTTTAGGGAGGATGTATCATTATGAAAGCGTCAATTTTAGAGATCCTACAAAGGGTGTTGCGTCAAAATAGGATGAATCCACTTTTTTTCGAAATATTTGATATAGAAGAACGATAAAAACAAAAACGAAAAAAGACCATTCAATGTTCAAAAATATTAAACGTTTCCGAAAAAACCGAGTGTAATTTTGAATATTAATATACGAAATAAATGTTATGGTCTTCGGAGTGATCGATGAAATCATTTCTATCAATTAGAATAATTCTAGAATACGCATCCATCGAAACTTGTTATTAATAAATTAGGAAGGTGATTGAATATAAATCGGAGGAAAACCTGCAATTCTGAATTTATAAAGGCTATGCAAATTTTTTGATATTATGCACCTAAAAATCAGCCATAAAAGTTTGAATTAAAAACTATATATCTGTGATGCAAGGAGCATTCTGACTATATTGGAAATATCGAGGTTTCAAAACGCTCCTTACCCGACAAATTTTGAATTCTTTAGTCTAAACTTTTCTATAGTTCATTTATGGATATAATTCCAAGATATTCACGTAGCTTTTTCAAAATTAGTTAATGCTTAGTCATAGTACAAATTATTATCAGAGTATTGCCAAAGGCACGTGTATAACGTGTTGCCTTTTTTATCGCAGGCAATAAAATGACTAGTTTTCGTCAAATTAACGATACATCCGTTGCTCTATGTCGCGTCACGGTCGGTTAGTATACTTGTACTAAATATACATCTACGCCATATTCCAATAATAAAACTTTTCCGCCGGTAGGAACTTTAATCTAGCAAGCTTTGTATGAGAATTACACCTACCTGCCTACTATGCATATCCATGCATGTGCATACATGTAGCTATCCGCAAAGGCAGACAACACGCACACATAAGCACGTCTGTAAATATACACACCTATATATATACCTATTATATGTATATAGTATATAGATATATAATGCATGTGTGTTACATGCAGCCAAGTATGCAGTTCAGAATGACGTGTCTACATGAATTTGTAAACATGTGTAAACAAGAGGTACATAGATAACTAGGTACGCATAGGTGGATTTTTACAGGGGCTCGGAGAGATGCAAATTGGAACGGGTGCAGTGTGCAGCCTAGTTCTGCAGGTATTTCCAGTATATTTAATAACTGGGTTTCCGAATGGTATGAAACAATCAATGAAAATGGAGAATTGAAATCTGTAGTGGAAACAAATGAATTGAGCCGACAAACGAGAGCAATGTATATACATACCAACCTACATACATATCGATAGCTAGTGCACGGTTTGTACCTTCGAGCCACAACTTTTCCAATATTCATGCGTTGCAAAGTTGCAGGATCGTAATGACGTCGTGCTGCATGTTAGACTTGTGGAGAATTCCCTAGTGCTATAGGTAGATAGGTAGATAGGTAGGGTCGTACCCACATATCTACATGGGCTGACTGCATCCGATCGTAATCGTCCCCGAGGTACTAGGATAGTGGAACGAGAAGGTGTGCGATCCCCCCTCGGTTTTATGCTACGTTTCATTTTACAGGTCGTCGTATTGCCTATTGCCTTTGCAATCAATATCAATAATTAAAGTGAAAGCGTTTTCTTCCGCTTTTAATGTTACACCTTTTTCAACTGCATCTACTGCATAATTATGGTTATTTGAATATTAAAACATGTGAGGTTTTCCATGTCAAATCGACTTACGTCCAACCCTTGTCATTTCGGATTTGTTCCACCTCCGGAAGAAACTTACATTTTGTTTTACAAATTATTACGTCTACAATTTTTTCACACGAAGAATTCTTCACCAAACAAAATTTCATGTACCTAAAAAATCAGTAAATTTGGCAGTAAAATGAAAGTTGTGTTTCTTGAAGAAGAAAAAATATATTCATTGCATTTCTTAGTGTAAAATCTAGTTTACAAGGATGATAGAATTATATAATAGATATATAAATGTGGATACCTATTACATCAGCGCGAGAATGATAAATTAAAAATTAAAATCTAATTATTATTAATGGTGATATTTTCAAGTAAGAAATTTAAAGCGATGAAAATTTTCACCCTCTGACATTATATTTCAACCCTCTATAACAATTAATATCTATAACAGGCGGTGAGAGTGTTTCAGAAAGTTTATCAGAAATCCAGGTGTAAAACTTTTCCGACATTTGATTTTGGTGGTGATAAATTAAAGGGTTGAGATGTATGTTTGTGTTAAATTCGAAAATTTCTACGATATACCTATACGTATAACATTACACTCGTGTAAACGCGGGTTGTACCGAGCTTAAATTAGTCCGTTTATATATAAATGTACATACGATTTCATCCCGTAAAGTTAGGGGACAGTTTTCGAATGACGTTAAAAAGCAAACCGCGAGAAAACTCTTCCGGACCAAAGAGTAATTAACGTGCGATTAAATTACCCCACTATATATAGGTATATATATATATACGGATAATGGGCTAAAAATGAAGAAAAACAATTCGAAGAAAATGAAATCTTTGCCAAATGTTCAAAAATATGAATAACCAAATTTTTCTTTCTTCTTAAAAATGAAATATTCATGATAATACAGGAAAAAAAAGTATAACTCCACACTTTCGCCGAGCTTTTTGTGTATTTATTTTATTTTATTTTATTTTATTTTATTTTATTTTATTTTATTTTATTTTATTTTATTTTATTGTTCAGACTTTTGATTCACTGCAGCGTGCCAGCCGTTGCCAATTCTATATACTGTTCGCTGGTTAACTGTGGTCACCTAATTGGCCCACGTTACTTTCCTGTCGTCTGTGTAGCGCCGGATTCAGGACGTATTGTTTACGCGTATACCTATACCTATATAGATATACTTCGATATAGAACAATACGTAACAGTATTCATTCGTACGGTTGAGTTTACGCACAATAGATCGTTCGCAGTCGACTAGCTATAACGTGAAACATGTTCACTGTTGCGTGTGACAATTCTACAGGTATATACATATCGATTTAAAGTAGTTGACCGTTGGTCATTGATTTCTCAAAAATTAACAAAATAATGAAATATACCTAAATGAAAAAAATTGAAATTAGTTGTGTAGTTAAAATAAAAAAAAAATGTTCAAAAAGCTCTAAGCTAGTCAGACACGTCGTTTTTTTTTTTTCGTTTTCATTCGGTTGGATGTGTCTATCGTTTGTTTTCCGACTGTCTTTTAGCTTTATTTCGAAAATGTTAAGCACCGGATAATCATCAGTACGGATTGTACCTCTGTTAGAGTCTTTTGTTTGCCGATGAACAATGCAGACCTTTAGCAAAGTTGGCTGACCACGCGTGCCGCGTCTGGTTTGGTCGTTGTTCGTAACTTTTTTTTTATTTCATTTTTATTTTTTTTTTTTTATACGCGAATTTGTCGCTCTAATGCCACTTCGAATTTAACGTGAAACTTTTACCCCTGTTCTTTACCAGTTTGATACCACTCTCTATAGTTTTCCTGTTTCTTTTATTACAGGATACAAAAGTCCTGGCGACACGCTGACCTACGATGTAAATAGGATCTTAATTGCAATATTAGTTAGGCTTGGAATTATCGCAATAGGATATACGGGTCATTCCACGTGAACCGGATCAGTCACCTCCCGGATTTTTTTTTAAATTTTGCATCTCGATTGTCCTCGGGGAGTTAGATTTTCGTGCCAAAAGATTTTTCAATCAGTGTGACATTCGTTTAGTTATTTGCATAAATAAATTCGAGCAAGGTTATTTTCAAAAATTCATAACTTCGCCAAAAATGACACTAGACTCAATTTGTTTTTTTTCGTTTACGCGGAAAGTGTCATAGAATGTATAAAAAAATATGTAATTTGAAAAAAGTTTGTTCATCCATTGTTTATTCAACAATTAAGTTTTCAAAGATTTTCAAAACACTCAGTGACACGATCGAAATTTTTTTTTCAAAATACTGACACATACTTTGCACTACACTACAGCCTGAGAATTAATTTTAAGGACCTGTTATTTTTTGTTTTCGAGTAAAAAATCACTAAAGTTGGCGGCGCGCTAATTCCGAGTCGCCACCGCGTAAAACGTAATGGCGTGCGTTAGACTGCTGTTCGCCGCTACTCGACGGATGCGTTACAGCGGTATTCGAGAGTCATTTTCACAATGATGGACACGATTGAAAAATCTGAAAAAAAATACTGTAGTTTCCCAAAGGTAACTATAAGTGATGCGTCGACTTTTGAGAACGTGGTCCTTTTCGTTTCCGAAATATTGCAGCTTAAAATTTTAGCATGTACACTGGGGTGTCCGTTATTTTCCAAATTGACTCTTTTCACTTGGGTATGGTCCAAATCATTAGTTTACACCCTAAAAACAGTCAAGGAATTTTTTTTTCAAGTGCCATTAATCCCTGCCTAGTTAAAAAATCATTTGGCACAAAAATCTAACTATACCCAAGGACAATCAACATGCAAAATTAAAAAAATATCCGAGAGGTGACTGATCCCGTTTACGTGGAATGGCCCATACGCAACGAGTCTCCGCAAGGGCGAAGTTTTTTGTTTTTTTTTTTGCTTTATTTTTTCTTAAATAGAGTAAAAAAAATAATAAGAATCAGAACAGTTATTCAACTCTCTAATCGCGGAGGCATTTTGCCCTCTCTGAATTATAAAGTCCTTGGGAAATTATCATTTGAATGCGGAACGCTCGAGCGCGCTTCTGTAATAAACTGGAGTCTGCAAAGGCGAAGGTCCTCGTCTTTCCCAGTATAATACCGTGCATATTATATACTATATACATAATATGGAATTCATATACAAATAGGTATATAACTTATTATATGTGTATGTGACTATTAATGTATACCTATATATGGGGAATTCCACGTCAACTTGACCAATGAATTTCCCTCACCATTTTCGATTGGCTTCAAAAAAATTTCTACAATTGTTCAAGTACTAAAGAGGTCCCCTGAATTTTTTCAGATTTTTCGATCGACCCGTTTTTTTTTAATGATTTTTCAATCTACCAAATAGATCGATACTTTTTAAAAATCTCAAAAAATTCTCAAAAATCTCATTTTCCACTACGAACATCATGCTACCAAGGCCATGATGGTGAAAATTTTCCTTCTATTTTTTTTCAACGTTTCTAATATAAACATGACTCTAACACGACCAATGATTTCCTCACACCATTTCCGATCGGCTTCAAAATGTTTTCTACAATTTTTCCCAACTCCAAAACGGTCTGCTAAAATAAATTTATAAATTTATTCAATCACTAAAAATATATTCTAATTGCGATGATGAGTGGCGAGAAAGTTCATTTCACCTTTTACATCATTCTAACATGACATGTCTGTTATAGATTTGGAATCGATTGAGATATGTACGAGGATTCGGAATGTTGAACACATTCCCGTTGATAAAAATGTTAGAAACGTTGGAAAAAGAAGGAAAAAATCGCACCATCATGGGACTAGTGACGTAATGTTTGTAGTGAATCCGATAATTTTTGAGAATTTTTGGAGATTTTTAAAAAAGGTGGAAATATTTGGTAGTTCGAAAATTCATAAAAAAATAACGGGTCAATCCAAAAATTGGAGAAAATTCAGCAGACCGTTTTGGAGTTGGGAAAAATTGTAGAAAACATTTTGAAGCCGTGAGGAAATGGTGTGGGGAAATCATTGGTCGTGTTATAGTCATGTTTATATTAGAAACGTTGAAAAAAAATAGAGGGAAAATTTTCACCATCATGGCCTTGGTAGCATGATGTTCGTAGTGGAAAATGAGATTTTTGAGAATTTTTTGAGATTTTTAAAAAGTATCGATCTATTTGGCAGATTGAAAAATCATAAAAAAAAAACGGGTCGATCGAAAAATCTGAAAAAATTCAGGGGACCTCTTTAGTACTTGAACAATTGTAGAAATTTTTTTGAAGCCAATCGAAAATGGTGAGGGAAATTCATTGGTCAAGTTGGCGTGGAATTCCCCATATGTAAACAGAATTATCATTTTTATATTAAAAAAAAAAAAAAATTAAAAAAATGGATTGTAGATATATCCGAAACGTAATTTTGAAATAAGTTCTTTCATAGGATTCCGCATTTTATAATATTATTGAGGGAGATATGGGCGTACCTGGAATAACAAGATTATCGGTAAATCCTAAATTAAAGAAAAAGTTTACATACACATTTATATACCTATATATACGTGCTACCAGTTCTTCAATTTTGTCAGCGCTGAAAGATATTAAGCGTAAGAATTTTCTATACGGTACTAGCTAGCATCGGCATAAAATATGTAATAAAAACTACGCAATCCTTTACGTGATATTTAATATAATTCTCGTATTTTAATAAGCTTTCATTTCTCGCTCTTATCACGTCTTATTACATCCACGATTCCAACACCTTCTTCTTATTCGACATCTAAAACGCATATATAGCTATGCACATAATATAAACTATAAATTAATAACTTCCAACTTCTATACAGGACTTTTCAAATAAAAATAAAAAGCTATCATTATATCCTCAAATTGAAGCCAGGGTGACATTTTTTCTAAAATTTAGGGGCCCAACCCCGTTAATAATTTTCGACATTTTTGGCTCAGATTTAACTACTTGCTGGACGTCTGAGTACGTATATAAACATATTAATTTATTAAGGGAGAAACACTGGCTAATTTCTTCGTATATGAGAATATATATGTGTGTATATACCGAGAAGTTTCGTGGACGCGGAACGCTAGGGGTACCAACCCGAAATTTTTGCTATTCCATAGGCGTAGGTCATACAGTAAACTGCAGCAGCAGTTTGGTAACTTACTAGATGTTTCTAGTAAAATCACTAGAGATCACTAGAAATCTAGTGATCATTGGTCACTAGATTTCTGGACTAGAAATCTAGTGATTAGATTTCCAGTGATTTCTAGTGATCTTACTAGAAACATCTAGTAAGTTACCAAACTGCTGCTGCAGTTTACTGTATGACCTACGCCTATGGAATAGCAAAAATTTCGGGTTGGTACCCCTAGCGTTCCGCGTCCATGAAACTTCTCGGTATATGTAGCACATAGATCTGAAGTATAGGTGTATAACAAGTTTTGGAAACAATAGATGAAGATTGTGGTTGAGAACCGTGGGGTTTATTATATTTGGGAACTGCAAACAGTCGTTCTGCAATCTACCCACGAGGTTATGGAGTCTGTAGAACCAACTAGACCGTATAGTGTACCTTGGTATAGAACAGTGCGACTGCAACCAGGTAATGTTAGTTCTTAAGTGACTCCATTATTACAGACGAATATATTACACGAGAGAGAATGCGGCTTACATATTTTGCTTTGATATACTTGAACCCCGTGTGTAACTCGTATGACTACCTTATTATACATAAGAGGGGTTGCAGAATTATTTTCATCATCCAACCCCCGTACGTATGGATGTATAAAACAACACCTACGTTGTATCAGCATCCCAATCTGAATGGAAGAGGTCATATATGAATTGTTGGTCCATCAGAACCACTTCGTTGAAGAATTATTATGCACAGATATGCATATAATGTGTATACCGATGATTGGAAATAGTTTTTTCTTTCTTCTTTTTTTTTTTTTTTTTGCATCATCGTTTTCACTGATTATGTATTATGGATGTATTATCCCTTCTTCAATCTTTATACTATTTTTCTAATAATCTGAAATTATTAAGGTGTGAAGATGAGATATAAGAAATATGATTGTGCATGAGATAAGTGGGAAAGAGAAATTATTTTGCTGAAAATTTTTTCCACTAACAAGATCTAGTATAAAATAACGGAGGCACGTATCTATATCGCGTCACTAATGCCATAAGGTCGTAAGCGCCAAAATAAAAAATTTCGTATTTTTGGTGGCAAAATCTTTTTCGTGCCATATAACATCATTTGGGCATATCCGCAAAAAAAATTATTTTTTGGCGCTTACGACCTTATGGCATTAGTGACGCGATATGTCTTAGGATGCTGGCTTTGAGATTATTTTTTTAATATCCCTTCGAGGATATGCTGGTGGAATAAAAAGGCAGAAGGTAAAGAGCGGGGGAATATAAGGTGAAATTAATTTGAAAAAGAAAACAGACGATATTGGTTCATTTGAATATCATGCCATCGACTGTGGCCATCGAAACTTAACCCCGGATCGTGCCATGCCCATACTAACGGATTCCTACTTTTTCTACTGGTCCTGTGACCTGACATCGATGATATTCTCTCAGACGGATATAATTTCATTTCTGTCTGGGAGATGAGATATATATTAATTTATCTATACTTATTTTATCCCGGTTTTTTTTTTTTTTCTTGAATCTTGGGGAGCTCATCGGAGTTTATTTCTCGTTAAATGTCCCAAGCCTATACCTATATACATCACGATTCTCGAATCTATAATTGGCCTTCCCATTGAGTTTTCGTAAAATATAAATTATCCTGATTTGCATTTAATTGACGGTAATTTATTGGGACGGAAGAGAGAGAAAAATTACATCGACAAATAGAATCTGATTGGCGTTAATAAAATGTAATCTTTAATTGAATTATTCAAATGACGTCGCTAATTATAAAAGAGATATAATTTTTGCTCGAAGTTATTCCGCACGAATGCTAAATATCACCGCATTTAGAAGCTGCGATAACCACAGAAAAGTTGGGAAAAGTTTTTGCATATATTGATTAGGGAGTAAACTATGCGATACGCCTGTTAGTTATCAGGTATCGAATTCACATTACCCTGATTGCCAATTAATTTAATCAAAATTCCATTCATAGTGAGCTTGCGCATTATTGATTGAGAGAATGATGCGGTGATGTCAATTAGGAAAAAATGAGTGGCTGAATAAGTGATGGATTCAAAATGCCATCCACCATAATATAGACCTTGTACATATGCAGCTGGGCATTAAATTCAGAAATTGAGTGATCGGCTATATATTTGGCGCTTTTATAAAAAAAACTTCTATTTATAGATCCGTAATTGGATTTTCGCTTGAAATTCCCGAAATATATGTGATCTTAATTTGCATTTAATTCAAGTCAATATATAATGGAGGACGTTCGTTATTTGTCGGTAAAAAACGTTAGGAAATAGAAATTAATTGGCGTGAATAAAAGGTGGGCTTGGAGTGGTCTTTCCTGCCATTTATACCGTTTAGAAAATGAATTTCTCGTAGGGTTTTATATTTCATCCTGTAATGGTGACGTTGAATAATTTTCCATATCACTAAACGTATAGGAACAACATCGACAAACATGTTGGTCATTATTCAAAAAATGTGACGTATACGGCTTCGGAATATGTATCAGGGTAGTCCTTGATTTGATCATTTTCGAATTTCGATGCTCCCATGGGCCAGAACGTCTCGAAATATATACAAATAATATAGTCAAAACCCCAGGTTTCTATCTCAATTCTAAGGACCATCCCAAAGCCTTCAAATTTTCCCATTTGAATAAAACACGATTTGTGACATTTCGCAGTTAATTTCATTCCTTCTATTGCAGTATAGCTCCGAAAATCTCAACTTGGTACACTCCTTACCTGTAGTAGTAGATATTTCATGAAAATTCGACAGATTTTCAACGACATAAGTTTCGAGGCTACCAAAAAATAATTTCTTATCTCGAAATTGTGATGAGTAAAAAATTTTTACGGATACCTACTACCATAGGTAAAAAGTGTGCAGAATTTCAGATTATTCGAAGCGATAATGCGAAGAGAAGTAAAAAATAACCCCGAAGTACTAAATATATGGTGGGTTATTTAAATGGGAAAGTTCGAAGGCTTTGGGGTAGTACTTGGAATTGAGATATAGGAACCTGGGGTTTTGACTATATTTTTTTGTATATATTTTTCACATTGAAGTCCGAACATGACCGGATTAACCGGTTCACTGGTGGACCCGAATCAACGTTTTGTGCCAAAACTGGTGAAAGGAAATAATTTCGTATTTAACATGAAGCCCAAAAAACTTAGGAACATCAAGTTTGATGCAAATCCGTTCAAAACTGACAGAGGTATCCACGTTGCACATACATGTGTGTCATTACCAGTTGTGGCACTTTTTCTTTTTGCACATGTATGTGTCCTTACCAGTGAATCGGTTAAGGACTATACCCAAATGTATGTGTATAAAGTTGAAGATTGTCAGCTATTTATATTGACTCATAGTGCCGTGTAAGTAGCTCCGTTCTTCCTCCATAAATAAATCGATTGGGAATATAGAACCAGCACGATTACGAATTACAGATTACGAATTAATCGGAACAAAAAAATGTCATAGCTCACTGCATTTTGATAAGATTACCTCGTTCAAAATTGGTATTTGTACGTTTTCGAGGCTGACTATTAGGATCGTGAGTCAAAATTGTAGAATTCAAGATAACGGGGCTCTTCGAAAAAAAAAATGTCGACATTAATAAATTGCAACAAGTTGCGGGTCTTCAAAATTTACTATCCTGAGAATGTTTATTAATCTAGGTTCACTCCGATCACCAAGTCGATAGGATATATCAATTACTCCTCTTACGTTCTTCTGTGGAAAAAAATAAATTCTCTCTGTATAAAAAATTCTGTGAATTATTATCAGTGAAGGAATTGTGTATAATAATTTACTGAATGATAGATAATTATGGAATAAATACCTACTTAATAACGATAATTGTGATTGTATAAAATTATTTGAAATGAAAAATCTATAATATTATAATATGCAATTCTCTAACTAGTATGTAATAATAATTTCGTCCAAAAGCACTGCCATTTTGAATGTCACTGTTGTTTCGCGATCTATACTACTGCGCTACGTGATAATATCTCTTTAGCTTTATATAGGAATATTATACGTGTAAAATACTTTTACCTTCTTGCTCAGATTATGCTAGGCGTTCTCAATCGCTACGCAAGGACTCCGCAGGCTACGTGGCCTAATTAATGGTTTCCAAATGAGCAGAGAATTGAACGTTCCACTAAATGAACGAGGCATTTTCGCGTTATTCAAGTGGCTTTTCCCTCCAAGTAAAGTTTATAGCTTACTCATTTAAGAGGGTACATTGGAATGTACTTATTGGCGTATAATTTCAATCGATAAAATCCCCAAGAAAAGCAGTGATTTAATTCCCTACTCATCAGCTGCGGACCTTACTAAACTTTTGAAAAGGGTAATTTTTTTAATTTCTCAAATGACTAAAGAAGGTCCAATCAAAAAACGCGTACTACAACTTCTACGGCATGGTCGCTACGTAGCGCTGCGCTGAAAATTTTCTACAATTTTCATTTCATCGCAGAAGGCTGAAATTTTTCTTCAATGTACACATCAGCATACTCCAGAAGTTTTAATGAGCGTTTTTTGATTGGACATTTTTGAGCCAATTAAAAAATTTAAACCTGAGGTTTTCTCAAAATTTCAGCAGGGTGTTCCCTTCATAGAAATATTACGCATTCAGTTCCTATACGTATGGGAAAATCTTCAGTGCTGAGGTGCTTAATAATCATCATTCCATGAATAGAAAAAATGCTGAATAAACTTGTGCAAATGTTTAGCGATTAATTCTTGAATTTCCGTAATGGGTGAAAATTGAGCAGAGATTGAGATTCAACGTTATTTGGCCTCCCGGTGTAAATAATTAACAAATTAAAAATATTGTACATATGAAATACACATATGTGTATAACGACTATCTACACCGATGGTGCAATAACTATTCTTTTTATCGTTGCATGAATTTATACGATATAATTAAAATTTACGAGCTAGAAATAGCCGTGTAAAAGTGATGCGTCCAACGCATCGTAAATTATTATTATTATCGTCCAGGCGGCCAAGGTGTGTATATAGGAACGTACGTGTACGTGTAAGGGAAGTAAAATATATGGTTAAAACTTCGTGCCTATACACCGTACCATAATAGAACTTGAATTGAAGCAGGTAACTTTAGGTCAAAGTAAAACGTGTAGTATAGTTACATATAATTTTGTCTAACTGTCGATAAGGCACCGTTTACAATAAAAATTATTACCCATACGTCGTCCAATGGCAGTTTCGCAAATGGCTATAATTTCGACCTAGATATCGCGAGTGCGTGACAACTTGTAAACCCCCTTCGAAGGTAGCCTGAAGGCAGAGTTCAGGCTAGAGTTACCTCGGTCATCAAATGGGGTTGTATAGGCCAGTGACAAACGACAAACGTCAAACGTGAAACTATAAGGACTAACAAGTCGTGTATAAATGGGGTATTAACTTGGGTGTGCGTATACGTACTAAGTACTAAGTAGTACCTAATATGTAGGTAGTTCGCTCGAACTTGTGAGGACTAATTAATACCAACGTATTGAGAGCTCGGGGTTTAACGAGGCTGAAATGTACGAGATTTGAAATAAGCTACTAGAATTCGTGACTTTAAAAAGTTTTCTAAATGATTACACGATTGTTAACAGTAAAAGGGAGAGAGATGGCGATCGAGTCGGTTTGTAGACAGTATAGTAGGCAGTGCGGTCGAGTAAGTGTACCTACCCCTAACCACTTTCGGTGGTAGGTATTAATGGGAAAAGTTAAGTTTTATCTTTTAAACGCTTTGCAACACTACTAATTTCGAACTTTCAACATTACTCGTAGTCTTGTACTTCTGAAAGTTGAAAGCCGCCGAAAATTCACATCCCCCTAAACTCACGACGGCGGTTATACCTACGCGGGGGGTTGCAATAGGGTTCATAAGTCGATATTTCTTCCAGCTCGACGTTTCCTTATACTAATTGGCCCTTCGAATTGGTTTTTCTTACTCTTTCGGTGCTAAATTGGCTCCTGTATCTTTATTGGTACCGGAGATAAGCTGCCCCGCGAAACATTAGCTTTATAACTAGCTCCTAGACGGAGAGATAATAGAGATTGCAGTCGAGGCCAAGAATTGAGCTCGCATTTTTCATAGCCGAGTATAAAGTACTATTTTCTTCAGCTCGTTCTAGATACGAGCTCATTATTACACCCCGCTTAAAAAAGAATACTACTATAAAACACGTTTGCGAAAACGAGGGTGTAACCGAGACGCCAGTGTTCCCGTAGCTCTTCGTAGTGAGAGATTAATTAAAGGTTATTGAGGGTAAGCGGCAAACAAGCCTGAGATAAGTTTAATTAAGTAACGTTTCACGGTTTTACCCAAAGTCCTGTTCGCTCATTCCCGATTTTTCTTCTTTATTTTTGTTCAAACCTTTTTTCACCTTTTTCTCTGACTCCGGTAGGAAGCTCGAACCTCGACACGAAGCGAGCTAACCAGCCCAAACTTTAAAGTGATTCGAGATACACGAAGAGCGAAGAGCGAAAGAGAGAGAGAGAGAGAGGCTGTAGACAGCGAGGGAGAAATGGACCAGTACGTATACCTGCACCGGGTATTATACATGTAGAACCCCACAACCGACAACTTACCCGCCTATTTACCTAGCTTTAAGCACCTTGTATTAGACTTTATAATAGATGGCACCGGGACGTCTTGCGTATGTTAATATAATACGTTGAGCCTGATATGTGCAGGAGACTAAAATCCCGGTGCATTGTGGCCCGAAATTTATACACGACACAATAGACATTATACATTCAACGCTTAGTGTATATATAATATACCTATATATATATATATATATTTACCAAAAAATAAAGATGAAAAGAAATAAAAAATAAATGAAACAAATAAAAAAGAAAGGGTTTCCTTCCCTCGTGCGAAGAGCCATTGTGGTTAAATTTCCACTCGTTGGCTTACGGTTAATTATTCACCTTGGTAAAGTCTGGTGGGATCAAAGGTGGGTAATTATAATCAAGTATAGAAATCGAGTTTCACACTGTGTTATTGAAGGCAATGCAATAGCGATGAAAGATGGTTCGAGGTGAGTAGACACAGGCTTAATGTTGGGAAAACAGGTGATCTTAGGTCTCCGGTGAGAAGGCTAAGAAAATCATGTATCGACTGGGAATTTAGAGAATTTAGAGAATTTGGAGAATTTCGTAATTACTTGCGTCATAGGTAGTCAACTATCACGGTATATATATATATATATTTTCACGAGGTCGAATCTGCAGCTTTATACACACAGGGGGAGAGTCGGGCACAACGGACACCCCTAAAAAAAAATTACAATTTTATAAGAAAGTCAATTAATTTTTTGAAATTTTATTTTCACTCAGTTACAACTACGGCAATTTTACACAACAATTTTGTTATAATATTCCGTAAACAGTTATGATTTATTCCCGCATGGTAATTCATCGCATATAGGTAATAGCCAATAGCCATATTTATACAATTGTATTTATTTAATGAATTATCCATAATGTTAACAATATCATAGTGTAGAAATCAATTTTGAGTTAAAATTTTGAGTATGATTTTTGTCAGGGATGTCCATTGACCGCCACAATTTGAAAATTTTTTATCCGTTAGCAACTGAAATGTATTGGCTATTTTAGTTCGTTGTTGAGTTAAAACATAGGCGATACATGCATTGAGAGCCGTCAAAATCATAATATTTTCATGAGGGGTCCGTTGTGCCTCACCATAACACAGTACTTGTGTGCACAGTCCATATATTTGTGATTCTTGCTCATAAATGTAACTATGAACAAATTTATAGAAAATTATAACAATTATTATGTAAAACGTAGTTGTAACTGAGTAAGAAAAATAAAATTTCAAAAATGGATTGATTTTTATAAAATTAGACAATTTTTTTTAGGGGTGTCCGTTGTGCCCCATGGGTCCGATTGTGCCCCATTCTCTCCTATATTTACCTGTACCTATTCAAATGGCTTACAAACTCGTCTCGGAAAATACAGAAAGATGGGAATTTGAGCCGTTAACTTTACAGCCTAATTACAGACATTGCCTGCCAAAACCTTAGGCCACTTAAAATCTAATATAAAATCTATTTAATCGTGTTATAAAGGTTCTCTCGTGGCATCGGAGCGTACCACTTTTAATCCGTCAGTTAAGTTTAACCGACCGTTAAGTCTTAACCCCGACGAACGGGGCTCTACCAAGTTACTCCCTTATATTCTTTGAAAATAAACAGAAGGGGATTAAAATTTATCATATTCTGATCTTCAGAGAACTGAATAAATATCATATTATATATACCTATGCAATACTGCAGCACATTACATTTCAGTATATTAATCTATCTGCAGCATTGGTGGTCGAGGGATGAAGAAATCTACTAGGTACGGAAAATTGAAAATTACTATTCGAATTGCACGTGAATTTTCTCCTCGTTTTAAATATAATTTCCTGCGAAATTTGGTGCAAAGGAATGAAAAAAAAGTGGGGAAAAAAAAATCGAATACATTCTTAACGTGATTCGAAATTCTTTCGTTGGTTAAATTCGGGATTCGTGCGCGGCATAACGAGCGCGTAGGGGCGATGGACCGAACGCCTCTTTGGATTGGAGGCTGCGTTAAACTCTGGCAAAAAAAGGAAGATTAACCTTTTGTCTACCAAGCGTTCCGGGAACCGCCTTTGTCCGAGTTGAGCACTCTGTCGCGACACCCTGTTTTTGTCCGTCGTGGCCAGCCGCGACCCTCTTTCCGTCTTTCTCTCTTCCCATCATTTCCGTAGTTCCTTTCGCCCTTGTTCTAGGTGGTAGCTACCACCGCGCTAACCTTCTTGTTGACCCGCGGTGACCTGCCAACCCGCGTTGCCAGAGGAAAGTCAAATCCCATGGGAGAAGGTGCGGAAACTCTTCTAAGCTCCTGACTTGAAATATTTCAGCCTTCAGCTTGAGCTATGGGGTGGAGAAACTATCCAGTCCGCGAGAGAGAAGCTAAGTTCAATTTCATCCCACAACATTATTTAATCGACGTAAGATAAAGCCGAGAAGTCTGGTATCATCGGACTTCTCAATAATCAAATGGCAAAAGACAATATTCTGCAGTAAATTTCGATAAAATCGTTCAGTAGGTATATAGAAAAGCTCGGATGCTGAGATACTGCGGAGTTTCTTTAAAACCACGTTTATTCTTTCAATTCCTCCTCAAATCCAATACCGAATCTAAAAATTACCTGTTCGAGGTATTTTCGAAACGAATTTCGTTGAAATAGGTCGACTTGTTCTCGAGTTATTTGACAGACGGACAACGTGACGAATTTATAAACGTCCTACGTCTTCATTTCGAAGACTGCAGGAAATAAGAGATGAGACTAGAGCTGCGAGTTTGTCTCTTAAAATATTACTTCTACGGATAAGTTGGTGAACCGAAGCGAATTTGCAATTGTTATTTGACTAAAAAAGACTAGAAATTTCAGGAACTTGTATATAATATGGGATGAGTTTCGAGATCATTTATATCTCGTAGAATTAGAAAGAAATAGCTTTGAAACCTCTCTTTCCAAACGACTGCGGTTTTCGGACATCATGTACTTAGCTACTTCTGAAATTAATGCAGCCTGAGATCTCCTTCAACAAATTTGTGAAAGGGTTTGACGATCGAGGTGATACAGCAAGGTGTAGGGTACAAAGACCGTGAGTAAATGGTGGTACCAGCCGCGGTCAAGGGTGGATGGACGACGAACGGACGTACAGGCGAATGTTGGGACCGCCTAAGTGGAACATATCGAGTACTAAGTAGTGAAATACCATTTGGTGAGGTCAGCCCTGCGGTCCGGTCCGCCATTACCATCTGGTCCTTTATATCAGTGGTTAGGATCTCTTACTTACTTTAAACTAGGTAACTTACTAAGTCTCGAAATTGTATTATATACTTGGTAATAAATATACCAGAAGTTCTCTACTCCGTTGAGGATCCTCCTCGACTAAAGGTCAAAGAAGAAGAAGAAGAAGAAGAAGAAGTAGAAGTAGAAGAAGAAGAACCTCGTTATAATTTTCTAAAAGCTCTAAGAAAAAGAACTTCGAAGGTTCAATTTCCGACAAATTCTTTCTTCGTTCAAAGTACTTTTTTAATAAAGCTTTTCTCTATATTTTCTCAGTCACTATAACTTTTCAACTAATACAAAATAATTGACGATTGATACCTCATCGTATGGATCGCAATTTTTCCTAAATATACTTAGTATTTGTACTTTGATTCAAACATATTCTGTGATGTGATGATCTATAATATTATAATATTTCGAATATCAAGCGAGATAAAAAATTCTAAACCCGGATCAAAAATGTTTCATTAATAACAGATAATTTAATATGTATAACCGCGAGGTATTTGTTGCTGGTGGTTAACGAAATCCACGATTATCTCCGTAAGCTGGCACATGGACAACGTGTATAGAACGTTGATGATATAACAAAACGGTTCGATTAAAGCGATGTAATATCGGATATACAGTATGCCTATAGCTGGTGCGCAGCGTGTAAACGTTTAATAGTGTAATTCATGAATGGGAACAAATAATAGGACGTGAAATTATTGGCCCCATATCGCGAGGATATCTTTCGTTCTGGTAACTCGTTCGTAGAAAATACTTGCAATTAATCGGACTCACGAGGTTCGACGAGAGAGTGATAAATCCGCGTTGACTGAACGCGAAACGACTAACAAAACGATGCATTCAAATTCCAGAATCTATATCGGCTCGGCTGCTGCTGTTACTGCACAGATTTTGACAAATCCAAATCTGCAGGATACCAATATCGTAATACGGTTTTACATCCTGTCGAACACTATTAATATTGTAATAGTCTATATGCGAATTTAGCGGACGAACTGTTATATCCCTCACTAAATAATATACGAAATATACATTACTGTATTTATAGACCGTTTAATACGATCGTCGATAACGGCAGGATGACGTAGAAAATTTTCAGGTGGCTGGGTTGAAGTTCCGAATATTAAAAACTCGGAGAACGGTGAAAATTTGTCATTTGTTTCAGATGATTTAGAATTTTCAGAAACGTTGAACTTTAGAACATTAAAATTCCGAAAGATTGGAATGCAGAGAGTTAAAGACTCCGAAAGTCCAGATTCCTGGACGCCAGAAAATTCGAAAATTTCGGTCTATTTATTAGGATGTGAAGACGGAAATAGTTAATTCTTAATCGAGACCTTATCTTTACGGAAATCCATCTTATCTACTTCAATCGATAATTTTGATATCATAAATGATTGATAGGATGTTAAAACTTTTTTTTTTTTCTACAAAAAGTACATCCCAAAACGATCAATTTGACCGCTTAGTGGTTTTGATACGATCGATACAGCCTGAGTTATTAAACACTGAATGAATACATGCCTAAATTTCAAGTCTCGGAGGTTTGGGCTTTCGAATTTTGAACCTTCGATGTTCAATTCATGTCAAAGATCTTGAAATCGGCTATGTATATTTTCGGGGAAATGCCTTTTCGAAAAACTGTGAGTAGGTAATATTCGAGTTCGGAACTTCTGCAACCCGGCTCCAATTTTAGGCAACCAAATACTCGAGAGTATTGGAACAAGTTTAATTTAATTCATTATTCTCCGATAAAAAAAATTAGATCCAAGAAAATTTTGCTGAATTTTCGTATCGCTAATGAGTTTTTGTCTCACAGAAAGATCAAATGAGACACTTGCTGTATATATATATATATATATATGTATATATATACTATATATAGATACATACGAGGGATTGTATATGAATTGGTAGGCGGAGAGGCAACGACGAAATTCTGTTTAGAGGCAGACCATAACCCTGGACCGATTTGGTCGACGGGATACATCGAGTGGGCAATCAAGTGTGTCCTGGGCAGCTTAAGTCTCGAGACTATAGGTAGTGCATTATCGTTACACTTGCACACACAACCGGCATTAATAACAGCGGTAATTGCTAAATCGGCCAAACTGGATTACACTTTGTCCAACCGCGGCTGAACGGTCTTGCGTAATGCGTTTATTTTTGGCCGTAAATTTATACCTCTACTTATACTACATATAGGTATTTTCTCATACTTATAGAAATATGCAATCAAAAGAAAGGAAAGGAACGGAAAATAAAATAAAAAAACAAACCCACGTCAAATTTTCAGCATGTATTTTGACTTCGATCTTAATATCTGTATCCTTGTGGATACATATTATATCTATTGATGTAACGCAAATTCGTTATACAATTCCGTGTTTACAGTGAGCTCATATTTACTCAATTTTCATTTCCGGGGAAAAAGATGTAGGTACCCTGTAGGTATCTGAGAAATTTCGTGGATGTTTTCCACCAGTTTGGTGAATATATCTGAATAAATATTACCGGAATGTATTCATCGGTGTTTTGATGCTTCCACGAGTATACGGAGTATCAAATTGCTTAATTGATTGAATACAAATAATTATAATTAATCTGTTTTTTTTTCCGAACAATTGTATCAGATGTTTAGTGGAAATTAATTATATAAAAGGGAACTCTTTCGCACAAATTTCAACTGAAATATAATATCTACCTAAGTATACAACTTCTTTGCACAGAAAACGACTTTCAGTGAATTCTTAGTCAAAATGAATTTCATATCAGATTTTCAATATTCTCGTCATTTCTACGGTTCGTGTATTTCTCCGTCTTTAGAAGTACACTCGAAATGCGTGAAGAGGCAACGACTTGGTTACAAAGGGAACCGTGAAACCGTGCAATGATTCGTCCAAAAACTTGGTTGGGACAAGAACGAGGATCGTTTGGCACAAAATAAGTTTTTTTTTTTCTAATGGGTTTAAAAAGAGGGAGACAGAGGGATCAGGGGATTCGGCATGGCACAGATCTCTCGAGGATGACGGTCTGAGCAACGAGTCAGTGTAGATTTGTGACGACCCTAACTGTCGAAGAAATAGAACTGGAAATATACAATATACTTACTCACAGTGCAAGAAGTATATGAAGAAACCATGTTATAGGTAATGTGGAGGAAGAGGAAAATGGGGTAGTAAGAGGAAGAGGAACATTGAAGAAACAGTGACTAAGGTCGAACCCCCGTTCAAATAGCCCTTCGAATAAATCTCTGCTCGGGTCTCCGAGGGGCCATGTCTCAGTCACACTACTTGACTACCAGAGCCAGGTTCTCCTTCTGGTCTCTTCCCTCTGATTCCTCTTTCGTCCCTCGTCTCTCGTCTCTCACCTTCTACCTTTCTCGCAGCTCCAGCGACCCGAGCGCGTTAACTTAACGCGAGTTTAATCCACTAATTTAAACTTCAACTTGCGCCTGACAAAGCGGTTCGATGTTTCTTGCGATTTAGAAGAAAAGGCTGACTGCCGTTGGCTTTTATCTGCACTGTCCGTCTTTTCATTTTCGTACATTTTCTCTAAACGTTTGCATCTTACCGTTAATTGACTCAACGTCCCCCACCCCCCATCCAACCCCTATTCATCACGCAATAAGACGAGTAATTTAGGGTACGTCGTACTTATTTTTTTTTTTTTTTTTCACTTACACTTATTTCAAGCATAATTTATGCCGATTTACAGCCAGTTGCGCTTCGACCGATGACGATCTTATCCTCAGCGTTTATCCGTCTCTCATCTACCATTCTACCACTAGGCGTGGCATTTTTATTACGTTATTTATTCGTCTTTATCGTGCTCGTAACGCGACGTTGGACCTTTACGACGCCGACGCGTCTGCCCAAGCCATCCAGAACAAAAGTACATTACGTACGTGTATATACTATATATATATATATTTATATACACGTATGCCCCGTTATATATACCTACATGCACATATATAGAAGCTCTACACAAAATCAAAAGCTTATATTTGTCTAAACTAACACAACAGTTCGAGTTGGAAGAAAGAGGCAAGGGAAAACCGACTAGGATGAAGGGCGAAAATAGGGGCAGGTATGGGTGGGATAACTTTAATGAGGAAAACCCGGGCCAAGGCGACTCCTAGCCTTTGCGTGAGAACGGACGTTGACTGATGGTTGGTCCCACCCCATCCTTACTCTACCTTCTTGTTTCGCTTATAAAAATTCACCACTACGTATACAGGGTGACCCAAGACCCCCGGACCGGAAGGAATGGGTGAATTCCTCGTTGGATTTTGAGACGAAATTTCCTTTTCGAAAACTTCGTCCGATCAACGGTGTCCAAGTTATTAAAGATAAAGAGTAGCCAATCAGCGCCTCGCTTTAGGTCCGTGCCAGTGCCGGGTCAATAGTGAACGGCGGGCAGGGCCCGTGGTTTATTTTACATTTGGCTACTTTCTTCTTCACTTTACGATCGACGCGTATTATTATTATTATTATTATTATTATTATTATTATTATTATTTTTTTTTTTTTTTTTTTTTTGGACCTGGACACGGAAAACTACGGTCCGGTCAACCTGGACACGTAGAACTACGGTCCGGTAGAAAAAATAAAAATTAAAATAATAATAATAATAATAATAATACGCGTCGATCGTAAAGTGAAGAAGAAAGTAGCCAAATGTAAAATAAACCACGGGCCCTGCCCGCCGTTCACTATTGACCCGGCACTGGCACGGACCTAAAGCGAGGCGCTGATTGGCTACTCTTTATCTTTAATAACTTGGACACCGTTGATCGGACGAAGTTTTCGAAAAGGAAATTTCGTCTCAAAATCCAACGAGGAATTCACCCATTCCTTCCGGTCCGGGGGTCTTGGGTCACCCTGTATACATATATTATGTATGTGTAGCTACCCTTTGAGGGTAGATCATCTTGGATTAGACTTTTAATTATATCCACCGAACGTATACATATACGTAAGTAATAAAGATATAATCATCAAAAGTTTGATGAATAAACCCGTTTTAGGCTTAATCTGCAATTTTATTCAATTTTCGTAATGGGAAAAAACAAATTTCATCCCCAATTATGAAAATAAGAAACTGTAATATGAAGCTAAACTTTTTCTTTTCCACAATCAGGAGTTAACTTTGCCCCCCCAACTCTTATAAAGCTTGTTTCCGAATAGAGAATAATCTCTATTTCTTATCTATATTTCTCCATTTTGTGAGTATTGTGAGAATCCTTTGAAAAATATAAGCACAGAAACAAACAAGATGAGGTAAAGATAACAACCGCAAACGTCTGTGACTAGCTGCTCTGTAAACAAGATGGTAACTCACTCTTGTGCAGCTCTCTTAACAGCTAAGGGCGGTCAAAGCCGAAAGAAGAGGGAGGTTAAATTCTTTTATTTTTAACCGTTCATATTTATTCCATATTTATACTCCTCATTCCGCCCACTTTCTTCTTTTTTTTTTTTGTCTTCAGACTCTCTTTTTCTTTTTATTTCCCTCGTACACCGCGTCGTACGATTCTGCGGGCTTCCCATAAATTCAGGTAGTAGGTTTCCGTTCCTTTTTCCGCCGTTCTTTGCCTTTTGTACCTTTTTTCTTTTTCTTTTTCCTTTTCCTTTTTCTTTTTCCTTTTTCTTTTTTTTTTTTCTCTAAGAAACGTTGAGGGGGTAGAACTTGCGAGGGAGGTGCCTGCTACCTATCCTACAGGGTAGAGGTTCGGCTTCACCGCCTTGGAAGCAATTTCTTAGCTGAGCTCCAGCTCCTGCAGCTTCGGTCTTATAGACGTTGCGATGGTGCTGAGCAGCCCCCGTTTAGCGTTTGCAACTGGAGAACGAGAACTGTAAGGGAGAAAATTTTCCCGAGGTCGAACACCGGGATATTTCTAGTATCTACAATTGCTGCTGACAATGTGCCTCGGTAAATACCACGATATTGACAACTGGCTCTATATACTGATCCTTATGCACCGACTTGCCTGCACGTTCCCGGTACTTTACCACCGCATGTATAATATTCCCTAGAATTTCACTTCGCTTTGCTACTGTCTCAACGGTTCTACGTCTCATAAGAGTCTCAATATTCACGTCTCAATGTTTTCTGATGAGAAACACATCATTTCGCGAAATGTAGATGAACATTTTTTTTATTTCTTATGCTGACATCTACTGAATGATGTAATTCATTTCTTTTCAATTTTTTTTTTTGGTCAGATATATCGATTGCAAAATATGACGAGGCATGGAATAATAATACGCGCTTCTTTTTCTGTGCAAGCTGTTTGTATGTAGTACACATAGTACGTCTAGACATGATTTGATTACAAACCCGGGTTACGGAATTGTAAAAGCACCGGCGATGCTATAACTGCGAGCAACGTTATAAATAGACGAATAAATTATATTGATCGTACATACATTAGGTATAGGTATGTACGATGTATAATGTAGACGTACGCTGCCTGTACAGTGTGTACCGGCTTTGTGTAAAGTAAAGATAATTAAAAATCGGCGGAAAAAAGTCAAGCCTATAGAAAAAGAATGAGAAGAATAAAGAGAAGGAAGGAAAAAATACAGAATAAACAGAATAAAATGAAAAAAAAAATAAAATAGACCAAAAAATAAGAGAAGGAAATTGCGATCGGGAAAATAGTCAGCCAGATTTAAATGCATGGGGCTTGTTTCTTGCTCTACATCTTCGACGAACCAAATTCGGTAGTAGTTTAATACTTACAGAGGTAGGTATTAGTATATAGGTATATCTATATACTAATGATGAGCGAATAAAATTTAATCAAAAATATAACTGCATCCGGATCAAATATTTCCATGTTTTATGAAATAGGGGAAATCCGGGGCAAAATGGGACACCATGTGTGATTGAAATAGTATATTACTCACCTAGGGAGGGAAAGTAGGCTAACCCAAACTGCGTGTGAGATTGACACCCGAGCCGAAGGCGAGGGTGACAAAAACGCAGTTTGGGATGGCCTTTTTCACTCCCGTGTGAAGTATACTATTTTTTACCACCCCCTGCATCGGAAAGAACGACTTCCCGCTCACGCAAGGGAGTGAAAGTCATACTTTCCGTGCAGGTGTGGTGAAAAATAATTTTCACCCCCACCCCCGGAAACCTAAGAAAAATATATCCCCTACACAGAGCGATTCAGAGGAAAGTAGTTTTTATAATAAATATGGGCAATTCGGTGTTTTTCGAAACTAACGCTTTCGGACGACCGCATTTACAGACGACATAACAGTACGTCTGTCATCTCGTTAGGTTATTAATAACTGTCGAATTCAGATTTTGTAATTAGATTGTAATATAGTTCTTATATGACGTCTGTAGATATCAGCCTATGGTCGTCCGGCAGCGTTGCCATGCAGTTTCGGAAAAAGAAAACAGATTGGCTATACCTATTAGAAAGGCAATTAAGATTACTCAAAGAAGGGGGTAACGTACGCAGAAAAGGAAAACGGAGGTGTTATTCAACGCAGCTCGATATTTCGGAAAACAGTTCTACTGCAGTTTATAACCAGTTAAGATTACCAATTCCCATTTGTCCCGCCTCTTCTGGGTTACGCGGAATACGCTGTTGGGGTGAGTTCATGCAAATCAATTTCATCACGCCAGTAAGCGCTGTGGTACTTTCATCATCCAGGTCGTAGGTTTTATTGCTTATTCTTTCATAGATCGTCATATCCTCGAAGAATTTGTCCGAATCCTAGTTTCATGGCCTCATTGGAATTAACGAAAGTTATAATTGTGTTCTGCTAGGTACAAAATAGGTGATCTTCGTCGCCTACCCTTACATGACGCGAAATTTCAAGTATTAGATAAATAAAGAAGTTATGGAGATACAGCCGACGCCGTTCATCGGAAATTTTGCAGACTGCATGCTGTTTCGCATGTCAAATGGCGAATTCATCAAGGATTTATACGACAAGGCCAAGGGCTTGAAATGCATGGGCTTTTATATTTTTGATAAGCCATTTTTTTGCTGCTGTGGGATCCTGCGATTATAAAGAATGTCCTAACCAAAGACTTCAATTTTTTTATCGGCCGTTATGTCGCTGCGAGTGAAGACGATGCTCTAGGAACCGCTAATTTGTTCATACTCAAGAGTCCGCACTGGAGAAACCTGCGGAACAAACTACTCTCTAAATTCGAATTAGTGGAAAGTCACTGATGGCAGTGATAAGTATACCAAAATCACTGACAATCAGTAACATTTTTACTGATTGTCAGTAATTTTGGTATACTTATAACTGCCATCAGTGACTTTCCACTGATTCGAATTTAGAGAGTAACACCGGTATTCAGCACGAGGAAGATTAAGAAGATGTTTCATTTGATGACAGTCGTTACTGAGGATTTGGACACTCATCTTGAGGCCCTAGAATTGCATGGTAGGTGCAAGTTCATCAGTTTTCCACAAATATCTTTGTGAACAAACTCCTACAGCGATCAATTCATTTGTTGTCAGGTAATGGTCGAGTGATCTAACTGAAAGAGACCTGCGCAAAGTACACAACCGACGTGGTCGCTTCCTGCGCATAGGGCTTGAACGTCAATTCTTTGAACAATTCGAATGCAGAATTCAGAAATTGCGGCCGGAAGACTTTCACCTTTACTTACAGACGCAGCATCGAGCTTTCAGCGTTTTTCTTTGCGCCGGGTCTCGTGAAACCGATGCGGGCTTCAAGTTATTTGAGAACAGTTGCTCGGAATTTCTAAGTAAAGCTCTATGGGGTACCATAAAAGCTCGCACGAATAGTGGTGACCATAAGGATAACCTTATCGACACTCTCTTCGAATTAAGAAAAGCTCAAACTCAGGCTGATATCAACGATCCCGCGAAGGATTCAGTAAGTTCATAATCTCATCTTGCGATGATGCATAGCTAGGTTCAACGAGTCCAGTATAGCTTGATGATCATCTGCCCTGATAAAAGCGAAACGTTGGATTCGGAATTTCAGTTATCTTAGCTAATCTCCCTCTGCATTCGCGGGGGTTTCGATTATTTGTCGGTACTGAAGCTTTCTTCCATTACTCCTAGAGCTCGATGGAGATAACCTGGTGGCTCAGGCAGCAGTCTTCTTCACAGCAGGACTCGAGACCTCGTCGACGACGATGTCTTTCTTAATGTACGAACTGGCATTGCAGCCAGATCTGCAAACGCGACTTCGAACCGAGATCACTTCAGCTCTCGAGAAAAGCGAGAAAATACTTACCTATGAAATGGTGCGTGTATTTCATCATTATTGACCTGATTGAAATAGGTGCGTGTATTTCATAATTATGACCTGATTGAATTGCAGCTTCCCCATTAGAACATATTGAAAGATTTAAAAAAATAGGTGATGAATCTTCCTCAACATGGTCATCTCAGAGACACTCCGAAAATATCCACCACTCCCGTTTTTGGACAAAGTCGCGGCCCGCGATTATCAAATACCCGAAAGTGATCTGGTTATCGAAAAAGGTACGCCTGTATACATTCCCATATCTGGTCTGCACTACGATCCCGTATATTTCCCCGAGCCTCAAAAGTATGACCCAGAACGATTCAGCGAAGAGAACAAGTAGGAAAGGCCGTCCTGTATCTACATGCCGTTTGGAGAAGGGCCGCACAACTGTATCGGTAGGGGATCCTGATCTGATCCTAATATAACTCTTTCTTTCTCGATTCATTAGAATAATTTACTGATAATCACTCCCCAATTTTTCAGGGACCTCGTTTCGGACTTCTGCAAGCAAAGCTAGGCCTGATAAAGATTCTCTCCAAGTACGAGGTGACGCCATGCGATAAAATGCTGATCCCAATGCGCCTTGATCCAAAAGCTCTGATCCTATAGTCGCAAGGCGGTCTGTATCTGCACATGTGAAGGATTACGACGGCAGCTCGATAGGAAACGGCGAATACAAACCGTATATCCAATATGCCACAGTCTAATCTTACGGAACTATTGTAGTATATATACGGTGCTTGAACACTATCAGAACTTACCTCATAGTCATTAGATGCCGAATCGATAGAGAAAATAAAAGAATAAAAGAAAATCCATCAAATATATTATCAGAAAAATAAATGGCGACAAGTAACGTATAAAATGTTATATAATTCACCTAAAATCTCTTCGCGTATTTGTAACTAAAAATAATTAAGGTATCGAAGCAAAAAGTTCTTCAAAAGAGAGTCGTGTAGTCTCCATATACTCAAATATCCGAAATTTCCAACTGCAATAGTCTCCAATTTTTCAGTAATTTTCAGCATTGAAAGAATTTTGCAGTATTGCTGTTAAACGGGCTCTAAAAACGGAGCAAACATCACATTACAGTAACAATAGTGTTCTAGATTCAAGTTGTGGACTGAAAGTAAGTATTTTTTGATATCATCCACTCCTTTCATCAATTCTTCGTGATTCGTTACTCAAAATTCCTCCATGTTTCATTAATGTTTTCTTTTTTGCAATATGCTTTCCTACAAGTGTATAGTTATAACTTATAACCATTATTTTTATCAAAAGGTGAAAATATGCGAGTTATTCGATAAAAACGAATCAATTCGCCCTTAAATTCAATAATGGCGGCTTACGCAGATAAGCTGGCGTCCCGAAGTTATGGATTGAGACTACCAATGACCCCTGTCAATGATTAAAAAAAGGAAATTTAATTACTGCAATTTCAGCACCTATTTTGGTCTACGGTGACTATAAAGAATTAAATACGAACTTACGTTCAAAAGTATTCATCGTACTTGTTTTTTGTTTTGTATTTTGTTATCTATTCGATTCATCAATAAATATCAATTATATAGGGTAATTCAAAATAACCGCAGCATAGGTCATGGGTTATTTCCCTATGGAGATCTAAGACTAAATTCTCCTTCACCATAAACTCGAGGGACCGATAATTTCCGAGTTACCGAGGGTCTTAGTTGACTAATTTTACATCATGATAGAGCCGGTTTGAGAGTGTAAATTGATCAGTTGCCGTAACAAATCCAGTACTTGGCTTTAAATTGATTCCTAACTAATGTAAGTACTTCTGACTCGAATGTAGCTTCCATAGTCAGCACGATGTCTAGGTCTTTCGCTCATGATGCCTGGTCCCTAAGTAATTTTCCTCAAGAATAGGGACCTCAACACGACTCTTGGTGTTCGGACATTAGGAATTCACCTTATATGTATATTTTAATAGCAAAAATTTTGACCCCATTTATTCTTCCAGCGAAATATATGCGTAAAAATATATATATGGATTTGTGGACCGGAAGTGAAAGGATTAGGTGAAATTTATTATCCTTACTATTATTATTGTTCTACGGTTTTTAATCGGGACTTTATTATTGAAGCGAACTTTGGACTCGCGTTTCTGTACTCCGTGGTTTTAGGAGCTTAACGTAGCGGAGTAATTTGCATTATTGTATTATTCCGGGCAGTGGGAATCCCTTGGTCTGGTCTCAGGCTTGTCCCTTGTGAAGGGTGATTATAAAGTCCCAATCTATTTTCTGGGGTGCGAAGAAGATGAAAATTAATTTCGGACAGATGCTTTTGGACGTACGCACGCTGCTATAGGTGTAATATATAACATGAAATAAAATATATAATTAAATATAGTATATAATATATACTCTACGAAAAAATTCATTTTATGATTTTTTCACTCATCTATTTTAAAGATGAAAATCCTCACTCTTTTGATCAAATTTTGTCACCGTTCTTTTCCATTCCTACATTGTACCACATGACCACATACAGGTCTGCTCTGCTCTGCTCTGCTCTGCTCTGCTCGACTCAATTCTTTTTGTAATTTATCGGAAGAATTTTTTTTTATCCTGCCGCGTCGCTGTACCTACCGTGCGATTTATAGTGGCTGCACCCCCTGTCGTAGAATATTTTTGGCGTAACTTTTGGCATACCTTTTACAGTGCCGGAACAACGCCTCTGGCAAAGGTGGGTGGTTGAACGCGTTCACTGCTTTGAATACTTTTGTGGCCACGAACCGTACAGCTGTGGTATTATTTTCCTCAAATCAACTGGCTAAAGCACGGCTTAAATGTGGTTAAAATTTTGACTAAAGCTTAAAACATGAAACATTGCACGGTAAACTAATGGATTTGAAAATACGTAGAAAGTTTGTGCAGCGTACCTACATATATACTATAAAAATACGAGTTTAATTTTATCTATACACAAATTCATCTATCAATTATGATGTGTGATCAAATTTTCTACATTTTCGAATATTTTACGAAATTGCCTTTGATTGGAAGTAGAAGAAGTTGCAAATAACGAATTAACTTCCACATCCTTCAGATGTTATTAATTTATAATTATCGAAGAAATTCCAATCTCTGCTGTTATTTACAGCACCATCTCTGACTGGTTAGTTTTCAGATAATTTTTCGTACTGGTCGAAACGTCCCTTGGGTTCGTAGAACGAATTAAATACCAATTCAACGTTTCATTCGATACCTGTCAAACGCTTGTGCCAATCGACAACCACCGAACAACAAATGTCGAGGGCATACGAGGGCTCCGATACAATATAATGGTTTGGTGTATATGTAGTTCGAATTCTCTGCAACAGTTGTGGCTGTACTCGATAAAGCTTATTTCGTTGATACTAATTGAAGAATTATTATGCCAGCCGAGTTGTCCGCAATTCGCAACATCGTATATATATATGGCATCCAGTTTCGGCATTGTCTATTCTATTCGTTGTTACGACTCAAATAATTATCAAGCGATAACCTTGTTTCAAAGTATCTATCCGAGTCGGGATAGGAATTCTAGTTTGACCCTCCAAAACGTTAATTCTTTTGCTCTGTAGTTTTGCCAACAGAAATACAATTCTGTTCTAGTAGAATTATATCCCACGTGAGGATTCAGAGGTGTGAATCAGGATTATCATTTGCACTTGAAACTCTGTTTAGCGTTTCTGCATCCTACTGAATTTACCAATTTTACTCACGACTTTAGAAGTCTGCGAAAAATCACCTAAATGATCAATTTCATTTCGGACTTGAAATTTATTCGTCGATCAGTTCACAAAACGTTCTATCAAAGATTGGGGAGCTATAAGTCAAGACCAGAATCACTAAGCCTCTCTGAATTCTAGTTTCCAGAGGTCCAACGTAGAGTTTCGAAAGTCTAGTTTGCGCCTAAGCTCGCTCAAAAACGGACATGACTCGCTCCTTAAGGTGCAAATCGGAATTTCATCACATGCACAATTCTACCCTTAAATTCTAACTTGCACCTCCAACTTTTCAGTGACAACTGGTCAAATAAATCCAGAATTTTCATTCCACTTCGGTAGTACTATATCTACTGTTCAATCGACATCAGTGACTCAATAGTAAAAAATCTGGGATCATTTGTTAATCTATTCGTTAATCTGGGATCATTTGTAATCTATTCTCACCACTTAAAAATCTTAAACTGAAGACATCAGCCGTTCGTAATCTTCGACCGTCAATCCTGAAAATCGAATTAGCCTTTTGTCAGAGAATAATCGAGACGGAATAAAGTGGGTATTCGCGAGTAGGTAAAAAATGAATGTCCATCCTCCGCGGCTAATTTCTCTGTTGCATTCGATCTCGTGGCTATTTCAGATAGATAGGCATATATGTTAGCGAGCTGACCGGTCAGATACCTCGTCCGTCGTTCTCCTATAGTCGTTTATCGGTCGCCGTAGAACGGTTGAATCTATTTCACCGGTGTAAATTTGTCTGATTTCACGGAGCGGTTGGTCCGTCGTTCTGTCGGTTGGCTAGCTAGAGGACCGTCCATACCAGCGGCAGCTTTACTGCACGGTCGATGGTGAATTTATGACTTGAAATAAATTTACTATCGGAAACTTGCAACTTGCACTAAGAACGTGAACGGTAATAAAAGTACTATGAAATATGCCGCCACTATTTCTCCACTTCGACCATCATTTTCCATCCATTTTTCTTTTTTCTTTTGTCAACCTTGCGTAGATTTTCGAATTTTTTTCTTGCAATTCGACGATATTTTTCTTCGCCGTTATAAGACTGGATCTAAAATTCCGTTTTTAGATGATAACGCATAGGTATAGGTATACCTTTGATATAAGCTTATAGATATGTAAAGATTGATGTGGTTATTGATAAAGGTATGTATAAACGAAGGTTCGTTAGTGGTTATTTTCATGCATGATAGTTATTTTCGTATAATCTATAATAAATATTCAACGATGAAAGGCGAAAACGGTAATGAAATCCGTATAAGGATATCAGAGGGTGTTATAGAGGTTGAAATTACTTACCCTCGACAACGGGATGGCGTGGCTTATATGACATGTCTGAAATAGAAAATGGTTAGTATTAGTGAAATTAGTTATCATATGCTGTATAAGAGATTATTAATGATATTACTACCGGAATTACCACGATTTTCACCACCAAATTATTACCAGCTATAGCGAACAGTATTAGAAGCACGTGAACGCAGCCAGTACCAATATATTAGCTCTTGCACAGTGCTAATGAGTTTCGACTTTTTTCATTTGGTGTTCTTTTTCACTCTCCATTAGAACCTCTTTTTGTTTTTCAATTCGGTATAGTCCCTCTGCAATGGGCAACTAACGTGCTTTCTAGTCTCACAATTCGCGAGAAAAATTGCACAATTCAACCCATTAGTATACCTTATGTATACGTGACTGAAATACAGTCATTACACAGTCATGCACGTTATTTCAAGTGCTTTAAATGAAAAACACATATGTTATATATAAAAATGTGACAGTGATTCATCGATGGAATATTAATATAGGGGCAGTTTCGTTTCGTTTTTATAGACTTAGTTTTGAACAATGACACTAGGATTCATTTTTTTATATTTACAACTCTCCGGTATACCGCAAGACTTTTTGTTCCTCTGTTTCTATTCGGTATAGGTATATGCATAAATAACGATGAAAGAAACTGAAATTGTCTACCCTGTCAGTTTCCCCATGATCGTATATAGACAATACGAAACTTTTTACGACTCGCCAACTTTAGTTTCCAGAACGGCAGGTCGTCGGGGGAGGCATCGGGCACCTGTACACACACACACACACATATATATATACCTATATCTAATAACTAACAATAAGAACTTGCGCCCAGGGCTTTCACCGTATAGTCGGTGGGACCCCGATCATTCCATTTAATTACGCTTTCGCCAACCCAGCCCAAGGCTTCCATGTTGACCTGGCGTGACTACTTTGATTTTCATCGTAAGTCGACGATGTGACCTTCTTTCTGCGTGCAGCCTTTGCCAGCGAATTATATCGAGCCAACGGATCGTGGTAGCGATTATATATTTTTTATTGCATTTAACTGAAAAACAAAAGATCGAATTTCTAAAACGGATGTCAATTTCAAGGGTCTAATAAAATCATAAAAAAAAAAAAAAAAAAAAAAAAAGGTAAAATTAACAGAAATGATTGATCGGTGAAAATTAGTCTTAAATATTATATAAGCTTGTGATTTTCAGCACGCAATAATTTATGACAGTGTTTATCGTAGTTTACTCCTTCAAGCATCATTGTTACTTTTTTCTTTTTTCTAATTTTTTTACATTTTTTATTTTTTTCAAAGAGACAGGCTTCTCAGTGAAATTAATTAATCAAAATTGTATAAAACTCATGGTAGTGGCGAAGAGCAAAAATAAAACCCATGAATAATAAATATTAAAAGGATATAAAGGAAAGACATAAAAAAAAGTGATGACAATATTAATAATTCTTCATCACGTCCAGTCACAGGTGTGGAAGCTCGTCATTTCGGCGAAACTACCCACCTACACCACCCTCAGCAGCTGTTTGACCCGATGAGTTGGGCGCGAGAAACGGCCGCAGCGATTCGACGGCAATGAAACTCCGGGCTTAAGACTCGCCTCGTTAATGGACATTCCCTGCTAAAAATTCCCGAGTGGTCCCATGTGGGACCATATGGGTCCATTCCCCACATCGTAATTTGGAACAAAGGTCCTGACTGGTCCCCATAAGGTCCACATGGGTCTGATCTACACGCAGTGAGGTGGGACATTGATGGTCCTATGTGGGTCCTACATGGGTCCAGTGGGGTCCACATGGGTGTAATCCCCGCATTGCGACGTGGGACATGGGCCTGAATAGTCCCACATGGGCCCCGCAAGGTCCAGATGGGGCGAATCTCCACGCCACAAGGTGGGGATCTGACCTATCTGGACCTCACTGGACCCACGCGGACCTGACAGGTCCATGTTCCAAATTACGATGTGGGGACTGGACCCGTCTGGACCATTAAGGTCTGCTTGGGACCAATGAGGTCCACGTTGGGTTCGATCCCCACATTGCGACGTGGGACGTAGGCCTGAATGGTCCCACATGGGCCCCACATGGGTCCCGCAAGGTCCAGATGGGGCGAATCTCCACGCCACAAGGTGGGGATCTGACCTATCTGGACCTCACTGGACCCACGCGGACCTGACAGGCCTATGTTCCAAATTACGATGTGGGGATTGGACCCGTCTGGACCTTTAAGGTCTGCTTGGGACCACCCAATAAACACACTAACCTAAGAAACGTATAAAAATAGGAAGAATGTCCGGCCGGAAAAACGTATATTTCACGTATAAACGTATATATACGTGTTTATACGTGAAATATACGTTTTTCCGGCCGGACATTCTTCCTATTTTTATACGTTTATCGGGTTTTGTGTTTATTGGGCAGTGAGGTCAACGTTGGGTTTGATTCCCATACATTGTAGCCTGGTTTATAGACCTGTTGGGCCCTTTGTGGCCCAATATGGGTCCTATCCCCATGTCATAGCTTGGGACGTTGACCTAACCCATCCCATGTGGGTTCCACATGGCTGGTGGTCCTACGTAGAAAAAATGAATCTCAACATACTTCCAAGGTTCTCCTATGTGGTCCAACATGTGTCCCATTTAGTCCTGGGTAGGACCATGGTGGTCCTACATAGGAAAAATGAATCTCAACATATTTCCTAGGTTCTCCTATGTGGTCCAACATGTGTCCGATTTAGTCCTGAGTAGGACCATAGTGGCCCTACGTGGAAATCCGGGGACCCAACAAACTTCCTATGTATTCCTACGTAGGTCCTTGTTATTCCTTTATGGGGCCCTGCTGGACCGATATAGGACCACCCCCGTTCTACCATACTACCGCTGTGTTCCAGCATGTCCCTCTGTGGGACCGTACTGGTTCATGAGCGGTCCAGTATGGACCTTACCGGAACCAGTGTGGAACCCACATGGGACCACTCGGGAATTTTTAGCAGGGTTTCCATCTTGCGGTTAGCGAAACACCGCAAAGTTCAAACACCTACATCTATATCGAAACTTTGAATTTCAGACTAGTAGAATGGCGTGTTTCGACTAGGAAATTTCCGTCTGCAACGAACTTGGCGATTATGAGCTATACGTTTCGCTCTAAAGATAATCGGGCATCGTGGTATAATTATATAACGTAATTAAAACGATGGTGATCCAATGAATTAGTGAATAGGCAAGTAGAATGATATTGATATTGCGATAAACGTGCGGGATTCAAAAGTTTGTGCATGTGATTGTAATTGTGCGAGCTTTGGGGGTAACATGCACATGCCACAAGGGCAAGAGGTCACGACCTGGAATCTGAGGGTAATTTCAACCACTCGCTCGACGGATACGCGGAATCCGACGATATGTATGCAGCCCGCCTCCACCAGAAGTTATACCCGCCAATATCCCACCAATACTTTGACCAAGATGGTTGACACACACGGTGAACAGGTGATGCCACTTTCAGGGGTTGAGAAAGAGAGAGCTTTCGAACTTTGAAGTAGGATTGGAAAATGCTTTATCGGTGATTAAGTAATTACGATATAATCTTAATCATGTTATCAACTTATACTCGAGTAAATTGAAGAGAGTAGAAAAGTTCGTTTATATGTCGTATTCCGCCTCTTCGAAGCATCTATGGAAGTATTTCTTTAGCGATCAAAAAATAAGCTCAAATGAACCTTGAAGCGTGAGTATATACGATTTGTTCGCCGCTACTATTGCTATTTGTTACTGATATTGACATCGACAAGTGTATGTATAGCCGAAGAAAAAGTGTAGCTAAGAAACCTCGACTCACTGGTTAGAATTTATTATTTTTGGTCGGCGGTGTGTGTGGCGAAACTACTGGTGAAAGGGTGCGATTGATTTTCGTAATATTTCAGCGAAACTTTGCACTCGCTATCGCGAAAAATGAGGAAACTTCTGGCCTCCCTTCGTGGGTCGGTATATACCTAGACTTTTGACCTTTGACTTTCCCCAGTCGTTCTCTTTCTTTCCTCGATAGATATCAAGGCATGTTATATATAGACGTACGTGTTTACTCTTGCGATACTGTGTTGGTGCGGATAGATACACAACACACGATCAAAGACTGGACAAAGTTTATTGGACGGACGCGGTGAGTGCCAACTGATAAATATACGTGGCTGGTGGTCCGATGAAACTATGGATTACACCTAATTCCCTTTATTGGCAAGAAGACCCGCTCGAGGAAAGAGAGACCATAAAACTTCGAGTCAAGAACCGGCTTAATTGACGAAGTGATTTTCTCACAAGATCTTTCTCTCCAATTTATATATATACATATATATACCTATACATATGTATATACATTTTGCAAATCCTTTTTTTCGAACTAGTATTTTCAGACATCATTAAAAATTATTTGACATTTTATAGACTTTGGCTTTCAAAGATTGATTGGATCGACCAAAAAATGATTTTCGTGGGGTACCTACAGGTCGCATCGTTCATCGAAAATTTTTAAAATAAACTGACCTCATATCTATATATTATCAGTTCGTATCGAAATAACATCATTTTAGAAAATGCGTTTCAAATTTCAAAAAGTTTCGATCCACGATGCGACCTGTATCCTACGAATAGCATTTTTTTTTTTTCGATAGACTCAACCTATGTAAAGCGAAGTCCCTATAATTTCGAATAATTTCTAATTTTATCTTCAAAAACAAGTAGAATATTTCTTCGAAGCTTATTGGCTGGGTGCACGAAAATACTAATACTATTTAATTATCAGTGTGTAACATATTCATGCATACTGTCAGCGCCATCTAAAATCATGCTCAGCATTTTTCCATGCTTAGCGTACACACAATACACACTTATTTTTAAAGTAGTATATGTGCGTGCACCCAGCCAATAGCAGTCATTTGAAGAAATTCGATTTGAACACACGTCGTCTGACCAGACACGGACTTGTACTACTGCCAAGCGTTGTGTTGGTCTGGACTTTGAGGCTTAGAATCTTGTGTATATAATATTGCCAACTTAAAGGGAAGAGAGATGAGGACAGAGGGAAGAGGGAAGAGGGAAGAGGGAAGAGGGAAGAGGGAAAAGGGAAATTGTAGTATACGAGGTGAGGTCGCTAAGCCCTCTTAAAGTATTGTCTCTATATAGTTAATTCGAGGGAAGGTGTAGGTAATAATATTACCAACCTATCTTCCAGTAATTTCGTATTCAGGTGAAATTGCGTTATTAGCGTAGCGTAATAATAATTCACCCGAGCAATTGAAGCGGGTGTTACCACACTAATTGTAAGCTCACCACAACTCGAGCAGTTCAAATATCACGACGTGATATTGAAAAAACCAATAAAATGGCGTCTATTTCGAAAAGGCGCCAGCCTGTGAAATTTTTCTCTGATGTCTGAAGATATACGAATACCAGATCAAATGATTAAAGTTTATTCGAACCTTTCGGTTTCCGATAGTTCGCAAAACAAAAAAGATATACGAAGTGATGCATTTCAAATTTCATAATTAATCGAATGAAAATAAACCCGAAGCGAAGAGAGAAGCACAATCGAAATTTGAAACGGGAATGATGACGTAGGTAATCGTACTTTGATTCACGTGGACAAAAATAAGAGCGGACTGTCAATCTGAGATAAACTTTAAGGAGTGAGATTCGAGCTAACGGTGGAAATTTCAGACCCGTTGAAACTAGAAGCTCAATAAGTTCCGACAGCTAACAAGGTTTAGTTTTTCACTGACTATACACACTTCCCGGATGGTTAGCGGACAACGTGACCAATAAAACGGTGAATAGCTTGGTTATATCCGGAACCTATAAAACTATCCAGAAAGTTTCGCCTTTTCGCACAAGGCACGACCTTACGACAATGAATCAAATATTACCGAAGTTTCAAAAGCTTATTGGCATATGCCGTTAAAGAAATAGGTATACTCAGTTTCTACATTTCAAATTGGCATCGTGCTGCTGCAATATTGAGTTATGAAAACGAAATAATTTGGAAAAAAAATTTTAAAAATATATTACGGTAGAAGAAACTCACGTTCCAAAGTTCATTTAGAAATTTTGAGAAATGCGAAGGTCACGAATTTTTCTAAACTTTGGCACAAGTCTGAAAAGAATGTCGGCACATCGACATGGGGTAATCAATTTTCTGTCAAAATTTCAGCCTAATACCCTGCGATCTGCATTTGGGAGTCAAGGATATAAAGTTTGCACAGCCACAAGGAAACAAGGTTAGCAAATCATGTTTCGATGTTGATTCGACCATTTTTGAATGGTGAATCTATAATTTTCGACACTCAGTTTACATCCTGCCTAATAAGGACTCGTATTCTCTTTCAATAACCGATAAAAATTTGGGCCTGCATCTCATCCCCCGAATCTAGATAAATTACCAGCTTACCTCATGACAGGTACTACACTTGATCTACCACCAGTAGTTTAATCTCTAATCAATTTTATTCAAGTCATATACATGATATCGATAACTTGTCTGGTGGTTTCGCCTACTGTTCGATTCAGAGTTCAACCTCAGGTTTATTTGAGTAATTATTTTCGCCATCTTCAATTTGAAAAGCCACTAGGTGTTGCACAGATCCTTCAGGTGTCGATATAGGAAAAAAAAAAAGTTGTGCTAATTTCGTTCGTTGTATAAATTTGAATAGCATATTCAGTTTAGCTGTTATCATATTACTTATGTAAGGGCTGCTGTTTCTTATTTTATATTTTTTCCCTTGTATGTATTACATACTTGGTGCGCATTGCACGGTGAAACTTTTGGATAAAATACACAGGGCTAGACCACGAGAAAACAAAACAAACGCAAGGGTGGTATGACGTCAGAAACCCGGGACCTACGAGATAACTTTGCATGTAAGACACGTCCGCGTATCTGCCTTTATGAGCCGCCTTGCAACCCTGCCGCCCGGCACCCCAATGCCAGGGCTGTTTCCTCGCTCAAAGCCAGCCTCGGAAATCCATTGGGATTAAGGATACCTCTGATCATATTAAACACGATGTCCCGAATACCTTGGGTTCTTCATCAGCTGTCTTCACAATTTATCAAAATTACACCCAGATTAATTTCAGACTGTTTATGATTTTTAATGAAGGGTTGAACTGATGTCTCCACTCTCTCTCTCTCTCTCTCTATAACTATATTCAACCACTCGATTTCCGAGTTACATTTTTCCACCGCACCCGCCTTCGAGAGTAAATATCAAACTCTGTATACCGAAGGAAGTAAGAATGTCAATTTGCGAAAGCGAAATATAGACGTTATGTCTACGTTACGGGATTTCTTGTTAAAAGTTGGAGTAAAAATGTGGGAACTTGTTCGAAAACAGTCTTGAAAATTCTCTGGGATCAGGGAAGCCTCCGATCACATTATTAAACAGGAAATTTCTAAAATCTGAAGTTCTTTATCAGCTGTCTGTACCCCCAGCGGTGACGCTTCTGTAATACACCTAAGCTCTGCAGCTTTTGGTTTTGGGAAAAAAAAAAATGCTGCATCATGTAGACGCGAAGAGTATACAAATATGAGAGAGAAAACTATGACGATTCCTCGTTAAAACTTGGGGTCGAAATCTGCCAGAGGTTTGTTTTTGAACGGAACGTTATTAAAAGTTTCATAGACATATACAGGGTGTTATGCCGACTACATCGCAGTACTGCAGGTCTCGGACTGTCAGGTATAGTCGAATAGTCGAAAAGCCGATAAACATGAGCGCGAAAGAAATATCTGGATCGGCCGCTCGACTTTAGACAGTCGAAATTCGATCAACGCGATCGTAGCCACAGATCGTAGCCGTGGATTTCGATGCCTAAAAGTCGAGCGGCGAACCAGATATTTCGCGCTCATGTTTATCGGCCAATTTTCGACTATACCTGACAGGTCCCTGACAGTCCGAGACCTGCAGTACTGCGACGTAGTCGGCATAACACCCTGTAGATACGTTACATTTAGTATCGCTTGCCATAGTATCAAGTAGAACTCGAAATTCAATAAATATTGGTAAGAATTTTAAAACTAACGATCACTATTCTACTTAGCCTGGCTCGACGGTTCCTGGTTATTCGGAATTCCTACTTCTTCAGCACTAGAGAAACTGGAGAAAATTTTAAACTTGCGCTACTATAGTACCTTCTTCAATTTTTTTTTTTTTTTTTTTTTGCAAAAGAATGAAGATGAAACGTCTGAAGATAAATGGAGACCAACCTGGTACTTCAACTTCACCTTAGTCGTGATGAAATCAATTTGTCGATTATGAGGATTAGATAAAAGTTTTCAAATCTCGTCAAAGAGGAGAAAGCGACGGATGATTTTTCGTGTTAGATAAATATTACACAAGCGATCGCAATAAACGATTGGTGAAAAAGTTGCGATTTTATCGCAAACGAAACGGGTCGCGATTCTCTATTCTTCTTTGGAGAAATGAGAATTTGCCATAGTGAGTTGAAGAGCATGTAGGCGAAGGGTGAGAGAGAGAAAGGCGTCAGAAGTAAAGTAGAATCGAGGGAGAAAGAAGCCCCATCGAAGGCTGGGGTAAGCGGGATTTATCGATGTTAGACTTATTAACTTCGGAGTGGAGTTAACATTAATCTTAAGGCCAAGTTGCTCGAAGGCGCGCAAAGACGACGAGGCGGTGGTGGATTGACATTCCCTCCTCTATTTTTTCACCTTCTATTCCCTCACTTCCCTTCTTTTTATACCCGTATTTTTTTGGCTTGTTTTTTTCCTTTTTTTCACCTCGACGCGACTAACCATTAATAGAAAAATACCAAGCCTGACCAGAATAAGGCATTTTAAAAAAACAATTAGGAATCCATTGAGCAATTGGAATTCGCTTGACGTGTAGATACCGTAAGCCCATAATACAAAGGGTCGGGTTTACACGCACGTAATTATGTCCAAAACCAAGCTGGGGATGTTCTGACGAAATTGTACAATACATATTCAAAGGCAAAAGTCATTACTGGAAGTAACAATGATCCTATAACGAGGGATGGTCTCCTGCGCGAAACTAATACCGTGAATAAGTTGCACCCTATAGGTGTACGCGGTATATCGATGACCAACGGTTAAACTCTGACACATGTTGTATCTACGTAACTACAGCGTATTCTAGGTAACGTAGTAACGTTCGCTGGCCCTCGAGGCATTTCAGTTTCGGTTTGGGAACGATAAACCCGTCACGTAGAAACTATAAACAACCATGGTCTCTGTGACGTCGTCGTGAGCGTCCCTGGCGTCGTTTTAGGCGCCGCGATTTATTCGGATTCCTTCTCTCACCCGGCTATTCTGTTTCTTGTATCCCTTACTCCCTCTCGACTTCCGACAATTTTGTTTCAACTATCTGGCAAAAACGTTTCCTCTCTTCTTTCTTTTTTCTTCGAACTTCATCATTGAATATAACGTCACAGTTTTTGGCGCGTCAAAATTCGCACGCATTCCTTTTATATGTTTGGTTTAATAATCTAACGAGATTCTTGTTACGCTAGAAATGGCCCCGTGTCTACAGTCAACGTCCGAATCGAATTTCTCTAAATCCATGCAAAATCTGGCGCAGTAGATTCGCTGGACTTCACTAGAAATTCCTATGCGCTACTCGCTACCAGGGCAGTAAATGTATTGTCGACGGACAATGCCAGGGCTGATTGCGGGCGGTCAGGCGAAAACTTGACCCGAAAATAAACTGAATCGCTCAAATGCTGTCCACCGTCGGCAAATGCAGCCACTCGGAATGCTCAACAGGGTTCCGAGGTTCCAGCCTCGTTCCACTGGTGCTTTCAGTATACCTACTACCATTGTTGAATCAAGTGCTCTACTCTCGCTGAAATATCTGCATCTATTTCCAGCAATTCTCATTGTCAGCTGGTCTTGGAAACGTTTTTGATAAAAGCTCGGCCCGACTGTATATATACAGAATTTTTTTTGTCAGCCTCGTTTCCTATCTTGACAATTTTTATTTACGACGTAGCGTCGCCGTCGTTGTCGTCGGTCTGCCCGAGGGCTGTGAATTGCCTCATTTATCGACCCCGTTCGTATAATTATACAGGTGGAAAATTTCGGTCATGTCTAATTCGAGGATATAAATAGAAATAGGTGGTCAAATGTCATAGATACAAAACAATGTTTTTTTTATGTTTTCAACAAATTTCGTCCGCCTTGACAGGAGACAAATTGGAAACTAGATAGTTCGGACCTGATATTCTTCATTTTTTACATAGAAAAATTTGCCAGGTTCTATGGCTGGTCAACTCTAAATGGCAATATGGAATTGAACAAGTTTTGACGCTCGTTTCTTCCTCGTTAAGCCGGATTATTATAGTGGTAGCTATTTGTGGATTGTAATGATGAATTTAAAGGGGATGAATTGAGAGAGCGTATATCATGAAACTCAAAATTTCAGGTTTTCTCGTCCTGGTTCGTAACTCTAGCCACAATTCTACGAAATCTAATCCAACTCTGAATGTCAGTAAAGTGGCAGAAAATTCTCTACGGATTATCGACTTTTAAATTAGGCGGTTACAAGCCGGAAAATATCATCTTCCATCAAATTCCCATCGACGCGGTCACGTGCCGTTGGCACTTTGGTCGGTTCTTGGAATCGAAACAAAAACTGAGGAAATACCGAGTGTAAGATAAAAACGAGAGAAAGAGCCGAGCCTGAAGAGAGGGTGGGAAAAGAGGGAGAGAAAAAGCGAAAAAACGTTCGAATTTCAAATCAGCACGCGAGGTATTCATCAAAATTCAGTCTCTTTGTATTTATGGACGCCACCAGAGCGCTACGGGACTCTTGAAATCAGACACTTTATATTCTTTGGGACTCCGAAAGACTAACAACCCCGCGACGCTTCTAAATCTCCTGTTCGTTCCTCGTAAGCGATAAAATGAAGAACAAGTACGGGCCGTATGTTCCTTAGATTTTCTTCTCCTCTTTCTTTTTGGGTATAGCCATCGATGGGACGGCCACGCGACCCAAAATCCTCGAAACGCACGCCTAGCATGAGAGTGAGTGCGTGTCACGTGCCGAGCATTTGTATTCGGATACCGAGTGTGCCTTACGATCCCTCGATTCTTTTATTATTACCGAGAAAATGCACGAGACGAAATTGATCCAAAGATGAGGATTTTATTCCCCAATTCAAAATTCGTTCCGAAAACTATTTCGAGGTTTATAGTTAGCCCCTGACTTTTTCCATTATAGTAAAGATCCATAGAAACTGGCGATATCCAACTTATTTGCAGAACTACTTGATTTTATTTTATTTCAACCAATCTTCATACCGAAAATTCTTTAATTTTCACAATTCACCCACAAAAATTTCATCAAAACGACCAAACATTTTCTTCGTTGGATTAAAAATGATCATATCGCTGCCCCCTAGCAAGAAGATCCTTATTCAGAAAAGTTGGGAATTAGATCCTAATTCAGAAACGCTGGGAATTAGATCCTTATTCAGAAAAGCTGGGAATTAGATCCTTATTCGCGACGAAAACCAATAAGATCCTTATTCAGATTAATTTTCAATAAGATCCTTATTCGAGCGCGGCTGAAAAAGTTAGGTTTGCACCACTGCTTCGAATTCGAAAATCGCGGGTTCCGAACCGGGATAAAGCCCTGCACCTTCTCTATTATCTAAAAACTAATCGTACTTAACCCTTCGTAGTCACACTTCTGTAGAATCACACGGTAGTCACACTTGGGTGAAATTCACCCAGTCAATTTTCAAATGGTTGCTGTGTGAAAACTATCGGTTCGATCGGGATCAAAAAAATACTAGAAAATACTTAAAACATTCTAGAACATGCATCAAGAGTCGGTATGTCAGAATTCAAATGACAACATATTTAAAAAAAAATCGTAAATAGGTCAATTTGTTCATACCTGACAAAACGCAATTTTCAAAGATTTAACAAAATTCTTGAAAAATTCATACATATTTAGAAAAATTAACAAATCAAAAAAAAAAAAAAGTTGGGTCATCGGCTAATTTCTTGAACAGTTTTTTTTTTTTTCCATCAATTTGTTGATAACTTTTTTGAATTATTATTATGCAAAATCAATCTCCCGAGGATTTTCTACCTACATGCTTGATTTTTTTCAGATTTTTCGCACATCGAGAAGTATTCAAAATCTTCTCTGAAACCCACGTTTAGTGGGAAGTAGGTAAAGAACCACCTTAAGTACGATTAGTTTTTAAATAATAGAGAAGGTGCAGGGCTTTATCCCGGTTCGGAACCCGCGATTTTCGAATTCGAAGCAGTGGTGCAAACCTAACTTTTTCAGCCGCGCTCGAATAAGGATCTTGTTGAAAATTAATCTGAATAAGGATCTTATTGGTTTTCGTCGCGAATAAGGATCAAATTCCCAGCTTTTCTGAATAAGGATCTAATTCCCAGCGTTTCTGAATTAGGATCTAATTCCCAACTTTTCTGAATAAGGATCTTCTTGCTAGGGGGCAGCGATATGTTTGAGTAGTTTCAGTATCCCTTTCAATATGCAAAACGTATGCCACAGTGAAACTTTCGCAGAACGAAAATTCACCCTAAATATGAGAAATAATTGAGGCTGGGGCCAGGGTTTTGAGTTTAGTCGATAAATGTCAACCTCAATTTTTGATTGAACTATTTTGTATTTGATCTTATTTTTTGTACGACGTAAATATATCGCTAACGGTTGACTATTAGGGATCCTCTACCAGGAAGTCATAACGTTACCGCAGGACTGCCATTAATTATTTAAGGGTCTAACGGCAGCAGACAGGACCTTCCCAAACCGGACTGTACCCACCGGAGAACACGTAGCGAAGATACGTTAGCGATGATATAACTTTACCGTCTAGTTTTATATGTCGGAATTGACAGTCCCGGCACGTAGACGTAAAGCCACTATATAGCAAAACTGTTGCGGTGGAATCGCAATGCGTCGAAAAAACTGGGTGCTGGTATCCTTGGTGAGCAGATATCATCAAGGCTTTGACACACCACATATGTTGACCGTTTTTGACTAACGGTGCGCCGCCTGCTGGAATCGTTGCGACAATTCAGTGCGGAAATTGTTTTTACCGCATTTCCTTTTACCTTGCAGTTTTAATAATTCAACCTAATTGTAGTTACAAAATTAATGAAAAAAAAAAAAAATGAGACTGTTTCTCATAACATGTCTAAAAAGCCAAAGTACCATTCTCAATCACTTATTGTTAGACGCATGCATGCATATTGCTTAGAAATTGAAATAGTGAACTTACAATTAAAGTAAAGCAGGATACCAGCTACGAGAACGAATATAACAACGAGGAGAACCAGTAGCAGAAGTAAAATGGTCGGTCTGCACCAAGGATTTTGTTGAACTTCCGTCTGACCGTTCTTCGGTCTTTTCTGTTCCACGACGCTAGATTCTCCACTAACGTTGACCACAACGCCCTTGTAGGTATACTGGGGTAATTTTTTATCGGCAAGAAATCCATGGTCATCCTCAGGGTCAGAGTAGACACCGTAAGCCTCGAAATTACTCTTCCTATATCCATTCGCCTTTTCCAAAGTCGCCTCTTCCACCTCTCTAGGAGCTGCTGCACGAGAATGCGAGCTGCTTTCTCCGATCTTCAAAGTCTGTTCATAGTTTTTTGCCCCGTCACGGTCGTACCTTGACGGGTCATATTTCGCGTCGTAGGTCTTAGAGCTGTACGACTTTCCGGCGAGATCGTACTTCGGATCGTACGTCGCCTGGAAGCCCTCCTTATCACTCACGTCAAACTTTCCATCGTATGACTTCGACGCCGTATCATACCTCGGTAAAGTACCGTACATTTTCACTCCCTGGTGAATTTTGGAGTCGTATTTTCTCGGGTCAAGATCTGACCCGTGGGCAGAACTGAGCTCGTAGGAAGAATCGTGAGTCCTCACCCCAGACTCGTAGCCTTTTGGAACAGCCGAGCCTTCGTAGAGCTTCGGCGACCGTTCCTTTTTCTCAAGCTTGAGCGTCTCGTCAGCGTACCTTGCCTCGTATTCGTATTCGGTGTCGGCTAAGTCGCGAGAGTATCTTCTGCTCTGAAAATCGGGGTCGTATCGAGACTTTGGAGGATCGTAGGGAGCGTCTAAGTCCGATTCTTGATAGGCTCGGTTCTCCTGTACTCGCCTTTCGTATCTGGGTCCGTTATCCTCTGGATAAATTCTTGAGTTGTCGTATCTCTCGCGATCACCACCGCCCTCTCGTTCCAGGGTAGTTCCTTTTCTATCGAAACTCCTGGACCCGTACGCCGCTCCACTTCTTCCTCCGTAACCGTTGTCATAGACAGTTCCACCACCGCCTTCCGTTTCCGGGTACGTTTTCGCCTCGTACTCAAAGTAACGAGAAGATCTCCGTTCGCTACCATAGTCCATCGAGCCTTCGACAACGTTTGGCAATTTACTGCTCAAGTTTTCCCCGGTACTGTTGTTACTATTACTGCAGCTTTCCGCATGTTCAACAAGGTTTGGTAGTCTTGCTATAGAATTACCTGGCGTATTTTCTGTCAGGTCGAGTTTTAGGCCGTTGTTTCGTCTCATTTTTATTGATTCGCATCGTTGCTGATTCGATTCCTGACCACCACGCACGTTTTTCCAGGATACCTATACCACCCCGATGAAGAACTGGCCGAAAGATAGCCAGCGACAGCTATGCAGGCAGAGTGCGCCAGAAACAACTCCACCACCTTGTGTTAGTTGTTAGTTGTTAGCTGTTAGTTGTTACTTAGTTAGCGAGTCGGTCGGTGGCTTAGTTAGTTAGAAGAGCGCAATTAGCGCCGGCAAGCCCCCGCCTGGAAAAAAGAAACAGAGAAAACCCAGTTAGCTCTCATGCTAATGCAACACATTTCAGAATAGTTACCACGAGTTAGTATCAAGGCAAAGTTACCAGCCCCATAAAATCACTAATTAACAAAAAGACGCCATAGTGTCTTCATTATTTATCTATGGGCAGGCATCGAGACCTAAGGAATAAATCTTAAGAGAAGAGCACGATGCCTCACACCTTACGACACGTTCTTCAAAAAGTTGCCAGAGACCCGAGGATAGTATTTCAATGCTAATGAAAAACGACCCTTTAGATATTGTTAGACACAACTTTTGCGAGTTGACGAAAATGCGAATAATGAGTTTTGGCTGACACATTCTTGGCATTGCTTATTGTTTCTGATGAGACTGTTGATGTATTTAAATGTGATTCCTGTAAAACGACATAGGTAATTTCTAGTATTCTCGGCTCGTGTTCACTTCTATCTAAGCAACATGTCGGTTCCCCTGAGAGATCCTCAGGCGTATCGTAACCCGATACAGATACTTAATTACCATTAGTAGACTGCTGCGTGAGTCTAACGCGTATTTGTGCTTTAAGACCCGTAACCAAATCCCCAGCTCCCATGGAGACGAAGCCTGTGTGGGGCCGAACCTAATCGACAAATCGTTACCCCCATCTCCTGTTTCATTGTTCAACAGGAGATAGAACAGATATACATGGATATGTATGGATGTATGGACGATCATACCTACATGCGGGATGCACTGCTAAGTATGGCATTTCGCTTAGGATAAGCGCATTCAGGATTGCTAAATACCTGCATAGACAAAGGTATTTGTGAGCTAGTTTCGTGACAGATTGGCCTTCATAATAACCAGACTGAAACTAAATTCTATCAAATTTTTCATATGGAGGAACATTAACTTCAAATTTTATTTCATTGCTCGTAAAAAAAAAAAAAAAAAAAATCGACTGACCCAATTCTTGAAAAAGAGATAATATATTTATGAAGCAGACGATTTTAGGCAAATATTGTCAATCAAAGTGGAGACCGGCCATTCTAAACGTTTCGGAAGTGTATATCTAATAATACATTACTTCTCTCATACATTACGGCTGTCCGTCATTTCATGGCATACGTCCTTCCTCCATTATATAGTCAGTCCGCCGGTAAGCCGTGTCTCTAATTCTCGAATCCAATGAAAGAAATAAGGAAATGTATTTTTATTTATTTATTTATTTTTTATTCGTGGAATGGTTTAACGAAAGCCTTTATTCGCACGTTCACAAATATAGCCTTGTAAGAAATTGAGTTTATTTCAACACTATAATTGATATACTTTTCAATGGCCTCCATTAACTTGGGGTATTCGTATTACTTGTGTAATATCGGATGAAAATTGGTTGTAGCGTAAGAGCTTGCGGCCGGATTTCATCTTTCTCTTTGTATATTACACGAATGTGGATATATAATATGCTAAGTCTTGAAGCGACTGTGTGTGTGTGTGCAGAGACTAAAAAAGAAAAGCTTTTTGTAGTACAAGGTACAGTTATCAGGTGCATCTACCTCGAGGAGGTTGTAATACTTTCTGCCGACGTAACCAAAGTAATAAATGTACCCAGGTTCAAAGGAGAAGGTTGTTCCGCATGCAAATATCATTAGTTCCGGGGTGTAACTTCATTTGCGTATATTAAAAGGGTGGATGGCGGACTTTATGTAAATTATTTAAAAAAGGAATAAAAATATTTAGCGAGAAGTTAGCGCGAGTAATGGGACCGAAGGATGACAAATAGCTGAGCGAGGATCGGAAACGAAAGGAATAAAAGCAGACAAACAAAAAAAAACAAAAAAAAAAAAAAGAAAGAAAAAGGAAACGAACGAGAGAAAGAGAGAAAAAAAAAGGGAGGAAAATATCTGGAGATGATGGGAAGCGGTGAGAAATGTATAAAATTGATGAAAAATTGGTGAAGATCAATGATAATAACCAAAAGTGTACAATAAAGTGAATAAGATATACGTTCAAATACGCGCCATTGAACTTGCCTCGTTTTACGACTTTACGCGCCAGTGAGTAGCTACCGGTAAAGCGTCTGTTCTGGAAAATCTGCACTCCACATTTTGCATACTTTAAGGCGCACAACTTTAAAGTCGCAAACGGCAGAGCTCGAGACAGACGATTATATTATCGCACATAGAAGCCCCTCACCCTGCAGCGTTCAGTCAATCGAAAGAATCGTGAATTGATGGAAAAATCCTAAGAGGGAGAAAAAGAGGAAGTGAGGTCATTATCGGGAGACGTTTATTTTCCGGGGTTCATCAAAGGTGTGAAGAGAAATGTATATCGATGGCCTAAGTCTCAAATGTCGTAACCCACAAGTGAAAAATTTTCCCAGAGAGAGTAAAAAAATAGTCAAAAACGTAAAAAAAAAAAGTCCAAAGAGTCGAAAAAGTCAATTTCCTAAATTTTTTTGGGTTACGACATTTGAGACTTAGGCCATCGATATATTGTTCGATCTTCGGAAATAAATATGCACGGATAATACGAAGCTTATTGTGAACTATGGATATATGCATATGTATATTATATATTATATATGCGTATAACGATTGTGAAGATTAATAGTTCGGCAATAGTTATCTTGATCGCAACTTGGCGATGGTACAATTGTTTTCCCGTCCATTCTAGACGCCGCTGCACGGATATTATTAATATTCCTGAATTGTATTCGTGGAATACCAATATTCAAAGAGTATCGTAACTATTTCCACTAATGAACCACCGTTGAAACTTTCTAGGCATTTCAGGGACTTGTACTTCCTTTTCTCATCCCACAATTCCTGCCTTCACCAGCTACATCCTTATGTATATAATCTTGCCGAAGCGATCCCAGTGAAATTCCGGAATTACAACGCTATTACTTTCTCGTTATAATTAATATATAGATATAGTGTTGGGATGCTGGGCTATCCCGAGTTATATCTACGATTCCTATACGAGAAAAGAAGGTTTCGATTTTTTTTTTTTTTTTCTTCTTTTTTATTAATGAAAACGATACATATTTGATTACCAATTTTCAGTTGAATTAATATCAATTTGTTTTACGTAACTTCAACAAAATTTTCGAAGCTAAACCCTAATTGAATTTTGGTGAAAAAATTTTATGTTAAAAAATAAAAAACTGCTTGATTTTAAAAAAGTTTTAATAACTTTGTTTTCATATTTCGTAATGCCAGTTGCTGTTGATCCTTTCGATTTTTTATTCTATATTATACAAATATTTGATAAGGTGGATTACGGTTGAAATTTTTTTTATTAACTAAAAACACGAAACCGTATATATATCCACTCCGAGAAATATTCCTGACTCGGTCTTCGTTCCTGACGTTTTAAAGTGATGGGATAAAAAATCGCAGTATCCAGGTCCAGCGCCAACGCGCGTGGCACAGTTTCCCTCTATATCTCATCACGTCCTTGTTTTTCCTTTCCGAGTATTTATATTCCCATTTTAACGCGTTTATTTGACAATTTGGCGCGTGGCAAACCTCCACCCCTATAGTTCTATCTCTGCACCGAGCTCAGTTGCATAAAAAGTTTTGAATTATTTATGTTTTCCATGCCGCAGTCGCACCGTGCGATGCGAGATGCAAATGCATCACATCTTTTTTTTTGTTTTTTTTTTTTCGTACTTTTTTTTTCATACCTTTGAATGTTTAATGCAAACGTCCACCATCATCTTTCTATTCTCCCGAGCTCCATTCTTCGTGTTTTACAGAAACAAGTGAGACCAACAATATATTACATCGCAACCCCAGATACGAAGAAATATTAAGATGCGGTTGGAAAAAGAATTAGAATCTCACCATCCTGAAAACGAAAAGTTATCTCGAGCTTTTGCCGAGCGCACAATACCTAATACAATGAGCATTTCGAATTGCTGCTTTTCATGGGGGTAAATCAGAGAAAGGAAGAAAACATGAATAAAATAAAAAATGGGAGAGGTTTCATAGACGGATGAATCGAAAGAGAATCATCAATTAATATACACCTTGATAATATCGAATCAAATTGAATCCTTTCCTTTTCGAATAAAGCTGCTGAAATTTCGCTCTATATTATTTTTCATTTACTACCTATACAAGGATTGTATTGTATTTAACAAAATAATGAGTGGGTATTTCATTTTTCTTTTTTCTTTTCCCTCTCCACTCGAATTCTCGCGAAAGAGTTGACACACGAATTTGTATCTTCAGTATTCTTCTCCCTTTCTTTCCTTTTTGTTTTTTCCTTTTTAGTTCAACTCCGTTGTGAAGCGAAGCACATCCAATGTCGCACAATACTCTCGTGTAAGTTGAGAGGTGCCTTCAACCGTAGAAAAGAGCCCCGCGCCCTGACGAGTATCTCACAGTATTCGGGGAGAGTATCGTCGTGTACCTCGAGTAGTTAGCCACCCCCAGATATGGTACTTTTGTGTCCAGCAGAGCTCTCAGCACCCCCTTGGGTGTGATTCGACCTGGTGCGACTTTGCGAACTTTTCAAGGCTACGCAGCTACTCCCTTTAAATAACACACAAAAACAAGATAGCCACTGCCGCATATTCTCCTTGCTTAGGGTTTTGTCCCTTGTTCGAGGGTGTCCTAAGGGTATATTATTGGCTCGTATACGCGCGATAAGGGTATATGCGAAATTTATAGGATGCGAATTTTCCTCTGTGTATGGCGGTACATCATTTTGAAGACCCTGTTCGGTGTTGTTATCATTATAATTATCAATTAGAACACGTACCTACCATTATTTAAATCTCTCATTTTCCTATCTCGCTTGTATAATACCGATCATGATATATAAATTGTCTTATTATTAGCAATAATAATTTCCATTTTACTAAAGATAAAACTAATCCAAGAATCATACGCTTGTGACTTAATGTGTTCATGTGAGATGAAATATTTCTTGGCAAATTAATATCTCCATGCTGAGATTTGAGGATTTTTAATACCGTTGGGGGGACGCGGTTACCATGTTGTAAAAATGAATCGAAAACAAAGTTTTCTTGGCCAATTTCGTACCGCAGGAAAGTCAGGGAGAATATGTAAATAAAAAAAAATAAAATAAAGTAAAAAAAAAAAAAAACCACCACCTCTCAAACTGGGTGCGCCAACCTGACGTCAGAAACTTTTACAATTATTCCTTGTGCAGGCGAATACCAGTGATATAGGTTTGTCGTATGCACACACATACATACCTGTATATACCTACATGGAGCTGTCCACCTGAATTCAACAAACTTCTAGACCTCATCTCCTCCGAGTTTCTCACATCCTTCTATCATTTGTCAGATTTTCAAAGTCAACGTACCATAAGTGATGATTTTTTATTCCGGTGTACAAAGAAGGAGTTTCAGATCAAATTTGAGGAATTTCTTTGCCTATTCCATACAATTTTTTTTTTTTTGTTCAAAGCCTAGAATTTCTTATATTCAAAACTCATCTCCTCGCATCCCTTATGAACGATGCAATCTTTTGGAAGTTACGAAAAAAAAAAAAAAAAAAAATCAAAAAATTCAGAGAAGAGATAAGATTCATTAAAATTTATGTGTATGTAATTTTTTTTTTCTTTTCTTTTCTTTTCTGGTATAAAAAATAGTTATCAACGCTTTCTATTTCCCATTTATAGAATCTTTTTTTACGGTGTAGTGCTAAGGAATGTTCTTTTGTGACCTACCTACACCGGCAGGGCGCTGGGCGGGTATCACAAAACCGTTTCCAATTCCGTAGATCACAGAATCTTGATGAGACCCAGCGACAGGGAATTCAACGATCGAACGCGGGTACGTTATCGCGTTGGAGAAAAATGCTCGCGTGAATTCACACGAGGACATGCGTATTATATATCCACTAAGGCGCACGTTAACGTTATACCACAGTGAATTTAATGTTCAACAGTTCAGATCTCGTTCAAAGTAAACTGAGTGAACATCTTGTCATTTATAAAATATATATTCATAAAGTATACGTAATATACGTTTACGAATACGCACAAAGTTCTACGTTAATAATTCGCGGTTTCACCAGCTCTGGATGTCTTGTCACCGTGTATTCTCTCCCGATAAGCTATATATATCGTTTCTGTCTTCGTCCTGACATGACGCCCGCTGAAGCTAACTCAAAAGATTTTTCATCTCGCAAAAGTTTTTTCTTTCCGTTATTTTTCTATTCTATATGCGTCAGTTGAATTTTGGGAAATTCCAAACTCTCGTAAAAAATATAATATCAGGTCCAATGAAATTCGAAGAAATTTTTTTCACAGTTTACAAGAACGCCTCAATTTCTACGTGGCAAAAGAAATTTTGTAATTAACTCTGTTTGTGTGTCACAGTGCATGAGGTAGGGTGAATAAATCGGGACGCCCTTTCGTCGTATAACTTTATACTAAATCATTTGTGATAAATCTAAGACGATTGATTAACAAGGCGATATAAAAACACGCTAGAAGCTAGTGTATGATACGTTTTTCGCGTGGCTACACCGCCATACTTTTTTTATTTTATTTTTTTTTTGTTTTTGTTTTTTCTGCGTCCTCACCACTCATGGAGTTCTTCGACTAGGCATACGCGTGTCGTTTAGGTCTGATCGTAAGCGTTGTTTAAGGATAAATTTTATGATATACGATATAATCGTAGCTGCAGAATATTTTACTGCGATTAATTAAAGCTCAAAGAATAATTATAAAATTATCTCAAACCGAACCGGTGTATAGGGTAAGTTAAATATGCTACGATCAAACCTCTTGAAAACAAACGTAATTATTATACAAAAGGTAAATATAGAAGTTTAAGTCTCCAACGTTATAATATACAGAGTTGAAGCGTATTATATGGAAAGAACAGAAAGTAAATACGCAAGTAGGTACGCGACTCATTTTTATTTCACACCGAGAATAAAGTATGAAACGTTTTGACTAGGTACAGACTTGGAGATATACTTATTCAAAGCATAAAGTATTAACTAATTTAAAGCTTTCATACGCGACTTTACTATTCTGTATTCAAAAACTGCGACGATATAAAAAAAAAAAAAAAAAGAAGAATAAAAATATGACGCGATATATTCTGTTTGTCTAAAGTTATTGGTAGTTTGAAAATTATTTGAATAAAAAGCAAAATCTACACATTATAACGAGAATCATTTTCACCGGTGTTAAAGAAAAGCAATTTTCGAATCAACCTCAAAACTAAGTTATGACATTTTTTATCCCCAGCTGCGGCGGGTGAGATCTCCGAGATAAACGAGAATCGTAGAGTAAGAGACTCAAGAGTCGTTCTGATAAATTTGTTCAAATATCAGACAGCGCTGGTACGGGGTGGGGGTACAGGTTTAAGGAAGGGTAAGATTGTCGGGAAAACTAAAAAGTCTCCTTTTTCCTTCTCCTTTTCTTCTGATTCTTCTGATTCCGTTAGATTCCCATCTGATTCTGAGCTGTCTAAGTCGGGACGGGATTAGGAGAGATACAGCGAAAGGATTTTGGCTGGCGGTCGTCGCATTTTTCTCGTGCACGGAGCGACAGAATCGTAAAAAAAAAAAAAAAAAAACAACGAGAAAATGAGGATAGAAAGATTATTTCATCCCTGGCAAAATAACTCGCCGTATTATAAAGTACGCGTCGGAAAGTTGAGCGGGAATGGAGTATAGCTAACCGCCATAAAACGAATCCATAAACGAGGGAAAAAGAAGGTATAGGTACGGAAAGACCAAAGGCAAAGGTAAAGACCTTAGCGGAGGTGAGAAACTAATATAAGTGAGGTGAAAGCCGTAGCTACCAACTGGCATTAGGCTGAATTACGTGGAAAGTAAAACGCGAAATATAAAAGACAAAATGTAATCGGCAAGTGTAAAAGGGAGTGCAAGGGCGAGGGGGGGAGTACGACGGAGGCATGGTGCGGAGGAAAATGGTCCTATTCGCGAGATAACCGTAATGTATTCCGCGAGGATAAGGCTATCTTTTAGCTGCCTCCCCCAGAGTCTCCCGAGTCCCAGAGAGTCCCTGAGAGTCCTGAAGGGTGGTGGTTCACCCTCTTGTATGTACCTACTTCCCTAACGCCATCCTCCCATCTCTCAGTCCCGGCCGAACCGTCTGGCTATCGTACTTACATATCTAAATGCAAAACTTGAAACTACCCTTATCGCGCTCAGTGATGTAAGACCGTTTTATTTTATTTTTTTATTTTCTACATATGCCCAGGTATATGTAAAAAAAAGTATATACGCGTAGGGGAAAGTGTTGTACCTTGAACATAGTGTACCTTGAAACACGTCCTCGATTTTGTAATTGTAGTGACACCTTTAGAAAAATCACCATAGTTTGTTATCAATAGCAGCGTACAGTGAACTATTAATCGAAATACGCATCATTTTCTCCGTCACATCGGCGTTTATATCGATTGAAAGATTTGGGCGTCAGAATCCAAGAGTTTTGTGATTTCGTTAGCGATTTTTCAAAGTCGTAATAATGAATTTCCGGGAGATCTCTTTCGAGGATTAGATACATATACACCTTGTAAGTATACCGTAAAATATATGTTGAATATAAACACAAGCTCCAAATATGCACACCTTACTTCTAAAAACGTGTACCCTCTTGTACCTTGAGACACACAAGCATCGTGTACCTCGAGACACTGTTCTTATGTACAATTAGATATTTTTCTGGTTTTTCGACTGTAGATCATCACGCCATGAAGGAAAACGCGAAAAAAGTTGAAAAAAAAAGTTAAAAAAAAAAAAAAAAAATCCCCCCCCCCCCCCCCCCCCCCTCCCCCCCGCCAAAAAATGTATAAACCGAAATGTTAATTATTCGTTCAATTCACAAATAACAATCTGTCATAAATTTCACTCCGCGGATGGCGTTTCAAGGTACAAGGGGGTATGTTTCAAGGTACATGATGGTGTTGTACCTTGGTGCATGTTCCAAAAAAATTTCAAAAATTCCTGACCAAAAAACTACTTTCAACGAAAGAATGAATCCCAGTAGGGTTTGTCATGAAAAGGTTGTTCTTCAAAATGATATCAATGACAAGTCAAAATGTTCAAAAATTTCCATCTTATAAGCAAAAATCAAAAAAGTGTCCCAAGGTACAACACTTTCCCCTATATACATTATACATGCGTATGTTTACGATATATATACATATTTATGTAGGTGTATATATATATATATATTATATAAGGCCACTGGCCAGTTTCAACTACTTCGTAGAATTTCGTAATATCTACTGCAGTGGCTTGGGTGAAATCTTTATTTTATTTTTTTCTTTCCTCTTCTTTTTATATTGCGGTGAAAGAGAATATCTCGGGGATAGAAATAGTGGGAGTATCACATTAAAGTGCTATACGCTCAAGGCAGATAAGACGACATTCGCTTCGGTTCGATCGGCGCACTCCGGTAAGGCTGTACACGAAAATCGAGATAAGTTACGAAGCTGAGTCGTCAAATTCTCTCGCGTCGAATAAGAGGGGAACCTCTTTGAAAGCTAGGGATCTTGAAGGCGAAACGAGAGGAGATAGAGAGAGAGAGAACTAGAGACAGACATAGAGAGAGGGATATAGGGAAGAGAAAAGGGAGCAGAGAAACAGGGTGGTTAACGTTATAGAAACGGGCTGGCATTAGTATCGAATTAACGGAAGTCTTAAACGATAATGCAGCGAGATCAGAACGGATTTCCCGTCTCAATTCTGCACCGAGTAACACCAGGAATGTAATTTGGCTGAATCGAGGTGGTGAATCGGTGGTGAAGGAAACGGGTCCACTAAGAGTTTAAAAAACGAGCCTGGAACACCCGAAGAAATACTTAATCGCAAGTTATTGCGTGGGGCCAGAACGTTTCATTGTCATTCTGGTTTACGCTGATTCATAAAACGAGCCCCACCCCGACCCACCCTCCTCAAACGTTTAAGGTCACTCAGCAACCCGCAGTCGACATTCCCGTTGAGTAAAGTAAGTAAGGATAATTGGTGGAAAAGAGGATGAAAGAAAAAAGAGAAAGAAAGAAGAAAAAAGGAAAAAAAAAAAAAAAACAAAGAAATCCTGCGACAATTACGGTGCTTTAGGTCTAATACTGCTTACGAGGAAAAGTATAATCTGTACAGGTATGTAGGTACACTGCCGTGCTTAGGAAGAAGGCAGTAAAGTGAAAAAAGTGAAATCAGAGAAAACTGAAATCTAAATTTCTGATATTTTCAAACCAAATTAATGATTTTATTTTTTCATAGCAATTATCGAATGACTAATAATATATTACATGATTTTATGGAAAGTCATTTAAGTGTAATTTCAGATCATAATTAATAAAAATGCCTAAAAAATGGATTTACTGCTTTTATATGTAGGAAATGTAACCGATATCAAATATTTGACAAACTTAATAAATTAATATCTTTTTGAAATAACATTCTTAATGATTCATTTTATAATTGATATGTAGAGAATCGTTGAAAGAATATATTGGCATCAAAATAATAAAAGGCAGTAAATGAAGTTTACTGCCTTCTACCTAAGCACGGCAGTACAGGTATAATAATTGGAAAGTATTTTTATCCTCGGCAAAAGAGAGAGTAGAAAAAAAAAAGAAAAAAAAAAAAAAAAAAAATACAAGAAGAAAAAAGAAAAGAAAAAAATAAAAAGGGATCGTCAGATCAAATAGATTGTCAACGTTTTCACAATCTACGGACGATCCCCAGGACCGCGTCTGTAGACACAGACCGGAAACGAGGGAACCGCGACCGGAAACGTGGCTCTCCCGAGCCGGAAGTTACGTTGGGAAAAGGATAAGATCGTCCAAATCCCGCGTATGCTACTCACATACACTTTTCCGTGATTTCTGTCCGCTCCATATACCGTGTATAATACATACCTATGAAAATACATTAATCTTTAGTCTCTTGTCCGAGTGTGGATAAAATCGAAGGGAATAAAAAAAACAAAAAAAAAAAAATTATGCGAAAAATATGAACTAAAACTCGACGGAGAGACGTCTAGCTGGTGATACGTGACCGTAGACACACTCTGTGGGGGTAGCGTTAATAGGGGTGGACATTAGGTTATCAGTTGCGCTATGCACCGTCAAGGGTGAAATGTAGGGGCGCGACGCGTTCAACTTGGGCAGTGGTCGAGGTAGTAGTGGTGAAACCGTGATTCGACCAGACACGCATATCTCCGTGATATATGGCTGGTTTTTTAATTCGAGGTGAACCCCTGTGCCTGTGGAACGTCACATTCAGTACCTACGCCCTTTATGAACTTTTTAGCAATTCTAGAACGCGAAGCTCTACGTTGGACTGGAATTCCGTTTGATAACTCTCCGTCTACTGTAACGCCCGTTTACCCACGTACGTGAAAATGCAACGTGCATATATGTGTAACGTAGTACATGTATACGTGCTTCTCACCCCAACCCTTACAACCCCTGTACTTTACATACTTTTGTATTTATAATTCAGCACGTTTATGATTGCGTTAAAGTATGTCCTGTCTCGTGTTACGCATACTTATATAATCTGTATATGGTAATAGTTTCGGACCGGTTGACAGCACCTAGAAACTTTTCTGAACCGAGCTTATTTTACCTCCACGTTTGTGACATTATGCTGCAGGAATCAAAATAAAACACGTTCATTTTTCTACGCAATATAAATACGATTTTTTTTTTTTTTTTTTATCATTCTCATACATTTTTTCAGACCAACGTTACAGAGTTATTTCATAAAATTTTGTGTTTCTTATCTCACCACCCACTTTCTTTTTATCAACTAAAGAATCTCACGTATACGAGGGATATATCCAATAGATAGATTAGAAAAGGTTGAGATTACTGTTTGATGTAATTTATTCCTGAATTTTGATAAAAAGAAAAAAAAAAAAACAAGAAAAGAAAGGAAAAGAAAAGAAACTCATCGATTTTGGTATCGATTCAGTCCGCCACACCCTTGGCCAGGACTTGCCTGTTTCACAGGCATTACTCAAACGGACAGAAGCACCGCGTCGAATCAAACTCTGTTACCGGAGGCACCCCGTTGATCCACCGTGTCATCCTAGAACGCGGTGAAACAACAGGGGGATAGAAACCGTGCACGACAAGAGATGTCAAACACCGGGGTATCGTCGTGTTAAATTAACGTAAACCCATCAAAGATAGTAAATGTTCTGATGAGAATCTCACCTAGTTTTAGTGATAAGAAAATCAGGTGCACGCACCCCCCCTGCCTGTCATTCCCCGTCTGGTAGATGGATAGATTTAGTATTAAACAGGTACCCAGTTACTTGCAGAACGCTAATCACTTTTATTTTATATCGATAAGGGATATCGGGCACTGTACTGTAAAGCCACCTTCTCTTTCTGTTTTGGGCTGGAGCACGCGATAAAGGGACATTTTTCACTCCGACGTGAGACACTTTCGGCGGGGTGCCGCGCCTAATGGGTTCAACCTCGTCGAGTCCTGGGTTCGACCCTTGGATATCGGAGTATCGCATTGTTCGCCGGGTGTTCGTCAGGGATCCGTGGCTAACGCGGTGGTCGATAGACGTCGACAAATTTCGGTTTGCTTGGACGCTGCTATTGGACTTCGTTGTCAGTCGGATATCCGGAACTGTTTTTTGTATTTTGCCAAACCATTTTATACCCCTTGGATGAAAATTGAAAAGAAGGCAATACAATTTCTTGAATTATTCATTATAGTATTAAAATTATTTTATAAACTAATGAGAGGTCTGCGATACTTGTTGGGCTTGCAAGCTATGAGAGGTAAGTACGATAAACGAATCAGAATTTTTGCCCGCTTCTATCGCCACATAAAGTAACTTCAGTTTTTGAAATTTCACTTGAATTCAGGTACTAGATGGTTAAAAAATGACTCGACAATAAAGTTGAGCAATTCTTTGATCTGGCTGACTGCGGCAGACTGATTCTGTATAATCAAAGCTAGACCATGCGATACCGTGCTATTCTACCTAGTTGAAAATCTTCTGTCGAGAGTAAGTCGAATCACTCGTCGACCACTCGTCGGCCACGCGCAAACCACAAAGGATCGCGCATCCGCACGTTATCCTCTATCCTGCATCCACCTGCTGTTCACCCTTCTCTCAGGTCTTTTCTCTCTGGGTATATGGATGTAGCAATTCGGTTGGTCTGTCTGTTCTGTAGCCACTCGACACCGTCCGATTGAGTATCCAATTATTACGTATTAGTCCATTAGCGACACGTGATTAAGCAGAATGTTGCAATGAAACATTCTAGATGCTTGACGTGTTTTGATTGAAAATTTCTTGGCGAAAATCAGGGTTCATTTATCAGTTGAGACTGCAATATGTAGTTTCGAAGCTGAATAGAACTTGGTGTAGGTATATGATTCACCGATTGCAGTCAATTTTCATATTCCTAACTGCGACGTTATTATTGCACGTTAAATCCATTCAGTATTGTTCATGCGTGGATCATTCCTCGTTACACGTACTAGCAGAGACATTATTACAATTAACAGCTTAACCGATATCCGGGATATCCAGGTGTGTGCATGTGTTTACCTATGTATTATGCACCGTGTACATATAACCACAATTATGTCAGGACCACTTTGAGAGGGAGTTACCAAGCCACTGCCCTGCTACAGGGCCTCGTTATCCTACCCACGGGATTGTGTTTAAACAACATTTTATCGTTATTTTTTGTGTGAAAACAAAAAGCGAAAGACCATCAACTCGTTATTTTCCACGCTAACTTTTTTACTCTAAACTTGAATTAAAGAGATTCAAGCATACGTGCGTGTTTGTTATTTTTATTGTATAGCAATGAAGAAGACTTGAAATTTTTCCTTCGTTGATGCAATCTCGATTTTAAAACTCCTCGATAAAGGGGAACGGATAAAATTCAATACGATTATATTCGATTGCCATTCAGAGTTGACAGCTCTTGCGATCGACAGAATCGATGCCTCTCAAGACTGGGAGAACCATTTCTGATCAATAAAAGTCTTCTTTCTTTTGACAAAGATTTTACGAACGGGGGACGATGACAATGCCCAAGACGTCAATAAGTTTACTATATATCCGCGACGAAAGCCTTGTACACAATAAAGAATAAACAAACAATTTCCTACTTTCATAACACCACTTCTTACCTATGTATATGTATATATATATATATATATAAAGATTAACCTACTTTTATAGCACTCTTTATCAATGAGAAAAAAAAAAAAAAAATCCGCAACATCATCGTTACGTTCATAAATAATTTTCTCGACTTTGGGGTCAATGCTTGGAAATCATATTTCAATTTCTGACGCATGGCATGGTATGACTTCACCTGGACAACCATGTTCGTCTAAACTAATTAGGAATTCAATTATTCTAATATATCTGTCTTCAATTTTGAAACTATTTTCCCTTACGTATAGGTAGAATTTTTACTCCGATTCAAAACTGAATGAAAATGAAGTAAAAAGGAGAAAATAAATTCATAAAAATACATAAGATTTTATACTTTTTGATGTTCCTCAATTAAAACGACAAAAAACCACGTGAAAATTCCTGCCAAACTTGCGAGGAACAGTTGGATGATCGAACAAAAAAAAAAAAAGAAAAAAAAAAAACACACGTGAGCTTAATGCTATCGTTGAATTTCTATGAGAAAAGTTAATTTAATCGGTGCAATTAAAACGGCAGGTAGGATATGACGAGATTGGTCAAACAGGGCGAATGGTAGGTACTTGGGTTGGCTGTAGCCTGTAGGTGAACTGAAGTTGGATAGTGGTGTACACGTAGAATTGTGTTTGTATATATGTATGCGAGCACAGCCCTAGGTAGGCAGCTACCAGTTTACGCTAATTAAGTAATTTAAATTAAAATTCTTCACGGTTCCTAGCGCTTTACGATTCCAGCCTTCTGACTCGGCGGCATATCTATGACGATAACTAACAGAATTTGAAACTTTTCAACCGAGTAGTTATGAATCTTATTCAAAATATTTTCGCTTCCTGAATTCGTTTATCAGTGATTTAACATCGAGATGATTACTTTCATCTGAATTCTATGATTCAGATTGAAGTGAAAGCAAAAAAAAAAAAAAAAGAAAAAAATAAGCGAAGACGAAGTCTCAAGCAGATCTGAGTTACCTCTTCGTAAACTTTTGATGTTTTCTTATTTTATATACTTGCTAATTTGTTCAAATACGGTTGTAGGTATTATATGAGGTTGAAGTTCGTAACGTTAACGCAACAAAATAATTGTGCAAATTTCTTGATTTCATTACTTGAACGGTTCAAAAACAGCAAAATACGATTCATAATTTCCCGAATTGAGTAAAACACACCTATCTCGCCTATTTGGCAACTTTAAGAACGTTTGATTCATGAAATAGTGATTTTTTTTTTTCCAAAAATTGTGTTACGTTAACGTTACGAATTTCAACTTCATTGTATTATACTGCCCCACGAATTTTTGCCCCATCCAGGGAAACGTAGTGTAGAATAGATTCTTGGCAAAAGTAGTGAAATGAACAGGAGTGTATACGAAAAAGTGGTAGAACATGTCAGATAATTCAAAACTCAAACTGCGCAAGCTCGCAAGATTTGAATTGTGGATAAAAATTATAAAACGCATGCGAGATCGTGGTATTAGTATTACCGCAAACTACCTCGGACACCTATGTAATTCTGTATAAATTATTCTACCCAGTATATAGATATATAATATATGTATATAAAACGAAGCTGAAGCTATTCTCGTTTCTCCGATACTTTGAAAATACCAGTCGTACTTTTCAATTAGTTTTTTAATCGGCTACTATTGAATCACTGGGGAGATACGCTCGTCCTGTCAATACCTAGATATATTTTTAATTGAATAAAACTAACGAAGAATCCTCAGCTGCCGTCTATTTTTCACCACATTTTGTAATCCACAAGTCTCTTTTCACTGGCGTGAACCAATAGCGTGTTTCCTCTCTCATTTTCACACGTTTTTACAAAGACAGTTCTCGGAAACAAATCTGCAAACTGTCGGCTAATCCTCTCTCTGACAAATCCGCGTGATCAGGATTATAACTGCAGCTAGCAATTTTACAATTTCCATTTTGCAAACATATCTCTCGCGTTTCATTCACGAACGGGACACTTGAATGTTTGTAAAAAAAAAAGGAAGGAAAATGGAAATGAAAATTAAGCGATAGGAAAAAATAACTGATGTCAGAAACTGAGGAATTAAAATAGAAAGAATATGAGGGGCTTGGGAACGTGAGGAAGTTCCTTCCGCCCAGTTTCCCTTCTGGTGTGACACGAGCCTAGGATTACGCTCGACTTGGTAAGAGCCACCACAGCCTTGACGAAGGCCTGTGTGGATTCAGACAACGTGGCTTGACGTCGACACGATTTTAATTGGAAGCTTCGACTTGACTCCCAACCCTCGCTAGTTAGCGCCGCTATGCCACGACGGACGCCAGGGTCCTCAACGTCGTAGCGAAGCGTTGGTTCAGGAAAGGAGGGTTGGCTCAGAGGTTAGAGCCTGGTGTCGTTTTATCACGTTTGATTTTCAAAGGAATATCAGATTTTTCCCTCTCGCACCCCTTTGCCCACGGTTATTCGAGCCTTTCGAATAAGAGTTGCGGTTCAACAATGTATTAGGGAGGAAATCAACACAGCCGAGTATTCCACACCCTCATATACATACATATATATATTTACCGCTAAGAATTTAAATAATTAATCGAATTACGAATTCGGACTGCGATTGCTAGCGCAGTCTGTAAAACTTGATAATTTAATTTAACACCCGCAAAGGAAGTTAATCTCGTCGTCACGAGAGCGTTGGATAGGGTTGAAGCCTGAGCCTTGGAATCCAAGGAGAAAGAGAGGAAGAGAAGATCCCCATGAAGAAGATCGCGAAAGGAGGACTTAGGACCTAGAAACTCGGGATGGAATACGGGAGGACGAAACAACCAAGAAACACCGAACAAACTTTCGTTTGTTTGGACTTACTCGCCTCTAGTTGACGCAAGAATTATATTTTCCTCATCTTACATCCCCTAGCTCCTGTACGGCGACTGTCGTCGTGACAAGTAGGTAAGGCTTTACGTTCGAGGACCTACTTCCTTATGTGTATACAGGTAATTTGTGAAGGTATGTGTATACCAGTATGTATATATATGTAGTACCTACATTAAGATGAAGGACGCAGCCCGGAATCAGGATTAGGTATTAAGACGATTCTCATCACAGATTCAACGTACCCGTCTCAAATGGAACACGGATTAGATGGACCTTCATAGGAAGTGGATCAATATAAACAGATTACAAGAGAATCTATAGATACCTAGCCAATTAATGTTTGCTATTTAATTGAGTTAGTATAATACAGCTTGGAAATCATTTTTTTCAAATCACTTTTCATAGACTTTGTCTTACTGTTTTGATTGATTGCATCGATTAAAAAAAAAGTGATTGTCGTAGGGTATCTCGGATACTGTTTCAGTATCTGCCTCAATACCATACCAGTATTGTGGTAAACGCCATACATTTCTTACCGTGTGTACAGATCGAATCATTCATCGAAACTTTATCGAATTAGAAGGAAATATTCTAAATTGAGGTAGTTTCGAGGAAAACTAATGATATTCGACAAATTCAATCTTTAGATGGTAAGATTTGTGATTTCAAGCCATTTTTTGCAAACTTTGTGAAAAATAGGGCGTATACGTGCTCACAACTATAGATATAGTATACACCTATTATTGGTTTGCCCAGAAATAACATCATTTTAAAAATTTTTTTCTACAAATTTCAAGAAGCTTTGATGAAAGATGCAACCTGTACCCTGCGTCAACCACTTTCTCTTTGATTGACTCAACCCATATGTAAGACTAAGTCCATAAAATCTCGAATAATTTCTAACTGTATCTTAAAACGGAAGTAATCAGCTGTGAAAAAACTGAGTCAATACAATATTTCTTCAAAGCGTAGCAGTGATTTGAAGAAATTTGATTCCATCATTCCAATTACACGTTTTCTGATTGATATATACGCTGCTTGACGTCGTCTGACCAGACACAGACTTGTACTACTGCCGAGCGTTGTATTATGGTCTGACTTTGAGACTTAGAATTTTGTAGATATAATATTGCCAATTAAAAGGGAATAGACTCAACCTATGTACAGCGGAGTCTATAAAGTCTCAAATAATTTCGAATTATTTATCAATATACAAGTAATCAGTGGTGATAAAACTGATTGAATAGAATATATTGCTTCAAAGCGTACCAGTGGCTTTATGGTTTTATTGAAAAATCACACATCTCAATAAAAATTCAAGGTTTTACGTGCAAAGTAATATATTTCGCATGAAAAATGATTTTTCGTTCAAAGATGAGTATCAGATACATTGAACTGCCAATCTTTTTTTTTTTTCTTTTCATTCAAATTTTATTTCAAACTAAGCTGTGTGAAATATGTTCAATCGATTTTAATTATGAAGGGCCACCTTTGAGCTGGCTCAAATAAATATAAAATAAATTCAATCAATTCGTATATACAATTCTACTCAGTATATAATATAGAGAGTGTAAATAAATCGTCCAGGTTCAAGTAAATAAATAAATAAATACGAAAATAGGAGAGCAACGAGCTTTTGCCGTAGGGCAAGCCCACGCTAAGTCCCGAATTAAGGACGTGTGAAGACGAGACCATCGATAACCCGGGGAGCGTGGCTGTCACTTACACGCACACCCCAACCTCTTTACCCACCCAACACAGGGTGGTAAAACCATTGGCGTAGATATTATCGGCTTGGAAAATAAAATCATCTGACGAATAATTATTAAATATATGAGCGTTTAGATAGCCTCGGGGTAAAGATTTATAATATTATGAGTTGTTGATACGATTTCATTGTGGGCAGATTTGAAAGCGAAAGACCTTTGATAAAAAAAAAAAAAAAAAAAAAAAAAAACTAAAAGCCACTCGACGTGTGGACCGGTGAATAAAGACCGTGAATAACGAGAGAAAAGGAAGAGACATAAAATCGGGGGAAAAAAAAAAGAAGAAGTTATTCGGTCAATAGAGAACGTACAGAATAAACAGCAGTACGTCCGTCGTTTTTAATAAAATATACCAAAGCGCTTTGATGTTAACCCTCAAAGTAGGTATCTCTATGTGAAATGAAAATGCTGATAACAAAATCTCAACGGTCATCAACCGTTGAACCCTTGCTGATATTTTTTCGGTGAAAAAAAAAAAAAAAAAAAAAAACTACACATTTTTTATCGGCCAATATCCGAGCGGTTATTAACAGGAACATTCATCCCTCATATATAGTGACGGTTTTTCTATTGGCGATGAAATGACCTGATGCTATATATTATATATCTACAGTAGTAAGATGTCGAAGAACGAAAATTGGATAAGATTTACGATAGAAAAAAGCCACTTGATACGATTCGGGGAAATAATAATAACAGAAATAAGGTATAGCAATTCAAGAGTTTGGTCCATTTACCCGCGACTACCCAGAAAGAGAAAAGATTTTAAAGATAAAATCGATTGTCAGCGAGGTATTCTTTCGAACCGATTCAGTGAACAAAGCTTTCGCCGAGTATTAAAAAGAGTGAAAAAGGAAAAATGAAAAAATAACAACAAAGTCAAGGGAACGGCGGGCGTTGCTTTAGACAGTCGCCCCGGCCTTTGGAGAAGTACACCAAAGCCAAAGAATTTACCGCGGAGCTGTCGCAGCATCAAAGCTGTCGCCTTGGTCAATGTGTCCCTTTGTTCCTTCACTCACAAAGTCTTCGTCCAAAAAATCTTAATAATTTAAAAAAACACTCTAGGAACGAAGTGTGTAGGGTAACATGGATGGAACTCAAAGTATGAACTCAACACCAAAATCAGGGGCCTTCAATCCCTCCTTTACCATAGTCAAAAGACCTCTGGATTCAGTGCACCCCTATACCATCAACCTCAAAGACCCAGTTGCCATCAGGTTATTCGATGTAACACTACGCCAATGAGCAACTCTCGTCGACGCCAAACCTTGTAGCTCATGGAGTAAGATGGATGCCGCACTTCATTAAGTCTTGCCTTCCCTCTACCCCACTCACTCACTCTCTCTATCTCTCTCTCTCTCTATTTCTTCTTGCCACCCCATACGTGCCTACGTGTGTACATGAGTATGTGTGATCCAGAGAGAAAGAGATAGAAAGAGGAAGAGACCCAGGCTCAATATATCTATATTGTAAAAAAAATATATCAGGACAGTCCTTAATTCAGTCATATATTCGAATTGCAACGCTCCGGTGGACCAGAAAGTCTCCAAATATATATATATGTATATGAAAATGTTGTAAAAACTCCAAGTTTTTATCTCAATTCTAAGTACTACCCCAAAGCCTTTGAACTTTCTCATTTAAATAACCCACGATTTTTAGTACTTCGGTATTATTTTTTACTTCTTATCGCATTTATTGCTTCGAATGATCTGAAACTCCGCACATTTCTTACCTATAGTACTATAGTAGATATCCGATACACAGGGTCGTATCGTATGGATATACCTATATCTAGAGACAGTGAGATAACCGTTATTGAAGGATCGTGAGTATAATGATAATATACTCTAAAATTGTAATCAACTAATAATAAGGGTAGGTGAAATTTTTATTTTATTTTTTTCTAAAAAATTTGCTTCCGACCAAGATATTCCAAGATTAAATTGAATTCGCGATCTCAAATGAGCCACCCTTCTTCTCGTTCCGCGGATATCCTGACACTTGAATCGGTACGACGAAGAAGAGAAGTGAAGGGAACTCGTAATGAAGCAAACGAATCAAGACTGAAATTGAATCGATCCGATTTTGCTCGACGATTGGCTATATACACAGCCCCCCATATACCCCCGTTTCATTCCCCTATTCAATCCAAAGTACCTATACGCCTAGCTATCCCTTGATACTATATATACCTACCTACGCTCGCCGTTGAATTGGATTAGGAATGTCATATCTGGAGGATTATATTAGGAGGACATTCAAACGCAATCCCTCCTTCTCTCAACCCTTGGATGGTATACGGATATACTGTGTGGATATACCTGTATGTATTGGGTATGAAATTGGCGTACACATCGAGAGGTTGAGGGTTTTCCCGGGTCCCGAAGCGAAATGGAGACCAACGGTGGCTTGGTTGGCGTGGAAATAAAAATAAAAGTAAACATAAAAATGAAAGGACTCCTCGTACGAGGGGGGGGGGGGGGGGGGGGGGGGGGGGGGGAAGGGAGGGGTTGTCTAAGAGGGAGGAAGACGAGAGGATAAAGGTGGAAAGAGCCGGAATCCCTACCAATAGAAGAGGGAAAAGTATCAATTTACTTTGAGTCTCCTTCGTTAGCACCGCTTTCCTCGATTCTTTCTTCATGGATTCATATAGTACCTACCTCCGCTTTCATCCTACTTCAGAAATCCTATTCAAAAAAATGAAATCCTAATCACTTCCGGACTTGAAACATCTTCTATACTACCCATACCTATGGCATAATCTCAGAGAACGAATACGAGTCAAAGAAAAGAAATTATCTCAGTTCGCCGAATAACAGTTACTTAAATAGAGTGGACCCGAATCAGCACAGTTTATTTTATTTTCATTCATATTTTCACAATAAAATCAAAACAAAAAAAAAAAAAAAAAAAATGAAAGATTGAAAAACTTGTCAATCATATAGCTTGAAATATGTGTATAATATATTTCAGGGTGGTCGTTAAATTATGTTGGATGGCTGTAAATCTGCACCAAATGTGGAAAAATTAATTCTCTAATTTTTTGAGATTTTTATCTTAAACCCTGATTGGCCCTGTTTTCACATGGATTCTTTCTCGATTGTAATAATGAACGATGATATACATATTTCATACGAGTCGTGGGTGTTTTAATTCAGCTAAATATTTTCTATCCATTTTTTTTGGTAATATAACTATTCAAGCTTGGCTCGATGACCTGTGGCATTGAAATATCATGTGAAATACCTGAAACGGAGGCCCAATGTAACATCATTAAGTTCACCAATACAAGAGCTGTATTAAAAAATAATAAAATGAAAAACTATATCTTCAACGAAAGAAAAATCAATAGAAAATAATGAATCAATCGATATATTAATCACTTTGTAAAATAATAATTTTAATTTTTTACTCGAGCTGTGTGTAATATAACAATGACACCCATTCGATGCAATCTCGCTAATTTGAATTAGACCCGATTCAAGTGAGTATTCTTCAAATAAAAACAAAATTCATGTGCCAGAGGACCATCAGGGCTCAAAATAGAAAATTGAAAAAATTAGAGAATTATTTTTTCCACATTTAGATTTCCGATTTACGGCCATCCAACATTGAAATTCCGAAAAAAAAAAAAACCCATATGAGGACCACCCTGATGTACATGTATATTTTTTGTTTACTGAAAAGACATTTACTTTTATCCGGCAGGCAAGCCCGAACAAGGTTGGCCGAAAAACAACCTTTGCTTTTCTTTTTAATGAAGTTATGTCTCAGTCGAAAAATCCAAGTCCTGGCTCACCCTCGCGGTAGGCAAAAGGTCGAATGGTTCGTTACCGTGGTAGCAGGCACCCTCTCTTGTCGGACGGGACTCTAGACACCAACCACTCTTACCTGGTTGCTCGGGGGTTGGTTTCGTAGGGAGTTAAAGTAGTACGTAAGGTCAGGCTTCGTGGCCCTCTTCTCGCTCTTTGACTCAAGAAATTTCCTCCCTCCTGCGTCTCACCGTTAAGCCAATGCGGGAGCACGTAACTCTCGTATTCTTCCACCCTAGGTATTCGTATAGGCATACTTGGAGGGTTGGAGTTTAAGCAGCACCAGCACCAGCACCAGCACCAATGTTGGTGGTAGTGGTGATGGCGGCGGTGTGTTTCAACCAAGCCAAGTGCTGTATTCAGGAACTGTGCCAAGATTCAACGATTCCCAGACTTCTCCGAGCTCGGCTTTGTACCTTACGTTGTTTATTCAAATATCAAGACTTAGAGCCTGCGCTGAGCTTTATTTTCCTATTTGAAAAACACACGCTGCATATGCAACAATTCGTATATAATGTTCAATTTTTCATACGACAAAATGACCATCATGCGACTCTTATTTCTTCTACAACATTGCCTGTATATGATAACCGACGGAATACATCGCAATCAGATTTCCAGAACATTAGAATAAAGATAAGAGTCTTGAAAACTTTGGAAGGTAGCTTTCATCGAGCATTTCTAACACGATAAGTGCCTATAGTAGTTGATATATGTGTATAAAAGCGAAAGATACCTTCTTGTAATACTAAAATTCTATTCACGAAGAATAAGTGTCTGGCGAACGAGTGGAGGGATCATTTTGTGAAGAATCTCATTTGGAATGCCGTAAATCTTACCAAGACGCAACTCTTTGTCAGGGACAATCCGTAGGGCCTGCGCAAATTGTACCGTGGAACTTGGTAACGGCACCTGCCTACTTTCTGCCATTTCACCGGTTAAATTCGCGTACCTGACCTGGCAGCTGAATTACCCTTCAAGATGAATCGCTCAAAGATTGTTTATTGCGGAGGTGAAAAAAAAAAAAAAAAAAAAAAAAAATACATCTCTTCTTGCCACTCAACTTGACGTCGCAGATTTATTTCCGCGATTGTAAAGCGAGACTGTTAAAAATCTGATACCAACAATCAAAGAGCTGCAAAGTAAGTATACAGAATGAAATATTCCTGTTTTCCGCAACGTATAACGGTTCTTTTATATAATTAACAATCGAGCTGATGGAAGTATGCGTATTCCATTATGGTGACGATTCTAATCCGGTCATCGAGGTGCAAGATAAAACCGTGATATCCTGGAAGACATCTCGGGGATGAAAGCAACCCTTTCCTAATTACAATTAGGAGAACTTCGGAGACAAACACCTTCCAAGACATCTTCCGAATTTTCGCTCGTTTACAAACTGCGACGTGAAACTGTCAGCCTCGTTTACCTAGCAAAGCAAATTCAAGCTGCTTCCACGTCCGTCTAACCATCCGTCCATCCCGTCTTGTACACCCATCCTTTCGCGCCTTTCCCGACATTCGAGTCACGGTCCTCTTCTCGTGCTATTTATCTCTGTACATCAACCTCCAGAACACCGCCAGCCTGAACCCCGACAAGCCCCACTTAAATACACTTCCTCGCCCCATCTTCGTCCGACACGCGACCCGCTCGCGCCTCATTAAGCTAGGCAGAACGGCAGCGTCTCCCTTTCTGTGTCTCTGTCTTTCTCTCTCTGTCTTTCGCGTGTCCTAGGCTTTTTGTACGTCGCTCTGTGTGTGGATGTATTATACCCTGTGTCCTAGTTCAAAATAGCTTTCAGCAAATATCCAACCCGTAATGCTTTTTTTTTCATTTCTATTTGCTTTTTGCTTTTTACTGCAATCGTTTTTCAATGAGAATCGATATTCGTTAGTACTTTACTCTCGACTCTATATAGAAATGTGTTTTGAGGTCAAGCTCCATTCAATGGCACTTGGAAAGATACATCATTACAGCGATCGGGGCAAATTACAGCTCCAGTGTGTAGCTTAAAAACTCAATAATGCATGGTTTAATATATGATCGTATAATGATGCATCCGATGAATGGAGATATTCATATATGTATACACACTCGACCTCCTCTTCATATATCGCATTTGAATGGTATGCTTTCGAATTCAAGATTCCAATAAGAGTTTTCCGCAACATTTCTAGCGCGATAAAACGATTTAACGTAAACGTTTCCAACGGGACACCCTGTGCACATTTACAACGATTTCATTTTCGCCCCTTGGCCGTTAAGGGTGAAGTCAGAGTGACACGTACACTCGCGTCTTGGCTTTTGACGGTATTAGTATTTCCTCTTCGAAATTCTGCCCTCCTATTTAGGGGTAGCCTTGGATCTCAGAGGGGTAGGAACTCGGGGAACAATTCTATAAAGCTTTTCCTACGTCACCTACCGAGTACTTGCAAGAAAACGGAAGAGATACGGAGAGACAGCCGAGAGATTGGAGAAGGAGAAGAAGAAGAAGAAGAAGAAGAAGAAGAAGAAGAAGAAGAAAAATTACCTATTTGGTACGGAGCTGAGTTTTTCTTTTCTTCTTTTCTATCGTTTCTTAATACTATATAGGTGTACTTTCCATTATGTTAGTTGTTATTTGTAGGTATAGGTATGGGATCTTGCAACGGATTCTTTTATCCGTCATAGTAAATAAAATAGCGGATATAGAATAGGAAATTAGAGCTGCATTTCACCCCGAGGACTGGATAACTCTTCAAGTATACTATACGTAGATGGATGTATAAACCAGGAACAAACAGCAATTTGTTTCTGACACTTTGCAGGAGAAAATCTAAATTCAGACCCCAGAGCGAAACACGCTCTGTATAGCGGGAAAACGGTGATTAATTTTATACTCGCATGACATATCAATTTCCGCGATTTTACGATAAGGTCGAGCTATTTTATTCTCGGTCACGCTACTCGAAAGCTCGACGAATCATTGAACTTTATAATTTATAAAACTGTAATGGAAAGTCAGTTCTTGAACCAGTAAGACAATAGTTACAGGAAAACAAAGACGTTGTTGCGGAACAAATACGTCACCGTCTCTAGCCCATTGTGTAGTCTAGTGTCTAGTGTTTACCATCACCCGTCCTCTACTCAGACTACGAATAAGATACAAGATACAGCCTCGGGAATCTTGTCACCCCAAAGACTTCCACTTGAGGGGTATTACTCCGAGATGCCATTCGTCGCTAATTGCATACTTCAAAAGGTCAATTACGTTTACGTGGCTACTAGAATCATAGCCTAGTCTATAAATATCATACGATTTATGACTGAGCTATTAACGAAAAGTTTGGATTCAAAAAGTTTTCGTTATGGCAAACTACACTAGCAGACGAGTTCCGAGTCGAGAAATCTCGAGACAGTAGCTGGTACTCTGATAGATATGTACTTCAGACTAGAAATAAAAGTTAAAAGGAATGAAAACCGGGATGAGAAGAGAGACGTCTTTTGTTTTACGGTAAAAAAGATCGGATAGAATATCCTTTTAGTAACTTTTGTCTTTTAGCTGAGCGCTGCTGCTATCGTAGATAGAGACGAGAGTCGAGCTGATGCTAGTCCTGCTGCTGGTACAGGAACGTCTCTGCATACAAGACATCTCCATTTGGATACTCTATCACTTCCTTCTTGTCGCCTGGATCTGTCCGTCTCTTACGTTTTGTTTTTCCATTACTTCCTTTTTTGCAAACGATGGCTCAGCCAGATGGCATTGCGCCCTGTGACATTTATATCGCCGATAGATGTTGTGACTAGAGGATAGAGCGAAAGGGCGACGCCCAGCATCTCCAGGCGTCGATTTAAAACGTAAAATTCAGCATTTTATTCCTCCCTCGTCTCTCGAAAGTATTTCTTAGCTACTTTCACGTCAACATACATCTACACTGACACGCGGAGATAAGTTTTCCAAGGAAGATATCGATCCTTCGTGTGAAACGCGCGAGTCTATATAATATCCGAGGACACTCTCTAATTGGCATTACTACTAGACTCCGAGTAAACTTCCTCTGTTTTCACGGAATCTATTCCAAACTGGTTAACTTTGTACCCGTTATTTTTCGACCACAGAAATTATCCTCCGTCAAACGTATTTGCTCATACTTTGAAGTATGAAGAAAATTGTGAAACCGAGATTACGATGGTGTAAAAAGTCCTTATCCACAGGGTGGTCTCCTGTGCAGTAGAAAATCGCGTGTAGAGTATCAGTAGAAAGAGATCTGAAGAACCTTAAATTATATATATGAAAAAAATTGCTTTACATACCCAGCTGGGCCGAGCAGTGCCCGTCGTAAACACCCTTCACCGTAAACACAGGGTTTATTTACCTTGGGTTGTAAGCTACCCTTAGTCCCTGGTAACATACCTTCTTCTGCAAAACGGGAGCGGCTATATAGCGCGTTTGAAAGTGTTTTGTATTTTTTCTTCTCCCCTTTTTACTCTTTTTCTCTTAAGGTGCGCCTGACATTTACTTCCCTAAACAAGATGAAAAATAAAAGGAGGGGATCCGAAGTGAAGAAGAAAAGGCAAGGTCAAAATCATGGCGTTTAACTCCTGGGGCGAAAATTCTCAAGGGATAAACTCAACCCTACTTCTTCTCCAGTTACAAAACGGTTTGATTTTCCTTCAAAATCGTTTTCAGAGACTCATAAAAACAGCTTTTGTTCATCTCTATGATATTTCAGAGGTAATTTTAAGCTAATGATACATGACTAACGGTAAAAAATTTATCCGTATACGGATAAACATCTCTTATCATAACTTCGTCAGATTTTCAATTGTCAATGTTTCTGGGACGACAGTAACGATAATTTTACTTACGACAAAATGACAGCCAGACAGACAAGACAAGCGGATGCTTAGATAGAAAAATTTACGTTACGTCACATCACTGCAGCGTCGTTCAAAAACGGCATAGAATTCTGCGTTCGAAGACCCCGTAGCCGGGTCGATGGAATCGGCACATTTGCTCAAGATGTACCACGTTCCAAGAAATTGTAGTTTGAATACAATTTTCCACCCCAGACCCTAAGGGGGTGAAATGGGTAGCTGTGGCAGGGGGTAAGGATCCCCAAGAATATATTTCCCCGGGTTTATCGAGGCTCAAACGCGAAGGCTGCAGAATGGGAAGACATTTTTCTAATCTTCCCATGTACGGGGAGGAGACGGTTTAACGAAGTTTTTCGAATGGGAATTCTCCGTCATGCGAAACGTGCGCAGAAATCTCTGTTCTCAATTTTTATTATGCGGTACAAAGTGGGTGAAGTTAAAGTGATAAATACACAATACTTGATGGTTTTTGCGTCGTTAATTATACGGCATTGTCGCTTAAATTCGTTTGTTGGTTGATCTGACTAGTTTGTTGGAGACTTTTTGAATCGACTTCCTCCATTGTATTTCCTCCATTATATTTTCTTCCGACTTTCCACGGCAAGGAAATAACATAATACATCGAATTCATAAAAAAAGTATTCTGAATTCGATGGTGAGGCAAAGTTATGTGTGGCATTGAAATTTATTTTCTCCTATACTATTTGCTCGCAGTCAACTTTTTAGGGAAACGACAAACCGTTCGCGAAAGATTTGCACGACGTAGGTACAGCTCCTGGGGGCTTTCGAGAACCGTGAAGTTTAGCAGGCAATGTCAAGGAATTTAATCCACTCGTTGAAAATTGGAAATACTTTCAGGAAAATAGATTCATACGTGATGGAAAATCGCCAACTCGTAAAAAGACCATATTTCTGAAATTCCGGATGCTTTTGGCGTGGATGCTTTTAATTATCATACAGCCAACGACTCGACTCATACTTACAGGGTTACGATAAACATGAAAATTTTACCCGTCCACATGGGATTTCCCGTAATCAAACGAACGCCGAGAGATTCGTAGCGGAAAATTGGTACGTACATTATTAAATAGATATTTGGGTGACGACTGATGAGAGAGATATCGAAATTCGTGGATATTTTGATTTTCTTATTTTTGTGACAAATATAGCGGGGTGAGAATATTTACAGAAATAAAGGAGCAAATATTAGATGTCTACAATTTGAAATTTCACGACTCCGAAAACTTTGACAGAATATATAATATTTTGTAAACATTCGATGATAAAAGATAAAAAAAAGTAAAAGAAAAAAAAGCTTCTTTCCTTCCTATTGCAGAATTGACGGAGAGCTGTAGCAAGCGAAATTTTCAGATGTTGCCATGACTCTCAAGATCAGTGGCACACCTCGTACAATAGCGTGAGAGTAAAGTTGAGGGTAGAAAGAGAAGGGTGGAAAGAAATAGAGAGGGGAAACTCATATTAGCTAATATACAAGTTGGGCGCCACGTGGTTGGGTACTAGAATCCTTCGTAGCAAAATAGTCGCAAACTGACAAGGCGTGCCATGAAAGTTGGTGATCAAAAAACGACCACAAACGATTCAGATTGCTAATGGTAATTGAGATCGCTGAAGCAAAAAATAAAATAAAATAAAAAATAAAAAGTAATCCCCTTTCATCTACTGTATGTCTTCATCCCTGCCATAATTATTCGTATTTAGGTCGCGGGCTCGGCATGAGATTTTTGATGAGAAGTTAATTAAAGCAAGGGCGTGCCTATTTTAAGCACAAACTCTAATTCCCCCGAGACGATGCACTCGGTTCAATAATTCCCCTGATAGACAGGCACGTTCCACGGACGAACCGTCGCTCGTAAACTGAAGTCTTAATAACGGCTTTCCTATAATAATGGAAGAGCCTTTCGTTCACCTTCTATGCCTCCGCATAGCTGTGTGTATAGAAAATCACCTGGGCCTTATATACAGATACCTATGTATATACCTATATATATATATCATATGTATGGATATATCTGAAAGCTGCTACCCTACGTGATAAAATGGTACCTACCCTGCACTATCTGGTAAAGAACGGAACGGTTCGTGGGGTGTGGCCCTTGCGTGCAACCCTAATAGAATTAAAAAAGATGAATTTCTTACTTCTGAAAATTGCGTCTTGAAGAGGGTACATTCATCCAACTGACCATGACAGGACTATTGTTCGAAAAAATAGGGTGCAGCCCTCTGGCAATGCACTGAATAAAATCCAGACATTGGTTATACACTACTTTCTATAAATTTATACCCTCTTCGACGATAAGAAGATACGAAAAATAAGAGACATACCTATATCGAGACAATCGATAGTTGTTACTTCCGATAATGTAAGGAACGAAAAAAAAACTTCCCTATAGTCGTGAAATCCGAAAAATGTTATTTTCGTAACTGAACGTATAGTATTGCAACGAGTCTCAGGGGATGCCCGCACCATGTCGACCCTTAGTCCACGGTCGGCGAGATACACGCGTGGGCAACTAGGGCTGACCAACCCCTACGGTAAAGGGCCAACTCCAGGTTGAGTGCAGCTGGCCTAAGAGGTGCCGGACTACCCTGACCCGCCTTGGCTATCTTGACGTCGAAATAACCAGGGCGGTAGCGAGAAGGATATAAGGAACGAAGGGGGCTTAGGGAGTAAGGGATGTATCGAAGTTTGACGTAGGCGTGAGAGTAGGAGGTGTCAGGCCGAAAGGTCGACACCTTTGGGGCAGTTTACGATCCTTCCCGAAAAACGTAAAGTCGTGTTACATGCCCTCTTGATTTTACGGGAAAAAATCCCAGCGGATTTCCTATACCTTATACCCGTAGAGCATTCGTCTCTCGATAAAAATTAGGTCTTCGAACGATCTGCACCTAAGCCCTGTAACGCGTTACCCGGAAGACCTTCATCCATTACACGCCGGGGACATGGAATAACAACAACAATCATAATCCTCATAATAATCATTACAATTCATAGTCCTGCGAGGCTTAAGGGTTGAACACGCAGCCCCGAAAAGCCAGGTATAGAGTAGAACAAATTATCACCTTGACATAAATTATATCTCTGCAATTTACCGAGACACTAGGTTTCTCCCAGAATTATAAGCAATAATAATTATCGTGAAGCGTACGTACCTATTCCCGGCGCACATCAGCTTTAAATTCAAGCACACCTGTATATATATATCCGTACAATCTATAATGTACATTGCAAAGAGAATATAGGTATACGTTCGAGTTGGTGTCACCGGGTAATTAACCTTTCATTATTTATGTAGGCCGCTGCAGCTCTGTCGACCTGACATTCTCTATCCTACATTTCGTACGCCGCAACCTCTTGATGAAGATCTGAATGACGGGGACAATGTGATGAGGTAACCAAAACTGCGACGTGTCGACGTTAGGAGCTACGTTTTATTCTTTAATTTTTGCCTTATATTTGTCACGTTTGAATTTATTCGACGCTTTAATGCAAAGTTACTGACGTAAATTCCGAGTTCCGACGCCCGCAGAATAACCGTGAATCGTGATTCATGTTCTCAACGCTTATTATTAATACACCTGCGCACGCCTCGGTAAAATAAAATTGTCTCTCTGTATTTTCAATTCACATTCTCTTCCTACTTTTTACTGAGTATAAAAATAATCGATATATTTGCGGCATTTCCAGATATATACACAACTATAACTATGTTGTTATTTTTTTTTTTTTTTTTTCACAACTCATTGTTTCCGACCATCCGGCGATGGAACGGAAGTGTGCAGTGAGGTTGTGACGTATCGTAGCGTATCCAAAACGGGCAACAACTAAACGCGGTATAAAAGCTCGAAGGGTGAACCTCGGGCACGAATCGCTTCCGATTCGTTTCTATCACGGAAGTGCGTGAGCCAAATTCTTTCAGGTCGAATGGACGCGCGAAAGGACATTGGGGGTGGAGAAGAACGGATGAAAAAGGGGTTGAGGGTCGTGTGTCAGTTCTCGTTCAAAGTCGTGGACCGTTTTATCGAAAACGCGTCGCGTCCTTGCATTGTGAACAGTGAGCGGTGTTAAGCAGCAGTTGTTTGCAAAGAGGGTAGGTGGTAGGTACTACCTGTATGAAGAGCGACAAAATTTTGACCGGACGAGAAAAAAAGGGGGGGGGGGGGGAGAGGAGGACGAGAAAATGAAAAAAGAAAAAAAGGGAAAAAGGAAAAGAGGGGAGAATAAGGCACGAGAAAAGGGTTGGCTAAATGAAACGTAAAAGGGGTCGGAAATTTCGAACGCCAGCTGTGATTTCAACGAGACACGTGAGCTCCGGCCTTTCTACCGATTTTCCTGTCACTTCGACAGGAATTTGTAGCGGGTACAAGGCTCTCTTTGTGTGGGTGGGTATCGAACAGTCCTGAATTAACAGCATGTGTCATAAATGTACATATAGGTATGTACACGTATTAGAGTGTGGGAGCGTAATGAAATTCTCATTATTTTGATGGTGGCCTAAAATGAAATGAAACGTTGAACTGGTGTCGGATAAAAATATCAGAAACGTCGACACCATCATATATCGAAATGACGTATTCCTCGATCGCGAATAAACCAGCCATCGTACAGGCAGCATGGAAAGAAGGTGTCAATTTCGAGTTTCTTTCCAAACTGCTTAGTCACGGTTTGGGCAAGGGGGTTTCTCGCGGAAGAAAAGGGGGGAAAAACGACAGAAAAAGACAAGGTGGATGGATGACTGAGCCAAAGGGTGAAAGAGAAGACGTTTTGGGGCGGAACAAGCGGATGAAAGACAGTGAGAAATTGATCAGGTGAAAACCGGAGAATGCCTCGGTTCCACGATTGTAAGTTCTATGGGTATTCTCACGAATGAAAGACCTCGGGATTCGCAGATCGAATATAAAACCGTGACAATATTAGATTTACAATTGAGGAAAATACATAGGTACGAATGGGGTCTTTTTTTTTTTTTTTTTTTCCTAACGAAAAGACTCTTTCTACGCTTTTTTTTTATATCGATTCAATATACGTAATACCTTTTTTCACTCACCCCATAGTTTTATCCAATTTGCCATCAATTTTAAAAAATACAATCCACCCTTGAGTTTCTCTGTATTTCTGGCTACATTTAACCGATAGTCAATACCGCGGTAGTAATATCGGACGCTTAAATTTTGCTCGTGGACCGTAATGGGGGAAAATTTCGTAGTCATATAATTCCTCTTAGAAAAAGTCGATTCTGATCCTGGGTGGACACATGCACGCATCTCGCACGTGCACGAAATTACCATCGCATGGTTCGTGATATATGGGGTCTCCGAGCTACGTTGGTTCGAGAAATTCGATTTTCCTGGAAACATATCCTGCAGGCTGCACGTTGTCTGCGACACCAACTGCACTCTGATCACGATTCCTCTATATTTCACGAAGCTGCACAAACACGCCCATGTTCTTGGGCACGCGAGTAGCGAGCAAACTGCAACGATGCCAGAGGCGTGCATCTGGCGGTATTCTTTAATCAGGTGGTAAAAGAGAAAGAGAGAAAAGAAAAAAAAATAGAACAAGGGCTGAAAGGGAATCTATAAAACATATATTTTGTTAACCAGCTCCAAGAGCAAAGAAAACTATACACACCGCATACCCATGCGCATAAAGGAAAGTTGCTAGGTTGAAAATTGAATGTACAATTATTTTTAGAGTTCAAATGTCAAATTCTCGTTCAGCTGATGAACCAGAAGCCAGTTGATAGACTTAAGCAGTACGATTACTAGAAATAACATTTTCTTACACTGAATTCAATATTAATCCGTGACTCGGAAGTACCTTTTGTTTGCCAATGCCAAATACTCATGTTTAAGAAACTGTTGATATTGGCTTACGAATAATTAGAAACTTTTCAGACGCACAGTTTATACGAAAATTCCTCCTACAGTTCTTCGCGGTTCTTCGTCGTTCTCCTTTCAACTTTCTCAAACGTTGTTCAACTTCTTCGAGCATTCGAGCGATGCATATTCTGTGACGGCCGGGCCAGCACCCAACGTCGGCCGCTTCGCAAGTGGAATTATAATTGGATAAGTTAATTAGCTTTTTAAACGAACCGTGTCAACTCTTGAGGATTGTTTTTATTTTCTCCTCCTTACTTTTCACTCACCCCTCAGGACAGACATCTCTTTGAAATTTTACCTCCTACGCTTTTATCCCCTTTATTTAATATTCTTCACGAAATACCGTCTTATAGTGTGCCTCTGATTGTGACTCTAACTCAAACAAGATAAACGAAAGAGAGAGAAAAATAAAAAGAAGAAAAAAAAATTACATTTCATTACTCGAAATGATGCCAACATTCCTGCCAATTAAAATGAATTATATATATTATATAATATATACTCATTAAAGTCTTATCGGAAGCGTATATATATATAGCTAGCGGGTTATATACTTACATGCATGTGTGCCTATATTATAACCGTCACGTGACCACTTCAATAATCATAAAAGCAAGAAAAAAAAAAAAAAAAAATTACAATCATAAAAGAGCCAAGGTGGCGTTTTGTGTATAAATAACATACGTCTACAATATTTTCACGAGCTTCTGAGAGGATGAATCTCAGCGACCGTTAAAGAGATGAATAAAAATGTCGTGGAAATCAATTCTGAGGAATGAATTTTCATTTGAAAAATCATCTATTAATATAATTGGTAAACGTGCTGTTACCATTGTTCAAGTATTTACCAACATTAAAACAATTAAAGTGAACATTGATTTTGATCGGTTTCATCAACTTCGTGATAGTAACTGATATAAGGGAACCCTATATAAGGGAAATATGAGGCATCATAATTTTCGTAGGTGTCCGGAGGGAAGCATGCATGGCATCTCATTTTAGCGTCGGTTCCCCCTACTGGTTTTCTGAACACCCTATAGACGTAAATACAAAGGAAAGCTCACCCAGGCATATTCCTACTTATACAACTGCAAAATTTCTGAAGGATAGGGAAAAGCCGCGGGACGATCCCGATGGTAGATATGATCCAGAGTCCCTTGTTTGCGCCGTCTAAGTAGTGCAAATACCGTTAGGTCAGCCAACAACAAACTCTGCGGTGGGTATAAACGCGACTGAAAATTTTCAGGAGTGAAAGGAGTCGCAATGCAGAGGAATACCTACCGAGAATATAGGATAAGGCAAGGTGGTTTTAAGCTGGTGCGTGTCCACACATGAATTAAGGGGTGAGATTTTAATTGCTAATTGAAAAGCACCCCTTGCGGTAAAATTTTATCCTCAGATCCAGTGCTCGGAAAAACATTTCGTAGAAAATCCACAAGTATACCTATATATATACATATAAAGTCCGATATTTTCATCTGATGGTTGGAACAAGGAAGAAATGACAAAAATTCAATGAATTGATGATACTATGTCGAAATTTTTAATTAAAAATCAACCGTCATACAGAGAGGAGATTTTGGTGCAGGATTTACATCGCGTAAATATCAACATTACGAGTTGTAGGTACAAGTGTATTTTGGCATGATTAATGAAGCGCATTGACATATTTGCCGGTCGATTCGTAATTTGGCCCAATCCAGAGCCCAGTAGGGATCTAATGAAAATTGGCATCCCTTATATTGAGCCACAGCACAGACCAGTCATATACGCGTATTTGTCAAGCAAATTAATCGGCGCTTTCAATCACGTAACCGAACATCAGTTTTGGAATTTTGTAGTGGCGTCGTTCGAGTGCTGCCATTATTTATAGTTTTTTGGAAAACCGATTTCGGTTCTATTGTTGGCCTAACCCGACGCGACGGTAGCACAAAGAAAAGCTTTTTTTCTGGCTCCATTACAGAGGGTCGGAAAAATGGAGGAAACAAAAAAAAAAAAAAAAAAAGAAATATTTCCTCAGAAGCTTGAAAAAAGGGAAGGAATTTTTTTTTTTTTTTGAACAGTAAATAAGTTTTCGAGGTTCCAGGACATCTCGCCTGCTCTGCCACGTGTCCTGGCACTTATTTCATGAATCTTTTACTTTCCGGAAAGCCGCATCCCAACCCCGACGAGGGCGTGCCGAGGAAAACTGTGACCCACTCCAGCAACGGGCAGGAATTACGAAGGGCTCCTTTCTCTAAGTGGCGCAATTAGCATCGGACAGATACCTCCAGTCTCGAGAACCAACGTTGTTCGCTTTGTACTCGTCGCATTACCTACCTACCAGAGCGAGCCACAATGTACGGAACCATTCGAAAGCCGTCGTACACACACAATCAAGAATACCTTAAGATAGTAATGCCTCAATGATACCGACTTACTCCACAAAACGATGTTTATATAAAACAATGCTTTCGATCGATATTCTCAAGGGTCACAGAAATAAACTTCATGGGCTATAAGTACGAATAGAATCCTTGAACTGTTTCTCTTATTATTATTTTTTTTTTTTTTTTTCGTAAACCACAATTTTTTAAATAGGAATATTTAGTTTCGTGTGAATAATAATGTAGCCGAAATTTATATGTGACTAGTTTAGAGCATACCTAGAGTTATATATAGGTATTACTTTCTGAATAGAATTATCAGCTCCGCAGTCCATTAAACAGGGCCCTGAGGGCAGCAGCAGAACTTTTGTCTACAAAGCATGTTTCGGGATAACTATAATTTCAGAAGTGAATCATTCGAGTTAATTAAAATGAGTTACCCTATAAAGGGCTCCCGACCCAAAGTCGCCTCCGGTATTCGTCTATGAGTCCATCTAAAGAGCCTCGCCTCCCTTCCGGAACGGAGAAGGTATATAGAGTAGTCATACTCAGAGTAGGTACGGAGTTGAAGTAGTTATATTTAACTACATAAAATGGGTGGTGAGATTCCGGGGTAAGCTTATCTCTACTCTTGCCTGAGTCTCTTGCATTCCCCATCTTCGAAGTCAGTTTCTAATTAGTAATTAGTAATCAGTAATTACTAATGATAACTAAAACCGTGGTTTCGGAGTTACTGCGGTTTAAGGTTTGACTGCATGGGTCATTAATTCCGAAATATATCAACCGCTTCAAACGATACGTTTCGGGTACGGCAATTAAACTTTATCAAACTATAGCGCGGAAGACAATGCGTAAGGAATACGTACTCTACGTGGTACACAGAAAGAAAGGTTAACTTGATTCAAGAGAATTTTGCGGTCCAAAAATGAAGACCGAAATTTTCTCGGATCAAATCAAAAATTTTTCACGAACCAAGAAAATTGGGACAATTTTCTTGGTTCGTGAAAAATTTTTGATTTGATCCGAGAAAATTTCGGTCTTCATTTTTGGACCGCAAAATTCTCTTGAATCAAGTTAACCTTTCTTTCTGTGTATACATTAGTGTAGTACATACTCACATATGTATAACATAGAGAGATGTGTTAATTATTTCTCGAAATGTTACCCCCGAGGAAGATAGGTCTTAGTCTGTTTTAAAGCCAAAAAAGGCGACGAAGTACTTTCGATAATTAAAAGATTTCCTCATTCTTACATCTCTTTCTTTACACGTACCTATACGTGTTTTCGGATGTACTCGCGATTTGGTGTGCGAGAAAAAGGTGAATTCAATAGAATTCAATGGAACAGTAGACAATGGTGAAAAAGATAGAAAAAGAAGACAGGGTGCAGTATAGAGGAAGAGATGCTAACAATAAGTCGTGTCGAAGTTCCGTGTACGTATCTGTATATATACCCTATGTGTAACAAACTATCAGGGTAATATAGCTAAACGACTGTTTTTTTTTTTTTTTTTTTCTATTTGTTTTACTTTTCTTCAAATAATTAGGTAATTGTCTAAACACAGAGAACTGGTATTAACAATGTACTGAATTATTATCCGACTGTAAAGGCAGCCACCCTAGTTGAGATTATCGGTCAATCAGAAGCCGAGTTTCTCGTTTAATGGTCTTGACGTTCACTGCTCGATTCATTTTCATTTTCTTGATTGTTCTAAAGGCACTGAGCGACCCTCCCCATAGCTTCAACGTCAAGGTGCAAATTAGAAACAGCCCTGTTTAAAACAGCTCGAGAAAGACGTCGTGGCTCTGCCGGTGCGTCGTCGCGTCGGTGTAAATCTTTCGTAATTTCACGGACAAATTGGCAATTAGTAGTTTCTTTTTTTTTTCTTTTTTATTTAAGAAAATCAGAAAAGTTAAGTAAGAAGAAAAAAAAAAAAAAAAGCTTTCACAACTTTATCTCATTCAAGTTATCATTTGGCTGCTGAACAGCAACGTAAAAATTCATAACCGATTACATTTTACTTAACCAGGTTTCATGCATAATTTCTACGACATTATTGCTTGCCCTTTTGCGAGAGTTTAACATAGTCAGAATGACATGAAATTTTTCATAAGTGCTACCATGGAATTAAGATTTAGATTTTTTTTTTTCAGAATTTTAATAATTTTTAGCAATACCTATTGGAAGACAAATGAAATGCAAAAACTGGGGTAGTTACGGCAGGTCAAACGATTCTTAAATTATCTTCCCCGGCAGGGTGGAAAAAATTATACGCTGACACGAATGTAGATAAAATTTCCGAGAGCGAGACCTCCCCTAAGTAGAGGAAATGAAATGAAATTGCGAATAACGACGTGCTACTCATAGTACCGTCATTGCACTTTATATTTAGCGAGTAAACAAGCGGAGTTTTATTTTATAACGGAAACACATAGGTATACTGGTATATATAGAGAGTAAGGTAGAATGGGAAAAAGGGTGAATATGAATTGTCCATAATTCTGACAGCATCTATGGTCTGTCTAGACTCTAGGACTGTAATATGGGATGCGAGCGAGTAAACTGTGGTAATAAAATATGCAAACGAGGTATAGGTGTGTGAACGATTTGGACAAGCCCTTTGTATGTACTACATTATAAAAGACTAATTAACGAGGTAAAATCATAATTACTTAATTACCAATATATATTTCAAGAAACTTTCCCTCTTGGGATGAAACAAAAATAAACCTGACCCACAGCTTGCAAATGTTAACTTTCGATATTCGACAAAACTTTTACCCTCCTTGGGCACCTTATAACTAACCAACCAATCTTATCCTCCACAACCCCCGCCAAAAACCTTCGTCTCCATCTCCCACCCCCGTCGCTACCACTGCCTCTGGCTCTGCAGCCTCCTGTTCTCTTCTCCAAACTCGAGTTAATTAATTATCTATCAAGGTAGTAGACCGCTCTCGCAAATTATCGATACCTTCCTACGCAAGTTTGACTTGAGTTCAATCGACCGCACATTTTTCATCATATTTTAAAGAAATTTGTAATGAAAATAATTATAACTTATACTATATCTACCTCACGATGTTAACTATACCTATATTTTTCTTCACCCGCTCTCTCTCTCTCTCTTTCTCTTCCTCTCTTTATATCATTCGTATCGATATGAATAACGAATTTTCTAAGAAAATTTATTGTCGAAGAATCGTATCAATTTTTACGATTTTTGTCAAACAGTAATTGCGCATAATTGTACATTACTATGATTGGTGAAATAATAATCTACTTGACTAAGTAGTTGATATAACGTGACCCTATTATATACAGCCTTACTTTTCTCATTATATGGTTACGACGAAGCGAATCATTTTGAGCAGTCGTCGTACACGGAATTATATACAAAATCATCGAATTAATAATACAATGCATTTAGTACCATAATTTCTTACGGGTATTAAACCTGTTATATGGGTTTGGGTTTCTAGGTTCTACAAAATTTACGAAAACCGGAAATATAATTATTCTACTTTGCCTGTGGCCATGGCAATCTATCTACTACTATAAAAAAAGCGGCGTGACGAGGCAAGGCGATGTTATAAGGACACATTAACCCAGTACATAATAAAAATATTTATGTATATATACCTGGACGACATTATGTATCCCTTGTAGACCGTAAATATATATATATATATATTTATATTTATATATATACATACAGTATATTATGTATAATCTACATTCTATATACTATTCGATATTTTTCTGCGGCAAATACTGCCTCTATAAATATATATTCTGCACCACGTATCCTGTACATTTATGCCGGTGTATACTGCATTGGTATATCTACCCCAAGACGACAGTAGGGACCAGAACGAAGCCGTATTGTATAGCTCATCCCTTCGCCACAAGGAATACCCAAATAGTTGTTCGCTCAAACATAGGGGAGAAACGGGGTGAAGGAAAAGGAAAAAGAAGAAGAATAAGAAAGAAAAGAAAAAAAAAAAAAGGAAACGAAAGAAAGAAACCGTCAAGGAAATTTTTCAGGGATTCTACACACTCCGAGTCCCTTCCGAGTTTCTCAAGGAACCTTATGGGCAATAGACGGTGTTAAGGGAAATGTACTTTGTCCGTATTTGCACGATGGAGGGTCGCGGAAAGGGTTGAAATAATGATTATACTTTCGTGACTTAATTTCCGCGGTGAGGTTGCGGCTCTTTATTTTAAAATAAGAAATTCTTCTCAAATATCGATCAAGCACTTACTATTTCGAACATTTATATTGACTTCCTTTATCGTATGAAGACGTTAAATTTGAAGCCACGAATATCGACGGTAAGAATTTTGTTAAAAGTATTCGACGATTCCATGAAATGCACATAAATTCTATATATGGAGTGACTCCAATACGGTTCTCAAGCCAGGAAGAATTTCTCTTCTCGCGTTTCCTACAGTAATTCAACAATAATTTGTTCGACTCTCAATCGAACAATCTGGCTACATAATGATATCAGAATCGTTGAACACTACGAATCGCGTGTTCCGATACACGATATTGCATTGGGCGTAAAAATTGCGAAACTGTTTCTCCATATGAAACGATTGAAAAACAATTCGTAACTACATTTTTGTAACTACATTTTTGTGATATCAGAATATATTATGAAAGGACGATTCCCCTAACAGATTCATTTACACCAATATTTCTGGTGTAATTTTGGTGTATTTTGGGTGTGGTTTGATTTTGGGTGTAATATTGGTGTAATTTCGGTGAAACTCTATAATGCGTCCGAAATTACACCAAAATCACACGGTGTATCTCAGAATTTTTCACACCACTTTTACACCAATTTCACACCCGACCCCTTTTGGTGTAATTTTGGTGTAACTGAATTTGCTAGGGTCAATAACGAAGGAAAAAAGAAAAAGAAAAAAAATCAAACCAAGACTTGTATTAGCTAAGTAAATTTATTACACATATCGCTAAAATTTGCCTCATCTTCTATTCAATGCATGAATATATCCCTGCAGGAACCGACCGCGATACCAACCCACGCTCTGCACCCAACTCGCATCATAAAGTTGTCGTAACATTTTTATATCCAGTGTATATAAAAATGTACACATCAGCCTGCAACGCCGTATATATAGTTTCAAATAATAGGACAATGACTAGTATAAGTACATGAGGAAAAACCGTCATCTGGGTTAAGATACATACGTACACAGAAAGAAAGGTTAACTTGATTCAAGAGAATTTTGCGGTCCAAAAATGAAGACCGAAATTTTCTCGGATCAAATCAAAAATTTTTCACGAACCAAGAAAATTGTCCCAATTTTCTTGGTTCGTGAAAAATTTTTGATTTGATCCGAGAAAATTTCGGTCTTCATTTTTGGACCGCAAAATTCTCTTGAATCAAGTTAACATTTCTTTCTGTGTATAACTAACCTGCAGACATGTTCGAAAAATATTATATCCGACATGTTATATTTACCTCTGGGAAATACACTCCAGCTCCGAGTACATATAGTCGACACACAATACTTTAATTACACACATTTATATTTTTTTTTTTTTATTTTATTTTCAAAATTTTTTTTATTAACACCCAAGAAACACGAGCGTTAACTATAAATTTCTCGTTTAATTATATTTCAACGCCACCACAATGCTGAACGTTATATATACCTACACGTGAAATAATTTCATTTTTGTTGTTAAAACCTTTACCCCCTATTATAATATGTATATTTATATATTTATATATTTATATTATATATGTATGTCGTAGGCTATATTACGCCACCTCTTTAATCACAAGATTTCGTGTCTACACTCTTTGTCCACTGTGATTCGCGGTTACATTATATGTATACGAATTATACAGGTAGTTGTAAATATATTTTAATGCTCTAGTGCGTGCTCAGGGGTATTATACTGGTTTCTGCTGATTCTGCTGGTCTGTCCTTTCGGGGGTAGGTATAAAGGATCGGGGGTGGCCCGGCCAGAGTTTAGAATTAATTCGACACCGTATTATTATGATTTCCACTCGGTGATCGCACAAAGCCTTTTCATACCGGTCTACTCCGTTGTGTTAATCGCGCGTTTACGTATTCCTACATACATATGCATTTTCGCTGCCCAGTTTTAACCCGAGAACTCATGTTTGTCTTTCGACTCCAAAACTTTGCTCTCTCTCTCTCTTTCTCTCTCTCTTTCTCTTTCTCTTTCTCTTTCTCTCTCACTCCTGTCCTTGCGAAGCACCATTAGAAGTAGAAGATTAAGGACGTTGACATTTTATCCTATTCTAATAACATTTCGTTAAACATTCATTTATATTCATTTAAAATAATCTATTATCGATACAGTATTATAGGTATTGACCCTATATGTAACCCCCGTATTTGCGCTCAACTATATATTCAATTGTTATTTGCTATTGTGTTTGTTGTATTTATTCGTTATGGTCACGTTTATATCCTATTTCCTGGATTTCCTCGACACTTTGAAATAGAACGTGCGGATTTATGGAGGTTCGAAGGTGTTTATATTTGTTTATTTCTCGCTGCTCTAATCCTTCATCGTATACGCGTCACGTATCGAACATATTTTGTTGTAATAGTTTTCACAATTTTACCCACAGCAGCAGCAGCAGCAGCAGGTATTATCCATCAGTAATTGAGTTTTTCTATGTACTATATCGTCGACAGTTTTATAGATTATTATAAACCGAATTTCGCGGGTTTGGTATAAGTCGCGCATCTCCGCATACACCCTAAACAAATTTGTTGACAATATAAAAATTGGCAATACCTAATGAAAAGACACTTAGAAACCGCGCGATTTTCGAATGAAGAGTTCATGCGTTATTTCAAACCCTCGATACTTAAAAATTAACATTAAGATTCATCAGCGAACCAACGAACGTTTTTCGGGGAGGTTTTAGCCCTTTTGAAAGGCTGAACCTGCGGTGATATCATAAATGTAATAAACCACGAAGCACGGAGTCACGACGCGACGCGTGCCAGCCGGTGCGACAAAAGCCTCGGTCGCTCGCGACGGGACAGCCGGCAAACTGAACCTCGGTCGTTGGGTTCAACCGTCGAGCGTCTCCCACCCCCACATGATCGTCCGTCTTCGTCGTTTGAGAGGGATGCAACTTTTGCGCACGCGTCAGGTGACGTCGGTCGACGAAATACCTGTGCAAAGACGAGAAAGAGATATGGATCCCTATGCCTATAATGACAATAGATATATATTTGATCGAGCTACGCACCAGATGACGAAGAATGAAAATTAACGTAGATATAAATAATTCATCAGTATCCATATTAGTGAACGATTAGAACTTCGAAGTAATCGCTTTCAATTATCATCCCTTAATCATTTTCGTTCGAAATCAGTTCGAAAGACGAAATTTTTTTAACTTTAAGGGTTGTTTTTTGAATTTTTTTAATAAAAAGGATGATTTTTTTTTTTTGTGTAATTTACGGACGCGGTTATCATGATATTGTTAGTTTTTGAATATCGTGGGAAAGAGCAATATGGAATTCTTTCAATATCTAATGGTTTTATTGCGATGCCCATGTTACGATTATATCGCAATCATTGGTGCGCGGTTACGTATTACGATCAGAATGTGAATCGTGGATAGATGCGTATGTGAATATTTTATTAACCTGCCCTTAGGCATTCTGTATAGTTATAGTTTATACAATCCATCAATGTCCCCGTTTACAGGTTTTGAATTAGCCCAGATTTCCGGAGCTTTTAAAAGTGAAATGTTCTTTGAAATAACTTATTGAATATAGTCATTTCTATGCGGTATAAATAAACTTGTGGTGCAGTATGCGTCCTGAGATTTCAAAGCGCTTGAAAATAGCGAGTAGGTAAAATCAAATTTGGTACGTCAGATATACTATAGCTGATAGTATATTATAGTGAACCAGAGCGAAGGTATAGGATGACCTAAACAACTTCGGAAAAGTTGCGGATGTCGTCAAACGAAGTTTAATACGATCTATAAAAGTTTGACTGCGCTCCGCGCTCGGTAAGTTTCTTAGGTATTTTGTCGTGCGTGGTTGGTTAATCTTTCGTGTCTAAAAACGTAGTTTGACAGCGTGACATCCCCTCGCTGAGCGTCTCCTATAATAATCTAAATTCTGAGTTGACACGCGAACGTCGCATTTATGCAACCAAGAGACTATCATAAAGTTGTCGGGCAACACGCTGCTTCCTAAGCTCGGTGGCATTTGATGGCAAGATGACGTTAAACGTAAAGAAATATCACACACTTTGACATGAAATATCAACCAGCTAGAAGCATCATCGCATCGTCTCAATTATCTATCAATACACATGTCAAATTCAATAATTCGCGAGTTCGATGCAATATGATCATAATATATATAGAAATACGCACCATTCATTCAATTCTATAGATATTTCAAAGCGATCTTATATTTCTCGACGAGCTCCGCCGCGATACTCACTAGATCTTGTGTTGACTGCAAAAGCGAATATCTTTTGGTATATATAGAGGTAAATAAATTGTTGAAACATGAACCACATGCCCTCATTGCAAAAAGTTCCATAGAAATATAACATTCGTCCCCATAAGTCCCAACACTACATAATACACAGTTTTGTATTTTACGAACAAGATTTTCGGAAAACTTATACAGTAACAGAGTTCAAAAATTAGGTGCAGAATAAATATTGTGTTGTCGTTTGATTGGAAATTACATAATATATTATGCTTTCAAACCAATCCATAGATAATCTAACGTCTCACACCAATCATATTGAAAGTTAATTTCAGAGTGTTCCTCGGACTCGTGTAGATGTATTCATTCTCCAAATTAATGCAATATAATAGGTTCAGCGTGTCCTTAGCGCATCCAACACTTCAATTTTGACTAAAATCCGCCTTGGCTGTCATTTACGGTTTTCACTACTTATTCTCCGTCACGATTTACTACTCCTGAATACTGTCTATACTCTAGCACTAGCACGTATAGGAGCGGGACGGTCTACCGTGGGTTTCTGTCTGACCACAACACGTTACTTTCACTGTCTGGCTCGCTTCGCGCAAGTGATAAAACCAATAGACTAATAATCCCAAGCAGATGCTTTCTCCGACATTCTACTAGCTCTTCATCACTATCAGAGTCATAAAATCCGATTGAATGAAAGGTGAAAAAAGAAAATGAACCTCGCTAAATGACTTACGCCATTTTATATCCTCTGTATAACATATTGGCTTGTTTATATAGATATCTAATAAAGTTTTTTTATTTCGTATAGGATCTAAACAACAGGTACCTATACGGCTATACACCTGGATATATTAACCAAGGCATATATCCAAGGTATATGCACAGACTGGTGCTCTTCACTCCCGGAGAACCCTACTGAATTCCTAATGTTATCAATTACCGGATTATTACAGCAAATTGTTCAGGTTTGCCTCGACTCGACCTCGGCTCTATATGTATCGGTTCATACAGCGCTGGTTAAAGTGGTACTGGTTTCACGGACTACCAGCCATTGTGCGACCAGGTGCACGGTCGCTCTAGCAATCATATAGTAAATTTCAACTTAGTCAAAGTCCTGTACGTCGCGATGTATATACCATATTATATGTGTGTGGTGTATGGATGTGTATGCCACGGTGTATTATCGTAATACACTAGTCCTGAAATATATTATATCGGGGTTTTCTTATGCTAGGTCGGTATATATGCGTATAAGAGATTCGAGAGAAGCGAGTCCCCTCTGGTATTCAAATTTTTTTTTCTCATTGGCTCGAAGCATAGCATAATTAGCGAGTAATAAGCGAGTGAAAAATCTCGTTCGGCATGTCTTTAGATGGTATCTTTTTTACGGCTGGGTGGGCGTTAGACATCTGGATTCCAGCATTTACGTGAAAATGTGAATAATGAGGAACGCCATTCTTTCGTTTTAATTCTATACGTCTACGAGTTGATGTTAATAAAATGAATAAAATTCTATTGAAATGATAAAAGTCAAATTGAAGATAGCTTGTGAATAGGATTGATTGTAGCTTTCAAAGAAATTCATCATCGCTTGTGTTCGAAAAATAAAATAAGAATAAAAAGTGTCGGTGATAAGCTGCGGGAAACTTTATATATGTAGGGTCGAAGGGAAGGTTTTGGATTAGGAAATCTCTCACCCTGAGGATGATGCATCAGAAGTTATTCGAAGTGATTGACAGGGTTGTTGCTACTTTATGCATTAATTAACATCATAACTTATCCATTAACATATTATCGCAGCAAGGCAGACGAGAACGGAGAGTTTCATATGCCCTATGCAAACGAACAATGACAGAGGAGCCCGGGGGCACGTTTAACTATTAACCCTGTAGATTTAAGGACGAGTCTGATAACTTGGTATAGAACAATTCTCATCAAATTTTATGCGCTGATCTGATGACCACTTATCCTTATGTTATCAACATATCGGATTTAAACCGGCTCAGCGTAATGTGGTAAAGCCAGATTCTGATCGTATGAGTTAGAAATTGGATAAATTTCAAGAAGTTTGTGTAAGCAGGCAAGGATTCGAAATTCAACAAGGAAAATACACAATCGATTCCGCAAGATGATCTTGAGGGTCTCTCGTGTAGCTCGAAAACGCTGATATAGGAATATGTATCCACGTGTACCCGAGCTTCGATCCGACATAACACTCGTGCCGAAGACGATGATAAGACAAGTTTCCGCTGTATCAACTGTGGGGCTGGAGTTAACCAATATTGACAGCTGTCAAATATCTTTTTGCGCTTGAAAAAATTGAAGGAAAGGCATTGTAATGACAAAATTACGTTTCGAAGGGTCAGAGTTTGCTATAGATATCCAGGAAATGTACCACAAGTTTGTATTTTTTTTTTTTTTTTTTTTTTTCTCCTCTGATGTTTTCTCTTTCCAGCATTCAGCAGAATGAAAATCCAATAGTTAATAGACGTGTTAAAATTTTGTCACCTTCGTGCGATGAATACTGCAGGCGTTTTGACGAGGTGGGTGGAAATTCCAGCGAAACACACCGAAGCAGTTAATCGTTATAGCAATACAAACTTCCTGATATAATCCGATGCATTGATCGCTGGAAGTAATTATCTTAATTCCAGCTATATGTAGGTATAGACCGTTTCGTCCACCTCACTGCAACGTGTATTATTTATCCCGACAAAATATAACTCGTTAAATTTTGGCTCGAATTTTGTTGATGAAATTTTAATTCAACCGTGTAAGAGATAAATGAATTACATATTATTCCGCTTTCACGTCTAGCTCTGAAAACGGGTAAATCATCCACGTTGAACACGTGTCCAAGCATCAAAGGAGTTTTGGTAACCTGGTATGTGCTAGCTTTATACAAAGTTTTCATGCGCCCGAGACTTGTTCATGTAGTAGGTACCTACCAAGGTGTAACGCTGTACGCTATTTTCCCTCCCACGTAAGAGCACAGACGAACTCTTTGGTACACGTTCGTTGTTACATAATATGTATACGTGTTACGTGGTACAGGTAGGTGTTGATAACGTTAAATACGAAACTCTATTTTCCCTTGCGGAAAGAGGACCGCTTTTGAAAAATGTAGATCTATGAAACGTTGTATTAGGTTGATAGGTCTAAGGGTATGTGAGAATGCAATTTTGGAGTATTTTCTTTGCGCAGAGGAGGGCCATCCGCAAGAACCGACCAAAATACGAAGGGATTGTTTTACTCTCTTGCGAGCGTTTAAAATTTGCACTTTTATGTAGGTACGAAACGTATCTTGGTTTTACGTCGGTCTTCCAGCCCGACATACCAACATCCACAGTCTGTCTACACCTAACTGTGTGAGGCAATGACGCGTATCACGAACGTATGCGTGAGGGTAGGTAAAAGCCTCAGAGACGTGTACCGGAAAGACGTGAGAAAAGGTGTTAAATTGTATACGCGATAGCGTCGTATCCGGTGAAATTTGTCGTTTAAAACCGCGTTTACGAAATCGCCAATGAAATTCCGACTCTCTATTTAATTTTATATAAATCCTAGTGTTGTTTTACTTTACGTTTCTTTATAAACTCATACACGCCGTTAAATCATTTAAAGCTTAATCGGCAGGGTAGAAATATATTTCACGCTATGAATTCATCGTGCTTGTTAAAAATAATTAAATCTCGGAAATGAAGGCATTCAAATACGACAAACGATTATACACAGGCAATACAGCTGCTGTCACGCTCGATCACCTACTTTCGCAGATTGAACCTTTTCAAAAGTTTTTCACTGATGAAATACGAAATCTCCATTGTCGAGGCTCAAACAGGTGTGGAGGAAGCTTCAGGGTGCGGTGGTACGTCGACGAACGTGAAATCGCGAGGGGATGGATAGGTGGAAGAATTTTAAATTTTACGGTCGTCTGCTCTGATGATAATAATGATGATAATAATAACAATAATAATAATAATAATAATAATAATAATAATAATAATAATAATAACGATAGCGACGATGACAAAAAAAAAAAAAAAGAAGAAAAAAACGATTATCCGAGCAATAGTCGGGCGGGATACTCGATCCTCCCGAACGAACGTCCGTGTTGACACGTTGAACCTTTTTTGAAAGTTTCATCCCCTAAAAATTGGCACGACGAGACGACGGCGATCTGTCCATTCTACCCGCGTGTCACAATATCCCTCGATATTGCGAGGCTATGGAATTCCAAGATGGCTGCCTCCTATGCATGCTACATAGTATACATGACATATTTACAAAGCGAGAGATTCCACTTTGAACCTGTACCTACGTGTATATACAGTGATTACGTTTTCATGAAAATTTTAGGGCTTGTATTCTCCCGGGTTTAATATAGCCAGTATGTATATATGTAATATGTATACCTATACCGATAGGCTAGCTCCTTTTCTTATGCTTTGGTTCTTTATTTTATTTTTTTTTTTTTTTTATAATTTAACCTTCACGGATCAGTGTCGATTTCAATTCGGAAATATCAGTAAAGTCTTCGGAGCTGTGAGGTGACGTTTGACAAGACAAAATTGGCACCGGAGATATCGGGGGAAGAGAAAGGTATTCTCACATGTAGACATCACATCTATATGTGAAAAGGATAATAAAAATATAAAGTAAATAGCCTTCTCCTTGCTCCGAATAAACCTTGACGCAAAGCTTTGATTTCGAAAACTTCAATCATTACCCTATCCACGTTGATAAAATGTTTTAGTCATTCATATCTCTTTTATATTCGCTACTCTTGGGAGTTCACTTAAGTAGGTGGGTGTATACTAGGTATATACCTTTGAATTAATTTTTTTTCAAATCTCTGGATACACCTTCGAGAAAATATATTCTATGGATCCAGTTTTTTTTTTTTTTTTTTTTTCACAGCTGATTACTTGTATTTTAAGACATAATTTCACATTATTTTAAATTCTATGATCTTCATCTTACATGGATTGCGAGTCTACCGAAAATAAAGTTGTCGTAGGGTACAAAGGTCGCATCGTTCATCGAACCTTTTTCGAATTTTGAGGAAATATTCTAGAATGATATCATTTTGGGATAAACTAATAATCAAAAGTTTCGTATCCATATAAATAAAATTTATCAAATATCATTGGTTCGCCCTGAAAATGTATCAATGTAGAATATCCTCTCCAAATTTAACAAAGTTTCGATGAACGATGTGACTCATGTACCCTGCGAGGACAACTTTTTCTTCGATCGACTCAATCCGTGTATAGGGCTAAGTTCATAAAATCTTAAATATTTCTAATTTTATTTTGAAACAAAAGTAATCAGCCCTGAAAAAACTGAGTCAATATAATATTTCTTCAAAGCGCAGCAGTGATTTGAGAAAAAAAAATACGATTCCAATACAGATAGATTTCCTGATTAGTCCAGACGCACTGCTTGACGTTGGCTGACCAGACACGGACTTGTACTACTGCCGAGCGTTATATTGGTTCTTCGTTACCAGGAGCCTAAAATTAGGAGCTTAACAGTTTATGGGAATAAACTATACAACTTTTGAATAAGACCCTCTGATATACAGTCTCCTCTCTTATTATAGAAATCCTTTGTATTCCAGATAAACAATAAACGAATTTGATTGATTCGATTGAATTCCAGTAAAAATTAAATCCGAACTGTATATATTATTATCCGTAAAAAAAAAAAAGTGTTTTCGAAATTATTTGTTCGCTAGTGCATTCACCCTATAGATATTTATGGGGAATGATTGAAATATGAAGAGTATCTCGATGCTTAAAATTGTATATTATACTTTTGTATTTGACATTTTAAAGTGTAACGAATATAGTGAATCGTAATTATCATACGAAGTGTAGCAATTCGTTAATCCATATAGGAAATACTATACTTCACTCGAGTGGGTAATTGTGGTTAGTAAAAACGACTCTGAGGGAAGAACAACAGGGCAACGTACTTAAGAGGTAAACCGCGTGGCTTACCAGATCGATACTCATTAAACGGTAAATATCAGGCTATACAGTACCTACACGCAACCTGTACCTACATACGCATGCTCGGTCAGGCAAGACCCTCTACACAGTCTACGACGACCTCACTGAGGCAAACATCGCCGTGTAATCTCCCCTGCCGCAGGTCGACGAATCTCCCTGCTAGGAGCATGGGGTCACCACGTATTTGTTGGCTAGCACATCCAGGGACGAACTCTGCCCTCAATCTCATCCCCGCAAATGCACATACTGCATAGTTCACCTGGGTTTGCTGCAGGCCCAGTGTCCTGGTGTAATATGGGCTTGTCCTAGCGTTTGTTGCGGGTCGCCAGGGCGTCGCAATTAGCCTTTGACGCCCGCGAGCTACGAGTTGCAAGCTTCATTGCTTGTGACGTCGACGGACGGGAAAAGTAATAAAATTCCTAGCGCAGTGGTTAAAAGGAAACGTGACAGGCCCCAATGTAAAAATTTTACTGAGTAACAAAAGCTCTTTTTTTTTTCTTACTTTTTATTTAGAGAGACAATCGGGGTTCTGGGCCCAACACTTCACCCTGAAAGATCGTTTGGTTATTTTTGTCAATTTTTTTTTTTTTTTTTTTTTTTTTTACAAATAAAATTATATATTACTTATCTGTCCGCCCGCTTTTCCGATCTCTTATATCTCATCGAAGATTGAATATCTACAAATCTGGGATTCTGGAAAAAAAACTTTTAAGAGGTGACTGGCGAGATCGACTTATTGTCTTCCCATTCGAATAACGCGTAAAACAAATCACTGACTTCTCCGGATTTTTTATCATCGTAATCAATGTACTGATTTTTTTTTTTTTTTTCATTTTCATTTTTCTGTAATTACCTTATTTATCACACCCATACACAAGTTTGAGAGACTGATGGTGGGAGAGACAACGTTGAGTACGACCCCGTATAACTTTCACGCATTGTTACATTTGTATCCACATAAGTTAGTTTCTACGTTACATCATACCTGTTGTTCGAGTTGTTGTTGTTCTTGTTGTTGTTGTCGTTATGTGCCGCGAATTTCCGCTGCGCAAAATGTTGCGGTATAATAATTTCGATTTTAACTAGGTATAGAAGTGATTTCTGGTAGGCCATCCACCCGTTTCGTTTATTAATATCATTTGAGAGGCCAACAAGAAAAGAACAAAAAGATTCAATAAGTTTGACCAAAAAAAGTGATTTGATCGAAATAGCGAATTAAATTCGATCGTATGGTACAGCTGACCGGATGTCGATATCCAATTTCCGCTATACGCTCGCTTTTGTATACTTGAAACGCCTACGCGACTGTCTTATCTATTCATTTATTCAAATCCAATTTATTCAAAACCAATCGTCTTCATCGTTAGTTTTATCCAGAGAAAAGTCTACTCGATGAATTTATAACGCTAGCTTCTGTCACAAATCCGAGTCAAACATAATCACAACGCAGTACACCAATTATGATAGAATTTTATATACTTTTATCACATAAGCATATTATATATATATATATATAAACACATGCCAGCTGAGGAAAGATAAAAAAGAGAGACAAAGATTAAGGATTACACGTAGCACAATGTACGTGGAATAATAAATCTCAATGCTATTTTTTGTTTGTTTTTATAACACCATCAGCTCCTTCACCACGTATAATCTCTCTAACAAATATCCTACATAATATAAGCTCGATTTATATAGTACCTACCTACCTACGTACCTAATATCAAAACTAAAATCCCATACGAAATGAGCATACTCAATTTTCTGTCGCAAGCTTCGCATAATCTACGGGCATTCATTCCCCAAAGTAAACCTAAGGTTACGAAAAGGGTGGAAAGAATAAGATTGAGGAATAAAGGGTTGAGGATAAATTGATACGCGGTGCGTACCTATAGCCTTGGTATTAATATAATAAATCGACAAATTTTAAGTAGAATTGTTACGGATATATTATCGGTTCTGGTACCACAGAGGTGTGATCGGTATTAAGATTAGTCCTACCTTGTTCATCCAATACTTATCCACAATCCTGTTCTGTTTCATCTTGGCTAAGCCCCTCAAACTGCCTGGCGAATGTTGGGGTAGCAATATGCTAAGAAGTAGACTAAGTACATAAGATGATTACCGTATAAATTCCGTCCCCCAATCCCCCTATTTCACCCACTTTTATTCCCCCTTGCAGAACCCTCTAAGGCCCCCAACGCCATACTTTACAGGGCAGAGGTTAAGCGGAAGTAGAATTCAAATTGTTATTTTAATATTTATTACCCGTCTCTTAAATCCCTCTTTAGAGCGAACCACGCACAACTCCCTTTTAATTCGCATCAAAAGCAGGATCTCCTCTTCCCGCTCTCAACTATCCACCTACATCGTATGCATATGAAATATCCGGGGTATAAGATCCGGATTAAGCTTTTGAAACGTCGCTTATACTGCATTAAAAATCGACAACGGGATTTAAAAGATGGATTGTTTGTGCCTGTGATACCTCTTCTCATATGTCTACTGTTTTTCAACCTTTAATGAAATTGCTTTCGTAAGGGTGTGTCTGCAAAATTTAACATGTGAACTCCCTAAGACTAGTATGCTACTAGAATGGCCATTATTTTTGCCTACTGCATGCCAGGAAAGTGTAACATCAAATTAATAACTTTTGTGCTCCTTCCGGCAAATGGCTTTACTAAATTTATTCGAATCTCAGCCCAGCCGATTGATGAATTAACCAGTTCGTCGACACATCTGATCGATGATTTGCCTCGTATAAACTAGCTATAGCAGAACGAGCTAATGTGTTAAATTTTCAGATGAGCCCTTATGGCAGCATTTGGACTTTTTTGTGGATTATGCCTTTCTGGTTCCTAGCCCTCGATATATATATACACATCTTTCAGTATACCGATAATGCCGATATATATATATATAATGACGGTTGAATTTGAACAGTGGCTAGCGGTTGTACGAAGGCTTACCCTAAGTCCGTTATCAGTGAAACCCAGCCGGTTGTCGGTCCCCGGGTAGCCGAGGGGCCGACAGACCGGCTGCCGATTACTGAGGCTCCGGTAACCTGTGATTAAAATCAGCCTAGTGAATTTGATAGTCTCATCAATATTTTATTCCTAATACATCTGACCTGCAGTTCTATTTTTTTTTTTTTTTTTTATCACAGTTTTTTCTATTCGGTACTCCGAAATCGCGAGAAAAAGCTGGGCTCACTATACATATAGCCATCAATTATTGGATACATATCCATCTTTCCAATTATCTATACTTATATTTTATTACCAATCAACCAAGCCCAGCCGGTTCCGTTTCCCCTCAGGATCACCGCTTCCTGCTCGTAACATACTTTATATTGATTCTATCTACCACAGAGTTGTTCTTCGAGGCTATATTGCGAACAATAGCGTAGATTGGAATGGGATAGAAGTAGGTAAGGGATTTTTGATGTACCTACCAATTAAATAAGGGCGATGAGATCACGGGGAAAATGGGGTAAATTACTTGTCATATGCGAACTTTGTGTTGCGTTGGGAAATATAAAGTAGTATTAGCATAATCAGAGGGCACAATTAGAATTCCTGTTTCAACACCTCAGATGAAAAGGATTTACTCTATTTTCATATTCAAATCCTGTTCGCGTTTCCCCGCATTCACACACGGCTAACATTTCAAATCTCTATATTATTCTAAGAATTTTCACACAGTGGTGGAAAATTTGATTACAGAATACGACATAAGTGCGAGGTTGGTAAAAAAAACTATGAGGACGAAAGCGCGGGGGTGATTCAAACGTTGCGCACATGAGAGGAAGATCACTATATCGTGTAGCACCCACGTCAATTTTATTTCTTGACAGACCGAAGTATGTATAGGGGAGAGTGGGGCAAGACCGGTAGTGGGGGCAAAACCGGCACCAAAAAAAAAAAGTGACCGAATCGTATTTTCGAATTAAGGCGAATCATACGAAACGCCATACCGAGTGGTTCCACTGAAAGCGATAAAAATTTTTGGAGGGTGGGGCAAAACCGGCACCAAAAAAAAAAAGCGGCTAAATCGTATTTTCGCGATGAGGCGAGTAAAAAAAAAAAGCTGTATCTAACGTATCTCTGCTGAAAATGATAAAATACCGGGAAATGGGGGAAAACCGGCCACTAAACAAGGAAATTATACGAATATTACAAATTCAATGTAACAAAGAATAGAAAAATCAATTTAATGAAAGAAAAAATAGAAAAGTTTTAGAGACTAGATGTGTTTAACAAAAGAGCTATTACTATACCATTTGAAATGAACCAAAAAATATTAATCGAAAGAACAATTATTTATACAGTTTTCTAGAAATTAGAAGATTCGACGAAATTAGAGAGAGTGTCTGGCCGGTTTTTCTCCCATTTCCCGGTATTTTATCGTTTTCAGCAGAGATACGTTAAATACAGATTTTTCTTACTCGCCTCATCGCGAAAATACGATTTAGCCGCTTTTTTTTTGGTGCCGGTTTTGCCCCACCCTCCAAAATTTTTATCGCTTTCAGCGGAACCACTCGGTATGGCGTTTCATATGACTCGCCTTAATTCGAAAATACCATTAGGTCATTTTTTTTGTTTGGTGCCGGTTTTGCCCCCACTGCCGGTGTTGCCCCACTCTCCCCTACATCTATCGTAAGTAACCAAAGCTTTTGTATCAAATTGTAATACCCTCTTTTGAAAGTTGGGAAAAAAAAAATTCTGCCGCTCGTGTGTGTCTGATCAACTCTTAGAGTCCCGGTCTACTTCCCGGAAAGTTCTTTTTCCTAAGCTTTCGCGTGGCCCAGCGAAGCTCTTTGAGGTGTTTTTGTAGCCAAACTAAAGGCTGACCATATTGAGTGTGCCTCAAACCACCCAGTGTGTTCGGTCAGCCTAAGGCCTAGCCTGAACCGAGTACCTACACCCTGCCTTAGCGCTTGAGCAGATGGAATTTTTCTACTTTATTTTCCTGCACGCGATATCAAATTCCAAAGCTCTTCGTTTTTTCTCGCTTCTTCTTCATCTCTTTTTCCTAATCCTTTTTTTTTTTTTTTTCTTTCTTTTTTCGGTTCTTAACGGATACCCGCCTTGCTCTAGACTCTAGACGTCCGTATTTTTGAAATACTGTGATTAGAATGAGACTGCAGGTGTTTCATGGCCGTCTGACGATATCGATATCCGATAATAACGTTGGAATTATGAAGAAAAAATATAATAAAATAGGATTCTCGTTCACGCGACGCGACGTTACGTAGTCAACTATAATGCTCAACCTTAGCGACTACTGAAAATCTGAACATTGCGAAAAATTCCAACAACTTTTAATTCCATTTGAGAGGGAAATCCGATACCGGAACGAAACTAAAACCATAAAAGCGTTTGATCACAGATTTTCATAAAAGATCGGACATTCTTGGATTATAGGGGAGAGTAGGGTACGTTTTATATCACAAGGTAAATTGGACCGATCGAGTTTAGTCAGTTTTTTGACAGACTTGTTACATTTCAGCAAACCTTCCATTATTACAGCGATAGGATTTTTTCTTTTTTTATTAACTAATTTTATTTATTTAAGACAAGTTTGAAGAAATATTGTTGAAAAATTACACATATATTCATTATATATACAATGAAATAAATGGAACGAATTAATATTTTATAAAGATAATATAATTAAGATGAGGAAAAAATGAATCGAAAATTGTGATTGTTTGACACTTGGACGAGCAATAATTATTCTCACTTGCGTCAGCCGCCGCTAATTACTATATACTTGGTAAAAGCAGGGCTTCAAGATACACTTGACTTAAGCACAGTTTAATACGGTTTAAGTTCGCGGCGTTTGGACGGGAACAAGTTACGCCTAATCAAGCTTCACTTTAACCCGCGAGCCTCCGAAACTACTTGTCCAACTAATAATCGTAGAGGATATCCCACAGCTGAAAGTTCCTTAGCGCCTAGCTTTCTCCACCTAGCTCAAGGACCTTACCTCTACAGTCCTGCTCCTTTTGCACCATCTTCTATCTTCCATGTTTCTATACCAAATTCGAGTATACACATAATCATTCATACACATACTGTTTTACTTAATATTCAATATTTAAGTAATATATGTATACTAGACTGTGTCAAAAAAAAAAACGACATCCTCTTTTTGTTCGGGCCCTTTCGAAAATAATTAGTGCTTAATATAAAGAAATTTGTCCCCAAAGCTCAGCTATGTAGCTTGAACACAGAATTAGCGCATTTGAAAATAAGATTTCCATTGTATTTCAAATGGCAAAATTTGTTTATCCTAGTTTTATTTTTATAACTCTCTTTATTCAACTGATAAGAATAAAGTAGATATACGGTTTTGTAGAGAATTTGATGATCTACAAAAATAGTCCTTTGGCCCAAGTTGCTCGATTGAACCGTTAACGAGTTACAGTGGTTTAAAAGTCATACGTATATTTGATAACTACTTACTTTTCGACAAATTGATTAAAAAATTTTTTTTCATGCATTTTCTCAGAAATTTTTTTCCCTTCAAAACCGTATATTTACTTTATTCTTATCAGTTGAATAAAGAGAATTATAAAAATAAAACTAAGATAAACAAATTTTGCCATTTGAAATACATGGGAAATCTTATTTTCAAATGCGCTAATTCTGTGTTCAAGCTACATAGCTCAGCTTTGGGGACAATTTTCTTTATATTAAGCACTAACTATTTTCGACATGGCCCGAACAAAAAGAAGATGTCGTTTTTTTTTTTGACACAGTCTAATGTATACCTACCTGTATAGGTGTGTGAGCTTTCATAAAATTCATGTATTTTAATAGCTACACCGATAATCTTACACTCAGAAAAAGGTCTTGTTGACACAACCAAAATTTGGCTTATAAAAGGCACAATCACATTTTTTGTTCAGTCAACCAAAAATTTCGTTCGGATAACCAAAATTTTGTTGGGAAAACCAAATTTTGTTGGGACAACGAAAATTTTTGGTTGACTGAACAAAAAATGTGATTGTGCCTTTTGTAACCCAAATTTTGGTTGTGTCAACAAGACCATTTTCTGAGTGTAGTTTTTAGGATTTATTTCAAACCATTCTATTTCCGTTTGAGTGAAAATGTGATGTATTAAACTGAATTCAAACTGTCAATTAAATTTATGACTCTATATGCTCCTACTTTCCATTTGTATTGTTCAATAATTATACTTAATAGACACTTGGATAAATTGGGTTCATGAAATATATAATAGTATTTATGTATAATTGACGTGACGTGAGATCAATATAGACGCATGCGCAAGTAGATAACCATCAAATTTTTCATAAGCAACGCATACACAGTGCGATTTTGTGGAAAATCACGCGCCTAAGAATAGGCTAACGAGAAACGCCTGAATTGAGCAGATCAAACATCGACGATTGGGTTTTATTTCCCACGAAATTAATAAAACCTAATCGTCGATGTTTGAGCTGCTCAATTCAGGATTTCCCATTAGCCTACCTTTTAGGCGCGTGATTTTTCACAGAATCTCTCTATATATATATTATATCTCTCTATATAGGGGAGAGCGGGGCAAAAAGGGCAGCGGGGCAAAACGGGCAGCTCGGCCAAAAAAACAAAAAATTCTTGGAAAATTTTCGACTTTTTTTTTTTTTTTCAAGAAAAGTCGTTTCCCGAAGGAATTTAGGTTTTTTAAAAATTTAATTTCGAAAATTTGGCGGAGCTGCCCTTTTTGCCCCGCTGCCCTTTTTGCCCCGCTCTCCCCTATTGATTGGCTCGGTATATTTACATAATAATCTAGAATTCACCCAAAATCACATGGTTTGATACGTTAATGCGACAGTTTAGACTGTTGGTGACGTTTGGCCGATAATATTGACAAATCTAGGTGAAACAGGTAAACCCCATGCTGAAAGCAAGGGGATACTCCGGAAATAGTCAAGAACTTAGGGCTCGTTGGTCCTGCAGAAGGCGAGTAACGATATGAACGGTGCGATGGCAGGCGCCTGATAAAAGGGTTGCAATTAAAATCAGAAATGAAATTCTGCATGAACTTTAGTGCTCGACTGTACTACATTATACTCGCATATAGGTACATAGTGTAAAGTGTATATCTATAAGGGTAGGATATCGCGACAGCCCATTATTCCCGGTTATGTTTGCCGAAGGCTTTGAGGGAACCGCTCAAATTACGTCAACCTAGTAAATTTGTCAAAAACTTAACATTCGGGAGGATGCATGAAAACGTGAACATTCGAAAACCTGACGTTTTACTACGGCTTACCGAAATCTCGATATTTACCAAAATCGCAAAAATTTTTCACCGCGATAAGCCAAAGGTAAATTTTTAACGATTAGGGATATTCACGCCACTTTTATCACCGCAATTACTCACGATTATCAACGAGCTTTTAATTGATAATTACTATATCGGCAAACAGTAAATCTGAACTACAGGATCATTATATTCGTTAAGAATGCATTTCTATACAGAATATCGATGATTGAAGAAGTTATAAAACCTCTTTATGATGTCAACGCTAATTATTATTTTTCATACGTCTGAAGAAAGGATCCCGAGCATTAAAATTATCGATTTTCCTCTTCACATTCGTCCAATCATGAAAAATAGGTGGATTTATATTCGCGTGCAACAAGCGGGGGCTATGGTAATTAGATTGTTATATATCTCGCATATAAGTGGCGATTATTGACTCGACGTCTTCGGCAAGTCGCGTCGGCGTAGCGACAAGCTCGAATAAATTACGAGGTCGTTTGTCACTTGTAGCCGACCCCCCAACAACCGTTCTCATAACCATCCGTAACAAATATGTTTCCGACTTGGGAAATATTACCTATACTTATATCAGTGCAGGTAATACACTCCCTACCGATAATGTCTACAATATAACAGTGAATGCCTATACGTATGTCTGTATATATATGTTAGGTACATATATCGTTAGCTATATATCGGCGCTGATTGATCGTTAACTTTTTACACGACGCCCACAAGGATACTTTACTTCCCCAATACTCATATATATATATATATATGTATACCCGAAGCGTCGCGCCGCACAACGTCGGAGTATAAGGTAGCCCATTACCTGGCACCGTACGGCCCCCGATCCCTGGTCCCGGGTCCCAGGCTTAATATAAGACGGACCTTGATTCTTGGAGGCGTCCAAAATTATATCTTAATAGAGTTTTGGAGTTAGTTCCGCAGGGCCGTGTCCCGACATTCGAAATACCATGGTCGAGGCGTTTCTAAGGATGCGGGGGTTGGCAAAGACGAGACGGTGGTAAGGAGGGTGAAAGGAGTATAAGGTAGTAGTAAAGCGAGTAGCAGGGGTGTATTTGACCGTATTAGCCGCAGGGTGTGTTTGCCCGAGGCAAACGGGTGAAACCGGTAATTATATTTGGCGTCGATTCCTTGGGCAAACAAAGCTACGCTGGGTTGCCGATCCTGCCCATCAAAGAGACGCTGGGTACGCGATATAGCTATAGAAATGAAACGATCTTAACAAAATGTGGGTCGGTCTCGGTCGCCTTTTCAAATTATACATCGCCGATGCTATTAACAGCTTAAGGAAGGACTTTGGTGAAACATTGATGAGGATGACTAGGATGAGGTGTTCTTTTGTCTTTAAAATTACCGAAAAAAATTTTTTAAATTTAATCAAAAATTGCTTTTTACAAGATTTTAGCATCATATTATGATGGCGTGTGTGTTGAAAAAAAAAATTTCAATCTTCTGCGATGAAAATGTATGCGCAGGGATTTTTTTTTTTCTTCCCAACGGTACACGGTATATTATATTCTGCAAAAAAATTTCCTGCGCATACACTTTCATCGTAGAAGATTGAAATTTTTTATCAACACGCACACTATCGTGATCTAAATTTTGTTGAAACGAATTTTTGAATAGATTTGTTTTAGAGATCTGAAAATTTTCTGCACCGAAGTGATTTTCGATGTACATTCTTCGTTTTCGCCAATTCGCTATTCGAATTTCAAGATTCAATCGCTTTAGATCGTCCTTAAAAAGGGAGACTATTGCTTCTCCATGATTCGGGTTATTTTAAAAAAGAATTTTCACTTTTCGCATTCGATTTTTGGGTATAAAATAGTCCGGAAGCTTTTCGACCCAGATCCCGCGGATACGGACCTCGCGGAAAAGTTTAGTGCGCTTTTATGGTTTTGTCTATTCGATTTGGAGACCCTCGCTAATATCAAAGACATGAAGTTTTCTCCCGCCGAATTTATACGGCATATTTGATCCTTCTCCTTTCCATCGGAAGGGTATCAGGCTTATAACCGGAATGAATTTTGTTGAATTTAGAATTACTGCAGAGCTCTTTCGTTCAGTCCCTACGTTCCATATAAATCATCAATAAATTCTCTCAGGTTTACGTTAGCAAAAAAAAAAAAAAAAAAATGGAAAAATGATAGTTTCGCCGTGATTTTCTCCGACATAGAAAAATTAGTATTCGAGATTTGGTAAACGAAATATCTCACGTTTTACGAAACGTTGATAAATATGATCCGGAGAAAGCTCTGACCGGCGTGGACGTCGTGACCACTCGAGGGACCGCTCGCTTTCATTAGCCCACCGCCATGATGGCGCGGCGGGACCCTAGCCAGTTGAATTTACGAGTGGTGCGAAATAATTGACGGTCGCGGGAAATGCGTGGACTTGGGTCTCGTTTGGGTTCCCCGCGCTGTCGGACTTCGCCAAAACAATCGCGCGTTTATAGTATATGCCTACCTACAATGCACCTACTTTTTAGAGTATCGAAAACGCGCTATAGCAACACTAGCGTGAAAATATAGCGTAGTTTGATGCGTTTGCAAATTTTTGACAAAAAATTCCCTTAACGTTAAGATTCCAAAAATTTTACTCGATTTTCTCATTCTTGAGCAAAAAATTTAATCAATCTTGAAGCAATTCAGGGAATAGCATAACGCCCTTGTGCTCGAAAAACATACGAGATCTATCTTTATGTAAGTTAGGTATGTTATGGTATGGTAGATTCCGCGACGATGAACAAAATCGCTATATAGTTTTTTTATATATGAGACATATCGCACAAGGGAGAAAATCTTGTCAATATACTTTGAAGAAGAAGAAGAAGAAGAAAAAAAAAGGGGCGAGTCCCCGTTCGCCATCAAATTTCTTGAAGAAATTTACCCGGGTTCATAAATCGCCATAACTTTTGCGGCCCTCGAACAATCGGTATACCTTCGGTGCGCGAAGGGGACTGATTGAGCTACTAAATAAATCAACTGCTCGTGAACTTTCGCTTTTACTTTCGTATTCAACTCGCTTATGGTATATCCAACGATTGGTTTGGACAATTTAAATACATCAGGATTTCAACAACAAGTAATAATACGTATAATAGCTACAAATATCCATCGAACAAATGCAATCCCTTATTTTGATTGCAAAAAATATAAACAAGAATCGAATACTAAAACTTTATTACTAGATTCTAATAACTTGTATCCTCAATTATTCGCGTTTACAAAAGAATCAATAAATACACGAGCCGCTTATGTTATCTTCACCTGACGAGGGATGAATAATTTTTCCATCCTTTGCTAAGTGAGCACTACACCCCATTGTACCGTAACATCTATTATAAAAATTATTCTATAAAGCAAAAGTCTCTTACGGGTTTTTTCCCCGTACCCACATCAGACTTTCCCACAGACTACCTTTCATCACCTTAGAAATTCATGTAATTACCGCCGGAAATACTGTAAACGTTGTCGGTGAAAACTAGAAACCCGATATTTTTTTTTCTCGTACATACAAACAAACGTTCAAATTTAATTAGATATAGCAATTTATTATTCATGCTTATCGTTTCTATGCAAAATTCTATCAATTTTAGATCTTATGTTCCTGAAAATCTATTTTTCGAATGCTGAAGGCCCAAAGCCGTAAAGATATGTGAACTTGTTGAAATTAGCGAAAATCATATCAGCGTCTGAAAGCAATATAATGCTTTCTCATATCTGCACCAAGGTGATGAAAGGTAAAAGTAATCGACGAGAACACGAAAAAACGTCCAGTCTACGCGAATGTTGTACATGTCACTGATAGATGTTCGATTTCTTTATCTCTATACGTGTGAAGAAAATAAAAATAAAAAACTGATTGTCCTTTTTTCCCATCGACCCACCAGACCATATTTCTTTATAGGTATATAGGTACCTATACGCGCATTTATATCTATAGAAAAATATGTGACCGAAGTCTCGAGGACGTAATGGATCGATTTTCTCCGAAATTATTAAACCGACGGACGTATCTGTATCGATATTATTACTTGGCCTCACACTCAACCGACACCAAAGCTGATATTCAGGGTAAAATCTATAAGCCTAAATACTAGAGCATCTCGAACCGCACCTGTTGGCAGACAATCATTAGCCTAGCCAAAGCGCGCATTATATCTATAGGTATATACTTCATACATATAAACATGTCCATCCAGGTACCGTATTTACCTAGAGGAAGAGGAAGCCGTTGGCCTGATCTCAGTACAGATTATACAAGAGCCAAAGCTAGTACCAGTCGCACTAGGTTAACGTCTACGCTAGCCCGAGCAAAAGTTTGTTCATCTCATCTCTCCCGCAGCTCGTTAAGGAGGGCAACGATTTCTTATGGCAAAGTGGATAACGGGATAACCGCTACAGGAAGGATAATAACTAGGTATATACGTTACGACCTCGCAGGGGTACAATGAAAATCTACATGCATAAAATTGTTGTTAGAAGTATTTTTTTATTCAACTTATTGATCGGCGTACGTGACTGTATGGTGCGAGCCAATCTCGCTTATCTCTTAATGCAAAATTTTATGGGATTATACGGCATAATAGATATCTATATCACAAGAAGTAAGGTTGTATAGTTGTCTAATAGGCGACGTGCCTAGAAACCCACTTTTTCTTACCCTACGCATTCGAGTAGCCAAATTATAACAACTTTTGGGTTAATTGCAATTAGAGCGAGATCAATTAGACAGTGGTGAACGAGGACCACCCCGAGGTCTGTGCCGAGGACCACGATGAGGAGTATCCTGTACCCTGCACCCAGACCCACGACCTATCCGGGTTAAGACATAAATAGTCAGCTCAGCACGGGAGGCCCGAATTAAAGCAATAAATAAACGTAAGGCTGAGCTCTCTCCCTCTCATATAGCAACTCTCTTGGCTATATTCTCTCTACTTATATACTTTTTCTCCCTTGAAACAGCCGGGAGGTTGTCTGCCTAAGATCTTTGAATTTTTTTAGTAAATGTAGATGAAAAGGAATAAAAAATGAAAAATGAAACATAAGTATGAAGAAACGTGGTTCGGAGTGCATGATTACGTTAATTACCTTGCGGTATAAGGGTTGTGTTTGAAGAAAAAAAAGATAAAAATTTAATATTTTCAACCCCACACACTGTACTACTTTTACAAATGCATTTTTATCGGGTTCCCTCTGGTCTCGGCAGGATTACTAATGGATAAGTGATATTCGGGTTCGTAGCGACCACTTAGAGGATTGACCGAGAATTACGTAATTTACCGATTAAAGCACAATCCGCACAGTAGGTAGCTACCTACCTTATACCTACCTTCCTACCTACCTACCTACCTACGCCATTTGCGCGCGAAAACTTATTAGCTAAGCAATTGGATTAGGACGAATAAATTATTGCATTGGACAAGGGAGTCTTTGAACCAAAGCAGAGAATGGATATAGGTATACATATATAGCTGCATAATTTATTAGGGATGAAAAAAAGAGGATTTTTTACCGAAATGCGAAAATAACTTTTTTTCTGTACCGCCAACAATTATAGGGGTATCATTATCGTTGCCATTCTCGTTTTATAGTATCAATTAATTCAAGATTTATTATTACAAACTGGGGGATAATAATAATTGAAGATTGGTAATCAAACTACAAATAATTGTTTTCCATTATTTAATCACGAGCGTATATGTACGTATCTCTCTATGTTTAACGGTGAGGGAATAAAATTCGAAATTTTTATTCCGATTTTGATATACATATCTGCAGTCGTAAAAATACTCACCTGGCCAATTTAATATCACGTTCAATATATCGACGTTATTTCACATGGAAATATAACCTCGACTCATCACTCACCTGAAACAGAAAATAAAACGAATTTAGACATATCACGATAAATTAGTAGCTCGATTTTAATACTTGATAATAATTAATGGACCTATAATATTATATACTATATATGTGGCAGGGTTTCTAAAATCCGAGAAGACAAAGAGTGTTCAAGGGTTAAAAAATAAAAAAATAAAGAAACTAATGAGGGAAGAGTTGATGAAGAAAAAAAGTGAAAATATAAAAAATAAAAAATTATATACGAAAAAATATGAAAATCCATAGCCCACATAAATCAATCAAATGCAAATCGGGAGCCGATAAATCCCACCAAGTAATAAAATCGTATCAATCAGCTTCAGAATCGTGGATCGCTCCCGTATTTTCCCTGACACATTTCCAAAGTTGCTGAACTTTATTCCTCGCGGTTGGTAGGGGGTCTAGAGGTGGTAGGGTAGGGTGGTAGGGGGGGGAGGGGGAGGGATAAGGGGGAACGGCACGGCGTGGGATGAAAAACTTTTAGAAATCCCGGTAAAAGCGGAAAAAAAAAGTCCATAAAGTTCGACCAAGTATTTGGAGTATTTCAAGTATTGCCGACGCGACTCTGCAGATCAATCTGATTCAGTTAGACGCCCACGTACAACATTGGAAATTATGGAAATACCGCAGGGATGCTGCAAGATTTACTTTTTTTTATTTTTTCTTCGGCACATTTTCCTCGCCTTGGTCTGTCAATAACGATAACTTTTTACTCACTTTTATTAATCATCTCTTCTGGCTCAAATCACTCGTTGTTTTTTATATATATATAATATTACTCTACCTCTATAATGAAAACACTTTGTTCAAAGATTATCTCCCAGTTTTATCCAACGTTAGGAAAAAAAAATAAAAATTTCATACTTTTTACATTTTTTTTTTTTTTCTTTTTCCTATTTTCTATAGTATATATATATATTCAACCCTAGGAAAAGCTCCGCCGTTCGAAGGCGTCGCGACGCAAGCGCGTTTTATGTACGGCCCGGTAACCCTCGATTCGCGTGTCTCCCATCGACCAATCTGTGTCGTGCACCTTCCTATTACGTCTGATAAGGCAAAGTAATTTATTTACCGAGGCTAGGGGATGCCGGCACGCCACCCTCTCGTGCACCATACACTTTCACGGGCCTCTCTTCAACGCGCAGCAACCCTTTTCGTATACGGAAAACCTCGCTCCTTCGAGTACTATTAAGTCTGCCGATATTTATACCATCTTCAAACATATATTTATGCATCATGATCACGTTCAAAGTTTCTTCCCCATTACGATCAACAAGTCTGTTGAATCAGGTAATTTTTTATATTTTTTCTAACTTTGTATAGTAAGCAAATTTTTTCGACTTTTGAAGCTTCCGAATCTTACGATAGGAAATACTAAAGAGAGCAAGAATTTCAAAGAAAATCTTATAGTTACCACGAGATTCAACCATGAGCAGACACGCACCGATTACCTCGAGAGTTCGGACGCAGATCCCTACAACGTCGCCGTTCTAACAGATCTGTTGCAATCACGACCTGTGGTAAGCCAGGATGCGCGATCAGGTCGATGAAGCAGGTTTCTTCACTCTGATAATTCCGAAGTAAAAAAATTTGTCGACAAATTTTCGAAAAAGATAAATTTTCCATTAAAAATAATCGCACTTTTCAAGACCGAGGAATCGATTTTTGAAACAGAAAATCGCTAAAGTTTACACCGCAGATCTTAGCTCGGTGGAATTATAGGCAACTGCAATGTCGAGTGCAGATTATTCTAGAAGAGATCTTCTTATTTGGCTCGTAGCTTATCTGAAATTATTCGGTCTGCGGCTGAAAAGAGGTCCTCAGACATTATTGGGCCCGCTTTTAGGACGCAGCAATAAAAAAAAAAAAAAAAAAAAAAAAAAAAAAGAGCCTGTAATATTCCCTGGCGTAAGATGCTGCAAATCTGGTCTCATAACGATAACTCAACATTTAACGGCACCGCGAATCGTATATATAAAGATAGGAGACGAGAAATAACAAAGATGCTGCGGAGTCTGTTTAAATAAATTAACGTTATCATGGTGGAACACTTTCACACTGCATCTTAATTTTTCTTTTTTCATTTCATTTCGTTTTATTTCATTTCTTGCCCCGATGCAAGAAAGTACCTATATTTTCATAGTATTCGTCTCTCTACTCCCCCAAACAATTAAAATGATCATAAAAACAATTTGATCTGACTAACTAACTAAGAGATATTTGATTTTATGGTGTCGTCGACGGTCGAGCGCTTCTAAACTATACGAAGATTAAAATCTTATTATTTTGATATCACATTGATATCATGAGCCTTGTCAAGGCGAGCTACAAATTAGGGGATATTTTAACGAGCGTAATTTTTAACTACCAATAAAAGCGGGAGTTTATTACGGTGACAACGAGGTGTGGGATTACGCTTTTATATACGCGTCCGTCTGTCTGTTCGTCTACCTTTCACTGCAACGAGGTGCGTTGGTGTTACAGGGATGAGATCTTTATCTTCTGTATAAATATAGTATGGCTAATTCATTTTTTTTTTTTTTTTTCTACCCCAGAAAAATAAGGAATTGGACCTCTTCGATCCGGGCGCTTGATCGTAGGTCAATGCTCATATTTACGATCCGTAAAAATATGAGTTTAGCATCTCTGAGACCCATGTCCGGGCTTAGGACTTTACGAGCTTTAATACTTTTAAGCGAGACCTCTTAGCGCCCGCTCTAGTGGCCTTCGAAATACTCGAGGACACTTCCTGAGTAAGTGGATGTTTATCGTATATTTTTCAAAAGTGTCGAGACACTTAAATTCTTCTTGAGATGAACACAGAACCCGACAACGTGAACATAACATGGCCAGAAAAATATTCAACGGTAATGACGCCATGGCAGGGTGATTCTACACGGCATTATAGTTACGAGCAAACCAACACGACACAAGAATATACTATATGAAAGAACAAAAAATAAAAATAACTATTGGTATACATTCCTCGAGGGCTTACATCTCCTTCACGAAAAAAAAAAAATATATATACCATGCACTGTCCTAGATAATCCGGATAACGAACTCGTGTTAACTTCATTTTCTGTTAGCCTAATCGTCTAATGAACAATTAATAAAATTATGTCGTTGAACATCTGGCGATTAGTTTTTATCAACGTTATTATTATACTCTCGTCGAAGACGCAGGTTTAAGAAAGTGAAGAGAATTCGTTGAAGAGAATTATCGATGAATCGTGTAAAATCGTGAGTGGGATTTCTTTCACACGATCATTGAATCGTGTGGTGGAAAACAAACGGATAAAATAGTCGTACTAGTTGCCCCTTAAAGAGTAAGATACAGTTCTCCAACATTCTTGAGGTCAGAATTAGAATTCTACGTCTCGACATACGTAACCCATACCTTTACCATAACTTCCATAATTACATTTACGATTTTGTTCACCTAACGACCCTAATTAAGGACGAGAAAGATTAACCCGATGACCTTGTGCTACACAAGCCTCTGTCAGACGTGATTTAAAAGCGTAAGAAAATAATCGTATAGAATAAATAAGAAAAAGAAGAAAAACAGATGATAATTCAGCGAAAGACGATCAGTCGATTTCTTGCAATATTAGGTATACAAATTTATTCGACAAAATCAGAAACCAATAATGTGGAGTTAGATCGGTTATATGATCGTCTCAAACAATAGTCAGAGGTCTAAAAGCAAATAGGGTAACGTCGGTAGGCATTATTTATTGGGTAGTAAAAATTTAAATAAATTTCCTCCCCACATTGGCGTGATACCTGTCTATATATGCCATACCATAAATGGTTATTTATTTTCTTAATTCGATTCTTTTATTTATCTCACTCTGATACTTGTTCAGGTTTTTCGGCGAAGAGAGGACCTTCAACAAGCCTTGGTTGGCAGTAAATTTTCACCCTTCCCGTAGGCGTTGTAAATTTTCGTTCACCTTCTGCCTTTCAATAGGAACCCCGTGTCTTTTTCTATTTTCCTTTTTTATTTTCAAGAAGGCCCTCTTCTCACGAGACAAGGCCGTGAGTTTGGGCGTGGACGATATTTATGTCTCATGCCAGCCGGCATTCCTTCTTTAAGTCTCCGCTTCCTTTGCTTCTGATGGCCCATGGACGCGCCACCAAATCTCAAGGCTGATGCCAACAGCATCCCTATCTACACCCAAGGGTTATCCTTTTACTTTAAGGCGTCGTTTGGGATTGGAGGTGATGCTATCTGATATTTGGTCCAGGTCAACCACCTAAGCTACTCGCCCCTGAGAAAGTTTTTTCGGATTTTCGGATCCTCAGTCTATAAACAGAGATCGATTTCGAAATAATTGTAAAAAATGTTTGCGGAGGCTGCGTAATATATGTTCGATAGAGAATAACCGGATGTTCACCTTTTCTGGTGATAGAAAGAACTAGGCTTAATGAATTTTGATCGGTATATACCCGCGTAGACAAAGACCGCGCCCGCGGCCGCGCGGTGAGATGCGGCCGAATATCTGAAACCGATCTCGTCGTAAATTCTTGGTATCTGAATCGAAACACAGACGAAATCACCCTTTCTTGGAAATACAACGTAACCACGACCGCGCCGCATCGTACCTACGATAAATTTGTAAAACCAATTTAAACATTTCACAAGGCTCTGATGTTCGAAAGTATCGAACTAACTCTAGTAGAGGGCATCGACACTTAAAAACCATTATCTCTATCACGGTCTAAAATATATATATATAGGTAATTCCTTTATCGCCTTCTCTCCGTCGAATCCCTCTCGATATCCCTCTCTTTTTGCCTTTGTTAGATAATACGTTAAACCCGCAGTGAAGCTAAGTTAAAAGCATTGTTTCCGCAGACAATTAAATATCCCCCGTACATAAAACAAGGTTCGTGCAACGGGACGAACGCTCATTTCTCCTCACAGAATAATATTTCTTCCTTACTGCAGAGGCAGAGTAGTCAGCCAATCACATACCCACCTTGCGGATTACAACGGAAAGCAATTAAGAAAACCTCAAGATAGACGAGCGGACCAAACCACCATGAAACGACGAACCAACTACTTTGCGACGATGGGTGTATCAGAGTGGAAGACCTGGTTCGAGAAAAAAAAAAGTCTCACTACGGTCTCAGGTGTGATATTAATTGCTAATCTCTATCCAGATCGGAGAATCCTGATGGAGTCAACTCGCCTTCAGTAAATTCCAACCCTTAACAGAAACACCACCTAAATCCAAGGATTCAAGTGGAAGATATCTTCAATTTACACTTACAGGAATACATTATGTAACATACACACACACCGTTAATACAGCTGTATCATTACCGATTTAGAAGGTATACCTATACCTACTATGCATTTACGGGTAAATCCGTATCATTTTATAGTAGAAAGTCCGGCTCTTAGTCTCGGGTATTAATTACTGCGGCCTACGAGACCGTGGATAAGGATGACAAGACGAGTTTAGTCCGGGTCGGTCGCATTATGACGTTCGTGCTACGATTAAGCGATTGTAGTTACACATATAAGGAAAAATTCATCCATATTGGTCTCACATGTATATTATAATATAAGTGTGTGAAGATAAGAAGATGAGAATTACTATACACACACTTATTTTACGTTCGTATTAAACTTTCCAACTGTATAAGTATATGAGTCCGGCTTTAAACTCAGCTGGTGCAAATCGGTATGTGTTTAAAGTGGGGAGTAGGAACATAAGCTGAACAAATATTGTACTTGAAACAGAAATTAGTATACGATTATTATCGACGTCATTATATTATTTAACGGACTCGATCAAGCACCAATAAATAAGCAATTTACTCATAATAATTAGCGGCTACAAGCCGCATTGGAAAGTCCCTGTATCACGACCGATCCCCTCCATGCACGATTTACTCGCCTACGCATTTGGATCCCATTCGCATCGAGTTCCCAGTGGCTACATCGCGGCTCGTAACTTGTATAATTCTTGCTCGATCTGCTCCGGACCAGTAGCACTGGTCTCGTACTGACCACATCTTGATACTCTCCATCTTTTCTGAGCTTCGGTAGGAAATATCTTTCGAATACTCGCTGCAGGCGCCAGGGTGTGGTGACCAGGGGCACACCAATATAATCGTAGTACGAGCTCACGATCAGCTGCTCATTCAAAGGCCTTCCTTTTATGGTCGCAGCCCAGGAAGAAGACCCCTGAATTCGCTCCAGGCGAATAACAGCCATCCTTTGACTCCTGAACGCGTATTATACACATGTAGGTACCATACCTCTGTATGTCTTTTTCCTGGACTCGAATAGCAGCTCTTGGTTTATGCCACCGTCCTGCTGCACTGGAGTTCACCATCACGATGTACACTCGAGTACTTTTTCAACGTGCATGTGATTGTACACACGCGGTGTGTAGTCGTATGGCTATATAAGGTAGCTCGTAAAATACGCCAAGTAATAATCGGTTGAACCGAGGGCCACCACTACCTGCAATTCTTGTCTTTGACGCCGTTCAGAGTTCGAGGTTTCGGTCGTGTCGCGACCCGAAAGTCTGCGGGATATGCTTCCCCTAATTACGATATTGAAGATGTCTGCTAAGGCTTTTAACGAGAACTTTACCAAGAGTCGCACCTCGCCTGAGGGCAATGCGAGACCGGAGGTGAAGAGGGACAAAAAGTTTACCATTAAAACTAATACTTTTTACTCTCGTTTCATCGACTGCAAGACCCGTTCGAGATTCAAACCTGAGTAGGTATTGTATACGTATTTAATTTTATGTATAACTACGTTTTTCGTTTTTTCTTTCAAATTTTATCGTATTATATACTCGATTCAAACCAACTTTCGAGAGCTTTCCAATCTCGTGACTACTCACCGTGGTTTTAATATAGGTATAAACTGTGTAGAACTACGGTAGCTTGTATAAGTATGGGTATATAGGTATATTAATTGCACTACGTCGCTACGTGTCACGCTTCGAACGTTTTAATCGCGCGAGTCCCGGGTGCTTTTGCTACTGTGTTTCACGTGACAAGTCGTTTTATTCTTCGATAGATTATTTTTACTTTTTATTTTGCGCTTTTTTGTCCGTGTCAACTTCGCGGCTCCGCTTGCGCAGGCTTTAACGATTTGAAAAAAGAAGAACGTACACAGCGTTGCGAGTAGTTGCAAATCCTCCGAAGAACCCTAAACGTCATTTCTTAGTTCTTAACTCTCAACCATTAATTAAGCAAGTCATTTAACTGGCTCGATAAAACGATACAAAATACAAGTCCCGCCAGTTTCTTACTAAGGCTAAATCATGGTAAGCGGTTATAATTATTTCCGCAACAACGATTCTCGCGTTAATTAATCGACGGATACAATCGGTACGTACGTAAACTCATTTCTTACAGTTTACTTAAAGATTAAAAAGTTGCGCGAGCAAGGTACAGCTATAATATTGTAACTTATTCAAAACTGTTATGGACTAGAATAAGTAAGAGTAAGAAAAGATTATTTTTCTTTTCTTTTCTTTTCTTTTTCTTTTCTTTTTCTTCTTCTCTTTCTTTTCCCCCCGGTACAAACGACATAATTAAATAAATTCCCTTAATTTGCAGTGCAGTCCCGCTCGGATATCAACGCACCGGAGGGAGCCGTCGAGATTCACGAAAGATAGTGAGATGCCCGCGCCTCATGCCTGAGCTTCGCATTTATGGCTTTGGATAATAAGGATATTTTGCATACATTAACGACTAATGGAGGCAATAACCGCGCAGTATACCCTTTCGTGTTATCCGAGCTTCTGTCGGTCGAACAAGATTTGAAGAAAATATCCGAACGATCTCTAATCCCAATTTACTACATGCACCCGCAAAATTAATTTATCGTTTATCAAATTACCAAAACAATAAAAAAAAAAAAAAAAAAAAAAAAAACGACCTACGATCCTTCGTTTTAATTCATTCGGAGTGAAAGACAACGTTTTGCTCTACTCTCGTAATTCCTATCTCCTTCTTCTTCTCGTCTTTCTGTAATTTCATTTCAATTTCTTAAACGGAACGCGGTTGTGGAGGTGCGCGCGGCGCGTATTTCAACCTGTAGCACTAAGCCGATGAGTAAACGCTCTCTGAGATCGAAGCGTTATCAGGTAGTTATATAGGCACGGATACTTGACTTGGCTCATATAGTATAACGTATATATGTTATGTATGTAGGGGGACTTTGGACTCGCGGCTAAGTTATAAGAGGAAATAGTGACTCGAAATCGGGATGGTGGTGGAGGAGAAATCCTTTACTTTACAGAGCGAATGCCGCCGCCGCCGTGGCCACCGCTGCCACCGCTGCCACCGCCACTCGACGTCAACTTAAGATTATTAAAACACTTAAAAATTCTCACCGAGCACGGGTAAACGTATGACTACTGTTTCTGGAATTTCTTAATGAAGCCATGCGCTCTAATATATACTTATCCATACAGTTTCGTGCAAGCGGCTCATAAAGACTTATAAAGGACTAAATCCAATGACTTTAACCACGACGTAACGTTGCCACCAAATTTACAATCTTTTAACGCGTTCTCCCTTAAAAATTATTGACCCTAAATTTTTAAAACTGTATATCCACAAATTTTAACCCACTTTCAAGCGACACGATTATCCACTGTATACAATACAGAACGGAAATTTCACCCCACTGATAAGATTCCTCTTGAAGAAATGCAAAGAGAGAAACAGCTGAAAATTTCGTCAATTGTAAAAAAAAAAAAAAAAACATGTTATTTTGTAATTTGACTGAAATTTCGTATAGAACTTGTTGAAAGGGTTGTTGCCAAACAGAGATAGTATACTCGCAAATAATAATTGACTACTGATTATTTTGGATTACGTATTTTGAATCGACCTGTATGAAATTCTTGATTTTAGTTCATGTTTATGTACGTACGTAGATAAATGTAAAGTCAGACTATGAAGTGGCACGGTATATAGCGTTGTTTGCACAGACGGACAGGGAAGTACATCTAGGAGTGAGTTGGTCCAAAGACCGACCGACTGTTAATGGTAGCGGACTAATGCATCCCGCGTACCTACATTCATCTTGAGCATCTCTCGTAGGTTTTTATTAAAATAAAAGTAGACAAAGAGAGATTGGAGAGAGGGAGAAGAAGGGGGAGTGGTAAGGTCTAGATGAAAATGAAAAAAATTTATGCTTGCACGCATGTCTGTCTACGTATAATAACTCTATATGTGGTGAACCTTGAAGTTCTGCACGAATTGAAAGCGACGATAATAATAAAGAAGAGACAATGATATGCATACGTATAATATGCGAGTATATGGATTTTCGGATAATAAAACTGTGAATTAATGTTTGAAAATAAAAGATTGGAGTGAAAGTAAAGAAGAACTGGTTTTGAGGCATGTCATAAAATCTCAGCTGATATCTTGACTAATGACGTTAAAAATTGATACTCCCTGTTCTGTTTTCGTTTTCGTTTTCATTTTCGTCTTTTTTCTTACTTTGGGTCATTCTTTTCGGCCTAAAAGTTATAAGTAACAAATCGTGTATCTACCTGCCAAGGATAACGGCCTTTTTGTTAGAGCGCTTAGTATAATCCTTAATTGAAAGGGTGCAGCCATCCGTTTGATCGACCTGCAGAGTTAAACTTGTACGAATGATGGATAAATAATTTACCCCTCAGTATATAATGTAGTTAGATGAAAGTTAAAAAATTATATTAAATAAAATGAAAATTTGAATGAAAATCAAACAATTATATTTATACCTATACCTGCAGCGTCGATGTTACGTTTCAATACTTTACGATCAATTTGTCTCAGCAGCCCCGTGACAGGCTAGAAATTTAAATTCAAAATCCATGCCGCATCTCACAAGCTTCTAATTCCATCCGACGCTAATCCGGCCCATAATAATCTAATTTAAGCTTTGATTGACAAGCAAAGATCCTGCGCTGACTTTGTTTCATCTGACTAACGAGGGGTGAAAATTGTATATTGAATATATTTCATCGTAAAATGATTCAGTTTATTTTACCTCTTTCTCCTAGCTTTTTTTTTTTTTTTTGTTTTCTTTTTTTTTTTTTTGTCTTTATTTTACCTCCTTATTTCTTGATACATCACATAGAATCGCGAGCCTCGGTGCTAATGGCATCTCGTTAATTGCAACGTTCGAGCGTTAACTACCCGATCAAAAATTAACTTTGACTCGCCGTTAAAGATCCGCAGGAAATGCTCGGCGTTCCTTCTGCACACCATATATATTGGAAATTCTCATCGAAGATTATAATACTTGGAAAAATACCTATAAGAATTCGATTAACAACCATAGAATTAAAAAAGCAATTGGTTTCAACAACCTTATAACAAAACGATCACGATAATGTAGCTTAAAATTACTATTTCCTACACTCAGCTGTGAAATAATTTATACTTATTTAAAACAAACTGCGTGAATCAAATTCAAATTACATCCATAAGTGAGGTAGAAAAGTTTAAACTAAATAATCCAAAGCTTGTGACGAAAGCAGCTTTTTGAAGCCTCGATATTTGATACGTGATCAAACTTTCTCGTTGCATCACAGACATCGAGTTTTTCGATTCACACTCTTCTGGCTCTCTTGTGAATGTAATTTGAAAAAATTTACGCAGCTTTTTACAATTCAGAAATTTTATCCCCCACAGTACCAATCATTCTGCGATTTTGGTCAAATCATCTGTGTAGGCCCTCCTTACCTTTTTAAATCTATTTCATATCCTGCAGCACTAGGTACTGTACTACACGAGAAATCTGCGATCGTAGAGTGATTATAATCCGACAGGCAGGGTTATTGTTTCGAAATTCCCTATCAATTATCGTCACCATTATCCCATAATTTTCTCTGTCATATCCCCTTATAATTTCCAGCTTATGAATCGAGTTATTTGCCTCACTGCAGAGCCTCACGACAAACTTAAAGCCGCGGACCTCCGGGGGTTCAAAGAAGAGTCCAACCCGTAGCAAATTAACGACATGAAGTAGCGATTCGCGGCTTTAAGTGAGTATAAGTATACTACTTGAAGAGTCGGATCGTATACCTGCGGCTAACAAACTCGAACCGATTCGATATCTATAACAGATCAGGAACAAATGAGTCCGCGGTGAACGCGTCAAACGACTTGAAGAGTTGGTATATGTATAGTAGCTAGTAGCTGAACTGTGGTACACAGTGGTTCATGCGTGGTTTTCTTAGCGATAATGAAAGACCGGGATAGTGAGAGAGAAAGAGAGGGAAAAAGAGGAAAATTAAAAAAAAAAGAGAGAAGTGAGCGGCGCGTAAGAAGCTACACCAAGACTCTGACAACTCAGATCTTAATTACATGCGGCCATCTCAGAGTTACCCGAAGCCCTCGTTTATGCCCGTTAGATATAGCCTACTACACAGGTAGAACGAAGGTATAAGGTGGAGGTGGAGGTGGAGTTGGAGTTGGATGTTGGAGGTGAAGGTGGAACTATACGTATGAACGGGTGCCTAACTGCCGACGAATGCCATGAGTAAGGATCTATCAGGGTTGAGCCATCACTCTGTCTGCAAGAGAGAATAATGCGTTCTCTGGTTCAACTTCTTTGATCTAGGACTCGTGTCTTCATCGATTAACGTCCATGGTGGGCTTTCAGTTTTGAATTTTATTTCATTTCATTCGATTCTATCAATTTCCGGTAGATAAATTGTGCACAATCAGAGCACAAAGAAAATATACACCAAGATTGTGCCTCTCGTCGTGCCTTTTACCACGTGAACATCAAGTACCTCGAAGTACCTCAACAAATTCTATTGTTCAAATTCTTCACGAATATTATTGCTGCAATTTGAATTTCTGAGTGGCTGTCTTTCTTCTTCAACTCTGTATGATGAGAGATTTAGAATTTTAGATGAGGTTAAAGAAAACTGTAAAAAATATGCAATATTTTGTTCGTTTATCAATGCAATTGTCAATGCCGGGATCAGCTCGTCATATGACGGATAAGTACCCAGTATAATACCAAATTTGGAAAAGGAATGGTGACTGAGATGATCCTTCATTTACTGCAAATCGCGGGCATATGAATATTGAACGATTATAGGCAGCGCCGGCGACTTCTGATAATTTCGAGTGTGGAATTAGATGGGTCAAACGATGCACCAAGAGGTCAAAAGAGGCACCAATAGATCAAAAGAGGCACCGATGGCAGCGCCGGCGACTTCTGTTAATTTCGAGTGTGCAATTGAAGCACGGGGGGGGGGGGGGGGGGGGGGGGGGGATGAGCGAAATAATTTTTTTTCGTTTTTCATTTATTCATTGCGAACGTTGAACCTCTAACAGGGTTTTTAGATATAAATTCATCGATGTGTTTGGGGGCAATCCCAAATTTTTTTGGGATCAAAAGAAAATTTATATTCTCCGTACTGCCAAAATTCAATTTTACAATTAGTCGGGAGAATTTCGAGTATGGACATCTCCACACCTTCCACACAAAAGTCGCCGGCCCTGACTATAGGTGACGTTATTCATAATCTAACTTCTCTCTTGGTTGAAGATGATTTGAAAAAATTAATCTTGTCAGAGGCACGTCGTATCAATTATTGCAAATCGTCATGCCTATATCTCTTGTCATGAAATGATAGAAGTAGAATATAAATCAAAACTACACCCCCTATAGTGTCACAAGGGTGATCTATATTCGTTTTAAAGCTGAATTTATATAACAGCATGCCAATAGTAATCATGAAAGTAACATTGTCGATAGTAGCGGGAGACCGGTGGCAATTTCGCGAGTATTTTAATCGCATGAAACGCTACCGCTCGCGGTGTAGGTAGGTAGGTAGGTAGGTACTACGTTTAGCAAGGTGGTAAATGGCGCGCGGTGGTTGCATCGAACGACGACCGCGGTCCGCGCGTCCTCCGCCCGTTCGCCACGCCTCGGGTTCGAGTCACCGAGCTGGTTAATTGCTGCGTCTCATTTGCATAGAAGTTCTTGTGTACCGCCACCTCACCGAACCTCCAGGACCACCAGCTTCATTCCGTTAATCACCGTTGCGTACATACGATCTTTCGAATCGGCGCGGGAATTTCAAACGCAAGAGCGTTCAAGGGGTATACCTATACTATACGTACTAGGGTGGTCCCTACTTAGGGTGTTTTCGAAATTTCCTGCAGACAGGACAGAAATAGTTTGCAAATAAATTTAAAAAAAAAAGTCGACGACCAACCTATGTCACCTCTTGTGTACATCTAGCTGGATAAACAACATGGTTTATTTATGGTTTCTACCTCGCAGTTAGGTGGCAAAATCACACGAAATTACACGGTATTCAGGTGGCGTCGTCCTGGCAGCGACACGTCGGCGCTTTCTCGGTGCTATGTGGATGCCAACTAGTTGCCGATAGTTTTGACACCTTGCTGTAACGTCAAAGTCGCAAAAAAAACCATGAAGTTTCATCAACTTACCGCCATGTAACAGCCACATGAGTTAGTCATCTTTGCCAATTGAATGCTTAATAATAACTGTAAACCTGCCACATAGCGGCCATCTATTGTTGAATCCCTACTGCTATCTAGCCGCAACATATTCATGCCTTTCCATGTATGGCTGCGCCATGTTAATGGCACGTTAATGCTACCTGGGTGCTAAATAGTTTTGCGACCTAGCTGCAATGTTGAAACTGTGAAATAACAGGGAAGGTTTACTAGCTCGGTGCCTCGTAGCCACCACCCTAGTTTTAAACAGGCGCCGCTACCCGGCTACAACATTCATGTGCAGTTTCATTACTCATCCACATTTCTGTGCCTATCCTATAGGTAATAGTTTTTCAGTGAAAATGAAGACGATGCACGTTGCAGTTTTTTCTACAATTATTCTCAATCGGGTAAAATGGAAATCATCGTCATCTTAGAAATCCAAGAATTCCTTTTTAAGACTGAATTGTTTGAGTCACCCATAAGTTTATAGCGTTTAAAAAAAAAGAACCTACTCCACCGCAATTCTCGAACACTCAAAAAAAGAAACGAGACTGTCATCCCGCCATTTTAGAATTTTTAAATTCCTTCTTTGTACCAAATACTTCTAGCCACCCACATATTCACACTGTTTTGCGAAAACCGCTGACTCGACCGTAACTATCGGAAACTCGAAGAAACTTTTGATGACATATAGCGTCTCGATATAGGATTCATATTCCGAAGCTAGTTCGGCTATCCATATAAACCTTGATTCAACATTGACAAACTCAATTATTTCCCCAATAAAACCCATATCAAAGCTTGAATATGATCTGCCGATACTATTGCCATGCTCATGCCTTGTGACATTAATGTGGCATGTGGGTTGGCCATGTAGAATATTACCCCTGATAAATTGATTGCACCAAAGAAAAAGTGATTGTTGAAACAGTTTACCAAAACTTATGGAACATTCTAAATTATTGATGTAATTTCGAGGTGCACCAATAATCTCCGATGAATTAATTTTTAAATATGAACATTTTTCACTCTGAGTCATTTTTGTTGCGAAAAATTGAGACAGAAAAAAGGGTTACTTGCTCACGACAATAGAAGATTGACCCTATTGTCGATTTGCCCTGAAATGACATAATTTTAGAATATTTCCTTCGAAATTTCTAAAAAGTTTCGACATTAACGATGCGACAACAACTTTTCCTCCGCTGGACTCAATCGACGTAAAGCAAAGTCCATAAAATCTGAAATAATTTCTAATCATGTCTGAAAATCCAAGTAATCAGCTGTAAAATGAAAACGATTATTTCCAAGGTGTATATACCCCCTAAACGAATAAAAAGGGGCTAAAGTATCACGTCACGACATCGTCAGTCGCAAGCTTAGCCAGGTAATTGTATTTTCCTGTAGCTCGTGTCGAGCCGGAAGCGGTTACTGCACCCGCCTAGAATTGCCTCCAACACTTAGACGAATATAAACTTCGGGTACACAATGTCCAATGTATTCATCTCTACTTGTATACGTATATGTGTGTAATAGATATAAAAAGTATAAGTAGGTATGTATATAATGCTTTGCGCAATAAGGCACACGGAACGAGGATATAATCAGTAGTGCTAAGGTAAAAGTGGGTGGTAAACGGCGAGCTCTGGCCCCTTAAGGTACACGCGAGCCGCGACTGTAACTACACCGTCGCCAACTGCACAGTGCACCGCGACGCCTGCAACGTCGCCGCCAGTTCTCAGTTGGCGCCAGGTTATTTTTTTTAATTTCTACTGCGCAATTCTGATCGCGAGATCTCATGGAGCCACGGTTGTAAGCCGTGCTGCAGCAGAGAGAACGCCAATCGATACTTCATCCTCGATAACAGGCGTCGATCGGTCTTCCGCGTTAATCGCTTATGCTACGCTGAGGTGTGGCTTCAGGCTTTAACGCTTTGATTGCGATAGTTCGTAAAGGGATACTCTGTTTCTTTGATATGCAGAGCATACACGAGTACCTTTAATTATATATATACTGTGTCGATATCGAAAGACTCGTAAGTTGTTCCAATATGAGATTTGCAGGGCAATTCAGGGATTGTCTCTTCTTAGAGGAGCGAGTAGTTCGTCTTGTCTGTGAAAGAGGACTATGAAAAGATTCAATTCAGGTTCAATTTTCTCTTAATTTCAATTTCGTGATTCTGGAAGGAGATGGCAAATATTTTGTCTCAATTTATATACACAAACGGGTAAAGCTAGAATCCATAGCTGAAATTTGTTATTTAAATTAAAACAGTGGTCAGTATTACTTGCTACTCGATTAAACTGACTTAAGCGCAGATTTGTAATTACATAAAACATCGCTGGGAAGACTTGTAGTACCAAGTATCTGAATTTCATTTGAATAATTCGTGCTCCTTCTTGAATTTGTAAGTAAAAATCTCCTCGAAACTATTCCCTAAGATTTTTATGCGACTATAACACAGGGTGGATATGCTCAGGCTTCTTATGCCTCAGGATATATTGACCATTTGACCGCCCCGGTTGGCGGTAGGCGGCCGTAGCAAATCTCGAAACAAACACTCGGTAGATCTGCTATTTAAAATCACAGCGTGAAGGAGTGGAGCTCTCAAAGATTGTTCGAAGGTCCGAAGTATCATTTGAAAATATGTGGACCGATTAGGGCACGCAGAGGGGGGTGCCTCTCAGCACCTTCTTCTGTTGCCCCATGGCCGCTCTTTGCCCAAGACCATATCCAGCGTGCTGACTCGTTGCGCCCCCGAAGATAATTTATGTGTCGGCGATTCGAACCTTAAATACGAGCTTAATAATAGGCTAAACGGCTTGTTAACCTTAATTAGCTGTAAATCACCCTTTAAATTAACTGCAGCCACGCTAGAAATCACCATCAATATCATTATAACCGCGAGGAACAATACGCGCGGGTACATGTCTTTGATTTATACTCAAACAATGAAAAATGGTGAAAAATAGTAGGTCCAACTTTCATATACTGGTTAACCCTTTAACCCCCATCATACAACTACCTCAAGTTTAATGGACACCTTAGCAAGACATCCATATTACGGAAACATACAGAAAATCAAAAATTGTCAAGGTTCATCAGTTCAATAGTTGTCGTACAATTTGGTATTGCGAAATTAATGGGTCGCTCCGTGTTAACTTTACGAAGAAAATTGATATCACGCTTTTCTTGCTATCAAGACATCCAAGGTAACGATTTTGTTTAGTAGATATCCTGATGAACTGGTGTAATAGTTGAAAAGTGGGTTGCAATAAAGGCACATAGTGAACTATCACGTATCGAGATGATTGAGAAGAACGCAACATTCATTCGGTTATGGATATTTCGATATTTCTCATGCATGTACAGTCACCATACCAACTAAACCCCATGATGTCTGCAAAGGCGAATATCTCTGTTTGAGCAGAATACATTTTTGAAATATGAGCTTCATGCCCTGATACAAAAAATTGCATAGAAATACCTGCAATCATCCTACAGATTGATACAGTAGGGGAATGCCTCCGTATTCAGATTGATACAATAGGCTCAATGCCTTCGTATTGCATCCAACTCTTGAATTATTAAAAAAAATTGAAACTAAGTAGAAGTTAGTTTAACCATTTTTGGAAGAAAATAACGATAGTACTTTCAACCGTACCAGTTTATTCCTATACGGATACTAGGACTGACCACAAGGAGAGACGCGTGCGTGATGATGCGCCAGTGATCTGTGCGTCGATACTAATCGATGGTTATCTTGACCAACGTGCAGCAGTGCACAGCAACCAACGTCGGTCCAGTGCCATTAATATGATCTACGTCTCGGCTCTCTTGGCTACCGATCTTATGTAGATACTATCTCGCTCGGTCGTCGATTCGTTTGACTTCGAGTTCCGCGCTATGTAACTAACTTACATATAAATTGGCCCGTTCTACTCTTCGCGTTTGAAGAACACATGACCAATTGTGGCTGGGGGCGAACAGAAATTACATTTGCATAGGTTGCAGCGGTCCACTTTTTTCGTATTTTTAATACTTGGACGTTTCGGGCCACCTCGGTCGACGACGCTGTCACAGAACGTCGTCTATTTGTTAAGGCGGTCCTTCCACCTGTCTCTGAGCATAATGAGCTCACTGAGTCCCAGCTTCACGCTCTGTAGTCTTTTATTATTCATCTCTTCTCTTATCTATCTAGCTACAACCGCGGCAAGTATTTCATTCCTCGTCCCAACGAACTGATGCTACGTTTGACAGGTGGTTGACAGTAATGCCACAGAGGCCAAACCTAGCTGGCTATAGCCGAAGATCTTTCAAACATTTTCGAGGCTGTCAGGTGACACGATGACGACAACTTGAATCACATTACCGATTTCAGCCAAGCCCATAGCACCGGAAGTAAGTATGAGGTATGACTCACCCCAAGTTCCGGAATATGAATAATATCGTGGCATTTTTGTTCGAATTTCGTCATAACTCAAACGACAATCTTATCTTCAGAGTTCAGTCTTGACTATAGAATTGTTACCATGATTGAAATGGCAAAAATGACCCGCGATAGACAATTGTTAGAAGGTAGGAATGCATAACTACATGCTATTTACAGGTACGTGCAATTGAGAAGCTGAAGAGAAAGTGCGGTGTACGTGCATTGAACAAGAGAGTTGACGCCGAGAAAATAGCAGATGTTGAAAATTTGAAGGTTTACATGTAAGCTGTCGGAGAATAATATGTGTCAGGTAATATTCTCGCCTGTCTTAAGATTCTCGGTAATATTATCGAATCCTATATTACTCTACTGGATGGTCCAAAGACGGAAGTGATTTTGAACAAAACGAAGTATTTCTTTGCTAATTGATTATCACGAAAGATATAATCAGTTGAACTAACCGGTTACAAAACGTCACTAAATTAGCGAGACATGATCGATCGACGGAATATAACTGTGCAGCAAATTTTGATACTAAAAATGCTCGAAGATGGCCATTCCAATACGTCCGGGAATACGGACACGGATTTTTGAAACACCTTATAAAGTCGGGACACTTACTTCGACATGAAGGTATAAGCGTTGTCGTTCCAATGGTTTGTCAAGGGTCATAGTTCAAAGGTTCCTCGTAAAATGGTTGACCGTCATCATAGCTTGTAAATTCTTGAGAAGCTCAGCCCGATCCGCAACTGGCCTGCAGCACCATTGCATGTATGTATATTCGATAAGTTTAGGATAAAACAGGGCTTACTTCTCATGAGCAAACCATTACGATGAACCTGTGGGTTTAGGTGCAGAAGGTGCAGCAGAGACCGAGTTTCGACTTTCTCGAATCAAGTACACAGACTGATTCAGATGCCCCACTGATTTTTTTTCAGGCATCAGGCGTCACAAGCGAAAGATTCACATCGTGAATGACCATGAAAGGTACGTTCGAGTCAATGATTCATTCACACTTTCACACTGATCAACTTATAGGACTTTAAATGAGCACTGTAATTATATAGTCAACTTTCCTTCATTCGGAAAGTTTCATTTTCTCGAATATTTGATGAGGGACATTTAGGTAATTCACGCATGACCTGTGGTGCGATGATTTTGAATCACCCTGTATAGTATAGGCACATTATTGTTGTGGGACTGAATGGATTTTTGGGATACAATGGAAGCTGGAAGAACGGCTGGTAATGGGTAATATTAAATTTATGATAAATTGTAATAACCCGCGACATTCCTGCCCAAAAAATAACCCGCCCACGTCGGACCTCAAGCACCAGGACCTCCCCAGTTCCTACAGGTATAGTAGGTAGGTAGGTAGGTAGGGCTCGTGTATACCTATATGGAAGAGACCATACCTAGTAGAGCCCGTGGTGGACCCAGCCCTAGCCATTAGATACGGCGATAGAGATGAATTGAATTTGATTATAGTTGTCGAGGCGGGCATATAATTTCGTGTGTCAAAATACGGACCTTTATATTACCACGCGATGTCCTAATATTTACTTTAGTATCAAAAAGGCGAATCCGTATATAGCCCGGTTGATCCGACAGTATGCAGTAGGTACTTGCTGAGTACATACCAAGGTAGAACCTGTAAGCGATACGTGTATAAATATCTTATAAATAAACTCGCTGCCTGTATTAACATTTCATCCCGGGATATTGAGATTTTCATCTTTTATTCATTAACTGCTCTTAATAACTGGGATCAAATTTTCTTTATCCAAACATCCAATTCCCGGTGGATATGAGGCAGGTACTATCTTTCAAACTCGAAACGGTATTCTTCGTAATTTCTCACGTGCATTTATAAACATGAATAATCAATGTCCTTTTAAGGAACGGTTATTTGTTGGTGATTTTTATTTTTGCATTTTTCCTTCGCATTTCACAAGGCCGTTGGGATAAAGAGATTTTAAATATCCAGAGATCATCCCTTGAGATAATACAAGAGTCAAGTAACACGTGACTCGGTGGTCATTTTTTAAAAACACTTAAAACACTCAAACGCTTCTAAAAGTCATAAGTAGCGGTCTGTTTGAATATTTTTTTCGCGCCACGGGAAGCAGGCCGAGTTAATTTATGAAATATAAATTTCGAGAAACCAACCCCCCAACAAATTTGACCACACCCTGACACACCTTCCTTTATCTTTCTCTTCGTCTCTTGTTTCGTTTGCCCTTTTCCTTTTTCACCTGTCTTTGTTTCTCCCTGAATTGTCTTTGTTATCCCTCATACCTGTCCCTCTTTCGGCTATATTTTATCCCAGGCTCCCTCCGTCCTTCTTCCATCTTCATGCCTTCGTCCACTCCCGTTTCTTCACTCTCGTTTTGCTCTCGTCCGTTTTGCTTCATTCGTATAAGCGAAGGTCATTAAATGAAACGGCCACAGAAAAAGAATATAACCAGTTCGGCTGTGCATAGCCCGTATAACTGAGTCATTTGTTTGGTGAACCGATTTTTAGACTCTCGAAGTCCTCCATCTCCATCAAAGTGTTTATTGAAGTTCATTTATTTCTACTAATTGCCTTTCGATTTACCCTACGACTTATCCACCTCTTATTCTTTTTCTTACTCGTCTCTCTTTAACACTTGCTTCTCGAACGTTAATATTATTATCAATCAAGGTCTATCAATTTTTACCATTTCTTTTTCGCTTGCAAAAGATCTGCGTTGAACACAGAGCCACTGGCACATCATCCGGCGAGCCGAGACCGGTCATTAATTACAATACCCTAAAGAAAAAAGAGGAGATATATGATCGGTAGAATAAATAAACTATCTACCCCACTCATTTCGACTAGACGAAACTTTGCTACCTTCGGCATTTCCGGTCCGGCGCCTTGGCTCGTCGGTAAGAGATTCAAGCCTAAGATTTGCGCCGAAGAAGTCTCACCCATAGATCGAAGGTAGGGATAGAGATGTAACTGATTAGATATTATATTAGCTATAAATTCAATTTTTGTATAATTATTTCGACAACTATAATATACCTAATAGGAGTCCATAGAAACCGTGAGTGAATTAATGGATGATAATCTCTTCTTCTTCCTCACAGAGAAGCACGTATGTGATTCACTCACCGCAAACAAAGAGTTTTTGCCACAGGCAAGATATTGCGATCGTTAAAGTACCTATAGTGACTAAATTAGCATGAGGAGGGAGATAGAGAGTAGGAACGAAAGAGGTGAATTTGTGGTTAAACGTGCGATGGTTTCATGCCCAGATACAACCACAGACGTAATTTGCCGTTTTAAAGATCATAGAATTAACTATACGAAGGCGGTTTCTCCGATGAGATGCCATAGAACTAAATTCAAATCTGAATACTGTCCCGCTGCTGCAGTTAGTCACGTATGCATACAGGTGCGAAGCTCAAAGCTCGTTTGTCATATTAAGCGAACGAATTACTTAGTTATGCTCGTTCAAAATTCAAAAGACACGAGCTCAACTTCGAAGAGAGATACAGGATCGGGTTACCTTAGGAAACATGGTTTTAATTTGAATTTGTAACATGGACCAAGATTCCGTACCCTTATATGGGTGGACCTCGGGCATCTGAGGGAAACTCGCCTCGCGTTCCATCGTGAGATTATAACGTAGCTAGGTGTAACCTGGGCTACATACACATCAGAAATGTATAATATAGAGTCAAAAGACCAGCTTCCATCCCTCGCTTTATACTTCAGGTGCATCTCGGCGAGTATAATAGGTGCGTAGATACAGAGAGCACATTATCATGGCCTATGGTCTGTGGGAGCACTTCCTGCGGAGGTTGAGTAAAAATGTTACATCTTGATTACGAAGCGAAGAACCCCTGGCTAATGTCGCGTGTAAACTACTTTTATTAGGAGGTTAAGAATTTTAATTTCCTCAAAAGAGAAACTGGTTTTTTTTTCCATCCAAGTACCTAGTAACCCACGATGATCCACCCACCTAGCAGCGTTAGTTTGATGGTAAGGGAACGCGGGACGAGGTGAGTCCGTCTTTCGTGGGCGACTTGTTTTCACGTTGTAAAAAAACCAATTTTATATATTCGATCGTGCGTGCCGCGACTCAAACCGCGTGTTTAAAGACACGCGTGTCTCTACGGGCAGCGTCGCGTCGGCGGCTTAAATTTCGACACTGTTTCAGTCGAGTGGAATGGAGGGCCATCCTAGCTCGTGATGGTCTTCTACCGGTTCCGATATCTTCCTCTTCCGTGCGCGTTTCAGATCGTTGACTTTTGGAAATGGAATTCTTCTCTCTGTCTAGCCTCGGATTATAAACTTCTCTTTATCCATATACCTCGCCTGGTCATTCCTATCTTAGCGGGGGCTCCTAAAGAAAACTCGCACGAGTCTCTTACTCTTCTCTCCTATATCTCACCAAACGATAACTTTCTGATACAACTCCCGCTCTTTACGGCATATCACACGCTGCTCAATCTAATCTAAAGCACGTGGGCACGGATAATACTTCAATTCATTATGTAACAAAAAAAAATTCTCAGCAAATATATTCTAGGAGATTTATTTATCATGCTGCAGTATTTCGAAGAAGTATCTATAGGTAGTACCTACACCACAAAAATATCCATTTTGGAATAGCACTCAGCTTCCTTGCAGCAGTTCAAGAATCAATTACTAGATAGGCATCAAAATTTGAAATCTATGGCCTTTCATGGCTGGACATCGCAAGGACTCCGATCATTTTTCAGTCTCTGATTATCTGGAAGAGATTCCAATACCAAAATTGTTGTCTTTTTTCTTTTTTCTTCAGTTTTCTAGTATAAAAATGACACGATAAATATAAATAATGTGAACTCAACATTATCTGCAAGGTTCATCATCGTTTATTTTAGGATGCTGGTCAGGTGCGAGCATAAGCGAAGGTTTAACCAGCGATCAGCTACCACATTGAAATTTGAAGGGCTTCTCGACTTGGGTGAATTCTTTGATTTGGTTTTTTTTTTTTTTTTTTATTTTTTCATTTTTTTTTTTCTTCTGTTTTTCTTGGCTGTTGGACCTGCAAAGGTTTACTTCGGCGTCGTCGGCGTGGGACTAGGCGGGGAACTGTAATTGAAAGTTGTTACGCTCCGTATTTTATGACTTTGTCCCCGAGGCATGCAAAACTCGAGTTTTAAACTCCACCGCGTTGAGGAGGCGAGACTACTCGGCAGCCAAACGGGAACCAGGGTGATACAGGGGGACTAACGCACTGCCGAAAACCATCTTCTCGTCTAATTAAGACCGACTAAATTCGTCAAAATTAAGGCTCGAAAAGGTGCATCGAGCCTTCGAATTACAACGATAAAGAAGAATCCTCGCGTAATTAAACGCCAAAATATTCGGCAAATTATTTCCAACCTCATTGACTTGTTAAAAATTATTTGACATATAAAATCTGCGGTTACCACACGCATTTCCATTTTAATTAGCCAAAAGGTGATTAAATAAATACGACAGTCAACGGCTATTCATTTTTTTATATAATTCAAATAAATCAGGATATCTTTTCACAGATAATATTTCTTGGTATAGGTAATGGTCGGATTGGATTTCCAGTAATAATAACGATGAAGAAGAGCTCTCAGATCGAAGCGAGGTCGAAAGGCACGAGCCGGAGGTCAGAGCGCAGAGCCTTGAGTTTCTTCGCTGCCTTTTTTGTCCCGTTTTCGATGTACGAACGTCATATGAAAAGAAAAGGAGTAAAACGATCGCAGTACGAGTCCGACGAAACTCGTCGAGGGACTAATTGAGAAAAAGGTAAAATGTGAAGAAAAAAAAAGGTCACCAAGGCCGAGCGCTGGCTTACAGCGGAGAATAAACAGCCCCTAAGCATCGGGTCGAGTTTGGTCAAAATTAATGGGGGGCCGAAATATTTAGAAAGCGAATAAATTGGGTCCTATATCGATGACGACAAGGCAGACCAAATCCCTGGACGTCGCAGCTCGTTCGATAACGCGATTGGGCGTCGCGGTCGGTCGTCAAAATAAATGAGCATCGCCGTGGCCGTCTTCCGTGCTCCGAACAAATTGGATGAGATACTTCAGTCTCAGCAGAGAGTCAGAGTCAGAGTCAAAGGCCCGGAGGCAAATTCATTTTAGAATATAGAACGAACCTATCCCGAGCTACGGAACTCTGTGGTCTTCGAGGAGACCGCAGTACGTCAGCTATGCAGCGACGAAGAAACGTAACGGAATCCTTTATTTCCTAATTTTGTTTATTTTGTTCTTTCTTTTTTTTTTTTTTTTCTTCTTCTTTTTCCAGTTTTTTCATTTTAGTTTTCTTGTATTTTCAGCCGGCCGAAATAGGCGCCTGACTCATACCACTATTCTATTCTCTTGACGGTTAGATGGATCGAGTGTTAAAAGCTTTTATTGACGACGACACCCGACCGCACGCATGAGACAACGATGTTGGATCCAACGGATACTCAGCCGCGAACGCCGCACGGTTTTCGTCCGGAAAGTCGTAATCGAATTCTAAATACTGTCTTCACCTAACACGATTTATAAATGCCATGATAATATGAGTCTGCCTATGTATACACACTTTTTTTATACACGTAGACAATTTCTCTGTCTTCTATCTAATGTGTTGGCGTCTAAGTGTTAGAATATTTCATTTAAATTGACATTTTTCTCTTTATAAATAACCTTATTGCTCTCTTTTCTTTCATCCACCGCATAGATATATATATATATATTTTTGAAAAAAAAAAAAAAAAAAAAAACATTTCCCACCGACTATTTCCGTGATAAATTTATCAACACACAAATTTCTCATCGGCCAATAAAATTGATCTAACTTAACAGACAAAACAAAATCCGGTTTTATTGGCAAGAATGCGATAAAGCTTGGCAAAGATTTCAACTTCAGCTTATTGGCTACAGATTGAAATCCGTTGCACCGATACGTGCAATGAATATAATAGTCATTGCGCGAAGCAATCCGTTACGCAGAACAAATCGCTGTGTGAAAATCAAACAAGAATGAATAAATGTCTACACATAGGACATAAGAGCTTTGAGTATAATAGTGGTGCAGGAATACCGTTTATTTTCAAAGTTAAAAATTTCCCGTATCATTTTTCATAAGACGTGTCTCGTGCAAAAATACTTTCGCGAACATTTTCAGATTGTTAAAAAATGGCGAATCGCTCCAAGTACACCTGGTCAGAGTTATGTTCACTGGGCGTGGTTAAGTTGGTATAACTGCAGCTGGAAAGCGTAGGTCGAACCGTATTATCCTGTGGTCTTGCGGTACGGACTGCAGGGAAGAGAAATGCCGCACGTTGCCTGTCGTATATTGAAAAGTGCGTCAAGTGACGCGATGTGCGTGGGTAAGAACGCGGAGACCAGGTGTCGTCGTAGTACAGACTACAGCAACCTCGCCATGTTCTCCAGCTGGTCAATGCTATGCTCGCCTCCTCATCTTGTTTGCAATTATCATATCGTACAAAAGAATCGTAGTTCTCGGCCTGGTTCTTCCTCCACTTATAATTCTCTTTTCAACCTCAACTTTGAAACTCTGAACAAATCGCATTATTAATTATAACACTGCAGCATAGGTATGACGGAATTTTCAGAGAACTCGTCAACTCCACGCGCCCCCAATAAACTCGAGTGTGGGTCGTACTTCAGCTATACATATCTTAATTGCAGCCATCTTGTTTGGTCACATTTTACTCGTTTTTTTTTTCTCTCTCTCTCTCTCTCTCTTCTCATTCTCCAGGCGTCTGTTTTTATCAATTTTTTTTTTTTTTTCTTCTAGCTCTTTACCACTCCGCGAGTTTAACACAAGACAAACGCCTAGACATACACATATGGCTTTATTCCTGCACCCTATAACTTGTTGGACAAACATCTTCCGTATGTTTCGTCAATACCAATTTGAAGATTTAATTAAAATATATTTTTCTTACCTTTTTTTTTTCTCTCTCTCTAATTATATTTGATTATTATTTAATTACGCGATAGGGAGATTATTAAGAAGCCCATATATATATACCCTATACCTACCATATATATACTGGTAGAGAATTATAGATAGAACTGGAATACATTATCTGTAATAAAAATGATTCCTTCCTTAGAAGTAATCGGCGCTGGACTGATAAATATAACTTTCCGTTATCTCGTCTTATTACGCACTTCTGAGATACCGATGGTATACACGGCTTCAGCTGGAGACGATAAATTTATTACCGTGCGGCGCGTGGACCAAACGACTTCACCTATACCTACGACTGTAGGTGAACGCGTACGTGCGTATCGTAGGGATTATGCCCCGGTATTACTATAAATATATTTACGTTCTATCAATCTTTACCCATTATTCTATCTCTCATTTTTTTTTTTTTTTTCTCTTTTTCTCTCTTTTTCTCCCATCCGACAGCTACAACTGCATCTGCATTTCGAAAACCTGCATTGACGGTCAAGATTATACTTTCAAAAGTTACGACCTTGCTATAATACCACAGCTACTGCAATTTATTAATGTATTCGAACGGAATTATATTTAAAAAAAAAAGAGAAAGAACCGTTCCAAATAATAATTCACTCCCTCCCGCATTTCCTGCTTTACTAAATATAAACTGCAAAGCTTCTAGCACGATACCATCGCTCGACTAACTCAGAACAATGTGCTGTTCAACCAGAAGAGAATAACACATGATCCAGTAACGTGTGAACACCTTTGTATCATCTGGGATAGACGAGGAATTATTTGCGATAATTTTCTCTAGAATTTGCTCTAGATGCGTGGACGTGACAATTTCGTAGGTATATTTTCGCGTTTCGGAGCAGCTGTGCGAAACCGTAAGAAAAACAGGTTTAGTATTAAATATTCCCCTCGCATCTTGGGGCCCCATTATCATTTTTTTCAGCGCTGTCAAAAATTCCGTAAAGACTGTGTCTCTGCACGGTTTATAGTATGTCAAAGTCACCGCGATTCGGCGAAGGTGATTAGAATTCCAATAAGCAATCTTACCTCCAACTGCAGCGTTAAGACGATCCAGATTCGTCAGGGTAAGAGGAACTGGACCGAAGTGCATCACAACTTTGTCTAAAGTCTTCGAGTCAGATCCAACCTTGGTCGGATCCCGTTTTGCCATGAATATGCCGGTGTAGCTCCTCCGCACATAAACACCACATGTATCGTTCAAAGTCAGATCAACAGTTGAATTAAGAATACCCTTAATGGCCCTCTTCACACGTACGTGCAACTGTCCGTTTCTTAGCTCCTTAATTTTTCCGGTAAAAATGAAGTCGGCCTCGTGAACTTTCGTTAAAAAGGTAGTCTCGTTCTTGACGGCAACAGTCAAATTTGCACGACATTCTAGCAGCTCTTTTGTAGTTAATCTCGCGAGGGCGTTACTAGCTGCGAATGTTACCAACAGCGCGAAAAATTGGAACTTAAATTTACCCATTTTGAGCGAGCGAGTTGAGTCCCATGGGAATAAATTCTCTCTGAGTCAATCCTTGGCGAATGAATCTATAAAATTGCCTAAAATTAACCCAAAATAAATTTCTAACCGATTTTTCAGCTTCCTGTCTACGGCTCTAAGCGCGTGTCACAGAGATTATGCAACAGGTTGGCGCCGACGTCCCACGCGGTTTTAGCGCGACTGGTTAACCGTTCTAACTATGAATGTCTCAAGAACGATCGGAGGAGTACGTTCGGTTAATTAACGAGCCAGGTAGTGTTGGATGCAACGATTCGCCTTTGAATATGTATACTTTTATCTATGATAGAACCTGCTAGCATCTACCATCGGACAACCAGATTTGTCACTTAGTATTTCCTGGGATAAACATATTTCCTCAAATCTGTGCATGTTCTTGTTGTATCAATCCGACTGCATTTTAGTTCTCTTCCTCTTCTTCTTTTTGTTTCCTTTTTTTTATAGTTCTGATGCTGCAGTGTCTTCTTTAACTTCGACCATTAACTTCGTTTGTTATTTACACCACCCCATAATGGTATTGGATAATTTTTAACATTCGAATTAATGGCAAGATATAAACGTCATAAACGAAATACGTCTTGCATAAATTATACTTTGACAAAACGAGAAAAAATTTCAGACAATACCAGACGATAAATTCTTCTTTTCTTTTTTTTATTCGTGCTCACCTACGCTGCACGATATCCGATGTGAAGAAAGTCTCTCCCTATGATTTTCAGGAACTACCCTAAAGCGCGCGAATTCAAAGTCCGCCCGAACAAGGAGTTTGATAATACCGAAAGTACTTTCGAAAGGAAAGAAAACTAGGTAAATTAAATCCACGTAATTCACAACACTGTTTATTTCACACGATATATAAACTAGTCACTGTTTTCATTAAATTAACAAAACCAAAAGAAAAAAAAAAAAGTTTCAAGAAAATAGAATCTTCCGAAGCAACGGAGGATAAATTCACTGTCACTCGTCTGAATTGATCAATCGTCTGATTGATTGTCGTAGAAAGATATGTAAAATTGAAAAAAACAAACGAAAACAGAAGTCAGCTGACTTGTTCAACTGTCAACATGTCTTTAAGGAGTTGAGAACCGTGATTCTTCGTAGTTACTCGCACTGTCCACGAGGCTAAGCGAGCAGAAGCGAGTAAAAGCGAGTAGAAGTGAACGGTGGTGGTTGGTGGTTGGTCGCGTGGAGGCACGCGCTGAACTGAGGGCGAAGCGTGGACTCTGCGCCTACGTTCTGGCGTAGGCGTAGTGGCATAGGATCCGGCGTGGCGTACGCGGCGACGGAGGACAAGGAGGAGGTGAAGAAGGTGGAGGTGGAGGTGGTCGTGGAGGTTGGAGGTTGGAGGAGGAAGAAGACGAAGAAGAAGAAGTCGAAGACGAAGAAGAAGCAGAAGAAGACGAAGCAGAAGAAAAAGAGGAGAAGGAGGACAACTTGGAGTCGATATGTGGGATCCACGCTGTCCGCTGTATCCTATATGCACATCAGATGACACACCTATACCTACTTATAACGGGTGTCACCTTTGTCAGAGCTGATCCGATCTTCATCTTGTTACCACGTATACAAATATCGGTTACCTATTACCCGGACAATACGCATCTTCCTATCAAGATTTCCAAATTTGGCTCCGGATATCCACTAAAGAAACTAAAGAAACTCGATATTCTTACCATAGGTACCTACATACAACCGTATTATATTATCGTATCAGCGATCTAGGCAGGATCAATTTATCAGTAATCGAAATATCCGAATCTGTATAAAAGTTCTATGAATGATATCCCGTATAAGGAAACTGGCTTTATACACTTCTGTACAGTGGCTAAGATTGAGACGAAATTTAATTCTTATATTCAAATATCCCGAAGCTCATATATAAATGCGCGTAGTATCGATGAAGCAATTCTTAGAAATTTATGCCTATAAAGCAAAATACTTCATTGATAGTCATATACATAGATATAGAATAGTCTAGCTGCTAGCGGTGCGATCAGCAGGAGGCGTTGTACCTAAGCTTAGCAATATCTCACTTGAAGAGGGTTTACGACAACCTCGTTTCCCCCAGCGATATACTTGCGGACAGATTACGCGCGCGCGTACGCGAGGAAGCCACAGGTACGTCGGAGCCACGAAGAAGAAGAAGAAGAAGAGAAGAAGAAGAAGTAGAAGCGTTACGGGACAGCATCGCCCCAGGTTCTGAAACCCTGAACGTCCGCGAGATCTTCGAACTAAAGAGAAAAAAAAAAAAAAAAAAATCACCAACTCCCTCATTATTTCCTCACATATTACCTGCGTTTATATTAACCTGCATATGTATATCTGTGAACAGGAACATAAACAGAAGGTTTTGCTTCACTTACAATTATAACTATTACTTATACTTACGAAAGGATACGCAATTTCACCGGTATACTAAATTTTTTGTTCGTCAATGTTTAACAGAGAGGGACGTGTGAAATTCTAACCATTTGATCTTGAAATTAAAATCAATGATAATAACTCTTTTCATTCGGTTAATAAATCATCATATATCATATATATTTCGATACCACTTTGAATTGTCGATATTAAACTTGTTATATCTGACAGTTTGCTGTCTGCAAGGTTGTTCTACTTTTGGCGTCTGAAAAAAAAACAAAAAAAAAAAACAAAATAATGTCGTTTGATAATCCGGTTGGTGTTTATAATTTATGAGTTAAGAATACGCGAGTTGTAGTACGCAGGTCGTCATAACCGAGTTTCTTTAGCGTTTTGCTACAGGGCAAATCGAATAGCCTATAGATATAGCATCTGGAACAGATCTAACCGGCTACCGCTACCCGCAGTACCCTTTCAATTTTCAACAGCTATAACTCACCGCCCCTCGCATATAGACCCGGTGCAGCCCCACCTTCGAAACCATCCCGCGATATACCGCGGCTATATGTATAACGTAGGTACGCAAACGGCTAAAACCCCTGCGTCCAGTTTCATACGTGTGCGTGTACTTAGCATAAGTCTAACACCCGAGGCGCTCTCTCATCGTATTTCATGCCGGCTATACTCGACCATCTCTCTTCTCCCCTTTATCTCTCTCTAATATCTTTCTCTTTCCCATGGCAAAGGATATGATGCGATGTGGATGTACATATTCGTGCCAGGGCTTGTCAGCCGGAAAAAGGGCTCATTTACTCGTTTGTAACTTATCGTCAAAGTGACTTATTGCCTCTTCTCTTAGGTAGGTAGGTAGGTGTACCTACGTTACATACGTGCGTACGTACCTACTCCTTCGAACTGTGCGAGCCGTGGTCAGGTAATTCCCTGAAATTAAGTGTTCGCCTCCGCGATCTTACTCGCCGTGTGGCTATAGCCGCGCGGAATTGTAGGTATATACTCGATTCGTTCACGGTCGAGGTTACAGTCTTATTATTATTCGGCCATTTTCCCGCGCCAAATTGGTCGACGAGTAAAAATTTAAACGAAGTAATAAGAAATTTTATTATCATATACCTAGAGAAGCGCGAAGAAGGTGTAACCGTTACCTGTACGAATAGACTAACAGACAGGTGCTCCCCGGTCCTAAATCTAACTGAACGTGACATGAGATGAAGTCGAGATCCTTTATCCTCCGGACCACTTAGTCAGCGCGGTAACGCCGTGAAAGATTTTTATCTATGGTTTGTCAGTGTTTGGCCTTTCGTACGTTACCTACGTTACTATATATATTCCTGGTGTATAGCAGGAGGAATAATTAATGGCGGTGAATATCGAATGATCTATAAGTGATCGCGGTTCTTTTATACGTCGAACTCTCAACGCCTTCGCAAATGAAACTCGTCAATTCGTTGAAAATATGCAAATAAATCTTTAATACCGCGCGTTTGATTTACATCGTATAAAGAATATATATACCTCGATGATCCTGTACGAAGCAGAAAATAAAAAATTACCGGAGGCGCCGCGGACGTGGTGTAAATATACCTATACGTCGGTAGAGCAGACGGCGCATGTTCAGCTAATTACAGATCCCTGATTACCGCTCAGCACAAGGATGCAGGCTAATAAAGAAAAAATAAATTAATAAAGGCTAATATCTACTGGTCAAGATCTCCCCCGCAGGAAAAATAGTGTTTATTAATTTATTGGTCGGGATCTGATAAGCTAAGATTCGGTCTGGTAAATGCCCTAAGAACGTCCGTCATTCTGTCCGTCCCTATGCCTAATATACGCAGCTAATCGTCAGTCTAACCATGTCGAGTCTGCGCTGCAAGGTAGCCGCAGCTCTTCCTCTCACGATCAGTAATTACCGATTTCTATGCCTCCTAACAATCATCTGATGTAGTATCCTGCGATACTCGTATAATGTAAGGTAATGGGCGGCTGGGGGTGGAAAGAAATAAAAAAATATCAAATAAATACGAGGCTTAAAGCTTCCGCGTGGGTACTCCGGCATATAGGGTCCACCATCCAATATGGCAGACTTTACCGCCTCTGCATTTGCGTACATGCATTTCCAACATAAGAACCGATGCGATCACTATAATGTGTAACGTAGATACTGCTATAGTTACATGTGCATCGGGGAAGCTAGAATCAGGCATATGTGATGCAACGACGTTACTTACGACTCGGCACGATGCCAAGAGAAACTATTGCGTGGGTCGGAAAGAAAGTTTTTATTTGTATTTATACGCAAAAATGTGTACGAGTTGACGAGTTTAGATGATTCGATGATGAAGAGAGAAAATATCGAGTGAAATCCAATGAGTCACATCAATCATTCAATCCTTTGGTCTTTGAACTTGGTTTATACTTTACATTAAGGGGACCAATACAGTGACTTTTCGAGAAATTATCATAGTCCGAAATCAATTTATTTCATAACCAAAGTTCATTTCACATCAAAATATTTTTCTTTTTCAAAATCATGTGTCGTAAAGATTTTAGAGCACCGTTGGACCGATTCAGGTCATCTGGGATTCATTTTCTTCAGAAAACAAATCCTCATCATGTAAATGTAGGAATTTTAAAATAAAAAATTATGTCATGAGTTATGATCAATTTACCAAATTTGCAAAAATTATTATCACTCATTTCTTAAATAACTTGGCCAAAACGAAAAATTTTCAAAATTCTTACATTCACACGATGAGGATTTGTTTTCTCAAGAAAATGAATCCAAGATGACCTGAATCGGTCCAACGGTGCTCTGAAATCCTTACAACACATGATTTTGAAAAAGAAAAATATTTTGATGTGAAATGAACTTTGGTTATGAAATAAATTGATTTCGGACTATGATAATTTCTTGAAAAGTCGCTGTACTGGTCCCCTTAAACATGTTACAGTCTGAAATGTGAAGGTGTCTGTTAATTGAAAAAATGTTATTCTTGTGAAAGGCTAATTATTATTTCAATGAGCTAAGTAGGTGATATTTGCATTTCTATGTGCATACCGATGTATGATACGGTCGTGAGCCTTGAAAATCCAACTTTGGCAAACCTGATGGGTGTAAAGGTATTGTAAAAGCTAGTATTTCTTCGGAACAGGTTTCTCGCTGCAATGACTCAATACTTGAAGTATTGCATGACACAATCTAGCGCAAACCGTTCTAACATATCTAGCGAATTAATAAGGCGCCGCGAAAGCTCAGCAAGAACGACGCATTTCGATTCAAGTGGAGTCGTCGTCTTTCTGATAAAAAATTGCTAGAGTTGCTGATCCGTTGAAGTGCACGTCGAATTATATCCGCCTAGCTCGTTCGTCTTCAGACCTCAAGCCAAGAGTTCGGTCTCTTCGAAAAGGGAATGGCCATGGTATGAGGAAGGTCGTTAGTTACTTTTTTCTCCATGAGTAAAGTGGGGGCTGATAAAAAGTGAAGAAAAATTGTCACAATTGTAAAAGGCGTCTGTCTGTTACCTCCCAGTAATTCCTGACGCGAAAAATTACACCCTTTAAAATATGACGCGTCTGTGCCAGGCGGAAAAGAGTCCGAATAAGTTTTTTTTTTTCAAAATCAACCGCAAGATCCTTTTCAGATCATGTCTCTCCGAGATCGCATTCGCCCGCTTCGGCTTTCTGGCGGACTAACAAAACGAGGATCCGTCAAGAGGAAGACGTTAACCGGATGAGCGTCCCTTGGAGCGGTTTTAAAAGGTTAAAGTGTCTTCAATTTTTCATCTCTTCAGAATCACCGGTTTCAGCTGCCTGAAAACCACTGCAGCATTCGCGAGGGGCAGAGAGAGAAAGAGAGACGAGGATAATGTTAAATCGGATAATATCCACGCGTAATCCTTATGCTAATTGATTAATTTCCAGCTTCCACAAATCGCTCTTACAAATCCATAAATTATTCTCACAGGTTCCGATCCCAAAGAGCTTAACCCGAGATTTACGATGCCCGACGACTTTAGACCGTATACAATAGAAATGGATAGAAAATTAGGAGGTTAAAGTTTATGTTTACCCGTGTCACCAGACACACTGATGTTTACCAACCCGACACCAATTTACATCACGTTTGTCATCCGCATCTCGGAAACATGCGATAGGTACCTAAGTGAACAAACATTCATAATGCGTGTGCTGCACATATAGATATACACACATCTAGGCATAAATAAAGTAGATAAATATGCATGTAGATTGTTGTATAAGCGGCAAGAAACGCTTAAACCAAACTAAAGACCAAACGGAAGTCACTAATTCGACTAATTCCTGGTCTACGAAGAGATTATTATCTTCTTAAAGGTGGACCATGCGGTATGGTTCTATGCCACATTGTTATACCGGTGGTAAGGTGGCAGGCTAGTTTAGCTTTCTGTTGAAAAGGACGAATGGTGGACAAACAAGTATAGATATATATATATATATTGGTTGGATGGTACATTTGCAGGAGTTCCGGCACGTTTATATGCCTTTCTCATTAGACGGCGTCTCACAGTCTCCCACGCCTGCACTTCGTTTGCAACGACGCTATCCGCCCGCTACAACTTGCGCTATAAGGTATGAAACACGAAGACGGGAGATGAAAATATATAAACGACCGCGATCCTCGAGATTAGCTGAGGAAGCGTTCTTCGTATACACGTTTAAACACCCATTAGAGATATATGCAATTATAATTCAAACTGTAGGTACTTTCGCGAGGTCGTAGGTCTGGAAATCGTTGTTCAGACAAGAAGAGGCCAATTTATACGGGTTTTAGAAACGATAAGCTGACTTTGGTACCGAAATTCGAGTTCCAAATCAAAACTGACGTACCTGGAATATCTAGCCAGGAAAGTTATAGCCTTTCGCTTTGATGCACCCCATGGCTATAAATCTCCCGCATAACTTGGTAAGCGGATTCACAGTTGGGAATAATTCGAATTTGAATTAACTAAACGGAGAATCAGTTCCGTCTAGTATTTCTGATTTGATTTAAATAGATTAATTCTGTTTCATCGAACAAATCACAGATGTGTAAAAGGTATACGAAATGAGACAGCCGCGGCGTTGAAACAGAATTAAGATTTGACAAATTTCATGCCTTAACGTTGGAATTTCTCATTGTGAGAAATCCACTGTGTAAATTCTGACATATGTGTAGAACCGTGGAATGTTGTAATAATGCGTATCTCCAGAGTATATACCTACGTATACTCAGAAGTTCAGCAATTATTTGCTGATAGGCGCTACCTGGATAACCGTTTCAACGAGACAAGTTTTGACTCAGGTGAGTCACGACAAATAGGCAGACCGCTGACGAGGGCGGACAGTGACGAGGATAAATGCAGACGTATAGCCTCAGGGAAAGTGAAATAGCCAAAGCTCCCAGTGGCTATAGTCCTGCACAGGATTCTCTAACCACAACATATCTATATATATAGATATCGAATGGTTTTTATTTTTGAGAATAAAATAAAATAATAATATGGATGCGCATCGTGGCTGAAAAATGCTTCTCGTTCTATTATATCGAATCTATGATAATTGATGGTTATCACCACTTATCATAATAAATTCATTTGATAGATGCAGGCTGAAATTAGGTATACCTATAATACTGTATAGATACTACATACCTACCTACTTACAACATACGTGTGAAAATGTGTATCTTTGATTTTATACTGACAAATTTTGAATATTCTCACGGGAATAAAGTTCTTCGAGTTCCCGTTTGACAATCGAATATATTGACTATTGTATCACCCTGTATGCCGTTGCATACTTTCTACCGCAGACTGTCCCACGGGCTTTAATGGGAGTTTTGTGTAAAGGGCGACCACCTCCTCGCCGAAATAAAGTGACACGTGGGTGGGTGCAAATTATGACTATATATTTTTTTCTTCTCCTTCTCTTATATATATATATTTCGAATGAATTTCTTCGCTCGAAGCCTGAACCAACTCCGGTACCAGAATTCCCTGTTTGACAGTGGGCCTCGATTCTCCGAACGTATATATACCTAGTACTACGTATATGGTTCGCGAGGTAGTATACGCGGTAGAAATGCGGGGGCGGATGAATTTTATCCGTAAACAATTTTCTGCTTTTTTATCTCTTCCCTGAATCAACAACCACTCGCATATTACTATACTGTAGAGTGTAGGCTCTTCTCTTCTCAGCGCGCGACTTACACGATTAACGAGTTACGTTTCACTGTACAAGACGGAGAAATCTCGCTTATTTCCATAACCGAGAATATACGTGTCAAACGTATTATCCGCGCGTATGACTGAGGTACGTTATTTCAACCGCAAACGTGACGCTGGACAAAGCAGTAAGACTATAAATTTGCGGTTGAAATCATTCGGTCTACTAGTGTCCCTCACATGTTATGACCAAAGCTGCGTATATCCGTATAGAGATAAGAAAATATAAGGACAGAGATTCCTCAGTTATACTATCTATATGTATACGCAGCACAAGGCGAAGGACGTTATACGAATACGTGGCGATAAATCTTTGGCTAAAGTCACGCCTCGTGGGGTAGGTAATACCTTAGCAACTGGCTACTCTACCGTCTTGCGACGTGACGCGCCTTCTTCCGCGCCCTTCATGCAAATTCTCATCTGATACGACCGCACTCTACACGGCTCTATTACTTGCCACTTATCTTTACTTGTTCGCCATTTTTTCTCTTAGGTAGGTACCTCGCGATGAAGTTTTCAGACTCTCGCGCAACCTACCACGATAACGTAATTGGCTCACAAAGTAATCTGATTTAAACCCACGCGTACCGGCGGTCCAGATATACGCGGTTTTTTCCCTCTCATCTCACGAATGTAAGAAACGTTTGACAATGGACGCGATTATGCCATCGAGAAAAGTTTGTAATTAACTATTATGGAAGTAACAAAAAGAAGTGCGAACGTGCAGAAATCGTTGAGAAGTCAATTTAATTGCGTGTCCGTTGGGAAATTTGACTCTGAGAGTCAAGGCTGGGGATATTTAGCTCGCGTACTATAGGATCGCGATATAGACGTCAGGATCTAGGCGGAACCCCGGCGTGGCTGTAGACATGTTTCAATAAACACGAGATACGGTCGTTAGGGAATGTAATTTTCTTATATGAACTAAACGACTCGTCTTCGAGTCTCTAGAGGGCTTGTGCATTGTGTTATGCAAGTATAACGCGAGATTTTAATAGCGGCTATTTAGTCGCGTACGATATGACCACTTAAAAAACGTTGAAGCGAGTAAAAGGAAATTCTGTGGTAAAATAAGGCTCGAGGTATGGAATTCCATTAAGTATGTAAAGTAGTGTCATATCTGGTGGCCGGTTATAAAAAGCACGGACTCGCCTTAGCGCGTGCGACTACTCCCTTCCCACCTATGTAGCTGCATCAGAAAGACGAGCGACTTGTGGGTGGATACGTTTCAAAAGAACTCAGAGGAACTCTCAGTTTCCCAATACCATACGCATACCGCATTTTCGATAACTCTCTCATCATTATCAACTTATACGTGAGAAACCTTTCGCCACCGCACCGTTGATCATCAAAAAGGCATTTCAATCGATCGAAAACTAAAAAAAATGTTCGATGGTATTACTAAACGTCGATAATGAATTGATATCATCGATTAATTGCAGAAATATTGATAAAAATAAAATTTGAAGTCAATAAAACAAGAAGGAATTTCTTCTGCGATAAGTAACCATCGAAACATATGATAACTGGAATCAATTAACATCCAGAATAATGATTTATTTCAATGTTTATTCATCACGCATAGAAGAATATCATCATTACACGTAATTCGTCATTCTAGATATTCCGTAATTTTTAATGAACGAATATCAAGTTATTGTGCAAACGAATTGCGAAATGGATTCATGATCAAAAAAATCATTGTGCTCAGCTTGACACTTCCGTAACAGCGAATCAACAAATTTGCGGAATTTCTGGCCGGGAATTAGGGGCCGCATAGTTATTTGGTACAGGATATAATCCTGGTCGGATACGAGTCGCTCGGTATAAGCGTACCTACTCGCTCACTCGTGCTCACGCACGCAACTTCAACGCGTGGGAGAGCCACGCGACCAAACGGGTTCCTCTCTACGCAGCGGTGGTACCAACTAAACAGACTGTTGAATATTCAAACGTTCCCCGAGAACGCGGCCTGCATCTCGGCTCCTCCCGCCTCGCCTTGAGCATTCTGTGTTATGGCCCTGGTGCGGCACGGCGTGGCCGGCCCCAGGAGGACGTCGACGATATGGCACGGAGTGAAATCAAATGACACGAAAACGGCAGCAGCATTATTCTATTATAGTATATCGAATAACAGCCGGCGTGTATTTCGCACCTCTGATACGTATTATAATCCGGCTTTTATCACTCCTGACACGTTTTTGGTGGGACGAAAGAAAATTGCAAATAATTGTCAAGCCAGAAGGCGCTTATCGAATCACCCACTGACCCAATTTAGGATTTTCATCCATTCGGATCTTCATACGGTTCGATCCTACATCGTTGAATAGATTGTTCAGACATTTTCCAAGAATTAGTAGAATTCCAATCCTTGAATTGCATAGAAAAAATAATTGGCTCCAAACTAGGCCGAAATGTGGTCTGGGCTCCAATATTCCCGGAATGTTACATCCGATACGAGACACGTTCGATAACGCCAGAACGCAGGGGTAACATACCGCACTGGTCAGACCGCCGAAATTCATACGGTTGATTACTACTTCGTTTGCCTAACATTTCGGGAATTGCTATAATACTGATATTGGAGCTGCTAGCTCAGTAAATCTCTTTTCCATTACGGTCTACGGCATTTGTGCAGATATGCGTAATTTGAGACAGTAATACCGTCACGAAACTCCGTGTTTTTTTTTTTTTTTTTCTTCTCCTTCGTTTTGTTTGTTTTATTATTTTTATTTTTATTTTTTAATGCAAGATGAAAAATTGAGTCGTTTAAAAGCGTTCGTATAGGATATATTATTTTGATATTCATCATTTTTAAAACACGTATAGGTACGTTAATAAAAGTGTCACGTACCGCAAAGCGCGAGCGCGTTAGTCAAAAGATGGCTCGGCAACAACCCGACAAATTGGAGTCTCGGCCTCTGCAGCAACAGCAGCATCAGCATCAGCAGCAGCAGCAGCAGCAGGCAACACGCAGGAATAACCGACGCGACGCGATGTAGGCACCCGTGACCGTTTCAACGAATGTCCAATGTGTAAATTAGATAGTAAATTTCGTCACAAAGAATTAGTCACGGCATATAGCCAAAAAAGAAATTTAGTGTGCCTCGCTGCTGCTGCTGCGCAGTGCCTGACGACCTACGAACGGTTGATGGTTGACGGTTGATGGCACAGCAGCAGGGTGTGGGTGGTAGATGAGAAGTACAAACATCGTGAATATAAATCCACGGACGAAGAGAACCCGCCTATAAATGTATGTGTATATCTACATTCATATACGCAGAGACTCGACTTCCATTTCCATATAGATATACGCATATTATATATCCATGAATATACACGTACCTAGTACCTAGTACCTAGACACATACGAAGAAATATCCTCACATGGGTATATATTCATATATAATGTAGTTGGATGATCAGGGACTAAGTTAGCTATTTGGATAATGTATAAGTTTGCATATGTATGTGTATAGTGTAGATACATGAGGAAAATAAGAGGGATTGATTTTTTATTGATTGGTTTTATTTATGCCCTGGTGAATCCATGGGTCAGATTCGGTTTACAGATATAAAACATAATAATTAGAGATAGGAAGAATTCACGCATGAGAGAGAGAGAGAGAGAGAGAGAGAGAGAGAGAGAGAGAGAAAGAGAGGCAGAAGACGCACCTAGGAACGGACTACCGAAGAATTTAAGGATTTCGAAATTCCTCGTGCACTTTTCATTTTCCATCGAGGCACGTACTATTTGCCTCAAATATTAACCGTCTACTTCCTTCTGCAAACATCAAACCACTCTGCAGTTGGGGAAAAAAAAATTGGGGGAGCTTGTCGTGAAGCATAGAATCAGGACGTTTCAATATTTCGGAGAAAACGGGACTTCATAGGGTCGCTTTAACACCAAATTAACGGTCCATATACCTAGTTGCACTAAGAGAGATTTTTTTCTTTCACCGGTGAATTACTGCAGTCACTAGAATTTGGATAATCACCTAATTTTTTTAGAGAAATATTCTACACTCAGATTTGATATTGCACTGTCATGAACCTGGCCATCCTTTTTCCTACTGCTTCTTTTTTTCTAAACGTCTTTATTGGTTCTCGCTTCACCCATATCTCTGACTTTATGTTCCTTATTTGTATTTTTCATTATTAAACTCTTCATTTTTCTTTCCATATAGTGTTTGTCAGTTTCGGTTGTGAAACATGGTGATCTTTGAACCTGCGCAGGTTTTTTGCCCTTAGGTATACAGCAATAAAAACGTTTTATTATTGTTGTTGTTGTTATTATCATTACTATTTATTTTCAGTCATTTTTTATTCAAGAAACAATTAGTAGGGTCTAGCAGTGCCTTAATTTATTGCCCATTCTCGACGGCATATTATGGTAACTCGTAAATGAAACGGTGCGCAATATTTCATCTCAAGAGTTCTATAGGCGCAGGTACAATTCTGCCATAATTTTGTCAAATCTGTGCTAAAATTGTTTTATACCTCGGCTTAAATCACATATTATTTATTTTTTCATCATACCTTATTTATTTTTTTATTTTTTTGCCTTATTGAAAATAATCGACGAAACTTATTTCTGATGAAAATAATGAACAAATAAAAGCTGAAAGTAATTTGCCAGAGTCAATTATTAATCGACAAGTGGCAAAGACTAATTGACTATAATTCTCGCCCACTTATGCGTAAGAAAAGTTAGAGATTAAGAGAGTACACGGTTCTGCGGTCTCGATTGGAAATAAAAAAAAAATGTCAACGAATCGAGGATCCCGGGCGCCTCGATTATCGCTTAGCATTAAATTCTGTCACGCGAACTTGGTCAAGCTGAGAAGATTAATCCATGCAAAAACTGAAGAGCGGATCTAAAAAGTTGACCTTTATCGTAAGAGTATAGGTATACGAATGTACGCTTATACCATCTATGTGTACATATAACAGAACACCTTCAAGATTCTGAGAAATACGAATTAATATTCAATCGAAACGAGATAAACGAATATTGGGAACACGGTTCTTATCGTAAAATGTCTCTGGCCGAGATAAGGCTCACGAATTAATTAAGTCATATTATATTATCGTCCATTTGTTCTCTGACTTTTACTCCCATGGAGACATTTTAAAAACCCTTTTAATTTTTTTTTTTTTTTTTTTTCCTTACTTTTTATATCCCTCCACTTTTCATTCCACAACTTTCTCCAGATGAACTGGCGCCTGCCCCAACCTTACAGCGAATGGTACGTCTAACCACCTACTACAGCACCTACTTCTTGTATTTCTTCAAGCATGCATGCGCTCCCATGGACAAATCCATGTACGCAGGCCAGTTGGTAAACGCTCACGTGTATGTCCGCTGTTTTTCTTTCGCCATTGGCCAGTCCTTTTTCAACCTTAGCAGTTTGTCGTTTGTTCGCATCATTAGAGGGCTCGCGTGTGCCAATTTGCCACGCCCAGATACGAGAATTCGCACCTTCGACCGGGAGATATGCGAAGCGAACGCTCCGAGGCGCCGAACCGTCGGATCTCAAGGGAATCTTTTTTTATTTTTTCTTCTTCTTCTTATTCTTCTCTTTTGCTCCTTACTCCTTAACCACTCTACTGGAATTTCTTCTCCTTCTTCTTCGTTCTTTTCTTTTCCCTTTATTATTCTTCTTCTACTTCTTCTTATTCTTATTCTTCCTCTTCTTCTTCTTATCAACGCCTCGCCGCCGCAAGCTCTCCATATGGCGGAATCGTATATCTGCTGTTACGTAATGGTAGTTATTATAATTACGCAAAGTAAAAACGAACCTCTAGCCACGATTCCCCAACCCTGCAATATCCAGTTACCCTTTATGGCCTCAGCGAAAATATTGCATTCAGTATGTGATGAACATTTTTAAATCATTTTGTAGGAAAAAAAGCAGATAAAAATGACCGAAATATGGGATACTATATATGCTTGGTCAGGTCGGCTGAGACCGCAGTGAAACAACGGCGAAGAACCCTGGCAATTAAACTCGTTCGAGCCTCCAGCGACGTCATTTCGACGTCGGGAATCGCTTGTTGCCAATAAATCGACTCCTAAAAAGACAACCGTGAAAACATGACCTCTGGCTCTCGAAACCAGCCCGCTCCCCAGTGCTACGGTTACATATTTTGCGTCTACTTATGAATTCATATCTATAGATATACACAGAGATCAAATATTCGCTTTACCTATACAGGGTGGGCGATTTATCATTTACCATTCCGATAATAATGCAAGCACGAATTTACTCTTGAAACACAACATGCGAGTTTTTTTTTAAATATAGTATGACAAAACTGTGATAACTATATAAAGTTGTTCAAATGAACCTATAAAGTTAATTGAATAGAAATAGGTATGCGAAATGAGAGGAGCAGGTGAGGGAATAGATATTTGACCAGCAAAGACTTGGAGATGAGAAATCAGAGATTGGGAAAAAAAGAGGATAAGGAGAAATGCCCTCGTCTTGTGACTAATTCTAACCCAACGAAGACGGTTTCGCCCACGTTGAATAAAGGCGAAACAGAGCGCCTCGCTTTTAGGTAGTACCATCTAAAATATAATGGTGAAGGGATCTCCTACCTCTGTAAATCTGTTCCTATACGACCCATCCGGGTCCCCATGAGAATCAAAAGACAGACGGGTCTAGAATGGAAACCAGAAACTTTCGGGTAATGACGTAGCCGCGTATGTAGATACGGATACGCGTGTCGAAAGCTCGTCGAAAACGTAAAAATTGTATAATCGTATGCAAAGTTGAACATAAAAAGTGAAGTGAGACCGACGCGTGTCAAACTTAAGCTGTCTCGTTTTATTAAACTAATGAATGAGAGTTTAAACGTTTGAATTTAGACCCTTAAGAAAAGTCCAAACAAAAGCTTGGACGAATTGATGCAGCGAGAGCAACTCTTGCGTTAGAAATGGTTTAGAAAAAGCTCTGGGTATGAAACAGAGAGAAACCTTGTATGCTGGTCGCCTTTGACCCTCCTATAAGAATTACGGCCTACCGGGGACGCTCGCGACACTTCCCAAACATTTAATTATGATTTACGTTCCCTTATTTTCGGGTCACACGAAGACCCGTCGCATGCGCAACACGGATTCAAGCCTTAGGTTTAAATGGATTAGGAAATGGAAGGATAAAAAATGACTCGCACTCTTCCTGGCCATCGGGACACGCGAGGCCCTAGGCTAACGTTAAAGTGATCAATTTCAACAGATGTCGAAACCACGGACGATCCAGATCAGACATTTTCTAACCTTCGCGGTCTACACGCTGCTCAATAAAACTCGATAATGTATTTAACAGATCACCAACTCGTGGGCGGATAACGGATTCGGCAATAAATTTTATGTTTACTCAGCTCAATAACCTCTCTCAACTTATTACGACGAACCGGATTTACTTCGATGAAAACAGAATTTTCGAAATCGCGAAAAAATGTATGAAGTATCATCAAACACTTGGTGAGGTTCAACCAAAATGACAAATACCGACATGGTGGATATAATTTTGAACTTGTAATTAAATTTTAGTCTGACACAGATCCAGAATTATGCGAAATTTCGGTGGATAACCTAATGATATTCATTTTGCAACATATTCTAAAAAATTTGAAATTGAATGATAGCGGAGCTAAAAGAAATTTCTAATAATTTCAAAAGCCAGAGCCAGGGACACAAGGGCTGTGTAGGTACACAAAATTTCAGATCGATGAAACTAACGGTTAATTATATACCTATAGTCAAGTGGTTCAGATAATCGAAAAACATTATTTTCCACGGAAAGGTGGTTTACGGTAAAATTAATATCCCCTCAGATAGGCTCTACCGAGAAAATACGAGAGATATTCATAAAAGTTTACGATGAACCGCAAAAAAACCGCGCAAAAACCAAAAGGAATCAAATTTCACGATGTTCCTACAAGGGAATATAACTTATCTATTGATTTCTGACCTTTACTCTAAAACTCAGTTTGTTATACTACAGTAATAGAGCTTTCAGATATTTCAACTTTTTATGAAACAGATGAACAAAAATCAAAATATAATAAGCTTGCATTAGAATAAGCTGATTGCACGACATTATATACCGAAGGACCATCCACTCCTACTATCAGAATCAGCGTACAGACGATGTCAATTGAAATCGATTTCTCTCATTTTTTATTTCATAGAAGATGGTGAAATGATTTCCTGATTGAATATATCTCCTAGTATAATGTGAATGTAAATTGCAATGAAAATTTATTGTTAGACTCTAATCTACGGACTGAAAGCACACAAATGATCCTACATATGTATAATACAAACAACTGGATTGTATCAGCGCTTTTAAAGCACTGACATTCAACCCTGGTATCCCATCCAAGACTCGTGTTGGGTAACATGATCGGAGAAGGCGTATAAAAACATTGGTATATAGTGAGCATGGATGGCGTACGTATCCAATGTTATCGGTACCGAACATCTGAAACAAACGGCAACATCTGTACCATCTAGGATCGGTAGTAGAGAGAGTATCGAGTGTTGCTCGGCACTGACTGACTGAGAATATAAGAGAAGATCTGGCAATACCAGAGACGGAAGATATGCGCGCGTGCACAGTGCACGTGTTCTGAGACCCGCAAAGCCCCAGGGCTGTCCCGCTCGTAAAATTCAAGCTTGTGTGCAGGGGATATTATATGTGGGTGTCCACGGTCCCACGCGTCTAGGTGGGGCCCGCCCGGTCATTACATATATGGTAGGTACAGTCGTGGAGGGCCTCACGTCATGGGAACGTCACCGTAATCACTCTGACAGCCGAGTGTTAAGAAACGAATTACGGCTAATAATTAATCAATTAATGATTGTTGATTTAGAAGACGCGACATGCACGGATCCCCTTTTCGACATACGACAGGACTTTTCACCCTCCAGTTTGCTGAACAGATCAAATTTTCCAAATTGGCGAAGAGTCATCTGCATTTTTTATTGTTGGGCAAAATTTGTGTCAAACTCGAAGGTACTTCTTTCGAATAAAAATCACTGTTCCAATATCGTGGTCTTATAGCCACGAATTTATTTTCAGTTCGATTATTTCGACGAAACTACTTCTTCTGGAAACGTTATTTCACCTCATTTGACATACGGTTCAAGAATTATTCACGCAGAGGTTAACGGTTCGAAGAATTTTTTTGGGGTAGCAGAATGTCCTTCAAATATAGTCTCGAGGATAACGGATATGAAAAATCTGTACAAGTCAAGAATATCAGAGTTCCAAAATGCCAAAACTCATCATTCAAATGTACAGGCGCAGTTTTGCTTGAATTGAAAAAATCGCGAGAAAACTATTAGGTTTCTGACATGACGATCGGTGGCGTAATCTTTGGCTGTTTACACGGCATCGTAACACCAGGACTGGTACGAAAGGTGAATAAATATAAGTACTAGGTATATAATCAACATACAATCTTGATCAGTATAAAGATTGAAAATGATTATCGCACTTTCATTTTCTGCGATATTAATTCCACCAAGCGCAGTTTGGTATTTGAAAGAAATAAGAGCTTTCTAATGTAAAAACTTGTCATGAATCAGCGATGATAATTAGGGTGAGAGAAATTGCGATCTGCGTACCTGGGTAGCTGGTACGATAATAAAAGTTTCCCCAATGAGTGTACCGCGTCGTAATCGTATGCAGATTGTAGGGCGGGCAAGAGGGCTTGTCCCCAAACTTCGCGTGCAAGATTATACACTCGAGGCTTCGGGCCGCGCTATCCAAAAAGGTAGAAATCGACGGGTAAGAGAAAGATTAAAAGGAGCTGTCTGTGGGTACGCCGAATATATACAGCGTAGGGATATAACCTGGTAATACTATACATAAGTGAGTGATATTAACAACGCAACACGTGTACCAAACCGTTCGAAGCTTGATCTTAGGCTTCCGCAGTTTAAAACCGCTAAACATTCTTATTACAAATTTGGCACGGGAGCTTTTTCATATAAAATCAAATTTATAACCATGAAAAATCTTCACGTGTTTATACCTCGAATATCTGATTGAATGAAATTTATTTAAGTCCATAAAATAAGACTATACGCATCTGACGATGAGCTTTGCATTTTATTGCTCAAAGAAGGACGTGCGATTCTGATTATTGTAATTCTATGCATATCATTATAAATTATGATCAATTTGCATGAGTTTGTTGTTGCATAGCTATACAATTTACAATAATTATCTCGATGTATGATATCGAAGGTAATTTAAGTCATGATTTGAGCTTAAAGGAAGATTGGTTCAGGCAACTGGTTTCACGCATGATTATAATTCTATGCATAATATTGTAAATTGTTATACTTATCGTTAGATCTGATTCAGCTCTTATTTCTGTATTAAAATTTTTTCAGGTATGTAAATAAATGTAACATACTATGGTGCATATAGGTACCTATATGAGCCCCTTCAGTGTGTTACAATAATAGCAATTGCTCTCCGTAATTCATAATTCATTACAAAGGTGAATTTACGTCATGGACTGGCTGCAGCAACACGGCCTTACGCAATTTGAATTAATAATAATCGCGAGACAGGCTACTATACGGAGCATTCCGCATTAGTATTACAGTATCTGAAGTGGCGGTCGGCGATTGCATCAAAGGGAACGACAACCTTTCGAAGAGTGTTGGTAGGAGGTACAAAACTGTAGGATATGAAGCTGGGCGTTGTATAGTATGAAGAGGGAATGAAATAGAGGATATATAGCGAAGAGTATAGAATAAGAATAGAAGTTGAATAGAATCGGAATGAAGGGGTATATACGATAGAAAGAGAAGGAAATCAGAGACCGAGGGAGAGCTGCACCATAGTCATTTATTATTGATAGTTACATGGCCGCAAGGCCAGCGGGGCATGTTCGAAATTAATTTTATACACGAAGAGAGTTTCAATATATTTGGCTGGTATAGTGCATAAATCAACGATCGAATGCATTAGCTTCACTGGGTCTCCGTATAAGCTGGTCCTTGCAGGTAGTCGAGACTCCGAGGAGTCTTCTCAAAGATTATTGCACATATAGTGTCTAAAACTGCGAGGTTGCTGGACCGATCCTGCACTGAACTGGGATCGGGGGACGCCCACGCCCTCCCAGCGCGAATTAATACTTGAAGATAAAGAAGAAGAAGAGGCCTATAGTGCCTCGCCGGTTCCATGGTGGGAGGATTTCATCTCAGCGCCAACTGACAACCTCCGGAGGCGAAGCGGCGAAAAACAATCGTCCCATGTACCTGGACATACATATATACACTTGGTTTGCATCTTTTCTTCATCCTTTTCTTTTCATTTCTTATCTTTCTGGCGGAAAAAGAGAATTCCCGCAGGAGCTGATTTTCGAGATCGTCGAAAATCCTCGAGCGAATATGAAGGAAAAAAAATAGGAGAGAAAAAAAAAAATGGTAAAAATTTAAGATAAACTTTACCGCGACCGGCTTTGTCCGTGAGTTTGCCGCGGGTAATACGCCTCGAGAATTATACCTCACGAAGCTAAAATTCTGAGGCTAGATCGTTGATAAAGGATGGTGAAGTGTATACAGAAGACGACCTTCTTTTGTTTCAAAGTGGCTTGCCGGCTCTCTGCCTTCCAGAGCTGAGGGGGCAGCCAGGCGCAAGTCCCAATTACGGCGTAACTAATGCCTTCTTGCTTCGGGCGCTTTTCAAAATTCATCAAAATAAACTTCGCTGACCGTTGAGGAGATAATTCATTCCACGTCGAAATTCTTGACTTTTTATAAATTTCAACGCCGTGAATTGCAGCCGGACCAGACGGTACTGAGTATGGAATCCGGATCGTAATATAGGTAGTACGTACGTACTTACGTAGCCCATATAACTTGATGTACACGTATGCATACCTGGCATTTAACATACACGGTGTGCCGAGTGACGTGTCACGTAAAAACTCAACAAACGATCGTTATTAAAATCCCATTTCAATAATTTAACGAGTATCACATCATCCATCTGCTTACAGGACGGGACATTCGATTCACGGAATTTTTAGGTCTCAAGAGCCACTTGGAATATATTCGTGGGCAAAATGTTGAGCTGGATATATGAGTCGATATGTATGATTGATTGCTTTCTCGTCGTACTATGGACGTATTTGAATATCATCTATTTCTTCACGATGAGAAATGCTAAGAATGCAATAGAAACACTATAAAGTTAACACGTCGCAATGAAATTTCCCCTCTATGACTTATTGAAGAGCGTATGATTACGGGTCATTGTATGTAGATATTATGAAACAGCATTGAATCGATGGTTGAATTGACCTCTTCCGCGAGTTGGGTATCTTACAGGATGAAAAAATGAGTGCATGTCATTCATGGACAGTGATGACAGGTAATTAGTAAAATCTGTTCAAGGTATGCGGCTTATGTCGAAGCAATTCTCGTATACACTGACAGGCGAAGAAAAATAGTACCTGGGATGCTAGTTTAAAGTGCCTCACCATGTAGAACCTCGTTGGGTATGCGTGTAACAGTGCAGCGCATTGTGCATAACATGTGTAGATTCGAACCTATGGAGATGATGAGGAAGGTAGTGAAGATGAGGATATAGCCACGCGCTCTGAATCCGAGCAGAAAATGTGCCTTTCTCTTTTTTCAAGAGCTGAACGAAGGCAACTCTCGAAAGACAAATGAGAGCGATTTTTCACAAAAGGGTTTGATATTTAAATCGTATCCACGCGCTTAGCTCGAGCAGTTAGCTTTACAAATGCGTTGGCTTCTTCATTAACCGCGGGGGAATTAATGAAATTTATCAAATTAATTGCCAATTAGGGAATTTGGTCTCCGATACCATAGAGACCAGAAATAATCTCACCGGGAGCCAAGAGGTACAACACTTTAAGCGTCGATATGACGTACGACTTTAAGCTCTGACCTCGCGCCTAAAGACGAACCCTACGATGGCGATTGTTCAGAGATAGATCGAGGGAAAGTGATAAAACGTTCTCTCTGTTTCATGAGCACCGATCAACCAATATCAAGTTCAAAGAGCACCTAATGATAAAATTTATAAAAACAAGTAAAGAGAAGATTGCTGCGGATAACAAAATATATAAATCGCGGATTAAGGGGTGTAAGAAAAAAAAGGGTGCGAAAGACTCGACTTGACTTTATTTTCGCCCATGTCCTTTCGCGCAGGCAAGGAACGAGTCGCGCGCGACTCATAACTGCACCATCTCAAGCAACTTTTTCTTGCTAATTATAAAATACTGATACAGGTTGGAATGCATATAAACATCGAAACGCTTCCAAAAACACCGGGGCCAATTATCTGCTCCTGGGCGAGAGAAAACACGCCTCCTCGTAAAGCAGCTGTCACACGGAGCAGTACTTTTGTAAAAATACTCTGTAATCTACATGTAAGAGTATTAAGAAAAAAAATAAAATAAAAATTTCGCGGTTGATAAAATTATTAACGAAAAGGTTTGGGGCGCTAAATCAAATTTCTCGCTCTTTTAGTTTGCCAAAAAATTTTGCTCGTCGTATCGGACTCGTAGGTATATACCTATATATACGGTTATAACGTCTAACTTCAACAGAGTGGTGCAGTTTTCGAATGAAGCCATTAAACGTGGGCGTATCTATACACACGGCCTATATGGCTATATATACCTACGGTGGTACAGAAACGCGGGATGCTGGGTCCCGCGACTGCGACTGCGACTGCGACCACGACCGCGACGGTAAGAAAGCTTCGCTTTAATTTTAATTTAAAATCGTTGCCTCGGACGAGTGGGACCACCTACGATTCGTACAGAGGTGCTCTTCGACCGGGAGAGAGAACGTCACGGAGAAAACGACCCTGTATACTGAGATTTCAGTTAGACCTAGCGAAAGATTTGAACAGACACACGCTTGTTCCCTAACTATTTATTTTCATTCGGGAAAAATTAATTTCAAACAAACGATTCTATTCTCAATTATTATCTGTGTATGAAATTTTTCAGACAAATCTCGACAGAAATTATCGCGAAATGCAGATTAAGAAAAAAAAAAAAAATTGATCGGTTAGAAGATCGCAATGGTGAATGAAATGGTGCACCATTTTCTCTTTCATGAAAGAGATATATAAATTGAAAAGTATTTGATGATTGGTTAGATGAAATTGGTAGCCTACCCCAAATAAATCTGTTCTATTAAAGAAGTTAAACGTTGATTGACCTCGACCGCGAGAGCGGTCTCGCTTGGACTGTTGAGATTAAATCGGTTAATCAATGCTAAGAATCAGGATAAATTAAAACGAGATAGTCCAATGCGCCTACACCTAATCTGTTAACTGCAACGTAGGAAGTTTACTGAACAAAGGCATTAATTAATCGAGGTAGCTATCAATGGGATGATAAATTCAAAGGCTATCCACCCACGTATCATTCAATAGCCGAATCAAAAAGTATAATAATAATAATAATAATAATGAACTCATTCCTAAAACGGTATGAGAAAATTATTGGGCATGTTATATACCTATATGCTACGAGACGTTTTTTTTTTTTTACCTTAAGTTTCGCAATAACTCGAGTTTCCCTGCGACGAAGAAATCCTTTTATTTTAATTTCAATCTCTGAGTATGCTTTCTTCGCACCCCTCGGAGCTTGAAAACAGCTTTTTTAATCGTGAGATCAACGTCAGAGCGTTGAAGAAGATCCTGAAAAAGTTTGAGATATCCTAAAGCTGAAAAAGGATTTGATTGCACAGAGTAAAAGTCCGGTCCCGTTACTACTGCCCAGGTTATACCGAAGACCTATACATCGGTCCCCAGGTAGCAGCGGACGTGGTTCAAGGCGGATAGCTATTGTTGGGACCTCCCACTGGGCCCGCGACTCCTTGTCATCGCTCACGTCTGTAGCGCGGGCGCGGGCGCAATGAAACAGTCGCAAGACACGATGGAACCACCAAGTCGCGGAGAGCGCGTAATTATTTCGTCGTAAACACGTGCCTAATATTCAACTCGAGTGAATGAGATCCCGTGCGGTGGATCTACCCGAGATTTCGTAGTTAGCCGTATAATAATTCTTTCCTCCGCAGTATAACGTCGTCGTCAGCGCTTGGCTCGCCTCCACGAACATCAAGGATGTTCAAATTCTTTCTCTTTAAAACTTTTTCTTTGCTGTTTTTTTTTTTTTTTTCTTTTTCTTTTTCCTTTCCTTTCCTCCTTCTTCTACTTCTTCTACTTCTTCTTCTTCTCTTCTTTTAAATTAACTGCTGAGACTACGAAATCGTTCATGCTTAAACTCGCGTTTATTTCACTCCAACTATGGGAACGTACGGTGAATTTTCTCTAACTTTTATTACATGTACCTATATATATATATATTATATATTATATATATATATATATATATATATATATATATATATATATAGAGACACGGAGAGAGAGAGAGAGTAGATGTGCAAATCTTTTAACTCTACGCCGTGATCGTAATGGAAATATTTCGTTGCCTCAAAACTTATTAGAGAATTGTATAAAGAGAAAAATCAAATATTTGAAACATGTATTTTCCCACACGTATCAGAACCGTTTTAGTTATTTCCTGTTCAATATTTAATTTCGTATCTACCTACTGCGGTAGGTAATTGAGCACATAAAGATTTCACTCACCTAGTCGAGATGGCTGCAGAGCGGAACTGGGCTCTTTTTTTTTTATTCCATTTTCCTTCTGGCACTACATGACACACATATACCCATAAACCCATAAACCCATGTAGGTTGTCTGCAGTCTGCATTGGCTTCAGTATTATCGACTACGAAATAATTTCACCGGTTGACTGACTGATTATGACTATATGACTCGAGGTATGAAACAAGTTATTTTGAAATTGGCGAGGATCAAGGAGAAATCTAATATTAAGTGCTTGCATTATGTATTGACAAATGCACTATACAATACGTACCAAGTGAGGTTTACCTTCAGAACTTTGACGTAGTCTGAAACTACCAAGAATACTACCAGAGCCCCGGGTGATGGATTCTGCCCAAACTTGTGGAGGTGTTCCCGTGGGCCAAATTTTAGAGTCCATGATGTAATTCGACCTAATAAGAACCTTTCTTCACTTCATTCATAATTTATCCTCCCATGAAGTATGAAGATTCAATGACAGGATTTCATGGAGCTAAGTAAGAAGAGTTGATTATTCTAGAGCAATTAGTAAAGTACCGACGAATTGCTGCATTACGATATGATAAATTATGGTGGAGATAAGAAAAGTCCATTAGATGGAGTTACACATGTCGTAGGTTCCATATTTTGTTCGAACTCGATACGAAAATGTAAATTCATCCCAAGATACCTGCAACCGATCGAAATCCTGTATTATAATGATTATTATTACAGATTTACGAGATCTCGCAATCGGTAGCTTTCTAGTTAACGATCCGCTCGCCTTTATGCGACCGCGTTGTCATCTCGTAAGCTCTGCAGGAGATCCTGAACCAATAATATACGATCAAAGTTTTTTATGCTCGTAAAAACTTCAGGAAATGACACGGCTGTCAAACGGGTAAAATTTGTGTGACAAGAACTGCCGTGCGATCTTCTGCGGACTATTAACAAAACGTTTTTTTCTGATCCTTCTGCAGCCTTTTAAATTCTAATTATTGTACATGTGTGAATAATTTTTTGTTACCAAAGCGGCAAATGAACCCGTACTAATAAAATAGATCCCTGTCCTATTGTAGCCGCGAATATCAACTCGCAATAATATACATCGCCCGGTCTGTCGGTCGTTTCGACGATCCCCTGGGGCCTAGGGGGACGACGAGGTTCGTTGTCGACTCGCACGAGACGGCCGCGGCGGTGTCTGTCGACAGGAGAGAAACAGTCCCACGTAAAGTCCACCCACGGCGCTAATACAACCAAGTCAAGATTTATAACACGGCTTACTTTAATATAAAGACCAATTTATTTAGCGAGTGAAACTTTCTTGCGATTTATATATAGGTATACATAACACATACACATATCTGTATATATATGCGATCATCTCTTCCCAACTCGTTTTCAAACTAGAAAATCGAATATCATTTATCTTTACTATACAAAGTTTCATATTTTCGGATGTGAAATAAATTTTAGATGACCAAATAGCATGGGAAACTCTTGCAAATCTTATTTATTCTCAAAGAAATTTTTCAATATAGCTCAATTCTGTCATGGCAATTCACTGATCTTCTTAAAATCTTCGGAATAGATCTTGTAAAATGAAATTTTCGTAAACTGGTCATTGAAGGATTTTCTCATTTTAAGGTGCATATAAACACACTCTGAAACTACCCTAAGATCAGTTCCCATATCGGCTTGAGTACCTATTTAGATTTTCGGTCATCCGAGTGGGTGAAGTGGTAGTCAAACCTCACCTCGTCTAACACGAGGTAACATCCACCCATAAGTGCTCTGTAAACAGGACTTTGTTCGTAAAATGTTAAAAGTACGAAAACTGTTAACAATACCACTAACTAGACAAGACATCTCGTCTTAAAGTCTCTACCAGCAGCCAGTTGTCTCGTCACGTTCTCGACATGGGGTCACAAGCTTACACACGCTTTTGTCTCCCCTTTTTCTCACAGGGCTAAATTCCCCTTTGTATCTCACTGACCCGTAGCTCAAAAAGCAGTGTTTCTATATAGTCACTATGAAAGAAGGCCGATGGATTTTACAACCCTGCATTGCAATGCAGCACTCAGAAAAACAACAACCAAAATTTGGTTATTATATGCACAATCACATTTTTTGTTCAGTCAATCAAATTTTTTGTTCAGTCAACCAAAAATTTCGTTGGGATAACCAAAATTTTGTTGGGACAACCAAAATTTTGACTATTCCAACAAAATTTTTGGTTGACTGAACAAAAACTGTGATTGTGCATATAATAACCCAAATTTTGGTTGTGTCAACAAGACTTTTTTCTGAGTGAGGGAAAAGTTTTTCTGTGATAAAGAATGGCCCAACATTCTACCTCTGAAAGAACGGTTCATGTATTTCATTTGGCCAATTTTAGCCCCAGCAAAGCTCAGTTAGGTAAAATGTAGGACCCTGAGGGTATGAACGAATAAGTAACACAGATGAGTAGCAACATGAATTTTTGGGTCCTTTTATAATTGGCATATAGATAGATATATATATAAGAACTTATGAAGCCCACTGTACACAGGTATAGAACGTTGAAGATACGGTGACTGTTGAGGGCGTCGGCACAGGGGGATATAGGGAGGGTATTCGTTGATGATGGCCGGTGAACGCCAACGGACGCCTACGAGCAAGAGACGAGGTGCTGGCGTACCGCTACAGCCAACACGTTCGAGAAAACGCCTTCGGACATTCTTTATTGTTACACTCCCATATGTACACATCCCGAACTACGTACTACAATCAGGCAGCCAGTCTGCAGCCTCTCCTTTCTCGCTCCGTTTCTCATCCTCTGAAACAGACTTCATGTTTCTTCGTTGCAGCTCTGAGCTACCAGCTACTCGCGTGTCCCAATGAAAAAGGGAAGCTGCTGGGATTTCGACGAACCGAAAATTTACCGTGCAACAAGACGAACTCGGATCACTAGGGGGGAATTCAGGGTGGTACTTACAAGAGAACACGCGCTAATAAATTCACCACGCATATACATACGTGATACATTGGTAGGTACTCTTGGTATGTGTGTAGTTTCCAAACTTGGGATAAGATATGCAGGGGGTAAAGGAATTTTATTCGATCCAATTTTCCTTTTTTTTTTTTTTTTTGTTTTTTTTTTTCTACCAAACTCGGTTTATTCATCAGATTCGGTTTACTTTTGTTTTATTATACTTTTATCGTGGCGTGTTAGAATATCGACAGATAAATCACATCCCTCTAATCAAAGGACTACACTTACAAGGTGTTAGACCAGATTATACATCGAAAATAAGGTTCCGAATTCTTTTATACCAGTTAAACCAGTCTCGCGCATGGTGGTGGACGGCGTGTAGGTAACCAAGGTACGAATAGTTCGTGTAGTAAATCATGAATAAATTTTACAAGATTACCAAGTAAAGGAAGACAAGGTGAAAGAAGACGAAGAAAAAAGGATACCGAGCTGAGCGGAGGGAGCAGATATAATAGAATGAAAAAGAAGAAGCAGAGAAGGAGCTCTAGATATAAATGTTAATAAATCAAGTTAGCTAATCAGACCGCTTCATCGGAACCACTTTTCGGTAAAATATGAGACACGATAATGTGCCGGACGGCGGTCATGATCGCGTAGTTCTACACCGTGCTGTACCCTATTTAAAAATAAAAATCAACCTCTTTTAAAATCGAAATCAACCGTTTGACCGCTCGTTTGTCCTTCTATCATCCACGTCGAAGTGTATTGGGACCATTGCCAGTTGCCACCTCTTGTGTGGTCTTCAATCGGTAGTTAAGACTCATTTGGGCTAATCTAACTCCCGGGCGTGACTTTAACTTAATAAATAACATTAATTAGCAGTAATAAATCAGCCCTCTGGCTTGACGATGGCTTCACACTCTATACCATACATGTATACATGATGATACACGCACTTGGCCAAGGGGATCCGAACTCACCCCCCACGTATCTCTTGTACGATGGCTAACGTATATAAACTGTAATATACATATACTTGTGTATATGTAGTTGGAGTTATACGAACCTCCCCAGCCACTGAATGCCAAAGATTTCAAGCATCTTAAGTGCGTAATTTCGAAGGTATTCGACGCATTTCAATCTGATACGCATCCACAATCCTTAATCTCGCCTACGGCACCCGCACTGGACGCCCGGTCATCTGTCGTATATTGACTGTCTTTGTTATTATCATCGAAAATCCTATAATTATTTAATACTATCATTATTAATTGTTATTTATACTGATTTTATTCTAGATTCATTCAGTCCTCGATTCACCTATCAAGAGATGTATATACCTATACGCCTTGAGTCGAATATTCAGATTTCAAAAAGGAGAAAGAAAAACTTTGATCTTTTTGTCTTTATTTTTTTCGCAATACCTCATCGCTATATCTCGAGATCAACGGTGCGATGATAATTTATACGCGGAAAATATTCGCGATTTAAAACCATAGTTGCATAAACTTACGGGCGCGGTATATATAAGCAAGCTATACCACGATCTTAACGAACCTGTCCAGTATACTGACCAAGTTATGTACGTCCTAGAGACTTTGCAGTTATTTTACTCGCATAGTATTGTATAAACCGCTTTCGCCACATGTTGAAATAGGTTTTCACGTAGTATCGACTATTAGATTTATAGACGAGGGAGGCGACCTTTGTACACCTTTGTACGCGGGTGCAACGCAGAAACAAGTCAAAGTTTGTTGATGACGTTGTGAGATTAGAATTTTGTCTATATCCTTTGAGAGAGAGAGAGAGGAAATTTGAACGAACTTATTTCTAGTCAGATGCTGACCTCAATCCTGCTGATAATCTTCCTAGGCTTCGTATAAGACTGATTTATTTTTAACTCATACAATAATCGACACTGTATAATTAGCATATTCTCTGCTACCTGTATGTGTATAGTAGGTACCTATATGTATATTGTATACAGATAGTGAAGAAGAAGGTTCTTTTTACAATTAAATTTCAGTATTGAAATAAAAAATGAATAAATAATCCGAGGACGGTATACAGAAGCGTAACATGTCTTTTACATATAGCTGTATAGCCCGATGTATGGGGAAACCTGTGAGATTAGAAATTAATTCAGACGGTAGAATTTAAGCTGAGGAATAAATGCGTAATTAACGTCTTAGTCGTGGCAACATGAAAGTAGGATTTTATACTAAGAGACAAATCGTAAGATTTAAAGGTGAATTAAGAAGCCCTTTTGAGCCGCGAATTATTATGGATAAAGTCATTTTAATATTCTTTTTTTCACCACGTACTGGGAGATAATCTTTTACCGAGAAGAAGAAGATCAGGCTCAGAGAGTAATCTTGAAAATTGTCGCTCCAGCTCCTCTATATCTATACCTATACTGGTATAATACAACGTATCTATTTTCTGGTATTATTTGACACTCGACCAAACTCGTTCTTTACCTCTGGCTATCCGGGGTTAAAACAACATCGTCTATTTCTCGTATACCAAAGGTTTTTCCGCTCCACAGTTATTCTACAACGAATGAACCAGGCTCAGTCTAGTAACTTAAGTCGACGACCACCAGAATGTCACAACAACCTTGCGTGCTTCTATTTTCGTTTTTAATTTTTCCTTTTTTCCTCTCTTCATTCCTATTCCATTTTCGTATTTTTTTTATTTTTTTTGTTCCCCTTTCTCACCTCTTTTTTCTTCCCTTCTTACTGCAGAGTAGTTCCAGTAGGTACGACGTTCACCTACCGTTAATGCCATGCTGCATCCTGTGTTCTGTTAGAACACACACATTCTTACCATTATATATATATCTACATAACTACATAGCACTAAAATAGGTCCACCAAAAAGGGCTCGAGATTCTATTTATGCCCTACGACCGCCAGAAACGTGCAGTGTCACTAAACGTGCTCTTAGCTCGCGGTCACACCCTGCTCTTCACCGCGTCTCCGGTTCACTTCGTCGTGCCACTTCCTGGTGGTACTATTCGTCGTTGATTTTACTGCTAGGACTTCAATTGCAGCGACTTATGATCGGTAAAAATTTCGTCGAAATCGGATTGCCGATTCTGGTATGGAAAAAAAAAAAGAAGGAATTAATAAGTATAAATTGATAATTATAACGAGGAGAATGACGGCTAGAATAATAATGATAATCAGGATTCTTTTGACACCTCATGACGAGGAAGGTGGGTCCCTTTTTTTTTCTAATTCTTTATTTTCTTACCTGTCTTTCTTTCTGAGAGCCACTGTGGATAATTGGGACCGCACCCACAACGGTCAGCTCTACGGTTGTCCGCTGGAGCACAGCATCTCCTGCTGCACAGACGCGTGTCTATGTGCGTCTGTGGGTTCGTGGGTCTGATGCCCATTCACACACCCGACCGTGGGCCGGGAGGGCCCAATCTCAATGCATCATCGGTATTGTCAGCCGCTCACCGGCCAGATTTATTAACATAAGCTCTCTGACATCCCTCAGCCTCAAACCTGGGCCCTATATTCAATGAAGGGACGAGCGGTCTGGGCCTGCACCTTACATATACGAATTTGTATCACAAATTGCCGAACGGCTCGTAAAAATGAAACCTGAGAATAATAGCGATCCATCAATCGGGGTAAGAAATAAACAAGAGGAATTGAAAATTAGCGACCACCGTCAACACCCGGATGTGGGGAGATACGGGGTAATAATTATTCTGAAGATCATCAGCCGGTGTAACTTTTAATTGATCGAAACGATGCTTCAGGTATTTTATAATTTAGATAGACGGATGATTGTCGGAGAATTACAACTATGTAAATCGTCGAAATGCTGGGGAGTTGTTTCAACGCTTTCAGCACCGGTCTTGGAATTTCGTACAATTTTCATTCGACACTTAATTACACAAGTATTCGTCTTCGTGCACGAAAAGAGGGTGAAATTTTTCGTACGGAACGATTTTCTCAGAGGAATCCCAACCCTCGAGATTGTCAATACCTTTTCAGTCCTTTTAAAACGACCGAAAATTCCTGAGAACTTGATAAGTTTGATAACACAACATGTGTTCGTGCTGATTATTTCTTCTTGTAATCTACGCGTATCTAAACGAGCCACTTAAAATTCGTTCCTCGTGTTTCTTGTTTCGGTAAAATAAACGAAGAATGAAGATAGATATAATAAGAAACAAAGACCGAGAGAATCTGTCATTTGGAAATATTTCTATACAATAGTTAGCGATTTCTGAAATCGTCTCATTTCTTCTGTAAAAATTTAACGCTATTGTCACCGCAGTCAATCCGACGTTAGAAATGGACGCTTTAGCGGTGTGCACGTGCACGGAACTCTTAGAACGTATGACGCATCAGGAACCAGTCGAGTGGGACGTACAGAACATGATCAAACACTTACATAGGTCAGTGTTGGCCATCTATATGCAATATGCAGTCTATTATAACACCCTGAACGGTTTTTACACCATCATACTGAAATTATTCATATGCTTACAATGCACAATACGCCTAACACACGTCCAAATAACATTCTGTAGAACATGGCACGCGGATGAACCTCGAAGACACTGGGAAATGATGCTGCACTGTGAGATAGCCATGTTTCCTAGGCCACTGCCTAATTTGCCTTTGCCTACTAAAGAGGTGCTGTAATTTGTCCACTTTTTTTTAATAAGCTCCGGTCACGTTTGTTTACCTCAAAATTATTCACATAAATGACGATGTAGTAACGTTATCCCCGTACCTAATTACATATATGCTCGAAGTTTTCATGTATAAGTGGAATGCATCTTTTTTTTCGAATGATCTTTGTCATTTTTTCCAGTCTAATTAAAACTAACTCGACCAATTAATCCTTATTCCGGTTGACCCCCACAGGCTCGTTTCTACTGGCACTTGTATGGAGCCTTGGCAAGACATCAACCATTTTATCAGAGAGAGTTGAACACGACAATTCTTGCTGCTCTGAACAGGTTCGTAAGAATGATAGGATATTATATTCAACCCGGATCCTTTTGACGAAAGAACATATTTCGCAGGATGATTCAGAGGAAGAAATTGTCCAAGGATGTAATCCTCTCGTCACACTTATTTCGAATTAATACCTTCGATTACCTCAGTCGCAAAAGCCTAATGGATGGACTCGAAAAATATATTCGGTAACAGAATAGTTTCATAGCAAAAATTTTTGAACAAAGGGATTTACCCGATTGCAACATTTTCGAAGCCTCAAATACCTACTCAGACACAAATCTTTCCGTCCTTGAGAATTCCAAAAAGCTAATTTACACACTAACAGAATTCTCTAGTCAACAGACTGCCATCGCATCTCTCTGTATCGAGGGGCTCCAACTAACGCGAAAAGAAGGACTTCGTCTATTGATCGCTCTCTTCAATTCTCGTAAAACCGTGACAGATTTGTACTGCTGGAGAGCCTTCAGGCGGACAGAAGGCCCGTTGCTTATGGACACGGATCACCTGGCTGGATCTGGCCTGTGCAAGGACAGGGTGTCTCGAAAACAGGACTGGTTCAGAGCCATTGGATGCCTGGAATCTCTGACTACACTATCGATTAATTATGCATACCTGGCAACACCTGATGGGGATCTACTGGTTGCCTTGTCCAAGTTATTGTCACACAGTTAAGCAAATATGCTTGATTATGGACGCTAAATCTCTTCGTCCTCAAAGTATAGTTCTCAAATTTTTCTTAACGAAAATTTGTTTGCAAAAAAAAATAATTATAACAGGAAAATCGGTCTGCATTGGCACTGGCTTCAATTACTTTGTCTGACCGAGGAAATCCCGGTGATTAGTAATCCCAGCGATCGAGTAGGTGGCTATGCAATACCTGATCTTGCATGGATGGAGGCAAAACTTTGGGCACCGTGTCTAAAGGTTCAATTCGTTTTCAGTACGTTATCTTAAATTTCGTCAAATAGTATTTACCTATAGGGGAAGGTGGGGCAGAACGGACAGTGGGGCAGAACGGACACTAAATCCAAAAAAAAATAATGTCGTCGGAAATGATTTTTTATGAAATGTGGCGACGTATTTTGGATAAATAATGACACAAAAAAAAAAAAAAAATTAAAAAAGTGAAAAAAAATAATTCAGTTTTCCTTTTTTTTTTTGTATCATTATTTATCCAAAATATGTCGTCACATTTCATAAAAAATCATTTCCGACGACATTATTTTTTTTTGGATTTAGTGTCCGTTCTGCCCCACTGTCCGTTCTGCCCCACCTTCCCCTATACGAATATAAATCTCATGGTTTATCCTTGTTAGTTTTGAATCATAAGCGATTTTATTTTAGTTGGAATACCAGAATACGACAAGCACAAATTGTTCCTAACAGAACATACTCCCGTACATTCGTTCATGCTATCTACAGATATCGATCTGCAATTTCGTCAACCATGGAACCTTGGTTGTACCACGAAAATGCTCTGGTCTTGGTACCCTAATACGTTAGGTAATTCATCGTCATACAGACAGTTAGATAAATGAACCTTGTAGTTTTTTCTTTTTTTTTTTTCGTAAGACATGCAGGGATCACTTAGATCGGTCTTCATTCAAACCTCGATCAAATACTTAGCGAAAGTCAAATAGGTCTGCGAAATTGAAATCATGATTCATTAAGCTGACGGTCCTGAACCGTTAAGCTACTCAACGAACGTCAGACGTTGTGCTGCTGCCATCTAGTCGGCAGCTTCTCGAGCCACATGATTGTTCGGAAGATCACTGAATCCAAAAAACAATCAGATTGAAAAATTTTCAATTTTAATTACGCAAAAATTAACGAAGCTCTTCTCTAGATTTTGTAACAGTTCCTGTTGAGTAATACTACCTTTTTTTTCTGCCAGTTTACTTGTACCTGCAGCTATGGCACCACCGTGAAATTTTGGACTCTGATTTGAAAAAGCTGTTTCCCCTTCTACCAAAACTAAAAGTCTTTCAATTTGTTGGCGAAGTCAACAGATTGGAAACTCTTAGCACGATGTGCTGTCAAATCCGCGATAAGGAATGTCGTAAGATTCACTCACACTCATACGATTCGAAGAACTTTTTGCTGACGCTGAAATTTCGTTTTACATTCTAACGTTTCAGAAGTTAATTACCTCAGCTTTCAAATCCAAGATTCAATAAATGATAGAAAGAATCGTGAAGAATTGAAGAGAGATATTGACTCCTTGGTGAACTCCTTTCGAGATGCGTTTGAAGAAATGAATGTCAAGTTCGAAGTCAGCTTGTACCCATGCTGATCGAAAGAATCAGCACTATTTTTAAAGCTCAAGCTGTGCTTTTCAAGCTTTTGGTTTTACTTATGCAGTTGTATTAAATGCGTGTCTTTAATAAAGAATTGTTGAAACTTAATACACGTAAAGTAAGCAGACAATTATTATTATTACAAGTTATTCACACAACCGTTGAAATTGGTTTGAGTCAAAGAGCCATCAAACATTCGTATTATACGCTGATGAAAAAAATCTGTTTTCTCTTAATTAAAGAAATGAAAGTCCACTTCAATTAGCTTTTAATTTTTAAAGCTAAAATCAAGGGCGGAGTCCCTGCTGGGTTCTCGCACCACTCAAAGGCTTTTTTTAATTTCGTTCCTCGGTTTGTTAAAAAAGTTTTTATCATACTTCTGCCAAACTTTTCTCTAATTAGCATCTGTTCTCGGTAGACAAAATTTTCAATTGGGTTGGGGGAGGGGGGTTGATAATATTTATACCAAGAACAGCGCCAGTTAATACACCTTATAATCGTACGATAATTACTCAACTTTCTTCAAAAGCAAAACATAATCATGTGTTAAATAATGAAGTTAAGTATTTCAATTCCAGATCAAATTAAATAAATGTGAAAATCAGAAGCTTTGATGCTTCTATAAATAAATCTGAAGCTCCTTCAAAACTTCCGGATTTTTCTTTTTTTTACGTCCTCGTTGATTAAGTACCTGAAAATTTTGATTGATGGACATGCAGCAAGGACGAGGTAAGCTTTTGTTTCGGCTGTCTATTTAGGTGGGTATATTTCGAACATATACGACTACGTCTGGTTAACTGTTCGAATCGCGAAGTGTAATTACGCTGATAAATCCAAGCGTTTATATTTAGGTCGTATTATCCACTTGAGAAATACTTCGCAATGGTCAGGACCTCCCTACCCCACCACTTATCCCTATTGTCTATTTAAGCAGAAAATTGTCGTGATGATACAATACGTACCGGTATCGTAGTTATTATAATAGCTCTCTATCTCTTCCACGCATTGCAGCAAACGGAGACAGTATATCAAGACACCAGAGCGAACGGTCGCAGGTCTTATCTCTCTACGGTTTAACCATAGCCAAAAATCAAGATCATATACTTACGGGTGTAGATCTTTGTGAAAATTTCGAGAGCCATCTTGAGCCCTTTTTGAGGTGAATTTAAATCCTCTCAAGTCACCTGTGAATATTTTAGTTTACGAAAGTCTCCATTGCTCTATAGCACAGTTATTTCTAACTGATTAAGAAAAACATATAACTTGAGTTTAACCGGGAAAAGATAATTGCAATGAAATCGATAACAAAGTTCTAGAATCGTTAAGAATTTTAATAACGCAGTGAGGGAGAGACACTCTTTTATTTATACGACCAAGCCCTTTGTGAAAGAAACTTTGTTCAAGGGAGTAAAACCAGCTCTTCAAAATGGCATCTGAGGGGTTGGCCAACGAGCTATTGTCAGATCTAATGCCCGTGATGCCAACGGTTCAGGAAGTGAGTCGATCGATGCAAAATTTCGGACTTCCGGACTATGCGATATTTATTTTGATGCTTGTGGCCTGCGGTGCCGTTGGGGTTTACTTCGGTTTCGTTAATAAGTCATCGGGCGAAGACGAGTATCTCGTAGGTGGAAGAAACATGAAAACATTTCCGGTCAGTCTTAGCCTTATAGCTAGTTTTATTTCCGGTATTTCACTACTTGGTACTCCCACGGAAGTTTATGTCCATGGAATTACCTACCTATTCGTCGGTGGCGGCGTCATACTCATGGGCATCGTGATGACCACCGTTTACCTGCCAGTTTTTCACGATCTTAAGCTGACCAGCACCTACGAATACCTTGAAAGACGTTTTGATAAGAAGACCAGATTGTTTGGATCGATTTTATTCACAATTGGAATCGTAAGCTGAATCACAATTCATTAGTAGTATATATCATTATGAAATATGAAATATGAAATGAAATCTAAAACATGACTTGAAGATTTAGTCTCCATTCGAAAAACAGTACAATCAAAAATACCACTTGTAATATTGTAACCGCCATTGCAGGAAACTCGTTGAAATTAGTCTCGACTCGCCTTACTAATTATAATAATTTATAAGTAGACGGAATAATCGTCGAGTATAAATGGTATCACGAGCGACAGCCCACTCGCGAATTCTTTAAATTTAGTCAAGGAGATAATCTATGCATATGATATCGTGTCGAGCAGACCAGACACAGACGAATTATTGCTGTCAACACACATCCTATCGAGTTTCAGAAAAAAAACCAGGGCTTATAGAATATACTAGACTACAAATCTACCACGTCATCAGCTTTTTAGAGACTAACATATTTCACCGTGGCTGGTAAACATGACAATTACTGACATGAATTTCAAACTGCATCCTGAGCACTATTCATTTTCGGTGTATATTCCTTACTGCATCTATAGATATAAACATGTTCAGAATTGACGGAGGGAAAAATAGGAACCAGAAATATCTATTTCTTCTAGCCACATTACTTCTATTGGACAGGATGATGTATTTCATCTTTTTTATTCATTTGTAGATCACCTGGCTTCCTATAGTCATCTACGTACCAGCTCTGGCTTTTAATCAAGGTGAAAATATGTCTAGTCCCTAAAGAAGATATTCGAAAAAGTTTTTCTAAGAACAAATCGCAATAATTTCTGATGTTCATTTTCCAGTTACCGGAATAAACGTTCATGTAATTACGCCGTTCGTATGCATCGTATGTATCTTCTACACATGTGTGGTAAGTATAAACAATGTCTCAAGTCTTGCATAGCTAGTTTTCAAATTCTTTTTTGAAGAATGTGTCATCCAGATTAAACGATTTTACCTCATCTTGCAAAAAGAACAATAATGCCCTTGGAATCAGGTCCAAATCTTACAATTACCACCCACTTTCTCGTATCGCGTAGGGTGGTTTGAAAGCTGTTGTTTGGACGGACGTAATACAGACTATCGTAATGTTTGGCGCCATATTATTGGTCATAATCAAGGGGACCCTGGATCTGGGTGGTACAGCAGTTGTCATTCACCGAAACTTAGAGTCCGGAAGACTCGAATTACCGGAGTAAGTACGAGGAATAATACACGTGACTATTACGTCCATTAAAATCCAGAAGGTCAAACAATTTCTTCAATGCTTGGTAGATTAATACCCAGAAATACCTGAATTGGTATCTATTATCTACTTTGTTCGTCCGATAGTTTCTTACTGAACACATATTCAGTTCGCGAATCAGAAGACTGTCTTTCGACATAAAAATTGCAAATACGAACGTTGGCACGGATAAAAATTGACTATATCCCAATTTTTTTCAAAATAAACTATTTTACCAACTTTTTTTCATATCTACTGCGTCTTTAATCAACCAACCGAAAACCTCTTGACCTGTGCAACTCGCGTGTCAGATCAAACCAGAAGCATGAACGAATATAGCTTAAGTACAGTGACCTCCAAATACTTTGCTAGGTCAGTGATCCAAATTATCATCCATCAACGCAGTAATTCAATAATTTCAATTAGGGACCCTATACGCCAGATATATATAACGTATAGCTTTGTAACATCACCTTGCGAATATATAAAGGTGATCCTTATTCAAGGTATGGAGGAACTTTTTTGAAGGTGCCCCTCAAATCATGACCAAATAATTTTGAAAAAATCTCCTAAAAATTTCAGCCTTCTATTTCTTATCATCTATTATTTATAATAGTTGCAAAAATATCTGTAATAATTTTCAAAAATTATTCGACATCGGCACTACTATTTGGGATACGATACTTTGGCAAATTGGAAAAAGAAAAGGTAGATTCTAGGGGTGTAACGTTATTGCGATACTTTCAGTAGATATATTTAATCGCAGGACTACTTATTCGCGAAAAAATCTATAACCGTGTGAAATTAGTTGGCATCGATGCCACCTTTTAGGAAAACATTAGCATCATCCGTGAGGAATTTTATGGCAGATGTAGTATGTATATTTCAAATGGCGAAATTTACCCCCTGCGCGGGTGGGCTTAGGGTTGAGATAGAAAGTTTAGGTTTTGGAGAAATTCCTTTCTTTAATTAGTCGGAAAACAAATCGTCCATTCCCAAAAAAGGACTATATCCTAATATTTTCTAAAAATTCTCAATCCATTTCAGAATTTATTGATAAGTACTTAATAACCGTTCAGAAATTTGATTACAGCACGGACTGGAACCCTTTGACACGTCATACAATTTGGGCTTTAGTTTTTGGCGGATTTGGTCATTGGCTCCAGACATCAGCTGTCAATCAGAATATGATCCAGCGTTATCTTTCGCTCCCAACTCTTAACTCGGCAAGGCGGTAGGATGCTCGTTCAGTTTATTTAGCTTTCGTTTGAAGACATTTTAATTAAGAAAAGTGATTTACAGAATTAAATTAAAATTAATTCCCTCAGGGCTGTCTGGATCTTCATCGTAGGTGCCCTGAGCCTTGTAGGCGCCTGTGGCTATGCCGGAATGCTAATCTACGCTACGTACCAAGAATGCGATCCTCTCACAACAAAGGCAGGCCTAAATTAAGTGCTTAGAATTAAATAAGAACGACTTTGAACCGATAAATTTTTCGAGTAAAACAATTCCGGCGGTCCTTTGATCTTAGGAGATTATTTCGAGCTATGATACCCCGTAGATAAGTCTATATAACTGTAAATTTAATCCGTATAGCTTGCTCGTGCTAAGGACCAGCTACTCCCGTTATTAGTGATGGATATTCTCGGAGATTATCCCGGATTACCTGGCTTATTTGTTGCCGGAGTATTCAGTGCAGCTCTCAGGTTAGTTGCTGACAAATCTTATTGAAGATATTGTAAATCATGTGGTTATATTTACAAATTGTCGATTACCAAGGACCTTTTTTTATCTCACAATAATCAATTCCAGTTCACTGTCAACGGGTCTCAACTCCATGGCAGCCGTGGTGATAGAGGATTTCGTAAAACCCTTCAGGAAGACTGGTTTCAGTCCAAAAGTTGCAGATATTCTGATGAAAGTAACCGTCGTTACTCTAGGAACTTTATGTGCCGGACTGGTATTCGTCGTTGAAAGAATGGGCAGCCACGTTCTCCAAGTAATCAACAAAAATCAATTTATTTCAATGAAATCCAGAAAGGATTCATCTAATTAAAATTTTTCTTCAAAGTTGTCGATGAGCCTCGGTTCTATTACCAATGGACCATCCCTGGGAATATTTACCATGGGTATCTTGTTCCCTTGGATAAATTCTAAGGTAGACAACAATCCTCGTCTTCTTTTTCGGATCGGATACCGTGAAATAAATTATTTATGTAATTTGAATAACTTAATGCATCTAATTATTTACTACTCTAGGGTGCTTTGATTGGCGGTGCCTCTAGTCTGGGACTAATGGCTTGGCTTAGCATCACGGCCCAAGCTGCTATTTCATCTGGTCATTTGAGGTATGGATTCTGGAGCGATATGGACGTTTGATAAAATGCGACGTTCCATTTTCTTCTAATTTTTTTAATTTTTTGTACTCATTTCAGATTCGAAGAGAAGCCTGTTAGCACCGAGGGCTGTACCTATACCTTCCAAAAAATTGAGAACCTACTTTTGTTCTCACCATCAAACGCCGTGTTGAATGGAACAGACGAAGTCATTGTCTCGTAAGTTAGGAGAGATTCACGCGTTCTTCTTATACAGATATGGGTCCATTACATAATCTTACAGCCACCCACTCACGATCTCGCTGACAATGAAGTCGATTGTTACATGGTCGAACCGCTGCTTGGAAATTCAGATTTCTCATTAAACTTCTATTTATTCTGAGCACGTGGATCTGTTCCGAAAGTCTTCACTGTGAGTTCCGGTACCGGCGATGCAACGAAAAAAAATCAAAAACAGAATGACAAATAAAGGATGACGATATTTGGTTTACCTTTTCCGCTTTGCTGAGTTCGGCCTCAAAATTAGAAAGAAGATTTATTCATGCTTCAAAAAAATACGATTAGGGAAACCTTCCGCGATTTTTAACAACTGAAAATTATTCTCGCACTCAGAAAAAGGTCTTGTTGACACAACCAAAATTTGGGTTATTATATGCACAATCACATTTTTTGTTCAGTCAACCAAAAATTTTGGTTGTCCCAACAAAATTTGGTTTTCCCAACAAAATTTTGGTTATCCGAACGAAATTTTTGGTTGACTGAACAAAAAATTTGATTGACTGAACAAAAAATGTGATTGTACATATAATAACGAAATTTTGGTTGTGTCAAAAAGACCTTTTTCTGAGTGCGGATTCCTGATTTCCCATTAGAACTAATCACAATTTACCCATTACAATTTTTTCCATGTCTGACAATACGTGCTGAGAAAAGTTGTCACTGAGACTTTCGGTTCGATCATTAAACAGCTTTTGGTCACAATTTTGAATTACGTATTTTCAGAGAGCCATGGGCATTGTATCGTCTGAGTTACCTCTGGTACACGTTGACGGGTGCCCTCGTCTCAATGGGCGTAGGTTTTTTAGTAAGCCTCATCTCGTGTCAAGATACTAAGAAGCTGGACCCGCTGTTGGTGGCACCATTTGTCAGAAGGTTCCTAAAAGCTCGCCCGGAGGAACTGCAAATGAATGACGTGAGTTGTGCCTCACAGGTCATAGCCTCTTGACATATTATGATATAAAGACGTCGAATTCTCGTTGACATCTTTGTTGATAATATCATTGTTGTATATACGCAGGGTGTTAAATTGGAACTGGAGACATCGGAGATGATCAATGGTAAGGGTGAAGGAGGTTTGAGGAAGTTTACATAACACGAGTGATTACTATTGAAGAAATTACCCTTTACGCGAAATTAATATGTAATTTCTCATATTTTATTTTCGATATTACAAATTAATGTAAATTATATTAGGTGTACAAAGACTATAATTATTTAGATAAGAGGTAACCATATTTTTACCATCACCATTATACGTATATTGAACTTAAATTTAACACGAATTAATTGCGTGCATTGCAGGCATTAACGGTATTATTTTTAGTTTCAATTATTTTAAATATAGTAAGATATACCTCAGTGCAGGCGTATCTAGAACTCGGCTCGGATTTCACAATAAGGTTCTCACCCGTTTTTCGCTACAAATTTTTCATTTATTTCATTAATTTTACAATCTGCATTTTAAAGCAGAAATAAATTGTGCTCCCCAATTCAGATACTTGAGTATTTATATTATTATACTATATGCTAACACAATTCAGGAGTAAAGTTTTCAGTGCTTCACTCTTAAGTAGCAGTAAATTCGTTATGATCAGCACAACAGTAATGTGCGGCCACTTGAAATAATTTCATCGGAAGAAGCATGTGAATTGTTTACCTACATACTATACGCTTAAAAATACATTATTTCTAAGTTCATTGTTTTTTTTTTTGTTTTTTTCTTTTCTTTTTTCTTTTTTCCCCCCCCCCCCCCCCCCCCCCCCCCCGTTTCTCAGATTATTCTATTTTCTTATTTTACCTCATTTAATAAGGTATTGTAAAGTTACACGAAATTAGCGATTTATACACGTAGCCACTTTATTAAACCATTGCACTGCGTAAGTCAATCTCTCAAAAGCTCGAGAAAATGATAAAATTATTGAACTATTTTTCATTTTATGTAAGAAATCTAATTTTTTTTTTTTTTTTTTTTTTCTTCTTCTTTTTTCTTTATGAATAAACGGTAAATAAATTAACATTGATGATTTGTATATGTGATGAATTGAGTGTCCCCTGCATAAATGCATTATCAAATATCTTATCTATGTAAGTAAATGTGTTTAATTTTACGTGTGCATATTAGCTTTCATTTAGATTTTTATACCTATGATCATAATAGATATTTAATTAATTTTGTCCATACGATATGACATCCAGCTGTAACTTAGAGTTTTTGTGGATTTTATATATTAATATGTAGTAGAAAAAACGTTTGTTCTCTTACGGAATGTAGTTGATCCATTTTACTCGTATTTAATTTTCTATATGCATAATATACGTGGATATAACGATGCATAATAAGTAATTCTATAAGATGAATTAATACAGTTAACTGTTTGACATATGAGTAAAAATATAATTTATTAACGAATCATATGATCAAATACCCAATTATTATAAAGGGAGTCATCTTTATTCATGTGAGGTAGGATAACGTACCAATATGGGAGTAAATGATTATACATTTCACTCACTGTCTATAATTAAGTTTCTAAATATGCATTAAACTCGACGTATGAATAAATAAAAAACTGAATATTATCATAATTTAAGATACACTATTCACTAGACATTCTGTGTCAGAATTACTATATGCGTAAAATTTTATAAAATCTAAAATGTTTAAACGTTCAAAATATATTTTACTGTACAAAGATTATTGTACGTATATATTTAAATAAATTTCAATGATTCATTACTATCTTGTAAAGTGTTCCAGTAGATCACTTCTGCATGCAGTAACGTACAATAATCAATGAGAAGGTAGCATATAAGCTCAAAATAATATTTATTGTGATAATCAGTGGTTTTAAACCTTTCTTCTATAACTCTTTACCAATTTTCCAGTGACATACAAAGACACCGAGAGCAATGATCTAGTTATGAAGAAAAATAACGAAATAATTATTTATTCGAATATTTAAATCTACTGTAGAAATTCATTTGAGGTAAAAAAAAAAAAAACTCTTTTCATAATTCTACATGTTCTTCTATTCGTGAGAAGAATAAAAAATTATAGCAGGAAATTTTTCAAAAGCTTTTTTGTACAGAACAATCAAAATTGGAAACGTTAACATTTTCAAAAATATATATAATTTGTGCCCAGATCGTTCTGTGCTTAAATGTTTTATTCAACCTCATTAACATCTAAAAAATATATATGGTATAGGCAAAAAACCTACAAAGAAATTATCGCGATTCGGACATTATAATACGTACATAATTTGAAAATATCAATCTCATCATCTATTCGTTTCTACAGAATTATTACAACAGCAGGCAGAGCCGAATAAACTCTTCGTGGAGCCCGTAACTATTATTTAAAGTGAACAGGAAAAAGTATCCGAAACTTTGTTGACTTCGTCAATAGGCTTAACGAGGAGAATTTATTTTTCGCAAAAACAATTCAATAATAATTGTGAATTGAAGAAGTGAGAGATCTACCTTAGTTCGGCAATCGTATAAAAGGGATTGCAAGCACAAGCCAATCAAAACCCGATTTTCCCTTGAGATTGATAGTAGCTTTAAAATCGATTTAGTTCTTGTTTGTTTCTTCTACTTTTCCTTCAGTTTTCATTTTTCTAACATTCGTGCGAATTATATTCACACAACAGCTAGCAGACAATCAGAGCCTGAGCACAGAGTTGAGTAATAGTATTTTACTTCACGCAGTGTGATAATGGACGTTTTATCTACGCCGTGCATAAGTGCAGTAGCTGTTCGTAGCGAATGAAATCCGTTTGTAGAATGTAAAATATCGAACTGTGATTATGATTCGAATTATTTTCTATATTCAAATACATTTATAACGTCAGAAATCGAGTGATTTTCCAGTTTGTGTAGGTGTCTCAACATTTTTCACGATTCATGGTCAAAACTATACATATATGCTCACGATAAACACGTCACATAGGGTAAGGTTGCCAATATCGCACCGCTACCTAAATCATACAGTTTCAGTTTGGTAATTTTTTGCGGGAGTATCTCCTCGATTTTGAAAATTGTAGAAATAGGAATTTTTAGAACATTTTGAATACTGATGGTACCTATTTCTACAATTCGGAAAATCGGGTAGTTACCCTCGCAAAAAATGACCAAACTTAAACGATATTAGCAATCTACCCTACAACGTACCTAAATCGTGATTGATCCGCAAGGGCTGATAAAAAGCTTCTAGCAAAAAAAAAAAATTGCGAATCGCTAATGAAAATCATTAATCTATTTAAATGAAGAGGTGTGTTCCGAACCTTAATCTCAGATTTGTAAAATACGTGTATATGTATAATATCTAACTACGTACTTCAAAATTACGAAGAGAGTTTTTCATTGAATCGTTATAACGATTTTGCGGTACTAGCAAAATTGAATATTCGTGATAATAAGCCAACAAAACTTTTATATAGAAATAAACAACTTTGTTGACCGCTATAGTATTTTTCGTTATATGATCCGGATAAGAGAATGTGATCGTTACAGCAAAATTTCTTCCCACATTACTCCAACAAAAATATTTCTTCGTTAGTATAATAACGATTTTTGTTGCGACAACAAAACATCTTTTTTCCCTTCAGGGAAATTCAGATTCAGAGTACCTATCCTACTAATTAATCTCACAATTAGTTTAATAGCTGCACATCGATAATAATTTAATCTTGACTATGTCGTAGGCGTACACTAATACCTAAAATTTGTTACCTGCTTACATATGATAAAATTTTCTTAAACCAACTCTAGCGTATATACTTACATTAAAATAACATTATTTGGTATTTTCGAGTGTAGGAAGTTCAGGCACATTGGCCGGACACGTCGGTGTTATAGTTTAAAAATAATTTCAACCTGCATGTCATCGTTGAAAAAGGTCATTGAACATTTTCGATAAATCTCTGGAGATTTTTCGCAGAGAGGCTTGTCTGCCTCAGCCCAAAATTCGAGACCGATTTAAGGTTGCCAAGAATTTAGTCACGTCTAACCAGTTTCGTGTGCATATGGTGAACAACCAAAATAAGTTCACCCATAGACTATTTTCACGTGAAACAGTTTTTTCTTATCATATTATTTCTAGTCATACTTACCTGAAGTGCTACTCGGAAACCCATGGAATTGTGAGAGAACAAGAAGTGAAGATTTTCGATTAGAGTTCTTTTCGTGCTCTCCTCCGCGACTACTTGTCGAAGGATAATTATGTACAGCGAAATTAGATTAGAATATAAAAAGCTAGTATCAGTATGTGTGATACAATAGAAACGTCGCATGCTTAGGCATATGCAAAAACTTGCTAAACGTATCTCGTTCATTCTTATCAAGAAACATATACGCTCGTGATTTGATTATGACATCACAATGGAGGTATAACCGTGGCAGGAATTGAGGGTATCTTGTCAATTCAGTGATACTAATTATAACGGGCTACCAACAACCACAAGGCTGTGCTGATGAGGAAATGGGGCGTTTTCCTCGTGGACCATCGCTAGTCTCCCATATTCCATAGGTCCGTACCGCTTCTGTTTATGCTGTGAACATTTCAGACTGTTTTCAAGCGTTCGCATTGCGAATAAGCTGATTATATCTGCTATGAGCTTTGAAAAAAAAAATTCGCTGATTTTTTCCTAAATATTCCTCTGCTAATTCTAACCAAATATACATCGATGATTTTCAATCAAAGAAATCCTTGTCAATAACAACAAATAATAACCAGAAATTAAAACGAGGATTGAGCAAATTCCTGAAAATAAAACATGCAGATATTGTGCGATAAGGACAACGCGAGGGAATGGAACATATCCCGTTCTTTAAAACATCTAGAACTCTAATTTCTGCGAGATAATGATCGATCTTTGCGCAAACGCCTTCTGCAGTATCTCACCTTGTTACTATTATTAGCCGCTTCTTCAGTGCTGGTAACGCTTGAACTTTCACTAGAATTTACGCCTTCGTCGAGCATCAATTTCGTGCCGAAACCCTCCAACTCCAAGTCCAGGTACAACTGGCTTAGCTGATCGTTGACCAAAATCGGTTGTGTCACATTTTGCAAGGCATTTTTGTCCGCTTCCAAAACCTCCTCCAATGTCTTTGAGTCCATTTGGTACTGGTAAATCAATTCCGAAGTTAAATTCACTTCTTCTAACCATGGCGGCTGCTTTCGTAATGCTCGTCTCTGTTTTTCACTTTTTGAAATATCTGCCTGTTTCCACGTCATACTCTGCAATGATAAGTAATCACATCTCGTTTTATTAACAGTGCACAATCATAATATGGTCAGTCAGTTACAAGACTTGTGCAACATTAGGCTTAGCCAGTTGTTAATTCAATGACAGATTAATTGAGGTGTTCATAATTTTTGGTTTACCTCTGACTGGCCTCGAGCCCCCTTTTGATCTGGATTACAACTGCTGTCACTACTTTTATTCAAAAAACTGCTGTAAAGACTGGAACTACTTGATTCGTCCTCATTGTATTCCGAGGGACGGTTTTGTTTCGCGATCTTCGACGCGGGCTCATCATCGTCACTATGACAATTCTCGTCCACGCTGACGCAGGGTGAACAAAGTTCACCAGGAGATAAAACCTTGAAAAAATGTCAAACCATCAGAAAAGATTCACAGAAATCAGCCTTGAGTTGAGCATCTCCATATATTCAACCGACCAAGTTCCTCGCTGCGAAATCCTTCTTTATTATTTTATATAATATAACTCAGGACTCGATTTACCTTTTTCGAGCATTCAGACATCGCCATAATGCTGCCGGGTTCCGCTTTGACACTTGTGGCTTGGCTAGCTGGTCGATTTGGATCTGATGGCTTCTCCGGCTTATCGACAGTGAGCTGCGAGGTTTCGCGAACATTTTGCATCGGTGGAACAGGCCCGGGTATCATAAACGGTCTGTACATCATAGCTGTCTGTGTTGTAGCCCCTAAAACTGGGGGGTAAACGAGTCCTGCTATTCCCGTCGTCAGGTATTGAACTAAAGATCAAAAAAAGAAAGAAACGTTTTAGAAATTCTCCCTCAACTCTTCCTCGACCAAATAGTTTTAACTTCATCAAAAACTTACTGTAGGGACTTTGAGGTGCTGATTGCATTTGCTGAGGTGGTCCCGGATGTTCCTGTGGTAAGTAAATTGGGCCAAGTCGATTTTGTGGTGCTGGATAGTAGTAGATAGGAATCATTTGCGTAATCGCCGGGTATGTGGTGGCGATTTGCGATGATGGGCTGCAAAGAAGAACATGGTTATAGTCAGCAACATGAAAATAGCCCAAAGACCTGACATATCAAAGACTGTAGAAACGTCTCACAAAGAGCAGAGTAACGATACACACCTTTGTGCGGAATTGCAATTCTGCGAGATTTGCATCAAGGGATTCACAGCTGAGTGTGAAGGCCACATATTACCATTTGGACTTGTTGGAACCGTCGATGAATGGCCAGCAGTGGCATTGGAGATGGTTACATTCAATGTAGCTGGTTCGAAGGTCTTGCTACTGGACTCTTTGGCCTGTCTCGAAACCTAAACCAAAAGATAGATTTACTTAGATAACGTTAAACCCAAAAGGCTTGAAGTCAGTTTTGCTGTTAACTACCTTGACTTTGTCGTCCTTCCTGATGGGACTGCCACTCCTTTTTAGAGATTGACTCGGATAGGCAGGATCACTCGTCTTTTCTGCAGCAGATTTTGACCGCGTTTCTTTCAGCTTGTCACTTTTTATAGTTGATCGAATCTGCCTGTGACGTTGGACCAAGAGCTTTTCCATATCTTCATTGTGCTTTGAAAGCAAAGATTCTGTGAGTGTAGGCAGCTTGAAACTAGCCGTACCCGCCGTGTTGCTGGTCGTAAGACTAGTGTCTCCTCTACTTGCAGAGCTGGTTTGGTTGTTTGAACCACTGCTCAAGTTACCAGCACTTCCGCTGCCACTAGCTCCACTTCCGTTAACCGGAGACATACATTTTCTTGCTGGAGCTACAAGCAGATGTAACATTTTAAAAAAATTGTTCGGCCATTCGAGAGAAGGTACGATTGACTTTGCACCGAAGAAAACGTTATTTTGTAACACTGATTGCTGAATGTTAGTTGTGTGCTTCTTAAGAATTGCTGGAAACGTGAATTTATAATAAAAGCACGAATGACGAAGTAATGATGTGAGAATATGAGAGATATGAAAATTTACACACCTGTTAAAGGTGGGCTTTTTGTTTTATGACCGACATCCTCGTCGTCGGTGTTGCTTGGTAGGTTGACATTCTCTTCATCACTTCCATAGATAGTAGTTGTGAGGGGTTTGCTCTTGAAGTATCTTTGTATATTTTCATTATAATTGAGCTGATTGTAACTGGGAGGTGTTTCGGTGGAAGATTTGCTATCGAAGTACTCATGGTGCGGTGATATCTCACCGAGCATGACGCTGTCATGCTCCTGAAACAAGGGACAAATTGATCCCTTTGATAATATATTGTAGCGTCTCCCCGTTGGTGATAAAGCAAGGTTCTCGGGTTAGTCGCAGCTGAATTGAATGCATTCCGTTACCTCTTTAGGTCTACGCTACGTCGCAAGTATATTACGTTAATCAAGTCAGTTTCAAAACCTTGTAAGTAGACACGTTGACGTTGCACTAATTTCAAGTGCGTTGTTCAGCCGTGAAAGTCATAAATCAGGACATATCAACTGAAACTTATCAACTATGAACGATCTGCAGTGATGACAACAGAATTTTCATCGCTCTAATTCTCTTTACTTCGCCTAGTGAGGTTCTTGATTTTGTTATGATTGTAAATTCCATTTGCAATAATTAAACACCCAACTGTACCTACCCACATAGGAGTCACTCGAAAAATACCCCATATATTCTATGTCCTATGAGATTCTGAAAGACATCGACAAAACTTTGCAGAAAGGCTGATACACCCATTAAGGGGGTATCCCCACCTTTAAATGGGTTAACATTCTGAGAAAGAGATTGATATTTTACAGCGAATTTGAGAGTCTGATCAAATCCAAAAAAATCATGAAGTTTAGGGAGGGTTTGACCCTCATTATCCATACTTAACATTGAATATTACTTTGAGTCTAATAGTAGTTACGCTGAATATAGAAAAATACAAAATTACTCGGTTGTCGCAAAGAATCAGTAGTACCGTTGGATCGATTCTAGAATTTTTGGTCTTCAATTGTTCAGAAGAGATGCCTCTTTCATATGAACATAGAACTTTTTGATATTTCTATTTTTGGTTGAGATAATAATAAAAGTAATGAAAAAAAATTGAAGAATTAGAAAAATCTCAGTAAAAACTGAGCGAGTCAGGCAATTTTCGCGATATCAAAAAGTTCTATGTTCATATGATAGAAGCATCTCTTCTGAACAATTGAAGACCAAAAATTCCAGAATCGATCCAACGGTACTACTGATTCTTTGCGACAGCCGAGTAATTTTGTATTTTTCTATATTCAGCGTAACTACTATTAGACTCAAAGTAATATTCAATGTTAAGTATGGATAATGAGGGTCAAACCTCCCCTAAACTTCATGATTTTTCTGGATTTGATCAGACTCTCAAATTCGCTGTAAAATATCAATCTCTTTCTCAGAATGTTAACCCATTTAAAGGTGGGGATACCCCCTTAATAATAATTTACTCAAAATCAGTGTTTCTTCAAGTAATTTCCTGTCTTTGCTTCATCATCAAAGCAAATCAGAATCTCCTCTAGTCCCGTCCAGCTACTCTTCTCGAGTGGAACGGTGACCCATTGCAAATGTTCAATTCAAACTATAATTGGACAGTACTGTTTGAGTGGTCCCGCAAGTTACGATAGGAATCCCAAATATGGTTAGTGAGTTCAATCAAGCAACAGATGTAAGTTTGTTTTATGTGTTTGTGCAGCCATGCATTTAAAAGATTGTGCATTTGTGCCGGTTTGGGTCTCTATACACGGCATCATACTACGTTTTCACGCAAACACGAAATTTGATAGTAAATAAATTAGAATTTACCGAATTATTTGAAAAATTACGACAACTGATCAAAATTGTTATCCCGAACAGAAATAGACTTGAAGAAGAAGCGTCGAAACGTCCTTGTATGTAGATAAGAAGAAAAAAGAAAACCTGACATAGGCGGGTAACTCGAAATTGATCATCGCGACGAGCGACGCAACGTTGCACCAACATTAGTTATCCACTACGCATTGTAAATTATCATCTAGATGTTTTTAATGCTTATTATTATAAAAATTAGAGACTTACCAACTCACAAACTCACCTACAAGGTTTTGAAATTAAGTTGCCTGAAGCAAGAATATCCTTGATCGGCCCTATAACGCATAACGTCATTCGTCCCTAGACCTGTCTAGGTGCAAATAAATTTGATTTGCATTTAGGTTGAAGTGAAAGGACCAGCTTTGCTATTTGATTTTCGTTATTGCAGTTCAGCCTGTATGGTGTACAACAATTACCACGAACGAAGCACGCAATGGATGACAACATTGTTTGCCTCCGTGTCCCTCCGCCTCTGCCCGCCTGCCCGGCGTATTTTTTCTCTTACGTATAACATTAGAGGTGACAATATACTCTTTCTCAAACATATCTGAACAATTGGCCGGAATATTTCCATCCCATAGTCTCAACATCCTCTCTTCACTCGTATATATTCTTAGCTGCGATTAATCGGCGGCTAGATTACTTATTACTCTTCAACACGCGCTTGATATGATATGATATGCAAACTTATCGATTTCCCGAAACTAGTTATTTACGAGAAATATATCCGTTTAATAGTCACCGAAAAACTCTTGACGTCCGCAGGTACATCATTCTTGAGATCCATCGCATTGGCCTCGGCCAGAAGATTTTCCATAAAGGATTCGAGGTCCTTGCATTGTTCGGACAGCTCGTTGGGACTAGGTATCACCTATTAGATCGCAAAAAAATTGGACGATTTTCTGGTTAGAGGTGAAATCTCAAATTTCCATGTGGAATAAGGGTATGGTGTTATTGCTTTAGAAGTGGAGGCAGAATTTAGGGGTAGAAAAATGATGACGACGCTTTTGACGTTGGGACAGTACCTCGTTGAGTAGGACGTGTATTTCGCCCTGGATAATTTTGCTCTCTTTTAGTACTTCCTCACTGATGTTGGCGAGGATGTTGCTCTTCATGTTGTCGGATGGTTGAAATAGATCGGGATCCATCGGTCCTTTGAGAACACGATGATGTCCGATGACAAACTCCAGTTTTCTCGACCACGGATTGACAAAAGATGACCATTCCGTCTCGAGGACTACATATCCGCCATTTTGTACGGCAAACCTGTAAGGCTTCGATCTGAAGGATTTTCCCTGGAGCTTTAAAACCTAAGATAAACAGATTCGTTGATGTAAAAAACGCACGTTCATCTAGTATATCAACTGTAATCTAAGAGCCCATAAGACGTTCTCGTGCTCACAGTCTCATAGATGTCTTTGATGAACGGCAGATCCTCGGGATGATAAAATTCAAACAAAGAACGGCCGACCATGTCCTGCGGTAGATATCCAAAGTATTGAACTACTTCGGGATCGCAGTGCGAAAGATGACACGTTGCCGTGTGCCGTGTTGTAAATTTCGAAGAAATTATTGTTTCTTCGGGTGCTGCGAAGAATTATACGGTACCACAGACCAACATTATTAATTGATTCCCGTTAGGTGTGAGGGGATTGGTACAGGTAGTCTAAAATTTCGTCATCAAATTAATGGCACGGTAATAACGGACGATGGCCTAAGGTCAGTCTCACTCGACGTAATGTCTTCTTCAATTGATAAATGTGAAACAATAAATGCAGTTATGAATATCCTGCGGAATGAAAGATTGTTAACAAATGAGAATTGATCTTGGAGAAGCGCAATTCTCACAAACGAACAAAATACATCCCTTTACGTGAATAAAAATCAACTACCTTTGTAGGCAGAATGAACTGGCTGAGCTGTTACGACGAGGAGCATGGCTTTGGGATGCTGAACGGTGCTTTGTTCTCGAAAATCTCTGCACGTCAGAGTAAGGTGGAAGGGTAGGTATCGGACTGGTTTCTCTATCTTAACTTGTCCGTTTATCGACAAGCTGTTGCATTTCGCACCTCTGTATTTTCGCAGTCCACAGAATAGGCTGGTTCGCTGTCCATTTATCCCTGTAGCAAATAAATTCGAACGCTTTTGTGAGGAATAATGTTAAAGGACGGTCCTTCATCAACAAAGAAGAGTTAGTAAGAGGCACAAAGTCATTATGAAAGGATCCCTTACCCTTGGGATTATCTGCATGCGGTGCCGCCACACCGTTGGTTATCTGTCCTGTGAAGGTACTTCTGTCCTTAGGATGAACAAAGTCTATAAAGGACCTCCCGATCCAAGTATCTTTCGGAAAACCCAGAGACGGAACCAATGATGGGGTTGTGTAAAGAACGACACCATCGAACATCGAGATGACTGCACAGAATCCCTCCTGTGACAAAATGGACAATGAAAATCTACGTCAGCTTTTACCCGTATTGTTGAATGTAATATAAATGTATTATTATCGTATAAAAGTAAGTCACGAAGGAAGTTTGATATTAGGAGAACACATAAAATTCTGTACAACTCACTGAAAACAGATATCACTATAGGTCTCTTAGTGAAGTGATATTATAAGAGTATAAATACAATATTTCGTTTACCACATGTTTACTGCAGCAGGATATATGACCAATAAAATAACAAAACGGGACATGCTTTCGACTTCTCCCGGCAGCAAAATATCCGATTAAAAGAATGAGGTTACCTTTGGAAGCATGTGATGAACGCGATTTAAGTGTAGTCGATTTTTTTACCCATGATATCCCTTGGCGTATGAAGCATTTGTCACATGTGAGATGACGGCATGAAGCTCTGGAACTTTTAAATGAACTCTGAACACTATGGTACCCTTCTTAACACCCACATATCTAACGACGATTATTCCTAAGTTGTTCAATACCTCGAGCCACGTGCAGCTATCATCGGTAGTTGATCACGAATCATTTCTTATGATAAAATTACACCATGTCATTCTGCGTTAAACTGTGAAAATTTTTACTTCCAGCGCGGCGAATACATAAGAACACCAGGTTTTGCAACGAATTCAAGTTACCTGCAGCACCGCTCGCTGATACTCGAGCTTTTGCATCTTCTTTGGCTTATACTGTAGAACAACTTTGTCAATAGTTTTGTGGTTCTGTTGTTTATTCAGGGCTTTTGTCAGGTGAATCGACTACTGTAAATTTGTACTAACGTTAGCCTGGGATTTGGTGTCGTCGACCAAACATGGTGTTGCGGATGGAGGAATGGAGACGTCTGAGTTGGAATTGTGTTCTTCAGGATCCGTGGCATCTACCAGCTCAACGACAGCTATTTTCACTTGAAACCACCAACAAAAATATTTATTATATCTTTTCTTTACCTCTTCACACATCTCTGCTCTCTATAATTTTCAACTTTTACGAGATATATGAGTGCACTTTGCGAATTTAGTTTGTTTTATGTTCAATACCAATATTTCGAACCATTTGTATCTGGTATAACACCCACGGTTGTTGCCCACCGTTATACATACGCTCACCTATTCACTCGAAATTATTCTCTCGACTAGGACCCATTTGATTAAACGCTACGAGCCGTATAGGTATATAATATATATGCGTTAGCAAAAGATGTCGCGAGAACAACAAATCTACGCCCGGTTCAAAATATGAAATGTAACATAAAAAATCGTGTTCAAAATCACGTAAGAGTCGATTTTATTATTGCGTAAAAGTTGAGCTCAACTTTGCCTATAGGATAATGTCTATCTCTAGATTTACGAGAGTTCTTATAAAACCAAACAAGACTGTCACACCGTCAAGTGAATGACGTGATGGTATACTAAGTTAATTCATAAGTTACCGATCTATTACTGCATGTTGAACTGTACGAATGTATGAACAGACGTTTGATAAAAGAAAAATGATTGAATTTGAATTTCTCTACATTTGAGGTGATTTGAAGAATTTTCAGCCACAGGTTATCAAGAAGAAACAGTTTCAATATTATGCTCGATGAATGGACGGAATACAATCGTTATGTAATCGCTATTCCTGCTAACAATAAACTGGCTATGCACGTGAATTCATCAGCCACGTAACCACGCCATTGTCACGAAATTATGTCGTTTCTAATTATCGCAGTGAAAATTCCTTAACGATTTTGCAGAGCTAATTCCGTCGATTTCTTCGCTAGTTAAGGATTTTTTTAAATCAGAAATAAAATAGATATTTTCAGTCAAAACCAACCTGTTTTTTGAGACTCTAGCTGTGGCAAAACATCGGCGAAGGAACAGGCGGGTATCGCTGCTTCTTGGGGAGGATCTGTGACGGTTACAGGAAACTCGGATTCTTGAACGACGATCAACGGTCTGGACTTCTTCTTTTTGTGTTCCTTGTCCTTTCGCTTGCTGATAGGCTGCGGCAAAGCTGCATTGCTAAATTAGCACAAACGTTATCATTAGTCAGATTGATTTTTAGGCTTGCAGGCTTCTAATCACCTACTTACGCGAAATATTTACAGTAATCCCAAAATACATGGCATGGTTTAACTTGAGTAAGGAAGAATCCTTGTATCGATCAATTGAGGGTCTGCAGTGTACCTTGAGATTACCGTTTGATCTGTTAGATATAAGTCTGTTCTCGGCTTTCCAACGTATTACCTCACTATACAGTTGTACGATTTGTGACGAGAAGATGATAAATCTGGCAAAACCGACAAATAAATAAAAAAAACGTTGATATAATCAATGTTTTTTTTTTTTTTCTTGTCCCCTTTTAGAACCGTAACAAATTTTCCAATCATACCAACTACAGGTCTCAACGAAAATTGAACATATCATTTTCGAGAAAGAGAATTAGCTACTTTTCCAAATACCGGAAGGCTTTTATTTAGGCTTAAAGTGAGAAAGCCAACCGAGCACGTCGAAGAACAGGGTACAAAAATATATTTTCGAAGATCAAAATCATAGTCAGATCTATAAATATTATATTATATAAAATAGATTTTCAGTCGCGGATTTCAATGAACATAAAACACCATATCATTCATTCAGCCTGAAGCCTGTTATGCAAAAAATAGAGTCTAAGCAAATCTAAAAAAAGGTTCAAGTGGAAGCCCTGCAGAACGTTTTGAAGAAGATTTTAGATGGATTGACAGAATTACGTAAACTTCATCGTTGGAGCTAGCACACCCGCGTGTTTTGCCATGTGCCGCTCACTGAATCAAATACATAGGTATAAACTTGGAACAGGATAAAAAAAGAAAAAAAAAAATCCTTGTCTCTAAAGATAGCCTCGTGTAACTATTTCTGGGTTTAAACAAATTTCAGGTGCTTATAACATACCCTCAGTGATATCTTAATCTGTACTCCTATTATTGTGAAAAAAAATTCCAGGCACTTTCTACAAAGTCGAAGACCGTTTCAACTCAGGATACAGAATCCTAGCGAAAGGTGATGTAGACTCGAAGCCACTTTCTCTGATACCCGACCGTGTGTACAATTTCCGAGGTAATTCTTAGATGATCGACCTTTTCAACGTGGAAGCTAACTAAATTAATGCTGAACTTATACATATTATGTTATATAATTTATAACGATTTTGAGCGAGATCTATTCACAGTGCATATTATACCTATAGCACGATGTTTCATGCTCAATGATAATTGATCGTTATCGAGCATATTTGAAAATCATTTCGTTTGCAGCTATTAGATCTGCTGAAAAAATTCCGAAACGTATATAGGTATTCGCCTAATTTCTACCTACTCGTTATTTTATGATAGAGGAAATATTGGATAAGCAGTAGGTATTAAATCTCTAGTGAGTAATGACAGGCCTACGTTACGTCTTTGCAGTGACTATTTCAATTATTCATTTATTATTATTATTATTATTATTGTTATCATTATTTTTTAGCTCTCACGAGGCATTGTTACGGACTCACGTTGTGTAACTAATAATTTCATATAGGTACACATCGGGTTTCCACGTTTATGGAAGTTGCAGGCTGTTTATAGCTTTACATTCATTGTTACACAACAAATTTGGATCACCGCGTGAGAAACATGAAAATTTAATGAATTTTATAATCAGTCACGGGTAGGGTACTTGAGTTTAACTCGCTTTTATGCACATTACAATTTGCCAAAATTTTGATAATGGATCAGTATTTTGCCTTCCTATAAGTTTGGCAGTAACTCATGAATTATAATGGCATTTCAGATAATTACTTATAATCGCAATAAGTGTCAATTATCCCTGAGAAATAATAATGATAATGCAGTTCCAAATACACGGTAAAATGAGCAAAGAAATGAGACACACGTGGGCAAAACACGTGCTTCTTTTTACCACTAGGATGTATATTTGTAACGCCTTATAAAATGTTTCCTCAATTTATCTATGTACACTCCGAAATACATAGAATCAATTCTAAATTGCAAATAATATGCAAATAATTTCTATCACGGTTGAAAATTCTACATCGATTTCAAAAACGCCAATTTACGTCCATTTTTTTCAGGCAAAAATAAAAAGAAAAAAATTTCTACAAATAAGACACACTGGGACAAAACTGATTGAGCATAGAGAGAAATTAGGTAGAAATCCTCTAATTAACTCGAGGGTAGTAGGTACATGTGATTACAAAGATAGATATATAGACCTCAATTAATTTCTGGTAACTGAAGCAATTGGAGTGATTACTTCTTATTAGCCAGGGGTCTTATAAGATTTCGCAAACGAGTCACGTAGCTCTCGCACGAGATTTCGCTTATGAAAGCTCAGGCAGTTCGAGGTTTGAATTTCGAGGCACGTTTCAAAGCTCGACTCGAACTGTGGGTGGGACGCTTTCACGAAAACGAGAGTGTGGGTGGCAGTTGAAATCCACGGGTCTTTATTAAGCGCAAAATTAATAAACTCTTCAATCGGAGTTTAAAAGGTTACGCAGACGTCTCTCGCCAGTATAAACTATATTTCGTCGAATCATTGCGAATTAATCAACGGCTTCCCCACCTACATCAGGACAACTTACCGCACATGGCACTGCGCGTGCATTTAAGATCTATGTTCAGAGGTGGGAATAATCTGTACATAGGTATTTGTACTAGATCGAGAGTTGCCTTGAATGAAAAGCAAAAACGATTTACAAGGATTTCTTTTTTTTTTTCTTTTTTTTTTTGCCATTTTTATTTTATCATCTGCAGTTTTTGTGTAGATCGAGTATAAATATTCATAATTTGTCCACAGAATATTAGAACTCTGATCTTCTCATGAAAAGAAAGGCCTTGATCTGAATCGTTTGACTTCTGATTTCCCTAGCCTGCTTATATAAATCTCACGTGTTTCAGCACGTTGCCAATTAACTCATACCAGTAAGGTAGGCATTCATTTCCGACAGCAAAACTTTAACATACCTATTTAGGTATACGTACGTGTGAATCCAATAGATAATTTACTGGCCATTTTATTGAACGAAATCGATCTTTAATTTAGCTGAATAATTTTTTTTTTTTTTTTTTTTTTTGTATAAAAAAAATAATGAGCTGATTTTATTTGTGCATTACTGCACAATTGTTCATTTTATATAAAATATTACGTTGCATTGATCACCACCGTAATGTTCATTTCAGGTAATAAGTAATTCAGTTATAGAAACGGGATGCTGCGATTACAGAATCCTTTCTTAATTTAATTATTTCGATGTTCCCTTATTCAAGAAACGGGGTTCTTATATTGTTTTGTTAATCTGAACAACAAAGGAGTCATCGGAGTACAAAGCCCACAAAAGTCGTAACTGTTGACTTTTGCTTGAAGGGTTGATAATTGTGCCGTACAATAACCGACCAACAATACAGACAATGCCATTGTGAATTTGTTGTGTGAGGGGTAAATATCTAGGTTATATTTAGTAAACTCATGTTACGTTATAAATCTCCCGCATATCTCGTGGTTGATTACGAGGATTCAACGTGTTCGAATTATATCTATTTTTACCGCACGTGGCAGCGAAGAGGGATGCAAAATATACCCGAACAATTGGGTCAATCCTAAATTTAATTCATACATTGTTCATTTCCGTCGTTGAGATCAAGAAATTGAACAATAAATGGAAAGCAAATGTATTCTGCTTACCTAGAGCCAAGGGTTGAGGGATGCCCGCCATAATAGCCACTGCTTTCGGAGCTGTTACTGTGCCTCGATTTCGAACTTCCACTGCTGGAAAAAAGACGCGTATAAAGACTAAAATTAGTTGTTTTTTTTTATATAAAACAGTATTTTGGGAAAAGCATTCAATATTTTACAAATACCATTTCATAGGAGAAATTAAACATTATTGATAAGCATCACTCCGTATTTCACCAAGTGATAATAATTGCCACAAATGTCAGCACTGGATATAGAAATCACTCTGAGATTAAAATTCAGGTTCAGATTCAGATTTAACACGTTTATTCATCAATATGTGTGCTGTGTGATGGCAAGTCACTAGACATGTATCAGGCTTAATTTATTGTGCCACGAAGCTTCAACTATTGGTTTGTTTCAATTGGTCGGTTGCATTTCTGCATCCTTCTTCTCTTAGGTGATCAGGGCCAGTATATTATGTTTATCATAACTAATGGTACCCCATTATAATAACTAGAATGAATAATGAGTTTCTATGGGTGAATTGGAAGAGAAGTTATGAGTAATGCCAGGATTAGGAGTATAAAAGACAGGGTTTTTCTACGCAGATGTTTTTTTAATCCAGATTACAGCTTCTTCAGATCTGGGTCTAAATGTTATGTGTTTAGTAGGGGAACCCGGGGCAAATTGAACCATGAAAAGTTTAAAGTGATGAAACAATTTATTTTCACAATCAATTCTTTCGTAAATAATTTTGAGATGGGCTTTGATCTTTAATAAACAGCAATCGATTATAAGAATTAGTCATTTTAGGTAAATATTATTATTAAAAACAATTATAATGAATGAGTCAAAAAGGTTCAGTTTGCCCCAGGACTGGGGTAAATTGAACTTGAGTCGGGGCAAATCGAATTTATGCAGAAAAATATTAGAAAATAGTTACTTACCAAATTTAAATTGTTTTGTTTGAAATAATACAATATTCTATTGTAGTTATATATTAAAATCTGTTCCAAATGTAGAAGAAATTTCATCTAATTAATTAATGACAACTTATAACCCTTCTTGTGTCAGACAGGCAGGAATTTGAACGATGCGCATCTTTTACGCGCAACCTCCTTCAAAACCATTGTCTCACAGACAGTCATTTTACCCCGACCAATTTGCCCCAAAGCTATATTTTCAAAATAATATTTATTTCAACCGATATAACTAATACTTTCAGTATTGCTATAATTGTTGATGAATAGTTTAATGATTGCAGAAGTCGATAAAATAAATTTTAATCTAAAAACTTCATGAGAAGTACATGTAAACCAAGAATTAAAATCACGAAAATTATGGTTAGAGAGCACCAAAATATTCTTTTCGCTCTTTTTTCTCAGGAATACGAAAATTTTAAAACCCAACGATTTCTTTATTATCGCGATGATATTAGACTTCTTCATTTTTATTTTCACGTGTTTACATTTACCCATATCAGAATAATTACAGAAATTCAATTTACCCCAGAGTTCAATTTACCCCGGTCTCCCCTATTTGGTAAATGTGTTCATGCAGTTTTTTCACATCGGCCCTCACAGTTTCCATATCGATGAGTGTGATGATGAGCTATGGTAGATCCTTATTTTATGCGACTTGTAACCTGTGGAGGTTTGTGCTTGCGATGTCATAAGTCATGCATATGTCAGAAAGGGCTTTTAATATGCACGACCTGGATATGTGGCCCAGGTGCTTTTTTGTTTTCAAATGTAGACATTTGTTTCAATATTTCTATAAGGTCTTCGGTAGTGGGCTGTTAGGCTTGTAGATTACACCGTATTGATTTGATGAGTGCGTTTTCGTTTTATCGACGATTCAACGATTTGCCAAAAGGTTGGCTACTTCGACCGGGGAAGATACTCCAAAATTGGGAGTTAGTACGGCATTTTTCTTAAATAACTCTTGCATCTCCACCTAGGTTATTAGGCAGTTCTCTTGGTCATGCAAAGCAAACTGCCATTTTGTCTCGTCATCTTCCTGAATAGTTTTCGTTGCAAGATATTTTCCATTTTGATAAAGTAGCTTGGCGTACAGGTCTTGTGATTTATGGTTTGAGCTTCGAAATATAGCTGGTTCCTGGCTTTGATGAGATCCCTGATGTCTTGTAAGTATGTGTCCATGGTTTCTAGCTTGCGAAGTAGGACAGCGAAATCCATAACAGATCCATGTAACAATGAGGGGTCAAGAATAGTAATGACCCAAGTTGAACCAAATTATATTTAGATACTGCCCATTGTTATGAACGTTCTTGAAACAGACAAGTATAATATCGTGTTGAAGATAATCTATTCTGAGGATAGAGTCACGTTGGTCCAGTTATAGGTATCGAAAGGGGTGGTTACCTCACCAACGGTCTCAACGTAATCTGCCCATCGTGGATAAATTTATTTTTTTGTATCACATTTATCTTCGCTTAGTTTAGCCAAGACCTTATAAGGATACCATGGTACGCAACCAACAGCAAATTTTAAGGAAGTTTCTAAATCCTCGTTACTTCCAAGGGTAAAAAAATCCGTTCAGGACCAAATTAGTTATTTTCATTATCCGATATGGTACCCACTGGTTATTTTTCGTGGAGAAAAGTCTTCAGCTACTTTGAATAATTTTTCTTTGAAAATCTCAGTTATTTACCTAACAATTGTGATGAATATATCCTGCACATTATATACAGGTGCAAATAAATTTAGATGTAGCCCTAGCAATGACAGGACTATAAGTATTCGTGGGGGTCTTACTTATTGATGCGTGACACTTACACGTGACTTGTGGCAATCTTACGACTTCAGAGCTCAACGGCTCTAATTACAACGACATTTCCAATTCGTTCAGGATTTTCTTGGCTTCACTTTCAGTTTAGAGCTTTGCCAATTCATTTTGGTAATAATTATTTTCTGAAAGCGATTTCCGCTCGTTTGTTAATTATTATACTTCTGAGCTATTTTCAATCGGCCAATGATTAAATCGACTTGGAATGAGCTTCACCTTCTTGTGGAGCAATATCGGCAATAAAATGTTTCTCTTCGCCTGACCAACAGAAATCAGCCAAATACATGGCATCATTTTCTGGTCATCATCGCGAACCCATCTAATTTCGCTCCTTTTATAAATATAGAAACAGATTATTTCTGTCCAATGCGCAATTGCTATAGCAATTATAGCAAATACGTATACGTATTCAATTATGGCAAATACGTATACGTATTCAATCGATGAAACGTTGCGAGTATACCTACACAGCTGGGTTATGGTCTATATGGGGCATGATGTAAGCAGCTGAGCTTACGTTATCTACGACGACAGTAGGTCAAGAGCCAAAATAAATAAAAATACAAACTCCAAAAAATCGTGAATTCCCCTTCATCCCAATTATTATCAAGACAAAGAATAGGAATTTACAACAAATTTCGCGATTTTTTAAATGTGATAATAAATATTCCGAAATTAGCTTTCAAGCTGAAGACCATGAATGTAATATAACATGCAATCAAAGTTGATGGGATGAATTTCTGAAACGAGCCATGAGGCACGCCACGTGTTTGAAATCCAGTGAAAAAAATCCTTCCTTTGCACATGTCAGCCACGTGAGTAAGACCGTAAAAACCAGACAAGGTTTGCGTCCTTTCACCATCGTTGAACCATTGCCGTTTCCCGTTTGACAATGAGTCGCATTGCCATAACTATCTGTATGAGCTACGAAGTGAGTATCTCGGTCATGAATTCTCCGATCACAAGAATAACAGAGAAATAACTATTGCGTAAGCAAATATGTTTCACCATTCACGTTCGAAGCCCCGTGACTCGAGACTCGTTTGAGATTCGTAGAGAAAGGAAAACTATCGAATATTATTCACTATTGGCTCAATTTTGAACTAATTGTTAAAAATGTATAATCGATTTAAAACTACAGATGCATTCTAATCTATACGGTAAAATTTAGCTGTATAAGAAAAGGCAACGTCATCAAAAAATGACTTCGTCGGACATCAGCTAAGGCGAGTAGGTATGTATTCATACGTAAACGCTTACCGATTGATTTTAGAATTATAAATATTCATATACTTGATTAACCTTGTGTCAGGTAGGTATATATTTTTTTTTTATAATTTGTTGTAGTAGAAAATGATGTCAATGTCTTTGAGCGAGTTGAATAATGAGTTCTTCGATAACACACTATAGTTGTTTATTTCATTTTAAACCATAGCCCTATATCGATTATTTTCAAAGACTAAATTATCTCAATCAATTATCATATTTCGTAAAATAATTTCGATCTATAATTAGGTCAAGAAGAGAATTATCCAATGATATCGATAATATAGTTATAGATGTGATTTAATTATATGCTTACATAAATTATCGTGAGATATAAATAGATTGAATCATGAACGTATATATATATATATATATCCACATATAAACTAGCAATAACCAATGTAACGATGGTGTTATGTTATATTTATAAGCTGCTGTGTTTGTTACCACCAAATGAATAAAACGAGATTTCGATGTCCCCCTTTAAAATTATCTTCACAGTTAAACGTGCAGACGGAAATATAACTATTGTTGAACTTCGTGACGGTCGAGACCTCGTCTCAAACGTAGACTTATTGTTGTCAGCTTGTTTTTGTTAGAAATCCACGTGTGACTTAGCACGTGCAATCAGCTCAGACATATCTTTTCTATTCAATCATCGATTAATTTAACAATAAGATGTTATTACAATTTGTCAGAAATTTCACCCTACCAATACTAAATACGATCAACAGTATGGCGTCTGGTCGAATTGATAAACAAGTTGGCGAATTATCAAGTTCATCAGATATTTTGATTAAAAGAAGTTAAACTAAAACAGGATATTGTAGCTTCTTTACACTATAGTAATTTTAAAAAAAAGGCCTATGCACTTTGAACTAGCATGATTATGTTCGAGTAAAAATTCGTTGGCCTAAATATTTTCTACGGTTTCTGAATGCGCGTGTGAAATATGCCTATATATCCTGGTTTGCAAAAAGGTGAGTTCGAATGCAAGTACCCAATGCACATGTTGTAGCCACGTGCTTACCTTATCGCACAAGTTGCAAGACCGCTTCTATGCATTCGCGTGTCATGCTAATGCGCTGACACGATTCTGTGTGGCAATGGTATAGGGAAAATTTTTAATGATCGTAAATTTTATACTCAGGTAAATTATAACGATCGAATAAAATTTTCGGAATATGGCAGATGAATGAAAATATAAAAAATATACCTACTTCGGAATATGGGGAATGGAAATTTCGGATATGCAATCATGATACTTATGCATTTCTCTTTTTTGCGCATCTATATGATGATTTTGAATATTGTTTGATATTATACAAACTACAAGCAATAAACTTAGGATTTGATTGCCCAACGAATTTGTAACTTGACAACTTCGGAAACTAATGTTATTTTGATTTTCTCATCATTTCTTTCGACAAGAACAAATTTATGAGAATAATTAAAGGGCTCTACATCTTCGTTGCAATTGCAATTGGCGTACACCATTCACAGAACCTTTTACAAGAAAACAAAACGATTTGAATGAACTTAAATGTAAATAATTGTGTATACCTGATAATATTTTTTTGAATCACTGAATCTGTAATTATCACGAAAATGTATAAGTTTAAAACAGTATAACTCACCTGCGTTGAGACTGACTGTTGCTGCAGCTATTGGAGTAAGCAGAGTCGGAAATCTTGGTATTCGCAGCTAATGTCTGATCCATAATTAATTTTTTTTTTTTTTTAATGTCAATTAAGAACACGAACTTTAGTCATTAATAGTTCAAACTTGTCATTACTTGATTAGAGTAATCTCTATAACGCGGGAAATGAACGGATTAAACTTTTCTCTGGTTTTTAACGTTTGAAAAATACTCGCAAATCACTAAATCATTTATGTATATTATTATCGCGTAGTCATTTTAATCGAACAATTTATATTTCATTAATTTATTACACTAGCTCAGTTATTTATCACGAAAAGCTAACTCTCCGGGTAAACTGTGCTGCTGCTAACTGTCGACAATCGACTGTTGCGAATCTGATCAAACCCACGACGTCTGGCATACGACGCGCCAATAACAATTTCCTGAAGTTTTGCCGGGCACGCGGCAAGAAACGTGAGTCTCTACTCCTCCCTTATACTACCCGCAATGCTGCGAAGCGTGCTGCGCGGTATTCGGTACCCTTTGTAGACTGACTGTGTTTGAATAGATGTCTCTGCGATAGCTGGTATGTGTGTACTTTCGGAGAACGTGCTTCGATAAATTAAAATTAAAATAACCGCAAGCCCTATACTTCTTGTATAAATTAGTCAACTCCCACGCGATGAAAGGTATCCCATTTGACAGTTTATGAGTTTATTATTAGCAGGGAGAAATTTGAATTGAAAAAAAGTTATATTTCTATTATTATATTTATCCCCTCAAAAATAAGTATACGATATACATACAATCTCCACTTATCGAGAAAGTTAACTTAGAACTCGACAACTCCTTCTATTACTCTCGTAAATTTATTGCAGCCTTAAATGTTATCCGGGTATCGAGTAGAAACTATCAAAGTCTTCAACTATCAAACAGAGTTGGACGCTTCTGATACTAAAAGAAAAAATGCTTACAATGCAGGAAATCAGTGCTCGCTGATGGGGTTCTCAGGAAACGTGATAGGGCAGTTTCAAACATTCGATGACAATGAATTTTGGGATAGGGAATATGAATTATGTCTCCCATTTATTGATGAGAGTCTAATTGCGCTAATTCCGCACATAGTACTGCATGTTTAAATTTTTTGGAGTGAAAAATTCATTCTTTGTCCTTGGAGTTGCACGATTTTCAATCCAAGGAAGTGAAAATTCACTCTGCTTGGAATGAAATTCAACTCTTTCAGAGTGAAATTTCACTTTTTTTTCTCGGAGTTGCACGATTTTTACTCCAAAAAATTAAGAGAGTATACTACTTGAAGAAATTCTTTGGTGGAATATCCTAAATTAGTCAGCGTTCCTAGTTTACTCTCAACTAGTCTTTTTCTGCATGAAAATCTTCAACCTTGAAATTTATGGTTACAAGTGACAAATGATATGGAATTAAACTTCAACATTACTGACTATTCCACAACACTAATTCTACGCAAGTAAGGAATCGCACAGACAACAGTGTCACTGTTTCAAAATATATGTGAACTTCCTAGAATAAAGTAATACGTCCTAACCGTTATTCATGTTTTACATTTTTTTTACGGAATGTTTATAAATATTCATTATTATATGATAAGCAGCTTTTTACAGGTTTCAATACAAGGCCAGTCACGGGGCTGCAGGGAAATAGGATTCTGAAAAACGCAGTGTATTCTTTGTTGGGTTCGTGAATTTCCAATGGGCTTGATCAGTTCTTTTTGTTCGTAACTTTTGAAAACATGACTTCACAGGCGAATGTCTCGAAGAATCGTCTTTTGATACCTCGTACTATATTCATAATTTTAGAAAAACGTAATCAGGATCACGGGGATGCAAACCTTCTCTGCTGAGTCAGTGAAAGACATAAGACGGATAAGACGTTTTTTCTTCATACTCTTCATCACACCACAAACCCATGTATCACTCGAATTACTATTAAGTGATTGAAAAATCTGAGTTGACATTCAAAAGTTGAAATCCTCATTATTTCCCCATAGAAGCAGCCGTTCAAATTAAACTAGATTTGGCTATTTATTTCATAGCCATTATTCGAATGTGAAGTCCTTTCAATTTCAGATCTTTCGATTTGACCGTTACTGAGATTATTGCGCGAGTTTGTCGGACAGACCAACACACAGATCGACATCTGTATGACTGTATACAAATCTGTTCTTTGAATGTTGAAGGCCCGGAAACGTAAAGATTTTTTGTAATTAGCAAAAGTCATTTTCAACCAAAATCAAACTTTTCTTGTATCACCAAGGTGGTTAAAAGTGGAAAATCGGAATATCAATAATTATAGGGGAGAAGATGTGGTATACGGGGTGATCCAGAATGCGGCACTTTCCTTACAACGTCGACGGAAAGTATCGATGTGCGGTCTTTTCTTGGAGGGCGTAAGACGCTCTGTCGTTTGATAAATCGCGAGATATGAGCAGAGCAAGATACTTTTATCTCAAAATCGATCTTAACCCTTTGTGCTATGGTGGCACTCTGAGAGTGCCACCTGTTTTACAACCATTTTCTGAGCAATTTCGATCGAATTTTCAAACTTTTTTTGGTGTTTAAAAAAAAAAAAAAAAAATGTGTGATACAAAGGGTTAAACGGACGCAAGATCCTTCGATTCACCTTCGAATCTAGTTCGGTCGACGAAAAGTATTGATGTGCGGTCTTTTCTTGATGTCGTTTGATAAATCGCGTGATATGAGCAGAGAAAGATACTTTCACCTCAAAATTGATCTCAAACGGACGCAAGATCCTTCGATTCACCTTTGACTGTTACATATTTCGTCCGATACGATATTTCCCGAAGCCGTATTTTACAACCACGTCAACTCACATTAGTCAGTCTTGTTGCCTCCAAATGTCCTGTGACATTATCTATAATCATAAATATCGAACAGCTCAGCAAAGTTTTTCATAAAGTTACAACATTAAAGTTGACTACGCTAACAACCTTGGATTTATAATTCAATTGAAAAACTTCTATCACGCATTGGTAGTCAAGGATGCTGTTTGGAGACTACGTGATATCAGATGATCCTAGGATCCTGATGTGTGATGTCCTATCTGCGGGCATCATCTAGTTTCACCAGACAGTGTCACATCATGATGATTAAAAAAATTATTTTTTTTACTGTAGTGGGCGTAAAATAAAACTGGCTTTGTACGTCCACAAAAGAAGACGTAGGATAGGCATTTCAACCCCCACTACATCAAAAAATAATCCTTGCAACTCGGGCGTATAGGATTTTCGCCCTTGTTGCAAAATATTAGATTACGATACAAGTGCGCGAGGTACGTGATACTCGCACGAGTCTAGCTTGTCGCCCGAGCGAAGCGAGGGTGACAAAAAGACGAGTGCGAGGATCAGGTACACGCACTTGTGTCGTATACTATTTTTTGAAACGAGTCGTGAGAAGTTCGACCCAAAGATAGTATTTTTTTGCCAAGTGCTTTACGCACGGCGTGCGAGAAGCAAAATACTTTACGCACGGCGTGCGAGAAGCAAATTGCTTTACGCACGCTCAGTAAGAGTGCGCGAATCGGGTGTTTCTCAAACGCTCTCTATGCATGAGAAGTCGAACTTCTCACACCGCGTTTCGAAAAGTACTATTTCGAGCCTGTGCGAAGAGTTAATGCATCCGTATTCCTCTGTGTGGAAAGAACAAATGTACAGAGAATGATAATCGCCTACCAAAGACAAATCAACAGGAAATTGTTTCCCGGATATCACTGCCGTTCTTTTAGTCTCGGGATCAGTCCTCACGATTTCTGATTTGCCACACAAAAACTTTCAACGGTGTTCCGTTGGGTTCGCCTCTGTCTGTCACCCGGGAAAATTTGAACAATGACTCGCAGAGGTGGAGTGACAAAAAATTCATGATGGTTGAATTGGTGAGATATGACAAAACCAAAGCAAAAAGTCGTAGTCCCAAGAGACACGACATGCTGTAAGACAGGAGAAAAAGAAGTCTCGAGAAGATTATACGATTCACTGTAATAAAAATCTGCTTTTTATAACTTCATCCCATTTTGCTTCGTGTAGTTATGACCATATCATGCAGTGAAATTTTAATTACATTTCGGATATGTGTCTACTGTCGGCGCAAAAATGGTTTGGCCCCTCTATTCGAGTGATCATAACTTCTACAGGAAAATTGGTAGAGCATCGAGTCTGGAAAGATCGGAAAGCGCCAAGTTTTCTGCGTCTAATGGTTGTTCGCAAATTTCCGTGAAAAAATCGTGAAAGCAGCTAGGGGACACAGGCGGCCCCGCGCAAATTTGAAAAATTGTTGACGTCGATTACTGGAAGTCCGCTATTGCGAACCAAAAAGTGATTACGGAATCGAAAAGTGTATATCCTGACAATAATTTTGAGCCGGCTCAGGTTCGTCCGTACCGATCCGTTCCCCAAATCGCACCATTGGACCTTTTTGCTCCTGGCGAGTTGAATTTGACGTACGGCGATGGACTCCGAAAAACTACGTTTTTTAACTTTTCGGAGATCATAACGGCTTTCACGATTGTTACACGGAAATTTGCGAACAACCATTAGACGCAGAAAACTTGGCGCTTTCCGATCTTTCCAGACTCGATGCTCTACCAATTTTCCTGTAGAAGTTATGATCACTCAAACAGAGGGGCCAAACCTTTTTGCGCCGACAGTAGACAAATATCAAGAAGAATTTGTGAATGTCTTGCGTCAACTGTTTGCGCACTTGGAAGAATCTTATCAACCTTGGAATCGTAGTTTACCGGATAAACGTTTGCCAGATAAAATGGATCCAAGAAGGATGTGGGATTACTTATCTCTAGTGGTGACGAAGCGGAAGACTTTCCACAATAGACTTATTCCCTCAGAAATAATCATAACTTTATTGTTAACATAAAATTTACATGTATTGTTTAATCTCAGGCAGAGTGCCTGCGACGTTGTTTGTGCTGCGTGAAGAGTTACCCCAAGCTATCGTTCAGTCAGCATCTGTATGCCACCTTAGAAAATTTGAACAATAATTCGTCGAGCTAGTGCGACAAGTTTAACAAAGATTTAATTTCTGATCTCAAACGAAACTGAATTGAAAAGTGGTAGTCCCATGGGAAAAGACATGGTCTGATTCGGAAAGAGAATTGAAAAGTCTGAAACGATTGCAGCTCCAGAAATTGTGATCGTTGAAGAATTGAATTTGATTAGTGAAAATGCAGTTCTTCGGTATACGTGTGGCTCTTATTTCTATCTGTTTAGTGTCAATAGTAGTGAATAGTTTCAGTGAGCTTGTCATGATTCATCATCCTTCAGAGTCAGCTGATAAAATTTCATTGACTTGTGCATCCGAAGATGACCGTGCGGCATTGGTTTGGAATTACGATTTAAAGCATCCTCCATCTACTCCCAAAAGTACGTTCAGCGATAAAATATACATCGAAATTTATTTCATTGTGACCTATGGCTGTGAAACTGCCATGTCCACTTTTCCACACATGGAAGTACAGTCTCGGAAAATTATGAGCAAAACAATATGTCAAATTGATTTATTCGATGGTTGATACCGAAGGCCGACTGTACCTTAGAATAACAAATTTCAGATTTTTCCACGATTTGGCCCAAGACTAGTCCAAAATGTGCAATCGTTGCGTCGAGCGGATGCATCGCTCAATGGGAAGAGTCGAACGCCTGGGCACTCGTCCTGTCCTCCAAATATCCAATGGGACCTGTCTTCGACTCTCGATGGGAAGGTAATTCGCGATGGATTCACGACTTATTCCACAAAGCCTGGAACGCTACATTTTATTCAAATACGAAAAACACCTTTTATCGTGACGATTTATCTACACCTATCAGACATTCAGCAATCTTGTTGTGCTCCTTCGTGCTACATGACTTGTTCGAACTCTGTTATATTCCATATATTTTGATTAAATCCCCTGTAAGTTAGTCTTAACAATTTGAATTGATCTTCTTGTGGTTTGTCGACATTACAGATTTTCCAGAATCTCTTTTTTCATCGGTTAACTGGAATCACTGGGTCTACATGTACGTGAATAATGTACCAGAGTCAAAAGCTTTAGTATTTTCTGTCCGTGGAACGGGAGATATGTATATACTATTATGCGAAACTGATGATTTGTCGTTCAATTCAAGCCTCAAGATCACGAATACAGAGCAACACTACACGAAGATTGCAATCCATCGGTGCCACGGGAAAGTCTCTCAGTTCAACTTATTTTTGCGAAAAGACTTACACAACAGACATGAAACAGATGGCAAGGTATGAAAAAAGAAGATCACGTTCTTGATTCATTAAAGATTCGAACCTCTTAGGATACTACAACCAGACTCGAGATTGATCATTAAATCTAACAAATAGCATGTTTCATAATCGTATGATGACTGCACTTTTCACAGCACTTCATCACCAGCCCATCTCACGATGAGTGGCAGACATTTGTACTCAGATGGGATATCGAGCAGAAAGAATTAAAGGTCTACTACAACGCCGAATCTTATTACCCGAAAACGTCTCTTCAACGGATAAAGAATCGCCGTTGGTTCAAAGAAAACCGTTATGACGGCCGAGTTCGATTTCACACCTGTAAGCAAAATCACTCACCCAAACAAATTGTTATATGACTCTGTTCTTTATACAAACTCGAAAAAATCTCTTTTAGACGAATATTTCCTGACGACAAAGGCTGACACCGTGTTATCTACGTCAGAATTCGATCACGAAGAGCAAAGATTCTGCATCGAACTGCTAGTTAGCCTGTGTGCCGATTGCAGATTACACGTTTACATATTGGATAAAAACGGCTATCGACAAATAATTGGAAATATTTTTGGAAATGAGAATGAGTTGTATGGGAAATTGCCAACTTGGAAAACTGTTAAACTCAATGTAAATCTATCAAGAAACTATGAAAACCCTATTAAGCTCAAGATCTTAACTGAAGTTACTGGAATTTCGAACAAAAATAGATGGGCAATCGATAGTTTTCGCAAATGTACATCAAAGGGGGAGTCTCAAAGTAGATAACCAATTCCAGTATAGGAAATTCTCGTAGCAGCTAGTATCAATGTATGATCGAGTGTTACTTTTTTGCAGAAGCAGCAAGATCGGTCTCATCTATTGAAAATTCCACCTCAAATATCCAGTGTCAAAAATTATCCTATAGCGATAATTCTCTGGTCAGATCAGATGATAAAGCCGCTCGTAGTATTTTGAATAGTAGGTATAGAACTTTTAATAGATTTATGATTCATCCCTATCAATTCAGGATCTTTTGCCGCATATTTCACACTAGATACAGATATGAATGCAAATATAACCACTGTTTATCACGAAGCTGATTGAATGATGAAATTTGTCAGTCAACACAGACTGAATGATTGAATGAATGAATGGTGGTTTGGTTTTGCAAGGTTGAATGCGATTATTTTCACACACAAACGCATACAGAAATATCTATAAATGGCCAGTAGAATTTCAGGTCTGACCTGTCTCTAGATGGCTTTCAAAGTTCTAAGGAGCTGATATCTAAGACTAACACACATAGCTTTCCTCAACTGTAACACTGCACTGACGAATTATTCACCTTTTCTGCTTTATTGAATCGTAATACCTGGTACACTGTGAATATATAATTTCTGTTCAGCGTTAGAACATGAACCACCACGTGAACGGAATGTCACTTCAACTACGGCGATACTGAGTTACCCTGAACAGCTCAATGGACAAAATTGGGATACACTTCGATATGAAATAAAGGTAACACAAAAGAGCAGTGCGTATTTGATGAATTTTCTATCTGATCTCGATTTTTCTTTCTTAAATTACAGTTTTTTTAATTAAAGAAAGGTGACTCCCAACATAGCCGAATTAATAGGAGTTTTAATTAAGTAGTCGAATCGACAATGATTTTATTCCGAACTAATGACTATGGTCGATATTTTTAGGAAGAGAAAACAGATTGGACACCAGTAATTCCAATCCCATTTAAATCACATAAACTTAAACGTCACGAAATACTGATCGGGAATCTGTCACCCAGAACGATGTACACGGTACGGGTTGTAGTAACGATGATAGGTAAAAACTACTTGATTGAAGTAGAAAGTGTAGGAAAAAATTTCACTACCAATATCGAGGGTGAGTTTACTGAAAGACCAAGAAAATTTCAGAATCATTTACAATCATATATCGTACGCCTGTACAATAAAACATTGAAATTATTAAATCGAATATTCATTACCAGTACGATTACCGATTAAGCAATGCAATCACTATTTTAGCTCAATTTATAACCGCCTCCTCGGCAATGTTTCCGAACGTCAACATGGAATCTTGGACGCGACATCTTATCTGGCTCACTATTCTTCCGATGATAGTGCTACTCTTAGTTTTGTATCGGTGAGCCAATATTTCAAGCTTAATAAGAATTCTGACAGCATTAATGATCGCTTTTAGTATGTAAAGATGAACTGAAAACTCAAGCAAATTGTAAAGCTAAAAGTTGCGAATACATTTTTCAGGACACGTGAGAACATTTATGTTCTAATGAAGTCCCCACCTCCGGTCGAGGATGTCGACGTTACACCAATCTCGTCTATCGAAATGCATGACGATAAAGAATTCTATGATTTCACACGTGTCACAGAGATAGAGAAATTCGAAGATTATGTCAAACAGGCCGTTGCAAATGGAGAACTTAAAAATCAATTTGAGGTGAAGGAGTGATACAAAAGTGTAAAACTTTTCAAAACAGCGATTCGGGAGAACTGAATATTTATTAAAAATTCGCATATATATTGCTATACTCAGTCGCAACTAACCCATAGAATGGTACTATCATTTCAGATGCTACCCAGAGGAATGGTGCGACCCTGCGAGTACGGAAATTTGCCAAGCAACAAATTGAAGAACAGATATGAAAATTTGATAGCATGTACGTTATACGTATTGGTGACCGTTATCATTGGGTACCTCTAGTTATAAAAGTATTACATTCACATAGGACGAGTTTCTAATAAGTTATCATTTCTAGATGATGAGACGCGAGTAATTTTGGGAGGAGATACGCTTGGTTTTCACTCGGACTACATAAACGCTAACTACATTCAGGTAAGACCGTCCATCGAGAATTATTATTCCCTGGTCAAGCTTGCAATTCATTTATTCTTACGATGCAGGGTTATTGCAAAGAAAAGGCGTACATCGCGACACAAGGTCCGAAATCGAATACGATAATAGATTTCTGGAGAATGATTTGGCAAGAAGAAGTTTGCATCATTAGCATGCTAGTAAACATTGTTGAGGATGGAAAGGTATCAAGTACAAAAGAATTCATACTTGAAAAAAAATGCGCGGATGAAAAGCTTGGCAAGAATTAAACAACCAGATTTTACAGAAAATGTGCGAGCAGTACTGGCCAGAAATTGGGAAAACAGTGGAATACGGTCACATCATGATTTTCAACGTGAGCCAACATGTATACGCCAACTACACTTACAGAACTTTTCAGCTGACAATGCGCTATGAATCAGAATCGCGAACGGTAATGAAATCGCAACTCTGCGTTGTCTCGTTCAAGCATGGCTCACTTTTTCTATGTCGTAGGTCAGACACCTTCAGTATACGGGATGGCCAGAACAAGGCGTACCCATGTATTCCGATTCCATAGTCGAATATTTGAACGAAATTCGAGCCACACCACCTGGACCTGGACCCATAGTCGTGCATTGTACTGCAGGTACCGGTCGTACTGGGTGCATAATTCTGTGTGATATCTGCTTGCGATATACCGCTGCTGAAGGAGTAAGCAGTTTTTAGAGTCGATGCAATTCCAATGCGAAAGACTTGCGAAATTAACTCCATTCAGACATTGATGCAACCATGAACAACAAGTCACTATCACTTGATAATCCTGGGACTTTTCAGATTTCAGACCCGTTCGTCGAGGCTAAGAAAATGTACGATGCTCGAGCCAACATGTTGGAGAACTTACAGCAATACTTACTCGCACACCTGATGCCCGCACAGTGCTTATTCTTACCATCGACAAAACTACCCTGCAGCGATGTCACGCCGAAGACAATGGAAGAACTAAAGAGAGCCTTGCCAACTCATATGAAAAGGTATGGGCAGTGGCATTTCAGACCTTTCTTTTTTCGTCCCTACGTCTGCCTATCTCTCACGTCACTCATGTCCTTGATGACTATGATATTATAGTTAACGGAGTAGCCAAGGTGCTAAAGCGAAGTAAGCAAATGAGGCTAATGTGACATTATTCTACTTTATCAAAGTTCTAAAGAAAGATCTTCAAAGGCTACAGATTTTTGAACTTGTTACATTTCATTGATCTAAAATCGGATAGGCAGATCTATGGATGACCATCCCGCGACTCAATGACGAACATGAACGGACAGACTAATTTGATTCATAACAACTTTGTTTTATCGTAGACTTACGCTCTCCTCTTGGAAGGACAGAGCACTTCGCTCGTTGGAACCAGTGAGACTTCCGAACCCGAGACACGTAGGAAAGCTCAGATTCCCAAAGCTGTTGCCAGGTTAGAGGGTGCATTTGGTGCATATTATATATGCAAGACATTCTAATCAATATGCCTTCAGAATCTAGAGAGGATTACTTCCGTGTATGAAATTATGTGAATTACAGTTGAACAAAGTGTGGTGACCTTAAAGCGGTATCCGCAACATGACAAATACAGCGATTACATCAATGCAGTAAGCGTAGATGGTGTGAGGGTCAAGAAACAATATATAGCTTCGCAATTACCGCTACCTGCAACCCTTTCAGATTGCTGGCGATTAGTAGCCGCAAATAAGATTGAGCTAATTATAATACTGCAGCGTCCTAGCTCGGAAGACTTCGTAAGTATTGTAACCCATGATTGCCTAAAAGCAATAATTGCACTGCTTAACATAATTCATAATGTGATTCACAGTCATGCATCGACGTCATCCCCACCGAGACAAAGCCCATCAGCATTCCCGTACCTTACATAAAAGTGGAACACAAAAGCTCTGACTATCAAGAATATTTTTCAGTCGATGAATTGTTACTCACTGATTCATCGGAGGTGAGTGATGAATTTTTTGAGCAGTGAGTGTAGGCGTCGCCTAACGACGTATGTCCTTCACCACGAAAAATTTAAAACCCTAATTTGTCAGGAATCGATTTTTCTATGTATTTGATCGCTCTTCAGGAACCAGCGAGAACGCAAAATGTCACTGTACTGACGTGCAACAATTGGCGCCTCGTAGACAACGCAGAACCACCACCGCCGAAGGCATTAGTAGAACTTTGGTCAGCCTCTGAACATATTTCGCGTGCGGAAACACCCACCCTGGTTCTCTGTCGGTGAGTATAGTTGCAATACAGACTAGGCTATCGAAAAATACTACCTTAAATCCTCGAGAATGAGCATATTATGAGCATCTTTCATACCTCATTAAACCGTTTAATCTCTCGAGCGCAATCACTAATGATCTTATTTGTTTATCAGCGACGGTGTCACGGGTTGCGGCTTGTACTTGTCGCTGAATTTCCTACTAGAAAAAATGTCTGTGGACCAAGAATTTGATGTCATTTTAGCGGTCCGAGCGATCCGCCGATCGAGGCCACAATTCGTTAACTCAAGGGTAAGCCGTTTGACATCACTCATTTTTCGAAGGACACTATCATTACTTGTTTTCAAAATTCCATTGCAAATTGCAAAATTGCAAACATAAAAGATCTTTATATTTGTTCTTCAGGCGCAGTTCGAGTACTTATGTGATGCAGCGGTGAAATTTCTCGAGAACTTTGACACTTATGCGAACTTCACTTGATATCACATCGCAAATTGTTCTAAATCACCACACCCTACTATACTCACTAAACTTATCCAACGGAATCAGTCTCGTTTTCGTGAATACAAATAGCTTTTGATTATTTCTATTGAAGCGTATTGTATTATACCTAATGTATCTTCAATCGGGACAAAGATGATAACAAAAACAACCCTTCGACCCATCTGATTCAGCTACAGCTGTATGTATGGCGGACAGTGTGGATTCCTGATGAATAGCACAATGTTCGATGAAAGGTGTATCAACACGAGAATCCGGCGATTCCTTTCCAGGATGATTATGTTACGACACGTGTTCAGGATCTCGCGTGCACACCGTACACACGTTGTACGGCTGTTGAGATTGCTTATAAACATAAATTGTATAATAACTGTAGAGGGACAACCCTCAAACAATCTTTAAATAAACCGTTCCCATTGAGATACTTCCACGATTAGATGTGTGTCTGAGCACCAAAAATAAACTATACCTTTATAGATTTACTGTCAAGTTTCCAAATCGTACAATAATAACTGACCTATCTCACACATTGAAAATTCTCTAAATATCATTCTCCAATATGTGTATTTATAAACAAATCGTAATAATGTTTTAATGCATAATTTTTTAATGTCCATAAATACGGCCTCCAAATGTGAAAGGGAATCGGAATAAAAATTCTAGTTTTATTCTACAATTTCTCACTGCAGACTTTCAAGTCAAGTCAGAATTTGCAGCATGTCATGAAATTCTGATTTGCACCTAAAAGTGAGAGATACGTCCGTTTGGAATAAGTTTAGGCGCAAATTAGACTTTTGAAATTTTATTTCTAAATTCTAGGATTCCGAGAAGCTTCATGATTCTGATTGGGTCCATACCTCCTTAATCTTTGATAAAACGTTCTGTGAACTGTTTGGCGAATAAATTCTACGTCCAAAATAAATTTAATCATTGACTTGATCCTTCGCAGATTTTTTATGTTGCAAATAAAATTTTAAAATTTAGTAGGATGTAAAGACACTACTAATCAGAGTTCCAAGTGCAAACACTAATTCTGATCCATACCGCTGAATCCTTACGCAGGACGTAATTCTACTGAAACAAAATTATATTTCTGTGAGCAAGACTAAAGAACGAAGGAATGGAGGTTTTAGAATCCCGAGGATCGACTTAGAATTTCTATTCCGACTCGATAAAAGTCAATGTCTCGCTACTTCCTTAAGATAAATATAGTTTCATGACCAGCTAACCTCAGAGATTGTCGCAATTGATAAGAAGACTCCAGGCTGTCAGAGACAGAGGTCGGTTGAATGTATATATTCTTCACGACAGTTTTATTTTCTTCCTTAAAAAAACACATACACACGATTCTAATTAAACAAACAGATAATTCCACCGCAGTTTCTTCGATATTTCATACGGCCGTTTAACTTAATATTTTTTTATGATCACTAATCAAATCATTTATTTCCGATCACTCAGACAAAGAAACAAAAATGGAATTCTGCCAAAGGGTATATTCGGCCTCCTCAAAGTGACTTAAACTGTTAATCATTTCTTTTTTCCCTTCATCATATTAAACGAATTTCAAATGTTATTATTAGTCTCTGCTTGACCACAAAATTTCTGCGTAGCTCAGAACCCACAGCACACGATGAGTAAAGACATATTTCTTGGAGAATGTCGAAGATTCTCGTTTCTTTGAAAATGAATCAAAAATAAAAGTTATGGTTTTTCTCGATAGAAGAAATCATACAAGAGGAAGAATACTCACAAATATTTTATTAATTCCGTACAATTCCTTCTACAATTCGATGGGCTGTTCCCTATTTCCCACATTTCGCATACCAATATGAAATCATCGTTTGACATAGCGAGTCATTCTATGTTTATATCAAATAATGAAGAAATTAACTGTCCACGAATGAAATATTTCAACGAAGTTGCACGAGCATGGAAACCGCGGTTTCCTGATCGGACTTCTTCGCGTGAAATATAAATCCATAAAGAATTTAAAATCGTTCAGGACAGACTGACTGAGCAAATATATGTATATGGCCTCAGCACGGTTATATTTCCTGCGGTTGTCTTCGTCGACATATCCGCTTATCAAGCAACAGCTTAGTGTAATACTTATAATTAGTCATTACCGGTTCGCCAGTTCGCCAGTTCGGAAAGCCTAAACAGCTGCCCTCAAAATTGGATCAAACGACTTCTTATACACCAGGATAAAAGTGCGATATTGAACAGACGATCTGATCTCAGAAAGAGAACAAAAACTTCGTCTGACCAAATAGTCGAGACCATTGAAAATAAATACTTAATTTACAAGTATGCGCTGCTTTCGTATTTACACGCCATTGATTGCCATTTGCTTAGTGTTACTATTAGTCGAAAGTTTTGGGGAGATTCTCATGATTCGTCGTCCTCCGGACCCACTTGGAGGACGAGAGCTTACTTGTGCGTCCAAAGATGATGGTGCTGCACTAGTTTGGAATGATGATCTTCACCGGCCCACGCCTGGTCCGAAAGGTAAGCTTGTATGCCACAACCATATGCGGTTAATAGTGCACTATAGCTTTCCCAGATACAAAAGCATGGCTTCAGAGAAATAAAGACAAAATCTTGGATCAAACTGCTTGAATGGTTGTTACGTGAAGGCCGACTGTACACTAGAACAATTTCAGAATTCGGACCGAAACCTTTTCGGAGCTCTTCTACGTGTGCAATAGCCAGAGTTGACGGCTGTTTAGCTCGGTGGGAAAACAAGAGCGAATGGAAATTCGTTGAATCCTTGGAATATCCGATGGGACCCGTCTTCGACTTTCGATGGGAAGGTATGATGATCAACCGCTAATAGCAACGATTAGTTTTTTTCATAATTATACATTCCTCTTTTTTCAAATCTCGGAAAAGTTATTTGCAGCTCATTTTAAAATCAATTCTTCTGATATCACAGACTTTCCGGAATATACATTTCTGTCAGCCAGTGCTCACGGAGGTTATCAGCATGTGAGAAATATAAACAGGTCAGGTACCATAGTGTTTTCTGCCCGAAATGCGGAAGACATTGACCTAAAACTATGCACATACAATAAACCATCGAACGATTCATGCATTGGGGTATTTGTCCCACGTATATTGAAGCAGGATGATGTCACTAACAAATATTACAGCAGCAGAACATTTTCAGAAGTCTCCTGCAATGGGAAAACAACTCATTCTAAGGTATTGAATAGGAAGATCCAACGCTTGGTTCGGTCAGTATGGAGAAAAATACTAACTACTATAAGATTTTTTTCTTTTTTTTTTTTTTACATTATTATTCTCCGAACAAAACCCAAGATCCATTTGCCAACTCTAACAATCAGTATGTTACGTGATAAGTTGAATACAACATTTTTGACAGTCAGATGAAACGCAGATCATCGGATATAAGTGGCGCACTTACGTCGTTCAGTGGGATGAAGTCCTAAAGCAAGTAAAGGCCTACGAAGACAGCCAGCCTGAATTGATACTGACAAACAAGACATCCGAACATTGGAAAGAACCCGCTCATTTATTTATTAAAATTCATGGCCCAGGACAAGTTCGACTTCACTCATGTAAGTACATAATACCGATGTATAACAGTAGTTATTAGGCTAATTGTCCACGAAAATTATAACAGTTTCATCGTTACAAAAAAACTCTTTTTCAGACAAATATTTCTTGACAACGAAAAAAGACAGTAAGTTATCAACGAATAAAATCACACACGACAAAGAAGACTTCTGCATCGAGTTGGTGGTTGCTCTGTGCCAGTACTGCGAGATGGAAGTTCGTGCTGTGAATAGCATAGGCGAGAGTGTATCCATGGGATACATTTCAGAGGTCAGGAAGCCTGTGAACGGAAAATTGTTGACCTGGAAAGTTGTTAAACTGCATGCGAGACTGTCAAAACTCTATCAGAATTCTACCAAGCTTGACATAATCTTAACCAAAATGAATTGGGCTAAGGACCAGGGCCGATGGGCGATCGGTAATCTCCGCATATGTGAATCAGTAGGTAAGTCTGAAAGTGGATGGTAAAAAAATAAACGTATTTAATGACATGTGACACAGGTTCATGTATCCTATTTTTTCAGATGATCTGCGACTGTCCACAATAAGCGTCTCTATAGAAGAAAACTTAAAGTCCGCATGTTATAAACCAATAACCCGATGCCAAAAATTGTCCTATAATGAGAGTGTCATTGTCAGTTCACACGCAGAGTACATCGGTAACAATTCCAGTAGTACGTATTCAGCCATTGTAACCAATATTCCGTTACTTTTGGTTTGGGAGCTTTTCCCAAATATTGAACAGCAGGTCGAGCTGTGCGTTGCAAAAAAAATAATTGCTTTTTCCAGGTTTACAAGAATGTCTTCGTGATCAGCGAGATCCAGTCTGCAAATACAATTGCAAGTCTAAAACTGCACCATGCAAGGGAACCTCGATTTGTAACCCATCTGGCTGTATTTGTGCTGCGGGATTCACAGGCAGAAACTGCAATACTGGCGAGTGAAGTTATGCAGACTTATGAGCTTCTGAGGTCTCTATCTTCTTAATCATAATGTATGTACCTGATTCCCATATTTGCAGCATGCACTGATGGTTATCATGGATATAATTGCAAGGAAAGTTGTGGATCATGCAAAAATGGAATTTGCCATAAGTCAAATGGATCATGCATTAACGGCTGCAACGATTATCACCTACCACCTGACTGCAAAACAAGTAATTGATAGTGAAGAACCTCTTCTATCACATAATAATATCGCATAATAAATAGTGATTGAAAATCTGTCGAAATATCATCCCAAAAAAAAATACGTTGAAACACATGCAAATCGGTAATAGAATCTCCAATTTGAAGTGGTTTGGGATAAAATTTAAAAATGTAGCATCTAAATATGTCATACAAACGTGTGTATAATATGATCATACTAATGCTAATGTATTTGTAGAAATTTATTATCCAGCACTTTATGTTGCCTCCAGAGTTAAGAATGCCAGCTGTACGAGAGATTACTGATACCACAGCCTTGGTGTATTATCCGCCACGTCTGTATTTGGATAAGGCAAACGACCTACACTTTCAGATAAAGATAACAGAAAAAAACTACAACTTTATGGTAACGTAGATGTGCAAAAGAACAATGTCGCTGTAATATGTACTAATAATTTGCAGTTTCTTTATTTTGCCCTAAGAAAATCATCACAACTCGGTATTTTCAGACGGTGAATGGACTACGGAACATTAGAGTTGCAAACCCGAAAAAATCTACTGAAACAACAATCACCGACCTAGCACCAGGAACAACGTATATTATACAAGCAGTGGTAACTATGAAAGGCCCAATAGAGGCGACTTTCGTAGGTCCAAAAGCAAATTTCACTACATCATGTACAGGTGAGTTTATTACTGCAGGTCCAACCCAATTTTAAACATGTATACCAAGCACGCACCACATTTCTTAATTTTGTCTTCTCGTCGAGTAATATCAGGTCATTTAATTCGGGCGAGCTATAGTTTAGGATCTCAAACGATATCTAACTTACAAAGGTAAGCAATATGCAGTATAGCCATAATGAGAGTCCTTTAATTCTACAGCGCCAAGCGTTCCACTGAAATTGGACATAACGGCCCAGGGACGAGGCGTCGTAACGCTGAGATGGAATCAACCTCAGTATTCTTCGGTGAAGATCTCGTCGTTTGATATCCACGCTTACTGCATGCAGACTAAACTTACAAGAACTTTGGAAAAGGTGCCCATAACTCGGTCCGTAGAGAACAACAGCCTAAGGCTCGACCTGCACACCTCGACGATCTACAATTTTTCTGTCAAAGCAGTAAGTAAATGTGGACATGGTCAACCAGCCACTAGGACATATTGGGTCCCGAGTAGCGTAGGTTTCCCAGATGGACAGGATATGATGTTGACACGCAACAGGACTTTCATCACAGTGACAATTCCCCCCATGGTAAATACCACATGGTACAGTATCGCCAAAGTCATCGTAAAAGGGTCACCACTCTGTGCGAACGAAAGCTCGCTACAAACAGTGCCGGACAATTTGAAAAAGCTCCTGAACATGACGATCTCCGAAACGGGATGGATCGCTGAGACCTTTCCGGTGGGTACAAGAATTATCAACTTTACACTCAGCTTGCATCTAGTCGTGGTACCTGAATGCACACTATTTTTTAGGCGCAAGAAGGCCGTCTAAAATATCTGACGATCGGTAAAGATCCAACCCATCATATCTTGAAAAATTGTCGTCTAAGTCCGAATGAGACTTACGTGGTCATAGTCGTAGTATTCGATGATCTTGATCAGACTTCAGATTTCATCACGTCGTCGACGATAAACCCGATATACTCTACCTACGACGCGACCCGAGGGAATCCATATCTCATCTGGCTGGTGATTTTCCTGATGCTGCCGGCCTGTTTACTTCTGCTCTTATTCTTTTATCGGTAAGCCATATTACTCAATATGTAATGAAATTGGGCGTGCACCATTTTTTGGTCGGTTGAATTGAATCAAAGTGCCAGTGCAGTTGCTGATGAAAAATGCCAACATAAAGACCGCTCAGATCACGATAGAAATAAGAAAACCATTTTGTTATTCGATTCAATCTCTTGTTAGAAAACATTCGAAAGAATCATTCACTAAACAATTAAACTCTTGAATAACATCGAGTTTCAAGTTGTTATCAATTTTTCAGAAAACGTCAAAATTACTATGCACGAATGGAGTCACTGACCTCGGTTAAGTATGACGACATTCAACCGATCAAGCCACCCGTCGATTGTTCACTCGATTGCTCCCCTCATCCGGCTAAATTGATGGAGTTCGAACACCAGATCCAGATGGCCGTTCAGAGTGGAAAGCTTGAATCGGAGTTTGCGGTATATTAGTGTTTCTGCAATATTATAAAAGAGTAGAACAGACAAACGAGAAGCCAGATTATTCGTAGACCTCAACGGTCCGTTCAATTTCTTCCCGGCTTAATTCATTCCGAAAATCATAAGAGAACTGGACACTGTTGGGATATTCTGTGAACAAGGCTTTTCGCTTAGCTCTGCGTGAGCACAAAGCACATTAGCAATAAATTGTTGCACAGCTAAATACATACTTTTTTTCTTCCAGATGCTACCAAGAGGATTGGTAAAATCCTATCGATACGGAAATTTGCCAGAAAATAAGCTCAAGAACAGATATGGAAATTTGATAGCGTGTAAGTTATTTCGGTGAAAAATACCCTATACCCTTGTCGTTGAATCGATTATGTTTCTACTACAGTCGCGTAAGCAAGAATTGAGTCATGCACAATTTTACGTGTGCTTATTGCAACATTATCATTGTCAACTGAAAGTCCTTCGTTATTTCGATTATCGTCATTACAATCGGCGCTAACCCAAATTCCCATTCGATGGTAAAAGATAACTTCCATCCGTAAGCCTATCTCCTATACCTCTTTTTCTTTTCGTGAAGTCTCGCGTCTAAGAGCAACCAACAAAATTGAGCTTTTGATGTTGAGATTAAAATTTAGAAGCGCATCGTAGCGTGCGAAAAAGCCTAAGTTTCATCGCGTCATTGCTCAATGCTTAACAACACTGCACTGTATTAATGACGCTTCATATACGTAGATTTCCAAGGTCCTATTTTGATACATGTCATTTTTGTAGACGACGAGACTCGCGTAATTTTGGAGAACGAAACGAGTGATTTTCACTCTGAGTATATCAACGCCAATTACATTCAGGTATGCTCATCGATCCTCGATCTAGCATTATCATTCGGTCACGAAAATCCTAAAATTCCTTTAATTCCACGGTGCAGGGCTACCGCAAAGAAAGGGCTTACATAGCAACACAAGGTCCCAAGTCAAACACAATAGCGGATTTCTGGAAAATGATTTGGCAGGAAGAAGTTCGCGTTATTTGCATGGTGATTAACGTAATCGAGGAAGGGGAGGTAACGACATGTCAAAATCATGTGTAAGTATAGTACTTGTGGCAAGAACTGACTAATTTGCACTTGTGTAGAAAATGTGCGAGCAGTACTGGCCGAAAGTTGGAAGGACAGTTGAGTACGGTCACATCACAATCTTGAACGTGAGGGAACGTGTATACGCCGATTATACGTATAGAACCTTTCAATTAACAACAAATCGCAAAGCAGAATCACGAAAAGTATAAGAGAATTAGATTCATCTGTTCATTATGTATTAATTCTTCCCTGTCACGTTTAACCTTGGCTGAGTTTCCTCTGATCCCAGGTCGAGCATCTTCAGTACAAGAGCTGGCCGAAGACAGGAGTACCCATGTATTCTCATTCTATCGTTGAATATCTGAACGAACTGCGTTCCATAGATCCTGGACCTGGACCCATAGTTGTGCACTGTAGTGCCGGTACCGGTCGGACCGGAACCATAATTCTCTGCGATATTTGCCTCCATTACACCGGCGCAGAGGGAGTAAGTAGTTCGCAGAATTACAATGTGGAAACTTTACTCATTCCTATCTGGTTTGACACTCTATCGTCCTCGATGGTTTTCAGACCGTAAACTTGTTTGCCGAGGCTCAGAAGATGTACTATGCTAGAGCAAACATGTTGGACAATTTGCAGCAATACGTACTGGCACACCTGATGCCTACCCAGTGCTTACTTTTACTACCAACGAAACTTCCCTGCAGTGATATCTCGCGAGAAAAAATTCAAGAACTGAAAATGGACTTGCCTACCCAGATAAGAAGGTGAGCAGCGACACCTTCAACCTTCGGATTTCCGTTTATATGTCTCCCCATCCATTGGGCCACCCTTTTGCATAATGAACAAGAGATTGTTCCTTCAATCACGTAGTAGTATTGCGGATATTTTTAAACACTAGCATTCGTTATTGCCAAGCTACCGCGACCATAAGCCTGCTTTGAACCCTAATTTCGTGACTGATCCGTAGATGACCGTCCCGCAATTGTACGAACTAAATGTTTGAACCATCTAACTTTTCAACACAACTTTGTTTTTTCGCAGACTTGAGGATTCTACTTGGAAAGATAAGGCACTGTGCCCCTCGGAACCATTGAGACTACCGAATCCAGAACACTTGGTGAAGAATAGATTCCCAAAATTTACACCAGGTTGGACAGTGCATTTTTTATACGCGAAACATTTTTTGCGAAATTATCATCCTAGCCATATTCAAAATATCTACGTGAATTGCAGTCAAACATAGTTTGGTGAGACTGAAGCGATATCCCATACACGATAACGGCAGCGATTACATCAGCGCGATCAGCGTTGATGGTGTTAGAGTCAAGAAGCAATATCTGGCTTCCCAATTGCCTTTACCATCAACCCTCTCGGATTTCTGGAGATTAGTTGCCGAGCAGAAAGTCGAGCTTATCGTAATACTGCAGCGTCCTACCGCAGAAGATTTAGTGAGTATACGAGAACGAACCGACCAATCCACTTGTTCGCAAATACATCGCATATTCTTCTCTATTCAAGCGTACGATATGCTTGTCATGAATAGTTAACCTTCGAGCGACGAAGCGTGATAGCTACGGTTTGGAAGTAATTCATAATTTAATTTTTAGTCCTGTGTCGATATCATCCCTCATGGAACAACGCTCATTCCAGTACCCTACATAACAGTGAAAAACAAAGAAAGTTCCGACTCCAACGAACATTATACAACGGACCATCTATCGCTTACGGATACATCGGAGGTAAGTTGCAATCTTCATCTTCGGATAGAGAGGGGTGCTAGTTCTGCTCTTGATTCACTTGTTTCCCGTCAGAAACAAGCGAGAACTCAGAATGTCACTGTGTTGACATGCAACAATTGGAACCTCGTAGAAGACGCGAAACCACCATCGCCCGAGACATTGATAGCGCTCTGGTCAGCCTCTGAGAGGGTTCCGCGCGTTGAAGGACCCACCCTGGTTCTATGCCAGTAAGTAATTAATCTGGCTCGAATTTACCATCAACTTTTGCACGGAATCATTAAATATTATATTTGTTATCAGTGATGGCGTCACAGGTTGCGGTCTATACATAGCGTTGAGTGTCTTGCTGGAAAGGATGACCGTCGAGCAGGAGTGTGACGTCATTTTAGCTGTCCGAGTAGTTCGCCGTTCCAGGGCAGAGTTTGTATACACTAAGGTGGAGCAAATTTCTTTTTTAAACTACTCAAACATTCGAATTTCAACATTCTTTAACATGATGGAACACCGTAAAGTTACCAAATAAATTAGCCCCAAGTTGGACGATCCTATGCTAAGTTTAATTCCTCTATTTCTAGGCGCAATTCGAATATTTGTACGACGCAGCAGTACATTTTGCTGAAAGCTTCGAGACTTACTCCAATTTCGCTTAATAACGGATTATGACTCACAGAAGAAGAATCTCGTTTGATAAAGGATCAACCAAAGATACGGATCGGTAATAATAAATATTAAGAATGCTAGATAATTCAATGTATTTAAAATGTAATCATATATAATATATATAAATATATATCTGTTATTCGTTCACGTCTACCTGCTCAAAACCTTTTCCTTAGTAGCGCCATAACCCCGACATAACATAAAACAAAAATTTATTGAGTGACATTTTTTTTTCTCAGTTCGAAATACAATCTCCATGGTCTCAAATTTGTCCTACCAAAAAGTTCGTCATAGACGTTATAATTGGCTGTTATAATTAGAAAAGTCCAATGAGCGGCGGCTTCCACTTAAAGTAACTCATCAGCTCCATAAAATTTGAAGATTTTTGAAAACTGCAAAGAATTGCCGGAAAATCTTATTAGGTTGTTTAAACTTAATTTTTTGCTCGATTTAATTGACGTTTTAGTTTTTCAAAAAATCCATTTTGAAAAATCAGAATTTAACCCAGCGTCTTATGTGAAAATCCATAACTTTGTTGCGAATAAAGATTAAAATCTGAATTTTTTACTCAAAATGTGAAAAAAAAATAATAAAAAATATCGACACTTATTTCATGAATCATGACGAATCAACGTACAGTTTCGTAAATATTAACAATAATCAGCAGAAATTGACGAGAAACGGGAACCGAAGTCGACATGGCAACGTCTACTCTATCAGCTGTTACTGAAAAATCTTATAATTCTTATATTGATGACCTCTATAATTCATATTAATAATTTAGAAATAGAAACAATGATTTTTAGGAATTGCTTAATTTAAAAATTTTAAATTAAGCAATTCAATTTAAATTTAATTTAATTTTAATTTAAATTTAATTTTAAATTTCAAAATTTTAAAAAAAAAATTTAATTTTTTTTAATTTTTTTTAATTTTTTTTAATATATTTGTTTATCACAAATGGACTGTTCGTTATCGCAGAATTCAACAAATATATGATTGGGGCAAAAATTATTTTCTTCAAATTGTTTGGTGAATTTATTCGTTCCATAGAACCCGTTATAAAAATGTAGGGAAGTCAGAAGCATCGCGGTCAATTTTTGATTTATTTTGTCCGGTTTAACATGGAATGACTCGTACCTATATGAATGTTGGCTGGATTCTGTCCTAAGACGGATTGGCAGACAGTAAAACCATAAGTGCAAATTTTACTTGGAAATAAACCACACTCACCATGACGTGAGAAACAAGAGAATTTAGCTTGCAATTTATTTGGCCTCCAAAACCATCCTATTCTATTAATTTTTGGGCGATTACTTAAATTATCCATTGCTATCTACAGAATTAGTTCAACAGATTTTCAGAAGTTAATTTCCCCGATACCTTGCACAGACAACTTGAGTCCTGAATCATTCTTCATAGAGAAGAACCGAGTGTGCATTCTTATTTCAGAGGAATCAATAACCACAATCGAACGCTCAGTAATGGAATCTACGAATTTTTCGGGATCAAGAAGCTCCTAATCACTTTAATCCTAAGATTCAATTGTGCTCGCGAAATAATAATGAATCTTTTTATCTACCCACAATCTTGACACAGATTTTTATACAGCCTACCGACGCACAAGAATATTGTAGTGAACTCTTCCATATTGGAACTGCCTTATACACAAATGCGGCTAACCACACTAATTGTGACTGAGTGTATGAAAATGAAGAAAAATATTATGAATACTTTTCCAAGAATAACATATTTTCAAACATACAAGCAGCTTTGTTGACTGAAATGGTCTCGGATCTTTAAAAAGTGAGCAAGGCTCCTCATCATTCAACGAAAAAAACACGGAAATCGATGGTTAACAAACCTAAGATGTTAGTTTGAATTTAGAATAATCACGTTTTGGCATCTTGATGTCCCCAATGTGAGGGCGTGATCGGGAATCGCAATTCCATTTTTTTTTTTTTTTTATTCAACTTATAAAGAGTTTCTATACTTTGACTTGAACAACGAAAGAAACGCTATCAGCATATCTTGGCAACCGCGGTTTCCTGGGTAGATGTAGGAAAGTAAAAAATAAATAAACGAAAGATGACAAATCGCTTATCAGAAAAGGACAAACAGGATGGTATACCAGCAAAGCTACGGTTGGTGTGGTTTTCAACGTGACGTTCGCCAAGTCGCGATTTGCCACATTTAGTATTCAGTCTTCGACGGGATCTTTGTGATTTCATTTGTGGTACTCGAAAAGTTACGACAGTATTCCGTTGGATTAGCGTGTGGCCACCACTTCTAACAATTCTTACAACAAATTGCTTTTCTTTTCGAGAAACGCGGTTTCATACGAAACAGGAATAAAACGAGAACGGGCATTAGTGGTAAAAAGCAAAATATGGTGTGAGACAAAGAAAGAAAGAAGGATACCGTATGATTACAACCAGGCAAAAAGTTATAGACTGACAAAAAATCTGTGTGAAAGTTTGTGAAAATGAGGTGTCCTTGGATTTCGATATACCTAATTGCATTTTGCTTGGGGTCATTAGCAGAAAAGAGTTTTGGCGAGCTTTTTATGATTCGTCAAACGCCACAACGAACAGGTGATCCTTACAAGTTGACATGTGTGTCTGAAGACTTTCGTGCAGCATTCGTTTGGAACGATGATCTTCGAGATCCAATTCCACCTAAGAGTAAGCTTCGTGATTAAAATAATTTCAAATTCAACTTTCAAGTGATTGTTGTCGTAGCATGCAATAGTACATTACAATACGAGTCCGGTAAAACTTTTTCTGACGAGTGTCAGGTCGAGCCGAAGGCGAGTTTTGCAATCACACGAGATCAGAAGAAGTTTTTCCGTCGAGTATTTTACAAATTTTACTTCAGGAGGTGTGAAAATTGGGGTTTTAGCCACGCGAAGCGTGGGTTTATTGAACAACTGTTATTTGCGTGAATTACGACTATGATATGTCTTCAACAGGTGGACACAGATTTGAACCGTATTTTGTTTATGTAATTTAGATAATTCCCGTAGGTTTGTTATATGTTTACCTGGTAGACATGACGACCATTTTCCAATCATTGTGTGTTTTTTAAGGGGACTACTGACTTCCAGGACACGCAATGTACAGCTTTAGCATAATCACATGTCGAGTCGTATAGCTCGAAATATATTGCAGAGATTATACTATACGTAAGCTCAGATTAAAATGCAATGGAACAATTTCAGATACAGTACCGATGCAGCCTCGAATCACTCAAAACTATACATCACCTGGACCGAACGATTCCATTGCTATTTGGAAAGAAAATAGTGCTTGGCAGGTAGTCAATTCAGCCACAAACCCAATGAGTCCCGTGTTCGATTATCGATGGGAAGGTAATTAGAAAAGGCATACTTCTGAAAATGAAGAAAATATGTGTAGCTATACAGGGTGATTCAGAATTCGTGACGAATCTCTTGAGGGGTGAGTCCTTGTCAAAATTAGAATCGAAAGTTCCTCAGTCATTTTGCCGAAAAATAATTTTTTTTCTTGGAACCATAACACATTTTTTCTAACATCTTCGACCAAATAAGAACCTTTCACCGAGAAATCTATTTAATATTGAAAAAAATTACTCATTGGCACCATTTGGAATTCTTTAAAATTGACAAATGACATATGAATGACGAAAAAAAAAATGTTGAAAAGGAAATCGTTTGTCGTAAAAATTTTTGTTCCCAGGAAAAAATTAATTTTCGGAACAATGGCTGAGGAACTTTCGATCCCAATTTTGACAGGGATTAACCCCTCAAGAGATTCGTCACGAACTGTGAATTACCCTGTATATCTTCCACGAATTAGCCACGTTGAGGGAGAATTACGAATTTGCAGATCGCGTGCATTATTGGTACCGAAGACGTAACTCTCAAATTTATTTTATTTTATTTTATTTCCATTTTTTCATATCTGGTCTTTCTTAACGAGACCACGTGATTCAGCAATTTCAAAATAAGTTCAACTATGATTCGCAAACATTACAGATTTCAGTCAATTTTCCTTCCCACTTAACGACTTCAAAAATAAATATCAACACGTGAGAAATGTGTCGCAGTCAGGCACCTTGGTATTTTCCGCCCGTGGGTTGGGAGACATAAACGTACGACTATGCGAAAAGGGTGAACTCGTATCAGCGAATTCATGCTTCTGGATTACCATCCCAGCTTGGCCGAATGAGACGTGTGTAATTCGGTCTTGCTTACTTGAAAAAACTGAAGACGGGCAATCATCACGGGACCTATGCAACGGCGAACAATCAGTTTTCAAGGTATGGAACGGACACATCTCTTCCTTTATACATTTATTCTGGGAAATAGATCTGAGTTCTTCAAGATCCTCGGACCTCACCCAGAATCAGTTCACCAGTCGCAACGAGTTGCGAATTATACCGGTTAAATGACAAAATTTTCCACAGCTTTCAAGGCAATCGGTCATCGATGCATATGAGTGGCGAACTTTCACTCTTAGATGGGACCAGGGTTATAGCCAATTGAAATCCTACAGTGATGAAAAACAAATCTTTTACAAACATTTTCCAAAATCCAAAAACGTCAACCATCTGTTTGTTCAAAGTTCCGCTGCAGGGCACATTCGATTTCACTTCTGTAAGTAAAACGACATCATATTATATTCTATATCGATCTCAATTGATGCACCGTGACACTTGTTATATGTTTCAGACGACTATTTCCTGACACGAAAAAATAATGCCGTGTTGTCTTTCGTCCCATTCCTCTACACAGACTTGAATTACTGCATCGAACTATCGGTCAGCCTTTGTACCGAATGCGAATTACAAGTCCACGTTCTCGTCTCGACCAACAAGATTCGCAGAATAATTAAGAGTATCTCTGGAGCTCAGGGTTTTGTAGATGGTGAATTAGCCACCTGGAAAATTGTTAGACTCGACCCAGTTCCGAAAGAATTCTGTGGTAGTCATGTTACCCTCGAAATCGTCCCGATATTGAAACATCGTAATGCCCGAGGCTGGTGGGCATTCGATAGTCTTCGAGAATGTGATCTACTCGGTAAGTTGGAACGTAGTCCAGGCGGCCTGAAAAATTTCTCATTGCGGGCCTTGATGAAGGATATCGTGCATTTTTTAGGTCGTGTAAGGACGTTCACGAGAACTTTCAATGAATTATCGAATTTGTCGATTGTCGGATGCCAACAATTATCATACAGTCGGAATGTCGTGATCAGCTCGAACGCTTCGATCACCCAGATAATTCCCGCCGGTGAGTACACGTCTTTCAGCTAGGTTAAACTCCTTTATGTTCAGATGAGAAGATTTTGTTAATCATGTGACAGCAAAAACTGCTATACGTTACATATACAATCATTTTGTACCCCAGGCCTACGGGAATGCATCAGTGGACGGTTGGGTCCGGCTTGTATGTACAATTGCACTAATTCGTGTAAGGGAACATCTATTTGTGATCAATTTGACTGCGTCTGTGCTCCGGGGTTCATGGGCAGTAGTTGCAGTACGGGTAAGTGAATGCACTTTATTCATGCGCAAGATGTTAACTCTAATTCAATGTTATGCACAGAATGCTCTGGCGATCGACACGGATATAATTGCCAAGGAAAATGTGGCTCTTGCAAGTCTGGAAATTGCGATAAAATAACTGGAATCTGCGACTCAAACTGCGCAGATTACTATCTGCCACCCTACTGTAAAACAGGTACTTTCGAATGGTCCATTACATGTTTGAGATAAGATATAAGGTGAGGAAAAAAAAATTTGTTCCGAATACGGATACATTATTTTCACGATTTCCGATTACCTCCATTTATAATTTTCCATAGATATTTCATTTCATAAGACATTATTAACCCTTCTCGGTCACTTGGGGTCCAGATGACCCCACGTGCAACTTTAAGGGGATATGAAAGGCGTGTTATACACCTCGAATTTTCGTCTGCCCGTTTCCCAGCTAAAACACATCATCCGATCGATGTGAAATTGATATCAGTGACGCAGAAAAAGTGCACGGAGGGCATGACGCTCTTGGATTTTCGAAAATCGGTAGTGTTTCGGGTGTTTTCATATTTATAAAGTACAACGTCAGCATCAACGATTATTAGTTACAGAGCACTCTTGATAAAAATCTGTGAATCTATTGTTTTGATTTTCGAAAATCCAAGAGCGTCATGCCCTCCGTGCACTTTTCCTGCGTCACTGATATCAATTTCACATCAATCGGATGTGTTTTAGCTGAGAAACGGGCTGCCGAAAATTCGAGGTGTATAACTCGCCTTTCATATCCCCTTAAGCCAAAATCACTGTAAGTTATTGTGGCAGTCAAGATGATTGGCCTGCCCCCTAACAGTGCTTTAGGGTTCCCTTTGTAAGTACAAACAAAGGTTGGACAAATCGTGGTAACAGTGGTTTCGTGACAGCTGATACAAAAATATCGTTCGCGAGCTGGGGTCATTTTGACCCTCGGTATGACTGGCAAGCAATTTTTTTTTTTTTTGTGACAAATTGTGATTTCTCCATATTTTTTTTTTTTTTTTGCGTGGGATCAATTTACGTAATGTCAATGTGACTATGAGATTCGTAAAAAAAATTTCTATCAAGTGCATATGTTTGATTACTCCGAAATTTCTATGATCATAAAATCAGAGTAAAAAAAAAAATTACAAAAAAATTACGAAATTACATCTCGCTGTTAATACTTCAATGTGTATTGTAACTTACTGCACCGATATCTCAGCTGAGGGCTGGAGATACGGTGCTAGTCCGCGTGAGTGTCTTTGTCTCGGGTGATGTTTTGGAGCTCCTCTGGTGGAAAAAGTGAAAAACCACAAAATACCCTATTACAGACTCAAATCAGGACTCAACCGATTTGAGCTAATTATCGACTGAGCGAGGATCTGCTTCGCTAACCGAGCTTGTGCGACAGACGCGGGCCGAGCTAGCTGTGTGCGAGGATCACAGACATGGGTATTCCCCAGTGTTGCTACCCCACACCAACTCAACCGTTGCTGCCTTAGCACAGAGCTGGGTGTCGCTAGGCGTACCAAGCTGTACAACTAGACTCGGGATTGGGTTTTACACCCGCACCGTAGCTGTCGTTTGCAAATTGAAATTAAAGAAAGAAACCTGAAATATTTAGAGATTGTTAATTTAGGGAAATAGGAAATTGAAAGAAATAGATGTAGTTTTAACAATAGATAGTGTTTAATGAAATTAAATAATCATTGGTCGTAGAAAACGATACAAAAGAATTAATCGGAGAACAGCACATTAAGCGTAGAAATAGAATATTATTAAATCATAAAGAATAGAATAGAATATAACAGTTTATATCCAAGAAATAATAAATTAGAATAAGATTAGAAGTAATTAGAGTTCATGATCAATGTTTCCAATTATTTGAGTTAGAGTTTTGTTTAAGCCGGTATTTTATTTGATTTATTGATCGTGAATTTCCAATCCACGATTGAGTTAAATTGCGTCGATAGATCTCTCCTATGACGACTTTTACGTTTGCAGTCTAATTTATTTAATTATAAAAAATTAGTAAAAAACTTTGAAGAATTTGTAGTGTGAATTTTATATTTTAATTAGACTTATATTTTTCAATATCGAAAACCGCGATTTGATGCACTTCAATTTTAGCAAGTGTCGAAACGCGATTTAAGAGCAAATGTAGGTCACGCACTATTTTGGCTACGTGCCTAATTTGTATAATTAATACGATGTGACTCGACGGGCGCTTTGCCACACAATCGGTCCCTGATGCCTCCACGTACCCCCTTTTATACCGATAATTAGCGGGCACCGCGAAATCGCGGGATGCACGGAATCGCGGTTTTGCACGGAATCGCGGGTTGCGCGGAATCGCGGGTGGTGCGGAATCGCAGATTGCGCAACATTAAGCAATACACGAAATTCCGCGGCGTGCGTCGCGAGATGCGCGTCGCGGGATGCGCGATGGACACTTGTCCGGCTGCTCCGGCAGTAGCCAGAACAGCCGGAACGTTACATTGCCCCCTTTTCATCAGCTGATCTTCGGTGATGCGCGCTGGTGGTGCAGTGCCGATGGAAGTTGATGAAACCCTGGATGTTCTGCTCTTCTTCTTTTAGATGTTTCGTCTAGCGATTCGTGTAGTCTCGATTTTTCTCAGATCATTGTTATAATTCTACCTTCATGAACGATTTTTTGTCTAATAATTTCTCCTCGTGCTCATCTTTCTGTCTTCAACGACCTAGCCTCGTACCCGCACTTGCTGTCTCCTTGGCTTCCAGTGCTGTATGATCTTCTTGTTTTTGATCGTTGTGTTGTGCTTCCTCGACCTCCAGTCCCATGAATTTCCTATTCTGAGGTTCGCCTTCTGCGTTTTACTAAATGACTCTGCTTTCCTGTTCCCTTCTGAGGCTCTCGTTGTCCGCAACCGAGTGGGTTTTGCCGGCTTGGAGAATTCTCGGCATTTGCCCCCTGGCCTCCGATGATAAACGTTGTCATTTAATAACGCCTCGTTGTCTTCGTTTTTTCGGTCATATCCTGGATGTTGAGTGCATGGTTTTGAAAATTTATTCGTGTCTTGATCCCTGTTTTTATCCGACGTCGCTGCGAATTGTATCTGATCAGCTAGTTCTTGGCTGTTCTCTCTTCCAGGTGGATTTTTATGCGGCATATAGGGTACGATGACGGTGTCTTCATCGCGCCTCTTGATATCGCTGAGCCAATAGTTATCTATTAACGCCGTACGAGCTAGATTCAGCTCTATCGGTTGGAAAATTCTTCTCGCCCCCTGGCCGGTTAGAATTGTGATGCCACCACTGGTAACTAAACTGTGAGATGTTTGTATCGCACTTGATCTTAGGTCTGATGTTGAATTATTTAATCCCCCCGCTATATTCACTACAGCGTTTTCGTTCGCTTGGATTAAATTGTTCGACTCGTTTATATTATCGTTGGTGCTAATCTCGTCAATCCCGTGGTTAAATTTGACATTCGAGGAATCATCGTCCGTTTTATTTGTTTTGTTTCCGAGTGACTCTTTTGACTTCTCAGCTTCGCAGGTGACGTTATTATAGTCGACAGTCTCACTACTCCGCTCGTCTATGATTACTAGGTCCGTAACCTTGCAGTCTTCGATTTTATTTTCGTTTTCGCGGACTTGCTCGTGATTTTCGTTTAAAATTTTATTTCCGTAACACTCCCGTAGTTCTGCCCCTGGATTGCCCCCTTGCTGTGATGTGTCACCCAAAGAGTCAAACCAAGCATCAATATTTTTTTCTCTTCGCTCATATTGGACACGCAATATTTCTACTAGCCTCTGTATTTCCGTGATTTGATCATTAACCTTCGTTTTAGGTCTATCGACTGGCTCTATCATGTTTATGCCGATTGACTTTGAGAAGTCTCGTTCCTGACCCTAGTCTCCCTATCGTTCCAAACTACAGTCTTAGCTTAGCTAGTAACTGCATCTTTCCCGTCCAGTTTCCTTTTGGTTTTATGCAAGGTTCGAAAAAGAAAAAAATTTGAAGCTATTTTGAATGAGTTTAAGTTGTCTTGAGAATGAATTTAAGTTTAATAAATGAAGTTAAATTGAATTTTGAATCTAATTAATTTAATTTTATTTAAGAGGAGCCCCACGTTGGGCGCCAAATGTAACTTACTGCACCGATATCTCAGCTGAGGGCTGGAGATACGGTGCTAGTCCGCGTGAGTGTCTTTGTCTCGGGTGATGTTTTGGAGCTCCTCTGGTGGAAAAAGTGAAAAACCACAAAATACCCTATTACAGACTCAAATCAGGACTCAACCGATTTGAGCTAATTATCGACTGAGCGAGGATCTGCTTCGCTAACCGAGCTTGTGCGACAGACGCGGGCCGAGCTAGCTGTGTGCGAGGATCACAGACATGGGTATTCCCCAGTGTTGCTACCCCACACCAACTCAACCGTTGCTGCCTTAGCACAGAGCTGGGTGTCGCTAGGCGTACCAAGCTGTACAACTAGACTCGGGATTGGGTTTTACACCCGCACCGTAGCTGTCGTTTGCAAATTGAAATTAAAGAAAGAAACCTGAAATATTTAGAGATTGTTAATTTAGGGAAATAGGAAATTGAAAGAAATAGATGTAGTTTTAACAATAGATAGTGTTTAATGAAATTAAATAATCATTGGTCGTAGAAAACGATACAAAAGAATTAATCGGAGAACAGCACATTAAGCGTAGAAATAGAATATTATTAAATCATAAAGAATAGAATAGAATATAACAGTTTATATCCAAGAAATAATAAATTAGAATAAGATTAGAAGTAATTAGAGTTCATGATCAATGTTTCCAATTATTTGAGTTAGAGTTTTGTTTAAGCCGGTATTTTATTTGATTTATTGATCGTGAATTTCCAATCCACGATTGAGTTAAATTGCGTCGATAGATCTCTCCTATGACGACTTTTACGTTTGCAGTCTAATTTATTTAATTATAAAAAATTAGTAAAAAACTTTGAAGAATTTGTAGTGTGAATTTTATATTTTAATTAGACTTATATTTTTCAATATCGAAAACCGCGATTTGATGCACTTCAATTTTAGCAAGTGTCGAAACGCGATTTAAGAGCAAATGTAGGTCACGCACTATTTTGGCTACGTGCCTAATTTGTATAATTAATACGATGTGACTCGACGGGCGCTTTGCCACACAATCGGTCCCTGATGCCTCCACGTACCCCCTTTTATACCGATAATTAGCGGGCACCGCGAAATCGCGGGATGCACGGAATCGCGGTTTTGCACGGAATCGCGGGTTGCGCGGAATCGCGGGTGGTGCGGAATCGCAGATTGCGCAACATTAAGCAATACACGAAATTCCGCGGCGTGCGTCGCGAGATGCGCGTCGCGGGATGCGCGATGGACACTTGTCCGGCTGCTCCGGCAGTAGCCAGAACAGCCGGAACGTTACAGTATACAATTATACAACCATTTTTCAAGCAACTTTTATAATTAATCGCTCATTTTTCATAAATATCGTTCATTATTTTACTTCAAAATGGACCCTCTTCAGATATGAGAATAAATACCTTTTTCGAAACGCCCACTATGAGGCCATTTTTTTTTTTTTTTAACTTTCATATCTCAGGAGTACCACCCTAAAATATCACGAAAAAAACTTGAAAATCACGAGAGTCGTGATTTTTTTAATAAAACATGGCATTTTTTACGCATTGACCCCTTGCTGATTTTTTCCGCCATCTTAAAATTCGATTTCAATATAATATCGATATTTCGACATTCTAGAAGGTTCATACTGATACCCTGATTTTATATAAGTCATTTGGCAGGATGGGGTTAACGCGGCAGCCCTTCAAGGACGGCTGGGGTCACTGCGACCCAGTGTGACCGGCGTTTTACAGCTAGAGTGTGTGACCGCGAATGGTTGATCATATTCAGAGTTTGTTTTGTAGAAAAAAAAATTGTTAATAATTTTAAAAAATTCTTTAAAAAAATAGCAGGAATCGTTCACTCCCGGCGGGATCAGGCTTAAAATTTTTGAAATAGAAAGTAGTTTTGGTGAGAATTTTTCAAAAAAAACCAAGGGACACAAACAGTTTTCTAAATCAAATTTTGATTTAGGAATTGAAAAAAATCTAGTGAATTTTTTTTTTTTGTATTGAATTTTTGAAAAATTCATTGAAAACACACACAATTTGAGAAAAAAACATTCGAATTGATGGATTTTTGGTAAAGTTTTGAGAAGTAAAAAAAAACAAACAATACCTAAAATTTCGAAAAATTCATATCTCGTGAACGGCTTGATAAAAAAAATTCTAAATAAATCATGGAGCTCTTTTTTACAAAGTACAAAAAGTTAAAGAAATCAAGGCCAAATAAAAAATGTGAATTTCGAAAGTAGGTTGGGTTGGCGTGGAAAACCCCAAATAATATCTGAAGATTAATACGTACCTATTCATTGTAAACTCTTCTGAGCTATCTCAGACCCAGTATTATACCATAGAATTGAAAGTTCCTCGCATCTATCCCTTAGTCCTTATTCTGGTCTCATTATCCGGGAAAAATGACGTACCCACGTCATCAGATGCTACGCTTATCATTCGTGATATACTTAATATGATTACTGTTTACGATAGAGGTGAAAGCACCAGGTGTATCAGATGTCACTGCAACTTCCGCGAATCTGCATTACCCAAAGCTCGATACGGAAAGTAATGAGAATATTTCCCTCCGTATAAAGGTAATGTATTAAACAGCTGCAACTCCACATTGTGACTACTATAGTAATGTCGTAGTTTTAATTATCAAGCATTAAGGTCTTGTTGGGAACTGATTATCACATTTGACTTTTCCAGACGGAGACTAGTCTGTGGCAAACCCTTTCTCCTGTTTTGACAAATTCGGGTACTTCTCGGATTATTCAAGTTTGCGACCTATTACCGGGCACACTATACATACTGCAGGCTGTAGTGACGACAGAACGTGGATTCGGGGTGAACAGCCCAGAAACGAATTTCATCACGAATTTCGCCACGATGTGCAAGCGTAAGTTTCTTACAAAGCCTATGTGAAATTCTGATTCCACGTCAGGCACTTACAACGACGTAACATACGATGACCTAATTGTGTATCTGACACGGAATCTCGGAAATAAAGATCTTAAGTAACATAGCGGTTGACTTTTCCCTATAAGTGAGTGTTTTCAGACTAAATATCTCTATTCGAAACCAAGAAATTTCCGCATCAATAATTGTTACATTTATTATATTCGTGCTCGTTAAGATTGCAGAAACTTATTGTTAGTCCAAGGTTACTCCGATTTACGCTTAGATTTCGCAAGAGTGTCAAAGAACCCTCGGAGATTTTACCCGTGTAAAAATACAGTGCAACCGAATATAACGGACGACCAGTCGATGAATTCAGCAATCCCTTCATGTTCACAGCACCGATCATACCAGAGGACTTGAGGGTGAACTATACAGGAAATGGCCGTGTTCAGTTTATTTACAATAACCCTTTGGATTCCGGATGGTCGGTTACAGCATTCGGAGTTGTTGTGGAAGGCAATACTTCTACACGACTGCGAAATAGGCAGCGGTTGAATTTTCCAGGTCGAGAACCTTATCCGGTACAGCAGCTTCCGTCGAATCACTATGTGACATTATACCTGTCAGCCGCAACGACTTACCCCCTTCGGGTGCAAGCAATCAATTCATGTGGATCTGGGAAGTGGGTCAAGAGCACTTTTCGAGTGCCAGCAAGCCTGGGATTCGCCAACAAAGAAAAATTACAAGTGAAACAAAATGCAGGTTCCATCATTCTAAAACTACCTTCCGTCATGAACGATACCACGGACACTGTCATGACAGTTGTTGTGAAGGGGTATCCTTCCCCGACATGTACAAGTTCTCCAGTGCCGAACGATCTAAGGGAGCGCGTTAACATGACCAAATTCGACGGGGGATGGATCGCTGCTGTCTTTGACGTGAGTACGAGAATTGTTAGCTTTGCCTGGTTCAACGGAATATCTACCTCTGATCTTTATACCTTTTGTTACCCCCGCACTATTTTAGATTCCGGAAAGCAGGCCTGAAAACTTAACGATGAGCAAATACCCGAACGATGAGAACTCAAAGAAATGTTATCTAGATCCTGAACAAACTTATGTAATTGTGGTCGTTGTGATCGACCGGGTCAATTTAACGTCAGCTGTAATTACTTCGTTGCCGATATATATAACCTCTGTAGAAGCTGGGAAATCAAATTTAGTCTGGCTCGTTCTTCCCTTTATATTGCTTTTCTGTTTTCTCTTGCTCATCATCTGGCGCCGGTAAGCATACATTCCTGTAGCCTGATCTGAACTCTCTATCGATGTCCAGACAGATTGCACAGGTTTTGCGCTAGCGATAAATGAAAAAAAAAAAATTCATAAAGTTTGGAAGTCTATCTGTTGTGACTTTCGTCACATCTTGTGAAACTGACAAATCTCGCTTATCTGAAGAACATTCTCAGTTCGCTTGTAGAAGCTAATCAATACCTACTCAAATCTGGTTATCAATATTTCAGAAAGACGCAAGTACACCGACAGAATGTAGTTTCATGTTGGCAAATTTTTACGAATTTTGTCAAGTCGACAACTACCTGCACTTCTCAGCAGACACCAACCTTCCTATTATCAGCCGAAGTAGAATTGTCCGAAAATATCAATACAATCGATGATGTTTCATGGAATCGTTACTCACACTCAGTTAATATCAAAGATTTTGAAGATTATGTCAAGGCTTCCATCGCCAGCGGGCTGCTGGAGTCACAATTTCAGGTAGGAAACTTATATTCTCTGGGTATCATCACCAAAGTACCAGACTCAGGTTATACTGTGAATCGGGTCGTCGAGTTGATCCTTCAACCTTCTTGAGGAATATGCATTTTGAGGTGAATTCAATTCGACACGTATAGATTTATTCCATTGTTGCTCCGTGAGCTAATTACTCAATTATTACTTTTTGCCGTCAGATGTTTCCAAAAGGCAGAAATAGGCCATGCCAATATGGAGCACTGCCAGAAAACAAGCTGAAGAACAGATTTACCGACATAATTGCATGTACGTATTATTAGTGCCCATTATAATGTATGAATAGTGAATACCTCTTTCATCATAAACCGTTATTATTCACCGCTGAAAGAACATCTGAATTCGGGAATCGCTCACTTTGACTCCGTATCATTTCATAGCAGGAATGAACACTTATTTAACTTATACTCTACCAGAATCTCAAAATATCAAAAGGAGGTAATCGAAAGAAAATAATTGTATTTTTGCACTATTTATCATTGGCGCACGCATCATGTTCTCAATTATATAGTTTTCTAAGTTGTGCATTATTAAACATTTCGCATTGATTACAAATAACAGATGACCACTCGCGAGTTGTTCTGAAAAAGACTCCGGATGATCCTTACTCCGACTACATCAACGCGAACTACATCCAGGTGAAATTATAAACGATTAATAAAAGTAATGTATTATTGTCAATGTCACTTATGGGAGTTTCAACGTATGCGATCAATAATTGGTCCACATGTCGCAGGGCCTTCGCAAGAAAAGAGCATACATCGCGACACAAGGTCCCAAGTCAAACACAATAGCGGATTTCTGGAAAATGATTTGGCAGGAAGAAGTTCGCGTTATTTGCATGCTGACAAACGTAATCGAGGATGGGGAGGTAACGACATGTCAAAATAACGTGTGAGTAGTATTTGCGACAAAAACTGACTGAACTGCACTTGCGTAGAAAATGTGCGAGCAGTACTGGCCAAAAGTTGGAAGGACAGTTAAATACGGTCACATCGCAATCTTGAACCTGAACCAACGTGTGTACGCCGACTTCATCTATAGAACCTTTCAATTAACAACCATTCGCAAAGCAGAATCACGAAAAGTATATAAAAGTCAGGTTCTCTTTCTTATTCTCCTTCAATTCGGCTATCGGCACCTTTCAGCACCATGTGCCACTCATGTTCATCTGTGCATTACGCATTAATTCTTGTATGTCGCGTTTAATCTTGGCTGAGTTCTCTCTGATCCCAGGTCGAACATCTTCAGTACACGAGCTGGCCGAAGACAGGAGTACCCATGTATTCTCATTCTATCGTTGAATATCTGAACGAACTGCGTTCCATAGATCCTGGACCTGGACCCATAGTTGTGCACTGTAGTGCCGGTACCGGTCGGACCGGAACCATAATTCTCTGCGATATTTGCCTCAATCACACCGGCGCAGAGGGAGTAAGTAGTTCGCAGAATTACAATGTGGAAACTTTACTCATTCATATCTGGTTTGACACTCTATCGTCCTTGATGGTTTTCAGACCGTAAACTTGTTTGCCGAGGCTCAGAAGATGTACTATGCTAGAGCAAACATGTTGGACAATTTGCAGCAATACATACTGGCACACCTGATGCCTACACAGTGCTTACTTTTACTACCAACGACACTTCCCTGCAGTGATATCTCGCGAGAAAAGATTCAAGAACTGAAAATGGACTTGCCTACCCATATAAGAAGGTGAGCAGCGGCACCTTCCACCTTCGGATTTCCGTTTATATGTCTCCCTATCCATTGGGCCACCCTTCTGCACAATGACCAAGAAATTGTTCGTCCAATCACAAAGTATTGCTCATATCCTGAAACACTGTAGGATTCGTTGTTGCCAATCCACCGCAACCATGAGCTTGCTTTGAACTGTGATTTTGTGACTGATCCATGCATGACCGTCTCGCAATTGCACGAACAAAATGTGTGAACAATCTAATTTTTCTACACTACTTTGTTCTTTCTCAGACTTGAAGATTCTACTTGGAAGGACAACGCACTGTGCCCCTCGGAACCATTGAAACTACCGAATCCGGAACACTTGGTGAAGAATAGATTCCCAAAATTTACGCCAGGTTGTACAATGCATTTTACGTACGCAAGACATTTTTTGCCAAATTATCATCCTAGAAATATCAAAAATATCTTTATGAATTGCAGTCAAACATAGTTTGGTGAGCCTGAAGCGATATCCGATACACGATAACGGCAGCGATTACATCAGCGCGATCAGCATCGATGGTGTTAGAGTCGAGAAGCAATATCTGGCTTCCCAATTGCCGTTACCTTCAACCCTCTCGGATTTCTGGAGATTAGTTGCCGAGCAGAAAGTCGAGCTTATCGTAATACTGCAGCGTCCTACCGCAGAAGATTTAGTGAGTATACGAAAACGAACCGTCGATCCACTTGTTCGCGAATATACATCGCATATTTCATTCTATTGAAACGTACGATATGCTTGTCATGAATAATTAACCTTCGAGCGACGAAGCGTGATAGCTATGGTTTGGTAGTGATTCAAAATTCAATTTTTAGTCCTGTGTCGATATCATCCCTCATGGAACAACGCTCATTCCTGTACCCTACATAACAGTGGAAAACAAAGAAGGTTCCGACTCCAACAAACATTTTACAACGGACCATCTATCGCTTACTGATACATCGGAGGTAAGTTGCAATCTTCATCTTCGGACAGAGAAGGGTGCTAGTTCTGCTCTTAATTCACTTGTTTTCCGTCAGGAACAAGTGAGGACTCAGAATGTCACTGTGTTGACATGCAACAATTGGAACCTCGTAGAAGACGCGAAACCACCATCGCCCGAGACATTGGTAGCGCTCTGGTCAGCCTCTGAGAGGGTTCCGCGCGTTGAAGGACCCACCCTGGTTCTATGTCAGTAAGTAATTGAGCTGGCTCGAATTTACCATCAACTTTTGCACGGAATCATTAAATATTATATTTGTTATCAGTGATGGCGTCACAGGTTGCGGTCTATACATGGCGTTGAGTGTCTTGCTGGAAAGGATGACCGTCGAGCGGGAGTGTGACGTCATTTTAGCTGTCCGAGTAGTTCGCCGTTCCAGGGCAGAGTTTGTATACTCTAAGGTGGAGCAAATTCGTTTTTTTAACTATTCAAACATTTGAATTTCAACATTCTTTAACATGATGGAACACCGTAAAGTTACCAAATAAATTAGCCTCAAGTTGGACGACCCTATGCTAAGTTTAATTCCTCTATTTCTAGGCGCAATTCGAATATTTGTACGACGCAGCAGTACATTTTGCTGAAAGCTTCGAGACTTACTCCAATTTCGCTTAATAACGGATTATGATTCACAGAAGAAGAATCTCGTTCGATAAAGGATCAACCAAAGATACGGATCGGTAATAATAAATATTAAGAATGCTAGATAATTAAATGCATTTAAAATGTAATCATATATAATATATAAATATATATCTGTTATACGTTCACGTCTACCTCCATAAAACCTTTCCCTTAGTAGCGCCATAACCCCAACATAACATAAAACAAAAATTTATTTAGTGACATTTTTTTTTCTCAGTTCGAAATACAATCCCTATGGTCTCAAATTTGTCCTACCAAAAAGTTCGTCATAGACGTTAATTGGCTGTTATAATTAGAAAAGTCCAATGAGCGGCGGCTTCCACTTAAAGTAGCTCATCAGCTCCATAAAATTTAAAGATTTTTGAAAACTACAAAGAGTTGCCGGAAAATGTTATTAGGTTTTTTAAACTTAAGGGAGCTTTCCAGTGTGACAGCCCGAAAAATCGCTGTTTTTCGCGATTTTTTTTTTTTTAAGAAAAAATAATCTAATCGGTCTGGTTTTTTTTTTGTATATTAATTGGGTATTGAAGAATACAAAACAATTTTTTAAAGATCGATTTATTTATTAATTAATATCTATAAAAATGATGAAACAATTGTTGCAGAAAATGCACTTGGATGTGGTGTCCACGTTGGGGGTCACAATTTTGATCTGAAACAAAAAACACAAAAAGATTATTGATCGGTATATAATTGGCTTTCGTGCTATGGAGGCTTTTTTTTTTTTTTTTTTTTTTTTGCAAAAATGGCGCCGGTTTGAACAAAAAGTATCGATTTTAGCATTTTTTTTGGCAGTTTTTTTTACAAAAAAATAGGAAGATGTCAAAAAAAAACGATAAACACTGACGTTAAGAATATTGTGTAAAAAATTCAACTCGATAGCTTTAAAACTCTGCCCTCCAAGTTGGACACCGTTTTGAAAAATGCTGTTTCGAGAAAAATGCGTTCAAAGTTTCAAGTGAGGAAATTTTAGGTAAATCGTTTACTTACGGTCAATCAGCGATGCCAGGTCCATACAATATCCCTTCTGCTTCTTCGAAAAGATCGTGCTCAATGGATTGTTCAGCAAAAAAAAAAAAATCGATTTTTTGAAAATTTCACACTGGAAAGCTCCCTTAATTTTTTGTTCGATTTAATTGACGTTTTAGTTTAAAAAAAAATCAATTTTGAAAAATCAGGATTTAACCCAGCGTCTTATGTGAAAATCCATAACTTTGTTGCGAATGAAGATTAAAATCTGAATTTTTTACTCAAAATGTGAAAAAAAATAATAAAAAATATCGACACTTATTTCATGACGAATCACCGTACAGTTTCGTTAATATTAACAATAATCAGCAGAAATTGACGAGAAACGGGAACCGAAATCGACATGGCAACGTCTGCTCGATCAGCTGTTACTGAAAAATCTTATAATTCTTATATTGATGACCTCTATAATTCATATTAATAATTTAGAAATAGAAACAATGATTTTTAGGAATTGTTTAATTTTTATACACTCAACGACTTTAGCCTAAAGTAACGCGCCTAAAAGGTAAAAATTTTCATCACGTGGGAAATAAAACCCAATCGTCGATCTTTGAGCTGCTCAATGCGGGCTTCTCGCATTTGCCTACCTTTCAGGCGCGTTACTATCCAGAGAATTGCTCTGTATATGAGTCCTTAAAAAAAAACATTTTACGGGTTTTGTGGAACTAATGAATTCATCAGACAATTTTTTTTTAAATTTTCTTCTCCCCTGTTTTCCACGTTACACGGGGGTGAAATTCAGGAAAAAGAGACAAAAATCAGGAGCATACTTCCCTTCAAACTGTCCTATCTTTGGTTGTATGCATCCTAGAGACTCATCCAAAAACCATTTTGAAGCTATCTATATTGAATAGCACTATTATTATACATCTGTTAGATTCCGCGAAAACGAATTTATTATTCAAACGTGGTTTCCAAGGCAAGAACCAGGCGCGAAAATTCCCAAAAAAAATATGAGCGTATTCCTTGATCAATTCTCTAGAAAACTGTCAAGCTACAAAATGGAAGTCCGAGGTCTTTCAGCGGCAGCACGCGCTATCGCTTATAAATGAATCGCTTTAACATATAAGTTTTCATCAGAGTGCCATTTTGTAATTTGACAGTTTTGTAGAAAATCAATCAAGGATTACGCTTTCATTTTTTTGGGAATTTTCACGCGTAGTTCTTGCCTCGAAAACCACGTTTGAATAATATATTTGTTTATCACAAATGAACTGTTCGTTATCGCAGAATTCAACAAATATATGATTGGGGCAAAAATGATGTTCTTCAAATTGTTTGATGAATTCATTCGTTCCATGGAACCCGTCAAAAAAAATTGTAGCGGAGTCAGAAGCATGGCGGTCAATTTTTGATTTACTTTGTCCGGTTTAACATGGAATGACTCGTACCTATATGAATGTTGGCTGGATTATGTCCTAAGACGGATTGGCAGACAGTAGAACCATAAGTGCAAATTTTACTTGGCAATAAACTACACTCACCATGACGTGAGAAACAAGAGAATTTAGCTTGCAATTTATTTGGCCTCCAAAACCATCCTATTCTATTAATTTTTGGGCGATTACTCAAATTATCCATTGCTATCTACAAAATTAGTTCAACAGATTTTCAGAAGTTAATTTCCCCGATACCTTGCACAGACAACTTGAGTCCTGAATCATTCTTTATAGAGAAGATCAAGAAGCTCCTAATCACTATAATCCTAAAATTCAGATGTGCTTGCGAAATAATAATGAATCTTTTTATCTACCCACAATCTTGACACAGATTTTTATAGCCTACTGACGCACAAGAATATTGTAGTGAACTCTTCCATATTGGAACTGCCTTATACACAAATGCGGCTAACCACACTAATTGTGACTGAGTGTATGAAAATGAAGAAAAATATTATGAATACTTTTCCAAGAATAACATATTTTCAAACATACAAGCAGCTTTGTTGACTGGAATGGTCTCGGATCTTTAAAAAGTGAGCAAGGCTCCACATCATTCAACGAAAAAACTACGGAAATCGATGGTTAACAAACCTGAGATGTTAGTTTGAATTTAGAATAATCACGTTTTGACATCTTGATGTCCCCGATGTGAGGGCGTCATCGGGAATCGCAATTCCATTTTTTTTTTTTTTTTTTTTTATTCAACTTATAAAGAGTTTCTATACTTTGACTTGAATAACGAAAGAAACACTATCAGCATATCTTGGCAACCGCGGTTTCCTGGGTAGATGTAGGAAAGTAAAAAATAAATAAACGAAAGATGACAAATCGCTTATCAGAAAAGGACAAACAGGATGGTATACCAGCAAAGCTACGGTTGGTGTGGTTTTCAACGTGACGTTCGCCAAGTCGCGATTTGCCACATTTAGTATTCAGTCTTCGACGGGATCTTTGTGATTTCATTTGTGGTACTCGAAAAGTTACGACAGTATTCCGTTGGATTAGCGTGTGGCCACCACTTCTAAAAATTCTTACAACAAATTGCTTTTCTTTTCGAGAAACGCGGTTTCATACGAAACAGGAATAAAACGAGAACGGGCATTAGTGGTAAAAAGCAAAATATAGTGTGAGACAAAGAAAGAAAGAAGGATACCGTATGATTACAACCAGGCAAAAAGTTATAGACTGACAAAAAATCTGTGTGAAATTTTGTGAAAATGAGGTGTCCTTCGATTTCGATATACCTAATTGCATTTTGCTTGGGGTCATTAGCAGAAAAGAGGCTTGGCGAGCTTTTCATGATTCGTCAAACGCCACAACGAACAGGTGATCCTTACAAGTTGACATGTGTGTCTAAAGACCTTCGTGCAGCATTCGTTTGGAACGATGATCTTCGAGATCCAATTCCTCCTAAGAGTAAGCTTCGTGATTAAAATATTTTCAAATTCAACTTTCAAGTGATTGTTGTCGAAGCATGCAATAGTACATTACAATACGAGTCCGGTAAAACTTTTTCTGACGAGTGTCAGGTCGAGCCGAAGGCGAGTTTTGCAATCACACGAGATCAGAAGAAGTTTTTCCGTCGAGTATTGTACAAAATTTTACTTCAGGAGCTGTGAAAATTGGGGTTTTAGCCACGCGAAGCGTGGGTTTATTGAACAACTGTTATTTGCGTGAATTACGACTATGATATGTCTTCAACAGGTGGACACAGATTTGAACCGTATTTTGTTTATGTAATTTAGATAATTCCCGTAGGTTTGTTATATGTTTACCTGGTAGACATGACGACCATTTTCCAATCATTGTGTGTTTTTTAAGGGGACTACTGACTTCCAGGACACGCAATGTACAGCTTTAGCATAATCACATGTCGAGTCGTATAGCTCGAAATATATTGCAGAGATTATACTATACGTAAGCTCAGATTAAAATGCAATGGAACAATTTCAGATACAGTACCGATGCAGCCTCGAATCACTCAAAACTATACATCACCTGGACCGAACGATTCCATTGCTATTTGGAAAGAAAATAGTGCTTGGCACGTAGTCAATTCAGCCACAAACCCAATGAGTCCCGTGTTCGATTATCGATGGGAAGGTAATTAGAAAAGGCATACTTCTGAAAATGAAGACAATATGTGTAGCTATACAGGGTGATGCAGAATTCGTGACGAATCTCTTGAGGGGTTAATCCTTGTCAAAATTAGGATCGAAAGTTCCTCAATCATTTTTCCGGAAAATGATTTTTTTCCTTGGAACCATAACACATTTTTTCTAACATCTTCGACCTAATAAGAACCTTTCACCGAAAAATCTCTTTAATATTAAAAAAAAAATTCATTAGCATCATTTGGGATTCTTTAAGGGGGTAGTCTGATCTAGACGGCCAAATTTTAGGTGTTTTACCAGGCGTAATAAATAAAAAAAAGCGTCTGATCAAATCCAAAAAAATCATGAAGTTTAGGAAGGGTTTGACCCTCATTATCCATACTTAACCGGTTCACTGGTAAGGGCACATATATGTGCAAAAAGAAAAAGTGCCACAACTGGTAATGGCACATATATGTGCAACGTGGATATCTCTGTCATTTTTGAACGGATTTGCATCAAACTTGATGTTCCCAAGTTTTTTGGGCTTTATGTTGAATACGAAATTATTTCCTTTCACCAGTTTTGGCACAAAACGTTGATTTCGGGTCCACCAGTGAACCGGTTAACATTGAATATTACTTTGAGTCTAATAGTAGTTACGCTGAATATAGAAAAATACAAAATGACTCGGTTGTCGCAAAGAATCAGTAGTACCGTTGGATCGATTCTGGAATTTTTGGTCTTCAATTGTTCAGAAGAGATGCCTCTATCATATGAACATAGAACTTTTTGATATCGCGAAAATTGCCTGACTCGCTTAGTTTTTACTGAGATTTTTCCAATTCTTCAATTTTTTTTCTCAATTTTTTCTATTATCTCAACCAAAAATAGTCATATCAAAAAGTTCTATGTTCATATGATAAAGGCATCTCTTCTGAACAATTGAAGACCAAAAATTCCAGAATCGATCCAACGGTACTACTGATTCTTTGCGGCAACCGAGTAATTTTGTACTTTTCTATATTCAGCGTAACTACTATTAGACTCAAAGTAATATCCAATGTTAAGTATGGATGATGAGGGTCAAACCCTCCCTAAACTTGATGATTTTTTTGGATTTTATCAGACTCTCAAATTCGCTGTAAAATATCAATCTCTTTCTCAGAATGTTAACCCGTTTAAAGGTGGGGATACCCCCTTAAGAAGCTCTGTACAAAATTTCAGAGCAATCGGTCCACTAGAACTTGAGATATCATGTCAACCGTTTCAAAAAACATGGTTTCGAGAAAAACGAATTTAAAGTTTGAAGTCTCGTTTCGGGCAGTCTAGATTTCTAAGTAGATATATATGCAGTATAAAGGAGTTTCTCGTAGGGACTCGTCCTCAGGTAGTGGCCCACCGGTTTAGTTGCCACGTTACAAAAGTCGCTGTAACTCCGAAAACAACTTTAATTTTGAAAAATCCTCTTGAGGTCATATTCTTGAAGGTCAAAAACTTTGAAAATATGCAACAAACAAAAAATCGATTGTTTCAAATTTCTAGACCAGAATACCCCCTTAAAATCGACAAATGATGCAAAGAAAAAAAAAAAAATTGTTGAAAAAGAAATCGTTTATCGTAATAGTATATTATGCTGCAAGGACCGAACGACAGTGATTTTTGACCAGGGTGAAGTTGGCTGAACGAGACGAAGGCGAGGGCGAAGCCCGAGCCACAGTCGAGTGCAGCCAACTTCGCCCGCGTCAAAAATTACTGTCAATCTGTCCATGCTGCATACCATACTTATCATAACAAGCGCACAGAAAGTGGGGTTTGTCCTCATTTAGAGCGGAAAATCAGTCTTTGAGTCAGGATTCAGGTAACCCACTAATATATATTCTAACTGGATAGCCGATCGACCAAAATCGACGTCACCGCATGGTGGCAACGTTCGGAACTGGAGGACAAATATTTTCATTTTTGACCAGCATTTTTGTCCTAGGACCTGAAAAACTAACGAATTGGATCCTGACTCAAAAAGACTTATTTTCCGCTCTCAAATGAGGACAAAAAAACCCCACTTTCGGTGCGCGTGTTATGAAAAAATTTTTGTTTCAAGGAAAAAAATCATTTTTCGGAAAAATGGTTGTGGACCTTTCGATCACAATTTTGACAAGGATTAACCCCTCAAGAGATTCGTCACGAATTCTGAACCATCCTCTATATCTTCCACGAATTAGCCACGTTTAGAGAGAATTACAAATTTGCAAACGCGTGCCTTATTGATGCCGAAGACGTGACTCTCAATTTTTTTATATATTTTTTTTTTATTATTTTTTTTCAAGTTAAAATTCTTATATCTGGTATTTCTGAACGAGACCACGTAATTCTGCAATTCCAATATAAGTCCAACTATGATTCGCAAACATTACAGATTTCAGACAATTTTCCTTTCCAAGCAACGACTTCAAAAATAAATATCAACACGTGAGAAATGTGTCGAAGTCAGGCACCTTGGTATTTTCTGCCCGTGGGTTGGGAGACATTAACATACTACTATGTGAAAAGGTTAAACTTGTATCAGCGAATTCATGCTTCTGGATTACCATCGCAGCTTGGCCGAATAAGACGTGTGTAATTCGGTCTTGCTCACTTGGAGAAATTGAAGACGGGCAATTATCACGGGACCTATGCAACGGCGAAGAATTAGTTTTCGAGGTATGAAAAGGAAAAATTTCTTCCTCTATACATTTATTCTAGGAAATAGATCTGAATTCTCAAAGATCCTCGGACTTCACCCGGAACCAGTTCACAAGTCGTAATGAGCTGTAGATTATACCGATTGAACAATACAATTTTCCTCAGCTTTCAAGTCAATTGGTCATCGATGCATCTGAGTGGCGAACCTTCACTCTTAAATGGGACACGAATTATAGTCAATTAAAGTCCTTTAAAAAACATTTTGGAATAACCAGAAACGTCCACCATCTGTTTGTTCAAAGTTCCGCTGCAGGGCACATTCGATTTCACTTCTGTAAGTAAAACGACATATTATCATATATCCTTTATCAATGTGAATTGATGCACCGTGACACTTGTATATATAAAGTAGGAGATATGTGTTTCAGACGACTATTTCCTGGCACTAACAGAAAATGCCGTGTTGTCTTCCGTCCCATTCCTCTACACAGACTTGAATCAACGTATCGAACTATCGGTCAGCCTTTGCATCGAATGCGAACTACAAGTCCACGTTATTCTCGACTCGGACGACAAAAATCGCAAAATAATTGGGAAAATTTCCCGAGCTCGGGATTTCGTAGATAGTGAAAAAGCCACCTGGAAAAATCTTAGACTCGACCCAATTCCGAAAGAATTCAATGGTAGATATGTTACCCTCGAAATCGTCCCGATATCGAAACGTCATAATGCCTCAGGCTGGTGGGCATTCGATAGTCTTCGAAAATGTGATCTAGTCGGTAAGTTGGAACGTAGTCCAGGCGGCCTGAAAAATTTCTCATTGCGGGCCTTGATGAAGGATATCGTGCATTTTTTAGGTCGTGTAAGGACGTCCACGAGAACTTTCAATGAATTATCGAATTTGTCGATTGTCGGATGCCAACAATTATCATACAGTCGGAATGTCGTGATCAGCTCGAACGCTTCGATCACCCAGAAAATTCCCGCCGGTGAGTACACGTCTTTCAGCTAGGTTAAACTCCTTTATGTTCGGATGAGAAGATTTTGTTAATCATATGACAGCAGAAACTGCTATACGTTACATATGGGCTTTTCCATGCCAACTGACCTGGTCGCTGACCCTCGACATTTTTGATTTCCCCAATTTTTTTTTTTTTTTATATGATAGTTGTCGAATAATGAGAAACATTCACCAATTTTCAGATCTTCATCTCAATCCGCCTTCGCGTTATGAATTTTCGAAAAATCAACGGATCATTACATTTGTTCAACTTCAATTAATCGTGACTCTGGATAAAAAACCGATATCGTCATAAACAAATACGTCATCATCTTCGTCTTGGATTGTACTTTAACATAAAAATAGCTTAAAAAATGTGCAACCTAAATTTAATCTGTTTCATACGCTTTGAAGTATAAAAAATCAATTTTCGTCAATTTCGACCCCTTCGTTTTTTTTTGAAAAAGATGGCACGTATTCTACAGCTCAAGCCCGAATTTTCAGGACCAAAACGAAGACGGACCTCCAATTCCTTCTATTTTATTTTGATTTTTGAAATTTATTTGTGTGTCGATTTATTGACAATAATTACAATAAATTCTTTTCGATTAACGAATCAAATGAATATCATTTTCATAACACACTGTGTTCAATATTTCTTGTATTTTAATAAATTTCAAAAATAAAAATAAAATAGAAGGAATTGGCACCCGCATTTTCACCGATATTCATTTGATTCGTTATTCGAAAAGAATTTATTGTAATTATTGTCAATAAATCGACACACAAATAAATTTCAAAAATCAAAATAAAATAGAAGGAATTGGAGGTCCATCTTCGTTTTGGTCCTGAAAATTCGGGCTTGAGCTGTAGAATACGTGTCATCTTTTTCAAAAAAATCGAAGGGGTCGAAATTGACGAAAATTGATTTTTTATACTTCAAAGCGTATGAAACAGATTAAATTTAGGTTGCACATTTTTTAAGCTATTTTTATGTTAAAGTACAATCCAAGACGAAGATGATGACGTATTTGTTTATGACGATATCGGTTTTTTATCCAGAGTCACGATTAATTGAAGTTTAACAAATGTAATGATTCGTTGATTTTTCGAAAATTCATAACGCGAAGGCGGATTGAGATGAAGATCTTAAAATTGGGGAATGTTTCTCATTATTCGACAACTATCATATAAAAAAAAATTGGGGAAATCAAAAATGTCGAGGGTCAGCGACCAGGTCAGTTGGCATGGAAAAGCCCATATACAATCATTTTGTACCCCAGGCCTACGAGAATGCATCAGTGGACGGTTGGGTCCGGCTTGTATGTACAATTGCACTAATTCGTGTAAGGGAACATCTATTTGTGATCAATTTGACTGCGTCTGTGCTCCGGGGTTCATGGGCAGTAGTTGCAGTACGGGTAAGTGAATGCACTTTATTCATGCGCAAGATGTTAACTCTAATTCAATGTTATGCACAGAATGCTCTGGCGATCGACACGGATATAATTGCCAAGGAAAATGTGGCTCTTGCAAGTCTGGAAATTGCGATAAAATAACTGGAATCTGCGACTCAAACTGCACAGATTACTATCTGCCACCCTACTGTGAAACAGGTACTTTCGAATGGTCCATTACATGTTTGAGATAAGATATAAGGTTAAGGAAAAAAAAAATTTCGTCCGACCCCCCTTGAAAACGCGTCTTTTCGTGCACGTAAAGGAGGCGCAAGGTGGCCCGTTGCAGGCCAGTGCCGTTTGCGCATGCGCACTTGACGAGCGGGCGGACATGGAACTTTGCGCCCGCTAAAGCGGGCGCAAAGTTCCACGTCCGCCTGCTCGCAGTGCCCACGCGCAACGCTACCGACCTGCACCGGCCACCCTACACCTACTTCACGTGCTTCAAAAAGCCGCTTTTTCAAAGAGGGAAGTAGGACGAAAAAAATCGTGTGCATCACGGGCGGAAGGCGATTTTGACTCGTGTGATAGCAGCCCTCGCTTCGCTCGGGCAGCTAACTTCACACTCGTCGCAATCGCCTTCTTTCCGCCCTTGATACACAATGTATCTCGCTTCGCTCGGGCAGCTAACTTCACACTCGTCGCAATCGCCTTCTTTCCGCCCTTGATACACAATGTACTATTGTTCCAAATACGGATACATTATTTTCACGATTTCCGATTACCTCCATTTATAATTTTCCATAGATATTTCATTTCATAAGACATTATTAACCCTTCTCGGTCACTTGGGGTCCAGATGACCCCACGCGCAACTTTAAGGGGATATGAAAGGCGTGTTATACACCTCGAATTTTCATCTGCCCGTTTCCCAGCTAAAACACATCATCCGATCGATGTGAAATTGATATTAGTGACGCAAAAAAAGTGCACGGAGGGCATGACGCTCTTGGATTTTTGAAAATCGATAGTGTTTTTGGTGTTTTCATATTTATAAAGTACAACGTCAGCATCAACGATTATTAGTTACAAAGCACTCTTGATAAAAATCTGTGAATCTTGTTTTGATTTTCGAAAATCCAAGAGCGTCATGCCCTCCGTGCACTTTTCCTGCGTCACTGATATCAATTTCACATCAATCGGATGTGTTTTAGCTGAGAAACGGGCTGCCGAAAATTCGAGGTGTATAACTCGCCTTTCATATCCCCTTAAGCCAAAATCACTGTAAGTTATTGTGGCAGTCAAGATGATTGGCCTGCCCCCTAACAGTGCTTTAGGGTTCCCTTTGTAAGTACAAACAAAAATTGGACAAATCGTGGTAACAGTGGTTTCGTGACAGCTGATACAAAAATATCGTTCGCGAGCTGGGGTCATTTTGACCCTCGGTGTGACTGGCAAGTAATTTTTTTTGTCAAAAATAGTGACTTCTTCATATATATATATATATTTTTTTTTTTTTTTTCTTACGTGGGATCAATTTACGTAATGTCAATGTGACTATGAGATTCGTAAAAAAAATTCTATCAAGTGCATATGTTTGATTACTCCGAAATTTCTATGATCATAAAATCAGAGTAAAAAAAAAAATTACAAAAAAATTACGAAATTACATCTCGCTGTTAATACTTCAATGTGTATACAATATTATACAACCATTTTTCAAGCAACTTTTATAATTAATCGCTCATTTTTCATAAATATCGTTCATTATTTTACTTCAAAATGGACCCTCTTCAGATATGAGAATAAATACCTTTTTTGAAACGCCCACTATGAGGCCATTTTTTTTTTTTTTTTTTCAACTTTCATATCTCAGGAGTACCACCCTAAAATATTACGAAAAAAACTTGAAAATCACGAGAGTCGTGATTTTTTTAATAAAACATGGCATTTTTTACGCATTGACCCCTTGCTGATTTTTTCCGCCATCTTAAAATTCGATTTCAATATAATATCGATATTTCGACATTCTAGAAGGTTCATACTGATACCCTGATTTTATATAAGTCATTTGGCAGGATGGGGTTAACGCGGCAGCCCTTCAAGGACGGCTGGGGTCACTGCGACCCAGTGTGACCGGCGTTTTACAGCTAGAGTGTGTGACCGCGAATGGTTGATCATATTCAGAGTTTGTTTTGTAGAAAAAAAAATTGTTAATAATTTTAAAAAATTCTTAAAAAAAATAGCAGGAATCGTTCACTCACGGCGGGATTAGGCTTAAAATTTTTGAAATAGAAAGTAGTTTTTGTGAGAATATTAAAAAAAAAACCAAGGGACACAAACAGTTTTCTAAATCAAATTTTGATTTAGGAATTGAAAAAAATCTAGTGAATTTTTTTTTTTGTATCGAATTTTTGAAAAATTCATTGGAAACACACACAATTTGAAAAAAAAAAACATTCGAATTGATGGATTTTTGGTAAAGTTTTGAGCATTAAAAAAAATTACCTAAAATTTCGAAAAATTCATATCTCGTGAACGGCTTGATAAAAAAAATTCTAAATAAATCATGGAGCTCTTTTTTACAAAGTACAAAAAGTTAAAGAAATCAAGGCCAAATAAAAAATGTGAATTTCGAAAGTAGGTTGGGTTGGCGTGGAAAACCCCAAATAATATCTGAAGATTAATAGGTACCTATTCATTGTAAACTCTTCTGAGCTATCTCAGACCCAGTATTATACCATAGAATTGAAAGTTCCTCGCATCTATCCCTTAGTCCTTATTCTGGTCTCGTTATCCGGGAAAAATGACGTACCCACCTCATCAGATGCTACGCTTATCATTCGTGATATACTTAATATGATTACTGTTTACGATAGAGGTGAAAGCACCAGGTGTATCAGATGTCACTGCAACTTCCGCGAATCTGCATTACGCAAAGCTCGATACGGAAAGTAATGAGAATATTTCCCTCCGTATAAAGGTAATGTATTAAACAGCTGCAACTCCACATTGTGACTACTATAGTAATGTCGTAGTTTTAATTATCAAGCATTAAGGTCTTGTTGAGAACTGATTATCACATTTGACTTTTCCAGACGGAGACTAGTCTGTGGCAAACCCTTTCTCCTGTTTTGACAAATTCGGGTACTTCTCGGATTATTCAAGTTTACGACCTATTACCGGGCACACTATACATACTGCAGGCTGTAGTGACAACAGAACGTGGATTCGGGGTGAACAGCCCAGAAACGAATTTCACCACGATGTGCAAGCGTAAGCGTAAACGTAAACGTAAGTTTCTTACAAAACCTATGTATAATTCCGATACCACGTCAGGCACTTACAACGACGTAACATATAATGACCTAATTGTGTATGTCACACGGAATCTCGGAAATGTAGGTCTTAAGTGACACAGCGGTGGAATTTTCCCTATAAGTGAGTGTTTTTAGGCCGAATATCTCTGTTCGACATCAAGAAATTTCCGCACCAACAATTGTTTAATCAAGAGACTCGGTAGAGTCTCGCGCCAAGCACATTCAAAAATGAGCGCTCGACGACCGTGTCTCTTTACCGCAAGGACCCAAGTTCGGCGGAGTGGGGATTCTTATTTGATGAAATACTACCGTCTTCTATAATATACCGGTATTAATCTATCATGATGAGAATGCTGATTGAAAATGCTTTAATTTAAGCCTAAAATCAATATGATCAGTGCACTGAAAGCTGAGTTATGCATTTTTTCATTCTCAAAGTGGCGAGTTTTTCTTCGTCAGATTAAGACTTTTTCACCACACCTGCACGGAAAGTACGACTTTCGCTCCCTTGCGTGAGCGGGAAGTCGTTCTTTCCGATGCAGGGGGTGGTGAAAAATAGTATACCTCACACGGGAGTGAAAAAGGCCATCCCAAACTGCGTTGTTGTCACCCTCGCCTTCGGCTCGGGTGTCAATCTCACACGCAGTTTGGGTTAGCCTACTTTCCCTCCCTAGGTGAGTAATATACTATTTCGTTAAGACTAATTTTTCGCTCCACAGTCTTATTGCGCCTGCGCCAGCATTAAGACTAATGTTTCGCTCCGCAGTCCCGCTGCGCTTGCGCATACGCCGGGCTATGACAGCTGAGTGCTGAGCTGACAACTGAACAGATGAGAAAAACATGAGGAGTATCAGAAATTAATAAAACGAATTTGGACATAAAATTGATCAACACTTGAAAACAAATAGTTGTTTAATTTAACGCGAGCGTCCACAAGAAAATCATAATAAGAAAAATATCTCTTTAATCATTCATCTTATGATCTAGAGATTTTGAGGTTATGTGATTATATATGTCACATGGTCACATCAATATAATAATTGTAGTATAATATATAGGTGTTTATGTTTATCAAGAGACTCGGTAGAATGGCGGGCCATATATCACGTTAACAATTATAATCCCGAGAAAACTATGATCTAAAATGCTACACATTGAAATTTCGATTTCGAATGAATTTACTTAAAAATATATTTTTTCAATTTATGTGACACTAATTCAAAAATATTAGTCATCAGTCATCACATTATAGTTCTAGGTGGATCTTTCGAGTTCGGTAAAACGACACCTATTCTGAAATCGTTTTTTTAATTTCCGGGATATAACTGTTCTCATTACATATTGATAGCATGCATGCCTATTTACCAACACTCTTTCCAGATAGCTATGTAAGTAACGGATGTATATTAGGGTGGTCCTTAGATGGGGTCAAAAAAAAATTCATGTTGGATCCCCCTAAATCAGCTCCAAATAATTAAAAAAAAATTCCCCAATTTTTCCAGATTTTTATTTTATTCCCCTAGTCCCGCTGTTTTCATTCAAAGTTCAAAATACAATCCACGATACTTGAAGTTAAATTTTTCGCCGGAATATCTCTTTAAAAAAAAAAAAAAAAAAAAATTAAAAACAAAATTGAAAAAAAAAATAAAAGATTTATAAATGGGGTATCCCAGGGGAATCGTGTGTTTTATTATTATTATGATTATTTGTTTTTTTTTTTTAATTTTTTTTTTTTTTCAAGAAAAGAAATATTTCGGCGAAAATTTTAACTTCAAGTATCGTCGATTGTATTTTGAACTTTGAATGAAAACAGCGGGACTAGGGGAATAAAATAAAAATCTGAAAAAATTAGGGAATTTTTTTTTAATTATTTGGAGCTGATTTGGAGGGATCCAACATGAATTTTTTTTTTTTTGACACCTTCGAAGGACCACCCTAATGTATATAGCTAGAAACTTCAATTGTCAGATGTGTTTGGATGATTGAATATGATGTCTATGTCTATGTGTTTGAATATGATGTGACATTCTACAAATCTAAGCAACGCTAATTTGAAAACGTTCCTCGTGTTACAGTTGTAGTGAGTTCTGTTTCACTTTGCAGTGATAGGCTAGTCGAGGAGATATTTGCGCTCACCGACTGCTGAGATTCCAAAATATATTGTTCCCTCACAACTGCCTAAAGTAAAAGGAAGCAAAAGACAATATTTTTTCATTTTATCGCAACGCATCACTTAATGCTATATTCTACTATATAATTCTATATAATTGTCTCAAGGGTCAACAATGTTCAATACGATTTATTTTTACTACAAGTATGTGAAGGAACAGGAAATAGGATATAAATATAGCAACTACATATTTGTAATAGGACATGTTTAATCATGGTTTCAATATTACTTATGTATATACTTATTCTCTTTCATATAATGATTTGAGGGTTGAATATTATATCATGGTTATGGAAATTATGGTTATATCGACGATTGGTTCTAAGCGGAGCTGCCGTAATTATACTGAAAAATAATAAGTATATAGGTAATATTAAAAACATGATGAAACATGACCTTTTACAAATATATAATTCCTCCACGTATATCCTTACATGGGTATTTGTAATAGGAACCTTCCAAAAAAGTAGTGATTCCGATACTTTAGTGAATGATGGGGACATAATATTATGTCTGGATACAATTTATTATAAGCAAAAATAAATATCAAAACGGCACGGTACAAAAAGTAGTGAAATAACCACAAAAAGCACCTCACGTGCAAAAACCGTGCGCCAAGTACATTGATGGGGTCATCACTTCAAAAAAAGTATTGAAATCAGACACTACCGCCAAGCATTACCACATCGAAAACATTGAAAAATAAAAATGAAAAGATGAAAAAAAATTTGGAGGTAGTGGTACTTGGCGGGCCTTTTGTAGACAAGTACGAGGAAACAGCAATTGAACCATGCCAAAAATCTTGCAGTGATCTTAAATATTGGCCCGCCAAGTACCACTACCTCCAAATTTTTTTTCATCTTTTCATTTTTATTTTTCAATGTTTTCGATGTGGTAATGCTTGGCGGTAGTGTCTGATTTCAATACTTTTTTTGAAGTGATGACCCCATCAATGTACTTGGCGCACGGTTTTTGCACGTGAGGTGCTTTTTGTGGTTTTTATTATATTCGTGCTCGTTAGCATTGCAGAAGCTTATTGTTAGTCCAAAGTAACTTCGATTCACGCTTGGATTTCGCAAGAGTGTCGAAGAACCCTCGGAGTTTTACCCGTGTAAAAATACGGTGCAACCGAACAGACCGGTCGACCAGATGATGAATTCAGCAATCCCTTCATGTTCACAGCACAGATCATACCAGAGAACTTGATGGTATATGATGGGGGGAATGGCCTTGTTCAGCTGAGGCACTATCACCCATCGGATTCTGGATGGTCGGTAACAGCATTTGGAGTTGTTGTGGAAGGCACGCTTCTTACACGACTGCGAAATAAGCAGCGGTTGAATTCACCAGGTCGAGAACCTTATCCGGTACAGCAGCTTCAGTCGTATCAGTATGTGACATTATACCTGTCAACCGCAACGACTTACCGCCTTTGGGTCCGAGCAATCAATTCATGTGGGTCTGGGGAGTGGGTCAAGAGCACTTTTCGAGTGCCAGCAAGCCTGGGATTCGCCAACAAAGAAAAATTACAAGTGAAACAAAATGCAAGTTCCATCATTCTAAAACTACCTTCCGTCGTAAATGACACCGAGGAATCTGTCATGACAGTTGTTGTGAAGGGGTATCCTTCCCCGACATGTACAAGTTCTCCAGTGCCGAACGATCTAAGGAAGCGCGTTAACATGACCGAATTCGACGGGGGATGGATCGCTGCTGTCTTTGACGTGAGTACGGGAATCGTTGGCTTTGCCATCTTTAACGAAATATCTACCTCTGATCTGTTCACCTTGCCTTGAGTCCCCACCTTATTTTAGGTTCGAAGAAGCGTGCCTGAATACCTAACGATTGGCAAATACCCAGACGATGACAGCTCGACGAAATGTTTTCTAGATCCTGAACAAACTTATGTAATTGTGGTCGATGTGATCGACCCGGTCGATCGCAAGTCAGCTGTAATAACTTCGTTGCCGATATATATGACCACTGTGGAAGCTGCGAAATCAAAGAAAGAAGAAGAAGAAGAAAAAGCTTCGAAATCAAATTTAGTCTGGCTCATTCTTCCCTTTATATTGCTTTTCTGTTTGCTCTCACTATTCATCTGGCGCCGGTAAGCATACATTCCTGTAGCCTGATCTGAATTTTCTATCGATGTCCAGACAGATTGCGCACGTTTTGCACTAACGATAAATGAAAGAAAAAAATTCATAAGGTTTGGAAGTCTATCTGTTGTGACTTTCGTCACATCTTGTGGAACTGACAAATCTCGCTTATCTGAAGAACATTCTCAGTTCCCTTGTAGAACCTAATCAATGCCTACTTAAATCTGGTTATCAATATTTCAGAAAATTTTCGAATGCCCTGACGCAAGTACACCGACAAAATGTAGTTTTATGTTGGCAAATTTTTACAAATTTTGTCAAGTCGACAACTACCTGCACTTCTCAGCAGACACCAACCTTTCCATTATCAGCCGAGGTAGAATTGTCCGAAAATATCGGTACGAGCGATCGAGTTTCATGGAATCGTCACTCACGCTCAGTCAATATCGAAGATTTCGAAGATTATGTCAAGACTTCCATCACCAGTGGACTGCTGGGGTCGCAGTTTCAGGTAAGAAATTTATACTCTCTGGATATCATCACCAAAGAACCAAACTCAGGTTACTGTGAATCGGGTCGTCAAATTGATCCTTCAACCTTTTTGAGGAATATGCATTTTGGGGGCGTTCAATTTGAGAAATACAAATTCGTTCCATCGTTGCTTTGTTAGCCAACTACTCAATGAATTCTTTTTGTCGTCAGATGTTTCCAAGAGGCAAAAATCGACCGTGCAAATATGGAGCACTACCAGAAAACAAGCTCAAGAACAGATATACTGACATAATCGCATGTACGTATTAGTAGTGTCCAGTATAATGTATAAATAGTGAATCCTCTATTATCATAAGCCGTCATTATTCACCGACGAGTCAACATCTGAATTTCGAAATGTACAAAGCATTTGCTCACTTTGACCTCGTATCATTTCATAACAGGAATTAATACTCATTTAACTCATACTCTGCCAGAATCTCAAAATATCAAAAGTGGAAAAAATTGTATTTTTGCCTCATTTATTATTGGCTCACGCATCACGTTCTCAATTATTTAGTTTCCTACTTCTTGCATTATCAAGCATTTGATATTGATTACAAATAACAGATGACAGCTCGCGAGTTGTTCTGAAAAAGACTCCGGATGATCCTTACTCCGACTACATCAACGCGAACTACATCCAGGTATAACTATAAAAGATTAACGAAAGACATGTGATATGTTTGTCAATGTAACTTACGTCAGGTTCAACGTTTGCAATAAATAATTGGTCCATATGTTTCAGGGTTTCCGCAATAAAAGAGCTTACATCGCGACACAAGGCCCCAAACCGCAGACGGTCGTAGATTTCTGGAGAATGGTGTGGCAGGAGGAATCTCTGATTATTTGCATGCTGACGAACGTCATTGAAGGTCCAAAAGTGAGACACAAAGCTCAATTCAAAAGTGAAAAAACAAAATCACGAAGACTAATAATTGTCGAGAAATCAATCCATATACTCTTTCAGGTGAAATGTGAGCAGTACTGGCCTGATTTTGGATCAAGCACGACGTACGGTGAGATTATTGTCGTGACCGAAAACGATCATATATTTTCCGACTACATCGTTAGAATATTTCAAGTGAGCTGCAAAGAGGAATCACGAAAAGTACGATCGCAAAATTTTCCACAAGTACATTCGGATCAGTTGTTACTATTTTTTGACTGTCACTAGCCATGGAAATTTTCTACTACTTCACAGATCGTGCATCTGCATTACACTGGATGGCCTGATCACGCTGTGCCCATGTACCCAAATCCCGTAATTTCATATTTGAAGAAACTCCAAACAATACCCAGTGGAAAGGGACCAATAATTATGCACTGTAGTGCAGGTGTCGGTCGAACTGGTGCCATGATTTTATGCGACATCTGCTTACGCCGTGCTCTTGTTAAAGGCGTAAGTACATCACGGGGAACATATCTTCGATGTACAAAACGTATTGCATTGAAATTTTTTCCACAATGTTGCAGCGATCAACTGGCTGCTATGGTTGCACGAAATCTTACTACTCGAATTTTTTCAGACTATCGACGTGCTGGCTGAGTTCAAAAAGCTCCGTGACTGTCGATTGAACATGGTTGACACTGAACCACAATATATATTTGTTCACGTGGTTCTCACGGAATGCTTTGGGTCTCCGCTTACTGATCTGAAGTGCAACAGCAATTTGCCACAGGCAATAAATCAGCTGAGAAAAAAATTACCACAACATATAGAGAGGTTGGCATCTTATCGTAGTGCTAGATGACGAATTTTCGTAAAATGAAATCATACACCAAAAATTCACATGCGTGTTTTTGTGACAGGCTTCGTGACACAACATGGCAAGATCAAGCACTGCATCCTCAGATGACTTCGGGATTTCCATTTCCGGCACAACTAGCGAAAAATAGATTTCCCGAACTGACACCAGGTGAGGCAGCGCATTAATGTCTAAGATTTTCACTCCAATCACTAATTTCAAAATAATTTTATCTCTAATTGCGCGCACAACGATTTCAATTGCAGTTAGTACCAGCCTGATATACCTAAAACGATACCCAACACATGATAGCAACAGCGACTACATCAGCGCGGTAATCGTCGATGGTCTCAGGTCCAAGAAGCAATACTTGGCATCTCAATTACCTCTGCCTTCAACCTTATCCGACTTCTGGAGATTAATCGCAGAGCAAGAGGTCGAGCTTGTCATTCTCTTACAACAACCTGATTCAAACGATCCTGTGAGTACTAAAATGAGCTAGAAAATGGAAAACAGTCTGGTCCCATATTTCCAGAATTATTTCATGCACTACTATAGATATTCTACTATCCCTGCAAAGGGGACTTTGAAAATACATCTAGCTGAATGTGAAATACTTCATCTTTTTGACTAGACATGTTGTGACATCATCCCGGTCGAATATCCGTTTAATCCTGTGCCTTTCATTGATGTGGAATTGAAGACAAGTACAGACCAAGAAACATCTCCGAATATCATCGAATTGATGCTCACGGATACGTCAGGGGTGAGTTAACCGATTCATGCAATACTCACTAGGTACCACTCGTCTCAGCTACAATCTCATATCAACTATCCCAATACTGGGAACACAGCATTGTCTTATAAGCGTGAAGGAAGTGATCTTTTATTCCTTACAGTATTATTCAAATTTGCTGCATCCCCTTTTCTCTCGCAGATTGTAGCAAGGACTCAAGAAGTTACTTTTTTAACGTGCCCAGGATGGGGCTTGGGAAGAAATGGAAAACCACCGTCACCCGACAAATTGATTGAACTTTGGATGTCGTCGAAGAATATTCGTCGAGAAACAGGACCGACTCTCGTTCTTTGTCAGTAAGTCTATCATGGTAGTTCATATTCTTGCATGTATACCTCTGGTATATATGTATGGGAATTTTTATATTTATTTTTTCATTTTCGCTTCGATGAATTTATTTTTAACTTTCCGTTACGCATATGGCTTGTTTTTGCAGTCAACGAAACCAATGAAAACAGATAAAGTATAACTTGTGATAACTTCAGTTATTTTCCATTCTTTGAATTATTTAACATTCTTTTAAATGTGTATTTTCTGGAGTACAATTATATTTATTTCTAGCGACGGTATCACGGGTTGTGGTCTCTACTTGGCTTTGAGCTTCCTCTTGGAACGAATGGCTTTAGAACGGAGATGTGATATCATTTTTTCCGTTAGAGCGATTCGGCAATCCAGACAAAACTTTGTACAATCACAGGTATTATAAAATAGTACTTAAACCATATATATATATTCATATCTTTATATACGAATAATCTATAATCATTTCTATACTAATTGCAAAAGTTGCTCAAGGATCGCATTCAACAAATGAACACATCTACTTTATGCGCAATAATCAAAAGCAGTGTCGATGAATAATTTGTAGAACAATGTATAATAAATATGCATAATACTTATTTCTTTTTTTATAGGAGCAATTCGAGTACTTGTGCGATGCAGCTGTGAAATATACAGAGTTCTCCGAGATGTATGCCAATTTCGCTTGAATTCTAAAAGATGTAATATATCGCTTCAAATGCGGACAATGTATCTTACTTCAGATTTAAAGTTATGTAATAAATAAAGGAACTTTTTGATTGTAAATAAAGAAATAATTTTGGTCTTACTTTTATAAATTGAAAGACTTTTTAAACACTATCAGCTGACACGATACTTTCAAATCTTATCAAGCAGCTTGGAATATATAAACACCGCAATGACTACGTCACGATCATATGTCACATCACCGAGCAATGCTCAAAAGCTTTCTTTTGATTCTGACGCATGATTTTTTCTAGGCTATTCCCGACGTCTCTTTATGATGTAACATATTATCGGCCGATGGGAAAAGAAAACTCGCTTAAGGTTCATTTAAAGCAGAATTTGAAAAAATTCCAAATGCTGTTTTAACGAGAATCTATAATCCTTGCCAACTCAAGTTACGCAATTAGACAAATCGGTATAATTTTCAATTACGACGACTATAAATGGCCTGATATTTCTGTTTCTATAAGTATATTTTACACAACCAGCGGGAACAAATCACTTAGTCATACCTCAAGTTACTCATACCTCTCGGTTGGAAGATAACGCCCTCACGGAAAAAAAAACCCGCGAATTTAAGGAGTAAATTCACACCCCCAAAGTTTTGGGGGGTTACCATGAAAACTCAGGGTTTACCCTGTATTTGGGGGTAAAATTTGAGGGCAAACCCCCCAAAACTTTGGAGGTGCTAGTTTACCCCTTAAAGGACTCCGCACATTTCTTATGGGAACTGGCTTTCCGATGGATTTGGCTGAAGTTTTCAGGTTTCGTAGTTCATGCGATGCTGATCAAAAGTTACCATTGCCACAACTTCCAAAAGTGAACCGTTCGACCTTGGTAAGCGGTTGAAGTTTGAAATCGGTCCATTTCGTGTAGTATCAGTTCTAACCCAAAGGTGCAGGTATTTTGCAGGCAAGAATTTCCGTTCGGTGTATTTTCCAACTTTTAACCCGGATTTGACTATTGAATAGCTCAAGTACGAAGTGATGAGTCGAAAGACCTATACTGAAAAAATCACCTAACGGTAAAAGCGAGGGGCTATTCATTCACAGATCAGGGGAAAGTCGAGTGCAAGCGAGTACAAATGGACCGATTTTAAACTTCAACCGCTTACCAAGGTCGAACGGTTCACTTTTGGAAGTTGTGGCCATGGTAACTTTGGATCAGCATTGCATGAACTACGAATCCTGAAAATTACAGCCAAATCCATCGGAAAGCCAGTTCCCATAAGAAATGTGCGGGGTCCTTTGAGGGTTTTTTCCGTAAGGACGCTACATCAAGTCTATGGCACCGCGATCTTTCCAACACAAAACCGTCGTATTGAAACTCCATATGCACACCGATTGGAGTATACATAGTCTTAGTCATACACAGAACATCAATGTGGCAACGTGGCAACTACGATTCGGATCTGATCGAGTGGAAATTAAATATACGGATGATATTGCAGTAAAAATGAAATACAAGGATAAAGTACAAATCCTTATCGCCAACGGGTAAGCAGGAAAGTACTCCCGACAGAGTTACGGTTTTTGCGGTTCCAAGCAATAGTCGGATGAGATTTTCAGTCTTAAGCAGAATTTCTTTTCGTGCTGTACAAAAAGATATTACAGTTTTGCAGTGGATTAACCACGACCCGCAGTTTTAGAAATTAGAACAGTAACTTTCAGAGTCAGAGTGGACGAACGCAATAAAAAATAAATTCATTACATAGGACGAGAGTAACAGAAAAATTGATAGTGATAGGAAAGAAGATACGGTACGAGATATAATCCTCAAGTTTTTAATGACAACGAAGTTTGATCCTGATATACGCGAATCTTATTTATTAAAATGCGCTTTTCCTATATGGCAACGTATCTGATTGCGTTGTGGGTTATTTCGCTAGCAAATGATAGTTTTCAAGAACTCCTTTTGATTCGAGAACCGATCAATTATGAAAAGGAACCCACAAGAACTTTGACTTGCTTGGCCGAAGATGACGGCTCAGCATTGGCTTTGAATACCGATATCCAAACTACTTATCAACTCTCAAGTAAGTTTCGCAATAAAATTGAGATAAGTTTATGTTTATCTAGTTATTGTAATTTATGCCTATGAATTGACTTCGTATTCATGTATACCGTTCAAATCGCAACACCCTTTCCGGGTGAGAAAATACACTTCCATGGAATCAGATCTAGAGCTTGAAACCAGAAATACGTACAGCCAGCGTTTTCTGATAAGATCTACTTGCGCTCGTTTCTGCAGTGGATCTTACAACGGAAACTTTCCTGAACATCCATACACGGTCACTTCGGATAACTTGTTGAATGTCACTCGTTAATAGTTTTGTGTGCCAGCCTTACTTGTGCATTAAGCCATCTTATGATTCATCATCGTCTCCCCGCCGCATCATATATTATATTATGGATACACTGGGTATACGATAAATCGCAGGATTGCTTGCACAAGTCTGCCGTAAGCTGTAAGCCTTGTGTAAATAAACTATAGGTGATTGACATTCAACGAGCCATCCATAATGTCCGCGTACGAATGCTTCGGGATGTTTCTGGTGCCAAATTCACAGAAATGAGCAGAAACAGACCGTAACCACACTGCGGATGGTGCTTGCGATCACCAAAATGCTACGACGGCCATGAAAGACTACGGTGCCACTTAGACATGGAAAGATGTGACAACTCGTAATTGTAACGTCCTTCTGGCAGCTCAAGCTCGTCATAGCGTGGAATATTGAAAGGACCACAATGCCGTTCTCACCCTTCTGGAAGCACCGGATACTGAAATCAAATTGAACAACCAGCAGTAATGTATAATACAGTGGTAGATATCAGACCATCAGAAGATTTCCGGGTTTACGAAAACGCTGAATTAGTGGAGGTTCATTTAAAACCAGCAGTAAAGACAGTGTTTTTTCGCAGTACCAATGTAATAAGTAATAATGTACTGAATACAGAACACAGTAATTGGTTTGAATTCGAAAAAACATCATTTTGATTTGCAAATATCAAAAATGAAAAGTTAAAAGAAAAATATACACAAATAAAATTCAAAGTCAATTTGTTTCCGATAGAAGCGAACGTTCAAATTTAATGGGATATGTCAATTTTTCATTCCGGTCATTCGAATCTAAAGTCCTCGAAATTCCAGAATTTCCCATCGAGCCGTTTTTCAGATCTTCGCACGAATTCATGCGACAAACCGACAGACAGACCGACATCTGTCCAAAAACCCGTTTTTCGGACTCTAGGGCGTCGGAAACGTAAAGATTCATTGAAATTAGCAAAAGTCACTTTTCGACCGAAACCAATACTTTTCTTATATCAACATTAGGGTGGTCCTTAACAGGGGTGTTTTGAATTTCTTTGCTCCCAAGGGTTCAAACGGTTACTTTTCAAGAAAAAAAAGTTGTCCTAAAGTTTCCCTTTCACGTTCCCCGCTCGACCCCCTTCCGCCCCCTTCTGAAAACGCCGGACTAATGGGGAGGCCGGATTAGTGAAGTGCCGGATTATATAGAGAGACCACTGTGTATGATTTAGCGAAAACTGTTACGATACGGACTTCTGATTAAAGTAACAAGCTATTTGACCAAAAACCGCACATTTTAGAAACCAAGTGTGGGAAGTAAGACTTTCTGCAGACGTGCAGAGTTCTCCTAGCTTGAGACTTTTCGGTTTTTTCTTCTTAGGTGCGCTATAGAATTACGAGATCACTTCTTCCTCTTCTTCCTCTTCTCTTTTCATCTTCTTCCTCTTCTCCCGTGCATATACCCCGAGGGGAAGTTGCCGACACGAGATCAGTGATGCTCATCAGTTGTGATAGTGTCCTGTAGCCGCGCCATCGGCATTTAAAGTGTTCGAAATCATTGTTCGAGTGCATCGTTAAGACCAAGACACCTACTTACTGTATATTCAAATAATTTCAGGCACGCAAAATACTCCGTGCTGCTACTATACCGACGCCAAGTCTGACAACTGCATTGATCCCAGCAAATCGGAGTCCATAGGCAACTGGCAAGCTGCAAATTCCGTTGAAAATCCGATGGGACCTGTCTTCGACTATCGATGGGAAGGTAATTAGCAACGGTCAACATCAACTATTTTTTGAGTCATCACCAATTCGAAACTATTAGATGCCGTTTTTGGACCCGAAGAATAAATTTCATCGTATCGATTTCTACCAGAATTTAGGCAAGATTAGAAAGTACCGAGAACTCTTTTGATCAAATATATGTAGCTCATTCAAAATTCATTTTATTTTTCATTCGGTTCTTTCCTCTCGAGTCTATAGAAGGCTATGTGAATTAATCCTGCTTTGATTTGTGGGCTCCACAGGGTTCCGGGAATTTTCGTTCCCAAAAGAATATGAGTCCTACGTTCAGCTATTAAAGACTTTGCCCCAACAAGGCACCATAATATTTTCTGCCCGCGGGCTGGGTGCCATTAAGGTAAAACTATGCTCACAGAATGAACTGCTGGATTACTATTGCCCTTGCGTCACGTTGCCAACTCGCCTAGAAAGCGAAGCCGAGGTAATTATAAAAAATCGCTATTTTAGATTACCCGAATCAGCAGACAGGTCTGAATTCCTTCAATCTACAATTATTCCCGGGATTGATTCGTCACATCTGACCGATAGTGTGCCGATGGTAATCGGACTAAAAATATTTCACAGCTCAACCAATCGTTCATCTGCAAATATGAGTGGCAGACGTTTATTCTTAAATGGAATAATTACGAGATGAAAATACAGGCCCATGGTAGCAGCGTGCCAGTGAAAAAAGAAAGACAAGTTTATTTTCGGAACAACGAGATTTACGAGAATACTCTACTTATGAAAAGTTCTGCACCAGGGCGCGTACGATTCCACTTCTGTGAGTAAAACGTTGTTGAATTGTAAATTTATCTATTCATTCATTTGTATACGGGTAGCTAAGTTGTTATAGATCGACTTTCACGAACTTGACCAAATCTGTTTCAGACAACTATTTGCTGACAACAAAGCAAGATACCAAGTTATATATACACATCTCAGATCACCGAGAGCATAGCCTCTGCATCGAACTGCTCGTTAGCCTTTGTTCCAAATGCGAAATTATCGTCAGTTTTGTGGATAGCAAAGGTGATCATATTCTGCAGATTAGAAAAGTTTCTGGAGGTGAGCAACTTGAATCTGAGGAATTACCAGCCTGGCGCCTCGAGAAACTGAACGCAACCGTTCCAAAAAATTATCCGTCTGGAATCATACTCGAAATCTCCACTCAAATAAGCCCAGACTCCATCAATAGTGTGGAACCCCGATGGGCAATAGATCGCTGGCGCAAATGTCGATCAGCAGGTGAGTCTGAACGTTCGCCGAGACGACTTGACGAAATTTTCATAACAAACCTCGGTCTAAGCAAATGAATACATTGATTTCAGATGCTGTACGAGTATCTTCAACAGTTACGACTGAAAAACAGAACGGAAGTAGTCATGTTTTCCCAATTACCAGCTGCCAAAAATTATCTTCCACAGAAAACTCAGTAGTCAGGATGGAAATTACGAATACTCATAATATATCTAGTAGTGAGTGTACAAGTTTCGATTAAAACCATGCTCGACGCTTTTTAACTCGCAAGGGTGAATTTCCAAGTGCTTTTCACCATTAGAGATAAGTTCTGATGTGGCAGCAGTACGAGAAAAATAACTGTTACTTGCTTTCTTACCGCACTTTTCGTTTCTTCAAATAAAGCCAACATGAGCCCTCCACGAAAGGCTCAATTTGGCATAAACCAGAACTCACCTCAAGTGGTGAGAAATATTTTGTGGCCTTCCCTTGCCAGGATATTCCCCGGATATCTGACAGACAATGGCGCATGCATTATAAAAATTACCGCTTGTCCTAGGTCTACAAAAGTGTCTTCGTGGGAGTGAAAGTAAGTTCTGTCGGTACCAACAGAATTTTTGGGGAAATGGAACATCTATTTGTGAGAAATCCGGCTGCACCTGTAGCCCAGGGTTTACAGGCAGTGATTGCAATGAAGGCAAGTGCTATTTGTCATTCGGACATGAGTGAATCTTGGTTACACTCAATTGTAATGGTACCACATTTACAGAATGCAGTGACGGTTATTATGGATACGATTGTCGAGAAAGTTGTGACAACTGTGAGAACAAAGCTTGCATGAAAACAACTGGACTCTGCAGCGGTGACTGCGTCAATCATTACCTGCCTCCATACTGCAAGACAAGTAATTTTCAATAATCCTTCCAGTCAAATGCTCAGGGATCTCTTTAAATATTATTCACATCTACGGACATCATTCTGTATAATAATATCACAAGAATCAAGATAAGATAAGATCCCAAGACAAACTTCAAAAATATTTCACGAGAAGCCTGTTTCTGATTTTTTGGCAACACTTTGAAAGAATGTCCCATTTGTTACATCAAATATCGTTATTCTCAATACACTCAATATCATTTCGCTTGTTGTCAGAGCTAGAAGCGCCAGATGTGTCGATCACAGAAACAACTGTACTGTTGCGTCTAAATTATTCTGCGGAACTCGATATGGACAAAATACGAGACCTTCACTTCCAGTTAAAGGTACGAAAAAGTAACTGGAAGTCCTCGGGACCTTCTAACTTTACACATATGAGGTCGTTGCAGAACTTGTAATGCATTGTGCTGTAGGATATTCAATAATAATTCATTAGACAAGAGGAATCATCACATTCGACATTATTTTGCAGACTGGGCAACGAGATTGGACAATCCCAGAACCGAAACTACAGAATGGGTCTACATTCGAAGCTACCATTTTCGGCCTAGTACCTGGGACACGCTACACCGTGAGGGCTGTGATGCAGGCACCAACCGCATATGGATTTTGGGCCCATTTTGAAAGCTCAGAAAAAAATTTCGACATAGCCAGCTCAGGTATACCTGAACTTATAAGTTCACTGCAGTACCGTGGTGATGGTGAATGTAACGTAAATTTTAGTGTAGATAGTGTGATCAAAAGATTTGAAATGTTTGGTATCGCTTATCTTCCTTGCATTTCCCTGTGTCTATCACTTTAATGTATATACCTTGCGTTCAGCGAGCGACTTAGGATGATACAGTAGACATCCCCTTATAAGAGTGGTCTAGGGGCTCAGGGAAAGTTTTGTTTTTTAGAATTATTTTTTATAGAATAATTTTTTTTCAGTCCCCCCACTACCGCGCGTCGTGAGAGTTCGTTCCGTCAGTTCCTTTATAAGAGTGTTATGCTTCGTTGTATCTTACGTTGTATTTTCAACGGTTACGTCTTGAACATTGTATATTATGTTCGACGCTTATAAGGGAATGCTCGAAACAAAACTCAGAAAGTGGTATTGAGTGGGGGAATGGTGATCTGAGCCGAATTGCGTCTATGGCGGGGAATGCTCTTATAAGGATGTCTACTGTATTCCGCGACATGGTCCTGGAAAAATTGCACTTTCGTGGCAGATGAAAGTATGGAAGATGGTGCAGCAAACCAAATGATACCAGAATTTTACTCAACGATCGACAAGCTCCCGACATTGGGTGATATGAATAAAGCGAAGCATATGCTCATGCTCATACTTTTGTATGTGTTTACTGTACACTTGTGTACAGTCAAATCACATAGAAATATGAGCATGAGCATATGCTTCGCTTTATTCATAACACCCATTATCTTAAATGCTGAGCGACTCATTGTCAGCTTTACCCCAATACGGTATTAATAAATAAATCATATATGTCCTCACTTTCCAGCCAAAGCTACGAGTGCATCATGCTCAATGGGTTCATGTAATATAAACAACGAGTATTATGAGCCTCTACCGAACTCGTCATGCAGCCAGCACCAAGGTCTATTTAAATTTCATGTCGGACGTTTCGTTCTTTCACTCCAATTCACGCAAATAGACGTACTGAGCATCCTCTTTTGTTACAGTACACGAGGACCCGTGGAATTTCAGAGTGATTAGTCAAGGAAAGGGCGTCGTGACGCTATCGTGGCATCACACTAGGCCTATTCACACAAAATTAGCCTGGTTTGAAGTCAAATTCATCATCGTGAATTCAAAATTACTGGAAGCCCCACGACCTAAGGACCAGATGAAAATAATTCATGTGCGGTCGCTCAGCCAGCAAGAATGCACCAGCAACGTAACATTCAATCTTCTTACCTCGACGCTCTATAACTTTTCGATTACAGCAAACAATGAAAATGGAGTTAGCAAAACAGCTGTCGCCTTGTTTCAAATTCCGGCAAGTGTAGACTTTGGGAGTGAAGAAGCACTGATGGTAATGCGTAACGCAAATTTTATGGAACTGGAAATACCTGCTGTCGTGAACGCTACTAAATATACCCACGTCAAAGTCATCGTGAAAGGTCGACCCTTACCGCACTGTACCTACCAAAATATATCGGCGGACCTGAGGGAGCTTGTCAACATGACGGGAGAAGAAGCAGGATGGATTATTCCGGAGTTTATTGTACGTACGGGAATTGTCAATTGTGGTTTCTTGCACGATATAGGTATCAGCTGCTCAACCTTCACCGAATCATTGTGTCGTTTCAGATTATAAAAGATTTGCCTAAAAAGTTAACGATTGGCAACGACGCACCTAACAACAGCACAAAGGCATGTGCTCTAGATCCCGAAGAGGCTTACGAGGTTGTAGTTGTTCTGGATAACCAGGTCTACATCCCCTTGATGGTTACACAATCCTCGGTAGTAAGCAAAGTTGTCAGCCCTGAATCATCGAAACTATGGATCGCTTTTTTCGTCATTTTTCTGATCTGTGGCATTGCACTCTTTATTTGGCGCCGGTGAGCATATTGTGTTTTGATCAGAACAGAAAACGTCCTTCCTAAGCCATTGATCAAAAACAAAACTGAACAACTTTCAAGCAGACAAAATCAATCTATTTTGTGCCATTTTACAACATCCAAAAATCTGACTCTACTGAAAGTGACATTTCCGGTTTGCTTGTAGAAACTAATCTTTTTTAAGATCAGGTCATTAACATTACAGAAAATTGTGGACTGCCTTCAGGCGATTGCGTCTACAAAACTTAGTTTCGTATTCAAAAGCTCTTCCGAATATCTTCAAGTCAAGGAGTATCTGTACTATTCAACAACCGCCACCTTTGGTTGTATCAACCGATAGGGAGCTGTCCGAGATTATCAGCACTCCTGGGGCAGTTGCATGGAGTCGCAACTCAAATTCTGTTAAGATCGAGGACTTTGAAGATTATGCCAAAGATTCAATCGCTAACGGGCTGCTGAAGAAGCAGTTTATGGTAAAACGCATTTTTCTTTACGTAAAGCATCGACGGTATACTAACTGTGAGCCTAGATAATTCTCGAACAGATTTTCAAGTTAATCTTCAAATGTTCGAAGTATTTAGGGAATAGAATAGAACGAAATTTAACGAAATCTTATCCTGGTTAGATGTTTCCTAGAGGCCTGATTAAACCACATACATATGGATCACTGCAAGTAAACAGACAGAAGAACAGATATGCAAACATAATAGCATGTACGTATTATCAGTGATAATATAAAACCAGTATTAATTATTAATTACCAAAAAGTTGGAACAGCAGACAGTTATTTCAACTCGGTATTATTGCTTAGCAGAAACCAAAACTTCAATACAAGCGAAAGCATATACCTTTACACCAGAAACTGTAAGCATGATATGAGGGGATGAATTTAAAGATGAAGAATAACATTTTTGATTTATTTGTTATTAGTTATTACAGTACAACAAGCGCTTGTATTCATGATTTCTTTTGTATAGCTATTACAATATTAAAACTCTAGTATTGATTACAAATAATAGATGACGACACGCGGGTTATTCTTGAGAAGAATCCGGATGATCCTTACTCCGATTACATCAACGCCAACTACGTCCAGGTAAGACTATCTACCATTAATCAGATAAGTGTTTAGGTGTCGTTGCTATCGTATTTAAGTCCGTGCTGTAACGGATTCATTTATATTGGTCCACATGTCTCAGGGCTTTTGCAAAAAAAACGGTTACATCGCAGCCCAAGGTCCTAGGCCACAAACGGTTGCAGATTTCTGGCGGATGATTTGGCAAGAAGAATCGCGGATAATTTGCATGCTAACAAATGTGCTTGAAGGTGAGAAGGTGAGAATTTCAGCTAAGCTCATGAGAAAAAAAAACCACAAACAGAGCAGAAATTGAGAAGCCGAGAAATTAATCGGGCAATCTATACTCTTTCAGATAAAATGTACGCAATACTGGCCAGAAATCGGTGACAGCAAAACTTACGGTGACATTGTTATCGTGACCAAGAAACATCACGTATTTTCCGACTACACTTTCAGAACTTTTCTAGTGAGCTGCGATGCGGAATCGCGAGAAGTACGATTCAATTATTTTAAACAAATTCATTCAACTCCGCTATATCCATTTTCTTAGTGCCACTAACTCTGGAGTATTTTTTCTACTCCACAGATCGAGCATCTGCATTATACGGGATGGTCTGATCATACTGTGCCCATGTTCTCAAACTCTGTGATCGCGTACTTGAAGAAACTCCAAGCAATACCCGTTCAAAATGGACCAATAATTGTGCACTGCAGTGCAGGTATAGGTCGAACTGGTACCATCATTTTATGCGACATCTGCTTGCGTCAGGCTCTCACTAACGGAGTGAGTACTACATCACGGGAAACATATCTTTCATATGCAGAAAGTACTGCATGGGAATTTTTCCCACAATGTTGTAGTGGTTACACTGATTCTTACTGTTTGAATTTTTTCAGACTGTCGACGTACTGGTAGAGTTCAAAAAACTACGTGATTGTCGTATGAACATGGTAGACAATGAACTACAATACGTATTTGTGCACATCGTTCTCAGTGAATTCTTCGTATCCCAGCCAACTGAGCTGAAGTGCAACGTCGATTTGCCACAAGCATTAGAAGAGCTTAAAAAAAATTTACCAAAGCATATGGAGAGGTTGGCATCTTATCGTGAAAATATAGAGATGACATTATTTGTATTAGAATGAATCCATTAATTAAACATCTGCATGCGTGTTTTTTTAACAGGCTTCGTAACATCGCGTGGCAAGATAAGGCACTGCATCCCCAGGTGCCTACTAGAACCCCATTTCCGGAGCAACTCGCAAAAAATAGATTTCCAAAACTTGCACCAGGTCGGGAAAGACATTCATACCCAAGTTGATACCGAAATTAAAAATCTGGCAACAATTTTATAACTCATTTCGTGCACATAATATCTTTTCCAGTTAGCTCTACTCCAGTGTACTTGACAAGATATCCACTGCGAGACATCCACAGCGATTATATCAGCGCAGTGACCGTCGATGGTGTCAAGGTCAAGAAGCAATACGTGGCATCCCAATTACCTCTGCCTTCGACCCTATCTGACTTTTGGAGATTAATCGCAGAGCAAAGAATCGAGTTCATCATTATTTTGCAACAGCCTGATCTAAGCGATCCCGTAAGTACCGGGAACAATTTATAAATCCTAGTGAAAAATCTCGATCCATATTTCCAGTTATTATCAAATGCTACTCCGAATATCCCACTGGTCTTTCTAGATCTAGTGATATACTTCATCATTTTTTTTTTTTTTTAGACATGTTGCGAGGTCATCCCAGGTGAAGAACCACTTAATCCTGTCCCGTTCATAAACGTGGAATTGAAAGCAAGGTCTGACCCTGAGAATCCTTCTGGAATCGTTGAACTGCTGCTCACAGACACGTCAGAGGTGGGTACAATAATTTGTCTTAAATATTTGAGTTACAATTATTTTCCCATTTGAATTTCTCAAAATTGAAGAAATAGAAAACTAGAATAGAAAACCAGGAGAACTGTCTATTTTAAAATTTAATCCAATACTTCATTCATTCTTGGTCTCCCATAGAAGACTCCAAGAACTCAGCAGGTTACTATGCTAACGTGCAGAGAATGGGGTCCAGGAAAAGATGGAAAACCCCCGCCACCCAATGAATTGGTTCAGTTTTGGATGGCGTCAGAAACCATTCATCGAGCAAAAGGTCCAACTCTGGTCCTATGCCAGTGAGTAGCGCGTTGCTCAGTACTGTACTGATGCATTTCATCGAGGTCTTTTCTGCCCTCTTTTTCACTCGCTTTTTGGTCCTCCAATTGCAATTGTTGAATAACATAGTATATACTTATTATATACCCGTTTAGTATCATTTTTCGGGTAAAGAATCACATTCAGTTCCTTTCTATGTTTTTCGTACTTTTTCCTTCAGCGCGATTATCCTCTGTTTTAGCGATGGTGTCACAGGATGTGGTCTCTACTTGGCTTTGAGTTTCCTGTTGGAACGAATGGCCGTGGAACGAGAATGTGATATCATTTTTGCAGTTCGAGCTATTCGCCGATCTAGAGCCGAATATGTATCGCAGGTAAAATAAATCTGTGTAGCGATATTGTACAATGAATGTGTACAGTCCTAAGCTTTTCTCACGCAGAATAAATTGAAGACGGTTTGAATATTGTTTATAAAAATCATGAATCAAGTATATTCCAGAAATTAAAAACTAGGATATTCATTTTGTGCTCAGTAATTTTGATTAGTACGCTGAAAACATTGTAGCCAGTTAAATTACACAAAGCATGTACATGTTTGTTACTTTCTAGGAGCAACTCGTTTACTTGTGTGACGCCGCAGCGTGCTACTTCGAATCTTTCAAGACATACTCAAATTTCGCCTAAATCATCATTGCAGAGTAGGTACATGTTATAAAACTCATTGACTAAACAATGTATACAAATTTCATATTGAATAACAATAAATAGAGGAAATTATTCACGAAACTCGAAGTCTAAATTAATATTCTTTTCGCACCACGTAATAGCATCCTCAACATTCATCATACAGTGTGCCGTATATGATAAACTGAAGTTCATACATACATATAGTTGTGGAACTCCAAATTTGAACAATATAAAAACGAATCAAACAGATTTGTTTTTTCAACTAACAATAGTCTACGTTATTGTCACTCTTTTGTCTGAAATAAGTGGGAAAAATATCAAGAGCGAAATGAGCTTGATATGACATACTTAGGAGTTGCCGGAAAACCGCAGAGCCCAATTAAAAAATAAACGAGAATTGACTGGCATTAACAAAGCAAGTGAATACCAGTGAATCCGGTATAAGGCCGCAGACTTCCGCTTCGCCGATTGATAAATGAAGATATGTCTATATTTAGGTTTCTAGAATCTTATTTGTTTTCCCGTTACGTGAGCTTTCTATTTTTGCAGTTATTTTCTGTCTTGCTAAAAGTGTAAAGAAATTTGAATACGCAAATTATACAACGAACAAAATGAACAAGTCAGTGTGGTAATCCACTTTACTTCACTCTGTGTGATAATGGACGTATTATCCACGCTTTGCGTGGTTAAATCCACATTTTCAGACCTAATGAAGTAAAATTTTGTACTATACTCGACGGAAAACTTTTTCTGATCTCGTGTGATTACGACACTCGCCTTCGGCTCATGCTGCAACCTCACGCTCGTCAAAATAGTATATTATGATACTAGTGCGGAAAGTTGGTGATGCCCGATGAGTGTGAGGTTTGCAGCACGAGCCGAAGGCGAAAGCTGCATCTCACACGAATGGGGAATCACCAACACCCGCACTAGTTCATATACCATTTTTTGTAACACTGTATGGAAGTTCGCACTTTGTGTATACCCCGCACACTTTGAATGTATAAATGTGCGGGAATCAACATTCCCGCACACTTTGTAAGATCATCAGGAATCTGCTATTTTGCGTACAATTTTCGGTACACAAAGTAAGAACTTTCCATACAGTTACAAAAAAGTTTTACCGCACTCGTATCGTAATGTACTAATTATTGCATAGCTCTACTTAAATGGATGCAGCGGACTTGATTTTTGTGATATTTGATTGTTTGGTTTTTTTTTTTTTTAGATCAAAGTATAAATTTGTAGCTCTCAAATGCTATTTTCACAATTATTTTTCGTCCTTCATTCTCGCCGCAATAAAACATTGAATACGATGAACAGTTTATTATTCTTTTACCTTGGCAGCCCCCTTAATTAATATCTAAATATTATAAAACGTAACTGTGATTAGAAATTTCGGGTTTTTCATATTCAATCAATAAGAACAGGGTGTATATCGTGTAAAATTATACTTTATTGTAATATAAGCTCTCTTTTTCATTTCTACAGTAGAAGTATGTATTTATACAGGTATATAAGCATGTATATGAGTATATGTTTATATAAAAAATATTAAATTTCGTAATTTATCACAGTCTTCAGGTACGGTTTAGCTTCGATTTCCTGAAAATGAAAAAGTATACATGAATATTTAGTAAATGATATTTTTCACCAACAGTCACGCGTCATTTGGGGAATCATTTATAGAAATTAATAAGTAAGTGAAAGTCAATCGGGAAATTTTGGTAGAGAATGTGTATTTGATTTCTTCAGGACAAGTCAGTTACAGTCATGTAAATTGTAAAACGTAGCTACATATACAATCACAAATTAAAAATTTAAACCGTGCAGCAAATTTACGATTACAAGCCTGAATAGATTTTTAATTTTATGAATGTACTGTAGGTATTTCTATTAACTGTTATTATTCACTGTATATAATAATTTATATATACTCAGCTTTGATTTTTAATATGAATTTTTTGTTTTTCTTTTTTTTTTTTTCTTTTTCTTTTTCTTTTTCTTTTTCTTTTTCTTTCAATTTTCAATTAGTCATCAGCACGCCATATTATTAAAATCTATTAAATATAAAATATTCTGTCCGATAGACTTATTTAGAATCGTATTTTCAGAATCATGTCAATTAAGATGGTTTATAAAATCAACTCGTTATTGGCGATGTTAACATATAGTAAGTATAATATTGGTATTGGTCAAATCTAGTTAAAAATATTTCATTCATAAATGTAGAATATTTATCCCCATTCCCCACCCCGATACATTTAACAACCAATTGATTCGCTCTTTCCTTTTATTTGTTCGAAATTCATAAGGTAAAAAAAAAAAAATAATTATAATAATAATAACATTAATGATAAAGAACAACAAGAAAGAATGAAAAAATTGAATTCTTTTTTTTTTTTTTTTTTCTTATTAATGCAATTAATTCGATAGTACGTGATAGATAGCAGATCAAATATTAAATACACGTTTCAAAACGTATATCATATCACCAACAAACTTCACTGAAATATGATGGAAAAAAAAATTATTTTTTTTTTTTTTGTTTTTTTTTTTTAGTACAATTTACGTTTTATTTAGAATGTACGATTAACTTTCAACGAGATTGTTTGCCGTAAAACACGCAAATTTGATTTTTTGTTTAAATTAATAAAAAATAACGCAGTCCAATGATCATTTTTAATACTAAACGGATAAAAATTAGGCCTGAGTATAGTTAGGGAAGTATAAAACACTGATAGAGAATTAATTTGTAAATTAAATTGATTGTGGAGTGAAAGAAAAAAAAAAGAAAAATATATATGGATTTGGATTTGGATTTGGATTTGGATAGTTGAAAATTTTGTTCTCAAATCTCCGCCAGTTCGTTTATACTATGTAAAAAGTGTAAAATATTGAATACAACGGGAAATAAAAATACACACACACACACACACAAACATATATATATATATATGTACTGCTTTGATTTTCCTACGTCTCTTTAGAAATAAACTTTATGCCGTTTTGTCTGTGTCAATTCGGTAAAATAAACTTTGTTCTATTTCATAATAGAATCACTGCTCTTTCACAGGCATATAGAAAGTAGGTAACGGTATCGAAGAAGAATAAGAAGAATAAGAAACTGAGCAAAGTGTAGTAATAAGTATGGATAAGTAAAGTAACGTTAGTTTTCAGTAACGTTCCGGTTTTCCAACGTAAGCGATTGTATAAAAGTAGGATGAAGTAGTTTCCTTGGCTGCGGGCCCGACGTGGTCAGTGTGTCTTAAAATTCGTCTCATTTTGTTGCGTGCGTCCAGCTTGTGTATACCAGTCAGTCTGTGGAGACAAATAGAGAAACATTACATTTTTCTTAGATTCAGAGAAAATATAACAACCGCCAAGAATAATATTTACTAGGGAATAATAAATTGCAAACGTGCAGTGCTTTTTTTTTTTTTTTTTTCCCCCGTGCTATACTTACGCATAATGCAAAGAATCTTTAATTTTCATCTTCGTCCATTCTAAGTCGCTTTCTGCGATCATCACCTACGTTCCTCTCCTCAGCTTCCAACACCTTCAACCGTGATCCGCAAATCTCCTGTCCATGAAGTGTCTGTAATCAAACATGCAACTGCCTTTATAGAATCCGTTTCAATCCTTTTTCAAAATCCATCCCAAACATTTCTGTAGAAAAAAGACAAACAGGCAAGTTTATATGTACAGAAAAATTTGAATAAATATTACAAAGCGTTTTTATCCCTTATTTTTAGATTTTTATAATAGTATGAAATTATGTACATTGTTTGGAAAAAAGATTCATTCATTGGTAGACTGCCCAACTGCACACAGTATTTTTTTTTTTTTTTTTTTTTTTTTATATACAAAAGAGGCTTTATACACCCGACGTAGATATTTAGTACGCAAGAATCACCTAAACATCAATATCAAACGTTATTTCAGTACACAATGATTGATGATCTGGGTTACGAAAAATTGTCTATAGAATGAATACTCAAAGACTAAAAGTCGTTTGAAAAAAAACACAAAAGCTGGAAGCCACAAATGAAAATTATAATCATCCTAAAAAGCTGAAAATATTATTATTCAATTAATTATTTCGTTCAGAAAGCTGTTCAGCAAGTATTTAAAAACCAACATACAATAATACAGGAATTGTAACATAAATAGTTTCTGTGAATGATAATTCTTGTGTACCAAATATCTCAGCGACAAATTATGATAAACTAAATTCTGTTCGAAATTGCAACACATATAAAGTGTTAGTGTAGCAAAAATTTTTGTGTACCATATGGGCTGTGTACTAATGTTGGTATATCCACTCGTCAATAATTTATATTCTGAAAATAAAAATTGGAAACAATTTAAATGAAGATCTAATTTCTTTGAATATTTTTCCACTCTTCTAATCAGATATAGAAGATCGTTTGTTTAACTAATCGTAATTCTATGCATGAATGAATATTATGTCATCTCATTAATATTTTTTTCAACTAAACTAGTAGTGAGTGATTCTCACCTTGATCGCTTCGTCCGCACTTTCGGCAGACGCGTATTTAGCATATCCGCAATTTTTACCAGGTAACATGTAAACGTCTATCAAGTTACCAAATCTACAAAAAGCATCCTTCATAGCATATATCGGAGGCACAGGTGGTCCACATACTATAAAACATCTCTTAGCAATTTCTGCATCTATACTTGCCATCGGCTCAACCGGTGGAAGTTTTATGTTTACTGTATGTTCCAGACCTGTAACCAACGGACACACACCTGTTCGTGTTATAAAATCCATATTAAAAAACAGTCGTCATTATTTTTACACCTCATAATGAAGAAACGAAAATTTAATTTCAAAGCTCATTGATTTGAATGAAAAAAATAATAAAACTAAATTACATCATTTTGAATAATCAATTAAATTCAATATTTACTTGGTGCTGTGAGACCGGCAGCTTGAATCAACGAAGTAGCTTGCGCAATTGTTTCGGCTAAATGAGCCAAATCTGTTCTTGTACCGGCTATACCAGATGCATTTGAGGTACCAGCTTTTGCCGTACTTCTCTGAGGACTTCCGCCGGTAACATCAGGTTTTACGATCATTCTATGCCCAGGTGGATACTCAAAACCGTGAAATTTTTCTCTAGCGTAAGCAGCGGCGCTAGAATTTGAGTAAACTACCGTTGCCTGACCCCTGGGCATTCGATATCTCATATCCATTTTTAAATGACAATAATCTAAGCCAGGAACAATGTCGAATAATCTCCATAACTGATCTTGATTCAAAGCAGGATGCGCTATGACTTGTAGCCGTGTGTAACCTTCAGCGTTTGGATAATTGGTTGCAATTTCTAGGCTGATACTACTTTTACCAAAATTACTAGACCCGTATCCTCCTCCTCCTCCCCCATGGCTATCATAGTTTACAGAAATACCATTGTTATATTTTAAATCGCTGTGATCTGGTTTTGGCTTCTTTGGTTCGGCAAATACAGCTTTATACTTTCTGTCGCATTCTTCGAACGCCTTAGCTGCGCTTGATACCTTACGAAATTTCACATATCCAAAACCTTTAGAATCATTTGTTATTCTGTCTTTAACAACAGTTACGTAATCGATAGCACCAAATTTAGAAAATTCTTGCTGTAATTCGCCGTCGGTCATCGATTTTGGTAATACACAAAATAGACGAACCCATCTCTCCTCTTCGTTCGTTTCTCTAACTGATCCTTGATCTCGACTGAAATTATCAATTTCAATCTTTAGTCATTTACATTCTTTCAAAACAAGAGTTAAAAAAAAACAAAAAAAAAATAATAATAATCTTCAAAAGATAATAAAAAAAAGATAGAATTTTATATCTATGAATAATTATTATAATTAATGCATCAAATATTTATATTTACTTTGAAGCGATCATAACTTTGATCGGTCGTCCAACATTTCCCAACATTTTTCCATTCATTTCCTCCAGAGCAAAAGCAGCTTCTGATGTCTTTGAAAATTTGATATATGTAACCCCTGTGGAAAAGGAATGTAATGTATCATGAACATGATATAAGGGTGATTTTTGGAAAAGTCGGTTTTTCAATTGCCAAATGCAAGATTCTGAAGGTAAGGTAATAATATAGTTGTATAGTTTTATATATATTTCAAATACGAATTCGAATGAAGTGAAGTTAGCTAGTACAAAAAATAAGGTTGTACGATTGATTTCATTCATTTATTCATTCATTAAAAACCGCATCGAGTTGTTGTATTATATCAACATTTATATAATAATAAATGATTATGATATTTGGTATTAAGATCATCTTGCGTAATATTTGATTAACGGAAGAGTTAAGAACAAGTTTTAATTAAACAGTTTCGAGGCTATAAAAATTTTGTAAACGCTGTCGGCGTTCTAGCGGCGTATTTGTATATATACGCGTGACCTTTTTATAGTTTTATAATAAATATTGTATATACTTATAGTATTATTATAAAAGTAAAGAGAGAGCGAAATAGAGAGATAGAAAGATAGAGAGAGATTGTAGTTTGAGATATAGAGTTTTGGAGTATAACGATAATAATAATAATAATAATAAATGAGTAAATGAATAGAAAAAAAGAAAGTAAATAATTGCGAAGAAGAGCGAGGTAGTGAAAGTTATTGATTTATCCATTACCCTTGTTTTCGCCAGTATTGCGATCCTTGACAACCCAAATGTCTTCGATTTTTCCAAACTTTTCAAAAGCTTTGCGTAAGTCATCTTCCTCTAAACTTTTATGACAAATGACAAATAATCGCGAATTAGGTGGATCGTCGTTTTTCGAACGTGGATCAGACTGAGAATAATACGCCTCGCGATCTCTGTGATCAGCCATTTTACAAATGAATACTCTGTCTACCTACCCGTACACCGTTTTCTGTCGTCGTTTACGTTGCCGACACCGGGAACTAATTCAACCGCTTCAGGGCAGTCACATTAAAGGCAGCCTTAGCGCATATAACGGTACTATTTTTATCTCTCCTATACTTATACTTACTGTATAATAAAGAAATTTCAGTATTAAAACAACCGCTAAACTCACCTCCTTGACCCCCATACATTTTATTACGAAACAAATATTTCAATCACTTTTCTTCTTTCTTTTTTTTTTTCCTCTCTCTCTCTTATTTACTTATGTATTAATAATTATAAATTATAATTATACCTGATTCAGAAGGACAGGGTTCCGATAATCACAAGGGACGGTATTGTTCCGCGTTATGTGACATTGATTACAGTAGCGTATAATTTTTCGGGTACCAATAAAAGTATGTTTAGATGATTACCGTTTAAAATAACTCGTTTAAATTTTATGTTTTTTCCTTTTTTTTTCTTTTTCCTTTTTTGATTACGTGTCGTAGATATACGTCTACGAATATCACAAATCCATTACCTAAATTTATGCATCTCATAATAGCCGCAAAACTCGTTCTTTATATAGCAGTATATAAGACAAATTTCAAGATACTTACACACTACCGTTAATCGGCGAAATGATTGTGTCATCTGTATGCGTACAACGGGGCTCTTATAATATGGAAAGGAGACGCAAAAATGTAGCAAACGTTTAAACGTTGAGGAAAAAAAATAAAAAATGATAATTTTGTCTTTTTTTTTCTTCTTCTTTTTTTTTTTTTTTTACAACGTTCATTCACCTTTTGATTATCATGATCGTATAATAAAAATGTGTTGTATTATAGAAATGAAGAAAATAAAAATAAAAATTTTCATCAATAATCGAACATGTATATATTTATTTATTTATTTAATCTTTTTTTTTTTTTTTTTTTTTTGTATTCTTATTCATAAATTTATTTATTTCTATTTGATTTTTTATCTTTTACGATGAGATAATAATAATAATAATTTAAATGACAATCACAATACTTATAGTGTTCAAGAAAAATAATAATTATAGGTATCTTCGGAATGTTGATTGAAAAAAACTTTTCTAAAGAGCAACAAAAATGATACTATATATAAACATATTTAGGCTGATCATTTATTACCCCAACTATCCTCAAAGCATTCTAAGTTGTTACAAATTCATATCATAATATGTAGAATAAAGCCCATTTTAGACACCTATTCAATAGGTAATACCTAATAAGAAATGTACAATTTAATATAATATAGTATAGAATTTCTGCAAATACCGATTAGCATATCGCGTCTCTAATGCCAAAACCGCATTTATAGGTCCATATATTAGGTATAGATCTACCTTAGAAACCAAAAAAGGCATAAAGAATTTTTACATTAACTTGAAATGGATATTTGAGGAAACTTTGAGAAAATACTGTATACCTTTTCGGGATTAGAGACACGATATTTTTATATTCGCCCATGATTGTAAAATTATTAGTGTGAAAGACTATAACAACTATCAATGAATCCCCATGAAAAAATATAATTTTCTAACTATAAGTAGAAAAATTGTAATTATATTATCGATGACAAGGATAACAAATATCCAAAGATGAGATAGTTTCTCTCATTTTCGATATATATGTAGACAACTAATCAAATTTATATCACAAAGCTTAGTATTTATGCGTCATATGTTGAGGCGGATACATTTCCTCCATGTCCTGTCCAGTTTGTATGTACAAATTTCCCTTCTGCGCCAAGCAGCTCATAAGTATGAGCTCCGAAATAATCTCGTTGAGCCTGTAGCAAGTTTGCGGGTAGACGCGCGGTCCTATATCCATCATAGAATGCTAAGGCGGTAGACAAAGCTGGAGTTGGTATTCCGAGGGTAACTGCAGTCGCAACAGTTACTCTAGCACTGGCTTGACAGTCCTTCATTGCACTTGCGAAAAATTCGTCAAGCAGTAGATTAGTTAGCTTTGGATTCTTGTCAAAAGCTTGCTTGATGTTGCCCAGGAAAGCGCTGTAATTATAGAAAGATAAAAGATTTAGTTACTCGTGCTTTCAAGCGCAAAGAACATTTTTTCCATTTTCTGCACGCATATTAGTATAAAAGTTAAAAAATTGAATCACCTTCTAATGATACATCCGCCTCTCCACATCAGCGCTATACCACCGTAATTCAAATGCCATTTATGAACTTTGGCCGCTTCTCTCAAAAGCATGAATCCCTGTGCATAGGAGATGATTTTCGATGCGTAAAGGGCTTTCCCAAGGTGTTCAAGGAACTGCTTTTTGTCACCTTGATAGAGAGTATTTGGTCCATCCAAAACAGTGCTAGCTTCTACTCTCTCGGTCTGAAGCGCAGAGAGACATCTGGCAAATACTGATTCCCCAATTAGAGTAACAGGGATGCCGTAATCCAGGGCAGAAATTGCTGTCCACTTTCCTGTACCCTTTTGTCCAGCGGTATCTCTGATTCTTTCTAGCAGATATCCCTTCTCGTCTTTGTACTTTAATATGTCTCTCGTTATTTCGATAAGGAATGAATCGAGCACCCCCTTATTCCATTCTCCAAAAACATCGCTCATTTCCTTAGGATTTAGTCCTAATCCGTTTCTCATTATGTGATAAGCTTCGCAGATCAACTGCATGTCTCCGTACTCTATACCGTTGTGTACCATCTTTACAAAGTGTCCAGCTCCCGTCTCTCCCACCCAATCGCAGCATGGCTCACCGTTTGATTTAGCGCAAATTGCCTGTTATCACAAAAAAAAAACAGAATATCTTTAAATTTGAACAAGTAAATGAAAAATTGCTCTTGTTTTGTGGATTGGAAATCACCTGGAAAATTGGCTTGATATGAGGCCAAGCCTTAGGGTTACCACCAGGCATAAGAGAGGGACCATATCTGGCTCCGTCTTCTCCTCCGCTTACACCACTACCAACAAAAAGAAGTCCCTTTTTCTCAAGATCTTCGGTTCGCCTTTGAGTATCTTGATACTCTGAGTTACCTCCGTCGATAATTATGTCTCCAGAGGACAATAGCGGCACTAGCTTATCAATGAATGCATCGACAGCGGGACCAGCTGGAAATAAGACAACGTTCATAAGATCTTCTTGTGTTAGTGAACATATTTTAGTACTCCGAGACGCAGAATGTGCATTATTCAATACTATGTCGCAATTTCTTAGATCTTTTCATTATCTAATGCTAGAATTTAATCTATTGAAAGACATTGAATCAAAGTTAGCGTATTTGACCTTCGTACAAGTTTTTTTTTTTTTTTCTTCCAATAGTTTTTCAAGTAGAATGAAAACTTACATAACGTTGATGACGCGGCTAAAAAAAATCTGGTCATTAACGCTTATGCATATATCAGCATTATGATGATCTCAGCTAAATCAGAATTTCAAATTCCATTGGCTAAAGCGACGTGAATTTACGTCAATACGAAAACTAATATTCAGAAATTTTCTCAAAATAATTAACCGGGACTATTTTTGCATGAAATTATATAGTTTTTTTTTTTTTTTTACATGTGAATAAGAAAATGTTATTTTATACCTTTAACTAACATCATAACACGACGTGGTGATTTCAGCTTAGCGACCATTTCTTCCAAGCTGTATGCACCGACAACTTTTGTTCCTTTCGCCTCGTTTTCTAAAAACGATTTGACCTTGTCTGTTGTACGATTGTAGGCACAAACAACAAACCCATGATCGTTCATATTGAGGATAAGATTTTGTCCCATAACGGCTAAGCCGATCAGGGCAATATCTGCTACGCTGTAAAAGAAATAAAGAAATAAAGAAAAGAGAAATAATGTTGTGTTTGAGAAAAAGTTGAAATTGAGGAAGTGAAATCGAGATTGAAATATCTAGAGGAAAATGTTTTTTCCGGAAAACTTTATACTGCGTAAGAAATTTGTAATCGTCATTGATTGCCCTTGGGCTTTTCGTATCCTTATTTTAGTTGTATAGTTCGATTTGACAATCTGACATTACGCGCGGCTGGATATAGAACAGGTTATTATTTATCGCGCCGAAAAAATATGTGTATAGTCAAATATTGCCTAAATGATAAGTGAAGAATTGTGTATTTTGTGTAACGTCGAGGTGTGGCATGGGTGTACTTGTTGGTTTAGATAAATGAATTGTTGACTTTTATTTCCTTAATTAAATTGAGATTTAGATATATATTATAATATATAGATAGACTTACGGCTCTGTCATGGTGGTAATTGTTCTGTAGAGAGCTTATGGAACAAGTAACGAATTTTATTGTTTAGCTAATAAGCGATTTAATATACTACTAGCATTTAAGTAAGTAACTGCGGCGGTATGTGCACTTTACTGAACAACGATCCGTAAAGCAAGCAAAGGACGTAGTGGTTTATGAGAGGAACAAGACGATACCGGCCTGAGTCAGCCCACTGCTTATGAACCAATCGGCGTAATAGCAAGGCCGTCACTTTCCATTATCACCCCGTTACTATCAAGTCATGATTTTTGAGCCTTATTGCGACATATACACGTGGTATATATATATATATATATATATATATATATTTGAATCATTGCAATTGGAGCAATCATGTATCCGCTCTCGATTCACGATATTATCAAATCAATTACCTAACAGTCTAGAATTTATCGTGTTTTTTAGGTATAGTTACAGTATAGCGACATTGTATTGTTACATTCTATACGCACACAGCTGTTGAAATTAGTAATGCAATTTATTGTTGTGATAGTATAGGTATACTGGTTTCCGTGGATGCGCGTTATACCAATGCATATCTACATATATATATATAGGTAGATATTTGTATACTGTGTTTAGATCTATAACATATATGTATAGGCTGTGTCTCAATTGGTAAGGGCAGTACCCTTGATGCACACTTGCCCTCGGTTCAGACCACTGATGTATATCTATATATATCGGTATATATAGATATATCTCTACTATAAGGGCAAGTGTACGAGGGTACACCCTTACCAATTGAGATACGGCCATAATGTATATCGATCGAGTACCTAATTTACTCAAGAAATGTTGTTCTATTTTATTCTCGAAATTGATATATAATTCCTGTAATCATGATACAAATATCATTGTGTCGTCATTAAGCACCATTTTTTGTTAAATTGCGACAATCTATTAACAATTTTATTTAATCATATATGTAGTATATTTCATTCGGATTACCTAACTCTTTGTAGCAATAGATGATATAGCTATATCTATAATAAAATAATAATCGGTCTGATAACAGCAGACATTGCAGTGTAGGTTCTTAATTAAATTTTCTGTCTGCGATCTTTGACTCCTTGGCGCAATCTTGTCGCAATTTGGCATCGATACAGATTATATTCGAATTTCCAGAACTTCTCCAAATATGTGCAAAAAAAAATTTAGTCGAAATCCCAGGTTCCTATTTCAAATTTAAGTACTGCCCCCGAAGGCTTTAAACTTTCCCATTCGATTCTTAGTACTTCGGGGTTAATTTTTTAGTTCGAATCGCATTGTCGCTTCGAATTTTCATGAAACACGTACTACTACTCAGGTAAGGAGCATACCGAGTTTGAGATTTTTCTGAGCTATACTGTAATAGGAAGGAAAAAAGGTCAGAAATCATGTTTTATTCAAATGGAAAAATTTTAAGGCTTTGGGGTGGTACTAAGAATTGAGATAGGAACCTGGGATTTTGACTACATTTTTTTGTATATATTTGGAGACATCCTGGCCCATGGAAGCATTGAAATTCTAAAACAATCGAATTAATCATCCTAGTGTACCTATCCCTATTCTTTGAAAATAATTTATCAAGATTTATCTCTTATCTAATACTATTCATGGAAATAAACTAATGATGTCATCATGACACCTAGAATCCTAAGGTATAATTACTATAAAAATAAGTGACTGAATGTAACGTTGAATGCAATTAAATAAAGCTTTTTTTTTTTTTTCAAAATCTGATGTTATCGATTCTATCATTCAAATTATGGCTGCTTCATCTTTGAATAATTTAATATTATTCATATAGTTGAAAGGATATAACATAAGTATAGTTATGTTATATTCTTTGTTAACGATAAACTATGTTAGAAATAATCTACGGCTGAAGGACGGAAGTGGTTTGGCGTTAAAGAATCTTCCACGATTTAATCACCAGTGACAACTATCGTATATACGTCACAGCTGTTCGCTGACATACACATGTCATAATTTTGACGAGATGATTTCACAGATAGATCTGCCATTTTGATATTTGCGCGCGCATAATAGACAACAATGTTATATGTGTATTGTTGTAGTCTATGCGAACCAATGGGGATAGTGAAAACCTCGTGACGTCATCCTTGTTATTTCTCCGAACGGGTATTGGCTCTCAAATAGCTTTATGAGAAAGTACAAAATGTCGGGTTCAGCTTGATCGAGTTAAGGCATACTTGGGTTTTTTTTCATATTTTAACGTCATTACCACCGTCTGGTAGTATATTTACATTGGACTTGTTACTCGTTCCGTATTCTGATATACTAAAATCGCTAAAATTTTATCAATTTAATATTCGCAATCGCCGGAGTGATAATACATAACCCTGTGAATATGAGCTGCTCAAGATCTAATCAAAAATATCTAAATATTTTACGCGATTAATTAATATATATATACAATACAGTTGTGAATTTAAGTAAATAAATATTTAGATCTGAAAACTTTATACAATATGGGACTTTTATTCTCGAAATTATGGAGTCTTTTTGGCAACGAAGGTAAGTAAATTCATACTACTATGAAATATGATTAGAGTTTATAATTCCTTTGTGTCGCCCACGAATCAGTTTGAACTTATTAAAAAAGTAAAAAGAAAAAAGAAAAAAAAAAAACACACTCGCCGTCGAGCCATTCCCTATCACTATTACTATCAATATCGAGTTTGAACGTTTTTTTTTTATACTTTTGACAAACTGTTCATAAGTCTGCGAATAACCATAAGCCCCTTTGTTTCGTTAGCTTAAAACTTCCCGAATAAAACATAGAAATAAAAAAAAATCGAAGAAAAAAGTCGTCACGCCTGTATCTCATTCTTGTTTATTTCTTATAATTGTTGTTTATTGACGTATTCAAGTGCGATTCTAAATACCTCACCCTGTTATTCTCATGTCCATTAATTTCGAACAGTAAAAAAAAAAAAACTGTAAAAAATGTAATAAAATAAAAAAAAAAAAAAAAAAAAAAAGAATGGAACAACAATAATTCAACGATAACTATACGAAATCATATCCCATAAACATATAGAAACTCGTATTTATGCAATGAATATATATACTTTCTTTGCAAACTCAACTTTCACCAACATCATGTTGGTAAACCTTGCCTTAATCTACACTCAATGAGAATTATCATTTTTATGTTCTAGATGTTCTTCATAGATAATTGAAACCTCATTATTTTTTTTTTTTTTTTTATAATATTAAGAGCGGGAGTTAAATTTTTCAAATAATTATGTATATTGCTTAACGGTGTAAACGGACTAGAATGTTGGCCATTTGTCATAAATCAAATATATGTCCTTGACTATGGTCATGTCCTACTTTTTTTTTTTTTTTTTTTAAATTTATTTATTTATACACTAGAGTGGTATTTAAAAAAAAAGTGATTGAAAAAATGTTCAAGGTTCACCTCTCAATCTGTTCCAATTATAGAAAAACAAATTCTAATTCTAAAATGTTTTTTTTTTTTTTTTTTTTTTTTTTTAAACAAAATTATTGAAAAATATATGATAATTATTTTTCTTTCAGAACACAAGATCGTCATGGTTGGTTTAGACAACGCGGGTAAGACGACAATTCTATATCAATTTTTGATGAACGAGGTTGTACATACATCGCCGACGATTGGTTCTAACGTCGAAGAAGTAGTGTGGAAAAATATACACTTTATAATGTGGGATTTGGGTGGTCAACAAAGTTTGCGAGCTGCCTGGTCTACGTATTATACAAATACAGAATTTATCATCATGGTAATTGATAGTACAGATAGAGAAAGATTAAGCGTTACTAGGGAAGAATTATACTCAATGTTAAATCACGAGGAATTGAGCAAAGCCAACGTTCTTGTATACGCCAATAAACAAGATTTGAAAGGAAGCATGACTGCGGCTGAAATTTCTAGGCAATTAGACCTTACATCGATTAAAAAACATCAATGGCATATACAAACTTGTTGCGCTCTTACCGGCGAAGGGTGAGTATTCTTCTATTCTTGTAAAGAACAAAAAAACAAAAACAAAAGAATTTTGTACAATTTTTTTAACGATGTACATATATATGTAAATTATATCAAGCAAATTGATTTTTCGCACAGATGCCAAGCGATGTAATATTCCACTCATCTTTTTAATCTTATCTTAAATAAGTGCTAACTCAAACCGGTTCAGGGTTTGTTTATGTTAAAGAACAGTAAACACTTCATAGTTGAATAATAATCAAATTTTCTAGGCTCTACCAGGGACTGGAGTGGATTGTCGGTAGACTAAAGAAGACATGACCCAAATCCTGAAAGCTCGAGCTGCCTTTGTCGATAAAATATATGAAATGTAAAATATTTGAGGTATTTAGATATTACGCCACTTTGACTGCCGTACAAAATATAAAATAAGATCAAACTAAGATTGCACTGGACTATGTACCATGTGTAGGGTTGTCAAAGTGTATTTAAATAAGTTGATAACATAATGGTAACCAGAAAGGTATAACAAAACTAAGTAATATGTTATTTGGCTTGTTGCGCCGCTGGTATTGTGTAAGAAAGAAAATGTTCTATTGCGCATACATATTCTTTTTTTTTTTCTTTTTTTCTAAATTGTTATTGTAATACGACGCGATAATTTTCAAGAAATGACACACATGAAGCTAATATAATTCCATGAAATCCTCTGAAATTTACTAGCTGATATACATATAAGGCGGGAGATGATTTTTTAGTGCTTCAAGCATGCAAACAATTTGTAAGACTTCATCACAAGGTCATGGAATACGTTATACCAAAACCCTCCAAACAGAGTATAGAATGTTTTGTGATAATGCGAATGTTTTAATGATGGAGGAGTTATGATGGGATTAGAAATAGAATTATTGTCATTGATTTTTAGCATTATTATGCTAACAGAATCAAAGGCAATGTTTGTCAAAGACGATGATTCCAGCTGAGATTTTGATTATTCCTGCCTTGTTGTATTCATTTGTGTTGTGAATGTAATTAGTGAGTTTTTTTTTTTTTGATGCAGCTATAAATTTAAATACTCTATAGTGTAAATCGTAATCCTAATTAATTTGTAAAATATGCTTACAAAAATAATTAACGAATATTCATGAAATAATGTATTCATAATGACGATCGTTGACAAGCCACATAAAAGACTAATGTTATCTAAAACTAGGGTGATACACATTTAAAGTAAAATAAATAAATGAATAAATAAATAAATAAATAAATAAATAAATGAATAGATTTAAAAGAAAATAGTTTCTTTTCTCATATTGAGAAAATTTCTTAAGACAAATTACCATCTTTAGTTGTTTTTAGAACGTTAGAGAACCAGAAGCCTGGTGTACTGTATGAGTATAAAATAAAATATGATATAAAACCGATTTTTTAAACACTGATGGATATAAGAAGTATAAAATATCATTCGTAAGCACCTACAATTCTCATCACATATTATAGTTATCTATCATAAATGCACTTTGTAAATCAATTACATATTAATAAAAAAAAAAAAAAAAAGTAATATTATGAATTACATTATTTTTCAAAATTTTTTTAAAATATGTATTGTACACACAAATTACTCTTGCATCGTATTGCTACGTACTATTGCGAATTGAATAGATAATATGCAAACTGTGTACAAATGTTAATTAATTAATTAGTTGATCAAAATCTTGGAATAATTAAATAAAACCATAATGTGATAATACTTGAACTTTCAATTGCGTACTTAATTTTATTTTCCTTTCTTGATGAAAATTTCAATATTTCTACTAAGTCTCTTCTTCTTATAATTTGTCTAATTAATATAATTCTTAATCTATCTATTCAATTGAATATTAATTAATCAATCATTGTTTTTTTTTTTTTTTTTTTCTCATCACTCTTTTCTGATTAAAAATTCGAGTTTTATATTGAGAATGTTGTGCGAAAGGGTGTGAAAAATAAAGACATTGATAAATTGTGGAGTATAGCCACTAAACTGTATTTTTGAGGGAAATCAGGGTTTTCAAATACATATAGACAGTTGGTAGGGGTATGGTATCAGGACTTCTATTTATTTTTACGTTTACTATAAATAAAGTATCGCACTCACACATTCACTCATATACGACAGTGGATCTACCACTCGACGCGTCCTTAATTTACATTTTTCTTTTTTTTTGCAAATTACTGCAGTGCCGTTATGTTTCATTAAGCTATGCCATCATTAGCCAGAGAATAATAATTTACAATTTCAATGAATAAATAATAATGAAATTTCCACAATGTACTGATAATAATTCAATTCAAGTAACCGATTGAATAATACTCTTACTCAAAACCAGACCATAGCTGGTAAGTATTTCCCTAATACCACCAGCGAATGAATACTTATAAGCGAAGACGTAAACATGTTGAATAAAATGTTTGATAAATATTATCATAAATATGTTTTGAAATGAATATAAAATTCTCTAGAAATATTCCTTCATTCTTAGATGAGTTGAAGAATGATCAAACGGCATAGCTATATCTTTACACATGTAACGTATCTACGTCTACAATATAGTATTCCACTATTATCAACAGTTTAACTGCCGCGTTTCGTTCAGCTAACGATTCTCGAGAAACAATTATCTCCTACTGCTAATATTTTGTTTATTTAATTTTTATTATCGTTGCCCTATATGGTAATGACTAATAACACATGATGGTATGATAACATGATTATTTGTCAATATTAATTTTTTTTCGAGACTGATTTATGCAAAAGTTTGGCAATTCACTCGAGTTCATTGCATATAATCAATATCAAAACGCGTTCTATTATTTCAGCCCTCAGATATATTTGGCGGTACCTTTTCTTTTCAGCTCGCATTAAAATATGAAACCAAGCTTCTTAAATGTCTGTCTAAACTAAAGCTTGGTATGATCGTGGGTGGTTGAGTCTTAAGTGTACAATAAGATGTTAACTTCGTATCGTATTCGTCGATTTAAGCAGCCTTAACAGCCTTCATCAGAAGGTCAGTACTGAGAGATTTTGGTCTCTCAATGGGCAGACCGAGCGCTCTGTCCCAGACAAGGGATGCAAGAACTCCAAGTGCTCTTGAGACTCCGAATAGAACTGTGTAATAGTTCATTTCCTTGAGTCCGTAGTATTGAAGAAGTACACCTGAGTGAGCGTCTACATTCGGCCATGGGTTCTTCACCTTACCAGTCTCCAATAGAATGGGGGGAACGATCTTGTAAACTTGAGACACCAGCTAGAAAAATAAGAAAATAATATTCAAATAAGTAAGATGTAATACGATCAGGCGAATGAAGTTCAATAAAACACTGGTCAACAACAGTTGGGTGACGTGAATCACTTTCTCAAATGTGTTCATATTATTTCTCTGCTGAAAATCAATGAAAAAAATAAATATTTTTCTTTCCAAGGTGCAACAAAGTCAGGCTTATTTCTGATTAAGGTTCATCAACATTTTCTTCGTCAACATGTAACTTTGATTAAGTGCTTTCGATTTTGTACAGAAACAAAGAAATTTGTGATTTTTACCATGTAGCAGATGTAATAATCAGTTGTGTCTCTCATATCAAGGTATAATTTGCTGTGTAATTAAGACTCCAAGATAATGATTCAAGGTTCCTATCATACGCATCATATGTTTGATTAAAAAATAGTGTAGTTATTACCTTGAATAGACTGTCGTCAGGTAAATGTTTCAGGGCGAATTCTCTCTGGCACGTATACCTAGGATCTGTCTTTCTAAGAACAGCGTGTCCATATCCAGGAACAACTTGTCCGCTCTTTAGGGTATTCCAAATGAAATCCTTTAGTTTTTCATCGCTAGGAGTGTCTCCAACTTGAGCCCTGAGTTTCTGGAGCCAAACTAATACTTCCTGGTTTGCAAGTCCGTGCAAAGGACCAGCCAGACCGTTCATTCCTGCAGCGAATGAAAGGTAAGGATCTGAGAGGGCAGATCCAACCAAATGGGTTGTATGGGCAGAAACGTTGCCTCCCTCATGGTCAGAATGGATGGTAAGATAGAGACGCATCAGTTCAACAAATTGGGGATTGTCGTAGCCGAGCATGCTGGAGAAATTCCATGACCAATCTTTGTTGGCGTCGACAGAACCAAGACCTTTTCCATCCTGGTAAGTATTTCTGTAAATTGTTGCTGCAACAACTGGAAGTTTTGCAATAAGATTCATCGAATCTTCGTACACAGCTTCCCAGTATTTTGTCTTATGTACTCCGCCAGAGTATGCCTTAACGAACTCGCTTTCGCTGTTCAGAGCGGTAATGGCTGCTGAAAACTGGGTCATAGGATGCAAAGATTTGGGAAAATTGTTGAGCAGTTTAGTGACGTGGCTTGGAAGGGCGCTCCTCGCAGCCCACTCCTGGGAAACAGCCTTGACTTGAGCATCGGTTGGAACATCGCCGGTGATTAGGAGCCAGAACAGACCCTCGGGTAGGGGCTCAGCACCTCCGGCAGCTTTCGGCAGGACTTTTTGGCATTCGGGAATGGATTTGCCTCGGAAACGGATACCTTCATCAGCATCCAGTACCGAAGGTTCCCAGACCAGACCTTTAATGCCTCGCATACCTCCGTACATCTATTTAGGAATTATGAAATCATTGGAATTTGAAGTTTGAAGATTGATGCCAATAGGCAATCAGTTCATGTGGAAAGAACAAAGTAAGCAGAACTGTACTTCAACTGCTAACTAACCGATCATGAATTCATTCTGTTACTGTGTTAGATTCTGTTTGAGTATGAGAAATGAAAGAAACTAGCACACTCTTCACATTGCGATAATCTTATCTTGATCACATTCGGAACATGCAGTAGAAACGTAGTCAGTGTGTATTGTCACGCGACTGCTTATCATTTCGCAGAGTATGGTAGGGATAGAAGTATTTATCAGACCACGTTGAGACGTTTCATCAATTTTACGGGTCAGATTTGAGAAGATGTCAATGTTTTAACTACATTTCATATCATCCAAGTATAAACAGTACTCTTCGATATCTATACAGTAGAAATTTAAAATAGATATGGCTTGCACGAAAGGCAGTGACTAAAGGTCAAACAGACTCATACTCTTGAGATTACATTCATTTTTTATTTTCGTTCTGTACGGTCGGAGCCTTTTAATATTAAGCCAAAATTAGATCGACTATTCAATATCTTCTTTGCTGTACATTAATATTATGTTTCATGTTCTCATCTTGATAACAACAAGAGTAGAAATGATTGTATTTTAAAATAGAAAAAAAAAATATATTTTACCATATCTACGGTGACCTCCCCAACTTTGACCGCGCCATGGCTTTTGCGGAAAGCTTTTACGCGTTCCTGTTCCTTAGGAACTTTCTCAGTTAATACCTTCTTGAGATCAGTGGAGGCATCGGACAGTGGTCGTAGAACGTTGGTTGCAGTTGAGCCTATTTTCTGTAAGATGAAAAAAAAAAAAAAAAATTCGTTATTAACAAACTCTGTGTTTATTAATTAATGATCTATCAAAAAGCTGGATAAATCTATAAGGAAAAAAATACATAAAACAAAATAGCATTAGAAATATTGGGGAAGAAAGAAAAAGACAGCATATTAACGAGTGGTCGTCATATTATGATGTACTGCATTAATGTATGTATTACTGTAAAGTCAGACCATTCTTACAATGACCTTTCGGAACTGTCTGGATAGATTTCACGACCAATCTAAGAAGCTGATAATGATTATCAAAAATGAGACGTGCCTCTTGGTGGATATCGTATGAGTGTTACGCAACTGCGCGCTTAGATTTTATTTTACCCTGACACTCTGTTAAATACAGCTGATAATCGTTTATCGGAATTGATACAATACTCTACTGTTGTAGATAAGGGTTTATGTAGCATTTGATCAATAGTGACAAAGACTTATATTATCAACAGATTGATGGATTTAAAAATGTCTATAAAAATCCTAACGAATTAAGCCCTTCTTTATGAATCGAAAGGTAGAAGAAAATTCTCGTTGATAAATTCATTGGAAAATATATTTTGCGAATTATAGAAACATGTTTGATTCAGAAATATAGAAAATAATGAAAAATTCAGTTAATTATAAATAATTAAATTTTGTAGGTGAAAACTCAATATAATAGATATTGATGGAGAATTAGCCACCTAGATATTTTGGCGATATAATAATGAAGAAAGGGTTTCTCGATGTTTCAGAAATTGCTAGAAAATATGATACATAACTTCGCATATGTCTATCTTTAACTCGGTTATATTCAGCAGCGTGAGACTGTGAGCCTTGGAGTAAAAAAATTTCAAGGTTGAGATATGAAGATGTGCGTGATAATGATATGAGAATAGTGGATCTGCGATATTGTAAAAACGCGTTATATAAATTATTAAAGTCCTACAATTTTCTAAATACACGCAACTTTACTTTATACGACCAGACAATTATTGTACACGAATATGGAATTTTCCGTGACAATATAATATCACGTCTCTATAATGCCAAAAAGGCATAGGTCCATATATATTATAGATTTACGTTAAAAGCAAAAAAATAAAGTATAACATTTTTTTTTTTTCGCTCAATTGCAATATAAGAACTTGAAATGGATATTTGGATAAAAAAAAAAAGAATAAAGTAATTAAAACCAAAAAGGCCGATAACTTTGCATGTGCCTTTTTGGTTTTTTATAAAAATGATGTTTTTTTTTCTTCTACTTTTTCTGCTATTTTCATATTTTCAAAGTGATAAAAGCAAACTTTGAAAAAACTATATACCTTCTTGGCATGACAAAACCATGTGCGTGCATGTGCCTTTTTGTAATTAAAGACGTGATATATAATTAGGGCTTCTTCGAATATAAATGAGAACACAGATCGAACTTCTAGTGTAAAAGTAAAATAAATGATCTTAATATAAATTCATAAATATTTGCTATTTTATTAAGTATAAAAGGTAGAATAGAATATTAATTAAAGCGAAGTTCAACAAATTTAGTAAATTCATGGCCTGTTGTGTTACTATTCTCTTAATTAATATACAATTAAATAATCAATGAATTCTTTGAAAATTTCGATGTCTCTATAAGCTAATATGAAATATATAATATCAGCTCGGAATGGGAATTATAGATAACGAGGGGGATAAAGTGTGATATTTTTTTTCGCAATCTAAATCAGCGTTCGATAATCGAAAAATCCGTAAGAATCGTATCTGTGCGAAATATTCGAGGAAAAAAAAAAAAAAAAAAAAAACCCCAAAAATTGATTGATTTTTAAATGTGTGGTAATTTACATATACTCTGTCCGTCTTCTATAAGCGCGTCTCGTATATAACACGAGAAAATCAACTCTTATACTTCGACGAAGAGTTTATCTCGGTTTATCTCATAATTGGTTAGCCAAGTTCACGGAATGTCGTTGATATTTTGATTTCATCTATATAGAAGCTTATAAGAACAACTTTCTCTATCCGCAGCTGTTTATAGAAGCTGATCAAAGCTAGCTAGCTAGCTATAGCATCTCAAAATATTCTATTATATACCAACTCGCGACCTATATTATTATATACCGTATTGTATTAAATACCGTTGAAAATTATATTTCTAAAGCTGATATACTAGGTCAGCAAAACTCGTTATACTATGTTCTTTAAACTTTAATGGATACATTCACAAAATCTCGCCTCGAGTTCGCTTGTGATGTTTAAACTTTTATCCTAGTAATATAAAAAAAAAAAAAAAAAGACCTCGAATTTTGCTCATCAGACTTTCAAATATCTGATTATGTCATGCTAGACTGAAACTTTTACGTCCCAAATAGCTGACGAAGATTAACTGATTAATAATGGCTCTAAAACTTTGACGTAATTTATTTTTGATCTTTTAAAATTGCAATCATCGAAAATCAAAAACGATTTACATCACACCTATATCGGTATATAAATTACCTCACGCAGCATTTTTAATTTGCCTGTAAATTCACAAAAGTCTAATTCAAGGTATCATAATAATATTATAATCTATTCTTATCGCTTTTCGCGAATGCGAGTGTCTTATATAACCGCGTACAGCGTATAACGTACTACGTATACAAAATTATATTCTACCTATAGATTCTGCGTAAGAAAATTTACGATAATTTACAGTTTCACCTGTACAAACGTATTATAGTTGCGTAAAGAATTACATGCGTCATCTATATTCATTATATATGTATATATATTTGCGCAAAGAAAATAAAAAAAATAATTACTACCTTAATGAACTGAAATCTACTTCCAAGTTTTATATATTTTGCTAATTAATATTATTATATCTATCATATTATAGTATTTCGATTAACGCTGGTAATTATTATATGTAGTGACATTGTAAAGACTGATCGAGCACGGCGGTGTGCAAATATACACTACTGAATGGGATCTCGGCCAAAACATGTCTAATAATAAGAATAAGAAGCGCATCGAACTTATAACTTGAGACTTAGGCTCGAGTTCTGTAATTTACATTCTATACTAGCTGCCTTATTATACCTACAGCACCTATACCCCCCAGTGAATTAAATCGATATACCTACTCGTTGCTGCGAGCAAACGTGAAGTAATTTTTAACGAAACAGTCAAGTGGCTTATCGGCATATATATATATATATATATATATATATATTAGGGTGGCGCAAAAAAACCGACTATTTTTTTTTTTTGAGTCTCGAGTGAAAAAATGTTAGTTTTTGATGTTTTAAGAGCCCTCTCCAAAGGACAGCTAAAAAAAAAAATTTTAAGAGGTCGCTCCAAATTTTTTTAAATTTCAAAAATCGTCAAAAATCGTCAAAAATCGAATTTTTTTTTTTTCTAATTCGAATTTTAATTTTTTTTCTCGTTACGGTATAATTTTACAGACCAAAAAAAAAAATAAGTTTCTGAAAGTTTCAGTTCAAAATTTAAATTTTGAAAGGTCGCTCATAATTTTTTTTAATTTATCAGTGCATTACTTTAGATTTTTTAATTATTTAATTATTAAAAAATTATGAGCGACCTTTCAAAATTCAAATTTTGAACCGAAACTTTCAGAAACTTATTTTTTTTTGGACTGTAAAATTATACCGTAACGAGAAAAAAAAATTAAAAAAAAAAAAAAAATCGATTTTTGACGATTTTTGAAATTTAAAAAAATTTGGAGCGACCTCTTAAAATTTTTTTTTTGAGCTGTCCTTTGGAGAGGGCTCTTAAAACATCAAAAACTAACATTTTTTCACCCGAGACTCAAAAAAAAAAAAATAGTCGGTTTTTTTGCGCCACCCTAATATATATATATAGAAAGAAGAGATATAAGTCCTTCTGAATAAATTTTCAGCATGTTGCTTAATAGTTATTTATAATTCGGAATAGAATTTTGCGATTCTCTAGTACTCGCTTGGAATATTTTGATTTTAGTATAAATTAAGACTTTATAACGTATAAGGTGCGGCAACTTTCCATATATAATTCGAATGCAATGATCAGTAACCGTATACTATTTTCCGCATCTATAAATATATATACAGTTATAATAAATACTAATCGAGGTAAATCAATCCTCCTATTGATATACTGTATAACTATTATAACACAGAATGTAATAACGATATTACTTATAAATTCCGTTCAATATCCCCGACTATCGATCGATTCGTCAATCGTTGAATGTATACGTATGGAGAATTTATTCCAGACTTTAAACAGGTAACATTAATCACAGCTGTCGTTGTTACGTCAATGTATAAGTTATAAATGTTCAATCGTTACGTATATAGTTGGGATAAAAAGTAATCGCCGTTTAATAAATAGCAGAAAATTTATACAAGGTGGGATGTGTGTGCGTATAGAATTCAAATATTAATAATACGTATAAGTTTAATAATTAACGCAAGTGAGATTAAAAAATTTCAAAATCTCACTAGAGATTGTTTCAACGTTCGAATACTACATATCATTTACATTTTTCAATATTACATGCGATCTCACCTGAATATAAGTGAGCTAAAAATATAAATTATTATCGAAATGTTTTCGTGTTTGCTAAATTTATTCGCATATACGTATCATATGTAGCGTGAAAAAAAAAAAAAAAAAAGAATAAAATCGGAGCTCAGTTTTACATCCGTGAAAAAAAAAAAATAAATCGAATTAATTAATTGAGCTCCGAACTGTGCGGAGATCGCATGCCGGTAGGAAAAGTACGTGAATAAAATACACGGAACATTTTATGGACACATTTATATATATATATATACTACTACTTACGCGTATTAAACATATACATACATGGAAAAAAAAATTCGCACGAGGCATATAATAACGCGTTTAAGTTTGTCCTTACGCGGCAAGAGTCGGACGCGTCAGCACATATGAGTTTATATGTATTAAATATACATATGTATAGGAATAGATATACATATAGACATTATCGCCTCTTCACGATGCCTCAATTAGCATTATGGTTCCAATAAATAATCGACTTGGTAAATGGTTTTTTTTTTTTTTTTTTTTTTTTTCTCTCTTTCCTCAATCGTAACCCAAACGCCCTTAACCCAGGACTTAGGTTCCTCTCTCTCTCTCTCTCTTCTCTGCTTTTGGGAAGTTTATCGATTAATTTTTGACATCACACTAAACTTTCCCAGTCTACTGTACATATATATACTCTGCTATTTATTTCGCCTGTCTTTCGTATGGGGCGCGTGAACTTTGCTACGTTGACTCATCATATACGATACCGTGACATGACACTAAGACGCGAGTCAAAGTTTCTTTAAGGAATTAGGATGTAGCATTCGATGAGAAAGTATGAAAAAGAAAATTGAAAAAAATTTAAAAAAAAAAAAAAAAAAAAAAACTCAATGTTACCCGAAATTTTTAACATAAATATGAAATCTGTATAATTTGATCGCTCAGATTCTGAGCATAGTAATTTAATCCTTGTTTTGTCACGTAATGCGCAATTTACACCTAAATAAATCGCCTCGAGACGTAAGAAGAGAAGAGGTAAATTTACGCTAAACGGTCAACACTCCCTAATTCTCATATACTACTTTAAGAATAAATATTTTCAAATATGAATACGTTATGATAATAAAGAACGATTTTTTAATATACTCTTCAATATTGATATAGAGATAAATTTTATTATTGAAATTACATTTTTTTGTTCCAATGATTATTTTCTACGAAAACAAATACTTATACTTAAACTACACAGAAAGAAAGGTTAACTTGATTCAAGAGAATTTTGCGGTCCAAAAATGAAGACCGAAATTTTCTCGGATGAAATCAAAAATTTTCTCGAACCAAGAAAATTGTCCCAATTTTCTTGGGTCGAGAAAATTTTTGATTTCATCCGAGAAAATTTCGGTCTTCATTTTTGGACCGCAAAATTCTCTTGAATCAAGTTAACCTTTCTTTCTGTGTATATACATTAGGGTGGCGCAAAAAAACCGACTATTTTTTTTTTTTTGAGTCTCGGGTGAAAAAATGTTAGTTTTTGATGTTTTAAGAGCCCTCTCCAAAGGACAGATCAAAAAAAAATTTTTAAGAGGTCGCTCCAAATTTTTTTAAATTTCAAAAATCGTCAAAAAACGATTTTTTTTTTTTTTTTTAATTTTTTTTCTCGTTACGGTATAATTTTACAGTCCAAAAAAAAAATAAGTTTCTGAAAGTTTCAGTTCAAAATTTGAATTTTGAAAGGTCGCTCATAATTTTTTAATAATTAAATAATTAAAAAATCTAAAGTAATGCACTGATAAATTAAAAAAAATTATGAGCGACCTTTCAAAATTTAAATTTTGAACTGAAACTTTCAGAAACTTATTTTTTTTTGGGCTGTAAAATTATACCGTAATGAGAAAAAAAATTAAAATTCGAATTAGAAAAAAAAAAAAATGCGATTTTTGACGATTTTTGAAATTTAAAAAAATTTGGAGCGATCTCTTAAAATTTTTTTTTTGAGCTGTCCTTTGGAGAGGGCTCTTAAAACATCAAAAACTAACATTTTTTCACTCGAGACTCAAAAAAAAAAAAAATAGTCGGTTTTTTTGCGCCACCCTAATATACATAATATATATCTAATAATCGTTATAGATATAAATGAAGACAAATGGCACGTGTATAGAGCAGCAGTAACGATATATAAAACCGCGTAAATGATATCGTGGGACCATTTGTCCTTGGGGATTTGAAATGGCAAGACTTTTTGCTATCAGTATAGTTGATCGATGTGTGGTAAAGATTATTTCAATAATTGATTAAGTTATATATGTAATGTGTTATAAATCCTATAGTGTAATTATTTTATATATAGATAGATATCTATATCATATGTGACAAAGTTACGCAGATTCGATCATCTGCGACATTACGCAACCCGCCTCATTGTCAGCTTTACGCTTGCGAACTGTGAAGGGCAAATCCTAGAACGACGAATTCACCAATTATACATTTATCTGCGTCTATACCATACCTACTCATTGACCTTTACCTACTATATACATAATATATATATACTGAGAAATTTATCCATGAATCGAAAAAACCTTCACGTTAGAATGAATACCACGAAAATTGTGTGTATTATATATATATATATACGTGACATAACGTATTATATAGATAAATACTATACGCGAAGTAGGCGTGTACAACGAGGAAGCCATATAAAGTTGGAAATCCCAACGAAATTAGTGAGAAGTGAAATGAGGAAGTACAAATGACTATGATATTATATTATACCAGTTAATATTTATAGTAGAAATGGTTTAACGTGCGCGCGGTAATAAATTGATGAAAAATTCATTGAATTGAATATACATATTATGAAAATGTCAATTGCATTGAATAATGTATATTGACACATAGGTCAGGTAATAGTAGATACTAAAAATATACCTATAGTATAGGTACACGGGTCGTTGAAATATAAACACGTAGAGAAAATTCACGAAAATAGTTTTGTTACGATTTGAAGACGAGAAGAGCGCGCGGTAGTTAGGTAATACTAGGGACGTTTAGAGGTCGGTTAGAAAATTTTTGGCATGGTCAAAATTTCGTACCGGTTAACAAATCATTGCAAGATTATATTATTCGTTGCGTTTATTTGACCTGAAAAAAAAAAAAATAAATAAATAAATAAATAAATCATCGCATGTATACTTATATGCTCACTCAGTCGTAAATTTACTGAATGGGAAAATAAATTCGAACAAAAATCTTTGACGCCATAAATTTTAAATCTCTTATCTCCGCGGAGGTTGAACCGCATATTATCTATAATCGTATATAAAATCTACTCCGTTAATGCGTTTGTAATCTTTTAATCCGATTTTTTGGGTGTTTAAAAAACAGGTGTGAAAATTAATTCAACGAATCGTAGACGTGTACACCTACGCACGTAGGTAGTATGTATTTTAAGAGATCTTGATATTATCGTTATCTGAACGAGTATACAACTTACTGCAATCTAATTGTAATATTAAGATTTAACCAGATTTTACAGATAAACTCAACATTTAAACATATTATCAGGTAAAATTTGAAACGCGCATTTGGAGGCTCGTGAGTCAGATGATATCAGTAGTCAGAGTCAAGGTTATTATACGCATCAAACGTAATGGATATGAGTTTGGTATTTCCTTTCCCAAATGAATTCAAGCCAATAATCGAGAATCAGATTAGTACGATGGATAATTTCGAAATTCTAAAATCCTGCTGTGAATTATTTCTCTTTTAGAAATACTTCAAGTATTATGAATGACCAGAAGACCCTAAGGACCTTGTTCTTCCCTCGCCCCCTTTGTTCTTTAGAAACGAATATTCAAGGGTCTGCTATTTATTACGAGGGATTGTAGGAGGCAGGAGGAACCTTACGGTACACTCTTGACTGACCGCTACCTTCAGACCTCCTTACAAGATTCTTCCTCCTTTCCTTTCTCGGTTTCTCTGTCCTTGTCTTTCTGTGTAGGTCAACTGTCGTGTATGAAATTAAATTGAGCGCAGTAAAGAATTCGTTGGTTTCTTATTTGATGATAAAATGTAGAAAAACTTAATGGAATATCTTCGTATATAGTTTGATAAAGAAAATATTCATACATTTTTATTTAATAGCTGCGTTGATAATCCATATTTAAAAATTAATATTAAAGGGTAAAATAAAATGAATAATTCATTATATTAATGAAATTCACTATATTCGTATTTATGTATGGCATAATAATACTTTTTGTCGTAGAAATATGTAATACACGAGTACCGCAGTAATAGGAAGTGGTATGACGAACGATAACACAATAATGACAACCACAAGACGAGTTCAAATAGTATTTTAAATTCTTAGTAAAATTAAGAAAAAAATTTGACGATTATTTACACTCCGAGAAGTTTATTATAATACAACAGGTAAGGCCCGGTTATGTAACTTCGACTTGATTATACGAATGTTATACGTATATATAGTATAGTCGAGTTAGGCAATCAGAGTTCAACAAAATTTTAGAACAAATTATAATATTTTTAATCTAAAACGATTTATCGTCAAATTCAAGGTATAGTCGTTCTAAAACATCCAAGAAAATAAAAAAAAGAATAATAAAACACAGGACTAAAAACAGTGTAGCGGTCATTCAGAAAGAGAAAAGAGCTGCATAAACATATGTAAGTTATCATAAACATAGGTACGACAAGATAGCATAGAGCAATTAGCAGGTGCACGAAAACCGAAAGAGCTTCAAGGTGGAGCAGTAGTAGCAGTAATAGTAGTAGTAGTAGTGGTGGTGGTAGTGGTAATAGTAGGTATCTGGATCACAGAAAGTGGAGCAGTTTTTTAATCGCAATCTTGCTAAAATTAGCACATCTCATAAACGTGTTCGATAGCAAGCACTGAATGAAAACCTATACAGTATTGCGTGAATGAGAATATTTATCATCAAAGAATAACGAAGTAACCGATTTATAAAGATATTTTAGGGAATAAGGAAAGACATATCAATATGATAGGTATATTTATGTAATATCGTTTGCAGCATTGGGCATATTATTATCTAATTCAAGAGATCATCGAGAGCGAGAATGTGAATGAAAATGAGGAAGAACCATTCTTGCGAATATAAAATTTTCGATAAAGCCGAGGTCGATTTTGACTCGTGTCAAGAACGGATGGTCTCTCTCTCCATCCACTGCAGAACGGTCGATAAAGCTACCGCCTTTCTAACATTGATAACTCGATTCTCAAGTTTCGGAGGAAGCGCGTGTTGAGCAAATTTCAGATCACGAAGCGAAACCGTTATAAGGTAAATTTTATTCTTGTGAGTCTCTATCCTTCCTCATAAATGATAGAGCCACTATTCTTTATCCTGTTATTAAAGGTATACGAAGGTAAGTATTCGCGGCATCGATATCTCGTTCGAATTTCGGACCGGAAGAATCGAATTTCATGACTATTCAAATGTCATAATTTAAGTTTTATACTCGTAGCGATAGAAAATATGCGAACTTACTTGGGCTTCGAGGCACCGTTTGGCGGAAAATCGAAATAGTGCCATAGTTGTGGGGGCGTTAAGTCCTGTTTCACTGTGCTCGCGTATCTGGCCGACTACTCGGAGGTCTGGCGCGCAACTCAACCTCGTCAGGGAGTTGTTGGCGGTGCTCGTTGGATACTTGGCGTCTGCAGAAGGTCGGGCAACTGTGATGTGCAGTGGCCCAATGCGCATCCGCGAAACGTGCGTCTACGCAATATGCGGCGCTTCGGTAGTAGTTTATACGACACATCCGGTATTGATTCAAATTCAAAACATTCTTAGCGTTCGTACAAACGATCTCAACTTTTTCCCTAGTTTTAAAGGCACAACCTTAAAAAACCGTCTCAGGCGTTATACCAATATATTCTTTCAGGTTCAGGTTTACATATAAAACCGTTAATTTTACCATCCCTTGATATAGATTGGAAAATAAAAACGAAATATCTCATTTTTTTACTTCAACCTGCAATTATGATACGAATAAATCAACAATTCGATAGAAACAATGTCACAACGGCATATCTACCTTCGGAACTAATTATATGCGGCGTTACTTAATATCGACGGAACCAATAGATCGGTGAAATAAATAGTCTATTTGTATTTCATTTAAATTTTGTCATTTTTAATTGTATTTGTAAAATAAAATAACGAAGTTACAATAAAAATTGTAAAATTTTACAGTAATGAGATAAAATCAAACAGATGTTCCTTTTTTTTTTTTCTCTTTTCTTTCACATACTGTTGCGATTTTCTTAGCTTGAAATAATATTTGTACTTTACACTGGTAAAAGAGTTTCGTTTCCTCAATAGAGAATAATAATTAAACATGAAAGAAAGATGATCCTTAAATAGAGACATCAAGAATTATGTTTAATTGGCGGTAATTCGAAGGCTTCTGACTGTCTTCCTACTTTGCATAAACCCCCACACGTTTACAAAGTTCCAAAGCAAACTGCGATCTGAAAATAAAATAAAGCATTTTTTTTTTTTGAAATTCTGTATGAAATAATTTGAGCTTTGTTTTTCTGCTTCTTAATTTGAATTTCCAATAATTTAACTTGCCTGTTGAATGTAAACAAGTGAAATCCACTCGCTGTTCCACTCTGAAATATTTCCTTGACAAGTATAGTTGCGGATTTGATTCCATACTCTTGTATAGCGACGTCGTTATCCTTTATTAAATCTAAATCTTGCTGCATTCTCTGAGGTATTCTAGTCTCAGATTTCCTCAATACATTTATAACAGAGTTGAAACTTGAAATTAAAACAACTCCTGGTATTATGGGCACCGTGATTCCTATCCGTCTGCAATCTCTCACAAAATCTATGAATACTTGAGATTCAAAGACAATCTGAGTTATAATAAAGTCCGCTCCGGCGTCTACCTGGAAGTATTCTTTCTTCTTATTTAGTTAAAAGCTTAACTTTCAGCCCTAATAGTATTATGTTATGCTCTATGTATTCATAAGTTATAATGTTTAACTTAGACTGTTGACTGAACTGGTCAAACTTATATTCCCCTAATCTCTTGTTTGGACAAACATTAGCGATCTCTTGTCTTAATAATCATTTAGTTTCTATAATTACAATTTATAAATATCATAAAAAGATCCAAGCGCACTTTTTCCTTCAGATAAAAAAGGTCAGATTCTTTAGAAGGTGATTTTGGATGCATTTCTGGATATCCTGCAACGCAAATTGAGAATTTTGATCCAAAATTAGCACGTATGAATTTGACCAGGTCAACGGCGTAAGGAAAATCAATAACATTGGATTCCAGGTCAAGTTTGTCGACGTCTGAAAAAAACAAAAAAAATTCAATGAAAACAAATGAATTTTTTATAACTCTATGATATTATGTTCATCGATGGAAATAAAATATATAATTCATGAAATAATATATATATATATATACGTTTGTGAAATATGTGTATTATAGAAATAATCAGAGTATTGATAAGATTCGAATGAAGTAAATAGAATTTATATTAGTCACTGACCTCCTCGAAGTGCGAAAATATTTGCTTTACCAACTTCCACAGCACGATTTAAAACGTGAATCACATTTTCACGACTTAATCCTCTAGCCGGTAAATGAAGTAATGTAACATTGGAAAATTTTTCAAAATATTTCAAAGATGGATGAGTTTCCGTTGGTCCTTTGTGAATCGCATTGTGCCATGTTATGGAATAATATAATGGAAAGCATGGCTCCAGCTCTGAAAATAATCTAAAACGATATAATTCATTGATAAATTATTGGGTTTAAATTCCATATTTTGCCTTTATATTAAAATACAAATTTGACACTTGGGCAATGAATCAACTGCCAAATATGAAAACATGTTGTAAATAATCATGATTCATGATGCAATTCACACGTGACACGAGATCCCACGTGGCTGAGGGCGCTACCAGTAAGATACCGGTGTATTGAATTTTTCCCGCCAAATTTCTGTTCGTCTTTTATCGTTGACTTGTATGTATACTATTTGGCAATTATCATTTATTAAAAAGTAGAAATAATCCTGGTACTACAGCAACTAGAGCTCAATATTCTTTGCTAAGGTTTAACTCGTCTATTTTATTATGAATGATATTCGAAACGTAAGATAACTCCTTTGACCATCCTAGTATAATATACTCACTGTTGGTAAGTCTCCTCTGTCGTATCTGTACCCGAGAATACCTCAAAACTACAGAAGTTTTCCTTGCTTACAATTTTATCTTCTAGTATAACGGATAATTCAACAATCTCATCATCGAATGCTTCGTGAAACTCGGCGCCATAATCACGTACTGCAGCCTGAGGCATGTTCTGTCGACGGTATAAAATACACAACTAAACTACATATGTACGTGGTTCATTTATATTGGTATATACCGAATATTAACTTACTCGAGAAACATTTTGTTGATTGATTAGTTTTTTTTCGGGGCGTGGCTTGAGATTTAAATGTTATTTTTACCAAACTAGTATCCAGTAAGATATAATCGAACTATCAAAGATGTTCGTAACGCCACTTGTACCACTTCAACCAACATATTTATTCACACGGTAGTGTGATATATAACTGGACAGCAGGAGAGATTTCTTTTAATGATATGCATATGTTATGTATATATTTATTTTATTTTATTTTATTTTATTTTTTTTTGCGAAGTGATGCAAGTGGCTAAGCCAATGCGCAGTAACGCAGATACGAAATAATATTTGACCATTATTTTATACGAACAGTTTAATTCACACCTGTTTCATGGGAGTCAATCGTATCGACGCGCAGAACAGAAGTTAGCTGCCAATAAGTATACCATGCAGAGTTGATTTACTGCAGAATCGAATTACGTTCCATACAATGTATGTATATGTAAATACCATGTAATGCTCTCATATCGAGTGCTCTCACACACATGTGAAAATCTAACTTCTTTCGTTCTATATATAGGTAAACCCACTTCTACGAGTAGTTTGCTACTAGTTTATACTTAGCCCCGTTGACCATAATATATTGCATGAAGTTTCGACCCCCTAGTGATCGATAAAAATCAGATTATGCTAATTGAAGAACTGCCCCCCGCCCTACTCTGTTATTGCAATTTATAATTAATTGCGTGTTAATCTACGCCGCATATTGATGCCTATCCCCTCGCAATCTTATTGGATGAAAGTAAAGTACTAATTACAACCTTGATAAATCAAAGATGACCATGATTTGTGCTTTGTCACCGTAATTATAGGCAACGTTATCGCGTTATGTGACTAGCATTATCCGATAAATACCAAACCATATGTATTGTGGATTTATTACTTATAATATCGCACGGACACACCTTATTGTCATACTTTGAACAAAATTTGTTTCCAAAGTGCCAAAATTGTCAATTACACAGCTATCTTATCTTATCTTATCTTATCTCATCTTATCTTAACAGGCCCGATGGCCCATTTTAGTGGTGCTATTTCAATCTCCTTGATACCATTAATTATTTTATTCAGAATTATAAATTCTATAGGATCGTTCAAAGAGAATCCAGGTTGTAATACGCAATTCAAAGTCCTCTGCGGTGGAATAATAATCAATCGCCATTGTATATATATATATATATATATATATATATATATACCATACACGTATCTATCGATAAATATATCTATATGTATATTTGCAGATATATTGCGTATTTCTTTTAGTTTACAGCGTAGTCTTTACAACTCTCTCGACCAGAGCACATTTTCAACAATGGCTGACATCAAAAATTTAGCCAACAATCAAATAAAGAACATCGTGACCGGCGAGGTGAACGATCATTTATATTCACCTAATTATTAAATAATTCGGGCATTATAGACGTTGAAATTAATGAGAAACAAAACAATATTTCTCTTGAAAAACAAAAATATGTTATCTCGACAATGAAACCAGGATTATTAACTCGAAAAACTTGATAAATTCTCTACCACTCACACGCTAAATTCGAATAAATTATAAATATGTATATTTAATGTTTTAGTCATTTTTTTTTTTTTTTTTTGGTTAACCATCTCGGTAATACCTAATTTTTCATTTTTTCGTCAGATTGTTCCTTTGGGAAGCCTTTGGAAAGACCAAACAACAGTAATTGTATTCTTCAGACGTTGGGGTTGCATGCTTTGCAGAGTATGGGCTAAAGAAGTATCAGCAATTGCCAGTATTCTTGAAGAGCACAATGTTAAACTTATCGGTGTCGGAGTGGAGGATTTCGGTAGCGAAGATTTTATAACGGGAAAATTTTTCAAAGGAGGTATAAAAAAAAAAAAAAAAAAATAAGAATCCCAACTATTATAAGAATAAGTTAATTATAATAATTGTTTCTTTACTCTTCCACAGAACTCTACATTGATATAAATAAGAAAACTTATGCAGATCTTGGCTTTAAACGTTACAACTATTTTTCTGTACTGGCGAATTTATTGACGGGAGAATCTAGAACTGCTCTTGCTAAAAGCAGAGAATTAAAAGTATCTGGGAATCTAAAGGGAGATGGATTACAGAATGGGGGAGCTTTGGTTGTAAAAAAAGGAGGTGAACTCCTATATTCATTTCAACAAGAAGGAGTCGGTAATCACGTTAAAAATTCCAAATTTTTAGAAGTACTTGGATTACCAATTCCAGAAAATATTGACGAAAAGGTTGCCTGATTTGATGATGAAACAACATTACTTCCACCTCTTTAATTTTAAGTGTTTGTATATCATCATGAACACATTCGCACAATTTATTTTTTTAATATAATAAAAATAAAACTAACAAAGAAAAAGAAATAAAAACACATCCGTTTGGTGGATAAAGATTGTTGTTGTTGACAATAATGAGAAATAAAATTATCTAACTGTTACCTAGTACGTATGTATATTTTATAAAAATAATAATAATACAATTTATACAAACTACATGACATTAAGAAAATGATTTTTCTCTCCCTTTTGCTTTGTTCCTGATATACAACTGCCTGCATACCTCAGTTATGGGTATATCAGAAACTGGAGGAATACCACCCGGCACTTTATCCGGAGTGCTTAATGAAAACTTATCTCTTATTGTTCTAACGTCGTCAATATCCGGCGTCATAAGCATATTAATTGCTGGATAAATGAAAAATGCAAAAATTGCAGTAGCGGTCAATGCCCAAATAGGAATTGCCACAGCCCAATATTTTAGCGGCCAATAAGTGAGGCCCAATTTATCTTGCAATAAATTATCCGGCACTATAGCCCATACTAAATACAATAAAAATAACATATTAGAACCGACATATAACGCGTATCCATAAACTGATCGCGGAGTATAAGGGGCTGGAGTGTGCTCAGGCATTTTGATACAAGCTTTTGTAACAGTTTTTTCTTATCAAGTCAAGTAACTAATAGTGTGTGTATTCTGAAGCCGGAGGACCAAATTCGTTAATAGTTTCTAAAACTAGAAGTAAACTGTCGAAAAATGAAGTTAGACCAACTCTAACTTTTCGAGCTTCTGTGCCAGTGAAATTCCTGGAAAATAAACGATTCCTTATTATAAGTAGTAATAAAATTAACGTTTAGCTATTTTTTGATAGTACTTAATTCGACTTAATTTTAACGCTTTTTTAATTCTTACGCGTTTAGACGATTTTCTTCTACGGTAAGAATTTTTACAACACCACTTCGTTTCGGCTCTGAATCAACTCTCAATACTTGATAAGCAACGTCTGCTTCACGGGCTGTTGGAAAAGGAACAGAAACGCATCTGTTATATATTTAATGTTAAGGTTATGGTACGATAATATTTAACACACGGTGATTTAAAATATTATAGATATTTATGAATGTGTATATATTTTATTCCGTAAAAGGATACACGTTGATATTATCATTCATCGCGATAATTTCTAATCATTAGTTTATATATTATCACGATTTAATTATTATCTATTGTTTAATATTTGTTGTACTATGAAAATTGAAAAATGTTAAAAACACCAATGCATTGGTGCAGCATTACGATTCGGATCAGTGGATTCGGGTAAAAAGTTTGCACATGACGACCAATGAAATCGAAGCATTCATATTCGACCATTTTTAACGTACTTCACGGGGTATTTCACGATGTTTTTGAATGGTTATATTTGATGGGATATTAAAATCATATTTAATAATATACTAGAGATATTTTCTCCACTTTGGTATATGTTGTTATTAAATATCTGTTAAATTTTTATTAATTATACATTTTTATTCCCATTCAAAGGTTTCGAATAAGAAATTTATTGTCAACGTAAAAAAAAAAAAAAAAAAAAAAAAAATTAACATAACCTCACAAAATCACATTAGGAAACAATTTATATATTAAATGTTATTCGCTCTCGGCCTCGACGTACTAAACATTCAGTTTTAATTATGAAAGAACTAGAAGACACACATTGCGAGGTATGAAATAGATAATATATTACAATACTAATATTACAAAATATCTATCCAAGATAATAAACATCCTCTATCATAGTTTACATAACTTCATTTCGCTCTACCTATTTACACAATATATATTATACGTAAATTACACGTGAATGCGATGTATAAAATCATTAAATAAAATCGCATTTAAATCATAAATTATTACTAACTCTACACATCATATTAAAGCAAATAAATTTTTTTACCTTAATAAGATGAAAATTGGAAAAAAAATGTATTTTTTACAAATTATTTTCTATCATTTTCACTCAGGTTCGTAGAATAATAGAAATCCAAGCCTCGGTATGGGACGGACTGAACACCTCAGGTGGAGATGAATTTGGGCATTTGGTAGCTTCGCCTACGTTCAGAGGATCGGATATACCTCTTGGAGGCTTCTTAGAAGATGGAAATTACGCGTGGCTTGGTAATGGCCCGCGTTTTGTTGTCATAAACACTAAAACGGGGGATAATATCGCCTCGTGGACATTTCGTGATAAAGTTACTTCCGTCGCACAGTTTCCTACACAACCTGGCGAAGTTACTTTGCTTATAGTCGGATTAGACAATGGCGCAAACAAAGTCAAAGACTCTGCTGGTATGCTTTGCATTTTCGATTGCTCTACTTCACGTGTTCTCAGAGCGATAAGGGTGGGTTGGTTTGAATTTATTACGCATCTATTATCATCAATTTACAAATAACAAAACAGAATATGGCTTCTAATCCCAACTATTTCAATTTTTCATATTAAAAGTTATAAAAAAGGAAAGAGAAAGAATTGAATTTTTTACTCATTGTTGTTTTCCATTTTACTACAGATGCCTGCCGGCGTCGAGCAAGTATGTGTTATGAATGGCGGTACAGAGTGGGAAGATTTTAACGAGAAAAGATCGCACGGTATTCTAAGCAACAGTTCTGGAATCGCGTGCGTTGCTCTCCGCAATCTTTATCACATTGTAATCGACTTACGTCGTACATTATGGGAAGGAGATGTGTCCTCGCTAAGTGCGAATGAATTCTCACCAACTGATATTGAGTTCTTTGAAAACAAGCATTCCTCCTCATCCAGACAGCATAGCGATCAAGGAAAACACTTGGCGTATAATTTATTGAATACTGGTTAGATATATTTCTACACCCCAATTTCTAAATTTTACAGATTTATGCTCCTCAAATAGACGATCATCGTCCAATCTCAATTCTTTCATTTTCCAGGTATAGAGGATTTCCTAAGATTCAATCGAGAGGAATTTGAGATTTCGCCATTATATGATGAGAATTTAACAACAGCTTTAATCCATTCGAAAAAGCTAGGCTGTGTGATATCTGGATGTTTGGGGAGGATTATTATTTGGCAAAACGATGGTTCCGTAGGCTGGATAAGCCCCCCTGCAAAGAATAACATGGCCATTAGCCACTTGGCTTTGCTCGAGCCGACCGATGATCCGAGGCCGTTTTATTACCTCTGGGTTGTCTACCAGGAGGAATCATTCGAAACAGCACCTATTTTGCGAATGTATGCTTTGCTGATAGAGAGAAAGTATTGCGACAAAGAAACTAACATGCATTTTAAAATAGAAGGTGAGCCGGGCCTGAAATTTGAACTGCAATTAGAAGCTGTAGACAGAGTTACGAGCCTGGTATCCATCGAGAAAACAAATAACTATGAGCAGAGTGATACGAACAGTAAAAGAGGAGAAGAGAGCTTATTGCTGATTGGAATAACTGGCAAGACTCTATTATTCGATTTGAATCAATGGTACAAAGAACAAATGCCACGAAACATTAGAGATTGTCAAAATCCGAACATATTCTTGTCTCTTTATCTCATGAAATCGGAGGAGTTTAATATTGCCGATGATGTTATTTTGACCTGCGCATATGTGCCGTCAAGTTTAAGAGAGTTTCCTAGTAACGGAGGTAATTCTCTGGAAGAACTTTTCTACCCTAAATCATTGTGCCTCGATTGGGTAGAGCTAACGACTAATCATTTGAGAATTTGGATGACTCGAGGTCTGCAATGGGAGTTGCTGCGAGAAATGGCTGTAGCTGGTCCCAGTATTTTGATTGAACCATCGGAAACATTTCACAGATGCCTAGCCGCTGGCTTAGTCCCATATAATACCGACTGTTCCTTTGACTGTGATCAAAACGCGCAAAGAGAAATGCTCCTTTCTCTCTGCCTTGAGCAAAGATGGGCATCATTTTTGATAAAATGTGCTAAAGAATGGGGAGATGGCAGCGTCTCGTATTTGTTTCCCATGTTTTTGCGGTGGGGAGCGCAGAGGGCTTCGTCACTAAAACTGGTAGCGGATCAGCTCTGCATTCCATTGTTTGACCAGTCCGGCTCTACGATTGGAGACACAGAGATTAAGCTCTTACGATTTTGTTCACAGCAGCTTGAATGCTTGTCGAACGTAGTCGCCAGGCTACCGATTGAATCAAACGATCTCACGAAGCAGCAAAGAGCTTTACGACGAGTCGCTACTCATCTCGGAGTACTTCTTTGGTTCTATGACGTCGGACTTTTACCCGAGACCCATGAAATTGCCGAAGAAGCATTACCGATTACTTTTTCGCTCCAAATACCATATCCGTACGATAGATTGGCAGCGATTTATCAAAATAAACGCGAACAGATTAGAGCAAATGCCAAAAACTATTCCGATTGTAAAGAAGAACTTTTCATTGACGAACTGATGACTCAAGAATGTCAGACACTACGGTCCCAATGGGAACGCGAAGGCGGAGATATCAGCACAGGAGGATATTATCCGCCGCCATCTTTACAGTCGCTATTGCGTAGTTATCTTTTCGATTGTCATCGCAACGGCTCTGATGAAATGGAAAATAAACATCAAATTACAATCTATTTGCTAATGGATCTGGTCAAATTATTGCAAGGCTCTTGCCCGGACGTCGATCAACTGATTAAGTATCCTTCGGCATTCAAGATGAGCCCTAGTCTCATAAAACTAACGCAAGCTTTCTGGCTACTCGATCATGAAGATTATCAAGGATTCTTAGATACTTTGACTGGCCAATTGGTTTCGGATTCAGACGTCAAGGACTGGCATCACAAACTTGTGATTAGAACGTTGATGCGCAATAATGAATACAAGCTAGCCCTGACTTATTTACGAGTAAGAAAACCGCCTTTGTCAGCAATTGGTGATCAAAGTACCAGCATATGCCTCTCGGTAGAATGTGGCTTAGTTCAAACAGCCTTTCATCAGCGGCCACCGTCGCATTACAGACAACTTTTGTCTGCGTTCTTTCAAGCATGCAAGGCCTGCGGTAAATTGAACGAAATCTTACAGCTCGCTTTGGATCCTGAAGAAGAGGAAGCTTTTGTCAAGTTCCTTGAAGATAATAAGTCCGAAGAAACAAGACTGTTATATTATTTACAAAGATGTCGTTATACCGAAGCAGGCAGCACATATCCGTCTAGCCTTTCTAAAACTCATTTGAAAAATCTTCAATCTGCTCCACTGACTATGGTGAATGCTTACAACGCTACGCTACCTAAAGTGACAAAATCATTATCGACAATATTGAGCAGGAAGAATTCGGAGAGCGACAATGAAGCAAGATACCCAAGACCTATGTCGCACAAACGTAGCTACAATAAAAGTGAAGGAATTTTTGAAACCGTACTAAAAAAAGTCAGGGAGACTTATGTCAGAGGAGATAGCTGCCAGATTCCATTTATGAGCGCACCGTGTACTTCGCTGAAGTTGAACGGCACAAAGGGTAATTCAAGCTGTGTTCTTTTTCCAATTCTGGCACCAAAGACATCTGGAAAAAGAAGCTTGGAACAAATGAGGGAGGACGAATTCGAACAGCAAACCACAGAGGCAAATAAACGGAGAAAACTATCCCAGGGTAGCGACGAATTGGATAAATCTGGAACGCGGACGTTAGGGGAAATGGTAGCGTTTGGAACACCTTTAATCCAAAGGAAGAGACCGATGTCTGATAGAATACAACCTGAGACTGAGACCCCCCATTCGATATTAAAGATTCGTCAACTTATACACAGCTCAACATCACCCAGAACATTAGCTCGTCCTCCGATAAACCAACAAGCCGAAGATTCTGTGAAAGAAATAGAACGGAAACCTGCTAGACAAATTCGCTTCAGTATCGGGCAGCCCTCGAATGATTCTAGCCATGAAGAGGCGGGAGTTAACACCTCTAATGATACCTCCAAAGATAATGCGTCAGAAGAAAGCGAAGAAGCGTTTTACAGTCCAAATGCAAGCAGCAGATCTCACAGTACAGATAGCAGCTATAGCATGACGAGTATCAGAGGTCCACGTCCGCGACCTAGTCTCAGAAGAAGTAATCTATCTTCAAATGAGTCAGTAATTGAGGCCAGGGATCCATTAGATAAAAAAGAGTACAGAGCTACTCCTTTAAAATACTCCCTCATTGAAAGATCAAAACTAGCTGCAACGCCAGCTAGCCCGTCCCCGATATCCATAACATCTATACCAGAATTGGGAACAGACACAGAACAAAGAGATTCATTACCGTTGCGCTGTTCCTTGTCTCCGATCACTCCATACTCTGCTTCAAACGAATCGAGATATTCTTCACGCGTTCTGTCTTCGGACAGCAGCTTTCTTTCTACACCTAGAGTCAATTCGGATAAGAAATCTCATGTTTCTGAACCACATACACAAAATGAGAGTCGGACGGAGGATCGTGGTAAAAGATATCTTTCCCGGTCTGGAATTTCGGATATTTACAGCGACCTAAAAGATGGTCATAACAAGTTTTCAGGAAAGAAACTTTTGTCTGTTGAAACAAGAAAATCTACCTCTACAAGCCGTTCAATTTTAACAAGAACTATTATTACCGAAGAATTTAGTGACCCTGCAGAAGACGAAGACGTAATTGTGGAAGTAGATGACTTTGGATTAGATCACGAAGAAAATGATGTAAGAGAATCAGTTGGGAGGAGAGACTTCGAAAAACACAACAATGAGGATAAAGAAAGTACTACAACAATCTTGAACATTGATGCAGAGAAAGGACATGAAAGTATTTTAAACAAAGTAGAAGAGCAGAATAGGGTGTCCCCCTCTGAAGATAATCGTGAATCTGATATCAGCGACGACGAAGACAATCAGCCTGAAGATAAAGACGATAAAATGGATGATTACGACGCAGAATTATTCGCTCTGAAAGACAAGGAGGAAGAGGATAATGAGGAATGCTTTCAAAGTATTACAAATTCTGCTGCTAGTGGCATGGAAACGTTACCTGCAAGTGAATCAGGATCCAAAACAGATGGGATATTGTCAGAATTATCGAAGCGCTACGCTGTAGAAAATTCTAATATCACAGAAGATGAATCATCGAACGATGTGATTGAAGAAGTGCAAATAATCGAAGAAAAATCACAGTCTGAAATAATAAATCAGAAGATTTCACCAAGTAACAAAGCAGAAGCTACACCATTTGCATCTTATACTCAGAGTAAAGACATGACAGAGTCGAATTTCACTGAAGACGAATCCGTTAGCAGTAGTATTGAACACTTTGAACTAATCGCTGATGACTCAGATATGGAAGAAGACGCGAACCAAGATTCAACACAGAAAAATAAAGATGAAAATCTTGATACTAGAAACAGTAAAGGGTATTCTTTTGGTAAAAATGATCCCATGGATCAAAGTCATACGAGTTACTCTCATGAAATAGCTGCTAGTTCAAAATATTCTCAACGTCTGTCTGCCCCTGCGATAGAAAACGTTGTGAGCGCCGCGAAGAAGTCGGATAACGTTGATAAAACGATAGAACCTGAAGCTAGTCATGAAAATGCATCGTCAGGCTCGGAAAGTACGAGAAGTTCGCCGCAAAGTAATTCCCTTAAAAAGGGAACTAAGACCTCCGATAGCAGAAATAAGCAACAATCGAAAAATACCACACCTGTACGAATGACTAGAGCTCGGAGAGCCTCTTCAGCAGCTAAGGAGGTGCTGCTTTCATCATCTAATGCCAGTTTGCAAGCGGAAACAATTGTAGATTTGATTGATACTACCGTTACCTCTGAATCTAACAAACCGACTGAAACTGTGAAGCCAAGACGAGCAAACAGAAGATCAGTTTCGGTAGACAAAGAGGTATTATCTTCGTCAATGAACGCAGATGATGTTCAAAGTAATAAGGCTGAAATACCATTACGGAGAAGTTCTAGACGCGCTGCATCCGTTCAAAAAGATATGCCAACTATTCCAGAAGTTTCTCATGACAATGTTAAGGATTCTAAGCTCGCGTCCATCTCTGAGATAGATTTAACTCATGAAACTGAAACGACGGGCAAAAAGCCTCAGAGATTACGCAAACCAAGCATTTCTAGTCAGGATGCGGACGTCACGCTGCCGACAAGAACTAGAAGAAGCACATCGATGGCTAAGGAATCAATTGAGAATAGTCAGAATACAAGCAAAACAAACACAAGAAAACGTGGCAACTCAGTGCCTAAGGAAATAACAGAAACATCAAGACCAAGGCGAGCTTCTTCTCTGGCCAAAGACATTATCAATGAAGAGACGACAAGATCGCCTGTTAGTGCTAGGAAGCAGAAATCATCAATATTATCGCAAAGTACTGGAGAACTAGCAGTTAGTAGTCCTGCAAAGAATACTAGGAGCCGACGATTGTTCGTTGACCCGATTCCGGAAGAAGAGGATGATGTCGTTTTGAGCACTAGAATCAGAGAAAGATCCTCATCCAATGCATCTGAGAGTGAAAAGTCTTCCGCACGAGGAAAAGCAAGAGATAGAAGAGCAGTTAGCTTGGATCCGACTAAATCTGAAGCTAAAAAGAAGTCCAGAAATACCCTTACGAAAAGCGTCATTATCGAAGAACCGATAGAAGAGGAATTGACCAAAAATAGTGCGGAGAGTAAACCAGCTAAGAGAACTACTAGCAGAAAAAGAACAGAATCAACAACGAGCATTCCTGAAGATAATACGGAGAAGATCAGAGGGGGACGAAAAACTTCTCGATCCGAAAGCAGAGACAGTGAAATATTCTTATTTTCTGCACCGGAAGTAACATCAGATCAACCTAACAGTCAGCAAGGTATGGAGTATCAAATTATACTGAATTGCAGTTTCAGTATATTATGATGCAATTTGGAATAAAATTAATTGCTGAAAAACTTTAACAACGCTATGAGCTACTGGAGTTACATAATATTCGCATTTACAAATAGCTATAAATTTTAATTTGTCTTTTACTGATTTTTTCAGACGTTGAACAAGTTCCACGATACGTATTTTCACCTCCACATACAAGATCGAAACATCCCACGCAAAGTCAGCTCCGTAGGTATCTAATAATTTTTTGTTATAATCTGTTCCTGGATTTTCACACTGTTTGGCAATTTTTAATCATGTTCCTAACTTGTGTAGCCCTCCTTCTTCTCCTTGTGAAACACAAAATTGAAGTAAGTTTCTCGTACTTATCCTTGATTACATGTTACAGGGAAATGAAGCACTTCATCTCGCCTTTAACTACCGAGGAAAAACTTTCGTCAGTTCAGAGAAGCGGTAAAGTTTCGCGAAAGGATACAGTTCCTAGTACTGTCCCCTTCGCGACTAGGACATTGTTCATACCTCCTAAGAGAACGAGAAAACCATCTGTAGAATAAGTTGAATCTTATCTCCGGTTTCACATACTTAGATTTTGATTAGGCATTTATTTACAAGATAACTATTCAAGGGATTATTGACAGTGTTAAAGTAAAATGACTACTACAGGGAGATTGATACACCTAATTGTTAATTAGATAATTATCTACTATAATATGGTTCTAACGCAGAGACGTATTTCATTGTTTAACAGTGACAGAGAAATTGATTGTCACAAATTCTGGTTAATTGTGAGGATAATAATGCAGCTCATTACATAATACGAGAAAAATTCTTCTAATTTAGCAGTAATACTAAATTAATGTATGTCTCAAAGTCACACTTCCATAATCGTAAGAATTTAAATTTATCAAAGGTCAAATCTACCAACGAGTTTGTTTTTTAACTGTAATTGAAGCGATAATAGATAATTAAGTAAAGTGTTTCTACTGTAATGAAATCAATTTTGGAAATGTACATTGAGAACAAATTAAAGTTAATCTATAAAAAAAAAAAAAAAAAAAAAAAAAACAGTTTTATTTTTTATACTACAATAATAATTATTAATTATAAAATTTAAGTTTACTATCTGATATCTGTTACAATTACATACTACTATTTCATTATAAAGTTGAAGTTCTTCTTTTAACTCTAATTCATTATCATATTTAATTAAATCCTTATTATTATTATTATTATTTTTTTTCTCATCTTTAATATTCTCATCATGCATAAGATATAGCACAAGACAATGATTGTTTTTGCAATGTGAACAAGTTATGTAGTTAATTTCTTTCTGAGCAAAAATATTGTATGAACAATTTCAAAGCTGACTTTCTAGATTCAATTTGTTAAGAATTTACTAATATAAGTATGGAATATTTCCGAATTCATAAATTCCTATCAAAATGTGGTAGTATAGGTATTGATTTTTCTAAGTTTGTATAAATATTCACCACGTGATAAATAAAACATATTATAGCTTTGTACTATATACAGAATAGTTATTATGCATAATTTCTTTATGATTAAAATATCTCATCATTGTATTGTAATAATTGTGTAAAAATATAAAACTTATATACGTTGCTTCTACGTAATTATTTCTTATTCTTTACACCCCGAAAAGCCCAAAATAAGAATAGTTCCTGAGGAAAGATGACAAAATGAATAAATTAAAAAACAAACAAAAAATACAAGTTTTATATTCTGTAAATAATTTATTGATATGTTTGTGAAATTATATTAGTATAATATAGTAATAATAATAATATTAATAATAATAATAATAATGTGGTAATAGAGTGCAGTAGAAAAACGAATACAAATAGGTAATATCAAAATAACTGTCCAGTCACCGTGGATAATACAATATTCAATTAATATCTTATATTCAAATAGCAAATACTATAGTATAGATTCTACTATACTTATACCTAGTATACTATTACTATCAATTATTTAGTACTTCTAATTGTAAGGACCGCAAATTGCTGCATGTTTTATTATAAATTTACACACAGGACGTAAAGTAATGTGAAAAAATGTTGAATCAAACATCACTGGGAATAGTTGCCTATTATATATAGCAGCTTGTTGGAATTTTTTTCTTTTATTCTTTTTTTTTCATTAGTGTAGTGAGTGGAATGATTATTTGAAACATGCAGAAGAATAATGTTTGGTCAACGCTTATTCTCTGCGAAATAAATTTATGGAATTCGTTGAAGTATCGTATCCCGTGTATAACTACTATATACCTATGGTACTTAATATTATTTATTTATTACTATTTACGATAGTAGAGAAAATATAATCGAAAATACTAACTCTCAATATAATAAAACCAGTCAACCTGGTTGAAAGCCAAAATGTTAAAGTTTCAGATCTTTGGCAGTATGTAATTGTTGTCTTTACATTGAACAAGTTATGAATCTTAATGAATATCTTTGTATACACAATTAAATATCAACATGTCTAGATATAAGAATAGAGAAGCATGTCTTAATACAGTTTTAAGTCTCTACTTTTCAGTAGCATTAAAGCAATCTGATAGTGCATTGTATACGTGGTATGCTAACGACGTGCTGTGCTTTTTTTTTTTTCATCTTCATAAAATTCTTTAATTCTTATGCGTTTACCTAACATGTTTAATTTCCATATTTTATTTACATAATATAGAATCAATATCTGTTCTTTGAATAAATCATTCTACAACATTGAATCACCTTTGATATATTTCGGGATAAACTACAAGGCCACAGTCTTTATCGACTCGGATATTTGTCTTTCAATAAAAGGTACAAGGTACTATCGGTGTAATTTGCATCTGAAACTTACGAGTTTTAATGAAAAAATAATAGGTGCGATTTGAACAATTGTAGTTTCATCGTATCGTTGCCTGATAACTTTCACCTATACTAGTAATTAGCTAATTTTCAGAAATATCAATGTAAATTGATACAAATAATTATTATAAAAAATTTCGTACAAAAATTTACTCCCTATATCATCAATACATACTTTTAAATATCTCAATGCTTATTTTTTCTTCTTATTATTATTTTTAAATATTTTTATTAATTAATTAATTTATTTATTTTTTCATTTCTTTATTTTATTTTTTGTTCCTTGCTTTTTATTCGCAAAAGAAACACGCCTCCAGTACGTTAATGTACATCAGACGATTTGAGATTCTTATTGATTCTTGCATCCGTCTTTTACTCGACGTTTCTGTTTTTCTTCGTGAACATGCGAAGGTGATTGAATCTGATTGCGTCTTTGTCCTTGTATCGGCATATAGCAAGGCGCATCTTCATCCATAAGTTCATGAGGTGGTGTTGGTAAAACGTAACCAGGACTTGTCGTATTGCTTGAACTACTCGAAGAGCTTCTATGAGTATTCCCATTGTACGTAGGATCAATCATAGCAGCGACATTAGGCATTTCCTTAATATCACTCAGCGGACTTTCAAGTACATGAATTTCCTCAGGATCTGGATACTGGGAATAATTAGCCTGCGGTTTAGTCTTTCCATGTTGTATTTTCAGGTCCAATTTATCAGGTCTCTGAGGTTTTTCAATACCATTTTGCTCATCGACTAACTGAAGCTGTTGTTTTTCAAGCTTCTTTTGCTTTGCGCGTTCTCTCGCTCTTCGTGCTTTTGCGCGCTCCTTATCTTGCAGCATTCTAGCCAACTCTGCATCCTGTGCTTCCATTGCTATCTTTTGGTCAATCATTAGCTGTTCGTTTACTGTACCATCTTCAGCCTCGGCTGTAGCTTCTTCTTCTTCTAGTTGTAACTTCCTGGCCAATTCCTATTTATCATATCGTAATGTTTATCAGAAGTAATGGGATATAACAAACATTCGCATACATTTTTCAGGGTATCAATAACTATCCACGATTATAATACCTGATCCTTTTCTTCTTGAATACGTTTCTGCAGTTCTAATTCAGCTTCTAGCTGCGCAGTTTCGTCGTCGAGTCTTAGCTGCCGTCTCATTCGTTCTTGAAGCATTCTTTCTTTCAGCCTTTCCTCGCGTTCTAAATTTAAAGCAACTTGTTTTGCAACAAGTGCATCTTTCTCCTCTCTGGTGAAAAAAATAATTAACAATACAGTGTGAGTTCTTTGGAAAAAGTTTTTTTTGTTTTGTTATTTCAAGCTCTTTTTAAAATCGTCATAATGAAATATCGGCTTTGTTTTCTGTTTGATAGACAACATAATAGAGATTATAGTAAATCATGAATTTAAATATATTTCTACTAACTGTTGTTGAACTATGGATTGATATCTAAGGGCCTCAAGTTCTTGCTCGACTTTTGCCTTTGGCAAATCCTCTCGTACTTGTGCATTGCGCGACTTGTTTCCGGTATAGTGTTCTTTAACTGTATAGATAACAAAGGAAATAGTAGGCGTTTGTTTGTTTGTTGTTATTATTAATTAAATGATAATAAACAGCGCTGGCTTCAGATATGAAATTGCGATAATATACTATAATACAACACACATACATAGATCTGATATTCATGTTTTAAATTTCATCTCTGAGTCAACTTTTGATTTCCTCATTTCAGTAAATGATTCAGTATACATGAAACACAGTTGGCATGTGTGATAAGAACAAAGAAAAATAGTTGTGAAAAAAGTATAATCTATAATTTTTTAACAGATATATTATTATATTTCTTTGATCATTTCATTATCTTGTGTTCTATTACACAACTATGTAATAATTTTGAAAATTACAGATTTCTTAGTTGTCTATTGTAGCTGAAGACAGCGTTGATTATTATATTGTAAATAATAATAATTATAATGATAATTTGTATGTCAAGTTAATTTTGCCTTATGTTATGTTAAGAATAATGAAAGTTTTATAAAGAAAAACATACTCTCTTCATCTTGTAGTCTGTAGGCTAAAGCTCCATCTTCGTGTACGAGCCACTCCCGACATACTAAAGAATCATGGGAATTAATATTAACTCGAAGAATTAGGGATGATTGTACATATGTATTATATTGTCTTATAGAGTGAAGTGACAAGAGAAAGCTGAAAGTATGAAAGTAGTGGGTATATGTATATTGAACTAACCTTCGTTAACTCTTCCTGCTTTTGGTAAAGTGTCGGAACTGAGTATAGATTTGGCCATATCTTCGATGTTTATAAACGATTTATTTATTCACCGCACATTTGATTGTTATACAAGATAAATAATTACGGTATTAGACTTTTATTGTTTACAACAACAACCTTATGGGACTTATTAGTACCTACTTTGTCGATCGCACCATCTTGAATACTTTGAACCAAGAATCATTTTCATTTATCTATATATATATATATGTAGTTACGTATAGTATAGATATTAGTATAGTGCGTTGAGTTGAGAAAGTAGACAAGTGGCGCACGGAGTTATTCAACTTTCTTTAGGTTAGTTTTAACATCGCAAAATGAGTTCTGACGCTAATATCGAAGAAACAAGTAAAGATGATAACGATGAAGAAGAGAAAACTACGGATCCACAAGAATTAGAAATCGTTGAAATCCTACCGGGATTCACTAACTTCGATGACTTCGTTAACGTGAGTTTTAACATAACCTCAAAAACAGTTTTCACATTTATCTAAAATATTGTGATATTCAATTCACTGTATTAAAATTTTTCCCAAAATTCATTCACTCATTTTCAAAAACCATGATCGTATATAAAATTGTCAGCTTATTCAGTCATCCTGCGACATATCTAAAAATTAAAATCTTAAACTTCGCAACTATCAGCTGGCTATATAGAGAACTTCAAAGTAAAGCACATTGTGTTTATCCTCGCTGAATTATTTCTTAAGATTATTTTACATTTATGAAAAGAAATGAGTGAACATACGACGCTTTGGTATCTAAATTCAGCTGGATATCCGGCTATCATATCGACACGTTAATTTTGTGTAATAATTCAGTTTGTCTACACTTTTGGATAATTTTCAACACCAGATTCTTTCATTTTATACTTCAGGCTGGATATGAGGCGTTAAAAACCGGCATAAGAACAGCCAACAGTTTTCCAAGCGGTCAAAAATATGATTACTACAACTGTTTTCCAAACTTTCGTAACATCGTTAACGGAGAGATAAAAAACGTCCTAGACTGTATCCAAAATGTTATGGAAACAGCGGGAGTTAGGGGTAACATTAAAAGACGTGATATAGAAGAAAAGTTTGAGCTCTTGGTCGAAGCTAATGATATTCTCTTGGAGCGAGCGGTAAATATTCATCATTGGTATGCAGGGGCGTAAGCGAGTGTTTATTTTCTGAAAACCATGTATTTATTTCAGGGAATATGCATGGACGAGGCATCTGGTATCCTGAGAAATCCTGACGTTGAATTTGTGGTATCGCACACTAATTCAACAGCTGTAAGCGGCAGTTGGAACAACTTGGCCGCTCGTTCAAACTCACAGCAATCAGAATCTGAAACTAACTCTCAATCTGTTCGTTTACTAACTGCAAAAAATATCCAAAGACCGCAGTTGAAGTTCGACGACAAAATAGACAACAGCGCTAAGCCCTGGCAGCCTAAAATAAACGATAAACCAAACTCTCTGAAACCGTTGGCTCTATTTGTAGAAGAGGATGAAGACGGAGAGGTTTACAATCATCCTTACGAATTTGAACTCGATAGATTCGAGCCACGCGATAATCAGCTCGATCCTCGTGATCCGGCTAAATACAACTCTTTGGAAGACACTTCTTTGATAGTAATCGAAAAGTCTGAAGATATAAAAATACTGCTAGACGATTTACGGAAATACAATGAAATTGCTGTCGATCTAGAACATCATTCTTACAGATCTTTTCAAGGCATAACTTGTCTAATGCAGATATCAACTAAGGACACAGATTATCTCATCGATACTTTGTCGCTGAGATCCGAGCTGCAAGAGCTTAATGAAATATTCACTAAGCCATCTATTCTTAAAGTATTTCACGGAGCTAGCAGCGACATTCTATGGCTACAAAGAGACTTATCTTTATACATAGTGAATATGTTCGATACTCATTTAGCGGCAAAGCAGTTAAACTTGCCATACCTCAGTTTGGCCTATCTTTTAAAACACTACTGCGGTGTAGATCCTAACAAACACTTTCAGCTTGCTGATTGGCGAGTTAGACCGCTGCCTGAAGAGCTGATGAAATATGCGAGGGAAGATACTCACTATTTGTTATACATTAAAGATAAGCTGACAAATGCTTTGCTAGAGCAAGCTAACGGACAGAGTAATATTTTAAAGGCTGTTTACGACAGAAGTACAGATCTCTGTAAGAAAGTATACAGAAAACCGCTATGGTCAGAAGAAAGCTGTATGAATATGTACAGAAAAAGTAAACGAATGTTTAATAACAGGCAGCTCTACGCTCTTAGAGAACTGCATAAATGGCGAGACGTTACGGGAAGAGAGGAGGACGACAGTACTGGATACGTACTACCAAATCACATGTTATTAAACATTGCAGAAAGTTTACCGCGCGAAATGCAGGGGATATTGGCCTGCTGTAATCCAATACCACCTCTTGTTAGACAAAACTCACTATGGCTTCATAAAATAATATTAAAAGCCAGAGAACAACCCATGATAAAACCTGTCCTTGAAGATGATATACGACAACGTATGACGCAGAGAAACCAAGCCACAGATCTAGAAACCACCCTCCTTTATTCACCTCATGATATGCCACAAGGGATGGAAGTCAGAGCTGATTTACCCTGCTTATTGGACCCCAATAACACAGCTGAACATTTACTGGTGGAAAATAATGTTCCTCATTCCGTCACGGTCTTCGATAGTCCTCCACAGTCAGAGGTGAGATATAATGTGGATGCTGAATGATTAATGAATTTTTTGATATTTCAGATTCCTTTCTTTGAAATGGTTTCCAATATTTGCGCATGTTTGCAGGGGAAGGAAAGTTTTGAGGATAAAATAATGGATTTTCTTTTTGTTTTTTACAGGATGAGGATGCAGGAGAAAATAATAGCCGGAAAAAGAAACGCAGGACACCGTTTATCAGCCCATTTGAAAGATACAAGAAGGTGTTGCCCATGGTGGCTGCAGAGGAGGCCAAGGAGAGAGAGAAGCGAGATAAAGAGGAAGCTGATAGATTGAAATCGTTAGAAAATGGTCAGAAAGAAACAACTGAGAGTATAAACAGGGTTCACGAACATTTCAAAAAAATTTCTGCGATCGTTACCAATCCAGTCAGCGTTCAGCAGCCAGCTGATACCAGTACTGATCAAGCTACTCCTAAAACGAAAAAGTTTATACCTCAACGAAAATCTTTGAGCCAGATGCAGGGTAGAAAACGTAAACGGCAATCTAATTATCGAGACGACGATAGCAAACCAGAAAATTCACAAGCCGATTTATCAACGCCGATACCTTTTCTGCATAAAAAAATCACACAGAATTATGAAGAAGGTAGAAAAGGGGCTAAGCCAAATATGCAGAACAAAAAAAAACAAAGAAACAGAGCAAATGAGCCAGGCCAGAGTTCGTTTGTCGAAAACACTGGCGAACCGTCTCTAAAATCAATGAGGTAGAATTTCCACTTGTAGACAAAATTAATCTGAAAAAATGGTATAGAACTTGAGGTACTAAAGATAGTGAATTTCACTTTCACCTTTCATATTTCAATCTTTTTCAGAACTACAAAGAAGAAAGATAGACAAGCGCATCAGAAAACTATGACGGAAAGGGGTATGCTGCCAAAGGAAGCTTTTGATTATCAGAATGTGGATTTCAGCAGTTTTCAAGGAGGCAGTCGTGCGCAGAGACAGATACCTTTTCAAGCTCAGAACAAGGTGATCAATATAATATTGTATCATTGTTTCATGAATGAAATTGCTGAGATATCTCGTTCAAGTATTAGAAAATGAGGATAAAAACCCAATCTTCTGCTTCGCTTACTTTAATTTAGATTCTTTATTCCCTTTGTCTTTCATTCTGAGATATAAGAGAATGCATAACTAAATTTCAATGATATTTTCCAGAAAAAGAATACCAGAGGAAATCGAGGAAAAGGAAACAGGGGCAATAAGAAGCAAAAATGGAACTGATAATACATATAATGGGTAAAGTGTGACTAGAAAATAGGTGAGTCTGTTTAGTTAGTCTGACTAACAGAGCTTCAAGATATTAAATGACGAATAATATCCAAGAATAAAACAGCGAGCAACGCAATATGCGCATATTACCTATTATAGCGCAGTTATAAATTTCCGTGTTTTTTGCTGCTTGTTATTTTTTTTTTTTTTTATTTTAAACTAAGAGATATGTTGATAACAATCATTGATGATATTGGTAATACAATGTCGCTTTTGTCACGTTCAGACTGTTTTAGAAAGAATAAAAAATTTCCAAATGATTAATTAATCTTCTTTATTATTTCACAGCTAACATTATCAATTCCCTAAAGTGTTTCTATAATAACAAGTATTTAATTGGATTTTAATCGTTTGATCAAAATTTCCACCTCTATTGTTATAGTATAATGTAGGTAGTATATATCATGAGGTATTCCACGCCGTTTCGAACGGTCGAAAAAATGACCGCTTCCAAAAAAAAATCATAATTTTGTCTTATGGCACAACTATATCGAAAAAAATTCATGTGAATTTTTTCAGAATTTTCGGATTGCATTTGTGAATTTTTTTTTTCCAAATTCCAACTTTTTCAACGAACCTCCGTATCTCAAAAGTATAAGATCATACAAGAAAATTTGTGAGACAAAAAAGTTGCAGTTTCGAATCAACTTTCTGACAAATTTTCTACAGGAATACATGTTTGGAAATTCCAAAATTTTAAATTTGGGATTTCTTTTCTAACTGATCAGGGGCCAACTCTGCAGAGCGAGAAAAAAATTATTATCCCCTTATTGCGTCCAGTCCCACAATTATTAATTACATTTTAATGATCTCGCAGTAATATAGAGACTTAGATATCCCAAGGACCAACAGTTGACTCATTTCTATGTCTATTCATCACTGACGTGCGGTGTCATATCAAGTCCTGCCTTATCTCCTTATTTCCTCTGTATACAAAAGAAAACATTGAAACATTGGTTTGTCTCTCAAGAGCAAGCCTGAAGGCAACATGTCTGTGTCTCGTTTAATCACCTTTGTTAATATTTCGTGTATACTTTTATTTTACAAATCTACCGACGGTGCATATAACATTTCAATATCATTTGGTAATTCAAGTGCAGTAGAATACCATTTCAACGATTCTGGAAATCGAACACTAGACTGGTTCAATGCTTCGACTATAATATCAACTCAACAAAATACAACTAACTATCTACGAACTCATCGGGTCGATTGCTTCGGCTTAGGACCCACAGTTGCTTGGGCACTGCATTGGCTTTTTGTTGGTAATTGCAAAAATTGCGATGAATTAGATGTCAGATTTTATTTATCATCAAGAATGCAACCACACAGAGTCGAGGTCATGGTTGGGAAGCAGTTTGGTCTAGAATGGACAGATTTCAGAATAGAACGAAGAACCGTTCTAATAGTTCACGGCTTTATGTCCCACAGCAATGAAACCTGGGTTAGAGATATGGAAGCGGCATTTCTTCTATGGGTAAGTTATGAGTAGGTATTCGATGATCTCTACATCGCGCAATTCTAATGTTATCTTAAACAGGGTGACGTTAACGTTATTGTTGTTGATTGGAGTGCCGGAGGAAATACATGGAATTACTACAAGGCTGTTGTGTACACTAAAACTGTTGGTCAACAAATTACTAGGTTTGTCCATTCCCCGTTTACCCAAGATAATCTAATATTGAAATTGTGTGTAATAAACAGTTCTTGGACATTCAGCATTCAGCATTCGTATATCTAAACAATCGATCTGTTTTCGGAAACTTCTCACGTCTATTTACTATGTTTTCAATAATATTTCGGTTTTGATAAGGTTTCTCGACCAGATCATGAACTCCACTTTGGATAACGGTAATAAAAACACTGATAATTGGGGACCGCTTCACTTCGTCGGTCACAGCCTGGGAGCTCACATATGTGGTTTTGTGTGCCACAATTTAAAGAACATACCGACCAAATGGCCTATCAAAAGAGTGACTGGATTAGACCCTGCGCAGCCTTGTTTTAACACAAATGATCTAAGTATGCAATTGGATAAGACAGATGCACCGTATGTTGATGTTATACATACAAACGGCCGACTGTTATCACGCTTGGGACTTGGCTTACCCACACCGATAGGTGAGATTTATAAACTTGTTATGCAGATTTCATTATTAATTCTTTTCAGCTAGTTACATCGTAGTAAATGATTGTTTTTCAAAGTATATGATTCAGAATTTGATGATTCATGGTCAGAAATGTAATTCGAGAACTTTGTGTACATTGTTTTAGGTCATACTGATTTTTATCCAAACGGTGGCATGAAGCAGCCGGGTTGTTTCATGGTGGATACGTCATTCTTCAATTTCTTACCATTTTCAAAATCTAGTGAGTGAGATACGGAATTTGTGATATGTTAATGTAACTATTGATAATTTTGAATCAATTTTTTTTTTTAGAAATTCAAGAAACAATATGCAGTCACGGACGTTCGTACATTTATCTAACAGAATCATTGATCTCTGCTGCTTCGCTAAATTGCACTTTCTGGGCACATCATTGGGACATGACTTTCAGAGGTGCTCACAAAGCATTGTCACAGTCTTGTAATCATAGAAATTGCTCGGAAATGGGTATCAGAGCAGAGGCTTATCCACAACGCGGTACTTTCTACGTTGCTACCGCTGAACGGACGCCGTTTTGTGGTAAATATACGGAAATTGATAAAGAAAATTGTATCTAAGCAATATCGTGTTCTAATTATTGCACATAACTGAAATTTTGAAATATTTCTTTTGAAAATGAAATTTCAATATTTCTTTGGGTAAAACTTGAAGAAAATCTTAACTTCTAACTCTTTTTGTCTAAATATTTTATTACTCAATGTTTATAGTGGGCGATACTGTTCTTAACAACAGTCAAATAGCTAATTACATCGCCGAGGATCTTTCTGAGGAATTAGAAGATTGATGTAAATACGAAAATGAAAATGAAAATAAAAATGAAAATGAAGGATAAAATGAAGCCGATATCAACGTGAAAAATGATTTAAGTAAATAAATGCTTTTATTGACTTATCATTAAACATGCCTGTCTTTCAATTTAAATAATGATAATGTATTATCACACTATTATTATAACTATTTACAATTAAATTTCGTTTTTTTTTTTTAATAACAATATATATATATACAGTTTTTGGTTGCGTTTGTCTTTTTAAATTATAATATTTAATTAAACTGCGTATTATAAACTAACGAGTTATTATTACCATTATTATACATATTTTATAATTTAATAATTGTTCACCTTTTTATCAATAATAATAATAATAATAATAATAATCGAGTGAAATATTATTCAATTAATGAAATTAATTATAGTGACTGCAACAGTACCACATAATATGTATAGGTATAGTATAATAATTTTTTTTTTTTTTAAATACAGTCGTTTCGAATTCGCATTGAAATTACGCATAAAAGAACAGTTAACTATATATGAATTGCAATTTTATTTCGCAATTTACATAAGTTTACCGTCTATCTACTTGGTTCCGTTTTTATCACACTAAATAAAAACCGCTATATCAATTCTCACACATCAGACTTTTGTATCCGTTTTTCAATTCTTATATTATTAACTCCTCACAGTTAGCGCAGACCGGATTAATCTGCACAAGTCGTAGTTACCTAGTCATCTAATCAATGCATATAATATATTATGATAATATTCATCACATACAAGATCATTATTGCATATTAGACCTGATTCACGCATGATTCACAACGTAGCGTGATTAGGTATTAATTTAACTATATAGAAGAAAAATCTGATATACTGAGCGATGTATTGAAATTTTGTTGAAATTATCATTTTCCTTAAGTAAAAAAAAAATAAAAAAAAAAAATTCATTTTTAGTCATTGAAAATTTAATCAATTTCTAAATTTTGTGAAATAAAAAATTTAGTTTGATTAAATTTCTATGACTATGATTATTAAGAAATTGAAAATGATGATTATTTTTTGTTCTTTTTTTTTTTTTTTTTTTTTTTTTTTCTTCTCAAAACAATTTTCGTATCGTTCATTTGCCAAACGACTGACTTTTTTTTTTAAGGACATATTATTGTCGAGTTATTTTTACGATTAAACTAAAATTTTACTATTTTCTTTTTTTGTTTGTTTTTGTTTTTTTGTTTTTTTTTTGTTTTTTTTCTTGTTGTCTACTATCCGAATCGCATGAAAATTATAAAATACTATTCTCATTTTTTCACCTGAAACAATACAGTAAAATTGCGCATATTCTATGAATTAATTCCTCAGATGTCGTAACTATATGAATACTAACGTTATATTACATACGCGTACTTCTACCTATGAAGTAATTGCCTGAGCATATTAATTAACATTAAATCATAATTATACGAATTATTACGTTTTTTTTTTGTTTTGTTTTTGTTTTTTTTTTTTAAATTTATTTAAACTGTAATGATTCAATGAATGACTTGGACGTACGTGGCTGGAAATATTCCAGTTCTACCTCTACATTCCCCGACCCACCATCCATCTGCTTGTTTATCATGAATGGTGATTAGGTCTCCAGGAATTAGACTTAACTCATCGTTCAAATTAGCAGAGTATTGATACATCGCTCGGCACTGTTCTGTCGTCATGTTGTTCTTTACTGTTATATTAGTTGATTCTATTTCTTGATTGTTATTATCCTCGGAGTGATTACTAAACTCGTCAAAATCACTAAAGTCTTCTTCGTCCGGTGGATTTTCCGAGTTTCCATCTCCCGCTGTCCTATCCGCCCAATCACGATTATCGGTCTCGCGATCTTTCGTTAAATGGTTATCTAATTCGTCAGGATTTTCTTGGAGCTGTTCCAAAGACTCGTTTCTCACCCAATTTGGAACCTGGAAAAAATTAAAAATATGGGGAAAATTTGTCAATTTTAATACAACTTATTACCGTTCAATACTTAATATTATACCCTTATTATTTTCTTTCAACTTTTTCCACTTACCTTAAGAACGCTCTGTTGTAAACCCTGCCTATCTCTTGATACTAATATGTGTTGTGCTAAGGGATGTTTTCCCCGTTTACCACCTTCAATCTCTGATAGTGCTCCTCCAACTTTGTATCTCGCAGCTTCTAAGTACGTGAGCATAGATCGCATCTGGAAAGATTATTGCCCATTTTTTTTTTTTTTTATCTTACCGATTATTATTGATTACAAGTACCGTAAGTTTACTGGATCAAGGAAGAAGAAAAAAATGGGGTAGACAAGGTAGCTACTGCGGCTAAAATATACATCGTAAATGTATAAAGTAAAAAGTTGATATACAAGGTCGTCGTTGATATAATATATATATTATAATGAATTCGTTTCACGGTTTAATATAAATATTATAAGTAAAAGGCTGCAAGGCCAGTCAAAAAAATATGAACTTTCGATCGCGGGTAGATTCATGCCGATCCATCAAGGCTGTTTGCGTAAATATGTTGAATCAACGGACAAGGGACATTAAAATTTATAGATCAGAAATCTGAATCCTGAATCAGAAGTTTATGGGAAAAACTTATACCGCTTATAAATTCGAACGGAAATGAAAATGTGTAATACTTACGTGATGCAATTTTTCTGTAACATTTTGAGTACTTTCGTCAGCAGCAAATGCCGGGGTTTTGATAAACGCTCTGTGTAATGTCTCCAGTCCTTCTCTACCACGTTTTTCTCGATCTAAATCCTGCCTTATTAAATGTAAGACTCTTATCAATGCCTGCTTTCTCCGCTCTCGGTTCATAGCCAGAGTTACATGTTCGGCGTAAAAATCTGGTAACAATTGTTCCGCGTTCGTTGATTCGTTGTTGTCGATTCTTCGAGTTAAATTTCTCAGGATTTCCACATCCTGAAGGACGTTACAGCTGTGAACTGGCGCATCTAGACGCTCCGAACTCTGTAAAAGATTTTTTTTTTTTTTTTTTTTTAAGGAATTTCTGAATTAAGAATCAAACTAATTATTGAAGCAAATGATAATAATTTAAATTTACCTGCTGCAGACGAGGCGATAACGCGTGCAAATGCGCGAGGTATACATTGGCCAAATCTTTCAAAGCGCTCAGTCTCTCTTCTTCAAGTAATTCCATTTGTTTGGCACCCTTTCGTATTGTACTTTCGTACTCTAGTCTTGCTCTTTCGGCTCTAACACTTATAGTATAAAATTCTGTGTCAGCTCTCCTGGAAGCATCTTCAGACTTTCTTCTTCTGGTCTCTAATTTGTTGGCTTCTTTTTCAGTCATTTGATGATTTGACGATTTGTTATTATTTTGTTGTCCTTGACTCATCGATTGTATTCTAGCCAAGTCTTGAAGACGTTCGTTTTCTCTTGCACATGAGAAACTTTGCTTTTTACTTTTTGTTGCAACGTTTCTCCATTCTTGTAACGATTTAGCTGACTTGTCTACCGAATTTTCAATCACCTTTCTCGATCGACCTTGAGCCTCCGCAACTCCCACCTATTCATTAAACGTACCTCACAATATTTTACGAGGGAGAAACTTTACTCACAATTAATTTAAAAGTCATTCAAACAGTTATGTATTAGGGTGCTTTTTTTGAATCGACTATTTTTTTTTTTTTTTTTTTTTTGCAACTCCCAATTGAAAATCTTGTTGTAGATGTCGAAAAGGGAATCCTGTCGAATTTTTAGCCCTTCATTCCAATTCCAGCACTCGCGCTTTTCTTTTTAAGTTTTCCCATGCTAAAAGCATGTAAACATTACGACTTTTTCTTTCGCCGCGGAAAACTCAGCCGCATTTCAATGGATTGTTCTCATCCTAGACTCATTTGACAGAGAATTTAGTATTCTTCAAAAGTGCCCAAGATAGTTTGACTGACTTGAAAATATTGAACTTGACATTTTGTTGGAATTTTATATTTAAAAAAATCAAAGTCCTTATATCTTTTGAAATACTGGTTTGAGAGACTTTATGCATTGGACTTTTTTGTAGAGAAATAAATTTCCTACAAAATTGTTACGAAGCTTTTTTCTCCAAGTCCAACTGTTTATTCGCCCACAGCGAGAAAGAAGAATTATGCATAAAATCGACTTTGAAGGCTCACACAGGTTCAGCGGTTGAAACCACAGCCAAACTACTCATGGCACTTTTGAAGAACACTAAATTCTCTGTAAAATGAATCTTGGATGAGAACAATCCATTGAAATGCGGCTGAGTTTTGCGCGGTGAAAGAAAAAGTCGTAATGTTTACATGCTTTTAGCATGGGAAAACTTAAAAAGAAAAGCGCGACTGCTGGAATTGGAATGAAGAGCTAAAAATTGGACAGGATTCCCTTTTCGACGTCTACAACAAGATTTTCAATGGGGAGTTGCAAAAAAAAAAAAAAAAAAAAAATAGTCGTTTCAAAAAAGCACCCTATTATGTATACGAGTCTCCATATTATAGTCACGCGTGTAGTTCGATTATATTACTTGAATTTTCTATTAAATACATTAAATTTTCAAATTACTTTGTCCACTTTCACATCATCAACCAACAGACAAATATAATAATCTCATAAATATGTTGGTACAGTGATTTTTTAAAGAAAAAAATCTCACCCTTAACGGTTTCGCTAATTGTTCTCCAAGCGCGATACCCCATACTCTATGAGCTTCTGCAGCTGCATCCATTTCTTCTCCAATGCATCTCCAAGCCTCGTTTACACCTCCTGGACTGTTACCTCCTAAATTATATTCGATAAAAATTCAATCAGCCATGCCATGCCTTTCGTATAATTTTATCTGCAGTCGAGTATAAATTGTTACGTATAATATTAATATGTACCTTGATCCCTGGAGCAAGCTTTCGTCAGTTTACCACCGAGTTTGCTAAGGCCCTTTGCATAGGTAGCTTCCAATTCAGCTCTTCAACGAAAGAGAAGATAAAAATTGTTATTTTTTTTTTTTTTAGTTCATAGATTTTTTAGACTATTCCTTCGCAAATATATATGATTCCCAATGCTATCTACCTTTCATGTAGAATAGCTGCAAGTTCTTTGCAGAAGTCACCACCCTGTTTAACGTATCGACGAACATCTTCGAACCCACCTTGAGCTCCCTGCAACAAAAATTTGTACAATTATTGTTTTATTTTCATTTTTTGCTACAAGTTCGTCGTTAGATTGAAAAATCGAATACTGTAAACCGATCTCCAATCCCTATTTAAAATTCGGTAGCACTGTTTTCTCGTTTTATACTATATGAAACCTAACGCCCATGTACCTAGGTCTATATTTAACAATGTATATAATGCATTGCACGTTTTGTCCAGTACTAGATGTGGTTAATTGCTATAATTTGTAGTAATAAACTGAATAAAACATTTTTTTTGAAACATGTTCAGTGTGTATTTATGGGAGTAAAAATTAGCTGAACGTTCTCTTCGTATAATACGGGTGAAAGACCGCGAGTATACGTAATGTTTCGTATTTCAAAAGTTTTTGAAAAATTGTAACGGGCTGAATTCTCGAATATTATAATTTGCTTTGCAAAACAAAATGTGATTATTAGAGTCATGTTCGATAATTGTTTCAGCTGATTCTATAACATCGATGACAATCGACACGAGAGAGCGAAATATTTTTAAATCTTTGACAAAAAAAAAAAAAAAAAAAATGACTAGAAAATCAAGCATACGTCCGGTTTTTATGTCTCGATCTAGAATATAAGGTAGAATAATCAAGTGTTCTATTTAAAAAAGAATAGCTGAAAAAAAAGAAAAAAAAGAAAAAAAAATGATTCATGATTCCTCGCCTCGAGTCGCTTGAATAACCTGAAGAACCTGACAGTAACCGTATTTCGTGCCGGGTCAAATGTTCCGCACTGTCTTTATTACGACCGTTACTTTAGATTTTCTAGAGCCTAGAGAAATTGAGCGACTGTAGTAATAACCCGACCTATCGCAAAATTAATCGAACGTTAAAAATAAGGAGAAAATTGCACGCGGAGTAAGGTAGGTATATACCGTTAATCGATCTCTGCAGTGCCGATTTGGTTTCGTAATCAAGCTGTTTGCCAATTAAAAATACTTGCTGATCACCTTTACAATTCTTATATACACGCCGGCCAACGACTTCGGGTGTCGCAAAAGACGTGAAAGTGTATTTCATTTCTTTCATTATACTTATCGAAAGAAGTATATAGCCGGTGAGTTAACTTTAATTCGGATAGCGTTACATCTTAAAATTGACACGAAGTACTTTTTTTATGCAGTAGTATATAAAGAAAACCTCAACAGTTTTTATACCTATTCGTACTACCTTTAGCTACTTCCGTTTAATATTATTAGCATCGAATCAATTTCACTTTCCTTATATACAGATCAGTGTTTACAATATTATTATACGCTCTAGCTCCGTTCTGATGAAAAACAAAACAAAAAAAGAAAACTGAACTTAATATAGGAAGTTTATTTAAAAATATAAAATTAAATTTCTAAAAATACGTCTTCGTATTGTATATTAGTAAATTATGATTATTGTTTCAATTCATAAAGGCAAGATGATAAATCTATCGAATTATTAGGTCGGTAAGGTCATGCTTCGGTAAAATTTTGGACTACAGTGGACTGCGATATGGTAGGTTGATCCCATTCTAGATAACGACAAGGAAATCCAGTTTTACTACCGTAAAGTGAAACTAGTTCTTTTTGAGGAGCGTTGAATTGGCGACCAGAATGCAAAGGATGTTATAGATCCTATATCTGACAATTTCTCTGCTGTACAAAATTGAGATAGTTTATTTCTCTAATCGCGTTTATCGTTTACCTATATAAGAACCGTGTCGAATTGAAAGAATTGAAATAAAGAAACAAACGAAATACATAATTTAATAGTTGATTTCCCATATATAGGATTCGCTGCAAAACGTACATGTATGCATACATATATATACTATTTGAATATAAAATTAGTTGGAGAAAGGATAATTGGCAAACGAGTTGGTATTATATTAGACAGTCATTCCGACTAGTTATAATCTTACAATTATAGTTTACGATTGTAGTAGTTGCTTATGGCTTGTAACAAAATTAACGGTGTACTTTCAAAGAAAATACGTTCTGGCGGTTCAACTAACGATCTAGAGTCTAGAATGATGATCGTGGCAAATGGAATTGTAAATCTTACCACAAACCATTCTCTGTAACATTATACCTATACCTACGGAAAATTTTTCTTACAATAAATAATTTAACGTTATAACCATTTATATCCTGACTATTCTTTACGATTCCGGATGGAGATGAAATGAGAATCTGCTAATTCCATAATGATTACATATATATATTTTTTTTTTTTTTTGTACACAGAAACGATTTTATCTCTTTTTAAATTCACTCAAATAGGTTCATTGCAATTCAATGACTACTGATAATAATAATTGTAAATGTATACGTGTGCGATCGCGTTTGACCTCGCATATAGAGCTCCACCACGATCCTTGAAATGCTTTCTTTTACATTTCATTTTGCACACGTTCGTGAAATAGAATTTCTCTCGCACACAAGCTGTGCTGCAGTGTTTCAAGTTGCTTGGACAGCCATCAGGCGAGAAGGTTCAAGGAGAAATATACATAACTAATACATGTATAGATAAATAAATTGTATACGTGCGTCTGTCTGCGTGTGAATATAGTTATATTTTCTCTACACCACTTTCCCACACTTTCCATGACAACGCACGATTCGAACAAAGTATATAAAACGTGTGCGAAATATACGTGATTGAAAAAAAAAAAAAGAAAAAATAACAAAAAAATTAAAATAAATAAAAAATCAACTGCTTTTATAATCTCGCCTTTCAAAATCCATCTATAACTTTAAAAATTGCAGTTCCTGTTTATTCGCGGTTCTGGGGAATGGAATGCTGCTTAATTTTTCGACGAATTGGTCCTTGGAAGAACTTGAAATTAACGGCGAATACTTTCTGTTTTAATATTGACGTTAAATACACCTTTGATTCAAAATCTATGAATATATTCGCACGAGCTGTTTTTTACGTTTATTAACGATCCTACTTAACTAACTGACCGAAGTTTCTGACTGATCGACACGCCGACTGACTGACTGATTCTGACTAACTGCGATGACTATGAAAGCTACCAAACGATCTAAAAGGACTTTCTTCAAGAGGAATATATGCAACGTTTGTTCTAACTGTTTAATGACCTTTGATAATAATTAAATTCTACAAACCGAACTCACCCACTCACACATATTATCGATACTTATAGGTAGATTTGCGCAACTTGCGTTTAAGTCTCCTCGCACTTACGAAGCAACTCTTACGTAGGAGTAACACGATATTACATATTTGTTCATGTCTGTTAACAAGCTAACCAAAGATCGCTCTTACTACCTATACGATGATTTTATAACATCACATTTAGTGATTCAGACCTCGATTCGGGCCGAAGTGTTAATTAATAACAATTTAAAGACCTCTATTACCTCTTCTATTTCGTGAGCTTGCAATAAATGGGTAGACGCCATTAGCCCTCTTATTGACCCCAACATTCTTCGCTTTATTAACCCTGGCCCTTTTCCAGTACTCTGTTCCTTTGAGGTTTCCGATTCACTGCAGGCTGCATTAGTCTCGTCATTCTCACCGTCGGAGCAGAGTTTATCCAAACTGAACGATACCGGTGTCAGCTTAAGTTTTGTACTAGTCAAAATGTTCTCCGAACTTTTGGTCTTCTTGCGAAGAAACGAACTCCGCAATGCCAACTTATTGGAGCGTCCCTGATCTCCAGCTGATGTTTCTCCAACACTTTTATTCGAGTCAGGTGATTTCTGGGAGTCTTCTTCTTGGCTATGGTTACCGTGAGTTGGACTGGACCCCTCGACGTCACCGAGGGCGTCAGTATCCGACGCCTGACCCTCTTCGGATACGGATGAAAGGCCGAATTCTTCAACCCTCGTGAGGGAACCGGCGTCGAATTTTCTCTGCCTTGTCAAATCGTAGGATCCACTTTGATTACGGAATCCTGTGGTACTGTCCTGCTCCAAATTCTCCTGACTCATCGCTCCCACAGCTTGCATTTTTGCGTGTTTTGATACGACGTCGCCTATCTTTACCTTTTCTTCTTTTAACCAACTCCGTACTCTGCCCCAAGCTTTACCAAGACGTCGTCGTTGCCGTTTTAACCGTCTCTCACGAATGTTTTGTCTAGTATCTGGCGATCCGTCGACACTTTCTACATCCGAACACGAACCAGAATTCGAAAGAACAACACTGTCACGAACAACCACTGACCGTTCGATTTCAGATTCCTCCGGTAATCGACCGGACATCGTCGAGGATGGCGACGCCGCGACGCCTCGCGATTCGTCATTATATTTGTCCTCGTTTTCTATGTAAGAACTACGATCCTTATTGCGAACAGTTTCCTTCACGGATTTTGGAACGTCGTACCATTCGTCCTGGATCACTTCCTCGACTTCATCATCATCGATGTGTTTGCACAATTCCTTTTCATCTGTGTTGCAGCTATCAATTTTTATCTCGCGAGTATTTCCGGCCGTAGAATTTTTCGGGAAGTCGTAAAGCTCGTCTTGTATTATCAAGATATCGACTTTTCGGGTTTCCTCCGGGTCATCGGCCTCATTATGAGCCGTTTGATCTGTGCTTTCTGTCGCAATATCGTCGGGCGTTTCGGAGTTCGCCTCTTCAACGCCCAAAAAGCTGAAACTTATTTGTGGCATTCCGTCTTCGTCAACCTTCAACGAACTTGTCGCCGTCAATTCAACGCTAGAACTATGTCGCCGTCTTTCTTTAACGGACTTTGATTCCCCGGTACCATTTTCCAGCTCTATTTCAGCCTTTAAGGGCTCCTCACAAACTTTACTCAAACTGTTCAAAGCAGCTTCGACATTATTCTGATATAAAACCTCCTCTATCACAATAGGTTCTTCATCTTTAGCCGGTTTCTCAACGTTTTTAACTCGCGTTTCCATTTTTAATTCGGAGAAATCACGGTTGTGGACTATTACGGGTGCTGGTGAGTCGTACCAGGTAGTGCGCTGATCGATCGACTCTGTCACTGCAGACGATCTATAAGATCTTGAGGATCTAATGGATGTCCAAACTTGTCGAACTTCGTTCATAATTTGTGTCAACTGACCTATTTTTATTACGTTTAGACGTTTAAACGTTCAAGGTATACTATCATATATATCAACCGTATCCAATATGGTATACATATATATATTTTTTCTCCAATATCGAGTCACTATATTATCTCGGATCAGTCATCATCGTCACTTTGCTACTATACGTACAGGTTGAAATTCTACTTAGTATATATTAGTTCGCCGAGTAAAATGCCCATGGCAAAGATATTAATCAGCAGGTGATCGGGGTGTGTTGAGTAAGCAAGTAGTAGTGTCTACCTTGCGGGCAAAACAAATTGTTTTTTGCGTATCACAGGTACCTATAATACGTTGTTTCGGATGTGTGCAACGTTTATATCGATAAATTTCCTTTCCCAATATAACAACATGAATCGACGTATCGACGTATGTATATATCACCCACGGACGTTGACTGAACACGACACACGATATTATAGGAAGGTATATACGAAGAATTGAAATTTAATATATAACACTATAGTCGCAGGTACGTAATGAGTTTGAAACGTATCAAACTCATAACATCATAGTTTCCCCCGGCGGACGGCTTATGTTACGTAAACAATACATTTGTTCTCTCTTTTCTATGCTTTATTTATTTATCTATAATTATTCTCTCCTCTCTCGTTCTCTTCGGTTTAAGTTGAGATGGTATATGGTTTAACGAATAGGCAGTTTCGTATATACCTGTGTTTCTTATATTGGGTGAGTAAATATTTCAAATTTTTTACAAATTATTTTAGTATAACTGTTTTTCCGGAAATCTTGCGAGTAGATAAATGAGTCTTCTGATGGTTTGGTGTAGGTATAATGTATATAGAAATAGTGACGAAGTACAGCTAATTAAATATTTGTTGAAAATTGTGGAAATTTATTCCTGTTTTTCATTGCTGAGTGACGTCACTATGTTATACCTGTCGCAGAACGCGCGCGAGTCTTGAGATATAAGCGAACAGCTTTAAACGGCCTTGATCCCGGTCGTAGCCAATTCCTTTTCTCCGATCGTTTCGCAAGTTGGTATTGAGTATATACAAGAAAATCGATCGATTTTTATCGTATCGGGTTTAAAAGGCCGGTTTATTCTGCACCTGACAATGAGAATGGAGATACGTATCGTCGTACGTACGTCTTGCGTTTATAGATAGTCGAGCACCGCGGATACTAGAGTAACAGTGACTAAAAACCGAGCCATTCCTCCAATTCCTACACCTTCATATAATCTCTACACGTATATATATGTACAAACGAGGCGTGGGACCTCGAATTACACAACTGAGCAAACACTGGGTGTTATCTGTGCTAAAATAACCCGCGACTGGAAATTGGTGTCATTCCAATTAAAATTCACTCGAGACTCGCGCGTAGGTCGGTCGTACCCGAGTACCCGTACCCGTACCGTACGTCTCTCACGTTCAAAGTACACTACGCCCAACGAGCTTACTACTGTCTACGTTGATTACACACGTATATTTATGTACGTATGTATATAACTGTATGCAACTATACGGTTCACATATATAACGATATAATACACGTTCGTGCATCGAACACATGAATGTAGGTACATTACGATATGGTTTACGCGCACTGATCCTCTCTATGCGTTAACGTATCCCGAGGTGCAGCAGCTACCATGGGGAACCAGAGTCCAGTATGCTATGAAGCGATTGGACGAACGATTCATCGTTCATCGTTTACAAAACGTTTAAATTTTAAACGGTGATCGTTCCCTATAGTCGGCAATTTATTTTCTGATTTTTTAATCACCGCACTAGATAGTACTATGAGGGTGACTGACGCGAACGAACGCGAGAAAATACTAATGGTACATGGGAGGATCCAATGCATGGGTATCCACTGACTCTCCCTGTACCGGGATATGGAGTGTTAATTCAGAGAGGAAAGAGCTACGCGCGCAAGTCTAGGCGGGGGGTTAGTGGTTTCTGTTCTGTGATTATATTTAGATACACACACGTGTGCTGATAAAGTTATATATATACGTATATGTGCAGCGTGTACGATATAACGATGCAAGAGTGTATAATATACCAAACGAATCGACACACGCCACTGTAATGTATAATATGCGACATTTCTATAAACCAATATTCAAAGTAGACATCAAGGCACATCAAAAAAACTATATGCAAATACCAATAGACCAAGTGAAAAAAAGGTAAGTTTCAGTCATGTAACATACTTTGGATGCACATTATTATATACTGGCGAATAGTTGTAGAGCGCTGAGGTGAGGAAACATTGAGGATTTACTCCCTCTTTCCATGACTGCATGCGCAGGACCCATGGTTAAGGACAGAAATTATGCAAATAACACTGCGATTGAGAGATATGTATTACGTTAGAATTATTACCTAATGAACATTCTTCAAATGAAAGGAGAAAAAAAAAAAAAATAGTCGCAGGATTGAATCAACTTTACCATTTACAGCTTTTACATCCATGATTGCTTTAACCGAGTAGACTTTGGGTTTTGGTTGCCAAATCACTGATTAATAATGAATATATAATATAATCGCGAGATATACGTGTTGGAACTCATAGTATATAACGCGGGAAAATTGATACTTTGAAAAATTCGTTAAGGACTAAAAGTGCATTTGTAGAACCTCCAGAATTGACTCGTATATGACGATAACTGCGGTATATCTATACGTAAGTGTTTCGAAATTTTTATGGTTTCTAATTACTGCCGCATATTTTGTATGTGCATGTTTATTGCAACTGTGGTATACGTACGACAACATGCGATCATTGAACCAGGAAACCATTAAATCTGGTTTGGTATATCCAAGGAACCATGGGAATGTTCATAAACCGCGAAATGTATGAGAAAATGGTGAATGCGACCAAGCGTAATAACGAGGTTTTGCTTCGCGTACATCTTTGATGCACTAGTTTCTTATCATTTCTAACCGACATCATAGCTGTGTATAGTAATCGCGGAAGAACTAGATCGACGTTTTGAAATGTTTCATTGAAAAGTCTATAACTATCTCTTAGGCACTGGGAAATAATACGGACCACGCATCAAGAGACATAACATAAATACTTGAAATTTGTGCAAATAGGAACATCCTCGTGGCGTTTGCAAGATGATTTCCACTTTTGCGATCTGGACCGATTTCAATGTCCTAATGTTTCCCTATTAGCTCCAAATATCGAATGCATCTATCTCATTAAAAAAAAATATGTTGCTGAATGATCTTCTCTCGGTTATCAATATAGCATCATTAATTTAAAAGATGCTGCCCACCTGGGAGCATGATTTTTTTTCTACGTAATGTATGGACCATAGCGAAGATCAAATGGTATGAAAAAAAAAAGGGATAAGAGAGAATAATGAAGAAGAAAATATGTCACCTATTAGGTAATATGTATAATTCCTCGATAACCAACGCGGGAAGAATTTATATTGGTTTTTGAACGCGGATGAGACGTGGAGAAATGTAAGAAATTGTCCCTTATCCCTTGGCTGTGCTGTGGCTTTGATAAATAGAGAATAACTATGTGACTGCCGTCTAATTCCGGGAGCACGGTGTCCGGGAGGCTGCAAATTCCAAAGCACCCATATGAGATATATACATACGCAGTGATACAGTCCAAACTTAAAGAGAAAAACTGAAATAGGAGAGGACATCTCTACAGTACGTGTCGAGATACGGATGCTGCGGACGAGAAGAGCAGCGTGGTTTTGGACACACGCTTGTTACTTTTTTTTCTTTTTTTCGTTTACCTTTTATTTTTCTTTTTTTATTGGGCAATAAAACTTTGACCGCATGAAACTAGCCCATCTAGAGACTGGTTCACATTCAAACTATACTCTCGAAACTCATAGAACAGCGAGATATTATCATCGAACAGGTAGATGAGTCGCGATCGATGATTTAGAAACGGAAAGTCTCTAGCGGTGGAGAAGATGAAAAGAAAGAGAAAAAAAAATAAGAAAAATTTTAATACATACTACGACGAGACTTCATTATAATAATATGTATATAATGTGTGTCGTTTATATGAGAGAGACTCTATAGCTGCATATACCTATACACGTGTATATGCGTGTAGTGAGGATTCTTTCTTTCCTCACTATACGAATTAAGAAAAGAGAGAACATCTCGCTCACATGTTCTGTGTCCGGTTTATACAGGAGGAAAAAACGTTCAACATAGTTGATGTGAAAGACTGCATCATGTATAGCCACACATGGTATAATCTCTATGTGGGAAACGTGCGGAGTAGAAGCCTGTGCAGCTTCGTATAATAGGAACGGATATAAGGCAACGTATATAGAGTGATCATGAGGCTGCTGGTGCGAGAAATTTTTTGGTGAAACCGCGATATATATATTTCGTACAATTAATTGCGTCTACATATATACAAACGTTTGTTCTTTATATATACTTTCAAGTGTAAAAGGACAAGTGCTACTACTAGGTGCCATGCTCTCACATCTTAAGACGTGATATCTCTATAATTGGGTCAACGAACCGATTTATCATTAAGCACCGTTCGATTTGGTTTGTCTCTTGATCTCCATGGATCTATGACAGTGATTTCAAAAGTTTTGCTTTCATTTTTCGAGCATAGAGCTGATTTTACTTATGTTGACACAGATATATCTAAGAACGAAATGAAGAATATCACATATGATATTTCAATTTTTGTAATCAAGAAAATCTGTTCATAAATTTGTGTATCTGCGGACATCGTTACGAAATTTTTTTTTTTTTACCAAATTTCGATGATTCGGGATAAAATTTACGGCTAGAAAGCTACACACGTTGCAGATGTTTGATTAATTAACTACTAATTTTGTAACAAAGTTATGTGGATTTTAGTAAATAAATTACATACGTATAAAACAATATTAGATTTTTATTAGTGTAGTAAGGTTGAAATTCATCACACATTTAACATGTTTTCCCTGAATATATCTCTACTATAATCGTAAAATCTTGTGTTGTCATACTATATGTACAACTGGATCCGGTGAGAAGTCAATAAAATTGGATAAACGGAACGTATAACAACCTGTGAATTAGCCCGCAATTGCCGGAGGATATGAACAAAAAAAAAAAAAAAAAAAAAAAAAACGAAAAAGATGAAAAATATCGCATTAGCTAAGTCCTAAATTGCCTCTGTGGATTAGTTTTGAACTCGTAACGCAGATTTGCTTCGAGGCTTTTAGGTCCTCTGTTGAAGCTGCACGTATGTACGAGGTACCTATTAGGCCTTACGAACTTTATACGTATAATATATCGTATGCATATGAGTACTACGTGCGCTCGCAACGCTGTACGTATCGAGCTTACTTTATTAAAATAGCGGTATCGGACGACGGACGGACGGACGGACGCAAGGACAGACCGGAAATAACTCCATAGCCGGAACCGGGCTCTTTCACAATCACTCGCTCCATCCCATGGTTACCCACACGTATTGTAAGTACATGGATGCACATTAGCGTACAACACACGTGCCTGCAGTACAACTATACAGTGTATACACCACACCTTGCCTTGTGTGGAGTGTTTCGCCGTGCTGCAGCTGGACACTGTAGTAATTTTTATTTATTCCCTTTCAGGCTATAGGTAGTCTATTTCTATTTGTTATATGTACTGCAAATTAATTATAATAATATGAATATGCATTGACCTATTTTAGATCAGCGTTTTTATTGGTGCTTTGAAATTATCGTCATTTTTATCGCCTGTAGGCTACCTTTGTTTCATTACTCAAGTAGCTATTAGTAGATATACCGCGTTCAAAGACTCCATTATATAGTATACTTGCAGTGTACTTATAAATATTATTACGCCTTCTTTACCATTATTTTCAATTAATTATACTGTTTAATTTCTTGCCGCACTGCATAATATTTCGCATGGAAGATCATTCGCATATTATATTAGGAATTCTTTTCTAATATCGCTATGGCGAGTAGTTTTTGATATATACTGCTGCAGTATATAAGAATTTCGACGAAAGCGAGTTTGCTATATAAAAAGTATAATTTTTCACGGAATCTGTTCGTCAAAGAACGTATTTTCATATGGTCAAGTTATAGCACTACCTGCAAGAATTGGAGTTATATATTACGTAAACTTTTTGTCACTTCAAAAACGAAACGGTAAAATTTCAGCCTCTATAGATACGAGAGTCTTGCTTTTTCTCGAGGTATAATGAAAACTCGGAATGAATACTACACTGTTAAAAATTTCTGTGTGAAACTTCCTATACATTTGGAATTGTATTGGAAGTTTTTTGGCAGATACATGAGTAGTGAATTTACAAGACATTTCCTGTAAAATCCATTCACAAATACTTCAAATTTACTAAACAATTATTAGAAAATTCAAATACAATTTTGTGTTTTTCCTATGAAGGTTCAGTAAAATCAAGAATTTATTTGTAAATTTACAGAACAAGCTTAGCAATTTACTTTTGCTACGCCACATTTGTAATTTTCCAATACTTTTGTATAGTAAGGCATGTTGTAAATTCACAATCATTTTTAACAGTGTATACATGTACGTAGGTATATATACTTATTTTATCGCAGTCTGACAGTTCGTTTGAACGTGACCTCGAACGTTTTTAAAACCTACATGAATTTAGACAGAATCTTCTTTGTTAATTTTTCAGACAAATTGCGTGACGGTGAGCGATAAGATACCACTGCTATTGTGAATATATTGTTTTGTACCTTACCTAATCGCGGAAGAAATTTCGTAAACAGTCGTATCATTTCGTTTTGGAGGAAGTTAACAAAGCCATTATGCATTTAATGGATTATAGAGGTTCAAGAATCACATGTTTATACGACAAAATCATTTTATCTTCAAATTACATAATTGGAAGTTGGAAAACGCATACTTCCGTTCATAACCGGATATCATATTACCCCCACAAAATATCATTTGGTCTATTTGAAGGAACAAGAGTTTTGAAAGAGGTTCCCGAAACCGGCGTTGATTTGATACAGAGAATATATTTTATTTATATAGCACTTTACGTTATCTTAGATTGTAATTTATTTAATTAATGATAATCAGTAAGTGATGTTTGCCGCCTATCCAAACTGCGACATAACTATGGTTGCCACTCGCCTATACGATTCATTCAACAATTTTACGCAATGTGTGCACATGACTCAAGGAAGATGATATAAAATGAGATGAAAAACTAAAATCCAATAAAATGAGAGAAAATCATCATGCATCTACGACTCGTTGGATAAAACTGTGCTAGTTGAATCTATATACGCAGAAGCGAGCGAATATAATATATACTGTTGATAAATTATAACTATTACTTTGCGTGAATGTCTATATATATATATATGATGGTCGATTATAATCGAAAGAGAAATGATCTCAGTTTATGTAATTATTGTATAGAGACAGTTGCTGCTTGCTACATGATGTATAACTGCGTTAATTCTAAGGAAATATACAGGTGTGCTTGATGTGTAGGTATATGTTGATGTGTGGGATGCATGCATATATAAGTATACGTATGTAAATACATGGCCGTCTTGTTTTACTCGTCTCCATATGCTGTTTGCGTGGGATGCAGTGGTCCAGTATAATATAATAAGATGCAAGCTTCTGACATAAGACTTTCACCCCTGAGGGCCCTTTGATTATCAGCGTAGACTACGACGCGTTACGTAGGTAATTCTTATAATCTCTTATCCAATCCGCAATTATGTAACTATAAAATAAAACACAGGGAAGTGGAAGCCAGTTGAACTTTGCGTTGAAAAGCAGGCTGCGGTCTAAGTACTGTTAAAAGAGACTCGTGGGAATGAATCTAGTATAGAAATACCTAAGCTACGAATGTGCAAATACGAGTAAAAGCAGATAATCGTCAATTGAAATACCGAAAACCATCGATCTACGCCTTATAAAGCAATACTTTCGTGGCCATTACTTATCGCGATCAAATCCAAGTACATAGATCTTACGAATCAACGAACCTTTTTTCTCATCACGTTTATCTTGAAGTTTTCCAATCTTTTCTTTAAAAAACATCGAACAGATTCACCCCGACAGCTTAATGTTATCCTATCGAATATTCACTCCTTGTCTTACTTCAATCACTTTTTAACTCGTCAATATTTTTACCAACAACAATCACAACGTAGGTATACAGAAGTTCGTCATTTGACTTGTATTGTAGTTATATTAGATTAGCTGATAATCTTTCGATAACATCGAATATAATTTCTTTGTGACTGAAATTCAGTTATCACGTGACACTGTTTGATTTGAAAAATAAAAGATACCAAATTTCAGGTTGCAACAAAGAACCTGATGATGACTATTTAAGATACTACAACGTGAGGATAAATTCAATTTTTCGTAAATTGAAGAATATTTTAAACACCTGACATCAATATACATATATATATATATATATATACAAACAAGTATATGTGCGTGTATACTTTCTATTTCTGCATGGATATAACGAATTATTATAAAGAAACATACTATCGCTTCATCGTCGAGAATTATTTTTATCACAAATATATATTTAATTACTGCGTAATTCATTATTATTGATTATATAATGATGGTTTATAAAAAAAAGTGAATGCTATGTATAAATTTTTGTATACATCAAGACACACATGAAATATACGATAAGTATACGTGTGCAAACGATGTATGCATATAGGTGCAACGTGGTTACGTATATATTGTCCTCATCTAAATAATACGTTACTCACCGCATATTTGTCCTTGTAGAATAGCGAACTTGTAGACATGGTGTTAATTACTAACAAACAACAGCACTATGCAACTCTCAAATGAGGAGTAGATTAATTGTTAGCTTGAAACCGTTCATTATCATCGTATATATTAATATATAATACATATACGGCACTCACATCGCGGTTTATCACTGCAGTACACTTGCCGTCACTGGATTATAAACACATCTAAATGGGCAGAAGTTTATCAAAAAAATGTGTTTATTAAAGATAATCAAGTCTATATGTAGAAAGACCCTGATGTTTAATAAGACAATTTTATAGCCTCTGCCTCTTTTATACTACTATACTGATATAGTTGTCGTTAATATATAAATCCAGTTAGAATTATTTTTCTCATTTATATACCAAGTGGACACTCGACGGTCTATCCGTCACCTGGATTCAACTCGAAGGAGAAAGAGACTGGAAAACCTACTGTATGTCCAGTTAGATCGTCGCTACCAGAAGGGTACAGCCCCTCCATATCCATTGCAAGTGACCTACAATCTAAGTGCTGTCCCTCCCTACCACCTTCTCATCTCTGATCGGCAGCGATCTCAAGGAAGATTGGAGAGTTTGGTCAGGAAGGATTCGTCGATTTTAACTTTGGTCCGATAGTGATCGTTTCGATGTACATATACAATAATATGACAGCGATCAACAAATCATTCAAAGTGCGCGTGCGGGGAACAGAATAAAACAACTATCATAATGGAATGATTTTTATTTTATCCAAGAAATTATATATTATGTTATAATTATACACATTTCTTAAATATACTTTTTAAATTAAAACAATTTGAAAATTTCATATATTTATATCAGAGATCCTGACTGATAATTCGATTGTGCTGCTTCTGGGCCTCGTATATATATATACATCAATCTGGCGCGGCGCGCAATAGATTGAGAAAGTTTCTAATTTTTTTTTTTTTTTCATATGTTGTAGTACATCCAACTTTGATAACTTGTAATTATTATATCTACTATACTGCCTGTTAAACGGACCGCTTCTCGTATAATATATTATATTATCATGTTATTGGAATCAATTTTCGTTATTCAGACCGACAATATATAGTTTTAAGGTGATTTGGATGTCAAAGAATGTACAATTACTGATTACTGATTACTGATCACTGATTCTTTAAAATGAAGATTCTGTATATAAATACACGTATGAGAAAGTATCTTTTCTGTCAAATTTGAATTATTCATCATTGCATTCGAATATCCATTTGCGCTTTGCGAAATTTCCTTTTTTATGTATTCAACGATTCAACATATACTTCGTGTCGCATAAATTTCGACTTTTGAAATTCCCGCTCTGAAAACGATATGCGATTATCTCGAATGACATTGTTGATGGTATAAAGTTCGATCTTGAGCGTAAAAAACAATTTATACTTACTGATTAAATATATTAACATAAATAATTGATACAACTTGCATGCGGATATCAGTAAAAATAATTTGGCATGAATTACAATATAAAAGTTGTAAAATATAAGAGATACTCTTATAAGTATCTCGATTATCGGCATACTGCGTTGTGTCGGGTATTTCTTTGTATTCAAATATCGATATACGAGTTCAAACAATGGCCGACAGTCAATTACTTCGTCGATAGTTTTGCCTCGAATCTCGAGTATCGAAAACATACTCGAGTCAGTTGTGCGGCGCGGTACGTAAGTGTTGTGCGTTTGTTTCTTTTCGCGATAAAAAATCAGCCAAAAAATGACTCAAGAAGGACAGTAAGTAGATGATAATTGACTTAAATTTACTTAAATAAGAATAGTTAAATTACACCGGTACATCCAGGCGTATATTATTTGAAAAACATGCAGCAAAAATGATTGAAAAAAAATGTGTCTGCCGCCCTGTGGGCTTTCGAAACGCCGCCATATTGTAAAATGGTTTTATTGATTCTCGAAATTTCTAGAAAACCAGCACTAAACTACGATATTTACTTATTCCAATCCCCTTTATTCAATTATCGAATAAACTTTTATCCATTCTCGTATCCATCGCGATGCCGACTGAATTATATCCATACTTTAACATTATGCATTATACCACGCTACGCTCTTAGCGATATGATGCGGCTCGTCGTAATCGTGTAACACGAGAACCTCGTTTCTCCAAATGAAACCTTCTTATCAATTTTTTTCGTCATTATATTTCCTTCCGTTTCTTTATTTTAATCTTAAATTTTTTATATCATATCCGAATTTCTTTTTTCCTTAAATTATGAAAAATTTAACAATCTTTACACTTCCGGCGGTATATATGTATTATGACTTGCTTTTATTTCTCCATTACTATTCCGACGTTTTAATTACAATTTGAATAAAAAAAACTTATTTTATTATTCATCGAATCTGAACACTTTTTTTTTTTTTTTTTTCAATTTATTTCTTTCTATACTAACTAACTAACTAACTCTAGGCAACGCGATTACTTATGCATTATTTTCAGCTTGTATTGATAATTATTGGAATAAATCGCTTGAAACAAAACCTTTTTTGGTTATTATTCTCAGGGTTACTCCTCCCCCTGTGATGTGGGCGCAAAGAAGTAACATAGTATACGTTACTATATGTTTGGAAGACTGTAAAGATCCCACAATCAAGATTGAAGCAGATAAAATATATTTTCACGGTGTCGGTGGAACCGAACGTAAAGCGCACGAAGTAACCATCAATTTATACAAAGAAATTGATCCAGAAAAAACAATCCAAACTCCTAAGGGAAGAAATTTTGAACTTGTTTTAACAAAAAAAACTCTTGGACCATACTGGCCACACCTTACCAAGGAAAAGCAAAAGTACCATTGGCTCAAGAGCGATTTCAACAAATGGCAAGACGAGGAAGATAGCGAAGAAGAACCATCATTCGGTGGCGGTGGCGGTGGCGGCAGTCGCGACTTGGAAGAGGTAATAATAATAACATTTTTTTTAAATTTATCAAAATTTATTTAATTAAATGAAAATTATTTTCAATTTCACCACAAAGCAATACTACAGCTCAAATTTCTGTTTTAGAACATTAACAGACTGCAAATTAATATATACTATCGAAATTTACATAGTTGATTACAAAATTCTTCAAAACTTGATACGACGAAAATTAGTCCTTTGTTTATAGAGTCAAAAACCTGTAGAAATGATTGAGTGATTATTTATGTTATTAAATATTCATTCAATTTTTTTCTAAACCATGAAGCCTATGCCTATGAGCTATCTTCATTTTAGAATGTGAAGATTTTTGAAACTATTGCCTGGGGGATAAAAATATTTGGCACTGAACCAGAGATATCATAGAATATTTATATATATGTATTTTTTTTTTTTTTTTTTTTTTTTTTTTATAGATGATGCGCCAAATGGGAGGTCTAGGTGGCTCTGGGGATCGCAAGCCAAACTTTGATGATCTAGATGACATGGCAGACGATGCTGAAGGTCCGGACAGCGACGACGATGATATGCCAGATCTGGAGTGAAATTACTTTCAAAAATTAAATAAACAAAATCAACTTACCCTCTCGGAAAGAATGGTGACCCAACACGGGCGCACCGGCGTAAACTTTCGCATGGCCGTCTCGTTAAATAAATTTCAATTGCGAATGCGAATGTTTTTTGCAATTTTATAATCAATGGCCAAACAACGTAATATCTAACTCGTAGCTAAAAAAAAAAAAAAAAAAAAAAAAAATGCGGTGCGCGAAAGACTGAAAACTTGCAAAAGAACAAAAGAACAAAAGAAAAAAAAAAAAAAGAAAAGAAATAACAATATGGCTGATAAATGACGAGCAGCCTTAGACAGTTTTCGACCCCCCCCCCCCCCCATACCCCTCCCCTACCCCTTCCTTAGTATTTAGTTCGTAAACTAAGTTATAATGGACAAGCTTTTTTTAAATGATGAATTAATTGAATGTGTAAAATATTAAGGAGATTAAATAATGAAAAAACAATAAAAAATAATCTAGTAAATCTGTTCATTGAAGAAGAAAAAAAAAAAAAAAACAATATTCCAAGGGTTGATCCCAAGCATGAAAAAAGCCTACTACTCATACTTATGTTTGAAAACGAAAAAGAAAAAAAGAAAAATAGTACACAGATTTGTTTCTTTGTTCGTGTGTACGTGAAGTTTATTAATAAGAATTTTATATTCTTGTAATCGTAGTAAATAGTTGTTCGTACCAAAGCAGATTTTTAATTAAGCAATTCATCAACAATATACTATAATTCTTTTTTTTTTTTTTTTTTTTCTTTGCAGAACTCAAAACTTGAAAAAAAAAAAAAAGAAAAGAAAAGAACTGTAAAACTGTTTACACTTGAAATTTTAAGTGTATTGAAGGAACACTGTCTAAAAATCAATGTATAAAGTTTGTAACAAATGATTGAAAAACCTCGCAATAAATTCATTCGCTGAAATATATATATATATTCATTTTTTTTTTTTTTTTTTTTTTCTTCAGGATTACTAGTATCTTGATTAATTTCAGGATATATTATAGCAGGTCTTTTGAAATCCTATTAAAAGGAAGAAAAAAAACGAAATAATCTGGAAAAAAAAAAAAATATTTTCAACTCCCATCATTCCTTTTATTACTTTATTACTAAACCATATAGAAGAATAAATCACGACAGTACAGAAGCAATAAGTGCCTGAGTAATTATTACTATTACACAAATATTGTATTTAATTTAAATTGTTTAATTATAATACAGAGTGATTTTCATCCTACAATACTAGACGCGCCTCGTAACGCTAAATACCCAGCAGTAATGTCCATTGGCAAACTTTTAACAGTTGCATATTCTTCGGCGGTTGCAAAATGCAATTTGCTCTGTGGATCTGTGTACCTTGCCTGATAAATAAATACACAAAAAAAAAAAAAAACGTTCATCAAGAATTATAGTCTAGAGATTATTTTACTCGAACATCTATAAGCATAAAATATATTAACCGTAATATAACAACAATAACACAAAAAAGTTACACTCAAAACTTACAGGTAGTCCAGAGATATCTGAATACTTTTTTGCCGGCTTAAAACTGGGCGGCGCATTGATCGAGCTATCTGAAATTCAATTCATTCATATTAATTAATTTTTCGTATGTCGCGTAGAGATACGAAGGTGAAACCTACAATGAATGACTTCGGGAGGCCAAGGTAGTGATCGCTCTTGTGCGAGCACCTGTTTCAAGGATCGCCAGATTCGTTTTTTTCCCGAACTACTTATTGGTCGAAATTTTTGATGGAATGTTGGGTCTTTGTATACAGGCTGAGGCTTTTTGTTAGGTTCTACAATCTCGTCGTTAACCATATTCACAGACTTATCTATAAGAAGCAAAGGTCGAATGTCAACTGAACGAAAAATAAAACTACTACATAATAGTTTAGTGTATTTACATAGATAATGAATATGTGTGTTATTTTAAATGACCGCAAGCTCATTGGCAGACATTAACCATTGGTATTCAGTTACCTCAGTCTTTACTCTTGAGTTCAATAAACCTTGGAAGATATCGAGCACATAGTACAAAGGAAAACGTCAGAGTATCGATTATATTTATAGTTTTATATAAAAAAAAAAAACTAAAAATAAAAATAAAAAAAAAAATACAATTTGGAAACCAGGGTCAAAGCACGCTCCCAGAATTTATCTGCAAATTTTTAGGTTAAATCTATAAGAATTCAAAACATCAATAATCAAACAATATTGTATATATTTATTTGCATATTTTGTTACAAAATGCGAACTAAGAAGTAAGAAATATAGACAATGATGAATTGATCGATAATTAATTAAAATTAAATCAAAGTTTAAAGAAAAATCGTCAATCGTCTATCTATATTGTTAGCCAATACTTAATACGGCCGTATACGATTGCAGCGACATCTGAAGATACATGTAAGATTTGTTCTAATAATACGCGCTAAGATCGCTTCAGTCGCGTCGTTCGCTTTGAAAAAATATTAGGGATCACTGTAGGTATATTAAGGAGTAGGCTGTCTATCCTCGTCTATGGTGTCAAGTCCGTAGTTCCTACTGAAAATAATTCATAATTCTTATAATAATTCGTTAAAATGGCTGCGGCTGTTAGGAATCTATCAAAAATTACAGGTAACTTAATCCTCTATATAATGTACAGATTATAATTGTCTATATCACCGAGATTATAAATTCGTATATAAATTGAGCCTTGAATGTAGTTATGTAGTCGTAAAAGATCCGTTTTATTTCAATCCTTCATATGCTCGGTTTGCTCTTGACCTAGATGACCGAATCAAAAGACAATTGTCTCTCGTTTAAATTACATAATTTAAAGCCACACTCTCGACTTTTATCATATTGCCCAATAATCTTAACGGTCGATTGCCTTATTCAGATTGAATTACGCTCTCGTAACTCAAGTACTAAGTCTCATCTACTGATAAATCGCATATCTTTCCTCTCTTGATTTGATAAAATTTACAAACCCTGTTAAATTATCGCAAACTATCTCATTTTCGTTACATATTATCAACAATTTTACATCTATTTAATTTCATTTATTCGATATTCAAAATACCACGCCTCAAAAATGTCTTATTCTTTTCACAGCAAAGATCTGAACATTTATTTTACAGAGTATACGATTCGTCTGTGGGATTAATAGATTTTATATTTTTACTAAACTAACTACAAATAAATTATTGTCGAAATTTCCGTTATCATTAGTTTTATATATCGATTATTGACATTTTATTACTGTATCATACATTCATAATGAAGTAAATCACAAATAACATAAATCTGAAAATGAACTCTCATCATTACTTTTATTTATTCATTGACCAACTATTTCTTTAGTATCTTACAAATTGAACAGATCATTCAATTAGGATAAGCGTACTTATGTCATTAGGCTATAAAATTAGTTACGGCATCTGCTGTTTGCACTGTCAGTATTATCTTCTACATATGTATGACTTTTATAGGGTTTTTACCAGGTATAGAAAATGTATGAAAATTTTAGTATGTATTATTTAATTTAAAAATCTAGTCAAAACTTATATCGCATGATAATAACGGCTGCAATATTTTTTCAATTATATTCATTATCCAATTGTTTCATCATTTAACATTGAATATTGAATATTTTCATCGACTATATGTAAAAGTTGATTATTTATTTATTTTAGTCGGAGGTCGTAGTGGCCTACTCCGTCCACAAGTAAGATTCAACTATACAGATACAAGAAAAAATCTGAAAATAAATTCAAATACCAAAGTGATATGCCAAGGTTTTACTGGAAAACAAGGAACCTTTCATTGTCAACAAGCGCTTGATTATGGGACAAAAATTGTCGGCGGAGTTAATCCAAAAAAACCTGGTACAGAGCACTTGGGAAAACCCGTATTCAAAACCGTCAGAGAGGTTTGTTTCATCGAAATATTTCGATGATAAAAACCTTCTTTACTTATTATATGTGTTTATTTATTCATTTGATAGGCCAAAGAAGCTACAGGCGCAACAGCATCCGTGATTTATGTCCCACCTCCTGGTGCTGCCGCAGCTGTTATGGAAGCTATGGATGCAGAGATGCCACTTATCGTCTGTATTACTGAGGGTGTACCTCAACACGATATGGTTAAAGTTAAGAGGCGTCTTCTTGAACAGAATAAATCTCGTTTAATAGGACCAAATTGTCCTGGAATCATTGCGCCTGAACAGGTAATAGGAAATTTTAGTCGGAAGCGAAGTAGCGACGAATATTGTAGCGGAATTTAAACTATTAATCACCATTTTTTACTTGTTTATGTTTATTTCAGTGTAAAATTGGGATCATGCCTGGACACATTCATCAGAAAGGAAAGATTGGGATTGTTTCAAGATCTGGAACTCTTACATATGAAGCTGTAAACCAAACCACCTTGGTTAGCAATGTTGCTGTTTTTAGAAATGATAATAATGAGAACAGTCGATCATAGATTTAGATAAATGAATAGATTATTCAAGTTTTCTTTGTATCTTGTAGGCTGGGCTTGGCCAGACTCTATGCGTAGGGATTGGTGGAGATCCATTCAACGGAACGGACTTCATTGACTGTCTAGAAGTGTTTTTACAAGATCCAGAATGCGAAGGAATTGTAATGATCGGCGAGATTGGAGGAAGCGCTGAAGAACTTGCTGCTGAATACCTCATGGAGCATAACACTGTCGGTGGCTGTTTATTGGTATCCAAACCCCCACCATTATCCTACTCCATTTCTATCCTATTCCAGATATAATCATGCCTTGAGACCCATATACATACCCTGCATGGTCATTGCTATAACTTATGATACTACTTTATCGAAAAACAGAAATTTCTAAAAAAATTCTTGCGTATTAGGTTTCAAACAATTCAAACGTGTGATGAACTCAATTATTCCTTTGCATAAAAAACGGAAAAAAGTAAATTAGAAGAAAGATTTTCTATGTTTCAGTATATATTTCAATGTATGAAATAATATTTGTAATTTCATAAATTGAATTTGTGGGTTTCACTGTAGGGCGGAAAAGCTAAGCCTGTTGTGTCTTTCATCGCTGGATTGACGGCTCCTCCTGGTCGTCGAATGGGACATGCTGGAGCGATTATTTCTGGTGGCAAAGGCGGAGCTCAAGATAAAATTAACGCTCTCGAAAAGGTAATGCAAAATTTTAATTCACCGATAAATAGAATTGGAAATTATATTAAAACAGAGTAACACTGCTGGTTGATTAATGAAGATAAAAACTGAAGCAGTAGATTTTTATTCACTTAGCTACAATATTTATAAATTTTGATGTTATTAATTAAAATAATGTTCATGTTTATTATTTAACACATGTAAATAATTTTTTTTCATCATAAATTGCAGGTAATTTTATTAAAATTAAATTTGTAGACCCTGTGAGTTTTAAGTTGTTGGGAATTATACTGGTTTAAAAATTATGACCTTTACAGTCTAATGGACTTTGACACACAGAGATGCTCCAAATATCACTGATACCAAATACATTTCGCAACGTAACAAATTGATACTGCTATCAGAGAAAGTCTAAGAAAACAACATATTAGTAAACTCACGTTTTCATCAAATTATAATATTGTGCTTATGAACTAACGAAAAGAAAAAGAAAAAAAAAAAAATCATTTTATATTGTCCATTTCTGATTCTATAATGTATTATTTTTCAGGCTGGAGTGATTGTAACGAGAAGCCCCGCCCAAATGGGTAACGAACTGTTGAAGGAGATGACTCGTCTTGGTCTTGTCTAACTAGATGAATAATGCCGTCTTCATATAAAATACCTATAGTCAGTCAGCCCTGCATATACATACATACATGTGTCATTTCAAATTTATGTACTAAAGCCAAAAGAGCCACACCTAATTATGGACGGTGCACACTAGATGAAAAATTACTGTAGAAATTATTATAAAAAAGATTAAAAAAAAAAAAAAAAAAAAAAAGAAAGAAAAAGAAATAATAAACTTTGATGATAAGTTTAATCCTATGGTATGTAATATTGATTACATTTTGTTTGACGTATATTTTTAAAAACCTTATAAAAAAAAAAACTTGCTGTATTTTTTAATGTTTCTCATTAACATTAATTTTATATCATTCATACGATATTTATTCTTAAATTGCAGAATATTTTTTCAAAAATTAAATCATATTTATGTGTTTGGAAAATTTCTTTTCACAAAAGCTGTAATTTTTTATATACGTGTGCCAGATTTATTTCACTAAATTCTATGGAAAAAAAAAAAAAAAATTAGAAAAGTCCTCAAATGCATATCAAACTTTGCGGGGTAATATCCTATTTATATACAATATACACATTAATTATATAGACTGAAATTTTGTCTCGTTATAACAGGATTAGTACAGCTTTATTTGCTGGGGCTTGCCTTTAATATAATAGGTAAAAGATTCATTACATATTATGTATAATGTTATTACAAGACGTGATTATTATTAACAGATGATGATAATTATTTATGTACAGAGCTCACTATTGTATAAATTATGTTAAAAAAGAAAGAGAAAAAAAAAAAAAAAATTAAATTGTATCTGTTTTATCAATATTTTTTTCAATATTTATTCACACATTCTACATATTTCATATATATACATCAGTACTTTTTTTTTTCTTGGCATCTTTGGCATCTGCAGCTTATTTAATTGAAAAAAAAAAAAAAAAAAAAAAAAAAAAACATCATTGATCAATAAATCAAAATTAGAAAATGATTGATAATTTGTGGTCGTAAAGACAGAAATCTAGTTTCTTGATAAAACCTTATCAATAATATGATTCTTTCTTTATAATTAATTTACTTAAAATCTGGAAATGTAAGATTCTTAGAATAACAAAATGAGATTCAATTCTCAAAAAAGTTTCTTTCAAAAGCCCATTACTTTGTCAATAAAATCGACAATTTTTTTACAGTCATCACCAGCGAATAATTTCAATTTCGATAAATCCATATCTTGGATTAAATTGAGCAAACTATCGCAACTGCAATAATACAAATGTCCATCGTTATACAATTGTTCGGCAAGTTCTAACTGGTGATTGTCCATAAGCGATTCATTAGTTACAACAACAAGTGGTTTTTTTGCCTCAAGTGCTTCTAAACAGCTACCAGCACCCGCATGACTTATCACAAGATCAGCAGACGTCATTTGATCCTGTATTGAAGGAGTTAGATTAAAGTATTCTATAAGATTAAAACCGTTACGAGGAGAACAGTCAGGCTTTAACGAACTATTTCCAATCTGTAGAATCAGGTGGTTGTAGCCCCGATTATTCAACGCCTGAAATAAAACATTTCGATAGCATATTGCAATATTGACATCAATTGATCTAAAAGAATTTATGAGCCATTTGGCAATTCGTCTTGACCAACATCAAGCTGCGCGCACAGTCTTATGTCCTTTTCTTTGCTCTATGGTAGAAGAAGACAAAATAATGTGTGCGCAACTTCACACCGGTAAGAATTCAAACACGCGATAAACCCTAACCTAACTTTAAATATTTAAATAAATAAGAGATAATGGAAAGCAGACTATTGTTTATACCTCTAATACTTCAGAGGTGGTCACCGTGTTTATCAATTCATCAAACTTGGTCGTGCCAACTGTAACGAATACTTTTTTAGTTGACATTTCCAAGGGCCGTCGATGATACGGAAATAGATACTAGCACACACACACACACACACACACAGCTGTCTGAAGGTTAGTTTCCACGAGCCACGTTGATTGGTTTACTGCCGCACGATATCATGTGTCAGATGACTTCATTCGTAAGATCTGTCAAATTTTTTTCTCGATAAAAAAGAGGCGTACCTAGTAGATTTTGGATTTGAGTTTGACTATTTGTCAAAAATGCAACAGTATGATTTACTCATTCAAGAAATCGAGGGAATCGATGATTACTTGGGCCCGACATTCAAGTAAGAATGCGTTACCTCTCATGCTACATTTTTAACTATAAATAAAAACTAGGTTATGTTTCGCTGTCAAAATGCGCGGGTATCAAAAACCACCCTTATTACGCAGATGCATCGCTTCTTCTTCTTCTCCTCCTTGCATTTGCGCATTGCAGGGGGTAGTTTTCTCACAAATTATATTATCAACTTATAATATAATAATAAAAGTATAACGAAGTAAATAAATCGAATTTTTTTTTTCCTCACTGTACAAAACCACAACAACTCATGTCCCAAAACCACTCAATGTCTGTTATAAACGTAGCATCTAAACACGAACTTTTATTATTCGAATTAGAATCTACAGATGCAAGTAATATTGGCCTGGTAATCAGGTATTAACATTATTATAACAAATATTTAGCCGTATCTCTAGTTTATGAGAATAATTATCAAAATTTTTACAAAATTGATAACATCGTAATTTAATAGAGCTATTTACGATGGGCAAGAACACCAACAATTTATGGAAAAACTGGACGACAGGGTAAAAAGCCATGACAAAGACATAGAACGTATGTGCAACCACCATTATCAAGGATTTATTGACTCTATTAGAGAATTGTTGCAAGTTCAATCCCAGGCACAGCAGCTTAATGTTAGTATTTATATTTGCGTTAGTGTTAGCGAGTCTCTGTGCGCAGCCTAAAAGATATTTGACTAATAATCTTGTCACATTTTTTACATATTTTAATAGAATGAAGTAGTGGAGCTTGATAAACGGATCACTGATACTGCCGCTGGAGTTATAGAGAAAGGAGAAGAGCTTGTGAAAGCTAGAAAGGTCGAGAATAACATGGCTGCGGCAGTCGACAGTCTCACTATGTGCCTTCCCGTTTTAGCTGCTTATGCTAAACTCCAAAGACAAATGAAGGATAAACGCTATTATCCGGCACTAAAGACACTCGAACAACTCGAACATCACGATTTACCCAAAGTTACCAATTACAGATTCTCTTCGCAGATTACGCAACAAATTTCATTGTAAGATACGCTAACTAGCTATCAATGAAGATGCTAATTTAGATTCGTACAGACTAACACTAGTCATACTCTTTCTTTGATTTATGATTTATGAAATTTGAGAACCTGAAGCCTCGAGTCTTTTGTTTTAGCTTATTCATACATTTATGAATTCTATTCTACACGCTGGTAGTTGTTGAAACCATATTTACTCATGTTACAGGCTGCGAGAGAATATAAAGGATGCGTCGATGTCTGATTTGAGAGATTTTCTGGAAAATATTAGGAAATATTCACCAAAAATCGGAGAAGTTGCGATGAAACATGTGAGACAGCTTTAGAAATGATTGATTTATTGCATATTATTGAATCTAGTTAAGAATAATATTACAAAATTCTTAACTTGTTTGATTTAGACTGCCGAACAGCTTGTTAACGAGGCTGAAATCGTTGGAAGAAAAAAGAAAAGACAAACTACCCCGCAGCCAAATATTTTGGCTGGTGATACGGAAGAAGAACTTAGTGCACAAGATCTTATGGACTTTAGTCCGGTTTACCGTTGTATGCATATCTACACAGTATTACGAGAGAGTGATACTTTCAAAGCTTATTACAGGCAGCAGCGAAAGCAGCAAGCTAGGCTTGTGCTACAGCCTCCTAATAATATGGTAAAAATAAACGAAAGATTGAGAGAATTAGATGAAAATCGACTATAATTTTAGGGAAAGGATTATAAATTTTGAGTCATATTTGTAATATAAATGTATTTCTTTATAGCATGAGAGTATAGTTGAGTATCAGTCCTACATTCACGGTATTCTTGGATTCTTTGTGGTCGAAGATCACATTTTAAATACTGGAAATGGATTGGCAACACGATCATATCTGGAAGAAGTTTGGTCCATGGCACTTTCAAAGATCGTAAATGCTCTGAGGACAAATTCGGTAAGAAAATAAAAAGGAATAAGTTAATGATTTAAAGAATAGACTGAAAATCTAATGTCATTTCTCAAAAATTATAGATATTTGATCAATGAGTATTTTCAGGCTTATTGTACAGACGCTACATTGATATTGAAGATCAAAAATCTGTTGATGTTATTCAACACTACGCTAAGGGTAAATATAAATGTGATATCCATGCATATCGACCATAAGGCATACACCTAATGTAATTGAAATAATGTCGCTTCTTTACAATCAGAACTACGGCTATCCCGTTGGTCAACTTTGGGAATTACTTCAAGAGATTAGAGTTCACTATAACGAAGTTTTGATGCAACATTGGGTCCAAGTATTCAGAGATATTTTAGACGAAGACAGTTTTTTACCAATTCAAGTGAGTTGATTCTACGCTAGGGAATCATTTTATTGTATTAGGGAAAAGGAAAAGGAAAAGGAAATACCTACGTATTACTAATGCTTGTTTATAATTTCCAGGTTTCTTCGCAAGCAGAATACGACCATGTCCTTGGATCATTTCCCTACAACGACGAGGCATTGCAGAAAGCAGAGTTTCCAAAAAGATTTCCGTTCTCCGTAATGGTTCCGAAAGTTTATCAACAAGTTAAAGAGTTCATTTACGCCTGTTTGAAATTTTCCGAAGATTTGAATCTCACACAAACTGAGGTCGACGAAATGATTCGTAAATCAACTAATTTGTTATTAACAAGAACCTTCAGCGGATGTCTTTCTTCATTATTTAGAAAGCCATCGCTAGCTCTGCTTCAAGTTGTACAGATCATAATAAACACTGGCTATCTTGAGAATTCCACTAAGTATTTGGAGGAATTTGTTTCCAACATAACGGGGTAACTTTTATACTGACTTATAGGTCTCTCCCATCTTTGAATATTGCTTCTTACCATTATTTTGTATTCAGACACTACCAATTCTTGACTACTAATGTTTATTAATCATTCAGAACGCCTCACGAGGGTCAATTGAGCTGCGGTGGAGTTCAGTCAGCAATGTTTCGGGTTGCTCGAGAAGATGCCGAACGTCAAATCTGTGATAAATTGGAACGAAAACTGGACGAGTTTTTAGAATTAGAAAACTACGATTGGAATTTGGCAGAACCGCAAGGTCATGCGTCGAGCTTTGTAACTGATCTTATAGCATTTCTACAGAGTATTTTTATGTGCTTTACGAATTTGCCTGTGAGTTATTACTCTGAGATAATCACTGTGTGATAATATCCACAATGATCCCATCAAAAGAATTTATCCAACAATTTACTGTATTATTTTACTTTTCAGGAAGAGGTTGCGCAAGTTGCGTGTAAATCTGCATGCTCACATATAGCCAAAGAAATTCAAGGGATTTTGATAAGTGACGATGTCAAACAAATCTCAATGGGCGCACTTCAACAAGTCAACTTAGACACCATTCAATGCGAACGTATGTATACTGATCTCTTTGTGCTGATCAGGTGAAAACTTTGAAGTTAAATTACTGGTCTGAATCAATTGGTTTTTTCGAATCATAATTATATGTATAGTAAATATAATGCTAAATATCTTACAAAGCCATTTTTTTTTGTTCCTAGAATTTGCTGCATCAGAACCGGTAGTAGGATTGCCGGAAGGAGTATTACTCCAGTACTTTGCGGAGTTGAGGCAACTTCTAGATTTGTTTATGAGCTGGGATTGGCCTACATATTTTCATGATTATGGTCATGAGTCGAGCAAATATAAATTAGTCACACCTAACACGGCAGTGGTATTGTTAGAAAAGTAAGTTCCAGATTCATGTGTAAGATCATGATTTTTCTATATGGAATTGTATGGACTAATGTGTATATGAATAAATCAAATCATTCTTGTTCACATTTTTTTTGTTTTTTGTTTTTCAGACTAAGGGAATCCGACAAAAAGACAGTGTTCTCTGTGCTAAAGAAAAGCGAACGTGATAAAAAGAAGCTTTTGGAAACTGTTCTTAAACAATTGAGACAATTGGCACAAACTACTCAGCAGTAATAAAATTGTTGAAGCATAAAATAGCACGATGAAAGCTGGCGTTAGGTATACCTATGTGAGTCATTTAGAACTTCATTTTATGTTTCTCCATAAGGAGTTGATAAGAGAAGATGATTATGCAGGAAATTTTATTGCAAACAAAAACGAGACTCCGGTAATTTCAGTGACAATGAAATTCTGTTGTATTTAGCAATAATTTATATCATGTCATGTCTACGATTTAAGTGGTGAGATTTTGATATAAAATGTGTTACAGTCTTTTTATTTATTCTGTAATGATGAGAAGTTCAATTCAAACGAGTAAATAGTATTACTGTAACTTCAAATTCAGTATATTAAATAAGCACTATAAATATCATTGCTGGTAAGCTAAAACTAATTATAAATGTGTAATGAGAATAAATATATTTTTTGTTGTTGATCGACAATATTCTTTATTCTGAATTACATGTAACAGGAGGAATTAGACTGACAACTCAATTCATATAATAATCATATAATAATCGGTTCGATTATCATATAGGATTATTACCATGATTGGATCTCTATAATCACATTCTGGCTCAAACTCTGATTACTGGAAACTCAAGACAAATATTGTCCAGCTTCTGGTGTGAAATCAAAAAGCTAATATAACGAGGTTTACACGTCGTTTAGAAACAGCGTCAGTACCGAAGCGATAAATTTATCTCACATAGTTGTTGGAAGGAAACTTATCAAAGACATGCTAATAAAACACGGTCATCAACATCGCAGCTGTGTAAATGTTACGTAATGATGAATTAACTGGAGTTAGTTATATTGAGAGAGTTATCAGCACTTGGCTTCAGTGTTTTCATTGATTAGCTGATACGAGGCACAGTGGCTCAAATGCACAGAAATAGTAATAAAGTTTAATGACGCGATTTTTTGTCAAACATTAACTACATCATGATTTCGATAATCAATTTTAATCTCGGGTTACACGAGGGGGGGAAATTAACTGACAAAACAGTTGAAATGATCTTTGAAAGAGTAATTGGTTTTATTATCATAGAAATATAGTTATAAATAACAGTCATTGAATTATTAAACGCAATCAAGTTTTAGGAGTTATTAAAAAGTCTGGAAAGTCAATTCTCCATTTATCGCAAAACTTGATAACCCAAAGCTTTCAAGCCCTGCTTCATCGAGGCGACACTCTCAGAGGACAGGGGGGTCAATGGAGCACGAGGAGGTCCCACATCGAACGGAGTCAAAAGCCTCATTGCGACTTTCATCGTCTCAACCCAACCACCTGAAATCAATTGAAAGAATTTCAGTCCACAAATCAGTTTGAATTAGTGTCAATGGTATCAATTGTATATCGTAAAAGAAAAATGTTGTTGCAGAAGATCTGCTCAAAATTGAGATGGATCTACTCTGACAATTTCATTTTTTGCAGTGAAGTTGTGTCTGCTTTGAGAATTACTGTATTTAGTGATCGCAATCACAGCATTTGTGAACTTTTCCTGTAATTCTCGGGCTCTTGCCATATCACCCGCAGTACTGGCTTTCAATATTCCTATTCCTACTTCTGGTAACAAATTTATTGTTGTTGTAATCGCTGAGTCCATCCCTTGAGCAAAAGCACCTGCCATTATCTGAAAATAGTTGAAGCATTCTGTGATAATGAGCATTACTCATGCATAAAGTATAGGGCGGATTTTAGGCAGTCAGTTTTGTATCTCGAATGAGAATAGCGATGTGAGAAAGTCAAGAAGTAGAAATTTTAGGAAATTAATTCGGGATTTTCCTTTCGATTTGGTTTTACCTGATCACTGCCGAGAAGAACGGCGAATTCTTTGTTATTGACGCGAAATGCTTGCGTGGCCTCTTCAAGGTTTGTGCTGGTGAATTTAATACCGACAAAGGACGGAATGCTATCACCAACGGACTCCAAGAACTGGGGCATATTGACTGATGACGTATTAACAAGTTTTAGGAACATAAAGGAAATAGTAGTCAATTTACTTCTAGCTAATTGCGAATCTGTTGAACAAGTACACATAAACTTTCTGCAATAAGTAATCTGGGAGTGTGGAACTTTCGTTCAAAGCAACATCTTCAATAAAGATAAGAGGAATCTGCAACTGCAGGAATGCACAATATTATACAACTTGCAGTGGGAAATGGCAAATTCACGGGATGCGATAATCTATTTTCAAAACTTGTACAACTTTAGTAATCCTAACAAATAACAAGCAGCGCTCACTGTTGACATACGGAAATATCGGTATGTGATAGTTGAGCAGCGGCGTTTCGGGAGCAGCTTGACCCACAAGTCGCAAATACTCTACTAATTGTTTTGGCGTTGTTGGTTTGAAGTAAAGTTCCGGAAGGCACAGCAATGAATCGACGCCAATACTCTCGGCATGCTTTGCCTGTAACATTGACAAATCGCTGTCGTTACTCAATTTACGAGTTGGGCGTTTAGTAATTATGATTAATCTATCAGTACGGGATTCTTGCTAGTCCTGCTGCGATTTTTTTAGTACCTTTCTTCAAGATTCATTTGCATTTCCGTTGTTTTTAATTATCAGACATGGGGTTGAAGCAAACAAATCAAGAGTCCGAGTTTTACAGCGATAATTTTTTCTCGCTACTGATCTCGTAGCTATTAGTTATGCAAACTAATAACTTGGGGACGTACCAGTTCGAGGACGTTTGGTAAGCAGGTCCCGCCAATTTGAAGCATCAAGTGTTGTTTGGTAGATTTCACAGCACGCACCCAAGCTTCAGCAACGGCTTTCCTTTCTTCAAGAGTCATCGACGGTCCTTCACCGCTTGTACCATTCACTATTGCAAAATAAAATCGTAGCAATAGGTGGCTAATAAATAAGATTTGAAAAATGATCGGAAATGTTCGATAAAATTAATTCTGAATGGCATGAATGGCGATTTGTGTTATGTCTTAATTATTCAAGATAATAATCCCAAAAAAAAAAGGGTGTACTTAATAATTTGCATAATTTTACCCAGTACTCCGGTAACTCCTCGCTCTGCGAGGAATTTCGCATACTGAGGAATGATGGACAGGTTCAGGCTTCTTGTGCTGAAAACGTAAGAAACACGAAATTTCGTTTTAGCATGATAATAATATCACACTGCCTTCAGCGTGAAATTAGAAGACGTGTGACGTGATTTACCTGTCGTTTAGGAATGGTGTTAGCACTGGAGCCACAAGTCCTCTAAAAGTGTAGGGTAGTCGCTATAAAAATATGGACAAAGAATTTAATCGGATTTTGAAACTAATTCATGTGCATAATTTGTCGAATGGACTATTATGATGTGCTTATTTACAAAAGTCTCAAAAGTGGCACAATTCATAAGTCATATCAAATCAGTGTTATTTTGCCCCTTCTGGAACCCGGTGGGGGGGGGGTCCCCTAACTCTTGTTTGAAACTTTTTCTTGTACTATCTCTTCTAGTTTCTCTAGGTAGTCACCTGGGTCGAATAAGAAAGTACACATCAAAATAGCACTAATCAACTGTAGAAAAACTAAGTCACTAAAATGTCTTCACAGAGTGTAGCAGTGATTTGAAAGAGAATTATTTTCGAGATGAGTATACCCCCTCAATTGTGTATGTATATAATTTTTGCAAAAGTTCAATGAGTATTATCGGTATTTTTCATTTGCTCTCCTGAAATGAAGACTCACGATTCTTATCTTTTTAAAAAAGAAATTATTAAATGAAAAAATTGTAGATCTTCAAATTCAAAATTTTGAAACTTGTATCATTTTGGACTTATAGCGTTTTTGACTGGTCACACTTGTGTACACTAAGTGCGCACTAGAGTCGTGCACCATGTTTTGCTGAGTCATTGGCACTCTACACTGCTCAACACCCTTTTCATGCACTGTGTTTTGCTGGCAACGTTGGTGCAAGAATCTTGTCCCGAGTGCAGAAAATTTTGGGAGCTCGTGTCGGTGTGGTGTATGCCGCGACAAATTCAAAGAAACCATGGCGGCGCAGAGAGCGAAAATCACTGATATATACATACGAAAATAATGTTGGTTGCTGAGTTTTTGTCATCAACGCAGAGTAGTGATGACGAAGAAATGATAATTGCTTTGATATTATATCACTTATTTCTTGTTCGTACAATTAATCGAAAATTCCTAAAAAAAAATTGCCGATTTTAGCCTTGACCTGTTCATCTCGTGAAGCGATCATCATTTCTTCATCATCACTATACTCTCGTTGGTGACAAAAACTCGGCAACCAACATCATGTTGCTATTTATATCAGTGATTTTCGCTCTCTACGCCGCCATGATTACTTTAAATTTGCCGCGGCATACACCACACCGACACGAGCTCCCAAAATTTTCTGCACTCGGGACAAGATTCTTGCACCAACGTTGCCAGCAAAACAGAGTGCATGAAAAGGGTGTTGAGCAGTGTAGAGTGCCAAGGACTCAGCAAAACACGGTGCACGACTCTAGTGCGCACTCAGTGTACACGAGTGTGACCAGTCAAAAACGCTATTAAAGTAGGAGTACTAATGCTGAATTCGACTCACTGCCCTGTGATGCACTGAGTGTACTTCTGTCGCACTCTGACATAAGAGATAGAGGAGGATAAAAGTGCACTCAGTGCAGTAAGTCGAACTCGCTATCTGTCCTACTATTGTACATACCTGAAATTCTTGTTTGACTATCACAGCTTCATAATCGCCTGACAGTTTTTTGCCTGGGACATGAATATGTCAAAGGCCATGTCAGTTCTTCCACTTATGTAACCATCCTTGGCTGGCAGAGAATTTAGGATCTCCACCACCTCTTTTGTTTAGTAATAATGCTTTTGCTGCAAGCATAGGTCCGGACAATGACATGCCTCGATCCCTTCGCCTTTTGAACCACTCATACAGATCGTCTTCGAGGGCTTCATTCTGGACTTTTTTTCGCTTACGCCGTTCAAAATTCTCTCCACGAGCAACCGCATCTTCATACTCCTTCATAATAATTTCTTTGTTTAGGTACTTTCCATTTTCTAACGGCCGCTACTGATACACCATATTCATTCGCAACAGTTTTCAACAGAAAACCTTTTTCAACTTTATTTATGGCTTCAATTTTTGTTTTAATAGTACTTCTACGTAATCTATTTTTTGCTAACTCCATTTTTTTAACATCTTTTTATTTCATTATAAATCAAAAAGTATCAAGTCTGACATGTGCCGTGTTTACTTGAGACCAAAGAGACCTGAAATAACCTATTCTTGTCACGGTTTGCCGCCATTTGTATTTGATAACAATTGGAAATTCTCGGTCCTCGTAATATTCGAATAAATCAGCGCCTCCGTGCTTCGCTGTTTCTCTGAGTCGATCTGTTCAAAGCGAACCGACGAGATGCACGAACATGTTCCTTGAAGTTCGACGGCACGCATGGACCACGGCATTTTTCTTTCTTACAATCCAAGGTTTTCCAAATGAAGCTTGAGATTTCAGCTTTACAATGGGTACCTGTTCAGCTGTGTACGATTTTTTTTCACCGAGTTATTTAACTTCTAAGAATAAAACTTCCCACTAAATTCTGCAACCAAAGTTTCTCGGAAGTTTTTTTTCTTGGAGGTGAATAACTCGATGAAAAAAAATCCTACACAGCTAAACAGGTACCCATTGTAAAGCTGAAACCTCAAGCTTCATTTGGAAATCCTCGGATTAGTGAAAAAAGAAATGCCGTGGTCCGTGCGTGCCGTCGAACTTCAAGGAGCATGTTCGTGAATCTCGACCGTTTGCTTTAAACAGATCCAACTCAGAAAACACATCAAATACGACGATTTTACAAAAAGAATCTTAAAGTAGACGTTCAGACGTTCAAAATGTTTTTTTGGTGAAGTCTCTGCGCGCCTTTTTGACGAAGATAAGAGGTTTTGAATTTGGTCTTTTTTTCAAGCAAAATGTAGGTGTTCCTTACGAACTTTTGAGGAGTGTAGGATTACTACCATCATTGGATCTCTATAATCAGATGTGAGATTCAATCAAGTTCAGAAATCTCCTGACTCGAACTCTGATTGCTGGAAACTCAAGACAATTATTGTCCAGCTTCTGGTGTAAAATCAAAAAGCTAATAACGAGATTTACATGTCGTTTGGAAAGTGTCAGTACCGAAGCGATAAATTTAGCTCATATAGTTGATTGTACGAAAACTTATCAGACATGCTAATAAAACACGGTCATCAACATCGCAGCTGTGTGAATGTTACGTGATGATAAATTAACTGGAGTTTGTTATATTGAGAGAGTTATCAGCACTTGACTTCAGTGTTTTTGTTGATTAGCTGATACAGAGCACAGTGGCTCAAATGCAAAGAAATAGTAATAAAGTTCAATGACGAAAGTTTTTGTCAAATATTAACTACATCATGATTTCGATAATCAATTCTAATCACGGGTTACACGATGGAAGGAAATTAACTGACAAAACAGTTGAAATAATCTTTGAAAGAGTAATTGGTTTTATTATCATAGAAATATATTAGTTATAACAGTCATTGAATTATTAAAGGTAATCGAATTTCAGAGGTTAATCAAAAGTCTGGAAAGTTACTTTATCAATTTTTCATTTATCTCAAAACTTGATAACCCAAAGCTTTCAAGCCCTGCTTCATTGAGGCGACACTCTCAGAGGACAGGGGGGTCAATGGAGCACGAGGAGGTCCCACATCGAACGGAGTTAAAAGTCCCATTGCGACTTTCATCGTCTCAACCCAACCAGCTGAAATCAATTGAAAATTTTCTTTATTTCAAAAAATTAAAAGAATTTCAGTTGACGAATCAGTTATAAATTAAAATAGCGTCAATGGTATATCAATCGTATATCGTGAAAGAAAAAATGTGTTGCAGAAGATCTGCTCAAAATTGAGATGGATCTACTGGGACAATTTCATTTTTTGCAGTGAAGTTGTGTCTGCTTTGAGAATTACCTACCGTATTTAGAGATCGCAATCACAGCATTTGTGAATTTTTCCTGTAATTCTTGGGCTTTCGCCATATCACCCGCAGTACTGGCTTTCAATATTCCTATTCCTACTTCTGGTAATAAATTTATTGTTGTTGTAATCGCTGAGTCCATCCCTTGAGCAAAAGCACCGGCCATTATCTGAAAATTGTTGAAGCATTCTCTGATAAAGATCATTACTCATGCATAAAGTATAGGGCGGGTTTTTGGCAGTCAGTTTCGTATCTCGAATGAAAATAACGATGTGAGAAAGTCAAGAAGTGGAAGTTTTAGAAAATACATATGTTTTAATCGATTGTTCGCAGCTGATTCGGGGTATTGTTTTATGATTGGATTTTACCTGATCACTGCCGAGGAAAACAGCGAATTCTTTGTTATTGACGCGGAATGCTTGCGTGGCCTCTTCAAGATTTGTGCTGGTGAATTTGATACCGACAAAAGACGGAATCCTATCACCAACCGACTCCAAGAACTGGGGCATGTTGACTGAGGACGTATTAACGAATTTTATGAACATAAATGGAATACTAGTCAATTTACTTTTAGTTAATTGCGAATCTGTTTAACAAGTACACACAAACTTTCTTCAATAGGTAATCTGAGAGTTTGGAACTTTTGTTCAAAGCAACATCTTCAATAAAGATAAGAGAAATCTGCAACTGCAGAAATACATAATATTATACAACTTGCAGTGAGAAGTGGCAAATTTACGGGATGCGATAATCTATTTTCAAAACTTGTACAAATTTAGTAATCCTAACAAATAACAAGCAGCGCTTACTGTTGACATACGAAAATATCGGTATGTGATAGTAGAGCAGCGGCGTTTTGGGAGCAGCTTGACCCACAAGTCGCAAATACTCTACTAATTGTTTCGGCGTCGTTGGTTTGAAGTAAAGTTCCGGAAGGCACAGCAATGAATCGACGCCAATACTCTCGGCATGCTTCGCCTGTAACATTGACAAATCGCTGTCGTTAGTCAATTAACGAGTTGGGCTTTTAGTAATTATGATTAATCTATCAGGACGGGATTCTCGCTAGTCCTTCCGCGATTCTTCTAGTACCGTTCTTCAACCTTCATTAGCATTTTCATTACTTTTAATTATCAGACATGGGATTGAAGCAAACAAATCGAGAGTCCGAGTTTGACAGGGATAATTTTTTCTCGTTACTGATCTCGTAGCTATTAGTTATATGCAAACTAATAACTTGGGGACGTACCAGTTCGAGGACATTTGGTAAGCAGGTCCCGCCAATTTGAAGCATCAAGTGTTGTTTGGTAGATTTCACAGCACGCACCCAAGCTTCAGCAACGGCTTTCCTTTCTTCAAGAGTCATCGACGGTCCTTCACCGCTTGTACCATTCACTATTGCAAAATAAAATCGTAGCAATAGGTGGCTAATAAATAAGATTTGAAAAATGATCGGAAATGTTCGATAAAATTAATTCTGAATGGCATGAATGGCGATTTGTGTTATGTCTTAATTATTCAAGATAATAATCCCAAAAAAAAAAGGGTGTACTTAATAATTTGCATAATTTTACCCAGTACTCCGGTAACTCCTCGCTCTGCGAGGAATTCCGCATACTGAGGAATGATGGACAGGTTCAGGCTTCTTGTGCTGAAAACGTAAGAAACACGAAATTTCGTTTTAGCACGATAATAATATCACACTGCCTTCAGCGTGAAATTAGAAGACGTGTGACGTGATTTACCTGTCGTTTAGGAATGGTGTTAGCACTGGAGCCACAAGTCCTCTAAAAGTGTAGGGTAGTCGCTATAAAAATACGGACAAAAAATTTAATAGGATTTTGAAACTAATTCATATGCATAATTTGTCGAATGGACTATTATAATGTGCCTGCGACGAAAATTTACTTATTTTACAAACGCAGTGCCAGTTATTTTTTCATATATTTCATTTTCCCCAAGCAGGATTATTCTTTCAATCCCGGTTGCTGGTTCAATGCAGCATTTGATCTTGCCTGTGGGCGAATTCAAAACCCAAAAAAAAATTCGAATATTAATGTGGGATTTCTAATTTAAACTGTTTCTCCCCCCGTGGTAAGCCAGAACTCTCCATATGACATGCCACGTCATATTTGAATGAGCCTCCGGAACAGAAATTTCAATCCCAAAGGTTCAAGGTGAAATATTTCCCTGAACTCTTAATATCGCGACTAGCTTAAAGCTGACCGAACACGGAATTTATAGCCTTCTCTCAATTTCTCGGACGAAGAGATGAAGCTTTAGGATTTACAGAAACACATAGCCCGATTGGAGTAAATAATTGTATTTTACCGGCATTTTTTCACCCTTGTCTGCGCAGTTCCTTGACCCTAGGAAGATTCCACAATGCAAGTCGGTGAGTAACTGCAGACGACGCGCGTATTATTAGACGAAGTGCGAATCTCGCCGGGCTTTATATCACTGTTGTTGATAACCCGGTACTAAAGTATCTCAGTAGTTGTTATTTCAATGTATATTATCAGTTCCACCAGGGGCGGATTTAGCACTAGGCTAAGTAGGCTAGAGCCTAGGGCGCCAGATATTGGAGGGGCGCTGAATTTGAGATTCAACATTTTTTTTTTAGGGCGGCGAATTTCATCTGCACGAAAATGAAACGGTGGAAGAAAAAATATTGACAAAACAATTCGTCGATTTTGCTTACTAAGTCACCTATCCCGCTTTTGTACTGTAAAAAAGGGCGGTAAATTTTCTGAAGCCTAGGGCGGCTGATCTAATAAATCCGCCCCTGAGTTCCACTTATATAACCAGGCACATAAAGTTTTTATCGCATCTAAAGCATGTTAAAAAAAAAAAAAAAAAACCGTGCGATGTTTTAATTCGGCACGTAGTTTGCCGAGCTTTGGTTCGTATATTCTATATATGCATATGATTATGTAATATGTTTATACATAAGCGCGAAGCCGAGAGCCATTCCGTACCACGAGTTCGATGAAACCGATAATAACTGTTGACATTCTGAATTGGTTTGATAACACATGAAAATCAATATGAGTGTTGATCGTGAGTGTGGAATTAAAGATTGATAACAAAAACACCGCTAATTCTTGTTCAACACCAAATATTTATTAGATATATGTGCCACAGGAATTATGATGAGAATTTTTATTCAGACCCTAATCATATCCTACCTCTGTGCGAAAAGAGTACTAGCATCATGTGATACAGGATTGTATTTATACAGGAAAGAGATATGAGAAAAGTTTTACACAAAACTCGAAGCAACTTGATGGTAGAGATAAGGTAAACGCCCCTATTATGAGAAACAGCACAATCTTGTTCCTATTATGGATCGGTAAAATAATTCCAGAAATTGAAATAGAAAATATGTAAATGAGGAGACGAAAAAATTCTTAGTGAAAGATTAAATATTGAATTCCATTATTAACGCAGTTAGGAAATGAATCACAATAAAATATCCCGTAAATAAAAGTTCATGTGAGTGTTAGTCAATGACGTGAAAAGCTTCAGAGAGATGATGAGCGTACAGGGGGCCATAACTGCAAAATGACGAGTTTACAATTATTCTGTTTATTATCTATTCAGAAGACTACTCAACAAAAATTGATTCTTCAGATAATTGTAGGTTTGAAGATTAATATGCACAATCAGATTTTCCTAATTTCATCGATTTTATATTTTTAAAATAGGTGTTTCACAATAGGTACACGGATTTTGGAATTGCCCCTATGTATGGATCAGCCGATCCATAGTTACATCCCATTATTTGTTAGTTGCATGTGTTTATGGAACGCACTTCGCTGTACAGTTTTTATCAGTGTTTGAATGGAATTCATCGTATTATCAACGTTTTTTCGGTTCAATTAGAGACATCATTAGATAAATTGAAGTGATTTTGTAAATGTTCAAGTGACTATCCAATTTACAGATTCCTATCACAGTTTTATCTGACCTAACCTGAAAATTGCGAATGAACACTAACCTCTTCTCCGACTGTGGACGAATTATTCATGTAATTATTCAATACTTGTTTTAGGAATGGCATCAGACAAAAGTAAAAGTAAAATTAATGATAAAGCTGCAAGGATAGAGACATAAAAAAAAAAATTAAAAAATTAAAAAAAAAATAAATGAATAAATCAAATTTAGGTTTGGTATTTTTATTTTATCATATTTACGAACTGTTTTGTATTAATAATTAGATAAATGAATTGTCGCGTCACTCAAATATATTTCATTTGCATATCTTTCTTTTAACTACCCGAAATAATGTTTGCCGAAAATTGTCTCTTGGTTTCCAATAGATTTGAGATCACGTATATTATATATACTTATCATCATATCATAAATGGTGATCCATAATACAGACATCCATTATGGATCACAGGTACATCGGAGGAAATGCCGACCCATAATATATCCACCGACGGGCTTCCGAATTTTCTTTATGGAAAAATTAATTTTCATCAAATTTGACTTTTTCAAGTGATTTTAGGTCCTACGAAAGTAGGCCTATCGATCTATTGAACTTTTATCATGATACATTCATTTATTTTCTCGTAAATGATGCGAAAAGACGAAGTAAACCGAAAAACCTTCCATAATAGGGGCGTTTACCTTAATTAGTGATTTTCGATATAGCGAAGACGTGTTTTGGCTGTAAGCGACTGATATATAGTGGGATTAAAGAGACGAATTTTGAGACGTTGAAAAAAATTTCATTGGACGGTTTAAAAGTTATTCAGTGATATCCGGGTTTATCAGGTTGTCAATTTTCCGAAAGCCACTAATTCCGTTCATTAATTCCTTCTAACTCGCATCTCGAATCCTTCAAATTCGAATCTGCCAGAAAGTTCTTCACGGGGGTTGATAATTCCTTGATTTCTGAATAACTTTTACACCCTATGAATTTGTAATCAATACCGCTATCAGCCGCTTATAGCCAAAATACACGCTCCCTATATCTAAAACCATGAGTTACTTGAAAAGTCTCAGAAATGGCACAATTCGTAAGTCATATCATATCAGCGTTATTTTGCCCCTTCTGGAACCCCCTAAGTTTTGTGTCAAACTTTTTCTCGTACTATCTCTTATAGTTTTTGAAGCAATCGCCTGGGGCGAATAAGAAAGTACCCTGTTTAATGCCAGAAGAGTTAGTCGACTTGTTCGTGTTCCAATTTCATACATATGATTATACCGACTTCACATGAAGTTGAAAATTCGAACTTTTCGTCTCTGCCATTCGCAGTATTGTAACATATTATACTGAAAATCTTACCACATGGTGATCTTCTTGATGACTGCCGGCTTTTCCACCATCACCATCTTCAACTTCAGGTATTTCTTCATTTATCGTTTCATGAATTCTTTGCAACTTTGCTAATGAACAGTTTTCCTCGACCTTTGCAATCCTCTTAATAGGTGGTAATCCGCCTGATGAAGTGCAACTCGTGATAGAATTCTTAATACTTAGTCTTTTTACTGCTACAAGTGATAAAGCCAGATCACTTTCAGATGAGTCAGCTGCGCTTGTGCCAGGTACCACCATACGTCTCACACTACTATCAGACCTGCCACCGAATCTGTTGTGACCGTTATTCTTATCAGTTTCACGAATTCTGATCATTTTTAGTCGGCAGGCACCGCAAATTAGGTATTTCAACGACGTTGCTGTGATTGGAATCTTCCCTTCGAGAAGATGATCTGGATGTAGCTTTCGCAGTTGTTCTCTATTATTTTTTACATGTTTTTTCAATTTGAACGGATTAAAACATCTAAAGGAACGCCGTTCATTATTATCAGCCATCGTCGACTCTGCAGAACACTGCGAACCAATAGTAGAATGCAATAAAATATATCAGTAAATGCTAATTCAATGATCTATCCAGACATTTAGCACTAAAAATGGCTAGGTATTAGAGCCCTCTATTTCACGTATTACACACGACTAACACCCGATTATCCGTGTAAACAGTCAACCCGGACCAAAACCCGGATATTCAAAATATGGGGATGCCCGTGTTCTTAAAGTGTGTATTACCCATTGGAATAATTTTCATTATTTTTTCAAACTTACGCAAAATTATGCAATTATATACATCAATTAAGGCCTATCCCTAGTCGTCCACCTCCTGTTGGTTGAAAGACGGGCAGGAGTGACATATTTCGATTATTATCCGAGCTCTGGCTTCGAAAATGCAAAAACAAAATGCACAGTGCCGATTCAAATTGAATTCCAAACACATCCATCCGAAGACATGTTTGTTTCATGCGAAAATAGAGTCTGCAGACATTCGAATTACGTAAAAACAATCTGTAAACTCTATTTTCGCATGAAACGGACATGCATTTAGACGCATGTGTTCAGAATTGAATTTGAATCGGTGCTGTGAATTTTGTTCTTGCGTTTTCGACGTCTGGGCTTGGACAATAATCGAAATGTTTCACCCGCTGCCCCTTTTCCGACCAAAAGGAGGTGGGCGACTAGGGATGGACCTTAACAAATGAACGGTAACGTAAATAAGTGAGAAGAGATTCATATCACATCGATGTAATAGACAATAAGACGCGACGTGGATAAGTGAGAATGTAAACAAATATACAGAGCGATTCTGTGGAAAATAACGCGCCTGAAAGGTAGGCAAACGGAAAACGCCTGAATTGAGCAGATCAAACATCGACGATTGGGTTTTATTTATTACGTGGGAGATAAATGGGCAAATAAATCCCAGTCGTCGATGTTTGATCTGCTCAATTGAGGTGTTTTCCGTTTGCCTACCTTTTAGTCGCGTTATTTTACACAGAATCGCTCTGTATATAACAAGTGTTGCGGTGTGTGTATTAGAATGCCCTACGTATGTTATTGAAATGTTGTTTATTCGAAATTAACGCGTTTTTTTAAATGAATTACAATAAATATCAACTTTTGAGAATCGACACCCTGGACTAGCGTCCGGGTATTACCCGCACTGTGGAGTCGCCGGTCGGAAGTACACGTGTTTAACAAAACACGTGTATTATCGAGACCTCTACTATGGGTTTATACCATTTTTTTTTGCCCAAGTGGACAAGCAATATTACCTACAAAATAATGAATGCAATACGCAAAGCTGAATCGTAGCTATTCACGTTTTCCACAATTCTTGGTCGATACAGATGCACAAAAGCAAAATTATACCATAAGCCGAACGTATGAGACGTATAACGTTAGAAATCTAACTGAGGACTAAGTGACTGGTGATAGGTGCGCGTTACGAAGAGGCCGGGTATAAAGGGATCAAGTTTCTGCTCGAGTGTTTACAGCGGACATGGGGCTGTGTTCCAAAACTTTTCTATAGTGATCCCAGTATGTTGTATCTTTCTCTATTGTCATGGGTGAAGAAAGGATAAAGACATACTCGGATCACTAGAGTAATGTTTTGGAACACAGCCATGCTAGTTTTTGTGTCAGCAGACAGCATACATTGTGATGAACAAGCAACCAGGCAGACAGTGGAGTTTTGCGTAATATCTTTGTCCTGTTTCTGCAAAATTAAAATTTTTAGCATCTCGTCGGGTAGTCAGATGATTATTATAATCAATAGAGTGATGTGGAATCTTTAACGGGACCGCGGGTTAATCTTGCAGATTCTCTGTATGAGAAAAATGCAAAGAGCTTATAGACGTATAAGAAAGAGAGAAAAGACCGGGTGACCACTGGTATCTCTGTTTAATAACGCATGCGCAGTAATTTTAGACGCGAAGTGGCGACTAGGCAAAAGGGGAAATGAGGGGAAAGTCTCCTGCATGGCAAGCAACGTCCGCACGGAGAGAAAAATCAGGCTATCGTTACTTGGTAAATTACGGCGCCACTGTAGCATGTCATCTGTTGCTACTAGCGCTCATATGCCGAGCGTGAAAACCTTACCAAGGAGTGAAGGACCCTGGGACTCAAGCGATTGCAGCTTGAGTCGCAAGACGCTGTCGCACGTTAAAATTTCAAGCTTCTGCGCGATGAGGGCGCAAGGAGCAATAGCCTGATTTTTCTCTCCGTACGCTCTCCCACCCGGGTCTAGACTTTGGGTGTGCACGTAACATTAGTAAAGCATAGATGTGGCAGCCCAGTTGTTTGTCTCTTTTCATTCGGGCGACAGTTCCACTTATGTAGGCTCCTATGGGTATCCTACCTATAAGCTCCTTGGAAAAATGTTGTCTTTGGTTCAAGATCTCAAAAACTATTTATTTCTAGGTCTGAGCGCTTGCGCTTGACCGTGGCTTCTAATCGATGGGGGGGGGGGGGGGGGGGGGGGGGGGATGAACTGACGAAACAGTTGAAATAAAATATGAAATATCAATCGATTTTATTATCAAATACCTGTAGGACAATAACAGTAATCTTTGAAAATAATCAAATTCAAAACTCCATTAAGAAGTCTGAAAAGTTTGTGCACCAATTTTCATTCATTTCAAAACCTCATATTTCAATGCTTGTAAACCTTGCTTCATCAAGGCGATACTCTCGGTAGAAAGGGGCTTCATTGGAGCTCGTGGAGGTCCCATATCGATTGGAGTCAAAAGTCCCATTGCAGCTTTCATAGTCTCAACTCGAGTACCTGAAACCATTTGATTAATTTGTTTATTTCGAACAATCTATCAATTGTCAGTTGTAAAATGAGACGTTGTTTTGAATAGAAGAGATGTTGAAAGCAGTGGAAAAATTTGAGCCATGTACTCATCAGGATTACCGTATTTAGAAATCGCCTTCGAAGCTTTCGCTAACTCTTCTTGCAATTCTCGGGCTTTGGCCGTATCTCCAGAAGCACTGGCTTTTAATATCCCTACTCCTATTTGAGGTAACATATTCATTGTCGTTGTAATTGCTGAGTTCATTCCATGAGCAAAACCACCTGCCATTATCTGAAATTTGTTGAAGCGTTTTACAATTATTATTATTCACTTAGTTTCACGTCAGTGAAAATAATTAAGTATGATCATTTTTTTTTTTTTTTTACGATTTTGTTTTACCTGATCATTGCCGAGAAAAATGACAAACTCCTTGTTATTCACGTTAAATACTTGCGTGGCCTCTTCAAGGTTTGCACTGGTGAATTTTATTCCGACTAAAGACGGAATCTTGTCACCGACTAACTCCAAGAACTGAGCCATGTTGACTGGAAACGTATAGAAACGAATGTCATGGACATAAATTTAACAGAAATCTAGCTAATTGCAGCGAACCTGGTCAATAAGTACGCGCAAACTATTTTTGACAGTACTGATAAAATTTTCTACTTTTGTTGAAAGCAGCATGTGCAATAAAATCAAGAGGAACGAACAGCTGCAGTAACGCAGAAGATTATACAATTTGCAGTTAGAAATGGCAGGATTTACGAGATGCGATAATCTATTTCCAAAACTTGTATACAACTTTATAGTAAAGCTAACAATAAACGAGCTACGCTTACTGTTGACATTTGTGAATATCGGTATGTGGTAGTAGAGCAGTGGCGTTTTGGGAGCAGCTTGAGCCACAAGTTGCAAATACTCTATTAATTGGTTCGGCGTTGTTGGTCTGAAGTAGAGTTCTGGCAGGCACAGCAATGAATCGACGCCAATATTCTCGGCATGATTCGCCTGTAACAGTGACAAATTGCTGTCGTTACTCAATTAACGAGCTGGGCTGTTAGTGATTATGATTAATCTATATCAAGACGGGGTTCCTGCTGGTCGTTTCGTAATTTTCGTCGTTCCTTTCTTCAATCTTCATTTTCATTTTACTTGCTCTTAATTATTGTAAAGACTGCAAGAATGGTATGGGGACGATATGCCCGAATGAGTTGTAGCAAAACGGCCAACGATTATGAGAGGACCAAGTATTAGTATAACAATTATGAGAGGTAGCTATATTAGTTTTGCAAACTCGCATTATGCAAACATACCAATTCTAAGACATTCGGTAATGCGGTTCCGCCAATTTGAACCATCAAGTGTTGTTTTGTAGATTTTACAGCACGTGCCCAGGTTTCAGCAACAGTCTTTCTCTCTTCAACGGTCATCGACGGTCCCTCACCGGTCGTACCATTGGCTATTGCGAGATAAAACTATATTTCAGAGTGGATGGTGAAATTTGTAAGATAATCAAGAATGCCTGATAAAATGGACTATCAACAACTTAGGTAATATTGCGCAAGGTTTTGTAACTAGTGTACTTATACTATCACGCATGTGCTGTCCGTCTTGGATAATAAATTGATAAGAAAAATCTGTTTACTTATTAATATGCAGATAATTTACCGAGAACTCCGGCGACCCCCCGGTCTGCAAGGAACTTGGCATACTGAGGAATAATGGACAGGTTCAGGCTCCTTGTGCTGAAAATGTAAGAAATACGGGATTCCGTCTTAGCGCGACAATATCAGGCTGCTTTTAGCGTGAAATTAGAAGACGTTTGACGTGATTTACCTGTCGTTTAAGAATGGTGTCAGCACCGGAGCCATATGTCCTCTAAAAGTGTAGGATAGTCTCTATAAAAATACGAACGAAGAATTTAGTCGGATTCTTAAGGATGTTCTGGAGGTACAATCGGCATCAAAACAATAAGACAGACAGAAAACCGAATTTGCTAATTTTGGATGATATTAATGCGAAAAATGATTGAATAATATTCGAGGAGCGGATATTCCCACAACCTCAGAAAATGAAAAAACTCTCAATTTAGTGACAGAATTTCGAAAATACCAACAATCATGAAAAGTTGTAAAAACATTTTACAAGTATGTGCTGAAAATGGTGAAAATTGTTCATTTTTGATTCGATTTCAAAATTTCAGGGTTTGTTATACTCAGTGATAAAATCTCTACGAACTCACTGAAAAAAGTTTTGCATAAAACACCCATATTCAAGTCAAAAATGTAACAGTATATGTATCATATGAATTTCAGAATGTATCGGATTGTGAACAACTGAATTCTTACTCAAATATGAGTGCTTTATGCAAAACTTTTTTCAGTGAGTTCGTAGAGATTTTATCATGATATCATCCAAATTATCATAATATCATCCAAAATTAGCAAATTCGGTTTTTGTCTGTCTTATTGTTTTGATGCCGATTGTACCTCCAGAACATCCTTAAACTAGTTCATGTGTGTAATTTGTCGAATGGACTATAATAATGTGCCTGCGATGGAATTTTATTTATTTTACACACGCAGTTTTTGTTATTTTCTCATATATTATTTCATTCCTCCCTATGGCAGGATTATTATTTCAATTCCGATGGCTGGTCCTATGCAGCACTTGATCTTGCCTATCTGGACGAATTCAAATTCCCAAACAAATTTGAATATTGATGTAGAATTTCTAATTCAAACTGTTGCTTCCCAATGGTAAACCAGATGTCGCCACATGACGTGCTCACGTAATATTCGAATTGGTTCTCAATACATAAATTTCGAACTCAAAGGTTCAAGGTAGAATATTTCTCTGAACTCTTGATTTCGCGACTATCTTAAAGCTGACCAAACGCGAAGAGCAGCCTCCGTTCAATTCCTTATGAAACAGGAGGTCGACTCAAAGATTTACAGAAATAAATTGCCATAAAACAAAGTAGGTGAATGATTCTGTTATTACCTGCATTTTTTCTACTCTTGACTGTGTAGCTCTCGGATTTTACGAAGATTTCACTATGCGACACAGTGAGCTATTGTCTCTACCACTGTATTGTCAAACCAAACCCGAATGTCACCAGGTTTTATATCACCGTTGCTGATAACCTGACAGTAAAGCCTCTCACTAGGCGCTACTATAATTTAAATTGTCAGTTTTATTCGTGTAATCAAGCCAATTAGGCCTATCGCGATATGTTTCAAATTGGTAGATATATAGCTAGGATTGCGGTGCTTCATGAACTCATATGATTATATAAGCTATTTGTGATAACAACAAGGTACTATTACATCGCAGCGACAGCGACGAGCGACTGTAGCGCTTGCTACCAGAATAGACACAATTTTTTCTCCCGCGTATTTATTGAGTTCATTGCTACTAAATTTGAATCATATTTCTTGAATCTTGATCGAGTAAATTTACGCTTTATATGAAACTGTATCGTCAGATTTCATCAAGACTTTCATGAAACATCAGCGAAGTATTCCGAAGGGCATTTCAGCTATATGTAATGTCGAGATTAAAATAAGATGAATTTGTTAAAATTGAATTGTCGAACTTGATTGGTTAGTTCAGATGTATGCCGGTCGAACTTCAACGCGACAGAATAATCCCCACCACGTTGCTAGGCTGGAGCCAATGATAGAATTCTATTTTTTCGTCGCGTGATGATGTCGCACTTATATGATAATCGAGGGATTTTTTTACCGTAACTTTAAAGAAAAAAAAAAAAAATGGTATATCCTCCAGACGCAGTATTTAGGAGTGAAGAAAATTCTGACCCGAAAATCAATAGGAAACATATGGTCCGAGGTTGATGGGTGGTAAGATAGCCGTAGGCTTGACGTTGCTGTAGAGAGAGGCTCACGTTTGATATACCTATAATTGAACCGCTGTTTAATATTTTATCGGACGAACTAATCCGGCTGATTGTTTTCCACATTCTGATTGTTCATAAATGCGAAATACGGGTGAAGATGGGCTGAGAAAAGGCGGAGTTGTGCACGATGGAGTTGTGCGCTACAACAATTTGAAGAGTGCCCATTGAATTCTGAAAGGAAATGTATGCTGGGCTCTATTAAAAAAAAAAAAAAAAATTATCGACCCACCTGACCCTGAAAACTTGGAGTTGAAAGGTAGTACGAACGCAGGTTCGATACTTTGGGTCAAGTAGTATAGCAGTACTATTTAGGTAAGAGCCTCCTCCTTTATACGATCTAACTTGCCCACCTGTTATCTCATCACCTATAAACTTTGGACCGTTTGTATCCTATACTATTTTATGCAGAATTGACGGTCTTTCAGATTCTGTATGTAACTTAAGATAAAACCAAGTTGACGTTTACCGGACCATAAGCCGGTATCTCTGCCCAGAAGAACTCTGAACATGCACGTTATATTTTTCCGACTCGTAATCTTAAAAGTTTACTCGTAGGTGTTTTTCTTTTTTTTGGAACCTGCTTAGTTTCGTAAATATCGCCCTGAGGGGATTAGCAAAAAGCACCCTATATAATTCCAGACAAGTTAGTCGACTTATTGTTGTTTCACTTTCATGCATATAATTATACCAACTTTATCCAACAAGTTTAGAATTCGAACTTTCAGAATTTCAACGTTCGCAGTATTGCAGGATATTCTTCGTAATTTGTTTTCGCGACTTCTGTCTTCTTCATCATCATCTTATGCAATAAATATGCAAATATGTGGGATTTGAATCTTCAATTTGAAAAGATGCGCCCAGACTATACGTCTCGCATTTTGATATCCATCCTTTTTTATCCGTCCTTTTGGAACTGTATGGATTAAAACATGTGTTGGGGCGCGCGGGTTAAGGGGACCAGTACAGCAACTTTTCGAGAAATTATCATAGTCCAAAATCAATTTATTTCATAACCAAAGTTCATTTCACATGAAAATATTTTTCTTTTTCAAAATCATGTGTCGTAAGGATTTCAGAGCACCGTTGGACCGATTCAGTTAATCTTAGATTCATTTTCTTCAGAAAACAAATCCTCATCATATGAATGTAGGAATTTTTAAAATTTTTCGTTTTGGCCAAGTTATTTAAGAAATGAGTGATAATAATTTTTGCAAATTTTGTAAATTGATCATAACTTATGACATAATTTTTTATTTTAAAATTCCTACATCCACATGATGAGGATTTGTTTTCTGAAGAAAATGAATCCAAGATGACCTGAATCGGTCCAACGGTGCTCTAAAATCCTTACGACACATGATTTTGAAAAAGAAAAATATTTTGATGTGAAATGAACTTTGGTTACGAAATAAATTGATTCCGGACTATGATAATTTCTCGAAAAGTCGCTGTACTGGTCCCGTTAAGAATCAGCAATCGTTAACTCTGCAGAACGTCTTTATTTAGATACAGTCAAATTTTCTCGACGAATTAGTGAAATATATTAGAAATCTGAGACAATGTTCTGTTTAGTATGCAATGATAATAATTGTTCACTTCATACTTAACGACATTATATCAAACTGGGTCGATTGTGTCCAAATTTTGATGCTGTGTTGTAAATTTTGTAGGCTTTGTGGCATATTTAAGTAAGTACAAGTCGCGTTCCTCACTATGAATTGGGTGATTATCAACCAAGGGGGATTCTGTGAATTAGGTCATGAAATCCGGTCGAGGGTGGTCGGTTACCGAAATAGGAAGCAAGAAGAGTGGCTTTTCGTCAAGTCAAAGCTCCGGAAGAATTATTATTTCGACAATTGATGTAAAAGAGAGAAAAACTCGAGTCCTCAACCTTTGTGCGTTGAATTTTTAATAAATTCGCAAGTCTCTTTCAGAATTACAAATTTTGCCTGCGTGCTATTTTCAGTCCAACTTGAGTTGCGGTAAGTTTGTCGTAAGTAATCCGCATGAAGAAAATTTTGTTTTGTAATACTGCATTATGTAAATCCAGGGAGGATAATGCTTCTCAGAGGTTGCAGTAGTGTTTTCCTCGCATCAAACATTCATTTGACATTTTTATTGATGAACCAAAGCTTCCGCGATCCCTCAAATCCTTTATGGTTGAACTATAGCTATACACCTTTCTCATCTCATATTTACATAATATATGGGGCTTTCCAAGTGAAATCAGGGAGTGATTTCCCTCACCCACTACGATTTTGAGCTGTCGTTTTTATTTCACTTCTATGTGACCCCAAATGAGCCCTGAATTTTTTTCGGATTTTTCCTCCCCCTTCTTGTCATCCTGCCATGCGTCTTTATTCGTTGATGCAAGAGAAAACAGAAACACCAGTTTTAGACGAATTTTTTTTTTTTCATAAATTTGTCATCTAAAAACATTAATTTCTGTCATAATTAGAATATGGGCTGAAGCCCGCTGATATCCTTTTTCAATGATTTTCATTTTACAAAAATCCAAAATTTGCAAAATTCCGAATAAAAATGATCATACTTGTAATAAAAAAAAAAAAAAAAGAAAAACAAAACATATCTTGCTAAAATTTGATATCTTGCTTAGTTTAATAATGACCTACAAAAAATCACCATGATTGACTTATTAACTAAGCAAGATATCAAATTTTAGCAAAACATGTTTTGTTTTTCTTTTTTTTTTTTATTACAAGCATGATCATTTTTATTCGAAATTTTTCGTATTTGGATTTTTCTAAAGTGAAAACTATTGAAAAAGGATGTCAGCAGGCTTCAGCCCATATTCTAATTATGACAGAAATTAATGTTTTTGGATGACAAATTTATGAAAAAAAAAAAAAAATTCGTCTAAAACTGGTGTTTCTGTTTTCTCTTACATCAACGAATAAAGACGCATGGCAGGATGACAAGGAGGGGGAGGAAAAATCCGAAAAAAATTTAGGGCTCATTTGGGGTCACATAGAAGTGAAATAAAAACGACAGCTCAAAATCGTAGGGGGTGAAGGAGATCACTCCCTGATTTCACTTGGAATGCCCCATATACATTCCGTCTTACAATTTTTCCCACAACTTAGTTGAGTAATTTCTTGAATCAAAAAACGAAGTATGGTACCAGCTGTGGACTAGAATTTTATATGAAAAATAATTATTTGACGAGATGAGAGTGGAATGATTTTTGGTGATCTGCACTATAGTGATAAAGACAGGAGGGTGAAATAACAATATTGTTTCCCAAGGCTTATAAGGATAAGTCAATGATAGTTATTATTTATAAAAAAATGCTTTATGTTTATTTACATGTACATATTTCAACAATGTTAATATTATTATAATAATTTGTAATCTAAGTGGCCGCATGCTGTGATTAGATGTTGAAATGAAAGTAAATAAGATATTTACGCCAAAAAGTTTCTATGCTACTGATAATACAATGCTTTTTATATATATATAATATATATACGCTATGATATATATTTCTTTAATAAGAAACGTTTAGTATTTGACTATATTATGTATATGTACTATATTTTGTATATTAAATGACAAACGGGTGATTCGAACTTCGCATCGTCAATTAGAAACAAATTTCGCATTTAAAGCGAATTACAATTCACGTTACGTGATATAATATTGTGGTAACGATCCAGGATATGGAAGTATGAAAATTTTTCACTACAAGGAAGATCTGCAGTTCCTTAAACGTAAGACTTTACGTAATTCTTAGCCCACATTCATCGTCAGCTACATAATATATTATGTATATTATATATATGTAAAGTATGATATGTATGTACAGATGAAAAGATGAGAATAATATAATTTATTCGGCAAGAATAGGGAAGATTGAAACGTTGGATTAACGGATAAATTATTATTGATAATTATATAATTATTTAAGACAGGTTGTCTTACCGCTGACATATTATATAGGTATACTATGTATATGCGAAGTTCAAGTCACACCTGTTACGAATGCAGCCCGGCCAGCCTGGCTCCTGACAGAAACTTTTTGGCTGTCACTCTGTATATTATATAAAATTACGGTGTATGTAATATACGCTAAGGTCTCGGATATGTACACAAGAGATATGCACGTGGAGACGAATGCCTCGAATTAAAACTTAATACTGCTTGTGGTTTTCAAGAAGTTGGTTATTCCTTATGACAATGGTCCCAAATGTTAAAGTAGTCGTTATTAATATCATGGCAAAAGCAAGAAGTTCACTTATTTTTTTCTTTTCTTTTCTTTTCTTTTTTTTTTTTTGTTTTTGTTGTTGTTGTTGTTTATAATGCAAGGAAACAACTTCAATATATTGTGATAGCTGCATTTTGTGATACATATTTACAAACGCAATTATTATTTAGAGATCGCCGCATATGATTCGTTAGTTATACTGATTATATTGCGCGCAGTTTTATATATCGGTGGTATAATTGGTAGTTTTGGTAATGGTATATAATGGTGATGGTGGGTACAGTTCTCCAGTTTTTTTAAATCTGAATCACGCGGATGATTTTTTTTTTTTTTTCACCGGGATAACATCGGAGCCAAATAGAGAGAAACGATAAGCAACAACGACAAGACGTTTCAAATGAAACCCGTTTCACTATCTGCTAGTATAATAACAGTAATAGTATATCAGTAGATATGATCAATGATTAGTAGGTACTTACTCTTATTGTTAGATGTACAATTTTCAAATTAGAACGTTTGCAATAATACGTTCAGTGTTCTGTATATAATAGCCTCGGATCATTAGACACATGGGACTAATTAATTCGAGTGAATTATTAACGGCTTTCTATGATACACGCCTTTGACAAAGAATAGTTGCATGCTTTAAATATGTTTTAACATTTTATTCAAAGGGACCTACCAGACTAGAACTCAAAAATTTTTGTCAATCGTTTTATTCAAGTGTCGAGAAAACTTGGTAAATTACTTTTTGCTACCAACATTTTTTTTTGTTCGCCCCATAAGAAGGCATTGACAATGACTTTGCATGTTTTTTTTTTTGTTTTTTTTTCAGAATTCTCGTTTCTCGTTGGGTAGGTTCCCTCAAATCACCTATACACTCGTATGTGGACTGTAGTTTGTATTATCAATTGATTCATAACGATATCTGACTAATAACTTCTATACTATATTTTTTTTAAATGCAAATGAGAAACCAAACCGTCATGTTATTTATTTTGTTAAACTTCACGAAACCTGTGCTACGAATTGTTTTTATATTCTTTGGTTTATCTTTCAATAGTCCGTCGCCAGCGGGGGAGGGAAAACGGTACATTATTTATTGCTTGTATATCATGGACTTTCATCTCGCTCTCAGAATATGCACATCCATTTAAGCCACTGTCGCAGTATTTTGGATAATAGAAAAATGTCTGATCGGTATACACGCGTTTTCATCGCTTTATTTTATTTTCTCTTTTTCTTTTTCTTTTTTTTTTTTGTCTTTTCGCTTCGAAGAAGTAAAGGGCGAACTTGCGCCAGGTAAAATTGAACGACACCATACATACCTATATATACGTGGTGGGCGTAATTTCTTAATTCTGTTTCCAATTTGCATTATAAAGTATCGAGGAATATATTCCTCGTGTAATTTGTTAGCTAGGATTTCCATACACGGAATTTTCTCAACGAAACTTTCTTCAGATGTAACGCTGCATTCAGTATATCAGACTCACGCGATTCTTCGCCGTCAGAATGAACCTCTCTTCTTCGTCCCGGCAGAAGAAGTCGATGACGAAGTCCCCTCGATGTTGGATCAGACAAGGCCTCAGCAACGGGTACTTTCTCCTTACCAGAACCAGGCAACGAAACCGATCTACCAACCGAAAACCCTTTACTCAATCTGTCCAATGTCGCCGGAAGCAAATGTCGTCTTGGAATAACTTGCTCACGTTCACGAAGAATGAACCTCCCCAATGTCTTCCACAAAGCTTGAGTACTGTACACGTTCTCTTCGTCGCGCAAGACACGCTGCTGACGATTACCACTTCCAACAGCACCGACACCACCCCATTCAAGTTCTTCAACTAAAGCAAACTTCATCGGATCTTCCATTCTTCTTGCCTTCACCAAAGCCTGAGCAAGAACATCCTGTGCCGAACTGCTGACTGGAACTCTTAGTATCGCGTAAGGTATTTCCGGAGATACATTGTAAATGCATACTAGAAAAGTATCGGCTTCGTCCCAAATGTGTGTGGCGGATTTATCCCTCGGTGAAGTATCGTTGAGTCTTAAATGGGCAGCAGTACTTCTGATTGACGCAAGCCAGGCTCTACTGCTGGGATCATCACCGACTCGTTTGAGCAGAAAACGACCTTGTCCTTTCCACAAACCCTGTGCTTGAAGCGGATGTTCTAACGGGTCGAGTACTCGCTGGGTTGGGAGTTCTTCACGTTCGCGTTTTTCCCATCCACGAGAAACTTCTTCGACTAGTATATACTCGTCGACGTGTTCCGCCGATATTCCAGCCTTTTGTAATGCCTGAAGCATCACTTCCTGGGTCGAGCTTTCCTGGGTTACTTTCAAAATGGTATAAGGCTCGTCGGGAATCACGTGATAAACCATGAGAAAGAACATGCGTCTTTTTAACGTAACACCACCCAGAACTGGATCGACGCTTACTAATTTTTCCGGCTCTTTACCGGACGTCGAAGGCCCTCGTTTTGATTCTTTGTGTTCGCGACAGCAGGTATCATCGTAGTCCAGACTCTCCTCTTCGAGTCTTGAATATATGAATAACGTCGATAGAGCCAATGGCTTGTTTTTGCAAGACCTAAGTCTGACGTGTCTGTAACCTGGCCTTAGGCACTTCAGAGGTAAAACGCGTTGAGCGATTAGATGATGGGAACTAGCCTCGACGATACTGAACCTGAGGAAGGCCAAATCCTTGAACATTACTTGGTAGCAAAATTTCTCGTTCCATATCGGGTTTAAAGCATTGTTTTGTATCACTTTCGTCTTGTGCTTAGCACAGTCTATTGGGATCCCGACAAGTTCAACCTCCACGTATGTACTAGAGAGGAGATTAGTCGGTGACACATACTGACCGGACACAACAGACAGTGTCAAATGCGCCGAATGAAGACCATCGAATTCTTTGTCCCATGGATTAAACCGTCTGTACATCATGTGTCCCTTGTCCCACATCACTGATGGTTTTCTCACATAGCCGCATTGACCATTTTGCTCAAACATTGTGGCGTTTAAATGCAACGCGGCGTCATCTGTCTGGTAATTCAAGGCTACCATCTGGATCCCAAAGGCCCAAAAAATAACTGGATTGAAATTTGAAGAGTCGATTCTCATCCCCGCCGGGTATGTACGGATCAGTTGGGTTTCAGCGTGAGCCACAACGCCGAGAGGCTGTTTACGGCAGATCTTTTTAGCCGCACTTTCGTTCAGTGATGAACATTGGAAGCAGGCAGGAACTCCGCGCGTTGATCTGAACAGATTCTCAATGTTGTTTCCGCCGCTGGCTAATGAAGCGGAAGTTGACAGGGACTGCGGTGAACCGGAAGCTGCTGGTATTCCGCTTGTGCCGATTCCTGCGATGCTGTGACGCTGTATGGGTCCTGTTTGACCGGGGTGACGTATTCTGACCGGTATTCCTGTGCCTGGAGTTGTGTTCAAGCCGCGGAATTTAATCGCTTGTAGATAGACAACCAGATCAGAAAGTTCTTTAGCTATTTGACTGCTCTGCTTCTGCGACTTGTCGTCGACTGCTGTGTCCGACTTCAATCGTCCGTGATGAATCTGACTGCTACCCAAATACCTCTCGTAGCTGGAGATGGAATTGTCTGTAACATAGGTGGATTCAAGTGAATTCAAAAAAATAGGTCGAAGGTCTTGGAGTTTCGAGATAGATTTCGTTCGACTAGATCCGAGTACGATTGTCTCTTTTTTTTGGTTTTACATTCTATTTCACCTTATGGTCGTGGATGTAAGTATATTAGGGAGACAGTTGGGTGAAAATTCGATTAAAACGCGAAGTATTATTCTACTGGTTTAAATGATGAACACCTCACTAAACTTTGATGATTTTTTTTTACAATTTTTTATGCATGCAGCTGGTTTAAGAGATATGAACGATATTATGTATCCTTTTTACGAGAGGGCTATAAAAATGTCTACCCTCTTAATATGATCTCAGATAGAACGCTGGTAGAAATTTTTCTTTCACTCCCAAAAGGGCTATTAATAATGTCTTGCATGCGTTTTACGAGGTCGTATATGAAAGTTGCCTTTTGCAGAAATGATCAAAAGTGCACTTTTGACAAAACTTTTATATGATTTTTTAAAAGAAGTACTCAAGGAGAACCTGACTTCAGGCCACGTAGAAAATATATAGAAAAGTCATGGAATTTCAAATTTCAATTTTTCCAACCATCAGTTTGAATTTTTCGTCAAAGATGCGAATTTTTTACATCAATCGTTGTTGAAATTGATAAAAATAGATAATCGCTTACCGTCCACGTTGTCGTCGTCGTCCTCGTCGTCCTCATCGTCTTCATCCTCGCTAAAGTAGTCGACAATGGACGTGACATTGATGTCAGTTCGCATTTGTTTCATGGAAGATGCTCTGTCCGACATAAGCATTTTTCCACGATGACCGAGGGGTGCGTGTGCCAGGGGTCCACCAGGATCGACAACAAGTTTCTTATTTTTTATCAGAATCCTGTATCGAAGTTGGGACGGTGAAGGTAGTTGAGGATCTTCCCCGAAGTCCGAATCGTAGAGAAATTTGGTGACCAGTTTATCGCCGAATACCGACTGTACATAAGAATAGGTAAAAAAAAAAATAAATAAAAAAAAAAAAAATGAAGAAACGATGAAAAGAATAAAAAAGAAATTGGGTACGTAAAATGTGGATAAAATTTGTTTAGATTATAATAATGCATCAAACGCCGGTTGTATTTGAAAAGTTATTGCGTACGGACGGAGCGGGTGGAATTTAAAGCGCAAAACTTTTAAAAAGAAGAGTCTCCCCTCCCGTTTATAATAAACGTGTATATCCCGCAGGTTCCCATGAAGGAGATGAAAGCACGCTGAGGCATCAAGCGACGATAAAAATTGAGCTTTTCAGAGAAAGAGCGTAGAATTTATAGGGTAGGTTTATGAAATCTTACCTGAAAGATTTGAGCCATTCGAGCCTGTTGACTTTGGGAACAATGATTCTCCAAGGAGAGAATGACCGGGTAGGGTGAGCTGACGAAGGCACTTCTGTCGATCGCTTCTACCACCAACCGAAATGGGATTTTGGTTGTGAATGTGTGACCGTGGTAAATTAACGGAGAACCATCGTCTCCGTCCCAACAGTCAAGTTCGACGCACCGGCATCCGGTCAGCAGGACCTAAACGACGAGTGATATTAGCGAGGTGTAAAGTAGCCGAGATATTACGGGGTAGTAAAGATTCTCACGATCCCAGCTGGGTACCCAGTGGTATATAAGGGTATAAGATATATACGCGGGTAACGACGATCCGCACCCCGAAATTAGCTAAACTCGCAGAATTTCTACGACTTGAAGAAATAACGTCAGCAGTAGTACGTTAAATGTTAATTCAAGCAGTATATGGAGACTCACGAATTATTTATACACATGTACTAAAGGGGACCAAGTACAGCGACTTTTCGAGATATTATCATAGTCCGAAATCAATTTATTTCATAACCAAAGTTCATTTCACATGAAAATATTTTTCTTTTTCAAAATCATGTGTCGTAAGGATTTCAGAGCACCGTTGAACCGATTCAGGTCATCCTGGATTCATTTTCTTCAGAAAACAAATCCTCATCATGTGAATGTAGGAATTTTGAAAATTTTTCATTTTGGCCAAGTTATTTAAGAAATGAGTGATAATAATTTTTGCAAATTTGGTAAATTGATCATAACTTATGACATAATTTTTTATTTTTAAATTCCTACATTCACATGATGAGGATTTGTTTTCTGAAGAAAATGAATCCAAGATGACCTGAATCAGTCCAACGGTGCTCTAAAATCCTTACGACACATGATTTTGAAAAAGAAAAATATTTTGATGTGAAATGAACTTTGATTATGAAATAAATTGATTTCGGACTATGATAATTTCTCGAAAAGTCGCTGTACTGGTCCCCTTAACGGAAACTGCGTTATCGTCTAATATCAATGCTTCGAGTAAATTTGTTAAGAAAAAAGAGCAATACAGCGATTCATTCAATTGATTTAATCGCAAGTCAGAACTAATTTCCATCGAAATGACTTCAACACGAAACGTGTGTGTGTGTACGATGGTCAATATAATAACTAAAATTTTGGGTAATATATGCGTAGACCCTTTCGACCCTAACCGATTGTAGACATTACCATTCAATATCATCCTGACCCCGAAAATACTTGAGTTAAAAAAAACTTGACCACTTCAAGTGAAAAGGATAATTGAGGAACTATGGTGTGGAGTTCAAATCTAAAATAGAATCAATTACTTATTTCTTTTTTTGTTTTTTCTTTTCATGTTACCTGGGAGTAGAGCTGCACGGAAGATTCGCCTTTTAGCTGGTGACCCGTGAGATAGGTGTTGTGTGAACTTGCGATGTAATACTGGGACAAAGGTTGTTGCATTTCAGGTTCAACGGGGGCAGCGTATTCGTTGGCAAAAGCGTAGTTGTCCTTGTCCATCATATACCGTGCAAATCCCTCAAAGGATAAACACATTTGGGTCCGTAACGCGGGGTCGGGTTCGTGTCTCTGATTTACAAACAGAGGGAGCGACAATTAGAATTATTTTGCATAACAGCGGCGTCAACTGGCGGGAAAATTACTTCGTAATTAACGAGCTGTGCGGCAAAAAATGAAAAGCCGGCTAATTGTCCTGCAACGGCGGTTAAACACCTACAACGAAAATACCCAGTGTCGTTAAAATATTCGAATAACGATCTTTTTTAGTTATTTCCGGATCAAAAATCAACTGAATAACATTTTTTTTTTTTCTTATTCCCCTTTTTAATTCGACACATTTTTCCAAAATTTTCCCCACAAGGTATAAGTCTGCATCTGTGTTTGAGAATAGCGCGGTTCAATTGTAATGCATTTTGGATGGGACCTCTGAAGAATAATTAATCATCTTCCGAAGAAAGTAAATAGGGTATATATATGATTGATGAGAAGACCTTATATGTGCTTGCGCCAGTTCTTTCGAAGAATCGTATATAAGACTTTTAATATTAACGGTGCAATTACCGACCCTCTTACCTTGACCAGAGCTTTTATTTCGTCATCGGTGAGCTTTTCCTGCTGTCGTGATTCCAGAAACTTGGTAAATGTAGTCAAAGTGATTACTTGTGACTTGGAGGTATCGACTCCAGAGCAATTGTTTACGATACTAGCCGCAGCTACAGCGTCGAATATTTGTTTTTTGTGTAAATTACTGCTCGTCTTGTACTCGTGGCAATCGATCGAATTATTCCGGGTCAATAAACCTGAATGCCCAGAATAAATGACACATAATTAACAATCAGCCATCAATTCACTCGGGTATAGGCTGTATGCCTGTATAGTACCTACTCAGTCATTTTGTTTGTACAAATAATCAGATACTCTCGCGAGAGACCAAAAAGTATGTACACGAACACTGGAGACTAACACGTATTTTGTATTTTAGTAGCCCAGTTCCTTTGGGGTCATTGATTCAAGTAATGACGTAACGAAGGTTTGAACAATAATTATACTTTTCCCTTGATGTTACTACGTTGTATAAAACAGGGTAAAAAAAAAAAAAAAAAATTGTTAAATAATTAAAACGAGAAAGTTTACCCCATTTCAGTAGCTACTTATTAGTTATTGCATGTAAAAAGTGCGTAAATTGAGTTATTCTGCCGACGACATTTCGTTTGAAAGTTGGCGAAAACGGTATATCTACAGATATATACATATATTCAGCGGTTTTATGCTTCAAGTTCTCGTTTTTTTTTTTTTTTTTATTTATTTTTTTTTAATCTTTTTTGTTTCCCACGTTGTTTACGGCCGAGGCTATTAATAATTTCACGAAATGTTACCACGTTTACCTTATACCTACTCCCGTTGATGAACAGGCCTGTTTATTTCCATCGTTAAAACTGATATAGACTCCCGTAAGAAATTCAACGAATAAAAAAAAAAAAAAGCTCGGACTTTTGAAGAAACCGCGATGTGTGAAAAGCTCATTGCCGTTTTTTTTTTTTTTTTTGCCTATTGATAAATATAATTAGCTACTGATATCCTTGAGCAAAATTGAAAATTTTCAAATCTTAATCACATCGAATTATATAAATATGAGGATTAATTAATTTAACTTACCAATTCGTTGTGGAGTCGAGTCACTTGCCTGCCTCAGTACCGATGGACGCGGGTTAAAATCACGAAGAGATCCGTCGCTCTGACTTCTTCGTGTTATTGCCAGCTGGCCAAAAAGATCCCGTAGATCTTTCCGCGCTCGGAGACTAAACGATCGAAATAAAGCGACGAATTCAACAAAGTTTAGCTGCGTTTCGTACATGATTGAGCTTGCCCTTGCCTTAACGTGGCACGGTGCCTCTGATACTCCAGTTAATCCGCTCGATCCATTTCTGTCTTTGTCTCTGGCAACACATAAAAGACTGCTTCCGCGTTATTGGAGATGATCGTAAATAAAATGAATGAGTTTTCGGGACATTTTTTCGAACAATATTAATAATAAATAAACAACCACTTGCGCCATTTCATATTCATTACATTTCATTGGTCTGATTAGATTAATGTTCGTCTTTGAACAATGGGTCATCCTATAGGGTGTGCAAAAAAAAAAAAAAAAAAAAATTCTAACGCACATCAACATTCCGGTAGAGCATCTCAAACAGAATATCTCAGCCAAATATGAGCTCGTAATATTGATATTTAGAACTGTTTAATTTAGTTACTAATTTTATAGTTACTAATTTTAGTTACTAAAATAGGCAGTTCTAAATATCAATATTAAGAGCTCATATGTGACTGAGATGTTCTATTTGAGATGCTCTACCGAAATTTTGATGCGCGGTTGAAAAATAAATTGTTTTTCCCAGAGTCGTATGACTCTATGACGCTATGACTCAATGTTTATAGGCGAATATCTCTGAATCGGTGAGAGTTAGGAAAATTCTATAACAGTACTTTTTTGTAGAGCGTGAAATTTCCTATAAGAATCTGTATTCAGATAGTTTCTAAATCAAGTTGGTTACGAGAAAAAACAATTCGAAAATTTTCCGATTTTTTTTCACGTGTTATTCAAATCAAAAATGGGAAAACTGAGTTAGGCAGTTCTAAATATCGAAATTAAGAGCTCATATTTGGCTGAGATATTCTATTTGAGATGCTCTACCGGAATTTTGATGTGCGTTTGAATTTTTTTTTTTTTTTTTTGGCACACCCTAGGGTTATCCGTTTATTCTATCGAAACGTATTAACGAATCTTTGAATGTTATACTATCGCATATTTGTATAATTGGGTTACTTTATAAAAGAAGGGGGAGGAACGTATGAACTAATTCAAGTTAAGTTCCCAATTCCGCACACGTCCTTAATTATCCTTCAACTATAACTTATAGCAGTGTGAATAGTGCGAGGTTCTGCAGGTTTAGACGAAAAATGGTAGGACGAGGGTGAGCCTGACAGAAATAGGAGGGAAAGAGAATAGAAGTTTGCCGCTTTGGTGCGAAGTGTAATGAAATTAAGGCAGCGGTAGCAGTTCTGGATAGGAAAATAAATTTAATTTGCAAGTAGGTTGCGTTATGCGCTTGGCGTGGCACGAAACAGTTGGCAAAACGTACCTTTGGAGACTGGAATAAGGGAGATTCGAGGTGACGATCCTCTCCGCGGATCCCGGGGGACTCCGTGGCGGCATTCTCTCCCGGCTGGACCGTGGGGAAGCTGGGATTATCCTTGTCAGGGATTCTCTGCTTCCAGCAATATGTCGCAAGGGTGCCGTGGTCAGACCACCATCCGACGACGACGAGTCGTACTGCTTGAAGCTCAGTTCCTGTTTAAAAAAAAATACATTATAAATCTACTTAAGCAGCCAAGGGACTATAGCGTTGTTTCTCTCGCAGTACTCGAATTGATTAAATCAAGATTCCTAACAACCTCGTTTGAAGTGTCACAAAATCAGGCAGATTTGAAGGATAAAAATTGAATAATTGGAATATAAATAGAGAATATAGAGGGAAGTTGAAAAATATGGAAACTAACAGAAAACGAATATTTTTAGTTCAAGGCTCGTCTGGTTTTATTCGATGTAAAAGATGCATGCATATCCAGGGAGTAGCGTGTCCGTGACGAATTTTAAACTCTTATTTCTCATAAAGTAAGCAGAAGGTACTTTTTCATTAATTTAAGCACTCGGAACTTTGAAACTCGCTTCGTTTGTACGAATTTAGTAGCTGAATAAATTACGGTGTGAAACGGTTCGGACAAAAGCTGCTGACCTCGGCAGTTACAAACATGAAAAAAAAAAAAAAAAAGAAAAAAAGAAAAAAGAAAATGGAAATGTAGAAAATAGAGGATATATATGCGATTTAACGGCCATTTAGCCTGTCGAAAATGCGATATTTTTCGCAAAAAGAGATTAGACTGATTTCGGACGGTCGACCAGAGCCAAGAAGAAACCCGTGACCAGAACGAGGGCGTAAACGAAAGAGTATCGAGTCTCCTCTTTAAGTTTTATCGAACCGCCTCGAGGAACTTGCGGGAGTGATAATCCGAACCGAATGCAGCATCCTAGGCAATCGCAAAAATTCACCGCAAGAGGAGAAAAATTGTCAATTGAGAATTCATACCTACTATGCGGAGAAAGGATCTTCGTTCAACCGCATAGCAGATGATAAGGATATCTATATTAGGGTGGTCCCTAATTTGTTCATTTTCGAATTTCGATGTTCCCATGGTCCAGGACTTCTCGAAATATATACAAAAGAATGTAGCCAGAATTCCAAGTTCCTATCTCAATTCTAAGTAGCGCCTGAAAGTCCTCGAATTTTCCGATTTGAACAAAACACGATTTCTGGCATTTCGCGGTTAATTTTTTTGTCTTCCTATTGCAGTATAGCTCCGAAAAATTTCGAACTTGTTACACTCCTTGCCTGTAGTAGCAGGTATTTAATGAAAATTCGACAGAATTTCAACGATATAATTTTCGAAGCTACAGCGCAGCAAAAAAAATTTCTTCATTCCAAATGGTGATAAATAAAATTTGAATTTTTCACGGATACCTACCTACTACTATAGGTAATAAATGTGCAAAGTTTCAGATTATTCGAAGCGATATTGCGATAGGGAGTAAACAAATAACCCAGGAGTACTAAAAATCGTGTGTTATTTAAACGTGAAAGTTCGAAGGCCTTGGGGCAGTACTTAGGATTGAGATAGGAACCTGGAGTTTTGACTAAATTTTTTCTTGTATATTTGTAGACGTTCTTGCCCATGGGAGCATTGAAATTCAAATATGACCGAATTAAGGACCACGCCGTAATCCGCATGTATGATATAACGAAAATTGAGGGAAAATCAATACGCCCTTTGGCCTTAAAAAGTTCTTACTAGGTCCTCCATTGTTCACAGGAGTTTATGCCCGTCTTTTGTTCAAGTCGTTTGACCTAGCCAGCCAATATTTAATTTTCTCTCTTAATTATTCAACCCCCGGGTTTGCCATGGCCTAAAACGGTCCATTTATATTGACCGGGGTGTTAACCACTTTTCTTGCTGACCTGGCTCTGCACGAAGGTGTATAGGTATAGCGACGCGGAAACTTAATTTTCCACCGAAATTTACGAGCGATGATTAATCGTGAAAAGTTTTTAATATTATTGCTTGCCTGCGTTCTTATTTATTTTTCTTCTTTGTCTTTCAATCAATTTTACTGGTAGTTTGCCTCAAGCTTCTAATTGAGTCACTGTTTTTGATTACCACTAATTTAATATTGTTTTTTTTTTTTTTTTTTTTTTTTTTTTTTATCATCCTGTAGGTACGGCCAGAGCTTAATGTGTGCTCAATCGACATAGTATAATCATGATGTCGGTCGTATTAATTTATTGACATTTTGTATCCTATAGTCGCGTTGAATTCTTCGATATTTGCCGTATATATAATATAAATATGAATTTTTTGATCAATTCAGGTTGATAAAGCCGAACAACCCCTATACGTAGCCGTACGGAACACACATCGATGAAGAACACACGCCATTGTCTGCGGATTGGTGAAAATTAAACCGTGTAGGTACTGAGGTAAACAGTGACCTCGATGAAAATTCAATCAACCGTTATCCTCCTCTATACTTATTGCTGGGTTTTCCGATACTGCAGGCAATGTGTATAATTTATCGCAAGGACACCGTCATCGTTATTTTTAACATATCTAAAAAAAGGAGTATTAATTGACAAGCAAATATCCTAGAGCACGAACGTCACGACAATATCTAAAAATAAAAAGCGCATATTTTGATTCTTAAATAATATCCGCACACACCTTAGTCAACGCGTGAATATTTCCTATGGATTTTGTCTTCTTTCCTTTCACGTTTCTGCGTCTCATCGTACTACTTCCGGTCGGTGAGAGCGTCCCGATGCTGTCCGTTGTCGCCCAGTCACGTCCCCCAAAAACTCTTATGGCGTCTGCTGTGATGGGCATGATTCCTGGTTCCTCGAAATATAATTGAAGGAATTTTTCCTTTAGCCAACGAGATCTTCTGTCCGTTAGTTGTTGTTGCCTTTTCAATCCTCTTAGTATCCAGCAAAGTCCCATGTACCAAATTCTGTATACAGTATGAATTATTTTTCAACTACTATATCTAATCGGCAAGATAATTATTATTGATGCATGAGGTTGAATTTCAGCAAAGTTATTTTTACTTATTTTTTTTTTTTCTTTATTTTCTATTTTTCATCTAAGTTTCGGGTTCAGTTCGTTGTGCCATGCCAGGATGGATATAGGCGGGTAGTAAATTGATAATAAATTGAGGTTAAACTTTGAGCCCTCCTTTCAGTATCAGTTCGCGAAGCAATTTTCTCGGAGGGTCCGCCCCGTGGATCCGGTAAAATTATAACTTGATACCCAATTAATGTTTTAGGGTAAAAATAAGAGAAGAGAAAAAACAAGGTTTTCAATTATGATTTCTCAATTCTCATCTGTATAGGTACCTAGCTATCTTATACTTATACTCTAATGTTATAATTATTATTATTTGACGATAATAATTCAGGAGGGTGAATAACTAATCATTTAACCATCTGTGGCTATTATAGAATAATCAGTTACTCTACTCTGGCCACTTTAGCATAGCTTTTGAAAGTTTGTATGGCAGTAAAGTTCGACGTTACCTCGACAGGAAGAAACTGGGAGTGAATTTCAAACAGAGGGAAATTTCGCTTCGCTATATAGATAACTGTGCTCTACAAAGTTATAAAGGAGTTATAGGACCCACTTGTTTCTATCGTATTGCACAAAAATACACGGTATCGCACCTTCACATTATATATATATACCTACCCTTGGCATTAAACTAACAAAGTTATACCACCTTATCTCCGTCTAGATTGAGATAAAAATTTCATAAACGGCAAGATACATTTATCATAACTATACCAATGCAAATAAAAATTTAAGGCTTACGACTATATTAAGACTAGAATAAGACTAGAACTTTGAAGATAGAGGAAAAGTTGGGAGGCAAAAATAATTGCGCTCTCATTCATTTTCTCCTTCTCTTCTTCTCCCCCCAAAGAGCAAACGCACACAGACACAGACACACACATATAAATTTTATTTCATAGTTTGGTAAGACTTACTTGTTCAAAGCTGGTGGGCACAGGAGAAAGATGAGACGATTGTCGGAGAGACTGGTGCCGTACATGAGCCCGATGCATGAATCAGACCCTGGGAGTCCGTACCTTTTGCAAATGGCCCTTAGGTCAGCATCGCGATCCCGATCGCAGCAGCCGATCATTATTTCTTTGACGGAACTCAAGTCCAGGTAACCATCCTCGAGGGTAACAGCCGCACAGTCTGGTAGCCGGGCTGCATATTTTGTTGTAAGTCCAGCGGGTAACGTTTCTTCGGGATTAACGAAGAGGGAAAACTCGGTGACCGTAGTACCGAGTGATGCTGTCTTTAAAGGACTCCAGGATGGTTTTTCCCAGGTAAAAGTTCCGCAGGCTCGATCTATCCGCGCGTAAACTAGTGCGGTCCTTGACGTGCCTCCGTCGCAGTCCCAATGGATTAAGGTCGTTCCGTGGTGTAAGACCTGCGGATCGAAGCCATATCCTTTCTCGTATCTACGGGTAAACTCCACAGGCATTCGTGTAACGTGAAAATTGTGCTATATCAGGGTGGAGAACACTCTTCTACCGAAACTTGAGAAGTTATCTACGCTAACGAGCACAGAACACGATACTTGACCCGCCAGACTTTGTAACCGGCGACTAGACCAAATAACCCCTTGGTCTAGCTTAAGTGTGAGGAATTTTTTACCTCTACTTGTATACGGTTCAGACAGAACCGCAAATTGTTTGAACAATAATAATAAGAAGAAGCATTTTATCAAGAGTATAAAACTGCATCCAGGATTCATATGCTAAAAAAAAAAAGGGCTGTGACTAATAGAGAACGACTCTTTGCAGAATAGTAAACGGAAAAAACAGTGCTGTCGAATTTACTCTGGAGCAGTAAATATAGGGACAGCATTTTTTTGCAGTAGAAATTATCACAATTTCTAGTATTGGGTACATTATATCAAGTGGCCTTCAATGTCTATATGAGTGAATGTTACCATATAGACCCAATTGTGATAATTTGTACTGCAAAAAAATGCTGTCCCTATATCTACTGCTCCAGAGTAAATTCAACAGCACTGTTTTTTCCGTGTAGAAATTTCAGTTACGGCTGTTTTCTAAAATGATTGAGATACACCATCTGTCACAGGAAAAACTGATTACTGTAAACTTAATGACTTTTTCTCAGTGAAAAAAAAAAAAAAAAAAAAAATAAGATTATTATTTTTTTCTTTCCCACAATTTAAAAGAACAATAACGTGGGCAGTATATTTCTGAAGAATACACCTTAATAGTGGGCATGAGAAAGGACTAAACGTGTCTTAACGAGAAATGAAAATATTGCGGGTAGGTATATTCTACTCGAAATGAAAATAAGGGAGAAAGCTATTTCCCGGGGAGCTACTCCTTACCAAGGGATCTTTGGTGTGTTCGTAAGTATAACTAAGGGACGGTAATTCTGTTAAGCCCCGGAAACTCGTGCAGGACTCTCAAGGTTCCAACAAGATCCTGCGTAAACTTTTGCATCGTATTGTCGCACTCAAAGATCAAGAAGCATCTCAGAGGTCCCTAGTCTTTCTTATTGAATAGTTACCCTAGATGTATATATACTGGGGTGGTCGGTAATTTGATCATTTTCAAAATGTGTACATTTTTCACGGATACCCACTACTATAATAGGCAAGAAGTATGCGGAATTTCAGATCATTCAAACCGAGAATGTGATAGGATGTAAAATGGGAAGGTTCGGAGGCTTTGGTGCAGTACGTAGAATTTTACAGCTTCTTTGTATATATTTGGAGACTTGCTGGCCCATGGTAGCATTGAAATTCGAATATAATTGAATTGAAGATCATCCTAATGTACACGAATTAACCGTACCTGAAGAACATGATGGTTCATCCCGGCATGGGGAGCTCCAACTGGGAAGAGCGCCACACCATGATCATTTGCTAAGGGTTGAACTGGCTGGTAGGTGTCGAGGTCCAGATGATAGTCGTTCTCGTCACATTCTTCCGTCATGTAGGCCTGCTCTAGGGCAGTTGTATGAATACTCAATGTTCGATGAAGGGAACTAGTCGCAGCGTCTTTTCCTCTCGCGTGATGGTGCTGATGGAAAAGTGCCACCTTATCGAGGACAGCTTGGGTGTCGTCGACCACTTCAATACGGAACTTTGGCGAGCTACTTGCCGAACTCCACCCGGAGGGTGCCTCCGCATTACTCTCAACACTGATCCTCGCACCAGGCGAGGATGAAGGCACATGTTCAAGGGGTTCACCCTCGTTACTGCTAGCATGCAAAGTCTCCTCCTTAGATTCCGCTGTATACTGTAAGAAATTTCGGCTGGTGACTAGCTGAGCTTTTATAAAATATGTACGCGGTAATTATATTTAATTGCAATATTACGAAGAGTAAGACGTCGGCTTAAAACTAATGCGGTTCGATATTATCCGAGCAGGGAAATAAAGGAAAAAATATGGAGAGCGATTCGGTTAAATTTAACGCGGCTATCTTTTGTCTAGTGAACCAAGAGACCGGGTTTAAAATGAAAAATTAACCACTGCCCTGGATTGAGAGGGCGTAGGAAGATAAAGGACCGTGACAGCGTAGCGGAAGACCCTCCCCACCCCTTAAAGCAGTATACGATACGATTCTGAGGCGGCAGATAAAGGAAGACGTGACAGGAGCCTTGAAAGGCGCTTCCCACAAGGCAGAGTGATTCCAAGACTCTGACAACAGCGTTATTGTTCTTATTTTCTGGGGTAAATAATAGTCAAGTTCTCATTTCGACATTGTTCTGTTTTCGAATACAGTCAAATTTTAATGAGACGTTTTCGAAACGGTGTAAACGGCTATATGGCTAATATCGAGCTAAGTTTGTTTGCGGTGGTTACACCCGTTGGAATATCGATGTACCACGACTCATTCATTCTAATAAGGAAATTAAGACAATTTTATCAAAAGTATATATCTATATTTCGCTTCGAATGAATATAACAGATAACTATTATACAACAGCCGTCGAGTAAAGTTTTATCGCAGTTCTCGCATATTTGGGGAGAACTTAGATTGTCATGGGCGTAAATTGTTTTCCCCAAAGTCTCATATGTCTCACGGGAATTCCCGAGGATATGAACGTATATTTATCTTCCTCAAAAAGTGACGTGAGTTCTGTCCGAAGTGTTGGTACAGAATTAGTGATAATTCTAATTTAGAAACGTCTCGGTTCGCAGCTTGTAAATTCGTTCCCAAAATTCTGGATGTATTTACGGAGCAGCGAATCGCCTGAAGCATTTCGAACTATTTCCTCATTCTAATCATTCGCAATTCGCAGCTCGTACCCTTAGGGACAATGAACAAAGCCCTGGATTAACTCGTTATCGTCTTATTCTTTGAAACCAATTCTTGTTCACCCTTGTGAAATTCCAACAAGAAGTAACGGATATACCTCGTCCTCTCTACCCCCCGAAAGGTCCTTCAATTAATCTTAAATTAAACGCAAGCTGGAAGGCTAGCTGCTCTAGATGGAGGACAGACACTTATATACCCATATATCAGTTGGTAAACCGCGTCTCTACTACAAATACGACATGGCACCAACATTGGCTTTCGGTCGAGGGTATAACTTTGAAATTCCCTCAGGGCAGAGTTAATGCTCACAGTCGACAGAAATCGCTTCGCCATCGCTACCTGTTTCACCTTCCTTCGGGTCCCTCGCGTCATCTGGAATCCGCGAGCTCTCAGTTTTCGAAGAGAAAATCTACACAGTAACCCAGCTTCGAGTTATGTGCTCCGACTTATTTATACTTGAGACGCATTCTTTATATATCTTATTTCACAAAGTTATTTCATCTCTTTGCAGTGATACGCGTGGTTACTCATTTATTAGACGACATTTTTACAATGCATTAGAAATATCTCTCTCTAGATATTGTGGAAAAGAAAAATATACTTTTAACATCAAATCATTCTACAATACCGATCAAACCAGTCTACAATACCGAGAGTAGAGAGTTGGAGAATTCGAAACAACAAAGCTGATTATAAACGTTTCACCCCGTCGCGTCGCGTCGCCACACATCATAAAACTATTTTAACGATGAGCAGTCAGAACAGAAGCAAGTAGTTTCCGCCGGCCTACAACCATCGTAGCTGCTGGAGGCCGATAGAAACCCCTGCCTCGATTCCGTTTTGTTTAACTTGTAGACTACAGTCTCCTATACTTCGTCCTTTCATTCTTACAAAGAATATCTTTTCTTCTTCCTATTTTTTTTTTTTTTTTTTTTTTTTTCTTCTGAAAAATCTATAAGAAACTAAAGACGTGCTGTGGTATTTTACCTTAGTTTCGGCAGCCAGAGCTTCTCGTAGCTCGCGAAGAAACGCACCAAAAAATGGCACAACGGGACATTCTGGCATTGCCAGTGCTCGAGCCAGAGCTTGTTCATATTTGGAAGATAGGAGAGCCGACGACAGATCCTCCAATATTGGTAGCGGTTCGTTAACGCTTTGCCAAAAGGGTTTCAGCTTGTTGGATCTGCAACCGAAATTATAGTATATAGATTCTTTATTTCATTTTATGTGATAAATTTTCGGGAAATAAGAAATGCCTGTATGTATTCACGTCCACGTGATTCATCAGCCCTTAGTTACTAACCGGATCGGTCTAGCTTCGGGGTCAATTTCGGCCCATCCTCATAATGTCCAGGGCCGGCGAATTCTGATAATTTCGAGTGTGGAATTGGAGCACGGGAAATTCATCGATGTGTTTGGGGGCAATCCCAAATTTTTTACAATTAGTCGGGAGAATTTCGAGTGTGGACATCTCCACACCTTCCACACAAAAGTCGCCGGCCCTGATAACGTCGATGTTTACCGTCTGGTATATAGGTATATTGTATACAGCAATAAGTAGCTTGGGTATTGTACAGTATAAGCGTGTAACGTGAAACTGGTCCCTTATCATAATATGGGTAGTACGTAAAATTCTGATTTCTCGTAGGTATCGCTTTGTGCTTATTCGGTTGTGTTGGGTTAGGGATTGTCGAAAGGGGCAAGCAATGATTCAACGAGAAATGCGAGGCCTCCCTAAGGGTTTAAGTATATTCGTGAGGGTTGAAGGAGCCTTGCCAAGCCACGATGGCTGTATATTTATCAAAGTAATTTTATCGCTACTTCGTTATACGAATCATTTTATCTTTGGCTCTACCTCGTATTCTCATATATACCATATACCTTATACCCACTATACTTCCCAAAGTGGCGAACGTACGAGGACAGACAGCTTTTTCCAGAGATCCACTCGGTCCGAAAGTGTCTTTCACTGTTCGTTACTTTTTTCTTATTACTATTATTATTATTATTACTTTTGCTATGAGGCACTGCGCCAGTCCATCGTGGCTTTCACTATACGAATTTGAGGTCGAAAGAAAAGTGGAAATTTAACAGCTCACGAGAGTCCCATCGGATTCAATAATCCAAAAAATTTACGAGAATGAAATACCAAGGCGAATCATCTGGCTGAAAGAATTTAAGGGGTTAATTGACAATTCGGTATAGGCGCGTGCAGGATCAAACCTCATACAAGTGTCTTTTCAGCTTCATGGAGTATAGCTGTTATTTGAATTGGGGAAGAAGAGGCCACGATTCTCTGGACTGAAACTAACGGCACAGATCGTGGACGGAAATTGAGTTGGCTCGTAAAGGTTTATACGGAGGCAGACCGTAGAATCGACTAATGGACCCCCCACCGGAAACTGCTCAGACCTCCGGGTTGCAATATGTGCAACAGCAGTCTTCCTTCAATATCGGAAACAGGGTAGTTCGCCGACTCGAATCTATCCTTCGAGTTTTTATTTATCGACGAGTCTCTCGGATAAAAGCTTCACATTTTTTCAACCGCATATAAATACCGTTGGGAATCGTCCCGCAGCAAAAAGCATATTATTAATTGATTTTATCTCATTTCATTCGAATTTAATTTCTAATAGAAAAAGATGGATCTGCAGTATGAAAATAAGTTTTTTAATAAAATTTTCATCACGGAAAGCACAATCAGCTCACAAATTAGTTTGACAAAAAGAATTCGGTAAATCATTACCTTACCCCGATCTATTCCCTTGAAAATGAATACGCGCTAACCCCGCAGTTAACGCCTCCATTCATCACGAGATCAAAATTGAAATTGATTTGAATGGGTAACTAAACTGTGGCCACCCTTCATTAAACAGTTAAACACGCATGATACTGTCTGCACGACGCGGATTATCTAGCTGTCAAAATATCGGACAACTGTCAAGTAGATTTGCTATCGCTTCTATACCTACTCTGGTGCTTTCCTGAATATATATATATATATTAGGGTGTGCGAAAAAAAAAAAATTCAAACGCATATCAACATTCCGGTAGAGCATCTCAAATAGAATATGTCAGCCAAATATGAGCTCTTAATATTGATATTTAGAACTGCCTAATTTCGTTACTAATTTTAGTTACTAATTTGAGTTACTAAAATAAGCAGTTCTAAATATCAATATTAAGAGCTCATATTTGGCTGAGATGTTCTATTTGAGATGCTCTACCGAAATTTTGATGCGCGGTTGAAAAATAAATTGTTTTTCCCAGAGTCGTATGACTCTATGATGCTATGACTCAATGTTTACAGGCGAATATCTCTTAATCGGTGAGAGTTAGGAAAATTCTATATCAGTACTTTTTTGTAGAGCGTGAAATTTCCTATAAGAATCTGTATTCAGATAGTTTCTAAATCAAGCCAGTTACGAGAAAAAACAATTCGAAAATTTTCCGATTTTTTTTTCACGTGTTATTCAAATCAAAAATGGGAAAACTAAGTTAGGCAGTTCTAAATATCAATATTAAGAGCTCATATTTGGCTGAGATATTCTATTTGAGATGCTCTACCGGAATGTTGATGTGCGTTTGAATTTTTTTTTTTTTTTTGGCACACCCGAATATATATATACAACGGAATTGCAGAAACCGCTAGGAGAAAAGTCATCGAGATAAACGTGTATACAGCTACCTACGTGACGCCATTTTGTTATAGACTTGCTTTACTTCCGCTCCAAGTATTAAGCTACTCGCTTCTCGGTAATCCTTCGTAAATCCCTTTTTGTCGGCTTATATATATTATATTGTATGTCCTTATATACCGTAGTGGTATAGAGAGACCTCGAGATTCTCTCACGTTTTTAGTAATATCTGGATTCTGAAAGGCATTTAGTCGAACCTGAACCCGGTCGACCTATAGCGTATAGAAAAGTTGTCAATACTTCGACGTATATAGGATCTGAAGTTTTATTTTTCAGGCATATCTTTCTTATATTTTTAAGACCAACTTGGCAGGCATCACTCTCATGGTTCTACCCTTTCAACCGCAGAAGTCTCACCTCTGCAGAGACGAGTGTCGAGTGGGACTTTGGTAGATTCGTATACGTCACTTTCTTCCCCATCAAATTAACTGATACGAAAGGATGTTGAGTGACACGTGAAGAAATCGGTTCAGAAAAATGTGCGGTGAAAATTATAGATATAGAGTTACTCATTTCTTTTATGATGGAATATTGTGATCGATTTATTGTCAAGAAAAGTATATGAAGGCTATTATAACAATATTATAAAACTAGGATAATAATGGTATCTTAATCAAACCATTATACTACAGACCCAATGCAAGCGAAAACATTTTCGTGACCCTATAACGTTTAGCCTGCACGGATCAAATAAATGGATATAACGTTATAATATACTTCGCTATAACCGCGCTAACAACAAGTGAAAATTACTCCGGTATATCCAATAACCGCAGAAATCTAATCGAAAAATAATTATCCTAGGCATGTATGTATGTATATGTTGTATGGTACCGAGAATATTCGTGGAAACGCTTCATATATAGGGAATTGAAAATGCCTGCATACAGGCACTCAGAAGTCAGGAGATTAGATCTTAATACTTCGCATATTGCGTGCGCAGGCATTGGCTACGTGGGCACAAAACGTAATCACTTATGTTTGAGTTGCCTGTATGCAGGCGTCTTGTGAAGCATTTCCACGAATATTCCTGGCATGTAATATATATATATATATATGTATGTATGTACAGGAGCTAATTATGAATGTAAAACTTGATAAAAGTCGCCGTTTTTAATCCCGAGTAACGCGAGTCTGTGTAAAACGGGGAGACATAAAAGAGAAAATCTCATTGAGGCGAGTTTTAAAGTTTGCCTTCTAGACAGTTCTCTGTTCGTGTTGCCGCGGGGGGTTTCTACTATCAGGTAGATACGTGACAAGGATATGTATTCCGAACAATACGTGTCTGACACTGCAGTACTTTGGTCGTTGAATTCGATGGTTAGTTCGATGGAGAAGTTCCCAAGTATAACAAAGTCTCACCCTCAAAAAAAAAAAAAAAAAAAAAAAAAAAAAACAACAACCAACTAATTTTCAAAACTTATATGCAGCTGTACAACTTTTCTTACGCTTAGAGCCGATTCTACTTATCTGAACTCATTTATATTATTTTTGGGTAAAAAAAAGATGGGCAAAATATAACGATACGCGTTATTGTACCTATATTATATAATAAACCAAAATTTGAATTTTCAAGCCACTTTATATGACATAAGAGACAAAATTTAGTTTTCACAACTTTTAAGACGTCTGTCATATATTCTTACTTGAGACCAGCTATGATTTCCATTGCCGAGTTAAAGTTTCCCGTATTCCAGCAAGTCTGGGCGACCCGGAGTAGACAGGACAGTACTGCCTGTCTTTCTTCGACGGTGACGCCATTCGTTACAGCGTTCGTTACCCATGAGCTCACCTGCGGAATTGAATGAAAAAAAAAAAAAATATATATATTAGACCGGTTCAAAAAAATCGACTATTCTTTTTCTTTCAATTTTCGCATTGAAATACTTTCGGAGGGCTGAAAAAAGATGCCTGTTAAAAGCGGAGCTCTTAATATTAAGATTTAGAGGTCGCTCATCGCGGATTTCTATTTTCCATTTGAATAGCATAGGAAATTTTTTTTTTTTTCTTTTTAATAATTTTGTAGCTCACAAACCAATGAACGAATCCAAATGACTCAAACATATTTTCATAGGAAATTGAACACTCTACAAAAAGCTTCTCTTATCATTTTTTGATAAATTGACTCCTTCCAAAGTTATTCAAGCTAAAATTTCAATTTATAGTTGAGTAAACTATTTTTTTTGTGATTCTTTTTCGACAATGATAGATACATTTTTTAGAGTGTTCAATCCCCTATCAAAATATGTAAGAGTTATTTGGATTTGTTCATTGGTTTATGAGCTACAAAATTCTGAAGAAAAAAAAATAAAATTCCTATGCTATTTAAATGGAAAATAGAAATCCGCGATGAGCGACCTCTAAATCTTAATATTAAGAGCTCCGCTTTTAACAGGTATCTTTTTTCACCCCTCCGAAAGTATTTCAATGCGAAAATTGAAAAAAAAAGAATAGTCGATTTTTTTGAACCGGTCTAATATATATGTACCTATATATATATTTTTATATAACGCAAGCATGTTTTTCTCGCTTTTTGATGCCTTTGTATAGGACCTAAAGTAGTACTTTTAAGTCCTAGGACTTAAAAGTGCCACTTTTAAGTCCTAGGACTTAAAAGTACCACTTTAAGTCCTCGGACTTTAAAAGTACCACTTTTAGGTCCTATACAGAGGCATCAAATAGCGAGAAAAATATACTTGCGTTATATAAAGTATCGTGTGCACCATGGAGGTGGGCCTTTTAACGCCTCGCACGATGTTTTCAGTACTCGTCTTCGCCTCGCACGCTTCGCGCGCTCGTCTACGACTCGTACTTAAAACATCGCACTCGGCCTTAAAAGTTCCACTTTACGACCTTGGTGCACAATGTACTATTTTTGGTCATCTGATAATGATATTAGCCATAAAAGTGCCGGGCAAGTCGATGTGATAGAAAAATAAAAGAACGACCCTCAGACGGCGATTAGATTTCAGGTGAGGCGAATTGCCTGTTGCTTTAAATCCAAGTTTCAACGAGTATATACTTCTTCCGAATCAAGTGATTATAGTCAGTGATTAGGACTGAGTTGGATTTTATTACTCGAGTGGTTATTCTCTCGTTTTCAGGTAGTAAACTATTGATCGTTTCGCGGCAAAGCTGACGTTATCTTACGGGGTTGGCTTTGAGCAGGTGGTTCACTTTTGTTCATTTGGAGAGAAAAACAAGGTAAAGGACAAAAATTTTACAATGAGTTGAAGCAAGTGAACGGTAAAAAATAAAAATAAATAAATACAAATCGTGAATCGAATATATTTCATCGAGTGTAAAAATAGTGGAACAATTTGGTGCCGTGATGATGAATATTCTCGATTGTTGCAATTAAGCGCGGTTCAAATGCCGCGTAAAAAGGTTCGATGCGCTAAATTGGAATCGCGTATATCGAGGTCCTGCAGCTGCATTTACCAAACTCGAAACTAGCGATTTTCGAATTGCAATCACGCTTGCATTGCATTTCCGGGATTGTGTGAGGGTAGTTTGTATTGTTATAAATTCATTTATCCATGTCATTCGAAGAACCGCAATCTCGGCATGCTGCTAATTTGGCTGTTAATTTCGGCGACAGAATGTTAAAAAAAAAAAGTATAACAAACTAACAAACAACAATACCCCTACGTCATTTCTAACTCGTCATTTTACCCAACAAGATCCAATAACACGGAGGAGAAAAATAATTATGGTAACACTGAATCATTTCATTTCTGTCCAGCCAACGTGGCGAAGTTGGGAATTTATATATCTCAATATCGATATCGTACCAGAAAAGCGTCCAAAGCACAATTTTGTTTCTTTCTCACGGCCCGCGCCCACGCACAACACAAAAAAAAGGTGAAAAAAAAGGACGAAAAGACAAACTGAGAAACGAAAAAGAAAAAAGGGGTGAAATATATTCCCCTCCGCCCCGCGGCGAACAATTTCTCGGAATGAGGTTACCGAGCAAGGATTCTAGCGGACTCAGAGAAGAAGGGTTCCCGGTTTTTTTTTTCCTTTTTTTTTCCAAGGTAGGACTACTTCGAGGTCTTCTTCGCCGTGTGCTACAACAACCTTGTTAGGGCCGCGCAAGGGCAGCAACAGCAACGCTAGCTGAGTGGGCTACCTCATTAAAGCGGTTGATGAGGGTCTGCACAGACGAGAAGACGGGTGCCAGTCCCCCCCACTCCCCCCCTTCGGTCTGCGTGGCACTGTTAGCTGTGCTAGGGGTGCAACCTGGAGATGGTGGTGGCCTCGGGCTTTTACGAAGTGTACTGATGTCCTGGACTACGTGCCGCAGGTACTCGCTTGGTGGTACCTGGTAGAATAACTGATACTCGCACTCGGACAACCTGATCGCCACCTCCTCGGGGAAGTGTAGCAGCTTGTGCAAATCCTCCAGCTCCTCGGAGCTCTGAGGCGGCTGCGGCTGCGGCCGCTTCTCCAGCTCTGTAACAATAAGATTATTGTCGTTTTCTAAACTTCGATAATAAGTTCATAATACAAGTATCCTGCAGATATTCTTCGAAATCTCACTGCAGAATCAATAATTCACCCCTAAAACGGCAGCACTTTTATCAGGATCTGAGTGGTGTCTCAATCAACAATTAGGTTTCCCATTAGAACAAGACGCATGACCCTATATCGTGTTGTTAATTTTCTTGGTGCTATAGAATTCTTTGAACTGCTGATTCCGAATTTGAGGTCTGATATAGCGAATTTCAAATGGTGGATCCAATCTAAGTTTCAAAATTATTTAAATAGCCAGGATATGAGTTGTATAAATGTTTGGAATTTGGAATTTCAGATCTCAGATTTGGAAAAAGCGACCCAAAATCTCCCGAGCACCAAGACAGACTTTCGCATTATTTGTGCAGATAAAGTTGATATGTGAACCTTAGAAACATGAGATGTAAGATTTCGCGTGTTAATCAAATGAAAAACCTTAATGAGAACGCTGCTCATCTGGGAGGTTGATTATTCGACGTAATTCTAGAAATTTTTTCAGTACGAGGTCGAAAGAAAATGTCGACTTGTTTTCGCACACTCCAATCTATGTGGAGATATCTCATTCCTCTAGGTCATTTTTTGAGTGAGTATTACCTGGATTTTAAAGATTTCTTAGTACATGTCTAACTCTCCAAACATTCAAATTTTCACAGTTTTCAGAATCCAGGAAATACTCTCTCACGTATGTATCATTTTTGTAGACTAGTCTTAGAGAAATGTGAAAACTTGTTTCTGATTTAAAATGTGATGAAGGTTCTTGTAAAGAATCGTTTCCACTAAAATTACCACAACCGTTCCTCCTGCATCTCTGCCCCCTGTAGTTGTTAATGATTGTTTGTGAATACGTGAGTAGGCATGTACATGCCAGTGGCTATGGAGATAGCGAAATCTTTTTTGCGTCTAGTCTTTCGTACGAAAGGTTTTGCCTTGGCTTACTTTAGACCTACTCTTTCGTTTTTGGTTAAACCACAGTGCTTTATTCTTGGTTTTTCTTTGTACGCATGGCGGGGAAACCTTTTTCGCGACTAACAAGCCCTGGTCGACTTGTAAAAGAGTAAAGATGAATTAAAATGTCCGTGATTCGGTGGAATTGCGAAACTTTTTGCCACTGCATAAAAGACTCCGGACGAATTCAAGCGATGGAAATGTTTCATCAAGATCTCTTTTCGAATGAAATTCTGAATTTTGAAGCGTTGGCTTTGATTAATTCACGCCGAAAGTTGCAGAGCCGCTTTAATTCGAGCCCAACCAACTCCATCTCAGGAATAATAATTTGGATCGTTTTTTTTTTTTTTTTTTTTTTTTATTATTATTATTCTTTTATTTTTTTTTTTTCTCACTTTTCCGAGCTTTTCCGAGCACATTGCTCGAGCTTTTTATTATCCTGATGCGGACATCAAAGGCGTTTATACTTCGAATTAAGTAAATATCCCCTAGAAGGGCAGTCCGTCGTGAAATTCGATATCTACCGTACCGAATGCACCAGCGATGCTCATTAGAACAAAAAAAGAAAAAAAGAAAAATGAAACCCATTATCGACCGGTGTGACTGAGTAAAAAGTGAATTTTTTTTTTTTTTTTCTCCGTCTGCAACTGCAACAGGTAATTATCCCGAAAGATTAAAGCACATTTTTTAAACGAATCAAGTCCATATTGCGAAGTCATGTTCTAGAGGGTGTAATTTCATAAAATTATAGCTCCACTTTCATTTCGGTAGTAGATATACTTAATATGAGGCAATATTAGTTTTAGGTAACTTATAAAGCATCGTTCGATCTGTAAATATTTGAACTGCGGACTAGCTGGGTGAGTCTGTTTGTGTATGTAGATTTGATTGGAAAGGAAACCTTATCAGGTAATGGTGCGGCCACGTGAGGTGGAGGACGCAGAACCGCTTCGACGGGGTTGGCAGATCGCCACTGTTCGTCGGGCGATGCGCGCCACACTATTCGGCATCAAGAGGGCCCCATCGACGGCAAAGTCGACGCCGATCTCGAAGACGAGGGTCGGCGGCGCCCCACGGCGCCGAATGGCGCCCCTCGATACACCCTTATGTCCAGCTCTCAGGTCCAGCGGACCCTAGGCATCGGTACGTCACTGGAAAATATAACAAATGGAAGGATGGTCATTTAATTGCATATAGTAGTATAATTCAATTAAAGCTCGAAAAATTGTCACAAATGAGGATTTCGAATGTGAAATCGCATCTGAATCTGAATTTCGATAAAGACTGTCAGACGAATATATATGCGGGTGAGTGAAAATTGGGAGCAAAAGCAAGAAGTTAGAGAAATTCAACGAACTACATACATATTCTAATGCGATATACCTATATATACATGAATGAGTTACTTCCGCTGTGGTCGCCTCGGGGAAGTCCCGAAATAATTTTCTAGCCATGAGGAAGCTCTGCCTAAAGTTTTTGTACCAAGAATAATAATCCAATCCATTCAACGGTGTAGGAATTAAACTTGAAACTTTAGATACTTTCAGCGATATACCAAATGGTTGAAAGCTTTGTTTATACATATACTTTATATATATATACTGTTTTGCTGAGTGAGTTTCTCCGGAGGTTCTTTTTTAAACTTTTTGCTTTATTTTTCATTGTTTTATTAACTTGACAGAAGTATTTGTTCAGTTTCACAATTCTGTTAGGTTCAATTTCAGTCAAAATTATTTTCACCTCATTTGGTTATACGTGTGAATCACTCGCTGTCAGGTTGATTTGAAAACGCATTAGGGGTACGAACATCAGACATAAATATTTATTCATCTTTTATAAAACACGTACCTACCGCCTACTACAGAATATGTGATCGCTATAAACCTATAGATTTCTCACTTATGGCCAAAGTGGTGAAATTCTACTTTTTGAATTTCCAAATGATACGATCATAATATCAATATTATATATATTTGTTGGAATTCGCGGTACAATCAAATTTTATTGCCTCTCCTGGCCGATCAGTTTCTTACTATTTTATACGTCACATGCATTATTGAAAGGATCAAATCATCGTAAAAGCCGGGGGAACGAGCTCACGATATAAAAATAAAAAAAATAATACAAATACAAATATAAATTTGTCCCGGAGTAACCAAACGTTATGAGTTATCTATGTAAAAAAAAAAAAAAAAAAGAAAAGTCATTTCAAATTAATAATTACAGTTTCAATCGAACATAACGACAATCTGCATTGATTGTAAAATGCAAATGTGCCTAAAGTGATAAAACTCCCAGCCAAATGTATCGAAGAGAATAACGTTTGGGCCAGGTACTGAAATTTTATCGGTTGATATCGTTTGGAAAATTCAACCATTCCCCCTTTTTTTTAACTATAAGGAAAGGCTGATGAAACAGGAATTATTGTGTCATAAAATTTCATCGTAGTATCATACCTATAAGACAGGCGAATTGTCGTCTGAAAGTTGTTTGAATGAAGTGCAGTAGAAAATCTGCGATAAAACTATACAGTGCAGAACGGCACTGCACTATGTCGAGTACAGGAATCGTTACTATTTACAATTTCAAATGGTCGTATAATATCAGGACGATAAAAGCAAGCCATTTCCCGTAAGAAGAAGTTTCTTAGGCGATCAGACAGCTCAGGAAAAGCGAAGATTCGTGCGAATGGCCAGTTAGCCGTCCAGTATTACAGATTGCAGTACAATACCATTCTGGTCATATCCATTATCGCAGTTCTCGTTAACGCGTATAGTGCAAGTGTTTAGGACATTTTTTTATCTCATGTTTTTGTTTGTTTGTTTGTTTTTTTTTTTTTTTTTTTTATAATTCGGGTAAAAAATGGTCCCTTGAATTTCTCGGCTATGTCACCTCACATTATCGATCCACAACGCGCGACTTGGCAAGGAAAAGTGCGCGTTGGTTGGCACTATAATGGTATTGGCTCGAGACAACAACTTCATTCTGATTGATACGAGAACATTAAGATCTCAAACACCGTATCGGGTGTCATAATATAACGAAAGCCTTGCTGCAATGTTAAGTCTGAAAGCTCTTCCCTCTACCCCTTTGTATCACCCCGTAAGTAAGTGAGTGAGTGAGTGATGTATGACATGCCTCTACGGCTGACTTCATCTATGTAGTATGTATAGGTGCGTTGATGTATGCATACATAAACGAACAGCCAAATTTAGCAATGTTAATCTATGGTAATAGAAATGCTGAACAAGTGTGTGAGACCCAGTGGATCCGGTGTAAAAAAACTTAAGCATGACTTTAAAACGATTATTTTGACAGCCGCATGTCTTTACATCCTGTATAATGTCAAAGCTTTTTCGTATATCTGACTCGAACGTTGATATAAAGGCAAGAACTTTGTATGCACAAATAGCCTTGGACTAGTGGGGTTCGAAGAAATGTTTGAAGCACGGTCTAGCTAAAAAGGTTAGTGAAAATTAGGACTTCGGAAGCTGATAGGAAATGAAGAGGTATTGCTTTCGCGGGGTATTGGGTGAATTGGATTCCTGCCATAGCTTCACAATCGAAGGAGAAAAGTTTGGTACGTGACTTGAAAGTACGTCACGTCATCTCATATACGATTGTTCTAGTAAATAGATGATGTTAAAACGATGAATCATATGTGCGAGTGTTCGGAGTTGGTGTTATAGGGTGAGTCACGTGTGTTATTATAGATATGTGTTTGTGTTTCTATCAAATCTGAAATTATATTTCATTCATATATCAACATCTCGTGTTTGAATCGCCGCGTTGCTTCATTCAACTGAGCTTTCAACAAGTTGCTAACAGCTTCGTTCTGTTTACAAATCGGGAGTTAAGTCGCTGGTATTAGATCCTGTGGACACAGCTATTATCCCTTGATATATCTAGGTACTCTGAAGTGTCGTCTTCACCCTTCCTCGACAGAGATAGGGAGAGAAATCATCAAGGGTGCGTAAACAGCAAGAAATTTCTCATAAGATATTTTGCCTTTTATGCTTTAAGCCAGTCAATTTTTCACAGTGGTTTTACAGAGTTTCATCCCCCAAGTATGATAGAGTTTTTTTTTTTTTTTTTTTTTTGCTTCACAATAAGTTTCCCTTCCATACCAATCGCATAAAAGATCAGTCACGCGTGTGCAGATAATATAGGATGCCTGAATTTCGAATGAATTGATAAATGTATAAAAAAATAAATAAACCACATTCTTGTTTAACTTGAAATAAGTTATCTATAGACCAGCTATTGAACGTGGATAAATAATAATGATTTCACCTGAAACTATGATGAAATTTGATAGCAAAAATGTGACCTGCTTTTCCCGATTTATTTCTATACCAGTTGTTCGGTCTGAGTATGTAATAATAGCTGTACATCAGGTTTCGAAAGGTCAGATAGAAGGTAACACGTGGAAATAATTTGGTAAGTAAGGGTGGAAACTCTAGGAATTCGGTAAAAGCTTTCCAGACCATTTATACCTATGTACGATGAGATATTGTTGGCGTAGATTTCAGAGGAAACCTTGAATGTTGTTCAACTCTGGTGATATATCAAGTATATATCATTTTCTCGAAAGTGTTTCGACCGACGTGGCATTGAATGAAAGAGGCCATGACACGTAATGAATCTAGATTTTCTCATCCCTCTCATACTGATTTTCCCATTTCTCCTGCAAACATGTTTGAAATAGTCTAACAATAGACGAGTTGAACGAAAATTAGATGTACCTACATTTGATGGCAAAAAAATTTGTAAAACATATATTCAGATATGTTTTTATCGTTCGAGTAGGTACGTCCGTTGAGAATTTATTTATCTCAAACGAACAGTTATTCTGTTTGTTTGTTCTGGCACGAGTAAATATTACCATATTTGAAATAAAATTTATTTCTTTGAACCGAAAATTCATTTATAAATATAATTTCATTTACCTCGCTTCATTAATTAGTATGTATTACTATATACCACGCTTCAATTATATTCGTTGATTGCTAATTCTAGAATAACAATTGAAGAAAACATTATTATTCTTTATCGTTTTTTAATGAAGGGATGTGATGAAAACGAATCAAAGTAAGAAAATATAACGAATGTCGATCTTTCGACAACGCAAGAAACTGGCTTTTTCTTTTACTCGAGTCTATCAATAATTGTTGAATTTTAATTTGCAGAAAGTTGTGTAGGCCTACTAGACTTGTCTTACAATGAGATCGTGTGCTTTATATTGGATGAACAGGAGTAAATACACATTTGCACATAGCAGAGGTAGGTATCGGGAATAGGAATCAAATTGAAGTCAAAGTTACTAAACACGAAACAACGGAGTTCACCGCTTTGTGTCCAAGAGAATTGGGGGCGGGGGGGGGGGGGGGGGGGGGGGGGGGGGGGGGGGGACTGGGATAGAATTTCGTTTCTCGTAAAACACGAGGCACAAAGGACAGATGAAACACATGAAACATAGGTATAGCACAGACGCATCTACCATCCCCACGCGTATATACATATATATATATATGTACATATATACAACATATATATACATGTAGAGCAAAACTAATACCTCTGTCACCATGCCAAGTTAGAATAATGGCTACCTCGTAACAATAAGCTCTTGTATTATCAAATGAAAACAGTTAGGTACAGAAGCTGTATACGTGACAACTACGTGCCCTCAAAGCCGTGTGTCAGCGGTACTGCGATATTGCGAGTCGCACGAAAAAATACGTTTTAAGCTCTCATTCCATATATCCGCAATACACAACATATCCGACCCACACGTATATATGAGTCTCGCAAATGTACCAACTCCACCCTGTAAACCAAGCTCAGCTCTATACAGTATAGCTATCGACAAAACCAGCACAGAAGGGTGGAATAGGGTCTTGTCTCTCGCGGCCACCCCCGTCTGTCTGTTACCCGTATATGTATCCACCATCCGGTGGAATTTTGAGCAATTTAAATGAAAATAGAGTTCTCCGTTTCGCTACTGGATAACCTTCAGCCGGTACGGAATAATGGAAAGAAACCTTTGCTATATGATGATACAGTATATAGAATACAAGCACAAAGGTTGGTGTCTCATATCAGTTATTTCGGATTGTCTGCTTTCCCTATCTATAAACGTACAACCAAAATTAGACTTGAGAATTTGCGTGGAACGATTTATATACTGTCTCTTATTGTCAACAAAGTTAAGAGTTTACAGATGGTTACCTGACACTTATACATCGAACTAAGGGGGAATTAGCGTTAACTAAAATGTTTAACATATGAGTAATGAGTATGCTTCGTTGAAAATTAGTTATCCTTATATAATTATATATACTATATTGTGTTCTTCCACCTGAATCTCTACCCTCATTTTAACCCGTTTTATGAACCGAACAGTTCGGAGTGTCGTATAATCACACTTTATACACGTGTAATGTGCACGTCGTATACTGTAATGAGTTGTTGACAAGGCTCTTTATCCTTTCTGTTATGCTGTGACGGTCAATTTCGTAGGTGTATAAGGTATACTGATTCAAATTTTACCGAAACAGAAGAAGACCGTGAAATAAATTGGGTAATTATTCTGTCTGTATTGAGATGAGCACGTTTACGTCGATCGATTGTTGTTGATAAATGAGGCGCATCTCATTATTAGGGTATGCGCCTTTCGTTAGGAAAATAAGGTTGTGGTATTGTTGATTAATGTATTCCTTGGTTCAAAATTGGGATTAAAAATGAAGTAATATTCGTCGATAAAGCCCACAGTCGACCTTCATTGTCCCGTGCTTTACCCTTTACCCTCTAAACCCTCGGAACCTGGAAGATCAAATTTTCTTGAGGTAGACCAACGAGTCCCAACGAAAAGGCTGCATAATTCAATGTGAACACTATACGGTTGTATACCGTGAATATTCGGTGAGAGTAGACAGACCCCTTGCTACGGTAAAACCAACACAGGCGCGCACCGCGTGCGTGAACCTCGGTCGGGACGAAATGAGGTGCCAGTAGCATTGCATCCCCTCCTGCACTAGTCTCACGCAAGCGGTGCGCGCTCGTGTTGGTTTTGCCGTAGGAAGGGGACAAGGGGACTGTCTACTCTCACCGAATATTCTCGGTATGTAGTACCTAGCATTCGATGGGAACAAATACCTAGCTGATAAATATATAGAGAGAGTTTGTGTATATTGACTTAATATACAAGTACTGTGCAACACAGGCAGAGGGTAAAAGACCTCCAGTGACTCTTCTGCTCAGTTAAAAGAAGTAACCCACATGGCTGAGGGAAGAGTAGGTAATAACTCACTCATCCAATCACCTCCATACATCATTCACCCTTCGTATATCCACGTACCACGTATGTACCTGTGTACGTCGATTTCTTGTTGGGCTTAACACACACGTTGTCTGTCTACCAATTGCTCGTATATTGACAGAGGGGTAGATAATAATTTGACGGCCGGTCGATGAGCGCAGGCAGAGCACCAGTGGCCGGGTGTAAAGTAGGTAAAACGTAGATTCGCGCTTGCGTGGGTGAAGTGGTAAATATATGAATAAAATAATGCGAATTTGATGTTTGGTAATTGAAAAGTTTTGTATAATAAGTACATACCTACGAAGATAATGAATCTGTACATATTTTAAAATTTCTTGTCTTTTTTTTTCAATCTTTTTTTTTTTCAACCAGGAGTTTCTAAAACCTTTTACATAAGCCCCGCGCTTACTTAATTATTTATATGAAAAAAAAAAAAAAAAAAAAAAAAATTCACTCTTACAAAAATACTGCGAATGAGAGAATCGCTAGGTTTTAAAATAAATTGATTTAATATAATTATGTCATGAATGTAAAATATTTTCTTGTTCACGTTAAATTGATCATTTTTTTTTTTTACGCACATTCTATTATGTACACATATATGTATATGTATGCTACATAAAGTCGTTATGACTTTGTTTAAAAGCCTGCAGTAGTCGGGCCGTTAGGGTTGAGCACGCGATAATACGACACTGTTAGTTTCATTAATTAATGAACTTTTACGATTCTTAGATTACGTAACGGATCGATGCGGGTAATACTGCATCACGTTTGTTCATTTTTATTAACACGTGAGTGGATAATGCATGAAAATTCTCAGAATGTTGCCGGTTGATTTAATTAAATTTTTCTACCCTCTTCCACGAGCGTAATTAATTTTTTTCTAATTTTACATAGTATAGGAGACAAAATTGTGCCTTGTGGATAAATGAAATTTTCATTTAGGTACCTAAAATTTTCAAATTCACCGATCGAAAAGTATATATCGATACATCCAGACGTAGTAGGTATAGAGAGCGAGTTTTAAATTAGAAAAATAAAACATACACCGCGGTTTTCGTTCTTTGCGATACGCGAGAGCCGCCAAGAAAGAAAGAAAAAGCATCTTTCGGTGTCTCGACGAAGGGTGGTTCGGGTTTCATTTCTTCAATGCTATTATCCCCCCTGCAACCCTGCGATCTTCGTCCTCACTCGTCGCGCAGAGAAATAAGCCATTTTTCCCACTCCCTGTATTTGTCCTGTTTAGTCTTTGGACTCGGGTTAAGTGCCGACATTTTGTCTGTTTTTTACGTCGCTTCCATAGAACATGAACAAAGAAAAGAGAGAGAGAGAGAGAGAGAGAGAGAGAGAAAAAAAAAAAAAAGAAATTGCAGAAGAAATGGTCTCTGTCCGTATTAGAAGGCGTATAATATAAACTTCGCTGACTCGAGATATAGAATTTAATTTTCTGCTGAAGAGTTTGATTGACGAGTTGGGATGGTAGGTAGACATTTGCTATTTATCGAGTTTCGGAGTATACATGCGCTGCCTAAATTTTATTGCACCAGTCCTCCGACGTCGCATGTTGTATGAATTATATAGACATCACGCCTACACACCTTCATGGATCGATCGATATTCCGGAGAGCATTCTTGACACAGGTAAAGTCATTTGCAAATTGCGCCTTCGGTATGAATATGCATGGGTACGCCTAGCTCTGGAAATGTTCACACCAACGCTTATTTATGCGAGAAAATAAGTAGAGTACCATTTTTTTGTTCATATTTTTTTTAATATACATACATATATATATATATATATGTGTGTATTAGACCGGTTCAAAAAAATCGACTATTCTTTTTTTTTTTTTCAATTTTTGCATTGAAATACTTTCGGGAGGGTGAATAAAGATGCCTGTTAAAAGCGGAGCTCTTAATATTAAGATTTAGAGGTCGCTCATCGCGGATTTCTATTTTCCATTTGAATAACATAGGAAATTTTTTTTTTTTTAATATTTTGTATCTCACAAACCAATGAACAAATCCAAATGACTCATACATATTTTCATAGGAAATTTAACACTCTAAAAAAAGCTTATCTTATCATTTTTTGATAAATTGACTCATTCCAAAGTTATTCAAGCTCAAAGTTCAATTTATAGTTGAGTTAACTATTTTTTTTTTTTTGTAATTTATTTTTTTATTTTTTCATTTTTCACTTAATTTCTCTTTTTTCTCTCTTCACTTTCTTATATTCATTAAAACGCAAAAGAGGTGTATATATAGTATGTATATAGGTATGTATGTATACAACAGGATAGGTATAGGTATAGGTATTGAGTCGCGAGACGCGCGACGGTTTCCTCTAGATCCTAAAATATTTCGCGCTCGGAATACGAAATTTTATCATCGTATGTATAATATCTGCGGAGGTAGGTAGGTAGGTATACATACATCGTTTTTGAAATTACGATGACATTGCCTCGCGTTGGTATAATACTATACCAAGGAATATAAATATAAATAAATTTTCTAACAGGGTTTTCCAGACTTCTGTCGTTATTACAACCTTGACTCCATCTCTCATAATTATATACGGCTTATGTATTACCTGGGCTACTACTACCACAGACGCCCTGGGCTTGGTCCATCTAGTAATTAACACACGTGACCCGAGCTCGTTTCGTTGATATGAAATGATTTCTCGATGTTATACCAGCTCCGCGGGCTCATGAGAATTAACGAAAAAAGTATAGCCTTCCATTAGATGTATATACATATACCTATAGGGTTTGATCTGTTCGTCAGAAGAATAATTAAACTTAATCCCCGGACTTTTGAAAATTTGCGAAATTCTAGTAGTTGGTTTGAGCGCAACGGGGGGGGGGGGAGGGGGGGGGGGGGGGGGGGGAGAAAGAAAAAACAATAAAAGAAAAAAAGAAATGAAGTACGAAAAGGGCGTAAAGTTTCTTCAGTCGTTTAAAAGTTTAGCCGAGCTTAATTTTTCGCCCAGATGCCTGGGGATTTTCTTTTTTTTTCTCTCTCTGTCTCTTTCTCTCTCTTTTTTTTTTTTACTACTCTTCGTTTCGTTACGTTTATTAAAACGTCTTAGGGATACCTTTGAAAAAATCGTTTAATCGTTTTCTGGGCTTGATGAAAATCTAGTAATTCCGTGATCCGTGACGCGTTGAATTAAGACATTTGATTGTTCTAGTACGTTCGATAATTGGCCTTCGTTACTTACGGTCATGTCGTTTTAATATAACACCGATTTAGGTTCACGAAACATGACAATTAACCTTGGCCGTGAATAATTGCCAATTCTACAACGTCAAGCTCCTACTCCGTTCATGGATAAAAATTGACAATAATTTATTATACGATCTCTCGAGATGTTCAAATCTCATTGTCTTTGAACGTATAGGTAACGTTTCAGTTTGGTAATTATGTTTGCAAGGGTTTGCAATTGAATTACGAATTTAGAAAATTGAGTACTGATGGTAATTTAATACTGATGGTTAACCATTTCTATACAATTCTAAAAATCGAGAAGATACTCTCGCGCAAAAAATGACCCAACTGAAAAAAACATGATTTAGGTGGCGGTACGATATTGGCAACCTTATACCCTACATAATGTGAGGAAACGATTTATTTTTATTAGGGTCCTTCGTTTGCACCGTCAAGTCCTGCAAGTTAGTATAAAGTGGTATAGTGCCAGCTGACGCGTACGGATATATAATATACTATATACATAATGATAAATAATTGAGGGGCAAGCAGATAGTCTCGAAAGCTCAAAGTCTTGGAGGCGTAATTTGTTATAAAGAGAAATCACGACGAGCTCAAGCTCACGCTTAACACCTTGGGCAACGTGTATTATCTAGATAGAATTTAAACCAGGTACCTGAGATTGGCCTTTCTAAGCTTCGCAATTAATTTTGCGCTTCATGTTGTACGGAGAGATTTAAAAGCGCGTGAGAACGGGATTGACAGTGATTTATTGTCTTAAAGTGACTCGTGCTGTTCGATCCGTTTTAGTATCACTAAAATTATACCGCTGCGAATATGCGCGTGCTTTCGCTTGTTCACCTTCACAGTCAATTATTTACTCACTTACATTTCACGAATTTTGTTTCCGAAAAAAAAAAAAAAAAAAAAAAAAAGAAGAATAAGAAGAAGAAGAAGAAGAAGAAGAAGAAGAAGAAGAAAAACAAACAACTCAACGGTTGTAATGCAAAAATCCACGGACTTTACGGCCGGCTTCTCGTCTCTCCTGTCCTGATAAAAAAATCAGCTACGTATTCCCTTCTTATGAAAATCCCTAAAGTAAATTACAAAGCTGGAAAGTATGGTGTAATCAGAATTTTGAATATCTGTGTACCAAATTTTTTTAATTCTAAATATTTCAACGAATAATAATATTGAGATACGCGCGTCCGAAGAAACTAGGCACAGTTTTTCGCTTTGCAAAAATTTCGCTGTTTCAAGACGTTCCGATAAAACGAATTTCATCCAAATCGCACCATCGGCTGTTGAGATCTATATATATGCTTATGCTTATTTAAAAGCAAATTTTTTCCTCCCATTTCAAAAGCTCTCGAACGATTTCGCTCAATTCCAATACTTGGATCTATATACGAATTATTCAAGGTATTTGTGTACCAAATTTCTTTGAAATCGGTCGACTCGATCGAAAGTTATTCACGGCATTGACTGATGAACTGTATGAAATACTTATGTGTCCCACTTTCTTAGGGAAATCAAATTTTCAGTGAATATTGTATGAAGTTAATAATTAGGCAGCTATAGTTCTATTTCGAGTTCTTAATTTTCAAAATTCATATGTCGGATGGTTAGGCAAGGAATAAAAACCTGGCATTTATATAGTATCCGCACACTCAGAAAAAGGTCTTGTTGACCCAACCAAAATTTGGATTATTATACACAGAAAAAAAAGATAGCTTGAACCAAGATAGAAAATTTCTTCGAAATTTTTTTCTTGAACCAAAACAAAAATTTGTATTTGATTGGAGTGAAAAATTCTTTGGATCCAGAAATTATTTACTTCATGGAAGACATTATTTTCTTCGTCTGAAAAACTAATTCCTCAAACCAAGAAAAAACTTTCTTGGGACAAGAAATATTCTATTGGTTAGAGTTAGTTTTATTTTTGAGTGAATAAATTTTTGTTTGGTAAAATAATATAATATAATATAATATAATATAATATATATTTTAATATTTGGTTAAATAATTTCCTTTTTTAAGGCTATTATTTTTATGGTTCCAGAATATTCACTAATAAATACAAAAAATGATTAGTTCTATGGAGACAAAAAGTTTATTACATCCAATTATAAAAATGAAATTGATAACAATATATTTTGATTATTCTGATAAGAAAACTACATGCATTATTCTCACACATGAAAGTAAATAAACTTACAATTTTCCAAAAAGCTTACAGCATTTATTATTTATTGAATAATAAATAATAAATTATTATATATTATTATTGATTTTTGGAAATGACCCATACCGGATTTGACACTTCTCGGACTTGGCGCTTACAATATTTTATGCGATCCGTTGTTTGAGCGTTCACTTTTTGGAAAATCGGTGTTATACTCACTTTAGTTTCTAAAATTACTGGTGTTATTGCGTTTTTCTGTATCAAACCATTTTGACTCAGCCATTTGACATTTTCAGACATTTTGTTTTATAAAGTGTGAACGTAGTCAAAAGTAACCTGACTATGTTTATTTTAATGAAACATATTCGTATTAATATAATCAAGTTATTCTACCATTTGATCAAGTATCAAAGATTTATTGGCTTAAGGGGGGGTTTACCCAATCAGTTACCGATTTGTCTATTTTCTCCTAAACGGGGTAAACAATCGACTTGTCCTTTCGGCAGCCGATATTTGATGAGTAATGAGTTCGAATTGGTACGTTTGATCGGATGAAATCGGGATTTTTTATTTTTTTTCGATCGAAAAGTGTTGGCGTGCCATTTATTGCGACTTATATCAAAGCCCATGCATCAAACATGTAAAATCGAGCTCTGTCGCCCGATTCTGTGAGGGATTCTGAACAGAACCATCCCAAAACATCTTTGTTTTCGACAACGATTCAGGAGACGCTTGGATTCCACGTTTTTGTGGTAATTTTTGCGATTGTCAGAGGCTGGGGGCGGCCATTGCCGCTACAGCTGCTGCAGCTGCTGATATAATGCGGTGGTCCCCAGAACACCCGTGAGATGTCACCGTAAAAGTATACTATACTATAGTAAAAGGATGAAGTTCAGATGGGCGCGTGGCGACATCTCACGGGCGTTCTGGGAACCACCGCGTTATATCAGCAGCTGTAGCGGCAATGGCCGCCCCCAGCCTCTGACAATCGCGAAAATTACCACAAAAACGTGGAATCCAAGCGTCTCCTGAATCGTTGTCGAAAACAAAGATGTTTTGGGATGGTTCTGTTCAGAATCCCTCACAGAATCGGGCGACAGAGCTCGATTTTACATGTTTGATGCGTGGGCTTTGACATAAGTCGCAATAAATGGCACGCCAACACTTTTCGATCGAAAAAAAATAAAAAATCCCGATTTCATCCGATCAAACGTACCAGTTCGAACTCATTACTCGTCAAACATCGGCTGCCGAAAGGACAAGTCGATTGATTACCCCGTTTAGGAGAAAATAGACAAATCGGTAACTGATTGGGTAAACCCCCTCCTTGAGAATTTTTTTTCTTGATTCAAAATCGAAAAATTCAAGAAATTATTCTACTCCGTTCAAGAAATTCTTGGTGTTCATTCCCTCCATTGAAAAATTTCTTGGATGAAGAAAAGTTATCTTCAGTCAAGTAAACCTTTTTTTTCTGTGTATGCACAATCAAATTTTTTGTTCAGTAAACCAAAAATTTTGTTGGAATAGCCAAAATTTTGGTTGTCCCAACAAAATTTGGTTTTCCCAACAAAATTTTGGTTATCCGAACGAAATTTTTGGTTGACTGAACAAAAAATTTGATTGTGCATATAATAACCAATAATTTTGGTTGTGTCAACAAGACCTTTTTCTGAGTGCAATCGGTTCGACAGACAAATTTTTATAAATGATTTTTTTGCATGCTAACGTAACCCTTTTGAATCGGTGATTTTTATAAGTAGAATTAAATGTAAATTTTTTTTTTTTTTTTTTCTGCAAAACTGACGGATTTATAATTTCGTTTGGCAGGTAGTACGTGACTCGTGGGTAAACATTGGCTAAAGTTGGGTCGTTAGCGACAGCCGTTACACCGTTTGCACGTGTGTTTTATGCTTCGTTGTAGATCCGTCAAAGGTAGTATATGGATAAAAAAAATATTTCGCTTTCCTCAAAGTCTACATTTGTATAAGTTCCTCATCCTATATACAAGTGTGGGTATAAAGGATAAATAAAAATCTATTCGTCTCTCCGAATAAACAGGAAAATCTCCGAAGCGAGAGAGTTTTTCTCTGCGGATGACGAACACTGACTATGACAGAGAGCAATATTGAAAGTAAATCTACTATACAGTCATATATATTTATGCACCAGCGGAAGACGCCAGGGTATAAGACAAATTACGTAATAAAGTACTCGAAGCGTGGAAAACGAATTACAGGCATTTACATGCCAATTATGCGAGGGTAATATACATAGACGATTGTAAACATCCATTTATATTCATAATCTCATCAAGGATAATGCTGTTTTGGGAGGGAAATATGCAAAGAGAGTCAATGCTGCCCCTACAATTTCGCAAGCCTTTTTAGCATACGTATTTTCCGCGATCGCATATAGTGCCCATCCCCCCCCCCCCCTCCCCTCATGTCGGCGTCTCTCCTGTAGGTAAATAGGTACATTTCGATAGTTGTTATCTTATATCAACACAATTTCATTTGATATACAGATTCGAAGACAGTTTCCCAACGATTTCTTAAAAACTGGCAAAACAGTCTATTCGCTTGTGTTTTTTTGGAAACATTTTTTTGACATGCAGGTGAATCGGTCTTATTCAGAATTCTGTATATGTACTGACAATACTGAGAAGCGAAATTTGTTACTCAACGAAACATATTTTCTGAGACACTAAGATATTCTATCTTGAACGAAACGGGTCCCAATTCTATCCATGAAAAATTCATGAGGGCATTACGAAAAATGTCACATTACCATTCCCCTTGTTTTTACGCGGGGGCAGCCGGGTTCTATGTGCATACCCTACGCACATGTAGGTATGTAACTATATATGGAGAATGTTTAGCGGCAAATGAACCTGATTTAATATTCGAGGAAATTATATGAAAAAGAAAATCGATATTTTAACGCGTCGTTGACAGCTAAGACAAGGCCGTAAGTCTTAAACTTGAAGCTTATTAGGGAAAGGCTGCTTCGAAGGATGCGTAATATAACGTGCGATTCATTACCCTCGTTCAGAATTTCATCGTCAATATTTGAGCAAGCAATTGAAATACGCGATTCTCCACTTTCGTCGCAAGCAACAAGCATAGGAACTCTAAATGCCCGGGTTTTTCGAGGATCAGTTTAAAATAAAAACGAACGGATAAAATTTTTCTTGCTTTCTGATAGTGACTTGAGATTCATGAATTCGTTCATTATTCATCACGAGAACAGAACTCCGATTAAGTTTTGCTCAAATTTTTTTTTTTTCTTTTTGTTTTTCCTCTGCCTTTTTTTTTTCTTCCGATCGAAAGCCTCCAGAACATGCAGCCCTATTCCGAATACCGCGGATTCCCTAACGATAATTAATTATTATAACAAAATTCACCCTGCATGTCTCGAACTCTAATATTTATTCACGATATTCGATATGGTAACGACCACGTGCATTTCGTTGTTACGCGTTGAGTTTGCCTATTTATAGATAAATCTATAAACGTACGTTCAGCAAATTCGCAACTAAAGGGAACGGATTATACCGCCTACAACGGAAGCTACAGTCGTTTAAGTCAGTTAAATAATTTACAGCTTTGCCAGCCGCTATATTATCCGCTATAAAACGTACTTATGTAAGTCTATTTATCTATTTTTCTCTCCGATATAGTGTAATCGCCTTTTTTTTTTTCTTTTTTTTATTATTAATATAAATGATTATCCATTTATTGGTTTTTTTTTTTTGCCTTTTTTGGACGTCGTGTAAAAGTTTGATGAAAATTCTTGACAAAAAAAAAAAGAAAAAAGAAAAAAAATTTCCTCTTTTTGTTGGTCTTTTTTCTGCTTTCTACCTTTTTTACGCTCTTTCACGCACCCAGCTGCGTGTTCAATTAAGCTACGTATTATGTTGTCTCGTAGCAACTGGTAGAGACGTGCTACAGACGCTCGGCTATTTCTTCAAGAAAATACCGAGAAAATTTTCTAACGAGACGTTGAAATTTTCTGAAAGAAAATCAACCTTTATTTAACGACAAATATATATAGGTACCTAGGTACGATGTGTGGAAAATGTGGAAAACCAATAAACCTAATTAGTCATGGAGTTTCATCAATCTCGTTACATTAGTTACATATTAGCCAACCAATTACCTATAAGGGGCAATATACGCCTTGGATATCATTATTTTCAAAATCACCATGATGTGTGCTGTGAAGAAATATTCTATTGACTCAATGTTTTGCGAAATGATTATTAGAATTTTGAGATACAATTGAAAATTATTTGAGAATTTATGGACTTTGTCTTATACATAGATTAATTGCATAGAAAAAAATTTTACATTTATAAAATTTCGGGTGAAACTATAGTTACGTACATTCGATGATTTTTATTATTGTAACCATTTTTTTTTTTTTTTTTTTTTTTCGTACACTTTGAGAAAAAAAAAAGTATGTCACAAAATATCAAATAATATTGAATTCTGTCTCAAAATAAAAATTATATCAACGTCGAAAAAAAAAAAAAAAAAAAACTGAGTCACTGAAATATTTCTACAAAATGTATCAGTGATTCGATAAAAATTATTTTCAAATAAAACGACTTTGTTAAAAATTCAATTCTGTATAAAAGTACTTAATTGATATTCATTTTTTATTCTGTTCACCGTGTAAAAATCCTACAATCTACACTGTGAGTATTGAACGGCGTGGATTTATCAAATGAACTGTCGAAAAAAATGTTCAATAATTTATTGTTCAATTATATTTCGTTGTTTTGATATGCGTTATTTATATTGAAAACTGGAATTTTTATCGCGACGCATTGTTGGGTTCAATTAAAAAATGGGTATTAACGTATACAGAGTATAACGGATCTTCATTTTTATTATAGCTCATCCAATCAATCGGGAATCAGTAGCATTCGTATACAAGGATTATCGAAAGCCAGGTAACAGCCACGTTGGAAATTGCGAATGGTAGGTATAGGAGCGGTAAGCGGATGGCTCGCAATCCGTTTACGCAATTCTTTGTTTTGCTTGATAAACGAGCGATCCGTGAGAGCGTTGAAAAAATGAGAAAAAAATAAAAGCCATATTTGTATATATATATCTCTATAATTTACATTCGAAACCCATATCATGCCCAGCCTCGATCGAGGTCCTTGCACTATATTTTCCATACTACTTTATACGTAGCGCAGGTGGAGAGACACCGTATAATAAGAACGATCGAGGTAAGATCCTTACGTGTTCGTTTCATGAGAAAAATCTCATAACACTATATCTTTAGAAATATCGGTCATCCGATTTTTATTATAGATGTAATATCATATATATTATTATATTACATATTACATATTACTTTATATTCGTACCACATAGATTTACTACCCCCCAACCCTTGCTCGAGCTGTTGTAAACAGAAAGTAATTAACAACCACCGGGTCGGTTGTTTAAAACCGTAGCTTTATCTGCTAGCTTATAATCCGTTACAGTTCACTATAACTTCCTGATAGGACACCAAAGTTTGTGACGCATAGGTGCGGCAGTGATAGATGCTGGGTACATATACTAGATATAAACACACTATACCTAGAGGGTGGATGAAAAAGCAGAGAATTTTAGAAATTTTTTATTTATGAATATTGTCAAATTTTGTTTTCAAATATTGGGAACCTTAGAACCTCGATACGCCAACTAGTGGCAGAAAATAGAACTACTCAAAGAAGGCTAAAATTTATCAGTTTTATATATTGTCACTATTATTATTATTATTATTTTTTTCTTTTCTTTCTTTCTTCAGAATGGATTGAATTAAATTATCAAATCTCTATTACCTGTTCAAATTAGGGAAAGAGAAGATGATTTTTTTTTTTTTTTTTTTTTTTTTTTTCGACAAATTAACAAGATTTTATATACGTCCAAATAAAATTTCCAGTTAAAATATTGACAAAAATAAAATTAATAGAAAGAACAAATTAGGCCGCATGGTAATTGAAATTACAGAAATTACGCAGAGTACTATTTGTCAGGATAAAAAAGAAAATCGATTTTTCACCATATCATTAAGGGGATATGAAAGGTCAATTATACACCTCGAATTTTCGGCAGCCTGTTTCTCAGCTAAAACACATCCGATTGGTGTGAAATTGATATCAGTGACGCAGAAAAAGTGCACGGAGGGCATGATGCTCTTGGATTTCGAAAAAGCGGAAAATGTTTCAGGTGTTTTCATATTTATCAAGTACAACGTGAGCAACAACAATTATTCGTTACAAAGCACTCCTGGTATAAAATTGTACATTTTATTTTCGCTTTTTGGAAATCCAAGAGCATCATGCCCTTCGCTCACTTTTTCTACGTCACTGATATCAATTTCACATCGATCGGATGTGTTTTAGCTGAGAAACGGGCTGCCAAAAATTCGAGGTGTATAATTCACCTTTCATATCCCCTTAAGTACCAAATAAAAAGTAATTACAGTTATATTCACCCACGCTATTTAATCTGGTAGATGAATAAAAAACGATATGTATCACCTATATGTCTACTTTGACGCACCTACAATTAAGCAATTCCTTTTTTTTTTCTTTTTTCAATTTTTTTTTTTTCTCTCTATTTGGGTGTGCCGCGTTACCTTCATGGTCGACTCTGCACCCGCTCAACCCTTGTACGTGGAATAATAGTACAGATTTGTTGGAAAAAGAGGAGAGCAAGAAAAAAAGAAAAAAAAAAAAGAAAAAAAGAAATTGGAATCGTGATATCGTGTAGAAAAGTAAAAGGGTGAATAAAATGAAAGAGAAAAAAACCAAAAAAAAACAAAAAAAAACGAAGAGTTGACAATGTTTTTATGTTGTACGACTTTCAACTCTGATATATCTACTGTATCGTATAGGTACATATATATATATATACGAGCAACAGGAGACCATTGTCGAAATTAACATTGTAATCCCTGTGGCCCAACTGGAGCGTGATCACCCGGTATATCTATGTAGTATCTGGGTATATGTACGTATATTTACATGTATATTTACCAGCGTTGTATATAGAGACACATATACATATATACATATATACAGGTATATAGGTATGATATAAAGAGCGTTGCGCACGTGTAATACGGGGCCAATACACGGAGGCTCATCAATTTTCTATATAGAATATTGTTGAATAGGGGTTTGGCATAGTCCCATTTATTGCACCGTGACGCACCTGAGGGGTTTTCTTCACGTTTTGCGTTATAACGATATTGTCAGAGATACGCCTGCGTCAGAAGATAGGGGGATAAAGAAAGCTGCGGATTACGTAACACGGTCTTATTGTCAGCGGGGGCTTTCGCCTGGACAAATACCTTATCCTTCCTTCCTTCCTACCTAACTACCAAACCATCCACCATTCGTACATCTTGCAATAAAAGTAGCCAATTAACCGTACCTATCCAATCAGTATAATAAAACCATCCCTTATTCCGTAACCGTAAAATATCTCGATGTATATTACAATTCAGCCGTGCGTTATTTTGTCAATTATTCACCTTATTCTGATAATATGAAATATTAGGTAAACAATGTTAACATGATTTATGTTTTTAAAAAATCGTTAGTCAATTAACAAATTTCGACCATTAAAGAACGTCCGTCGGACAGATACGAGGATAGGTAGTACAGTAAATTAATTAAGAGTAATAACATTAAGATCGAAAGTTAGTATAATTTCGTTGAAAGTGGGTGAGTGCAGGGTTGGTTGTGTGTAGTACATGCGAAGAATTTAATTATGTGTAAATTTGCCAGTTTTTGTGTACACTGTAAGATTGGTAAATACGTGTTACGTATTTGAAATTGAAATGATGAGTACTGTCACTGTCGTCGACCTATACCTATCCATCCGCACTTCGTAACGAATGGTATATAAGAGCAAAACGCGTTCTGATTGCCTTTTCATTAAGATAAGAAGGCAATTTTATATAGCTGGCTAGAAAGTTTTAGCAAGTTAAATTTCCGGCAAAGGATACTCCCGAGGGTATATTCGAGAAAATTCTGTTGAAGAACGGAAAGGTATAAAAAGAATAGACTAAAGGTAGTATATACGAGAATGGAGCAACATTTCAAAAGAAGCACAGTCAAAATTTACAAATTTATAAATATTTCAAGAATTTACAACGTCCCTTGAAAATTGATTCTTTCGCTATCGCGTTTACTGTATAGGTTGATGTATAATATATATGATTGCGAGTTTATATTTGATTTAAAGAAATCGATGGAAGTCGAACAGCTTATAGGATTTTATCTGAATATTAAACGATTGTAATATGACATCGTGTTAATTTTTAAGGAGGGATTAAATTGTCTCGATTATGATGTTAGTCATTTCGTATTTTATATTACAAACGTAGTGGGTGAGAGTGACGTTTAAAATGGTAGATTAACAAGCTCGCGTTTCAAATTTGGTTTTTCTCTCATTTTTTGTACTTAAACGTAGAGAAAGGAGAAGTATACGGCTGAGCAAACATGCGCGTAAATAATTTATCGTGTTTTTAAATCATTTCACATAGCGATATCGTGCGGGTTTCACTCGACTTTTTAAAACTCTAAAATTATGTCGATCAATAAATTAATCAATCATTCAGAGATATTTATGGGAGTAATCGTCTCGTCGAAACTATAACTTCTTCAATAATTTATATACTGATCTTTTTTTCTCTTTCACGATTCTCTGCTTGCTACTTCGGAATTCATATGTACTGGAATTATATACTCCATTCATTCCCTCAGATTTTTATTCAGATTTATTCATATCCTCTTTTGATAATACATAATTTTACTCGCATATTTTAGCCGAACCATATCAGCCGCGCCAGGCTTCATCACTTCATTCAATTTTACTGGCCTAAATTTTATACTAAATTACGACAAAGAGAGCGTAAGGGTGCGTATAGTAAGCAGGGTAGGGCTCATCGTGTTTGACTTTTATACGCGCTGCTTTATTGTAATTTGATTATCTCATGGTGAACAGTGCAGGGTACCTATAAGTTCTGGCCATATACTTGAAACTCTAAACCCACGCCGATATTCTGTATGCCCAAACCGCACCCCCCGTTTAATCGGCTTGTTTTTCTCACCGTTTTCGGTTCCTACAGCAGCGACTTCGATTTTTCATCAATTCACAGTTCTATCGGTGTAAAACGAACGATCCGGTGAAGAAGAGGAAGAAGAAGAAGAATAGGCGTGGCGTGAGCCTGGAGCTAACTTTTTTTTTTTTTTTTTTCCCCACTAGTTGGATATTCATCACCAAAAATCGCTGTACTGCATGCATTTGCAGGATGCGTTCCTGCATAGCTGCAAGGCGAGTGTATAGGCACCTATATGTATAAGTTAGTGCCTCCCCAGTATCGATCTCTTGAATCATTCATCGTCCATACAACTATCCCGTGGCCCAGGGCACCCACCTTTGCACCCACCCCTCAAATTTCCCCTTAAAACCCCGCACAGTTTCCCTTCACCAGCCTTTCCACCGTCGCCCATCGTCACCGATCGACCTATCGGCAAGGCTATATATATATGTATAGCTACGCAACGTGCCCAACCTGACAATATCCTTGTCCTCATCCTCATCCTCATCGTCGTCCTCGTCCTCGTCCTCGTTGAGTGGCGTGAAGCTGGGGGAACCGCAGCTGGGGACTTCTCAAAAAGTTCCTCTTCACTTTTTCAATATACGTATGTGTATAGCTGGGTAGGTACACCGCCTGCTGCAAGCGTAGAGTCTAGATTGTTTGAAATTTATTTGCGTCGGGGAATAAAAAGCTGTGTTTTCACATTGCTAAGGGAATTACCCCCACGGTTCGGTGATAACGAAAATACGCGTTCTTTTCTTTTTTTTTTGATTTTTTTTTTTTTTTTACTTTTTTGTCGGAGTTGAATTTCAACGATGCAATTTTATCACCAACGATCAATCCCAGAGCTTAATTCAAGCTTTTACTACTTTTTATCACAGACCACGGTACAAACTGTCATGGACGCTTTACGTCACGCGTTAATAATTGATACCATTTTTCGAGAGCTTTATATTCGGTGTATATGATTCAGCCAATACGAGATATTCACCCTTGGAGGCTTCAGGGTTTTATTTATCTTTCCAATCTTTATACAACGTTTAGACTTCATTTTTTTTTTTTTTCTTTTTTTTTCTTATCATTCAACTTACGCTGCAAACCTCTTTTTACGAAATATAATCATAATTCCATCTCTCGTATATATTTATATATACAAGGCGTTGAGGTATTACCTTATACATGTTTACGTACGGTACATACATCCATCGTTGCACTGAATATATTCAATACGAAGTCAAAGAAAATATGAAAAGGGAACTAAAAAAGCTACGTATAGATACACTAGCGAATGCGTTGAAACGGCTGTAATATCACTCTAGTCGTTATTTATGAATCCACGGTATAATATAGCTAACGACAACGTGCATCGAATTATACATCTAGTCTGAAGTAAATAGATGTATGATAGTCTAACTGTCATAAAAAAGAATTAAAAAAAATTAGATAATATATTGATAATTTTTTTGTCGCTTATTCGTTCTAATCACTAATCGCAATGTTTAGTTAAGGTATAGGAGCGATGTTCGTTCATGCAAATCGTATCATCTGGACAAATTAAGGATTGCTTAAGCACACATAACGTTCGGTAGGTGGAATAGTTTCTATTTGCAGACCGATTTCACGGTTCAAAAACAGACAGACGTGATCTGCAATGTTTATCGTGGTTGTGACCCGAAACCTGTGGGTGTGACTTGCAATTAGTTAAATTAAGTACAAGCAGGGGTTACTCCCTCGGTTTGCTTTACAGCTGTTTGTTTCTTTACGAATAATTTGCTAACTAAACCAAAAATCGTTAAACTTGTTTAACTAAATAGCTGAGTTACCTCTTTCAACTTTTATTAAATCAACTGGATTTCAGCTTCGTCCATAAACGCCAGCCCATTAACAAATAAAGTTTTCATATAAGGTTTGGTGGACTTCCATCGAGCCGATTTGCTTGTGCTCGGAGATATCAAGTGAATATTGAATTTCCTGTCATTTAAAATAAATTGGTCGACGATGCGTCTCTCGAATATTGACAGCGTATCGGGTGTGTCAGGATATGCGTGCACTGTGAACCGAACATAATGCATTAAAGAAAAGAAGGGAAACAAAATGAAAACAAACAAAAATAATAAATAAACAGAAAAAAAAAAAAAAAAAAACAGAATGATAATAAAATTCGTTGCGAAAGAGTCGAGGTAACTTTCGGAGAAAAATTAAAAAAAAAAAAAAAAAAAATTAAACACGATTTATGAAAAACGTAGATTGTCGTTTTCGATCGAGATCTTCAATTCGTTCTTATGTACTAAATATTTAATAAGTTACTAATTTTGCTTTAGTAGAATACTCGATCTGGCTATTGGAGGGTTTTGAGCGAGTGGTAGGTAGTACGATTCTACGGTTGCCACAGATACGCCACGCACAACAGAAACTTCTCGGCTCTGTTTCTCGTATTTGTGAATAGAAATCAACGTTGATTACAGAGGGTTGAAACAAGGCGCGTAAACCATGTAGTACCTCTCGACTTATTCCTTGAATAAATTGGTACGAGTATATATAGGCGCCCAATAATTATATTTTAGGGATTTTGTTGGTTGAATATTTTTCGTTAACTCCACGTTTTACACACGGAAAAAAAAAATTATTGCTGAATTTACTATGTTCAGCAGCTACATATAGGACAACACTTTTTTGTAGTAGAAATTACCACAATTCTAATATTTGGTACATACACAGTAAAAAAGAATAAATTGGGCCAAGCATTTTTTTTTTTTTTAACAACCGATGAACAACCGACAATCTCTCGAGCGAAGTAAAATTCTCTGGAACCAAGAAAATGTTCATGATTCAAGAAAGATTTTACTTGGTCTCAGAGAATTTCACTTCGCTCGAGAGATTGTCGGTTGTTCAAAAAAAAAAAGTGCTTGGCCCAAGAAAAAATGCTTGGCCCAAGTTATTCTTTTTTACTGTGTAGGAGCAAGTAAATTTCAATGTCCTAATGAGTAAATGTTACCACAATTGTTGTCATTTCTACTGCCAAAAAGTGTTGTCCTATATCCAGCTGCTCATTTTTTTCCGTGCATATAAGTAACAAACTATATTGTATACACGGAGAGAAGAGAATAGTAATATTTACCATTCCAACATAGTAACCAGACTTATTTCTCATAAAATCGTAAATGATACTATGTCAAATAGGATTCATTACTATTTTTCTGGTAATATTTACTATGCTACATGGTAACTAAGCAAATGTAATGTTTGAAAATCTACGTCACCATGTAACATAGTAATGGTTACTATGTTACATTGTGAATATTACTATTCTTTTCTCTCCGTGTACTACTAATTATTGAAATTGCTGCACATTTCTTTGTTTTTTTTTTTTTTGTTTAATCCTCCTTTTAGCACAGCTCCCAATTTTTGAGTATGTAATTCGAAGGGTGTTTGCTCCGATATAACGGTGAAAAACATCGCATGTTTCATTTCCTACGGTGTGATACACACGCGTGTTTTCCATGGTAACATTAACTGTATACGATGTTACAGTAATTAGTGTTAATGGAAATTGTACGATGGCTCTAAATTTCCCAAATGTTTCGTGCTGGTAAAATTAGTTTACTGAATAAATTGCCACTAATATTAACCCAGTTTCAAAGATATACCCACTTACAGAGTTTTTATCAATATTGGAAAAGGGATGAAAGCGCGGTAGGCTTTGTAACACCTGATGAAAAAACAAAATAAACTCTGGGGAAAAAGTGTTAAACACGAAGCTCCAGAGGTCAATTTTATCACAATTTCTGTCCGTTGGATTGTATACGAAATATACGAGGGAAAATAATTTTCTCAAAATAGGAATGACGCAAATTTTTTGTACTTAGGTGTGTACGTACGTTGAGCTGAACCTCGCCTTTGCTCCAATATTTATCATTATTCATTTTTAATTTAATTTCCGTCCCCGAGCGTTCAGAACATTTTAAGCACACTTAACCACGCGACTAACTCAGTTTTTTTTTTTTTTTTTTTTTTTAATTTTTATTTGGGTTCCTTTCTCTGCACTTTATGCATTCAATTTCAATAATAATAATAACAAAACCGCACAATATCTTTGCAATTGAGTATTTCTATAAAATACAGTAATTTTATTTCTCCACATTTTATAATGAAGTAGTACAATGCTTTCCTTTCTGTTCATTCGACATTTTCGCATGATGCCAACGATTTCTGTTTCATTGATATTTTTTCACAATAATTCAGCCCTATGTCCGTTAGGTCGATTTTGTCATTTGTCGCATTTTTAAATTGAAACAAAATGAAAAACGACGATCTTAAATTCCGAGCATTCGACGCACGTTGGGCAAGGCAAGGATTTCGGATATTAAAACGTATTTCTGGTACCAATCGAGAAAAAAAAAAAAACTTCATGAAATTGCATCAACAGGTAACTGAAATGAAGTTTTAAAAATTCACATTCCGGCCAATTTGAATGTAGAAAATATTTCGCTTAGAAGCCCTCCCTTCGACTATACCATTTCAACGCCTTGCGAATTACGAAAGAAATTTAAAACGGCCGTGCGGGGGTAAGATTTTTAGGCCAAATTTAACTTTCGTACATTTCATTAAATTCATTCGGTTTTTTTTTTTTTTTTTTTTAATCATTTTTTTTTTTTAAACGTAGTTAAGAGACATTTCACATTAAATACATTTCTCCAAAGTAACAAATCTATGCCTCCTTTCATTCTAATTATATAATTTTCCAGTATTATCATTTTTCTGATCAGCCAAAGTTGAAAATCCCTCTTTTTCTTTTTTTTTTTTTTTGTATACCTTGTTGAGACGATTGGCGGAATCGCGATGTTCTTGATTTGATATGAATTGGGAAAATTGTAGTTGTTTATCCTCGTTCTAAAGCGGCTAACAAGAAGGAACAATTTCATTCATTAGATCTTATCCGCGAGGTCGACCCCCTCGCGTGCGACGAAACGGGTAGATCGTCACGCGCGCTATCTCTCCACTTCTATACTCGCCTTTTCGTTATTTCTGGTACCTCCCTATAATCCGCTGTGAGAATAGTAAAGAAAGGGTTATGATAAGGGGGGATTGACCTTATTCGGACGAACCGCATGAAGATTGACGAGCAAACTGATGCGTGCTTGAGGAACCCCTTTTGCGGTTAAGAATTAAGGCTCTACGTTCCACCCGGCTTTTCCATATACCTGCAGGCCATTTTCAGTATACACCTCTTGCCTTTGTCAACGAGAAAATTAAACTAAAATATACCCTCGTTAAATTGAGCTTTTATTCAATTTTCGTCAATTTTCATTTAATATTCAGTTTCATTCATAAATAAATATAGGGGAAGATGGGGTAATTGCGAACACCTAAGGGAGATTGGAAAAAAACCGAGGAAATCACATAGTTATGAAATTTTTCTTTATTGCAACCTCAACTATGATATCTTATCTTGGCAATCCATCACAATTTATATCATTAAATCAAGAATTAGGTTAAAATATTGAATAAATACGAAACCCTTGCATTTCGCAATTACCCCGACCCCCCTGGGGTAATTGCGAACAGCACTTGGGGTATCCCGGACGACTAGACTTGAGATAAATTCGATAATAAATAGGCGTAAAACATCAAAAATCAACCGAATACCTACAGATAATCAATATTCCAACAACACATGGTGAAGAAATATCAGCTCGGGGTAATTGCGAACCTGTTATTACGCAATTCGCAATTACCCCAAACGATCAAATCGATAGAAAGTAACATTGCAAAGAAACACGGCCTCACATTCTGAACTTGAAGGTGGGCGATGATATCGTCATGGATTTTACTTTCTGAAGCTAAATATTCAACACTATATTACATAAAACCAGGTCATTTCATCGATTTGAACACCTAAGAATAATTAGATCAAATTCATTGAAATGTATTTACGGTTATTAGCTCCAACATCTTACGAGTTTTTTTACATCTGATAGGGCGTCAACACTGCAATTTGAGACAGCTCTCCATATGCACCGGTTTGCGGAGATTGGGTAGAGGAAACTAGAGAAATGGCCTGTTCGGATTTACCCCGCGTTCGCAATTACCCCACTCTCCCCTATATATATATATTAGACCGGTTCAAAAAAATCGACTATTCTTTTTCTTACAATTTTCGCATTGAAATACTTTCGGGGGGCTGAAAAAAGATGCCTGTTAAAAGCGGAGCTCTTAATATTAAGATTTAGAGGTCGCTCATCGCGGATTTCTATTTTCCATTTGAATAGCATAGGAAATTTTTTTTTTTTTTTTAATAATTTTGTAGCTCACAAACCAATGAACAAATCCAAATGACTCAAACATATTTTCATAGGAAATCGAACACTCTACAAAAAGCTTCTCTTATCATTTTTTGATAAATTGACTCCTTCCAAAGTTATTCAAGGTCAAATTTCGATTTATAGTTGAGATAATTATTTTTTTTTGTGATTTTTTTTCCACAATGATAGATACATTTTTTAGAGTGTTCAATCCCCTATCAAAATATGTAAGAGTCATTTGGATTCGTTCATTGGTTTGTGAGCTACGAAATTCTCAAGAAAAAAAAATAAAATTCCTATGCTATTTAAATGGAAAATAGAAATCCGCGATGAGCGACCTCTAAATCTTAATATTAAGAGCTCCGCTTTTAACAGGCATCTTTTCTCAGCCCCCCGAAAGTATTTCAATGCGAAAATTGAAAGAAAAAGAATAGTCGATTTTTTTGAACCGGTCTAATATATATATATGTATAATATTTTAGTATACTGAGAAACTCGCGTATCTAACGTAATTTTCCGCCCGCACTACGCCGCGGCGTATCTTTCGTTCGTTATACTCAGAACGAACAGTCTGCCCTAATTTTCTTATTTAACAAGCTAATTATTGGAGAAATTTCGTAAAACTAATCCACTCTAAGAAAGACGCGGCTGCGCTTGAAAAATTTTCTTTTAAAAATTTATCGTAACTTCAACGCTCAGTTTATTATTCTTCTTCTTCAATCCTTTTACGACTTATCGCCCTGGGATGGGCATGTAGTCGCTCAGTTTATTATTTGTAAATTATAATATACGCAGGCTCATGGAATACGGTATTCACGAAGCGTACAACAGTCAGCTGAGTGAGTCTTGCCTCAACTTTGACCTATTTACATTACGCCCTCAGAGTTATACGCGGCCTTTGCGTAAACTCGGAAAGTACACCCGCAAGTCGTAAATAAGTTATTACTTATTGCTGTTCCCTGTGCCTTTGTATAGGGTGTTGATACCTTTGCTTGATCTCACTATATACATACATATATATCTACTCAGTCCTTATATGAGTTCACCGAGGCGAATCTATCCTCGAAATCTTTATTTTTTAAGAAAAAGAGAAAAAAAAAAAAAAAAAAAAAAACACGGAGTCTCTAAAAATAAGATCGAACAGCCTGTATTATATTTTAATATTCTCAATCCGTACCTTTATATAGGTATATGATATGCCTATACAGTGTTTCATGGTATTCAATGAACGATGTTCCTTTTTATCCCGCAGCCATATACGAGGGTGAGAAGCTGATTGTATACCGGGAAAGTTTAGTCAACGTTATACCTATATATAGGTATATTAAAAAAAAAAAAAAAAAAAAAAAAAGGAAGAAAATGAAAAAAATAAAATAAAATAAAATAAAATAGCGACACAGTACGATCGAAGCCTTCGCCCCTAGCAGAGTTTCGCTAAATGGGGTTTGAAATGAAAAATTGTTATTGCCCGATGAGAACGCCCACGCCGAGTTATTTTATAAAAAAAAATTTCACAAGTATTTGATTCTGTAAATATATCATTTATAAACACGTTATACTTTTTATCAAGTTGCCAAGTGGGTGTAGTAAATATTTATTCTGTCTCTGTGCAGTTTGACTGATACTATATAATAACCGCGACACGTGACAGCCCTTTATCTCGAAAATCGTATAACAAAGTATTTCCGGCAACACGTATTATATATAATATATATTTATTAAAGCCTTTCTTTATTCCTTTTCGTATCACGCGAAGACTATATTTATTAATGAATCAATTTCATACCTATACCAATTCGTAGTCCTACATATAGGTAGGTACCTATAAGAAAAATAAGATAAAAAAAGGAATTTTTCCCGCCGAAGTTTGGCTCGCAAAATGTTTCGCCTATATAGGTACTAGTCGATTTCCAGCGGGTGAGAAAAGCTTGTAGTAGGTATAGAATTCTTTTTATTTTTATTTTTTTTTTCTATCCCGCTTTTGTGAGCCACGTTTTACCTTTCGCTAAGATCACGCAGCTGTTACAAAAGAAGAAAAAGTTAACAGGAAGATTATACGAAGCACGCAGCCTGCCTTCATAGAGGGCTATTAATTCCGACGCCAAACGCTGACTATATATACATAGTACGAATTTCTTGCAAACGGACAAACTGATGCACAGCTAACTTTTCTCCGAGTATTTCACACCTATATAGCTTCAGATTTTCAACCTCTATTAAATATACCAGCTGCACCCGTTGCGTCGAACCGCAAATCCTAAAACGGTGGTCGCACGCAGTGAAATATAGTTATAATGTATATATATATATTATATATATATATATATATGGTACACCTATGTACACGAGCGCTTTGCATATTCCGCGGGAAATACAGAGTCGAATTAAACGCTACGAAGATGCAGGGAGCAGCTGACGGGATAAAGGGGATAATGCGAGTAACATGTTAAGTCAAATGTTGCTTTATAAACAGCCATATGCAGTAGAGATTATTCTATTCAAGATTACGATATGATTAATTCTGTTAGAAACCACGCCAGAACGGTTACGTTGGCAAATAAATCTCGTACTGAGCTTTAGCGGGTAGGTAGATGCGTCTGGGAAAGTTTTCTCCTTCCCTCCTTTCTTCATTCTCGGATCATTCATCAAAAGCTTTCCAGGGGAACACGAAATATGTTGCTATTACACCCTCAGCTACATCTACAACCACTTTGAGGCGGGTATAATCCGCTTTCTTGACTAAGACCCGGCAGCAAGGCTTCGACGAAGCTCCAGTAGCTGGGCCCTGAGGCTTGGCAAGCTAGTCTTGCAGACGCAGATATATATCTAGCTATGAAAATTCGCAGCTCACCTCTAATTGGAATACGCGAGAACTTGCGAATACTCTACAGAGTTACCGTTCCAGCAAGAGTTAAGCCGCGAGTTCCGAGGATCATGACAATCTTCAAAATTGGGTTAGCGGCATTTATGCATCGTAATTTACTTCGTACAGTGTCCTAAGTTACTTCCCGCGCCAGGTTTCTGCGGGTCCTGATTTGTAACTAATACTCTCTCATATACTAATCTGAACTAATTGGTGGGTTGAACGGATTAAGTAGTTATCCAAGGTGCTTGGCGCCTAGACTCTATAATGGTCAAATTTTCTATCTGCAGACGCCCATGATGAAGTTCGTTTCGATTATAGGGGAGAGTGGCCTAAAGCGGGTAGGCGTTCGTATCCTGCCGCATGCAACGCGAGTGTAAATGTGTACGTATACCGTGATTAGCCAAACACTTCCAAGTTTCAATCAGTCCCACTCGAGGATCGGAGGTGTGACATGGCGTAACTAGGCGCAATATAAAAAAATTGGTGAATTTTGAAAAAAAATGAAAGTATGTAACTTTTGACCAGTCGAAAAGTAGTACATTTATTTATGCATTTGAGTAAAAAATGTGATTCCGGGCAAAGCGGGTAGAGAGACTTTTAGCGACTTTTAGTTACTTAAGACTGATGAAATGAGTCTGAAATAACTATTTAAAGAGTCATTTTTTTTTACGATAATTAGATGTATGATTAAAGTCTCATCATAAATGTTCAGACAAATTAATATGTGCTAAGATTTATCAAGCTTATAGCGCATACCCGCTTTAGGCTCCCTATCATACAATTATGATTTTTTGTAACACATGCACGATTTTTGCGTTTTTTTGACCTAATAATAGGGCTAAAAGTAGCCGTTTATTGACCGGTGGGCAAAAAAAAGTCGGTAGCGGGCAAAAAAGTTCCTTTTTGCCCGCTACCGACTTTTAGCGGGCAAAAAAAATCCTTTTTTGCCCGCTACTGACTTTTTTTGTCCGCTACCGAATTTTTTTGCTCGCTTCCTTAAAATCGCTCAAAAACGCGAAAATCGTGCTGTCACAAAAAATATGGTGTGCACCAAGGGCTAAGTGGGCTTTTTGACCTCGTGTGGTTGCAGTACTCGTCTTCGGCTCGCAGACGCACTCGTCTTCGACTCGTGCTACCTCGCCTCTGACTCCTACTGCAAACTCCACACTCGGTCTAAAAAAAGCCCACTTTACGCCCTTGGTACACAATATACTATATTATTTTGAAGTTCGATAATCCTCCTGATCAAAAAAACCAAAATTGTTATTTTAATCAAACGAAAACTAAGATTTTTGGGCTTTTATCGTTAACGTACCCGCTTTAGGCCACTCTCCCCTAAGTAGCCCTGTGGTATAAGCAGCTTGTTTAAGTTTTGGTTTGAAGCTCCATCATTTTGTGCATGATTTACGAGGTCCTGATGCCAGCGTGTAGGTATAGATACGGTATGCAGTTCTCCAGAGACTAGCTAGCCGCGCCTAATTTTCGTGGAAATAATTTTCGTTCCAGGAATCGATTTCGATTATCTGTGTATTCACGCGGCGGTGGGTAGGGCTTTTTTCTGCCAGTTTTTTCTTCTCTTCTTCTTTCGTTCTCCTTTTTTTTTTTTTCTCCAGAGGGATAAAATTACCGGAAATCAAACTAGTTTAATACGATACGCGACTGGCTTGGAAATTCCAGTCTGAAGAGGAAGTTACGACTTATAAGTATATATATAGGAGTAATTTTAAGAACGAGAAGTTTTCCCTACAGCTATAATATATATACAACTTCCTGACTAAGTTAAAAAGATATTGCGAATCCCCTTTTGCCTCATTTCAAGATAAATAATTGAACAACAGATTGACGTTAAAAGTTTCACCTTCAGACCCTATCAACGAGCTTTTACCAATGCTTTGTAAATAATTGTTAAACTAATGAAACCGTATATCTCCGCAAGCTTCAAACAGCCGGAGTTATTCAACGACGGGCTTTTCACGTGCTTTCAACATCATGGGCGTCACGTTTATCATTTCAGATTCAATATCAACCTAATCTCCCTAATTCTAAGACTTTATAGAGAGTATGAGAAATTATTTTCATATTTTTTATCGCAGTCGATATTCAATATTTATCTTCGAAATATAGCTAAAAAATCAAAGTGAGCAAAATTTTCAAAAACACCATAAATTTGCTAATGTAGTTGAATAGCACAAGAGATTTGTGCTCCGGGATTTGACGATAAAAATGAACTCCGGTTACACCTTGTTGGTGTTCAGTTCGCTCGATTTGAACTAATCGAAATCAGATTCGGAATAAAAAGCTACAGACCAACGGAAGGAATGTCCATTTAAAAGCGTAAGGGTGAAAGAATTTTCTCATTAAAATATCTGCAGCGTACTATGGCGTTAAACTGGCTCGCACTTTCTGTCCTATAGAGCGTCGGAGCCCGGCCCGTCCCGACGTGGGAGTAACTTTAACAGAGGTAGATTTAAGTGAGTACAAAAGCTCGAGTTAATTTAAATTTCCTAAGCCAGCGATCAGTCGTTTGATTGGCTCTCGCTGCGCTTGAAGAGATCAGCTTCAATAGTCCGTACCAGCTATAGCTATCCGGGAGAGAAAGAGAGAGAGAGAGAGACAGAGAGAGAGAGGAGATTTCATATTGCGAAAAAGGAAGAGAAACAGAAACGAATTCTGCAGCTAATATAAGAGTGAATGGAGGAGCAATCGGTATGAATTGAAGCGGAATGACCTTATTGCTGGGTGGCCCGCGGCTCAGAGTGACAGTAGGGGTTGAATAGCGCTGTGGGTAGTCGCGGCCAATGCTCTACGTACATGTATAAGGTGTCCAATTTCAATTTACCTTAGAAAGGTTTCCATAGCTGGACAAAACGCATTGATATGATTTGAAATTTCGTTATTTCCTGACAATTATTATCGACCATTTTTTTAGAACAATAAAATGATAAATCCCAAGTTTATAAGGACGTAACTAAAATCACCATTACGCCTTTTTCTCCCAAAATGAGCGTCGGAGGCCAATAATTCATGGTTCTTCCCGAGTTCGTCGAAATGAGACTTTATACCGGATAACGTTGAGCTCAGTTAAATCTCCTCCGCAACTTTTACGATAAGAAAAAATCGAGGTAGTAATAGTAGGTATAATAAAAAGACAAAAGATAAAAATAAGAATACAAAAAAAAAACAAAAAAAAAAAAAACGGCACTCAGAACTCTGAGAAATGGAATCCGTAGTAAAAGATCTATTCCGCATTGAATCATCTTTATAAAAAAAAAAAAAAATACGACACCCCGTAGACAAAATTCTTGTCTGTCGGTTGCGCAGTAGCGTCGCGTTATCCCGCAGAGAGGTATGTGGTGGTCGAACGACAAACCTTTGATATATATATTATTCACAGCGCAGTGTGATCGAACGATGGAACCAGTTGTTGAGAGCGCGAGGGTGGCTATAGTAAAGTCGATTCCAATTATGAATGAGAGAGGAGGAGTCACGGGGGATGGATAGATAGGCAGGCAGACGGACAGACAGACGTATAGACAGACAGACAGACAGAAGCAGAGAAATTGAGAGAGAGAGAAAGAGAACGGCATGTGAAGACCATCAGCGATGAAAAATAAGCCATATATATGTGACAGGCTTCGTTATGACCTCCCTCTTTAATAGCTAGAAGCTGTAAATACGAGAAAACGTTTTCCGTTGAGCTTGATCCGTCGACGAACTGCCAATATCAAACACCCGCGCCCGGTCTGGCACGCTGATACGTTTTTACTCGCTGTCTGACTCCCTATGTCCGTATCTACGCGCTCTATAAGGCTAAGGCGTTGCATATACGGTTTGTACTACTTGTTGGTGGCGCACGGGCACGAGCGAACGTTTCTACTCACTGTCTGACTCCCTACGTCCGTATCTACGCGCTCTATAGGCTAGGGCGTTACATATACCGTCTATACTACTTGTTGTGGGGCACGAATGAACGATCTTTACTACTTGGGTGTTACGGGACTCGGGGGCTAGCATTGGAAAAGAAGATCATGGTGTATCTATATATAACAATTTCGTAGTTTCACTATTGTTTCTTTTTTTCTTCTGATTTTTTTTTCTTTCAAGATAGTTGAATTACCTATATGATAAGAAAAACTGATTTTGGCTCTACAAAGTTTGCCGCGCTAACTCGTGTGGAACATATTGTCATAAGACTAAAATTTCTCTTATATACTTGGAAGTTTCTCCGGGCTGGGTATAGGTAGTATATACACCCAGAAAAAAAGTGTCATGATTCATACCGGGAATACCGACTTGATATGAAACGGTATGAATCAAGTCGGGAGTCGACACAATTCAAGCCGCTGGAGACAGCTTGAATCATGCCTGCTTCGAAAATGTCAAGTATTTTTCTTGAATTGAGACTGTTTTCCACTTATAACGAGTCTGAATTCGGAATGATATGAGAAGTGATAATATACTACTTGAATCAAGTAGTTATTCATACTTGAACCAATCCTTAAACTGACTTGATTCAAGACAATTTTTTTCTAGGTGAACAGTTCTACTTATATGTATACAAATTTCAATCAGTTTATAATATTTAAGAGATGCTTTTGAAAGACAGTTAATTTTAAAGTGAAACAATCGAGAATTTGATATTTGGACGCAAAAGATTATGAAAAAAAAAGAAGATTTAAATTTGAATATAAACAGAACTTTTTAAACATTAATTTTGGTTCTAACTATATATTATCTCAAATCGTGAAAAGTATCTCTTTTGGGGATAGATTGTAGTTTATTACTAAGACAACATTATATATGCAACGAAAATACTAAAACATTGTCTCCGAATACGTTCACTGTGACATTATAAGAAAATTGAAATATATTGGTTGACAGAATTTCCAGGGCGTTATACACAGTAAGTAAGGTTGAAATTTCACCTTTGAGCCTATACCATTGGGAAAATCTAATAAATGTTAAAGGCGTAATAACGAGTCACTTCAAACGTGGAATCTATTGGCAAAAATTTGGCAGCTGAGATCATAAGTGGAATTAAATTCGAGACTCTTAAATATCTGAAACCTAGCATTAAAGGGTAATACATTTGGAATAATTAAATCAATGGAAAAGAAAGGATAGTACATATCGTGTTACAATAAGATTCACAAAAGTAAGGTTGAAAAATAAATGGACTTTCTCCGACCAGTATAGAGTGAGGATTAAACGATTTCCCAAAATGCGAGTATACATATTTATGTCGTTGATGCGATAAAAAATTTGTTTTTCCTTAACAGTATCCAAAATCTAAATCCAGAAAAAAAAAAAAAAAAAAAAAATTCGTACAAACTATTCCTCGTAAGAAATTGCATAAAGCCATAGCATTACGCCTCCAACGAATACGAGAAATTAGAATGAACTGAAGTCGATGATTGGAGAAATGGGTCTAGTCAATGATCATTGAAATCTAGTTTGATGACGTCTTTTTTTTTTCTTTTTTTTTTAATTCAATATTTAATTCTTTTATATTATGCACGAGTGTTTCATTTCATTTCATTACAGCTTAAATTTGAAGAAAAGCTCGAACATATATCACTGCCGACCTTTCTGGTCTCCCATTTTTGCTTTCACCTGCTGTTGTTTTTATAATGTAATTAAAGAAAATTAATGGTCGGCTTCTAAGCCAGTGCGAACATTTTTCTGGTCCCAGAACGTGGTACTTTTTGTTTCGAAAATGAAGTGTTTTTTTTTTTTCTTTTTTGTTTAGTTCATTTTTTTTAATTCTGTGTGTCTGTCTGCTTCGTCTTTCTGGCGAAAAAACAAATATAACCAATCGTGATCATCCATTAACGCGGGTAAAATTTTTTATTAATTGCCATAGAAAAAAAAAAAAATAATAACAATAATAATATGTATGCGTAGGTATAGTCTGTGTCCACTATTTTTGGATCTGTGCGATACTGAAAAAAAAAAAAAAAACAATGAATAAAGGTGAATAGTTAAAATCTCGATGTTTTGTTTTTGTCCGCTCGAAAAACGGCTGAACATCAATGTCAATCACCGTGGGGATAAATTATTTGGATTATTCCAATTTGTATACTCTCGTTACCGTATATATATATATATATATATATAGATATATACCTGTAGATTGGTATTTTTATATCTGTAGGAGATAAAATGTTTCGTAAATCTTCTGTACCTCAGCTGCTTCAAAAAAGCTCCAGGCTAATCCCAGCTTCGGATATAAATAACAAAATGACAACGCTGAAGGAATATATATTCAGCCGATTAATATCATCATATTATATTAACACGGTATATCTCTATATACTCGTTCGATTGTAATGGCAAATACTAAGAAAGTTGATTTTCCGCTGAATCCCCTACTATACACATTGATCACTGGTTAAAGAACTCCACGTTCACACGTTAATCACAATTTGGGCTCTCTTCCCGTTAAAAGCTCATATTTTAGTCTGCAGTGAGAAAGTCTCTTTGGCGAAGTAAATTACTGTGAGTATACATCGAGTTGACATTTTACTTTGTCCATAAAAGGAAATACGGGATGCAGGTTGAGGTCGACGTATTATTTTCGTATTATACATGTAATCATCAGTTAGGTATAATAATTGTAAAAACGAAACATTAACAAAATTCTTTTAGCCTTGTAGTACTGCAGACAAAGAAGAATTGCTACTCTCGTATGGACCGTCGGTGAAACCCACACATTTTCCTTTATTTTATCAGTGGGTATTATTAGATTAACGTGGACACATGTTTCATTACAGTATACGTATTGATACAACAATGATCAAACACAAAACGAAAGGCAAACTTTTCTCTCCCTGTCCAGTGGCCATTAATAATTCTCTTACGGGTATTTAGCTCCTGTTATAACGTAAAACATTTATACCTATATACGGTAGAGGTAGGTAGGTAGGTAGATAGGTACGAGTTTTATGACAAATCGAGGGGCCTTAGGTGTCCCTGAAAATCAGTCGAAATAATCCCTTGAATTCAGCACCAAAACCATCCCTAAATATTTCCTCGGACATACATGTAGGTATTATTTTATACCTTATACTACATAGAAATTGTAATTCCATTATATGCCCATAGCATTATAATTACGTGAAAAGCTGATAACGACGCAAGATTTTATAAAATGAAAAATATACTTATGTATGTATATAGTTTCAACGTAGAATTTTTTTTCTTTCTTACTATACATCTAGTTTACTGTGGCTATATTATATTTATCGTGAATACGTATATCTGTGACATGAATATAAATATGGTTTTATATGCGGCTATGAAAAAGTTGTAAGCTCTCTCTCTATTCACTCGTCCAATTTTATACGATGAATATTACACACGAAGCAGGGAGCTGCACATATATGCGTTCGTAATGGGAAAGATCAAATTGTTAACAATATTTACTGAATAAATTTTCAAACCTATTTGTGTGTACTAGACCGGTTCGAGAAAATTGACTATTCTTTTTTTTTCAATTTTCGCATTGAAATACTTTCGGGGGGGTGAAAAAAGATGCCTGTTAAAAGCGGAGCTCTTGATATTAAGATTTAGAGGTCGCTCATCGCGGATTTCTATTTTCCATTTAAATAGCATAGGAATTTTCTTTTTTTTTTCTTCAGAATTTCGTAGCTCACAAACCAATAAACAAATCCAAATGACTCTTACATGTCTTGATAGGGGATTGAACACTCTAAAAAATGTATCTATCATTGTGGAAAAAAAAAATCACCAAAAAAAATAGTTCACTCAAATATAAATTGAACTTTGAGCTTGAATAACTTTGGAAGGAGTCAATTTATCAAAAAATGATAAGAGAAGCTTTTTGTAGAGTGTTCAATTTCCTATGAAAATATGTTTGAGTCATTTGGATTTGTTCATTGGTTTGTGAGCTACAAAATTATATAAAAAAAAAAAAAAAAATTCCTATGCTATTCAAATGAAAAATAGAAATCCGCGATGAGCGACCTCTAAATCTTAATATTAAGAGCTCCGCTTTTAACAGGCATCTTTTTTCAGCCCCCCGAAAGTATTTCAATGCGAAAATTGAAAAAAAAAAGAATAGTCGATTTTTTTGAACCGGTCTAGTGTGTACATATATTTAAAAAGAAAGTTTGTACACAAGCATGAGAAATTTTTTTTTTTTTTTTTTCTTTTTTTAATTCACTTCACGTTAGAAACTAGACTGTGAAAAAAGGATGTCTTGCGCTTCGCGAGGTTTACTAAGTTTTTCAATTTTCTCCCGCACGCGCTTTTTATACCGACGACGAAAGTTAGGCATAGCCAAACTTTTCTATGTTTATACTCAATATACGGTTATAAAATTTACTTATATATAATATAAGAGATGCGTGTGTCTTCAGCATCTAATGAAAAAAAAATCTAACATCTAATGAAACGCCTTTGTCATACTTTATCGAATTTATTAATATAATACTTATATATTCAATTAGGATATATAATTATAACGATTCATTGGATATTGTATCCAAGTACTTGTATGTATACCTAAGTCAGCAATTAAACTTGAACAATAATGTCAGATTCTGTCCGATCAACGTAGGATTGAATGGTGGCTTTATGACCGGCTTTATTATGGTAATGCTATACCGGATATGGTTCAAAGTCTTAATGTTATACGAGTTTACCATCCTTACTGTAGGTTACTCTCAAATTTAAATTTATAACGTAAGCTTTCTGATTTTGCGACTCGCGACTATCGAAGTCGAAGAAAAACTTTCGCGTTCTCAAGGGTGAGAAAATCGACATAGACGTTCCTTTTTGACTAACAAAATCGGCTTAAACTCACCGACCCGAACTCATTCGTAATACAAGATTCTGGTCGTACGCACGATTTCGCGCATTAACGTTTCACGCGGGAATCTCGGGGACAGCGAAAGAAAACACTCAAATAAATTATTTACAAACGCGTCCGCAAAACTTGTCGGGTAAATAAAAAAAAAAAAACCGCCTACAGCGATCTAGGGAAGGTAGATTTTTATCGTAAATAACAATTCGTTAATTCAGCTCTACAAACTAAGATGAGAAAACTCACAAGTATAATAACCGCCATCGTTGATTTAATATATGACGTAATAAAATAAAGAGGAGAAAATCGTTATATAAGTGCCACTTATATTCAAACCCCACGTAATTACATATATATAACCAATATTGCAATAAATTAAATAGCCAGGGCGCAAAGAAAAGTTCTTATACTTTTATAATATACCGCGGTGAAAATAACCATAGAGAAAATTATTAGTTTCCCAATATACATACATAGAAGGAGGAAAAAGTAATCTTCCTCAACGTCGGTGGACTGGTATATCGGAGCTGGGAATTGGCATTCTAATTTTAACTCTCGACCTGTCATAAACACTCAATCATCTATCTGGTTCATGAGCACAGATCACCATCGTCACAGCTTCCTGATTGCTCGCTTAAAAATATTCCAAAAAGAGATATATAGATTATAATTTACAATATATATACGAACAATGAACAAAATATGGTTCTGACAGCCTAGCAGTCGACATGGAAAAGAGACTGTTGACTTGAGGCGAAATTTTCCTATATGCTTAAAAAAAAAAAAAAAAAACCGCACATTGATTATACATACACGGTATATAGTAGCGGTGGGAATTGGGCTTAGAATTTACTTCCGTAGGTTTAATTTTGTAGAAATAATTAAATAATTAATTACAGCGAGGAAGCAGACTCGCTATATGAATAATAACATAGGTAAATAATGGGATCGTTTCGAGTGTAGGTATATGTAGTTAAAAAGAAATGAACCGTTGGCTATTCTTTTATTGACGAAGCTGACCGTTTTTCGAACTGTTGAAAATCAATGCTTACGTTCATGCGCCCTCTCTTTGCCCGTTTAAAACATTCGACTAAATAGAATAGTCGGAGCATATCTAATCGAGAGATAGCTATATATATATATATATATATGGTGGATTCAAAGTCTAATATGATCGAAGATTCTAATCCATTACTGATAGAGGTTTCACGAATAAACTACATATATATATATCAGAGGGATGAGAATTTCGGCTCAAAGTCAAACATGGCGCAAGATCCATTCACAGGCGAACATCTGCTTTATACCAAAACGTGCATTCATCTTAGATATAATACCTTACACAGATATAATGGGACTAATTTCTAGGACATATAGCATCCCTCGGAAAACGATAACAACGTTTTGTAACAAAATAATATAATATATACGGTCAAATCCAGCTTATGCTTATATGTATACTTGTGTTAACATTACGAGTCGGACTTGGAATGATTAGAGGCATTGAATGGGCAGGAAGACAGCCATTCAAATGAGAGAATATTGTAAGAGACAGATAGGTATTCAGTGAATTCAGCTGGCAGGCATCTTACATAAAAATATCGTTGAGTATCTTGACGATCGAGAGAAATGAAGAAGAAGAAAAAATTGGTTCATTTTGGTTTCGGAGTTCTATTCGAATGGGTGGATTAATGGTTCACTCTGTACAGCAAATGACGGTAGTATAGATACAGAAAGGGAGAAAGCTCATTAACGATAGATCTTGGTATTTATTGTGCACTGAATATATAAAGCAAGAAAAAAACGTGATGTTACAGTAAGAATAAGAATAATGCTATAGAACAACTCCCACGGAAATGGATTTTAAGGCATGAAGGCAGAACGCTGCAGTAAATAAAAACACATAAAAAATAAATGAAAGAACATTGCATTTACTGCATTCTCGGGAAATTCAGCGAAAGAGACTATAAGCCAGAAATGTAGGAAAGGAAAGAGACGACAAGATCCAATCAAAATACAGTAGTCTAGTAACATCTGGGTCCAGGACGATGTGATGCAGGCTCTAGATTGCGAAGTATTATGTACTGGGACGTTCAGTAAATGTTGATGTTTCGCTAGGCGTATGTATGTACAGCCTATCGCGGGTGAGAGGTATTTGATTAATCAATCACCTCTGGTTCACGATTCCCAGGCGACTTGCAGGTAGGCTGGCAGCCATTAGTCGGCGGTCAAATGCATGACTTGGACCCATTTCACGGAACTACATAAGTTTGCAAAGCACATTCATTTTCCAGAGTTACCAGTTGATACGATGAACGCGTGTTCTAAACTTGCGCTAGGGTGCTTTTACTAGGCAAGGATACTATACATGCCGACCCACATTCACTACCAGACTTACTTTATAAAGTTAAGATTTAATACAGGCATCTCCTACCTAGATCGATTTCAGGATACTATCTCCGGACACATTTCTATAGATCAAACATGTTACGTACCTAGTTTCCCATCAATGTGTGCAAGCTCGCTGTACCAACTCTCATTAAGGCCCATCCCTAGTCGCCCACCTTCTTTTGGTCGAAATGTGTCACATTTTGATTATTATCCGAGCCCAGGCGTGAAAAACGCAAAAAAGGCCAACTTAGCGCAAATTCTATTTCAATTCCAAACACATACGTCCAAAAAAAATGTTCGTTTCGTGCGAAATAGCGTCTACAAATGGTTTTTACATTGTTACAAGATTATTCGAATTCGATTTCCTCGGCTAATAATGTAAAAACCATCTGTAGACTCTATTTTCGCACGAAACGAACATTTTTTTGGACGTATGTGTTCGGAATTGAAATAGAATTTGCGCTAAATTGGCTTTTTTTGCATTTTTGACGCCTGGGCTCGGATAATAATCGAAATGTGACACACTTCGACCAAAAGGAGGTGGGCGACTAGGGATGGGCCTTAACAAATTTTCGGGTTACGCATAAGTTTTGTACTATAGGTATAAGAAAGGCTTCTTTGAAGAGAATATAGTACATATTTCATGCTTGTTTCATGGATCGCTCTTTGTTTTCCTGATTTCTAGATGATTAAGGGGTAATTTTCTACCGCCAGATGTTTTATTAGTTCCGTTGTGAAGCAGAGGTGCGATAAAATTTGGTAAACTGCCTGTTTAGTAAGATATATTTAGGTATGAGTATTATAGTGTATAGAGAATCCTGCCATTTAGGAAACTAATATCCGCTCGCATCTAGAGAATTATAGCATCGATGGTGAAATTGAACTTTAGCTATTGTTTCAATGCTTCAACTAAATTACAACAAACGTTATGCGCAATCAAAGCCTTACCAAAAGCCCAGGGTTTCGCATTGGCGGTTGAATAATTACAAAACTAAACGTAACTATAAGTTCTTTAATAGTTTTCTGTCTCTATAATATGGACTCGTTAGATTCACGCTATTACCGCACCGAAAAGTTAAGCATAAGAACAAAGTTTAGATTTTTTTCTACAGACCAGTACTAGCGGAATAAATTTTTCCACGAAACATTCGGCGTCAAGATTTCGCTGATAAATACGTCAGTGGAAAAGAAAAAAAAAAAAAAAAAAAAAATTCCAACGTTACTATGTATTCCGCAACGTGCTCATTAACCTGCCACGTTAAATTACGGTGGTCATTAGTGAAGGCTGCGGCTCAAGCCTTGACCACCTATTTGGAAAATTTAAGATCCGGCAATTGTCCAGCAGCGTTGCGGTATCGAGGCAATCGCCGGAAGACAGATCGATCTTTAACGTCAAAAATCATTCCAACTGTTTCCGTTCTGTGAACGATTGCAATACTGAGAAAATGTCGTATTTTGTATTAAATGGTGGACTATGTCGTATATTATTATAGACAATATTCAGTATTATGTTATTCTTGATGCAAAGAATAATAGTCCCAGTGTCCTGCGATTTGTTATTTGTTATTTATTGTTTTCCCAACTTTATTGCAAACAACGCGAAATATACGAGATATGATGTGACGTGCAATGTCCTGCACCGCGGTTATCCAAACGTGAATTAAAAATTCATACATCACATGATGAAAGCACTGAATTCTACTGACGTTCAATAAAATAACTGTTAATTTTTTTTTCTGTTTTTTTTTTTTTTTTTATATATATATAATATTCCAGCAATGTATATCCTGGGTGTACAGAGTACCGAGAATATTATGCAATTTGTTCGAAACGTATAGGTATACACGTTATACTCGACTGCGCCATCCACCGCAATGATTACATATATTGTAAAGGTTGGACCTATAGATTGGACTAATTATCTTAATTATAATAATATCCCAAAGGTAGGTAGGTACCTACTTGCCCGTTCTCAAATTGCGTAAGCATTAGTTCCACCTGACGACAGAGGCTATAATTATTAATGTGGGGGTGTCCGCGTGCAAACGAATAACTATATGCAATTTTATGAACACTTTTTAAATAATTATAATATGGTGTACGTGGTATATAAAAAATAAACGTAGCTGGCATAAAGTTTTTTTTTTTTAAATTGAATTAAACTTTTTTTTTACCAAAGGAAGATAGAGAGAGAAAGAGAGAGAGAGAGAGTTCAAACTGCAGTGGGTGGAAAAAAAAAAGAAAAAAAAAAAAAAAAAAATTGCTTTATAATTTATACAAGGTAAATTGTCATACCGTTTTGCATAAAAATTTTGTCTAGACAATAGTAGACATTATTTTATTAACGTCAATTTGCAAACCATTCATATAACCGCAACGAAGAGACATTCGTGAAATAAAACACTTGATATGATAACGCGCATTTCACAGTTGAATAATCGTAAGTATTTTTTCAAAAACTTCCTACCTTATATCGTTATACCAAAAAACAATCGTTATATGGGGGATAATAAAGGCATAAAATATTACTCTTCCGGTCGATTTAACATGCGAATATCAAGAAAAAAAAAAAAAAAAAAAAAAAGACAGAAATTTTTTTTACTTCACGAAGGAGCTATTCCTGCGATTTTAAAATCTCAGGTGTATATAATATGTGTGTACACTCAGAAAAAGGTCTTATTACCACAACCAAAATTTTGGTTATTACATGCACAATCACATTTTTTTGTTCAGTCAACCAAAAATTTTGTTGGAATAGCCAAAATTTTGGTTGTCCCAACAAAATTTGGTTTTCCCCTACAAAATTTTGGTTATCCGAACGAAATTTTTGGTTGACTGAACAAAAAATTTGATTGACTGAACAAAAAAATGTGATTGTGCATATAATAACCAATAATTTTGGTTGTGTCAACAAGATCTTTTTCTGAGTGTAGCACAGCGAGGCAACATTATCAACGTTTTATGGCCTCGTCCCTGCAGGGTGACGCGACGTCTTGCTACGGCTATATAGTACCAAACGGTCAATGAAATCGTGAAATTTTTTCATCTAACTTTTCAGGATCGAGTAATGATTTTTACTGTACAGATACACCCACCTAAAACTCTATATAGCAAACCCTAGGGGAGTTTAAGTTACTATATTGTATATTGCGCCTCGCCCGCATATTGCTCCTTAGGCGCACGTCTGGTATGTGCGTTGCTACCCAAACGGCGGAAAGTATAGTTGGAGTAACTGTAATTTCGCTGTGGCAAAACGTACGTACGTACGTATGTAGATACATGTACGTATAACGTATATACGTATATGTACCTAGCTAGGTAGGTAGTTGGCAGTAGGTCGTTTACCTAGTGCCCGAGGGCCGGTGGTGGGATATTTGCAACGAGTGGCGTGTTCGGGTTAATATTTTCGAGTTACAAATAACTGGGTAAATTATGACAGGTCCAAGCCACCTGAGTTATAACTCGAAGTTTCGAAACGAGAATAAACGTCTACTGCAGATACGATTCCACGCGGAGTATAACGACTTATAAGGGAGGAATGAAAAGAAACAGGGAAAGTAAAGAGAAGGAGAAGAAACAATAAAGCCTCTCTCTAGATGTATAGATACTGCCTTAGGCTTTAGCCGCCTCCCCACCTATAATCTTCCTTATTACTTGTAGCTCACAAGCTTCCTGGATATACTGATACAAATTTTTCTCATCCTATGTACGTATACTTTATGACGAGCTTTGAAACGCGACTTCTGATGCACGCATAGTGGAACTTTACTCCGGAGGATCGTTCACCATTATTATAATAACGATTTTGGTCTACTTGCAAGTTATATCGAAATAGCTTACTCGCTTTTGTCAAATGGTAATTGCCTAAGATGTATAAAACTCTATGCTCTATACATCTATATCTATACTATATATTCGAAAGGTACAGATTAGTATAGAACTGTATATTACATATACCTTAGACCGGTTCAAAAAAATCGACTATTCTTTTTTTTTTTCAATTTTCGCATTGAAATACTTTCGGAGGGGTGAAAAAAGATGCCTGTTAAAAGCGGAGCTCTTAATATTAAGATTTAGAGGTCGCTCATCGCGGATTTCTATTTTCCATTTGAATAGCATAGGAAATTTTTTCTTTTTTTTAAATAATTTTGTAGCTCACAAACCAATGAACAAATTCAAATGACTCAAACATATTTTCATAGGAAATTGAACATTCTACAAAAAGCTTCTCTTATCATTTTTTGATAAATTGACTCCTTTCAAAGTTATTCAAGCTCAAATTTCAATTTATAGTTGAGTTGACTATTTTTTTTTGTGATTTTTTTTTTTTCCACAATGATAGATACATTTTTTCGAGTGTTCAATCCCCTATCAAAATATGTAAGAGTCATTTGGATTTGTTCATTGGTTTGTGAGCTACGAAATTCTGAAGAAGAAAAAATAAAATTCCTATGCTATTTAAATAGAAAATAGAAATCTGCGATGAGCGACCTCTAAATCTTAATATTAAAAGCTCCGCTTTTAACAGGCATCTTTTTTCACCCTCCCGAAAGTATTTCAATGCGAAAATTGAAAAAAAAAAGAACAGTCGATTTTTTTGAACCGGTCTAATATACCTATATGTGGGATTTGGGACATAGAGCTTACCTATATAATCTAGTATCAAGTACAATATGCTTACTTAGATCTATTGATTGAATACTTGGTCAGAAAATTGCCATAAGCGTTTCTGCGCTTAAATTAATATCTTCTCAAGTAGGAAATCTGCGATTCTATATGAACGATTTGACACGGCTTGGCTCAAAAGATTATTTCCACTGACACTCGAATCATTTCCGTTCGAATAATTCGACGAGAATTGTCTCCTAATAGGTAAGTAGGTACGGGCGAAGATCTCTTTCAAGTATAAAGTGATAAGGATTTGCGGCTAATCAAATTCGAAATTAAATTGGATACGTATTGAGTGGTTTTACTTTTCGTCGTAAATCCGAGATTTTGTTGAAGAAGAAGCTGATGCACGTTTCACGATTGTAAAAAAACTGCTGGTTTTGGATTCAAAAAAATGAGGAAAAAAATCGAATTATATCTTGAAATTATTAGACCATACGAAATACGAATGGTGGATAATAATATGCGACGAAATGATATAACTATCGAGATTTAGCGCATGTATTGGTGATTGTATAGTAAATCAAAGCTTGTAAACAAGTTTTATAAGAATAGAAATGTTTCAAAATGACGAAAGCCCTGAAATAAATAGAATAGGATAGGTTTATATAACGGTATTATAAATTCCAAATTCCCAAATGATAAATATTCTCAAAGGGGGTTATTACGTCATTTAGGGGTATATGCTAATGAAAATTGGTGGAAATTGATGGTTGACGAAAATTGTATGAAATTAAATTTCACCAGGTGAAAATTCTGACTAAATATTAAATCTAAATTGCAAAAACGTTATATATTAAAGATAAAGAGGGTCTTGTACCCGACGTTATATTACCATCTAACCACTGGATATCTCTTAAATTTATGAAAAAAAAAAAAAAAAAAAAAACTTGCAATATTACGATGTCACACATATTCATGCTATATTATGTGCTTGTCATAAGTAATAATTCAGTCAAAGAACACGCGACAATTATTCCGCGTTTGACATTAACGAACGTGAGACACGCTAACTAAAAAATATTGATCTTTGGGTATAAACGCAGATGACACCAAACCGTTCAATAATAATTATAGGAATCTCTTTACTAATCCATATCAAGTCACATAATTCTGTTCTAAATTTCTATTTTTTTTTTTTTTTCTTTTTTTTTTTTTTATGTCTTGAAAATTCATCCCCTTTACTAACTCTAAATTTTCCAATTACCGCAGAGCAATGTAAGACCGAATATTGTAACGATTACTTCAATTCATTGTCAGATAAATTATATAACTTTGCGAATAATTAAATCTCATACTACGGCTTTAACACACAGAATAGCTATATATATATATAAATTTATGTAAAATTTATGTAAATCGTTCGACAATGTTTATATCACTTACGTGACACCATATAGATTTTCTATCGTTTCACCCGGGGGATAAGCTTAACTTTACTTGAAAAAAAAAAAAAAAAAAAGAAAAAAAAAATAAATAAATAAAATAAACATTATAGAGAGGGATATATATAATTGAGAGGATAATCGCAGCTTAGCATATTGTATACAAATATTGACACTTTCTATATTTTAGTATGCAATATGGAACAGGGATCAGCTACATACACCTACATTAAACCGTTGACGCGATATGTTAAAGCCAACTAAAAGCATTATTTTAATTATTCTAATTGCTGTATTGCTTTGATATAGCTGCCGTTGCGTTGTTATATTGAAATTCTACCCCAGGTTTGAACAGTTTTTTAAAAAACATCGCTGGAAATATCGTTGACTAAATTATTAAAAAAGATAATTCGGAGTTACATTTCGACGAAAATTTTCAGTTAATTGCGGTGTGCCTAATATTGTTATAATAGGGGTATGGACTTTTTTCCATATATGTGTATATATGTACATCCGCGCGGTACGTATTGCGAAGAGTAGGTTGGGTACTATATAGCATTTTCAAATGATCCACTAGAGCGTAAGGCTTAGAAATTATGTAACAATTTTGTAACGAACATCTGGACGATCCTCGGCGATGGTCGAAAATTTAATCGATCAATACTTTCGCGTTTAAAGTTATAACGGATTGTTCAAAATTCCAAAGACTGAAAATAGCCGCTTTGAAATCGACCAGCGTTGAAATCAACCCTGATGGTAGCCGCAAAATCATCAATTCACGAATTCGCTCTTCACTTTGATCGATCAAAGCGCTTCAGGGTATTAGCCCTGAGCTTATACGAAAATCTCGTTATATGCGAGACGGATAAAATTTCTCCCTTTTTTTTCTCTTCTCTTCTCTTCCTTTTCATTTTTCTTTCTCTATCTTTTTTTTTTTTTTTTCTTTCTTTTTTGTTTTATATAAATAAAAATAAATAAATAAAACAAGAAGAATTTCTCCAAGCGCGACATCGCGGAGCGTAAATTCTGCAGCCGTTCACAAGCCACATATAAAACATGGCCTTGTTATCTGCCCTAAACTTTATACAGAATACATGAATCAACCGCATTTCGGACGCGATCCTTCTCTCGGTATTTTTATTTCCACCTTTATTTTCCTTTACCTTTTAAAGCTACGAATTCGACTCTGAAAGAAGATCTGCGTAAAAAATCGAAAGAAAAAAAAAAATGCGCGCACACGTTGAAGTCGAAAAGCGTTCTTTGCTCTAGGGGTGTTAAATAAAATAAGAAAAACTTTATCTAATAAAATATTATTTCTTTTTCACTCTTTTTCTCTTCTTCTCCTGCAGCTCTTCACTCCCCCGAATTAAAGCGCGCAGAGAATTACGCGTTCAATTTCCTTCACACCCGGCATTTTCATCGAACTTTTCTACAAGTTTCACTACATGTTTCTCATATTGCGGTGTTTTTTTTTTTTTTCTTTTAATATGAGATATAATATAACCCCGCGATTCAATCTCGGGATTATTAACACCCTGCACGAAATTATTTAGTCGAATTTGAAAAAGAGTCGCGAGATTTGAAACTCTCATTTCCCGCGTCAGGCGAGAACGTAATCCATATTCCCTTTCTATAATTCTCATTCGAAATTTCACACTCCTCGCAGCATCTATCGCTGCCTCTATATCTACTTATACCATGCCAATATCCGTTTGCGGATCAAAAGGTCAAAAGTGTATATCCGCCACGCCCGCAGAATGAAACGATCCGTGCGCCTTGGGATTTGGTTCGTTGCCTGCCTACCCACCATCCCTTCATACATATACATATATACATACATACATACATACATGTCTACATGTCGTACGTACGCAGATATACCGTTACGTATATATTTCGCAAGCACGATGCGAACAAAGTACACCAGAGAGAGCGAAGCGCCCATAGAATAGGTATAAGGCATTCCTAACTCTGAGGTCCCTTAGGGTCCTCCGGGTTCCACATCTCGGTGGTCCACAGCTACCCACCCTGAAGCTCTATATACCTATATGTAGAAAACGAGAGGTGAACGTGAACGCCGGCGCAACCAGCGAGCACCCCTCGTATCGGTGGTGCTCAGCTGCCTCCCACGACCTGCGCTATCAGCCAAAACCCTCTTCGTCGCTGTCCGAGAAAACCGTGCAGATATAAGGTAGGTATATACATATGTGTATGTGTATGTGTATGTGTGAGTGAGCGCGAACCACGTCCGAGCTCAGCCTCCCCGATTCTGCCCGAGCTATTAACTGCCTATATATATGCAGATGAACAAAAATAAAATAAAATATATTATAAAAGTAGACGTGATATATTATACATCCCGCAGCCGTCTTCTTTCCTCCACGTTTCACATTTCATATTTATTTATTTCACATCTCTCTCACGTTGCGGAAACATTTTTCTCTTTTTTGTTCTTTCTTTCTTTCTTTCGATATTTTTTTTTTTTTTTTTCTTTTTCTTCCAAGTAAACCAATTTTCATAAATCGTCCTCGTCGTCGTCGTTGTCGTCGTCATAACATTCAGAAGAAAGCGAATAAAATGAATGATATCATCATTAAATATACCAATTAGTAAAATTTCCTTTTTATATAATATATAAATTGAGCGGTTTTTTTTTTTTTTTTTTTTTTTTTTTCTCTCACTGGAAAAAAAATTTAGCGCAAGAGGGTGTCCCTCTTCCCGTAAATAGCCCATATGTATATAAATCTTGTTAAAATAATTATATTTATTATAAAAAATTATATTTATATTGATTAAAAAATAGAAAATAAGTAGTTTTCTCTATAGTTTCGGTAAACTGTACTATCTCTATATAACAGACGATTGATTAAGACAGACGCGGTTTGGCATGTTGTGCGGCTTAAGTCATGCGGGTTTCGTTCCTTTCCTCACTGAACCGGAGTAAAGCAGCTGGAACGTTAATGTCCCGCCTAAACTTCGTTTCCTTGTTTCCTAGCGTTGTTTCCAAATGATCGATCGCAAGTTAGATAATATATATATATATATATATATATATATATATATATATATATCGTAGGCTTGAACCACCACCGGGGCCGCGATTGCTCTGGATTCTCTATATTCTTCGACGTATGTACTATGCACACTATTATATTACACCAAGTCAAAGTATATGGGTATAGGTATAATATACGTATAGATATACCTATATACGTCGATCAAGGAACAAAGCAGCATCCGATCGAAGAATCAGTTAGGATTGAAGTGCGGCATTGTTTTATATTTTCCATAGAAACAGGTGTCGAAATCCACTTATTAAATACACGATATGGTAGACGTTTCTTATCTTGTATAAGTATATACCTACATAGCTGTACTATAACACGGACATATATCGCGTCATTAATGCCATAAGGTCGTAAGCGCCGAAAAAAAAAAAAAAAAAAAAATTTCGTGTTTTTGGTGGCAAAATCTTTTTCGTGCCATATAACATAGTTTGGGCATATCCGCAAAAAAAAAAAAATAATTTTATGGCCCTTACGACCTTATGGCATTAGTGACGCGATATAGATTTCAGAGATTTGTTGAATGATAACAATAACAACTATATATAGCAATATAATTAGCAAGTTTAGATTTGACAGGAGAATTCACGGAATATTGATATTATAACCCACGATGCTCGATTTCACCTAACTATAATTCAAAGTTTGCGGGCTAGTTAATAATCCTCTATGTGTACATAGTAGCTTAATCATCTGAAATTACATGCGGTTCAATTCTCGTTCGATCGGTCAACGGTGAAAACTTACACGTCTACATATATATACATATATATATAGGGAAACCTGGATATCATCTTCCAGAAATAGTCTAACGATATTTCTACCGTTCTAGCTAAGATCAGAAGGTAAACCCTACTGGGAACACACGGGTGTCATACAGCATTATACAAACTGACTAGCTGACTGATGGATGGACTTGATTTTCGTCCAACGTGGGACAATACAAATGAAACTTTGAAGGAATCCCATTACAAAAATAGCCAAGATTTATTTATTATTGTATATAAGATTATTTTGGAAAAAAAAGAACTTTTGGAGTTCGTCAAGAAAAACTCCGAAAGTCATCATGTTCAAGTTTATTGTCACCAATTATTGGGAAACGCTGAATATACCGCACGAAATTTGAAATAAAAAAAAAGGGTAAAAATTCTGTGCATCAGGGGGCAGTGAAAAAGTATAATCGTTTAAATTTGCATCAGGTAAAACTCGGGGATTCCAGGGTTCAGAATAGTTAATTCTATGTTTAAAAGGGGCATAATAATAATGTATCACTATATAGCTATGGTCGTACCTTTGTGCTTGAAAGTTTGGAACACGCGAACCTGTTCGCTTGGGTTAACGACCACATATACGAAATACAATAAACGCTCGAGTCTCATATATACGTGCGGGGTCCAGATTAAACTATTTTAATTCAAGGTACCTTCAGCGAGAAATGTAGAGACTCACGACGATACCAAAGACTTGACGTGTCTCTCGTGGGGCGTGACCCATTTTCAACTGAACGCTTAGCTTAATGCTTTTGCGGTTTTGAATATATATATATATTACGTGGAAATTCTTTCCCCAAATAGGTATATACATGTATATTGGTAGGTATATGTTACAAAGTTATAACTGAGTGGCGTGATTTCAACGAAAGCTGTTAACCGTTGAGCTTAACGAAAGTGTGGCTTTCTAACTTAGTTTTATCCGAGCAATCGAGACCCCGCGATAAGACTTCCGCGGGGTGAAGAAAAAAAAAATTCTGCACGATAATATCGAAACCAAAGAACACAGAACAAGGGAAGAAAAACACGTCGTCGCGTGACTATATAGCGGGATGAACTTTTGGATCCAGCAAATAAAAATAAGAAGATTTGGAAATAAAAAAGAAGAGTAAAAACCGTGGAATTATGGTATCAGCTCTGGGCGCGAAAAAAAATAAAAAGTATAAAGGGAGAAGGAAAATCAATGCTCGACAACATTAGTCCCGAGGGAATAAAGTCAAAGGTATATAAAACGTGTGGAATAAAAAATGATAGAGCAAATGAACGGGGGATGATTTTTGAAAAATATGGGATAAGGGCGAACGTGAAAGTTGTGCACAAATCCAGATTCGAAACGTTGCTTCAAAGTCCCTACTCACGTTTCGTTTATAATTGCAGGACTTCTAGTGCGTGTAGTTCTATGCGGGTGCAGTCGGTCCGAAGTTAACAATATTTTTTTTCTACCAACACTGACTGACTGACACTAAATTCGCACTGTGAATTCCTGCACGCGACGGACGTCGCGACGATACTGCGCCCTGTCGACCGCCCCTGCGCAATTATACCAACGCCCCTCTCCACTGTACGCCCCCAACCCGTGACCACCGTCGCTACCGCCGACGCCGACGCCGACGCCAACGCCGACGCGGACGACGACGCCGACGCGGACGCGGACGCCGATCCAGCTAACGCTACTAAGGCTACCTACCCTTATGACGCTATACCTTCCTCTTCGGCAACCCTTACGCACGCTAGCATCACCGCGTTCAAGCGCGATCCGCTTTGTGTTTACGCCAAATGAACTCGCGCCCAGTTATTCACTCTACACAACCCTTACCAAGCCTTCAGATCAAACCCTCTGCGTTAGTTTCTCGGCCCAATGTCCTCCGGCCTCTATGGACATCTCGGAAGCTTATACCTAATCTTGTTTCGCGAATGAAACACGGTATAGAAGAAGGGTATATCAATTCGTAATATTGATACACCGCACAGAAAAATAAAGTTCGGTTTATCCCGACGTGACGAAATTTTTCGTTCTTATATTATATTCATTTCGCGTTTATTGGAAATTTTGAAAAATTTTCTCATTCCTTTACATCAACCTTGAAAATGGTAACTTTTTGAAAGTAAGTGAACTCTAATTCTTATAGCTTTATACACTCAGAAAAAGGTCTTGTTGACACAACCAAAATTTGGGTTATTATATGCACAATCACATTTTTTGTTCAGTCAACCAAAAATTTTGTTGGAATAGCCAAAATTTTGGTTGTCCCAACAAAATTTGGTTTTCCCAACAAAATTTTGGCTATCCGAAAGAAATTTTTGGTTGACTGAAGAAAAAATTTGATTGACTGAACAAAAAATGTGATTGTGCATATAATAACCAAATTTTGGTTGTGTCAACAAGACCTTTTTCTAAGTGTAACGATAAGTGTAACGGTTTTTACTTCTCTCGAGTTTTATCTTCTAATTAGAACCGTCTTGTCAAAGCTCTTTGTCACGTGACTACTTTTGGAGCTTCCCGACCTTTTCGTATGAAAAACCAAAATTCTGTATTTTGAGATAACAAGACTGAATAGTCGAGACTCTTTTCGTGAAACGGAGTGTGCGTATTATTTCTGGCTCGTACCAAGATTTATATAGCTGTACAGTTTTGTATTTTTCTTCTCTTGTTTTTGTTTCTTTTTTTTTTTTTTTTTTTTTTCATTCTCGATTTTTGTTCATTGTCTTTTCCGCTTTTTTGCTATTGATCTTTTGACTCTTCTTGTGAGTATAAGCGTACTCCGCGGCTATAAGCTGGTTCTCGCGACTGGAATATATCCTTGAAACTTTGTCGGTTAAAGTTTAAGCACGCGACCCCGAGTGGCAGCGTGATTCTCCTACAAGCTGAGAAGCGAATGAAGCAAAAGTAGAAGTAGAAGCAGAAGCAGATGGTTTCGCGCAATAGCTGCAGGATTGGGGTAAAAAAAAATCGAATCGATTTGTTGACTCGTAACTGACGCGGAAAATAAATCGCATCCTTTGGGAACGAGCTTCGCGCATCCTTACCTGTTATATAGCTATGCTCTTGAAATATTCCTCCTGCTGGTACGAAAATCGTTACTCTCCCTCCGTATATAGTGGGAATGTACACTATAACAGACACGCCATATTTCGAGAGAATTTGTGCGTTCGATTTCACAACTTTTCTTGTACCTATATACATATGGGGTATTCCACGTGAACCGGGTCGGTTTTTGGCAACAAAAAAAAGTAAAAAACGGGAGGCTGGAAATTTTATCACTTCTTTGTGACACTTTGAAGTAATTTCGGTGAAAATTTCAAGGCAATCCGTGTGACCCTTCAAGTAGAAAAAAAATAAAAACACATATTTTCCAAGTTTTACATGCTTCGCCGGTTTTTGGAAAAAAAAAAAAAAAAAGAAAAACGGGAGGCTGAAATTTTGATCACTTTTTAATGCCACCTCGAAATAATTTCGGTGAAAATTTCAGGGCAATTGGTGTGACCCTTCGGTAGAAGAACAAAGAAATCGCATATTTTCAAAGTTTTACATGTTTAAAAATTCCGAAAATAATTGAAGTGCTACATATTTCGAAGGAGCTCATTTATGCGCGTAGAATGCACTATGGGAAGTTATGATTTTGTTCACGCATGGCTGAGATAAGTGGAGTTGAAAATGTGGTAATTAAATTTTTGGCATAATTATGACAGCGATATAAATTGAACCAGTTATTTTCAAGCTCTGTAACTGTTGGGGGCATCTCATGTAGTAACAAGGAATCTGAATCTGCATTGGCGTCAAATTCGATGACCTCAGGCCAAAAACTGATCCGGTTCACGTGGAATACCACATATACATCCCCCTTCGCTGGGAACAAAGTAAAAAAACTAAGCAAGTGAACTTATGCATATACCTTATATATTGTGCAGTATTTGAATTAAACTTCGATGCGATTTGATCACGTTTCATTATTTACCACCGCCTGCTGGCTAATGAAATTCTGATCAATAAAACTATATACAACAACCACAACTCTGTGATTACGATGTAATTCAAGATGGTGTTGTGATATCGAACATTCCAGCAACCCATCACCGATAGTCCAATATACAGTAGGTACGATTTATTCTCATCTCTGTTCACTGTTACTTTCTGACTGCGAAAAAAGGTCAACTGAATAAAGCTGCTTCCTGAATCTATTTGAGGAAAAATCCTTTGCAGCAGCTTTTCGACCGAACAAAAAGGGGATCATGTCAATTCGAACAAAGCTCAGATCTAAAAATCACATTATTAATACATGACCTGCAGTACTACTTACACTTACGAATGTCGTTTTGACGTTATGGTTATTACAGACAGCTTTCAAACACGACCAGACGCTTTTTATACTTGTCAAATCGAAAATGTGCGCGATTTCATTCGACTCAACACCGTATACATACACATGACAATCAGCAATTTCGGGAATATCGCGAAGACCGCTACAGGGGCTTCGGAACTTTCAACCGAGATATGTGTCAGATCGACTCCAGCCCTTCAACCTCTCATTTCCTGCCTTCCGTATACCAATCGAAACACCCTTTCGCAATTTATACCAGGATTTTTGTAGGATTTGCTGGTAAAAGTTGATGCATGAACCGATTTCGTATTTTTATTATTTTTTTTTTTTTTCTTCAAAAATCGAATTTTCGGAGTCACATAAGTAAAGGAATGCTTTCTATGTATATTCGAAATAACACGTTTAAGATACGTTTTTCTTTATGTATCCAAATAAACGGCGCGTTTGGTGAAGCTTGAACTAGTATCTCTGTGCGGGTAAACAGATTTGATACTTCAAAGGTATATAACAACCAACAAGAGATAAGTTAAGACTGAATTGAGAGATTGAGTCAGAAACTGACTTGTTACGTTGATTGTACTCAACTCAATTTTGAAGAGAAACAAAGCGACTTGGCTCTTCATTGCATATCGGATCTCGTATCTACTCTCATTGCCAACATCTTCACTGTTTTCTGGAGTCTTATACCGACAGGAGAATAATACCCAGATTAAAACACTCGGATTTATAGATAAACTTATACAACTTGAATTTCTTTCTTCTCGTTACACTCAGAAGGAAAGTCTTGTTGACACAACCAAAATTTGGGTTATTATAATATGCACAATCACATTTTTTGATCAGTCAACTAAAAATTTTGTTGGAATAGCCAAAATTTTGGTTGTCCCAACGAAATTTTTGATTGACTGAACAAAAAATTTGATTCTGCATATAATAACCAAATTTTGGTTGTTATTTTTCTGAGCGTACAACATCCGAAGCAAGCCTCAAATTCTAGCTGACAACCAGATCTCGCTCTCTCAAATTTATTCAAATCTGTCAGCAAATTACATATCATAAAGTTTAAATCATACATACATGCACGATATCTGAATCTACGCAAATCGCTTTGACATACGGAGCGATTTATTGCGGGTTGAATAGATTCTCATCAGATCTGACGTTTGTTTAATAATTCGATTGCAAAATGAAGTATGCAAATGAATCCCATAAATTTGGGAAAGTTTGACCATTTCTGCAAACCGTAGCTCGAATACGCACAGCTAGGTTATAAGCCAGCAGACGTATCAAGTGTGCAGTGAAAGGTGTAGGCGTACATATAGGTATATTCCGACGGCGTCTACGTTACTATATGCACAAAACTTTTTGACAAAAAGTTATCTGATATGTGAATTTAAAGCTTAGCTCAAACGAGCTTTAGGGGCTGAGAAGGTCGAACTGGTACAGGGGTTTGCGCGACCTCCAGTCCCGACTCCCTCTTTATTTACACCGACACCCCAGCCTTTTCCTCCATGGATTTCTTCTCTCTCTCTTTACTTATCATTCCCCCGTTCCCTTATTCTCTCTATCTTCTGAACCCTCGCAAACCCCTTTTCGTCTTCGCCCTTTTTCCTTTTCTCGCTGCTGTGAACCGTTACCAAGATCATATCAGCGCGTCTCATCCCACGGTATATGTAACGTATGAGCCGATTCAATTGTCCAACTTGCACCTCGACCCGGACTTACAGTAGCAACGTAAATCTCCATATTTTCAAGAAAACACGGAAATGCATCGTCTGGTTTAAAACCACGTATATGGTATACTTTGAGAATATCTTTCTACTGCAGCCAAGAAGACACACATCTTACTTATACTTCGTTCTTGAATATTCTCGCTTTTTCTCTCTCTCTCTCTCTCTCTCTCTTACTCAAGTAGCAACAAAATTGATGACATTTTGCGATTGAAGTCGATGGAATACAGTTTAATGTGCGGTTACACGCGCCGAAGGTATTACACGAAGCGTTTATCATCGTGGAAGTATAATACCTGCGAGATAAATTGGATTGCTGCAAAGTCTACATAAAATACGAAAGATTATTTTCCTTGAGATGAGGGACTACGACCCAGGGATAACCCTCGTACATACTTTGACGTTTTACACGTTAGCAAATCCAATCTTAAAACCTCCGTGTTTTATCACATCTGTTGTAAGGACATGGCTATGACTAGCGCATGAGCAAATGGGGAATTCCAACATGTATAACATTTATTTTGAGGGACTATGTCAAACTTGGAAACTTGATTCGAGCATAGTTGACATTGCTTTTGAGGTATTTTATCGAGGAGCTTATATATATAAGAAGCCAACAACCTGTGGACAACTAATCGTTAACAAATTTTGAACAATGCTAAAGGAAAGGGAATTATAAATAAGACAGTTGATGAACGTAATAATCACTATTCAATTCCGTGAGGTTAATACGGTTTCTTATTTGTCGGTGTAGGTAGTATACCTGTGGTGAAAATGCAAAGACAATAGCGGGTACAAAACTACCAAGAATTTGTCAGTCTTGAATTTTTATTAAATTTCAGGACTTGGGAGGGTTGAAAACCGATTGTTGAGACTGAAATATTCATGAATCTGAAGGCTGAAGGCTGGTAAAAAAAAAAAAAAAAAAATCAAGCGCTGAAAAGCAGTGAGAGCTTTCATACCGTGTGGCTTTGTTTATCGGTAGGTATATAATCTAGACGAAGAATTTTTATCATCATTTCAAAAAGCCCAGCTGTTGTGTATAGGCAGAGGCTGACGCATAAGCAATTCAAATGTTTAATTTCTGCGTGAAGGGAAATGATGGATCCAACATATGGACATGCATTTATTTACCGTGAATTTTCACACCAGGATATATTTTTCTCCTAACGCCTTGCAGAAACAGCTTTTAGGATATCCTACCACTTCCAGTTTACAAACTACTTCAACTCCGCACTCCTCGATCAATCATTCTTACCACACCTCCTTCTCCTCTCCTGTTGCTCTCTAAGACAGCACTTTAATATAACCCGTATAGCGAAATCGTGGAAGAAGAAGGACAATTTTATACACCATACATACACCGATCATAGGCGATAATAAAATATGAAAATAGCAGTCACCAAAAATTTTTGAATGACACAAAGTGAACACATTAAGATTCGTCGCATATGTGTAGAATTTGCGAAAAATCTATAACAAGACTTTGAAGAACTCTTCAATATATTTTTGTGCGTTTACGTGCACAGTAAAAAAGAATAACTTGGGCCAAGCATTTTTTTTTTTTTTTTGGGTCAAGCATTTTTTTTTTCGAACAACCGACAATCTCTCGAGCGAAGTGAAATTCTCTGAGACCAAGTAAAATCTTTCTTGAATCATGAAAATTTTCTTGGTTCCAGAGAATTTTACTTCGCTCGAGAGATTGTCGGTTGTTCATCGGTTGTTCAAAAAAAAAAATGCTTGGCCCAAGTTATTCTTTTTTACTGTGTGTGTGTATATAGTTATGGATTTCTTCGTTTATCATTAGCGGTAAGTTAACAAGGCGTGTGCTACTAACGACTTGTCGGAGCGTAGGCAGCCAGCCCCGGTTCAATGGCTATGATGGGTAATCAGGTATATTCTGTGGCATATCATGCATACACAATGAAAAACAATGTGTTGCTTATCGAGGGTGTACCAAGCCTTTTTACGAGGCGATGAACCATACGACCGCCAGACTGCAAGGGTTGGTCAAAGGATACGAACACGAGAGACACGGACGCACGGTCGAGATGGCCTCAAAGGATTGTTAACGCCTTTTGCTGTTCATTTCCACGGCGTATAGCGCAGAGAGCGCATCTCGCCGGTATCGGATTTTCTCCAATTATTTATTTTCTATACTTCCGATCCTCGTTACTACATAGAGATTTTCGAAAAAAAAAAGCGGTCGAAATTTGAATCGAATGCGATTCATGCGGAAATTATTGGTTCATCGAGTACTGCGAAATGAGAAACGAAAAATTGTTCTATAAATCCCCGAGCTGATTTTTATTATCTGTTTCAAACTCGCGACATGAAATGAACCAAGAATTTCCGCATATGGGTTCCATCTTATTTGAAATTCTGCTACCTTCTCAACGAGTTTTCACCGAAGACTGCGTAAGACTTTTCACGAAGGAGATATCCCGCGTTACAGACAGGGGCCATTTCAGTGATAACGACGGTGAGCGATCTCATATTTCTGAGCGATGTAGTGATGAAGGTGTAAAAAAATTTAATAGAACCTAGAGAGATTTTTTTATTTTTCTTTTTTTTTTTGTTTTCTCTTTTTTCTTCTCCGAAGGATAAAAATCCCGCAGGGAAATTTTATATACTGTACTGTTGATGTAACTCCATATGTTTAATATACCTACCTCAAAAGTTCGGAGCACATCGTTCTCCTCTCGCAAAAAAAAAAAAATAAAAATAAAGAGGGATTTCATTTCGCTTATTATTAGGATAAAAAACTATATATCCAAGAGCGAAAGTTTCATATAACTCTTAACTTATTATTAAAATAATTTGAATGCTTAGGTATTTGATTTGAAAACGTGATACGATGGTATTATACGTGAAAATAATTATTTTGTTAAATAATGAAGGGAAACATTCTTGAATAACAGAAATAACAAAGAGTCTAGAGGATTTGATTCATTATAGACAAGCACAGCTTAAAGGAGATGTGCCTGACTTCTTAGCTTCAAATCCCCTCTATGTAGAGTGTCTCGTCGAATTATTTACCCTGTTAATAAAACAGAGGGAAATAACTTCGAAATAAAAGTTAGATATTTCAGATATGAGACTAATGATGATCTATTGAAATATCTTTTTTTTTTTTATTTCCTACCGTTTTTGAGATAGTGACATAACTCGATCAACATTTTTTTTATTTTTTTTTATGTAGAATAAATATACTTCGCTTCAAAATAAAAGTTCTTTATTAAATTACGCTCAATCCAACGATACGTAATAGACTATACATATATAGCTGCAGGTTCCTAAATATTGAATCCCGAACTTCAAGCGTTGCCTCCATCGCGAACGTATAGTTATACGTTTTTCTATATCAAATAAAGGACTTTAATGGGATGCCCCTGCATGTATATTTGAAAGACTTTTTCAAATCGACGTCTCCTCTGCGAAAATAATTGACTGACTGACTGACTGTAATGAGTGTCGAGTTTAAAATCGATTATACTACAGCTGTATATCTCGATATGTCTCGTACTTACGTCATTTTATTATAATAAAATTTAACATATTTCAGGTTCCCCTAAAAAATTGGCATCGATTTCTTCGCTCACCTCTCGCGACACTCAACTTACGAGATTATGCAAACACGTCTGCTCGGCCTTGGCTTATGGATCGAAAACTCTTCCACAGATTCTACAAGTTCGTACTCATAAACTTATACAGCAAATCGTTATTCTGGGTTTCGTAAATTTTGGGATTTAGGATATCGCAATCTGCACAGAAATAGCAATTCGAGATAATTGACTCTGTTTTCAGTCTCTAATGCGAATGAATATAATATATACGTGATTGTTCAGAACGCGATAGCGCGTTCTCAGATCTGATTAAACAATAAATCTAAGACAGATGTACATTGCAATCAATAAAAGAAAAAAGACACAAGCCTTGAAGTATTTCTCGGAATAACATTTTTTTACGTTTTTTTCCTTACTGAGTTTCAGTTGAAACGTCCAACGTATCACGCTGCAGACTTTATTGCACCGACAAATGGCCCCGAACTCGATAAGTAATTCTCCCCGGGTTAATAACCATAAGCTTTGACAATGGGTTCTCTGCACGAAGGGGGAATAAAAGCAGCGAATGTCGACGGTGAGGATCATCAGAAAAACCGTGCGAAAAGCTCTTTAATAAGTTTTCTGAAAATGTTTCAATTCAATGTGAAGAATCGTTGCGGTGATGTTTTCAGGCGTCGGCTTTCAAGAATTTGTCGTAGTAATTCGAAGGGTAGATGGACCCCAAGAATTTTGCATTTCGCGTTCATTTTTACCCTCCTTTGAGACCCGAACTCCTGTTCTCCATCTCTCAACTTTACCTCAACCTCCCTCTTCCACTTTCCTCATTTTCCAGCCGATTCGAAGTCGATTGAACCTCGGCTCTGATTTCAAGACATCGTCAAACGAAGCATTCTGTTAAAGTTTAATTGATAGTATATCAAAAATAATAATGTCCCTCCTAAGATTTGACAGGTTGATTGAGCAGCCTATAATTGCGGTGGATAATGACAATTTTATCTTATATAATATCGCGAGACTTACATCAGCTATGGACAGATACTAGACCTTATTAGATATAAGTCTAAAAGCTCCATAACTAATTTGACTGCAAATGAAATCGTATGATATTTCCAAAATTGCTGTACAAGAAAAATCCACATGTGATGAAAAAAAAAGGCAAATGCAGTCCTCATACTTGGACCAAAGAGAGAATTGAAAATTTCAGATTAACGGATAAAACGTACGAATTTCTAGCGATTAACCAACTAACCCCATGGCTAAACTTACCTCAGAACATGTAATACAGTCATTTATAATACTGTATTAGTATAATAGACGCACGTCGTCATTGTTCCCAATTATTGAGAGAATGGATCCTATAAATTATACACAGCTACTGCTCGTTGCAGTAACGAGTCGCGCGTCAAACACGATTCAGAGGCAGCCGAATTTACTCGAGCATTGAAATGGACTGCAAAGCTTTGGGCCCCTTGAGGATTGGCTCGTTTTCCATTTTGCTAAATCTGATGTAAAACTCGAAACACTTTCACGAGTGGATTCGTGACTATTTACAATTTCTTAGCTTGCCAATAGTTTTTTCATCACTATGATGGCTCGGGCATAATTATTATTTTCCACGATCAAGTTTAGTCAGTTTCTTATTACATCGCCTCCGAGGATCGATACCCGCAGTACGTATATACTAGCTAACCATATATATTGCGTGACGAATTCTATCATGAATTTTATAAATGATTTCGATTGTTATTTTTGTTTTCGTGAATGACGCTTTTCTGATTACTTGGAGTGGATGCCTGCCTCCATTAGCCAGACCCGTATCACACACGTCACTTTACTGATCACCCAGTGAAGATCTCGGTTCTCATGGACCTCGATCCATGAACCCGGTCATTTTTTTGTGCCTTTGAAAATCGTGCAGCAAAAAAACCTGTTACTAGTCTTCTTTTTCGTTACGGTATTTCTGTAATTTAGTACATCTTGACTTTTCAACTGTTTTCATGATCGAGCAATTTCGTGGGAAACGAGAATTTGCAATTTCTTTTTCCTCTTTTGTTTGATCATATTGTAGTTTTTCAGGCTAACAATACCTCCGAGCCACTTAATCCCTTTCACAATATACGCGATAAAATTCATAAAAGAGTGACAGAAAAAGACCAAAAAGAGTCTGAAATGCGTGAAAGCGGTTTTTACTCGACATGAGGCAAATTGCGAAAGCGATTTAAACCGTATCTACAATAACAGACCAGTGTGCCTCATCATTTGCATTTATTTAACAAACTTTTAATTAAACACTTGCAGTTGAAAAGTTTTAGCTTACTCGAAAGACTGTAATTGTTGCATTGAATTAACAACTCGATTTACGTTGGCATGAATTTGTCCTCAAAAATTCGTATCATCATTGTTCAAATTTTTTCATATTGAAAATACCAAAGTTTTAACCCTTTCGGGGGTTTTGTAACAGGGTAATTATTTAATTATGATGAAATACCTCCGCAACTTTGGCCCGATTCGAACTTACGCTAACGCATTAATTTATTATTGGGCGCATGCTATAAATCACTGAAAATTATACTTTAAAGACATATCCGCTTCTATTAGCGGCTCTGGGTCGCTGGAACAGCTTTCATTCGGCAATCAATAGTTCGCGTTTCCGTCCAACTTTACACGCCACATATAGATGCAAATACCGAAAATTCAAACACCAGCGATAGTATGCAGCCAGAATTGAATTATATTCACAAAAATTGAAAATTCTGCACTCATATTTCATGTCTGAACAAATTTATCCCATAATAACCGCGATGGTTGATGATTTCAACTTCCAGTATAGATAGCAAAAATGATATGAGCATAAATATAAGTATGATTTATGGAAATCACTAAATAACCAATACCTTATATAATATTAGAGTAGCTCTCTTTGAAGATGAGTCGTCGACCTTCTCGGGGGTCGTCGTCTTTCTGAAATCCGATTCGCTAGCCGGTGCTTTACATCTCTCCAGCATCCCTCAATCCAACGGCAATATTGCCATCGGACTCTGAAATGGTGTGAAAAAGGTAAGATTCGAATCCGAATCCGAATCCGAATCCGATGAATTTCAACGAGTACTCAAGGGGCTTATTGGCTACGTGCTCATAATTCAAGTTCTTACGGCTTTGCTAGCTCCAGCATCTTCTGCAAGTTTACTAGCCGGAGATGTGTGTGCTCAGAAACAAAGAGCAATGTAGCTAGAGACTTGCTAGAGGTGTGGTTAAATAAAGTGAGATAGAACGTGTACCACTTCCAGGGTACCGCTTCGTTAGATGATTTGCAAAGCGAATTACTTCCACTACTGATGAAAGCAGTGTGTCGCCTCTTGGTGCCTGGTCAACCCTGCTAAGCCTCGCACCCCTGAGTAATCACCCGAAGCGTGCGGTTCAGGTGTCTTCGCTTCACACCCTAATTCTCAATCAATTTTCCTCCTGGCTTAACTTCATTTTTGTAATAACCACGCCAGGCATCTTCTCAAAGAGTCATTTCGCAAGACGACGCTTATTACAAATATATAGAATATACTCTTTATGAATCATCCTTTTTTTTTTTTTTTTTTCGAAAAAATACTTAACCGCGTGATTGACTCGAAAAAGTTAATTGAAAACCATATTTATTACCAGTTTTTTTATATAATCGTGTTAATTGAATCCAAAAAATGTATTTATTTTGGCGATAGATTTATTTAGTCGAAAAAAAGTCACATGAATTCAGTCGTATCGAATAATCGTCTAGTGTGCCGAGTAGAATCTGACTCTGACAACCCTGAGAAATATATCTAAGAGGGATTCCGTGTATTAGCGAAGCGGCAACAATTGGTGCCAATATCGCAGCTGCGAAGAGATTGCAGTACTTGTATGTAGTACATAGTCTGTCTGATATCGAAAGACAGCATTAGTATTCCAAGAGGAGATTCTATTCGATGGGAAGTCCCAGCGTGTTTGCAGTTTCCTCTCCTCTATTTTCCAATATATTCTCCATGTTCGAAACCTTAAAATCTGAAAGTCATCGTGAAGGGCATACGCAAGTTTTTGCACGCGGGCTAGCCTACTCGTAATGTATTTTCGACTTGTTGACTTTTGAAGGAAACAAAGGTAGGCTCTTCAAATTCCAGTACACCTTGCGGCAGCCAGAGTAAAGTCTGAACCTCGGTTGAAGAATTTGCATTTCTCTAATTTGAGCAAACAGATTTTCACGACATTTATATAATATATATTTCTCAAATTTCCAGTCACAAAGGAGGATAAATATCGTCACCATTTTATCCGCAGTATATAAATTCGACTGATTTGCTCATCTTACAATTAACCGCACATCAAATTCGGTTCAGTTAAATTGAAACGCAAGTTCGCAACAGGACACGTATCAAGGGAAAATCTAAATGGCCATTATTTGCCCTCTGCATCACATTACACGTGTGTATTTACATAAATTGCGGTGAAGTGCACCAACGTTAATTAATTGTTATATTGTTAACAGTGGGTACGTATCAGTTCCCCTATACTCGGCTTAATTGCTACACGCAATATTTCAGCATTTGAGAGATGGTCTGCGACATATTCATAAGTTAAATAACATTGATGATCCCACGCGATATGTATATAATGTAGAAACATTTCGGAGCTTTACGTTGTGGTCGGGGTAATTTGAGCAAATACACACTCAGAAAAAAGTCTTGTTGACACAACCAAAATTTGGATTATTTTATGCACAATCACCTTTTTTGTTCAGTCAACCAAAAATTTTGTTGGAATAGCCAAAATTTTGGTTGTCCCAACAAAATTTGGTTTTCCCCTACAAAATTTTGGTTATCCGAACGAAATTTTTGGTTGACTGAACAAAAAATTTGATTGACTGAACAAAAAATGTGATTGTGCATATAATAACCAAAGTTTGGTTGTTATTTTTCTGAGTGCAGAATAGCACCAAATATATTTAAAGAAGAAAGATGTTTTCAAAACCAAAATTTAACATGAATTTTTGAAAAAGATCATTTTTTTTTTTTTTTTTTTTTTTCACCAAACAAATTATTGTTCCAAACCGTCACCTAATATAAACCGATCCGTCAATCTAAGCCTAACCCTATATATTTCATGGCGGAATTGACTCCCCCTGCCCGGTGAAGCGTGGCGGTTTGAATATACCAGCCCATGATATCTTCCCGAATACATATAGGTAGATATATATTTTTCGTTTTTCGTTTTTCTTGAAAAACCAGGCAAGAGTGTATCAGCGTAAATCAGATAACATCAAACTTTACACAATAGCATTACGGGCGTGTGAATCGAAACACGATTCGCAGTCACCTCACCCTCCTGAACCATGGAGGAATCTACGCTGGTTTCAACAATGCAGAAAATGACGAAGATCGCGAAAAAGTCAAGAAAAGATTGTTTTTTTTTTCTCTCTGTCTCTCATCCCCCTGCAGTCTTCACCACTGCACTCATATTTTCATTGACTTTGTTTAGTTCCGGTCGATAATTTTCCACTGTTTCCTCGTCGTACACATAATATAATATGAGGCGAAAGATAAGATGCTATGATTGCTTCAGGGGTACAACGTATCGGGCAAACTCTCCATGCTGCATTAACCCGCATCCTCAACCCCTTTTGTAATATGTATAATATGCATAATTGAGAACTCAATTAATACCGAAGTCCTAGGTGCCTATCTCGGTGGGCTATGCGAAACACACGTACATGTGCATTTACATGCAGATGAAGGACCCATACATTCGCATACTTGTACTTATGTGTATTCATGTATATACCAAGCCACATATTGAACCAAGGCTCTTACCTGACGCCAACAGACACCCGGACATCCTCTGTGACGTTTATCCACCCATCTTGCACACCCTTTAATATGGAGCTTTGGGCTCTGTACACACAGTAAAAGAGTAGGCGTATAAGATTGGGGTATGACGTTGATCACAGGTGGCATTGGGCACCGGGGAAAACCCTACCATACAACGCTTTTTTAGAAATGAACACTTACGTCTGCGGATAGGTACAACTCGGTATATACCGAGAAGTTTCGTGGACGCGGAACGCTAGGGGTACCAACCCGAAATTTTTGCTATTCCATGGGCGTAGGTCATACAGTAAACTGCAGCAGCAGTTTGGTAACTTATTAGATGTTTCTAGTAAAATCACTAGAGATCACTAGAAATCTAGTGATCATTGGTCACTAGATTTCTGGACTAGAAATCTAGTGACTAGATTTCCAGTGATTTCTAGTGATCTTACTAGAAACATCTAGTAAGTTACCAAACTGCTGCTGCAGTTTAATGTATGACCTACGCCTATGGAATAGCAAAAATTTCGGGTTGGTACCCCTAGCGTTCCGCGTCCACGAAACTTCTCGGTATACTAGTCCGAATTCTATTAATACTATATTACGATCTTACAGGCGTAAAAAGTTATGAAGAGCGGAGTGTTTTGACGGCGCAATTTTTCATTTAAGCTTCGTATACGTGGGATAGAAAGGAAGGTCGCAATGTACTGGGCAACTCTTTAAACCTGTCGGAAACGATCGATGCTCGTTTCCGTGGAAAGTCAAAATAACGCTCTTCCCGAGTAAATAGCGACTTGAGTGCATCCTACGCTCTCACAGTTTTTCCCTCGCGAATCATTTGTTCCTATACTCGCCGGAGAGTGTTTTGGAGAATGTTTTTTTTTTTTTTCTTTCTTTCTTTCTTTTTTTTTCAGCACTTGCGGAGCTTTGTGAAACGTTTTCATAGATTTGGATCTATATGAAAACATATATAGAACAATTGGTTCCTCGATTTCATTATTACTACTTGGCTATTGAGAGAATGAATTATAGCTGGAGATTTATGTCAATGTAGAAAAGTATACCGTTTTTATCTATAGCTAAAAACTCATCGCCATTCCTCATTTTGAGATACACGCGCTACGCCCTGTGAGCTTAAGTTGTTCATTATCGCCCAACACATTAAGGCAGAACTCCATATCCATTTGTAGGATTTCAATACAGATCGTACGGAATGAAATTCAAATGAAAATGGATTTTAAATTGATTTTATGCAAAGTATATGCCGCTCGATAATTCGTGATAAATTTACCAATTGGCCGAGTTGTATAGCTGAGCAGTATTATTCTAGATTCAGTAGTTGAACGATTGAATAAAAGGATTTTTCATCAGGTTTAAAGCGCAGCTCTAATAGTTGTTTGAAAATATTGCCATAACTATATGCAACTACATTTTATATATTTTATTATTCGTTCGTTTAATGGGGTAGATGTGGCATATAGCTTCTACTCTGAAATTTTTAATTAAGTCAAACAACTAGAAAATGCAAGATAGGAATAGTAATTAACGGATTGGCCTCACATTCCACGTAGAAGAACCATTATACGAACAACGTCTGTACCTTGCTTGCATACATACATATATAGGACATATATATTCATGTCTTAATATTATACATACGAGGTACAGTATTCCACGCACTCTGTACTCAGGTTACATACTGCTCCCACGCTCAATTTCGGCTCTATAATGAATTTCAGTATTGGTAGGATACGAATTGCTACTTGTAGCTTGAACCTGAAACTCAGCACCTTATACAGCTACGATACCAACAACGTCGACACCCAACTGACATTCACTTGAATTATTACAGAATTAGAATTCGAACGCTCGATTAACCTACGACCTTACGATTCATTCAGCTATTCCAAGCAAGTTAGGAAATACCCTGTATACTATCAAGTGTTACTAATCACCTCTCACTCAGCAGCACAACATATTATATATTCAGGTCATAATTGTCCAAAAATACACGATCTTATTTTCGTTTTTTTTTTCTTTTTTTCTTATGAAATTGCAAGACCTTGTACTGTTCCAAGTCTGTTACTGAAGAATATCGAAGCAGGAGTCTAACTGACGTTACTTATTAGCGTTAAATTCTTTCGAGGTGTGCTTTATCGTGACATCTAAATGTAATAGAATCTAAATCTTTGTCAGTTAGAGGCAAAGGATTTCCATCAATAAAGTTCAGTATATGTAGCAACCGGTGGAAGGTGTCACCTGAGAAAACTACAGGGATAGCTGTTGCTGACCTACGAAAACTAGAGAGTGAAGCTAAATGATCTTTAAGACCTACCTATATATATTTAGATACAAGCTTTAACGTCAAACGTAAATGTCGATGGACAGAAAATGGGGTGAAATATGATGTACAGTAATGATATCGGCATCTGTCGCACCTAAAATCTGCAACCGAGGGTACATCTCTTTTTAAAATGGTAATGCCCTAATCAAAAGCTGGTTTGACAGATGAAGCGACACGAGCATTGCCTATTCTGCAGCGTTATGTCACGGGGGCTCTCAAGCCAGCTTTTGTCTTGGGTATTGCCAACTTGAAAAGCGATATGTACCCCCGGTTGCAGATTTGAAGTGCGACAGATACCGATATCATTACTGTACTACTTGGAGATGTAAGAGATTGCAGCAGTTCGATAATTGACTACTAAGAAAGTCAGAAGCTTTCTGAAAACGGGTTTATGTCATGTTTTTTCGAATAATTATTCAACTAGTCAATCTGTTTACCTGGCACTTGCTACCTGCTCGAATATTTAGTTTAGTTATGGATAATTTCAGGATTTAATCTCGCGTGTGCACTCAGATTCGCTGCGTGAACCGGCGCCTGCCTTCGGTGCTTACAGTTCAGTCATGCTCAACATCAAAGCAGCAGAAGAACGCAAAAGCGCACCGGAAGTCCTCTTCCCGTTCCATCACGTCTCTCCTCATCTACACATATATACGTGCCTCACGTTCCACTTACGTAACACTCTCTAACCAATAGAAATCCTTCTCCACTCCAACTTATGTCTACCTATGTTGTGCTGGTATTGTATACATACATGCATATCCTACGTAAAAGCCTGGTAACTCTTGATGGCGCCAACAGTCCCACTCCTCGCATTTCCACCTAGGTAATCCAAAGGCTGGAAATCTAAACAAAAATTTTCAAAGGTTCGAATAATCTTTTATATAACGCAAGCATGTTTTTCTCGCTTTTTGATGCCTTTGTATAGGACCTAAAGTAGTACTTTTAAGCCCTAGGACTTAAAAGTGCCACTTTTAAGCCCTAGGACTTAAAAGTGCCACTTTTAAGTCCTAGGACTTAAAAGTACCACTTTAAGTCCTCGGACTTTAAAAGTACCACTTTTAGGTCCTATACAGAGGCATCAAATAGCGAGAAAAATATACTTGCGTTATATAAAGTATCGTGTGCACCATGGAGGTGGGCCTTTTAACGCCTCGCACGATGTTTTCAGTACTCGTCTTCGCCTCGCACGCTTCGCGCGCTCGTCTACGACTTGTACTTAAAACATCGCACTCGGCCTTAAAAGTTCCACTTTACGACCTTGGTGCACAATGTACTATTCTTCTTTGCGTACGATTTTTTTTTTTTTTTTTTTTTTTTTTCCTTCGCCATTTTCTTTTTCCTTCTCTTTTCTCTCTGACAGAATGCTCTCAGCGTGAGACACAGGTATACCTATAAGATCTTGTAATCAAAAGTATAATGTGTTTTCATCTTCGTCAGCGATGAGAATCGTATGGATCCTTTTGGAATAAGAATTCGAAATAACAATACATCAGGCCTCTTACGCTGCAACGTCTGTTTGTCTTTTCATTTGATTTTAATATTTAAGAGTTTTGAGTAGAACTCTTCGAGTCGGAGGATACCCCCGAGCAACGGAGGTCGACAGAGCGAAATGAAAAGTCAAGTTGTCGAGCATCGATTTCAAATGAAAACTTTTATAGAAACAAAAAAAATCACACACAGTTGATAGTACGCTTATTCGTAGAATTTTGTTATGAGAATAACTTCAGGCTAACGTTCAAAACTTAATATAAGGACTATTTAATTAATTCTAATTTTCAGTTGTAATTAATTAGCGCAGTACTTGTAATAAGCTCATTAGCTAGTTCTCCGTTTATGCCGAGCTTTCACCAACATATACATGTCAACGCTTTCCTCTGTGCCACGATATACTACCCAATGTTATTAATATCTCTAGGGGTCGTGGCTGCTTCATATGACTACCCCACAAGATATAAATATGATGGTCACCTAGCCGCTAATTCATCTAAAGCTCGGTAATTTTTCGAGTAAAAGCGTAAAGCAGTGGTGCGATAGGAAAGGAAGGTAAGTTGTCTAGTTACGTGCGCGGTTGAGTGCGCATCAAGGATCCAATCGGGTGTAAAAATTGATCCGCGTTTCTAAGGGAAGGTAACAGAGGTGCAGTCAATTCCTGCGTAAAATGATTGCCCAAAGATTTATCTTTAATAAAAATATACCTGCGATGATTGCACCTGGCTGCTTTGTCAAGGATTTTGTTTTTTTTTTTTTTTTCTTTCTTTTCTTTTCTTTTTTTATTTTACACCGAGGATTCGTTCGAGTGTTGACTAACGAGGAGTCGGGATTTGAAGAGGGTTGATACAGGACAATAAAAAGGAAGGGGCTAACATATATGGGTAGGTAAAAATCGGTTTCAATGAGCCAAGAATATTGTACCTACCCGTACAATATTAGGAAAAAACTTCTTAGAAGTGAAGTAATACAATTGAAGACGGTGGTTTTTCTATTGTTTCTTTTTCTTTAACAAGGATCCTTTCTTTTTAACTTTGTGTAAATCATGTGTAGCGTAAATAAGAGTTTAAACGTAAAACTTTACCAGTGGGTCCTTATATGGACAGTTAAAAAGTGGTAAGAGAATTTTTAACCCTCGACGAGATATGATACTTGAATATATTTAAGCGTTTAGTGCGGTGGTCGAGAAAGTTTGAAACACTTCAAATTCATAAATCATTCGCTGTTCTAAAGTGCGGAAGTGCGGAGCTTAGTAACGAAGATGCGCGGACGCCACCTCGAAAAAGCTTTTAAAAGAGTAATTGGCTGAATGAACAGAGCATCACGTATACGCTTGTTCGCAATTATGTACAATTTTACACCCCGGTTAACACGTTTAGAATGCAAAAGTGAAAAAAAAAAAAAAAAAAAAAAATTATCCTTCTGTGGTCGAAATACTATATTGCGAAAAAAATTGAACAAAAATTTTTTTGCGTGCACAAAATTTTGCCACTTTTATACCTGGTCTGTACAACTTATATGCACAATAATTAACATTTCAAGTCTACGCATTAATGCAATATTGCGTTCTCTGTGTTGAACGTATAGTTTGAACAAGAAATGTTAATTTTATGATGCAGACTTATGAACAAGGAAAGCAAGAACCTAAAAAAAAAAAAAAAAAAAAAATGAAGTGGCTCATAAATATAAGGATCTTTTAGACCAACTGACTAACAAGCTTATAAAAGTTCATCTCTTATATGTTCCTCGTAAAATACAAAATGTGAAAATTCTAAGCAAGCCACAATTTTTGAACATCCGTCGAATATCCATCAGTGGAGTTTATGGCTTTAATGTAACCTAATTTTTTGAAAGCTTTTTTAGCGCCATATATCTTATCCTGAGGTTTCCGCGAACGAATGATACAATGTACCTATATTCCAGTTTCACATCAGCATTGATATACTTTACCTATACATCAAAGGGTAAAATATCTATCTATTACGAACCGATAGTTGGCCCTAACTTTTCAACATCAATATCCATTATTATGAACAACGCTCTACTTTTGCACATATATGTAACATAAAGTGAGCAAATATTTACCATGTACCTTCTAGTATGCATCAATTACTACGCTCTTAGTTTTCACTAAACACATTTGCCAACTTTCAATTAGTTAGAACAAAACTCGTTCTACATTGGCGCACATTAATTTCAAATCATTATAGTTGGACACTATGCGGATATGGAAAGAAGATCACATATATATATATAATAGTATGAATAAATGAATAAAAATGATGAAACGTAGGTAAATCTTTGATTGGATTTATTTAACACCACAAAACTCTGATAGCCAATTTTCAAATGGAATTAAATTATCTCTGAAAATAAGTGGTACAAAAGTTGGTCGCCCCTTGTAAAACGTCCATTGCCCCTTGTATCAGAAACGGTATCAATGTCCTAGAATCAAAATTACGATGTCGCAGCGATGGAAGTGAAGTCAAGTAATATTGTTTCAGTGTCTCTCGGGGCTTGCATCAATCCAGCGGTCTCTGATCGAATCTTTTGCTCTTCGTATTTTCAGGAGAGCTTCTATTCGAGAGACGCGAAAAATTCTCATATAGCGATAGGATATATATCGGGTAAATTCAATGCACGGATCTAACTTCGAGACAAATGATAGCTGCAATTAACGGTTATAGACTCATTGTTAACGGCACGTGACCGAAGAAGCTTTTACAATGAAAATATGGAGAATCTCGAAAGGCAACACCGAAAGCTTACTGTGCTTTTAGTCTGCCTTTGAAAATACGCGACGACCTTTCATAGAGTCGTGTTTCATGCCGCAGGTGGCTGCCAAATTAACTTCAATAGAATTAATTAAAATTTCAAACTCAACCGCGAAAAAATGGCGTCAAAAATCTTCTGTTTTTTTTAATTTTTTTATTTCTCAACTCTGCTTTGTAGTCAGTGCAGCGTAATTGAATAATCGTTGTAGTCGATGATGTTGAATTATTTATTTTCTCGGTATTTTTATAAAAATGATTGAATATGTTTCCAGGATCATATATGGTACAACGATAACCGAGCTTATTAACGCGTTGACTCTGTACTTCGTTGTTGAACAATCGATCGAAAATAGTAGAGCGATTTATTTGGCTTGTCGCAAAAGCTTAATGCGACGACTTATGTTTTCGTTCAGCCGAGTAACGTGATGGCATCAATTTATACGAGCACGTATTGATTGCCTTTGAAAATTCTGTATGATTTGAAAGCAACGCTTGGGCCCCAATGTAGCACTGTCATTTGAACGTTTTAAACATTTTTTTTTTTTTTTTTAACCACACTATAAGAGCGAAAAAGGAGCTGCAAGATCCTTCCTCCTGAAATTGCTTCTGTAATTAACTGTCTATTGGTTAATTTAAATATACTCGATTGATCCTTGAATTGTCATTCTCATTTTATAGAGCGATTGAATAGATAATCTACCCTATATTGCATTTGTCGAATGACAAATGGCCTTGCGTAAATCGACTCCATGATCTAATCGCATATACCTATCAACACACAGAAAAATAAAAAATAAAAAAACAATTTATTTCATAAGCGCTCGGCGTAAATATTTCAATACTCTATTATTTGTTGACTCGTGCCAAAAAATCAAGTAAACTATGTAGAATATGGGTACGGATGCGTTTACCAGTTTTCAAGATCTTATATGCCGAAGCTAAAAATGATTGAAATCCTTTTTCCCAAATTTAATCTCCGCGTCTGAAGAAAAATACCCGTATTCATCGTATCTCTCGTATCATAAATGCCAAAGATGATACGTAAGCCTTGTCGATGTCACTGCTAATGGAATTCTTAAGCATAACTGTCAATGTTAAATTTTATTTGATTATGTTTTTCTTTGGAAAAAATTAATTCTTCATCACATAGCATGTATGGTGTGCGAGGGCAATTAAACCTTATAGATACGGTAAGAATATTAATAAACTTGCGATTTTTTTAGTCCTTATTTCATGGAGTAGTGATTTTGTTTCCTGACTTGAGCATCGCTAAAGTTATGTCTCAGTTTTTTTTTTTTTTTTTTTTTTTTTTTTTATGCCCAGAGTTTAAAGAAATACATAAAAATGAGAATTGCAGGCTATAGAAAAGTTATGGTATCAGCCACATATAAGTATATAGTATATACAGCCAAGTGACGCTTGATAGTAGTATAGTTTCATAACTGAAAAATGAAGATGTCGAAACTAAATCAGAAAAAGAACTGCGAGATGCCAAAAAAATCTGTAGGGACTGTAGGAATATTTTTTCCACGATTCAATCCAACGGCAAACTGGGTCAACTTTATTACCAATAAGACTATTCCACTGGGAAAAAAAAAATTGAACCCAATAAACTCCATTGCATCTAACTTTCATTTCTGACATAAATACACTTACCAGCAATCCTTCGCTTTCTAAATGGATATATCAATACATACAATATAATATATTATATATTATATACTCCATACTGAATTTATATTATGAAACAACACGGAAATACACCCATCATGATATCCGGTCTGTATATTTTCTTCTACTTCTTCTTGTTTTCTCGTCTTTTTAAAATTCGTTTCTCTTCCCGTCAGCCACTCCGAAAAAATTTCTCTTTCCATGCAGAGGAAGTACCACCTAATGGAAATATAAGCCTACTCAAACACGTACACTTTCACCTGAGATGTAAAAAAAATTTTTTTTACTCAAGTCTTCTCTTTCAAAAAATTGAAAAAAATATAGAAGAGGTAGGAGAGAAGAAGAAGAAGAAGAAGCCTTCGACCAACACGTCGGTTATTCTTCAAAGAAATTTTCTGGGGCCGGTATTCCTGATCTTCCTAAACGTCTTGGGGTTCTCTTATGTAAGTTACGTCTAGTCGTCTTGAGGATTCTAGCATAGAGGGTTAGCGACACTTGGGTTAAAATGAGCCTGGAGAGAAGATCTACGGATATAGGCGGTGAAAAACCCCGCACATATCATCAACCGACGAGACATTTCATGTTGAATATTTATTTCGCAAAAACATTTCTCACTTTTACTCACTCACTACTACTCTGCAGGTAGAAATTTTTTAACCACATGGTTAGATATTTTTTATAAAAAGGATCTTGGTCAGTTCAGATGTGAATGAATCCGATGAATAAAAAGAACGTCTACGATATCTGCGTGCAAATGCTGTTGCCCAGGCTCGCATTGCTAAACGATTTTATGACTACATAAGCAGCAAAGTGTGAACTCGAGTCCTTGTATTCAGAAGAGCGGATAACATCCATCAAATAAGGATTTGGTACAGTTGAAAATCCTCGCGTTATCCGGACCGTCAACTCGACACCCTCCTTTCAACAAACAGTATTCCACGACACTACTGTGTATAAAAGATGTACGAAAATTGTCATGGGACGTAGATCATACCCAGACAACTTGAATTTACCACACAAACAAGGTACATGTTTCATGGCGAGGTCGCCAACGTCGATGTACTTCAAAGTTCGTCAACTCTTCAACAATTAACCCTCGGATCCCCTGGAGTACTTTACAGTCTACATCATTTCTGATTTTCTGGTTACTGCACTGTTGGGGTGTGAAACACGCCCAATTTTTTTTTTCTCTGGCACATTTGGGTGGCTTTGATATTTCCACAAGGAAGCTGCAGACTCATTCCGAGCTTTGTCAATATTTTTGCTTAAAAAAAGTTACAATTTCGAGTTTCACTATCTATGAATCGACATTGTTTTCAAATACATTTTTTCAAATCTACAGATAACGACATATACGTATGCCATATACCTATATTGAACAGGGTTACATTTTTCTCAAATAACAGTAAAGCTTTTAACTTATTGCTAGCCAAACGATTATGGCTTGACAGGATCAGTTGGTAATATTAAATCTGACATTTATTACCGTTTTATTCAATTCGATCCTGGCGTGCAACAAGACCATCTCAAGTGACCTTCGAATGTTTAATTGTTTATGCAATATATTATATAGGAGTTAAATTAATTGATAAATCAATGTCCAGAAATAACGAAAATAACAAATTCAAGAATTTGGGTCCTCTTGAGAAATTTGTTAGACTGTACTTTTCCGAATTCTCGTCCCCACCATAATATACGACAAATCCTGTTTGGGAAGAAGTATCTCCGTTGATTTTAATCATGAGATACTGTTTTTTTTTTTTTTTTTTTGCTGTTTCTATCAGATACTTATTTTCGAACACGAAAAAATGTCACGTTTTAGAGAATTTCTGATGTCAGTAAAGGGTTGAGGTGAATGAATGGCTACTACATACTCTGGGTCAAGTGAGCAGGCTTTATAGTTGATTTTTCGAAACGGTCGAAGAACCCAAGAGTCTAAGGTCTGCTAGGTAATTTACCAAAACGGAAACCTTACGATGCTATACAAGTAGGAAAATGATGACGTGCTGAGGCTGGGGTTGGGGTTGGGCCACGATCCTTTTTCAATATACTTACGTAAAGCGACAGTTTAAAGGAGCTCGAAAGGGGTTCTAGAAGGGAGTTTCCCTACTGAAAAGCACAGAACGGGACCAGCCCGGGGCTGACTCTGGCCCTTGCATTGCTTCGGGAACCATTCAAGATAATTGAACACGGTGAGGAGACCTTTCTTCCGATACCTACCAGCGCTCTACAAATCCGATTATAAAGTTTAACGAGAAAATGAATTTCATTTTGAAAATTTCATTACTTCTCGCTACGTAGTTTCCGCTTGACATATACACACGTACATATAGGGGAGAGCGGGGCAAAACGGGCAGCGGGGCAAAACGGGCACCTCGGCCAAATTTTCGAAATTAAATTCAGAAAAAAATCAAAATTCATTGGGAAACAATTTTTATTGAAAAAAAAAAAAAAATCTAAAATTTTCCAACATTTTTTTTTACTTTTCGGGGGAGCTGCCCGTTTTGCCCCGCTGCCCGTTTTGCCCCGCTCTCCCCTATATATACCTACAATCAGACCCTTAAAAGTTCGATCTACTTTCAACGATCGACGACTTTTGATCTTCGAGTTTTATATTTCCACTTGAGTAGTAAATTTCTGAAAACGGTACTGCCTCCAACAATAGTTCACATAGGATACATAATATCCACTAAGGATAAAGAAGAGGAAGCGAAGATTTCTGAAAACGATCCCGCAGACAAGATTGATTTTTCATTTCATTCAAACAAAGACTATAAGCTTACCTCTTGCCAAGTTTCAATGACAAAATTCTTTTCTTATTTATCTTTTTCGTCGACTTTCTTATCAAGACTGAAGAAAATAGCTAAAAGATCACTTGGACAAATTTGAATCTCGTTTTACGCGGTTTTCAATGTCATGCGGAACTTGAATTATGATTTTTGAAGAATTGAAGTGTAGCCTGTATAGAATCTCAAAAAACTTGCCTGAGCTTACAATAAGTGATGCAAAAAGCAGCGTTGCTGAAGTTGTTAACGTCTGTAGGTAATTAGCACTTGCTTTATTCGCCTTCACCGCCTATACGCGTAGAGAAAATTACTAGTCGTGCAAATAATTACCATACCATGTCGTGTATGCTATGAATAATAAAATGTAAAAACAACTCAATTATTAATAAGATGTTCCAGCTCCTCATATCTCATAATTACGAATATTTATTGATAAGAGAAGACTTCGAGCTGATATAGTTGTCTGAAAAAAAAAAAAAATAATAACTCGAGAAACTAAAATAAATCATAATGCCATTATGAAGTGGTTTTGCGTCCTAAGATGCTGTTAAGTTAAAGCTTATCTCCCTGCAGCAACCTGATTCAATAATAATAATTGAATTCACTTTGCAGTTGACATTTTCAAGCTCTCTACTATATATTATAATAAACTTGATAAAAGAAGATAAGCTTGAAAATAATTGAATTCATTTTGCACTTGATATTTCCAAGCTCTTGAATATAAGCTTGATATAGAAAAAAAAAAAGAAATATAGGGGTAAGGTTTGAAATAAATATATTACAATTATTCAAAGTAACATGTATTTTTTTATTTTTTCTAATATAACAAAAATATATTACAAATAGCCACTTACAATCAATAATAATTGTGCTGTTCTCGTCACAACCATGCAGTATTTCTATGATCTAACCAACATGTTGTACTTCATGATTTGAATAATTCTTGTCACTGTCGTACGCGCGTCTTTGACCGCCTTTTGACAAATATATATAGTGTATTAATATCAGAACTAATGAGTTATATAAATCCGTTTTGAATCCCTCTCGGCGTCATTAATTCAAAAGATTCGTGGGTGGTTCAGATTTTGAAACGAGAATTATGAAAAATAAAACAAAATATAAAATAAAAATGTTTCGAGCAATTCAGATATATTCAACAACGGTGACATACTTTCAAATAAACAATCTACTTACTTAAAGAGTATACTCATAAAATTATTGTACGTAAACAGGCGTGATATGCAACTATCGTATCTTTGGCTAGTCAAACTAAATAAATAATAAACATACAAGCCTGTATAATAACGAATATTTATTTAAAGAAGAGAAACAGACGTTAACAATATCAGACTAGAATATGATGCATTAAGCTTTTTGGATTATCAAGCTAAGGACATATTCGCAGTTCAATCACCTTAGCATCAACGAACGTAACCAGTCATCATCATCATTTAAGTTAATCAATGAATTTAATTTAAATTATATATTTTTATGAGAAAAAATATGATCTACTCATTATCTCTCTCTCTCTCTCTCTCTCTGCATAGACTATTATAAAATCGGGGCCATAACAGAAACAGAAAGATTCCATCAATCCTAATTAAAGTTAAAATCGAAATCATTTTCGCCAACGCTCGCGCAATTCATATCTTATTTATTAATAATATATATAGTTAATTTTCGGTCAATAATGGAAGCCAACATTCCCATATATTTATAAGGAATATTGCAGCTGGATTTGCTGCTGTATGACCACACAATAATTCTAGCCTATCTAATAATTAACTTAATTCGCACTTTTATATAACGACTATCTATTATACGACACGTGCGTTTGCAGGTGGGTTAAAATTAAAATAAAAATCACAAATTTTTAAAAACTAGATTAAATTTACAGTTCAATTATCTATATGTATTATATATCAATCGCAATCCTTTTCGTTAATTTGATTTGTCTTTAGTCCTGCGCACATTGCGGAACAATAATTATCATATTTCTTGCTGATTAACGCAAAAATTTCAACACATATCACAGAATAATAACTAATATGGAAAATTCTTGACTTAGTTTGTTTTCAAATATCATTGCCCTGGAAAAAGTTGTATACTTTTTTACATTTTCTTTTCATTTCTTTTCATTTCTTTTCTTTTCTTTTCATTTTTCTATTCTTTAATCCGCGTTGATTCGAACTTAATACATATTGAGTTGAAAAAGGGTGTCATACGTCGTTAGATTTCAATCTCACCTATACAACGAAAAACGAATAGATTAATTATCAACCTAATAGTAGTTGATTCTCATATTTTTCGCAGGATGAAAAATTGTCCGGGCACAACTGGTAATTTGATTTGTTGAAAAAATTCTGATACGAAACGGTTCAAACACGCAATAATTATCAACTCACCCGTATTTCGAAATACATACACCGAAATTAACAACAATATCATAAAAACTATGTATAATTATTTTAATCTACCATACATAATATATTTACAGGACTTCGCACGTGACCCTATATATTATAATATGCTTACGATATTTATTATTATTATTATTATTCATACGATTATAAAGTAACCGGTCGTTCATTTATTTATGCACCATAACCAGCACCAATATAATATAATATAATATAATATAATATAATACGATCTAAACGACTTGTAGTCTTATTATTAAAGAAATAATCCACGTGATTAAATAATATTTACAACCCCCTAATATAATATGTTATTTGACTAATTAATATTACTACGCTTTTGAAGACTAGTTCATATTTTCAAAATCGCACAAAGTCCCTCTTTTGATTCCCTCGCAAATAAATCTTCACGATTATTATTATACAGTATAATAGCGTTAAATGCCCATTCGTTCGGTAATCATCGGAATAGGTATCAATTAATTCGATACAGAGGAACAATTTCGTAAAAAAACAAAAACAGACAAAAAAAAAAACGAAAAACAAACGAATGAAAAAAAATGAAATAAAGAAATTAAACCGTACGCAACAGAAATAAATTCAAGCATATAATCGTACTTAATTTTAAGTAACATTAGGCCATTGATACGTTATTACATTACTACCAGTTAGATTATACTATTATAATAAATACACATAGTAGGAATACGCCAACGAATTAACGTCTATTTAAAAATAATTCAACGACTGTTTCGAGCCTTAATTTTTTTTTTTTTTTTTTTGTTTTTTTTTCCAGTTATAAAATCGATTTTCAAAGCCATTATTAAAACTCTGATCTAAGTATGGTTATACTTATAATTATACAATTATACACTACAGGGAATTGTCACATTTGATATACTAAAACGGGGCAGTAGATCAAACCTCACCATTTATTCGCGGGTCTACGATTGATTGGCAACATTTAAACGATGAATTCTTAAATAACCGCGTAACACAAAAACGTAGCCAAACTATAAAGACGCTTTCAAAACTATGAGGATTATCAATCGCGGTCGATATGACGATTGGACAATGGTGTAGTAATCAAATCAACGAGAACACACCGGTATTTTGATTTTATTTAAAGAAAGTATCTGGCTTCTATCTGCAGGTTTTATCGCTTTATTTATAGTCTGCACACTCTGAAATTCGACGATCATCAATTGAGTATAATTTCGAGTTTAACACCTCATTGAAAAAGCCAAAATACTTTAAACACCTCGCCTAAGACCCAGTGGTAAAAAAAAAAAAAAAAAAAAAAAAAAAAAATAGTGCATTTCTGATGTAAAAAATTTTGTACGAATTGTATTCACTTGAAAATGAAACTCCTCAATGAAAATCAATTAATTAATAAAGTAGGTAATTCAATGATATATTCAAAATTGCATGTATATCCATCGATTGGAAGAAAAAAAAAAAAAAACGAACACCGTTTTGCGATCGAAATTAAAATTTACCTCAGTTGTATAGTAAAATCTTAATTATTTTTTAATTCCTACTCTATTGCTTAATTATAAGTCATAATTGAGGTCAATTACCTCAATTGCGTGTAAATACTTTGGAGGGTTACTTCGAGGTGATATAAAGTCACCATTTTATCCTTTTTCTTTTTCTTTCTTTCTTTCTTTCTTTCTTTCTTTCTTTCTTTCTTTCTTTCTTTAAACTTTGCTACTGATTATCCCAATTTGTAAAAAGTCATAAAATTTGCACAGAGGTAGGTATCATTAGAGAATTTTAATAGCTGTTCTCTAGTTATTCAGCCAATTTTTCGCAACTAAATACTCACAATTTGTCAATGTCGTAATTTGTGCTAATATACAGAAAAAGAAACAATTAGTAAACAAAATTGCGGTAAAAAAAAAAAAAAAAAAAAAAATGAAATGCTGACTACACCTCCGTTATATAAGATGTAAAAATTAAATGCTACGAAGCTGCAAATTATATTGCAGACGTATCACGTTATACTTTGACCATTAACGCTGCAGGAAGATTAAACATGGGATGATTAAAACAACGATTTGAAATTATTGTTTTTTTTTCTTCTTCTTCTTTTCATCCTATACGCGCGATGCCAAGATAATACATATATATATTGCGCGAAAGTAACTATAAACCGCGAAATATGGCAGCGTACATGAACTCTGCAGAGTAACATGCAAGTACCCTAAGTATTGATCGACCCGTATTATATGTATTCTGACGAATAATCTTAGTTGAATTCGTGAATAGCTTATACCGTAAGTCTTAACGTATGCGAATAATATCAGTTTCTCGCAAAACTCGGATCTCCTTGCTCTCCTTGAACTGCAGTCAATTATTTTACCTCGATTTCGTTATTTGAGCTGTTAATTATTTTTAACAAACCATAAAATCTGCTTATCGTAAATTCCGGTCCCTGTATTAGGCAAATATTACACTTTATTCTTGCCATGATTTTGTTCAATCTTCAATTGCTGCCGATGGAACGTTGTGCTTTCGCCATGACGATTGTGTGCATGTACCTTCACCTCGCCACCATACGTTAACATCGGCATATGATTTTCGCGGATATTCATCGTGCAGCATCGCGCATACGCGACAGAAAAAATATGTGTTTATAAATTCGCCGGTACCCTTCCAACGGAAATACGAATTATAAAGCTCATCGTCTTTGTCCAAACGGTGTAAATATTCAGCCAATTCTTTCGGCGACTCAAATTCGTCGACATGTAGATAGGAACGGTATGGTGAACTTCGCTCGTAATCTTCGGGTCTTGCACCCATTACGATCGGCAGTACGTTGTGACTGTAGTTGAAAACGAAAGATTCGATTATTGTATGTGAAAAAAAGCTTCAAATTCAACTATTAGAACAAATGCCCTATACAATAATTAAGAAATTAAGGGTTTTCTCTCACCCGAGGCCATTGACGAAGAACTTCTCCGTTATGTAGTCTTTGCAATTAGAATTTTCGAAAGCTAGATAAAACTTGTAGTCTGTATCAAGCATATCGAAACAAGCCTGTGACTTTGAACGTGAACATCGGAAGGTTCCACAGGCCCCGTAAATGTCGACGGCAATGTGCTTTCCCAGTTCCCTTGCATACTGGAGCCTCTGATTTCTCGCATGGCAGTTTGATACGAACCAAGCAACCTTTGCAAGGGATATAGAGCTTCAAATTTTTTAACATCGTTTCGAAATACATATATCCAGTTACGGTATAGTTTTTGCAATAAACCAAAGGTTCGTGAAAAATTTTCAGAAAGCATAAGCTGACTTAAAAAAAGCTTTGAGTCAATTTATTCAAATTACATCCACAAAAGTTCAAACAAGCAAATTTAATCAAAACGCTCCTCGCATCACAGACGTTGAGTATTTCAAATAAAACCTTTCCGGCTCATTTGAAGAGATTCAAACCAGACGCATTATTCCCATAGTACGAATTAATTTGCAATTTTGTTCAAATCATCTGCATAGGACCCCCTCGAGTTGATTTCAAAACGAATTTTGATTGATTGCATTCATTTGGACTGTTACTTTCAAAGATGAGATTATTGGCTTTGATCAGTAATTTTGTTTGTTAATTAGTTCAATCATACTTGAGAAAGTGCTTGAGTTTTTAATGACCAATTATGAAACCGAACCTTTCTCGTCTTGTTAGCGGCGTAATTCATCCGCTGTGAAATTTGGGTGACTTTTGGATCGTAGTAATGCCATCGCTCATACGGAGCCACTATGTCACTCTCTCGCCTGTAAGTTGCCGTCCAATTAACGTGAGGATGCTTGATGGTCTGGGTGTGATAAGGACACTCGAGAAAGTACAGCAGCCATATCTGAAGACAAGATTACCAATATTGTGTTGTTTATTCGTGTAGATCATTTTAATGATATCATTTTTGTGAATGATAAGTGATGCTTATTATTGCCTCATTTACTCATCAAGTTTTCAGCCAATTTTTTAGCCAATTATTAAAACAGTAACAGGCATCATTCACGCCACCCTACCACGAAATTTATATCATTAGCAATATTCGTTCCAATTTTATTCGAGTCAAATCAGGGTTCGGCAAAACCACATTATTTAGATTTTTGAACAATTTCCGCGAGATTTCTGAACCTTAAACTCGTGGGTGGTTTAGCAACTGGCAAAATGCATGTTAGTTTGCAGTTTCTTTCAGCGTTCTGTGATCTTTTCATCTCCTCAAGCCTTTGGGATCGAATTTGGAGGATCGAGAGACATGATTTGAACACATAAGATTTTATGCACAACGGAAAATGAAAGGAAATGCACAAACCTGGTTATATGGCCTGGCGCCTGGATGAGTAACATGGTCTTTGAACAGGATCAAGTCAGCTTCTTCAGGCTTACTCCTAGTTATAGTACAAGTGTCCACTGGACATCCAAGGTTGAGAAATATGTCACGTCCAACTTTAGCCTCCCCCATGCCACTGGTCACCAAAATCTTCTTCAAATTCTGCTCTGAACTTGTCCTATTGTAATCGGGTGGTATGTACATCAGCTATAACGAGAAGGAATGCCATTACAACATTATGTCAGTACTTGCAACGAAACTTCTGTATACACGGAAAGATTTAAACCCGACTGGTTACGGTTCTGCACACGACTCAGTCAGGTGCTAGCGAAAAATAGCGAATTCTGGTGCAGCACCACACTGAGTACTGTTTAGAACACGAACCATTCATGTGCGCACATGAATGAGTCGTGTGCGCACAGTAACGAGTCGTGTTCTAAACCGCACCTAGTGTGGTGCTGCACCAGAATTCGCTATTTTTCGCTAGCACCTGACTGAGTCGTGTGCAGAACCGTAACCAGTCGGGTTTAAATCTTTCCGTTTAGGAAAAGATGCAAGCAGATCTTGCAACGCGATATAAAGCGCAAATAAGTTCGCTGTCTTTGACGTATTGGCCTAGCCGTAAAAAGAATGTCGTGAAACCATGCCAAAATCTGACCTGATTCGTGATACGATCTTCTAGCGGATCTTCTTCGGGCCAGAGACGCGCAATGCGCTTTCCAGTCCGCTTGAACCGTGGTGCCGGATGTGGCTTCCGGTGGCCATCCTTCATGTACCACGGTCTGTGTGCTGGATCCCAAACATCTTCAGATATCTCCAGAGTGTTACCCAATCCGGACGAATTTGCTGCCTTTTAAATTACGTCATGTTACATATTAGTGATGTGTGTCGTAGGTGGATTCGTTTTAGGCAACTATATATTATATGCTATTATAGGTATAATGCTTCGCGATTATACAACAGAAGTTCTAAGGTCCTTCGAATGAAAGGCGTCGTGCTTTTTGGATAAAAAATTAAATGTATTTAAGATGCAAAAGGTGTCGAATTTGATTCCTGCGGACAATCTTGACACGTTGTATTCCTTTTCATATAAGAATTGAGTCAATTCACTAAAAGTTTTGCGAAGTGGTAATAAATTGTGGAACTCGCTTAATCAGAATGAAATCTTATTCTTTATTGAAGAGCAATTAAGAACCGTACGATTTTTATTTTTAGGTAAGGCGAGTGAATTTCCACTTCAAGAAATTTGCAGAGTCGAAACACCGATAAGTAATGATCATGACACATATCCAAATTCTATAAATGGATTGAAATTATGATTCGATTCCGTGACGTTTAAGGGAAGACCCTGGTGAGATTTCGCCCGAAATCGCTCAAAAAATCGATCTTCTGTTTTTGCCGGAAAATTACTCCCGGGGCTTGTCCCCACCTTGTGAGAAACTTTCAAGGCCCTCCGATTTTTTTTGGTTCATTGGCAGCGAATTTTATAAATAAAATCGATAAAATTTTTTTTTTGTTGCATTTCTTTCGTGATTATTTTTCTCTGGAATTCTAGAATTCCATCAAAATACTATTGAATGGGAGATTACCAATATACAAGGTCAAAGTTTGAAAAACTCGGTAAATTTGACGCCAATTTGAAATTTGTGACGTCACAACTCCGTGTAGTTCGGGATCGAACCACCTGTAGCACAGGGCATGATCGACTATTGGTAACTGTATCTGAAGCGTAGCCACCTCGTGGTCAAAACCAGTACTACTCAAATCGGGTTATTCATGTATCTTTATGGCGAAGACGCGTTCGCCATCTGGTATTTGAAATTTGAACTAGTGAAACAGTACCTTGCGTCCAGTTACCAATTGTTCCCGCGCTTTGCTGCATTTAGTGGTTAGTTTACTACAAACTGGCATCTTGTTGACAGCAAGTGTAAACTACTCTGCAATTTTGTGATTTTCACTCATTGCGAAACAAAAAAATCTCAACGAAAAAAATGGATTCGATTACCTCACGGTGGCGCAAGTCTAGAAAACGCCCAACATCTAAAAACAAGCAGGGTAAAAAAAATCTTGGAAATAAATTCCAATCGAAAGACTTTCCCTCTGGAAAACAAGTTGGTCATCAACAATTGCGTGACGAACCGGAGCCTGGCCTATCCGGAATACAATCAGGAGCGAAAAAGATAAGTAACCCTGTAGGACCTAGTACATCATCTACTAGCAAAAGAAAAATTGAAACTTTTGTTTCATCACAGTCGTCGGAGCCAGGCGATGCTTGTAAAAATTATTTATTTGTGCATTCCAGTAGCTGGCAGGAGCTTTTTAAAAATTTAGCATGAGCTGAATGTGGACAGAAGAGCCTCGCTGGGCAGATGAGAGAACGAAGAGGATTCGCAGCACGGCTGTGCGTCAAATGAGAAGACTGTGTGAAAGTTTTACGAGTCCGCGAACAACAGACAACACCAAGCGGCGACCGTTCGATGGCAATAGAAAAATGGTGGAAGTTTTCTCAGAATCTGGAGGGGGACATGCTCAAATGCAAAAGTTTGGAGCAACAATGGGTATGAGCGTGATGGCATCCCAGACATACTTCGCACATTCAAAGCGATTGGCAAACGAAGGTGAGTCGCTAAAAGAAAAGGTGCTTGCCAAGGCTCGCGACGCTGTTCGACAGGCTCATGTGAACAGGGACGAACAGGTGATGAAAATCAGTACCAAGATTTTGAAAGAGCGGGACACTCAACGGAAAAGAAAAAGCAAGTGGCAGAATGAAGCACGACGAAAAAAGCTTCGACGTGCTGTCAAATTGACAAAGGCGCAGCTTGAAGCTTTGAACATCAGAAAGGAAGGGACAACTTATGGAGCATGACAGTTCTAGGCCAGGCAATGTCGAACCAACATTCAATAATCATTCAATAATCATTCAATAAAAATAATAATAATAATAATAATAATAATAATAATAATAATAAATAATAATAATAATAATAATAATAATAATAATAATAAAAATCAATTATTTGACCCCCACAATTACTCTATTAGAATGCTCATTTTTGTTTATAATTTTATTCCATGTGACGGTGAACCTGGAAATGTCGAGCGAAGACAATCCGTGCTCCGAGATATGTCGGAGCAAAAGAAATCAAGGATCTAAGATGCGTTCATCAGAAAGTGTAACATTATGACCTCGGATCATGTATTCTGAAAAATTTATTTAATTTGTACCAATTTTCATTAAAATACGATTTACTCAAAACTACATTTTCAGCTACGCTAAAAACTTCTTGCGTCATTGTTTTGCTCCGATCAACTTCTCCTTCGCAGAGCAAGTTCACACATACCTTATGCACAAATTCACTGATCAGATTTTCCAAATTGTAAAAGGAACATACTTTTCAAGTCTCGAATAACATGAAAAATGCAAAAAATTTGGAAGTGAAAATATTAAATGCTCTTAAGAAAGAACGAAAAATTAATTCGCAAATCTGATCAGCAAATCTCTTCGCCTGAGTGTCTCAAAGATTATAGTTCAAGATAAATATGATTCGATTAAAGTTATGACGCAGGGGACTTCTTGAAGTTCAGTATGTTTTTACCATTAAATGTTGCGTACCTTCCACATTTATCAATTAATCTGTGAGATCAAGGTGGGATTTTCTTAGTTCCTGAGTACACTTTCACATGATCTAAAAATAATTTCAATTATGAAAGAAATGTCGAAGTTTTGAGTTTCACCAGGGTCTTCCCTTAAGCTTTGCAACCCTTCTAAAAATAATCGATTGAGGACGATTCAGAACGATAGAATGAAAAACTCAATCGTTTTCAATCGTGTTTCTTAATCGTGTTTACACGATTGGGTACGATTGAGTCTTCTTGCGCCCCCAATCGTTCCCAATCGGGTTCTTGGATTTAGAGGTTAAGTTTGGCAGCACTTCGATTTCGCGGGAATGATTTGCAACGGGATTGTTACTTCTTTCGAGCAACACACATTTCTGACAGTATGTATTTTCCAAAAAGTGAAAAAACGTTTTCCAATAATTCTTGCTCGATGGAAGTGCTCCCATGAGCTTTTTTGCCCACAATTTTCAATGTTCAAAGTATGAAAGAATATTTTTTTAACCTCCAAATATATTAACCTAATTAATAAACACATAGCAAAACATATAGCGTAATACAGACAACGAGGAACAAGATCGAACGCAATATAATAAATCACTTCAAAGATCTACTCGGATCTACTGTAGCAATAATGAGTCAAGATCACTTTGCATTATAACATATGATGCACATGCAACTGTAGTAACGCAATTACAAAGTCGATTGAAAATAGCAGTGAGTACCTACATCCGATTGGGAACAATAAAATATGCTGATTTTAACCTAAAACACGCTTGCTACGATTCAGCACGATTAACGAAAGCTTGCCCCGATTGCACACAATTCAAAACAATTCAACTTCTGATCGTTCTGAACCGTTTTGAATCGTGTTTGATCGATTATTTTGACGAGCACGATTCAGCACGATTTAGCACGATTGACGAAAGCTTCCCCGATTGCCAACAATTCAAAACGATTCAACTTCTGACCGTTCGGAATCGTTCTGAATCGTGTTTAATCGATTATTTTTAGAAGGGAAGATTTCACAAATTGTTTGAAACTTGAAAAACTTGTTTTTCAATGGAAAGATGTTCATCAACTAGCCGAATATGACGCGTTTAAATCTTAATCTTCTCACTTCTACTAGAGTACATGGGAAGGCAACGAAAAAAAGACTCATCATGTGTTACAAGACCAACGTCACGCCTGGCTCAGAGCAGAAAATTAACCTTTTGACTGTTTCTAAGAGTTTTACCCCAGTTTTAAACAATAGAAATAATCACCTTCGCTCTAAGTAGCGTAACAACGTAACATTGACTTGACTATTTTAAAGCTTTATCATCTCATACCTGTACGTGCATATCTGTAATATTTCTAAGAAATACTTATAACTCTCGAGAAACCTGTACGTCGACTCAACGCTGGGATTAGAAAATTATAGGAGCTCATGAAATATAACATATATACAGAGCGATTCTGTGGATAATAATGCGCCTAAAAAGTAAGTAAACGGAAAACATCGGATCATCGACAATTGGGTTTTACTTATTACGTGGAACATAAAAACCAATCGTCGATCTTTGAGCTGGTCAATGCAGGCGTTTCCCGTTTGCCTACCTTTTAGGCGCGTTATTATCCACAGAATCGCTCTGTATACATTATTTATACAACATAATGCTTGGCTCCCTCCTGTCAGTTACAGCTGTGACTTGAACTCGATATGAAAGCTACAATAGCGACAGTTTGTTACCTGAAAACGTTATACCAACACATATGTGATGAAGACATAATGAACAGAATATTTGAACAAATGTTAAAAAATGGTTTAACGTAGGTATTTCTTTCGAAGGACCAAAAATTTAAATACGAAGTGGTATTCTATGTTTCTAATCAACTAATGTGTGCTTTTATACATTTTTTTTTTTTTTTTTTTTTTTTTTTGACGTCTCTAAATCGCTTGGGCTAAGCTTTTAGCTAATCTATTAAGCAGACGAGATGATATTGCGTTATCTATGTATAATATCTATTTAAAGGATCGAGGGATAAGGGTCCTTGGGTTTTGCTTCTGCGAAGCTATTTCATAAGCACGACTATATCGTATATACCGAGTCCTGAATTAATTTTTTTTTTCTTATTGCGACAATACCTCGATCGACATTTTTTCTTTTCCTTTGCTCTTAGGACGCACTCTCTTCTTCGTAGACCAAACCTGTTTTATCTGCGAGTCAAATTTGACAATTTAAATACAAATCTGATTCTATTTGAAACACTAATTAATACTAAAAATAGTATATCCATTATTTCATCCCAATATAAAATTGTGTAACATCTTCTTTTTCTACAAATATATTATATAAACCTATATATGAAATAATTCTGCATGAAACGAGTGGTGCTTAATCGGCAATTATGGCATGTAATTTCGATAACAACATCCGGCAAGCAAACATTTTATTTTTTCTATTCCATTTTTTTTTTTTTTTTTTTTTTTTTTTCTTCTATTCCATTACCACAGTTTTAATCTATTGCAGGAAATGAATAGTGCGAATTCTTAGAAAAAAAAAAATTACCCCTGTAATCATAGCTAACCAACGGACTGGCGAATACAATGATATATATATGGGCACAATAATATAAAGTACCTAATGCAATTACGGTTACCACGCTACACGAACCAAATGCACAGTCGTTAGGCTCTGGACTGTCACAAATGGTTATATATGTATATGGTCAACTCATAGAATGAAAAACCCGTTGTGCCGAATCGCATTGATAAAAATCTTCACGCTTTCCCTGACATCATGAGTAACAGTATGGGAGAGTGAACGCGTAATACAGGGAAAACTAAGAATTCTTAAATAGGAGATAACATTTAGTTTTAGGGATAGTCGTCAAATTTCACATCGCTGGATCGAAGACTGCTAACACAAAACCACCTTAACACCTTGTTAGCTCATTGTCATCGATTACCCAAATCGGAATAGAAATTCTAGTTTTGTTCTGTAAGTTTTCACTAGTTTTCATTGAAGAGTTGGAAGTGCAAACTAGAATTTGAGAGTAGGATTGTACATTCAATGAAATTCTGATCCGCACCCGTTTTAAGCAAATTTAGGCGCCGGAAGCTTGCGGACTTTTGAAATTCTAAGCTTGGATCTCTAGATCCTGGAATTCAGAAAGACTTTGTGATTCTGGTTTCGATTCATAGCGCCTGAATCTTTGATCAAACGTTTTGTGAATTTATTGACAAATAAATTTCAAGTCCAAAATAAAATTGATGATTGAGTTGATTTTACCCAGACTTTTGGAGACTGCGAGTAAAATTCGGAAGTTTAGTGGGATGTCGTACAGACGCTAATTAGAATTTCAAAGACAAGCGCTAATTCTGATTTACACCCCCTGAATCATCATGTATTACATAATTCCACTTAAAAAAAATTACCTTGCTGTGGGCAAGACTAAAGTACAAAGGAGTTCAGGTTTTAGATGATTAAACTAGAATTTTTATTCCGACTCCAGGTCCCTGATAGTTTCGAAGATATCTACTTAAATCGATCGTTAGTTTAAAAAAAAAATGTACGGAGAGACATTTTGCTACGGTAATTTTTAACGTACCTTAGGACCGTCCGAAAATGTCTTCGCGGGTGCATCTGCATGGACAGCTTCCGCTCGCGGAGGACGCCACTGGTCCCTCTGGCGAACGTTCAATACGCAGAATATCGCCACTGTGAGACATAACAGGTAGAGAAAACATCGCTTCAAAGACAGACGCATCAGACCGACAGCCATTCCTGGAAATGGTCAACGTCTCTGCAATATCGTCGAGAGTTTTCTTCGCCCGTTACCTCAGCACCGACATCCAGCTAGTCTGAAATTAAAATCGATTTTTCTTTGAGTCTCGATTAATCAGATTAACATTTACCCAGTGATGATTATTTCCATTATAATTAAAGATTATGTTTTTCCAATATTTACTTAATTATTTCCTAATTATCTGTGGCAATTAACTCATATTCGACGGCATCACCAATATATCTAAAAACGAGTTGATCTACACTCAGAAAAAAAGTCTTGTTGACACAACCAAAATTTTGGTTATTATATGCACAATCACATTTTTTGTTCAGTCAACCAAAAATTTTGTTGGAATAGTCAAAATTTTGGTTGTCCCAACAAAATTTGGTTTTCCCAACAAAATTTTGGTTATCCGAACGAAATTTTTGGTTGACTGAACAAAAAATGTGATTGTGCATATATAATGACCAAATTTTGGTTGTTATTTTTCTGAGTGTATGAGTCCGCGAATTGGGGATTTATTAAATTTATAAACCGCCTACATAGGTTCCTATATAGACATGCGCAATTTGAATTATCATATTATTATACAATTATACGCGCAAAACAAAACCAATGAAGATAAGACTCTGCGGCTGTACAACATACACTATTTCAGTTCGTGATTAACAGCATGCAGTGACTATTGCAGAGACAGATCTGGACGCTGTTATTCTCAGACGACGAAATGATAATGAAAGTGATATCATTTAATTATCACGCAGATTTGTGAAAAGTTTTAAACACCAAATACTAATTCCATCACAATTATTATTCGCTCCTTGCATTATACATATAGCTAACAATTTGTTATGGTAATATTAAACGTATCATTCGTAATCGCTATACGGAATTTTCTATCAATACGAGAGTAAATATCATTCAAAACTATACTTATAACGCTGCACTCAGAAAAAGGTCTTATTGACACAACCAAAATTTGGTTATTATATGCACAATCAAATTTTTTGTTCAGTCAACCAAAAATTTCGTTCGGATAACCAAAATTTTGTTGGGAAAACCAAATTTTGTTGGGACAACCAAAATTTTGGCTATTCCAACAAAATTTTTGGTTGACTGAACAAAAAATGTGATTGTGCATATAATAACCCAAATTTTGGTTGTGTCAACAAGACCTTTTTCTGAGTGTGTATAGACTTTTTCAATTTTTCCATATATACACGTCTAACTTGAATCCAAAATCTTTCGATTAATTGAAATTTAAGAGATTGTATCCTCACGTTATTTTTTATGAACAGTAGCTAAACTAAACACTCCGTCATGCGGTCTGAAATATAAATATAATAATTTTTTTTTTTTTTTTTTTTTTTTCAACTTGTGGTCAGAACTTACCGATAAACTAGCTTGGTGAGAAGATTAAAGAACGAATGGAGATTAAACTTCGAATGTAGTTATAAGTGTGCACAAATATATTTATCAGTAATTTTTGAACTTTATGAAAATCTGAGAACCTTATTAAAGACTTATTCGGAACACCATCAGGCTATAATCGTAAAGCTCAAAGTGTGTATGAGTACGATAATATCGGGTTTATCCGTATATGATAAGAAACTTTTTCCTTCTTTAAAATAACACTTCATGCGAACACAATCGAAGAGACGCGGAGTCCGACCCGGATAATTTGTCATTAACGAGCCAAAGTAATAATAATTGCTGACACCACACAGCTGGCATGTAGCGTATATCAGAATTCAAACTTATTGTAAGTTCACGCATTTTAAGCATTAAATAAATTTTAAAATTTAGTGACTAAACGATCCACACTTCGCAGAGCGATTCGCACAGGCAGAAGAATCTGCTATGGCAGACTTCGTCTAGCGTATAGAAATCGAAGCTATATATAATTCATATGCATATATTGAGCATTGAATGAATTTCAAATTTTTTTGACAAAACAAAATACACTCACGAACTACAATATTGCGCGAAGAACGATAAGAAACTACTATACTGACAGACTGTGTCTAAGAACACCATGTAGTAACAACGTAATATTATTGTTCGAAGTAAAGAATGGCAAAGTGGCGACGTTCTGCAACGGCAACGAGAGGACCGCTATACTGTAACGCTTCTATGACGTTTTTTTAACTTGCCAAGCTGCAGTATATAGAACTTGTGTAACTTGAATCTCCGACAAAATCGCATAAACGTAATCCTAGAAATCCGGCGTCAAATTTTATTGTTTGATCAGGTGGATTAAAGTGAGTTTAATTAGATATGCTTCGAAGCATATTCTATTCTATTCGTTTCACATCACGTATACGGAACGACTAATTTCGAATACGTTAATGAAGATCATAAATTAATAAAATAATTTCCTCGTACTATAGATTCGCGTTGCAAATACTGATAACCCATTGCTCTGTTGTCCGATTTAAATCGAGAAGGCCAACATCTGCCACACAGTATTCGATTAAAAAAAAAAAAAAAAAAAAATACAATTCAGACGGTCAGGCAGACTCTTTTTCTATTATTACGTTAAAATATTGTGAATGCGGTGGATTATCACATAATGGACTAATAATTTCTCTTCATTTTATTTTCCAAGCTAAAATTACCGTAAGAATCTTGGTGTAACAGCTGTATCCGCTTATTGTGTCATTGTTACCAGCTGAATAAACGTTAGCGATTTGCAACAACGGAAAAATGATAATCATAAGATAAGAAGAAGGCGAAGAAGAAGAAAAAGAAAAATAAAAATGTGGCTGGATTCAATTACTACTATAGCCCAATTTAAATTTGAGGAATGGAACAATATTAATAACAGCTGAAGCTTGAATTTGTTTTAATTGATATTTATTACCGAAAGCTTTGATAACTGATACGCGAATTGTGTCTTTGTGAAGAAATTTTTCTTTTTCTCGTTAATTAAAAGATTCGTTTATATATACGATTAGTTTGAATTTAGTGATAGATTATACTCATTGGTCAAATCAATGTCAAACCATTGAATTCATGATCAATAATCAATTTATAGTATAGGTATCGCATTAGGTACTGCAGGCGATATAAATAGCCAAAAATTGAATGTAGATTTGATTTTTGAAATGACTTCTCTTATTGGTTTCGCATATCATCAAAAATAAAATTAATTCAAAGCTTTTGGCTCTGATTACCTAACTATACAACGAAACGCGAAATCTTATAAACGATATATCAATGTCTGCATTATCGACGTGTATCCCTAGTTTTAAGTTAAAATGATCGCATAAATAAGGTAAAGTGGCCATTACTGGGACAGTGTAAAAAGTGTGTCCTATACTGGGACGATAATAAATAATATTTTCTATCTATTACATCTTAAAATAGAACATCAAAGTAAAAATTGTTTAATATTTTCGAAGTTCTGACTTATTTAATTACACTATTTGTTTTTATTTTGATAAGTTAAATGTTTTATAAAAAAATATTAAAAAGTGGTTCTTAATGAATGCGTATGAACCTCGTAAAAACTCGCCATTCTGCTTGTTTTTCAAAAGTATGAGCCAAACTTTTCTGTCCTTGATTTAATGAATTTTTGCACATACATAGGCGGAATATTATTTCTACACATTCTGCTTACGTTCATAAATGAAATGAGTGATTATTTTGATTATTTCATTGAATATATTTTTTTTAATCTTGTGTTCCATTATTGGACAAGTTTTTGACTGAGTTGCCTAAACTGGAACGGGATGGTGCTGGGCGTCCCAGTTTCAGACTCGTCAGCGTGAGTTGCATATCCGCGTTACCATTACTGGGACGTGTATTACAATAGTGTTTTAAACGGTATTTTGCAATAAATTATACCTTGAAATAGTTTAAACATTATTTTTTAACTTCACGTGTGTAGTCAAGTACTTATAGTCGGTAGGAAAATTACTTGAAGTGCAGTATTGTGTGTGGATAAATCTAACCTCAATCTCACCTCTAATTCTATATACAGTCTAGGTAAGTCATTGTATCATACTTATTCAATTTAATTTTCTAATAAACAATCAATAAATATTCATATTAATATGTATTATACTTCAATTAATTTTACAGACATCCAAACTTGTGCAGAAAATGGCCAAAACCAAAAAAAATGGATCTGAAAATACGTCAAAGAAGAAGAAAGAGCAAGATTTGAAATTTGAGAAAACTAAGTCAAAGGAGAAAAGTAAAAAAAAAAAAAAAAAAAACAATTAAAGAATTAAGTTTAATGTTATTATCTAAGAAATGGAAAATAAATTATTTAATTTAAGGATAAAATGTTCATGTCGGTTCATGTTGATATGAAAAATGTTTATGTTCGTGTTCATATGTATTTTATTGAAAAATTAAGATAAATAAATGACGTTCTTATGTTCCACAATATATAATCGATTTTTATTCTTTTCATGTATCCCTCAAATTTAAAGTAAATTCGCAACTTCATTTTAATTAGCCCCATTCAATTTTGCTTGTCCCAGTATTGGGCATGGTGCGTCCCACTTTAGGGTTAACCGCAAAACTGCTGTCCCAGTAATGGTTAACATGACTATCTATGAAAATACAGTATTTTAATACGTATAATGCATTAATCATCCTATATTATTGTGGGAATCTGATCACGAATGTGTTGGCTATTTGCTATAATTTTTCTTTTATGGAATAAAGCAACATACTTTTTTTTAATTGTGCTCATGTGACTTAGGTTGTCGTAAGTGTCCCAGTAATGGCCACTTTACCTTATATTCCGATTTCGATTTCTGCGAAATCGTCATAAGGAGAAGAGAAAATTAATTCACGATACTGTTGTATAGGTATATATAACCGATATATACGCGCCATATATGCAGCGTCAACTAATTTATAATTCATGAACTGACCCGAGTTCAAGATCGCGTAGTACGACGTTCGTATAACATATTATATTATACCTTGAACTTTCCCGAACCGTATATTAGCCGGCTGAAATCTTCTTCGGCGAGATCAGATTTTGGTGAACTCGGAAGAACTTGAGGACTCACCGCATTGACACCGCCTGCATAAAATGATAACGAGGGTTCAGTATAAGGCGTAGAAAAACAAAAGAAAAAAAAAAAAAAAATTTAGATTACAAAAATTACAAAAAAAAAATAAAAAATAAAACATGTGTTCTCAAATCCGAAGCCCCGAATACCGCGTGTTCTTTTTATTCATAATATACATGGCGGCATTTCAAGTGCTGCCTCATTGCTATCTTATCGCCAGTTTGTTCCTGGCGATTAGAATGATGTAAAATATTGCATATATACGCCCATCTCTATATAAGCTGTGATTTATTTAGCGCATAATATAGCCAATCGAAACTGTAACACTGTTCTGTTATACCATTTCCTAAATTTTTTTCACCTATATTATTTATCGCGATTGATAAAACCAATTTAAAATTAGGTATAGTTTGTTTCAATGCAAACCACTTGCGGCTCCAACGATCTCGCGTGCCTACTGCATTATTAATCCTATAAAACGACGTAATAGCGAATCAATCTAGATATACTCTTAAAACTAGAATATGATAAATAATGTATATATATGTATATATATATATATAACTCATTGTCAGCTTACATAATAGCTGGAGCATCGATGGTCAAGTCTGCTGCACGAAACTCTTGCGTATAGTTATAGTAGTTGCGCGTTTTCAAACTACATATCATGACGGACATGCTACATATCTTATTCCCACTTGGTACTAGTATACAGACCCGGAACATCCCCACGCCCGCACTACCGCGGCCACGCTGCATCGACAGTACGCGATATTCGGCGTTAGTTCTAATCGGGAGTATCGTATAATGTAACTATAACGAATTGACGTTCTAAATTAATAGCAAATATATACATCACAGTATAATAACGCATTGATTGATTGCATAATTTTTATTTTTTCTTATTCTTCTTCTTCTTCTTCTTCTTCTGCTTCTTCCGGCCTTGCGATTATCGATGAAAATTTTTCTTCACATTTTTCCGACGACGATATACTATACCTATATGATTCTCATAAATGACGCAGAGTGAAATTGAATTGCTTTTTATCAAAATCAAGGTCTCCGCCTTTGTAAAAAACTTGACAATGACAATTATTTTATAGAATTATGATTAATATGTGTGCGAAAAATATAAACACGATGTTCACGCGGCTACTATAGTTCAGCCTAATATCCTGACGCATACACAGACACACACACTATTTACAACTATATATCGCACAGACATAATATGATAAATATGTATAGGTTTCATATAATTGATAAGATTATCGGTGACTCGTATATACCTGAACACAAGTTATATATATTTTATTTAGGTCGAAGATAAACGACCATTGTAAATTGTTGTCTCTTCATTTTTTTGATACAGAAAATAAAAGTATAATATTATATATCCATATATATATATATATAAGTTTATATATTATATAAGTATGGTAACCGTACGTTTGTTTGTGTAATTACATCGCGTATAGTAAGGCTGCATTACGAGATTTGTAATCGTGCGTATTAGAGACTGACTGACAGCGAAAATTCTACTACACAATAGCAGTGACCGCTACAAAAGAACTTGTCAATTAAAGAGTCAACTGCCAGACTTTAACTATGCCATATGTATGTATATACATATATATCTGTGTAGGAACTGTACCACGAAATAACAGCGAAATTATAAAGTTTGTTTTTTTTTTTTAATTTTTTAATTTATTATCATCATCGTTAAAAGTACTATAGAAGATTGTTTTTAAACATCAGTAAATCAGTGCTTGCAGGCAGTCCCAACCTGCCCAACTTCTCGTATCAGGTCCCAACGTACATTACAGCTAATCATATCTGTCGAATCGTAAAATATTTTTTTGTAAAATAAACCGTGTCAAATGTCTGGTAATTAAAAAAAAAAAAAAAAAAAAAACAAAAAGGCGTAAAACAATGCGTTTAGATAAAAATTGAATAAAAAATAAAATAAAAAAACACTTTGGTATTGGTTTGGAGTATTGCAACGATCTGCGGACATATACTAGGGATATAAATATAAATTATTATCAATAAACGGGTAATTGAATCGTTTTAGAAAGCTCTTCCTTACTGTAAATCAATAGTCTCAAAATTGAAGCGCTATTTTTGTCCACGTTTTTTTCTTTTTTTTTTTTTGTCTTGTCTTTTTTAATTGGTGTCTTAATATGGCATGTATTCAAGGCTCGGTCGATCATGAATTTAGTTTATTGTTAGCCTCAGCTCTTCGGTATACATATAGGCATAGGTATACATGTATTATAGCTGTGTACAGTGTATAAGTGTATATATAGCTACATTCCGTGACGCAAACTAAATATTTATTACTCCGAAATGTATTTATGGCAATGATTTAGGATAGAGAAAAAAAAAAAAAAAAAAAAAATTTAGAAAATAAAATTGGATAATCTCCATGGGTTGAAGAACCGAAGATATCGGATACTAATATCTTAAAATCCGAATGAAAAATACCGCAGAATTATACAAGAATTATACGATTTTTTCATAATACATTATTCATCTATCGCAGGTCTTCTGACCACAGTATAGCTATTTTCCTACAACTATAACAATCCGAATGCCTCCCACGCTCCAGATGATGAAGAGTCTGCGTGAAGTGTGCTCTTCACTGATTGTAAAGAGTTTCAGTTTTTGCAGGCTGACAACCTCTAAGTATAGCCGAGGTCTAATTAAAATTTAATGCTGCACGCCACGTGGCCTTGATAGGTATGGCTATGAATATTTTCCATATACATTAGAGTTCAGTCGATTTTTTTTTTGTTTTTTTTTTTTCTTACTTTTCTTTTCTTTTCCTTTTCTTTCTGTTTTTTCATCAATCACTGGTGCTTGTAGTGATTATTTTATCATCAACTAGTAACAGAGAACTAGCGATAAGATAACATCAATGCTGTCGTTCAAATCGATGATACATAATATGTATACTTGTGTGTGTATAGATAGCCCTAAGACCACTCCAATAATAAATTCTACCTACTGAATATATCTTTTACAATTATTTTATACACAAAAAGAAGAATAAAGAAAATTTGTCTCGTCTTATATTAAATCGTGGGCTAAAGTGGAGGACAACGAAAACAACGATGTAATTGATACATATATACATACGTACGTAGATAGATAAACGAACGAAGTAGAGAAGGACAAGGTTGTATTGTATGTACTTCAGCCATATCGATTCACTCAACATTTTACTATACCTTGGACCCACTATTCCAAATCACAAACGAGATTATAATCGAATATAAAATTCATAGTTAGTGTTTTCTTTTTTTTTTTTTTTTTTTTTTTTAATTTCGTTATGTATTAGAATCTTTCGATCTTTACACACGTGTTATCTATCTTTTGAGCAATTCTATATAACCACTTAACTAATCATGTTTACGATTTTAAATTTATTCATTATCATAACAATAATGATATGATAATAATCATCGTTTCGTATATCTTCGTTAATCTTTTTCACTTTGCAAAATGTTTTAATATTAAATTAAAAATTTACCAGAGCTATAACCCCGCGCTGTTTCGTTCCCAACTCGAGCAACGAGTTACCTAGTGGATGGATTATTGATATGCGCGCGCTCGTTTATACAACCGCTATGGGATATATTTCAAATACTAAATTCAGGTTATAAAATTGTTATATCGATTTACAAATTTGAAATGTTGAATTTATATTTTCACGATTATGTACCTAGTATGTATACGTGGCATAAATTGACAATTGAAAACCCTGTCTATTTATTCATATATAAATTTAATTTACCTTATAATATTATGTTATCATTTCAATTTCACCAGCTGGTATTTTAGAAAAAAAAAAATAAAATAAAAAAGATCTTTAAAATATATAGAAAAAAAAAAATTAACTGTATCATAAGACACTAAAGTAATTCCTATATATTACTCCAGTGGAACATATAATACGCTGAGTATTGATATCCACAAACCATATATATACGTACGTTACTGTCTAGGTATTTATTATATATATTATAGCCAACAGTATAGAGAATTTAATAACTATATTAAATTGATAAGCGTATCACTTGTATGTAAGTACAGTATAATCCAAAAGTACCTGATATATATAATATTAAACGTTATTGCGTTAATATTAATATTAATTATATATACTTATATACCGACGAATCGTTTACCTGAATGGATAGAGAGAGGTAATAAAATAAGGTGATATATCTTACCGTGAAATACGCGGGTGAAAATGATTGAATCACTTCGGTTTGACTATAAGGTATATAACCAAATGCTGATCGTGAATGCAGTGTGTGAAAGTAATTACGACAATTTTATTTCTGACACACGCAATCCGGTATTTAGTATAGACTACGCAATCCGCCCGTATTAGTATGCCAAGATAAACACATATTAGTGTATATAGGTATTATTATATATTTTCTAAGCGACATTTTGCGCCATATATATTTGTATATAACTATAACGTATTCCGCCACCTCACTTCGTAACGAAACAACAGGATTTGACGAAAATATAATAACGCTGGCTTATGTGTCGCCTGCATTTCCCACTGCCGGAAACCGCGGCTTATTGAAACGAACGGACTCGTTGGCTTTATGTGATATCACTACGATTCAAAAGGATAATAAATGTTCTCGAGATAATAGCTAGCAGATACTTATGTATATAAATATTCAGATAAAAGATGAAAGAAAAGAGAAAGAAAAATTTGACATGCGAAATAAAAATTTTCATAGTATGGAGAGTTTTTGATATTCTTATCGATTTTTATCCGAAAATTGATAACATCTTTTATATGTTGTCGATTTGGTCGGATTCGAAGAACTTATAATATACTATATATACAGTAGGGTGCTTTTTTTGAAACGACTATTTTTTTTTTTTTTTGCAACTCCCCATTGAAAATCTTGTTGTAGACGTCGAAAAGGGAATCCTGTCCAATTTTTAGCTCTTCATTCCAATTCCAGCACTCGCGCTTTTCTTTTTAAGTTTTCCCATGCTAAAAGCATGTTAACATTACGACTTTTTCTTTCACCGCGCAGAACTCAGCCGCATTTCAATGGATTCTACTCATCCAAGACTCATTTGACAGAGAATTTAGTGTTCATTAAAAGTGCCCAAGATAGTTTGACTGACTTGAAAATATTGAACTTGACATTTTGTTGGAATTTTATATTTAAAAAAAATCAAAGTTCTTATATCTTTTGAAATACTGGTTTGAGAGACTTTATGTATTGGACTTTTTTTGTAGAGAAATAAATTTCCTACAAAATTGTTCAGAAGTTTTTTTCTCCAAGTCCAACTGTTTATTCGCCCACACCGAGAAAGAAGAATTATGCATAAAATCGACTTTGAAGGCTCATACAGGTTCAGCGGCTGAAACCACAGCCAAACTACCCATGGCACTTTTGAAGAACACTAAATTCTCTGTAAAATGAATCTTGGATGAAAACAATCCATTGAAATGCGGCTGAGTTTTGCGCGGCGAAAGAAAAAGTCGTAATGTTTACATGCTTTTAGCATGGGAAAACTTAAAAAAAAAAAGCGCGAGTGCTGGAATTGGAATGAAGAGCTAAAAATTGGACAGGATTCCCTTTTCGACGTCTACAACAAGATTTTCAATGGGGAGTTGCAAAAAAAAATAATAGTCGTTTCAAAAAAAGCACCCTAATATATATCCTGGTAAGATGTAATCGCCCTGAAAATTTCATCGCGATAAAATATGATTTCGCCCGAGATCGGACACTTGCAGATATTCAGTCAAACCCATTTAGGATTAAAAAAAACATTTTTATTTTTATTTTTTTGTGAAAGATCGGTTCAACAATATAGGCTTGTCCCTACATTTTGGTATAATTCATAGACTCATGAACGTCGGAAATTTCTGTATAAATATAAATACTACTGCAACGTCATCGATCTATATGTGAACTCCTGCAAGTGCAGGTAAGATCGGTTTACTGGAATTGCTACTATATTGCATATTCAGTCTAGGTAGTTAATTGCACGTAGTCTAGTAGTCACGTTATAAAATTCTTCACTTCTTCTTTCGAAAATATATTTCATTAAAAATCGTGGAGACTATATGAATATATTTACACCGCATTGCCACCAAGTATACATATAGCTGGTTCAATTAGGTAAAAAACGAATTTGCTACGCAAGTCTTACGTAAGCTATAGTTGATTTCGGAACGAAAGGTGGTCCGTATTATTATAGTAAATAACTAATAACCGTCAGCAAAACAAACTAGGAAAAGAACCTCCGTTATATTGCCGCATCTTTTATATAGACTGAAGTCCAATCTTCTGTTCTCTATTTCTTTCGCGGTTGATAAATCTTAGCGGTATTACCTGAAGTAATGATCCCGCGTATACTTCGATATTATAGATAAAAAACATTTAGTTTTGCGCAGACACTTGGGTTGGGTGCTCAAGAGAAACGGGACAAACGACAGAATTGAGGAATCGTCCTTATATATTCGCCTTTCTCAATCGTTGAATTTTTATAATTATATACTAAAACAGTGAGATATAAAAACTTACATATTATGCAACGCAGTAATTGTTCGTAATTTCAGTTTGCAACAACGCCGGAAATTACGAATATAATTGCAATTTTTTATACGACTATTTTCATTCGGAACAGAAAATTCTGGTATAATAACCGAAGTCAACTCCGAACAAAATTCGGCTCGCAATAATTTCATTTGTATATTATGAACATAATATCTTGAATGATCTACAAGCGATTTCGAAATTTCTCTGCGAACACCATGTAGCAAAAAAAAAAAAAAAAAAAACCGTGAAATTCATGTAGTCACGAAGAGCTTTGAAATAAGTTCCAATTCTATATGAGATATCATATTGAATATCATTTTTCATCAATGAAAAAAAAAAAAAATTGAAATTCGTACTTACGGGCTCGTTCAAACGACTTGTATCACTTTTTTTTTTTTAACTTCTTCTGTATAAATTTTTCCATTTCACCTTAGTCAAGTCGAAGAAATAATCTTCGAACTCATAATTCAGTGAAAGAATGATTCGTTCAATCGGAGCTATGTGAATGACCATGAACATAAATATTGTGGTGACATTCATATTACAAATGCAATTATCGCGTGCATAGATTTTTACAGTATATTATGTGTGTATAATTACGTATACTTTTAAGTTGCTAAATCAAGCCCCAAGTATCGCACTATCAGTTTCCGGTTGATTATTCAACAATATCACTACCGCAACACTCAAAGAGAAGTCACAACGTGTGAAGTACCCGCGATTACAACATAAAATCGTTGCACGACAACCATGTACTCTCCTTGAAGCAAAATATTGCCGGCACCTGCATACAGCTGGTAAAGCCACGTGGCTGACCTAGCACCGCGATGCTAACCACCGCTAATTGTCAAACTAACGATAATCCTAGGCTCCTAATCCGTTGGAACTAATATTGTTATTAAATTAATTGATTTGCTGTAGTAACAGGAATGCTCTAGGATAAGCAAAAATTATACTATATACTGGCCGATCCTATAAGGGGATAATCACTGAAATGCTGAATGATGTAAATAAGTAGAAATGGATTTTATACTCAATCCCAAGCTTCTATACTAGATACACGGTGTAAGTTTGCACTGCAGGTCTTCGGGATAATCGACGTTTCTCTCTATACCTGCACTCGCGAAATCAATGAATCTGACAAACTTACGAAGGGCAATGACACTCGGAGGTTCAGAGGGAGTATATCCTGTGGATTTAGCGGCTATATGTAATATAGCCATCTGGTCCATCTGCGGTTTGCCTGCACTCAGAAAAAGGTCTTGTTGACACAACCAAAATTTGGTTATTATATGCACAATCACTTTTTTTTGTTCAGTCAATCAAATTTTTTGTTCAGTCAACCAAAAATTTCGTTCGGATAACCAAAATTTTGTTGGGAAAACCAAATTTTGTTGGGACAACCAAAATTTTTGGTTGACTGAACAAAAAATGTGATTGTGCATATAATAACCCAAATTTTGGTTGTGTCAACAAGACCTTTTTCTGAGTGTGGACTGAGACTTTTACTCTGGTGGCAAAGAGCGAACAACAATGTTTTTTATTATTTATATTTTTGTTTAATGCGTTTATTAGCTTCAAAGGAATCATGATTTAATTTCATGGCTGGTATTGGTGATAAATATTGAGAAAATCATAAGATGCTTTTCCGGCATTACAGCTCATCTCTTTATATATCGCGTTTTCACATCAATTGAGGATATCAAGAGGCCCTAGGCGGCGGCGGTACTGATCCTCTATACATTTTTTACGCCCGAAATTTTTCCCTCTTATTCAACCCGTGTATTTCCCTCTATCAGAAAATGAACCCTTGAAACGCTTCGTCCACAAGTGGGTCGCGGGCTTCCTGACTATAAAAAAAAGTCCTTTTTAGCCCCTATCAATTCGGGTACGGGGTGGGTCATAGTGCCTAATCTGCTCCAGTTAGGGTTATCGATGATATTACGTTCGCGATGGATATGAGAATGCTAATTCCAGTCTATCTCATTTTTCTTTGATAAACGCTCGTACGTGACAAACCTGGCTTTTTTCCAAAATTACGACTCTTGACTTCTATACTTTCTCTTTATACCCGAGATGGTTTTACTTCCTACTGTAGACGCAAGAACAAAGGCAAGATCCACCACTCTGTATCTGCTTTGTCGTTTCCTCTTATGTGTTTTAACTTTTTAAGTTACTCTGCAAAAGCCGTTTTTCACCCTCTTTCATGCTATCTTTCATCCTTCAATTTTTAGTTTCAGTTTAGGTCGACTTTTTCGCTGTTCAAAAATGTACTACCGGTTCCCAAGAGCTCTGAACTTCCCATCGTACCAAAGTGAGGAATAAGTAAAAGCTCTTGAATTTTACATCGTCTACATTTAATCATAATTTTGATCATAGCTATAGATTATTTCACCGCTTTTATATTACTATATCATTTAAATTCTACGACCTTCTATACAATATTCTAGGGAAAAGTTGCGTTTCAAATTGCCTGTTATTTATTGAAGCTTTATAGCTGTACAATAAAAAAAATTGATTTTATTAAGCTGAGGAATTTACTTTTTCATTTTCTTCCTCAAAAGCAGTAAAATGTTTGCTTACCAGGCGTGTATATACCAATATCGTGAAATTTCTTCGGGTAAATTGTATATGCCCTATAGCAGCACTAGCTGACACCGACCTAACAGACTGGAGAACGAATGTTAAGCTTTTGTTATCTCGTTAGTTTAAGTGCGGTTCGAATTAGGTTTACGCTTGAAAGAAACGCTTGCTCGCGCAACATCGTACAGCTTTTGTCTTTCGCCAATGAGCATACACTATATATCTACTTGTATATAGAAATAAATTGAACAATGATTATTATTATTATTATTATTATTATTATTAGCTGCTACTGACAAATATCTTCAATTTTCGATAATATTGAAGTAAGAAAATTAAGCGAAGCAATTAATTTTTATCGCTAAAGCCGCGGTAGCGCAACAATTCGTGCGTTCATTTAGGTACATGTATTCGGTTTTCGCGATAAGCTGGATTATTCTGAAAAGCATGATGATATTTTATCTTTATTTTTTTATTTTACCTAATTGAAAAATTTGCAAATATACTCGTAGATGTATGTAGTTCAATGGATACTTAAATTTCACACCAATTTCGTCGATATATAATTTCGTGCTAAGAATTTATCAGGTAATAATTTTTCTGTAGATCGATTGCTATGCAGGATATGAATATTGTTTCGTTACAGTGTAAAGTAATACCTAGACGTATGAAACTGAGTCTGAAACTTAATTTCGTCATTTTTCTCTTATGCGGGTTGCCATCGAGCCAGAAATGCCACACTTGAGGAAATTGAATGACAGGGTGGAGAAGAGGTGAAGAAAAAAAAAAGAGCTTCTGTAATTCCTCTTTCACCCCTGTCACGTTTTACCTTATAAGACTATAAAGGGCTTCCGTTTCCTTACATCAAGGGTATAAATATAAAAATCGATCACTTTGTATAATTAAAGACCGGAAATTCATTGATTGCAGTATAAATCAACCTCAGACTTGCAGGTTTGATCATTGATCATACAAGAGTTTTAAAATGATTTTTATACACATCGAGGAAGCGGATAGATAAAGAGGCGGCAAACAATCCTATATAGAAATAATATTAATGGCACTTAATAAAAAGCTCGGAGTAACCATTTCGTGATGATCGTAAATATAAATCATCGCTTTACCGCCCGAGTGGTTGCACCTCATCCTCGATCATTCATCTTCGGACTTTCTACCACTCGCATAGGTATATATCTACCTACCCGCCCTGCAAGCATATGTCGAGACAAAAATGAAGCATCGATACATCAACTCGTTATTTATAACAAAACAATTATAATTTATATCACTTTCAATGAAACCCTTGCGGCTTCTTGATTCAAGATAATTTTGCAGTCCAAAAATGAAGACATGATGGAAAATTTTCCAAATTTTCTTGGTTCAAGTAAAAATTTTGATTTGATCCGAGAAAATTTCGGTTTTCATTTTTGGACTGCAAAATTATCTTGAATCAAGTCAACCTTTCTTTCCGTGTACCTTTTTATATATGATAACTGCCGTGCACTGTGCACGTGTGCTATGGTACTATGAGATACATCGTGTTTATTGTATGATTCCCCCCAGAAAAAAAAAGTCGAATCGAAGATCATGCGAATAACATTTTGTTATTTTCACTATAAAGCGAAAATCGTATCATTTTCGGGATGGAATAAATCGGTCAATGACTGCTGTTGACGGGTGGAACTTTTGTTCTGATGATTGTGATTAAGGTATAGATAATTATTATCAACGCGTAAGACATGGGTAGGTACTCTCGTTCACTCACCGAGTACGAAGATCACCTTGCCGGGTCCCGCGCTCCGCCTCGGAAAGAGAAACATCGACTGCACCAACGTCGGTTACGCGCACCCTCGCGACTTCCCATTCTCAACCCTTGGAAGTCGTCGAAAGAGTCCTGTCCATTGGAGGAGGCCCAGGCCCAGCCACGGGAAAATCTATAATCCACGCGTCTGCGCCACCGCGCGACCCTTCCATCGTGAGGTCTGCCCGCGTGGGTGGCACAGCAGGTTACCCAAAACTCAAAACTTAAAGGCCGCCAGCTGTGCCAAAGGATCTATGTACTCAACGTACATATAGGTATTTCAATGCTAGATGAATTTTGTCAGACAAGTCTATATATGAGCGAACACGTGCCTCGGAGGCATATACGGATCAAGATACCCTCAGAACTTCCGGTTTTAGATTAATTTTACACAACGTGAACTTTATGACCAAAATATACATGCTGTAACGATATTCATACCTAATTATATCATGGAAATAATTCAAGCCCCTTTTTCAGCTACTCTTAATGGATGACAGAGAATATTACAACTTTTAAAAGGGTGCGATGCTAGGAGATCAATGAAGAGATATATGGTAGGATATCGCGTCACTAATGCCATAAGGTCGTAAGCGCCAAAAAATTATTTTTTTTGCGGATATGCCCAAACGATGTTATATGGCACGAAAAAGATTTTGCCACCAAAAACACGACATTTTTTTTTTTTTTTTTTTTTGGCGCTTACGACCTTATGGCATTAGTGACGCGATATGAGGTGCTGCGGTTGGTTTCATTTCACCCTTGCAATGCGAAATTACGAAGTCTAGCAGCAATAAGTATACTGCGTTTTCATAAATCTATATAGTAAACGAATTTTCTACAATACTGAATTTTCCTCATTCCTATAATATATGTCACAGTGGTTTAATAAAGCCTGAAATGTATGCTTGCCAAAAATTTAGAGCGGGTACACTCAGAAAAAGGTCTTATTGACACAACTAAAATTTGGTTATTATATGGACAATCACATTTTTTGTTCAGTCAATCAAATTTTTTGTTCAGTCAACCAAAAATTTCGTTGGGATAACCAAAATTTTGGCTATTCCAACAAAATTTTTGGTTGACTGAACAAAAAATTTGATTGTCCATATAATAACCCAAATTTTGGTTGTGGCAACAAGACCTTTTTCTGAGTGTAACTAAAGTCGGGGTCGATGTGCAGCTTTCAACATATTTATAGTTTAGATAGTACAAGGTATACTTGTAATTTAGCATCGATTAAAATATAATGTCGATCGGAACAGCGATGCTTCCCGCAAACTCATGCTTCTTCTATTTTCGCTTATTTTTATCTTTTTTTTTTTTTTTTTTTAATTTCCTCAAAGTTATACTTGAACAGAGCACGCGAATTACTATACAGGAATTAAAAGTACTACTACACGAATTCTCTTTTAGCAATTACTATAACTATACTAGACCACACCTTGCCGGATCATATCCAACTCCCTGAAATTTCTCCTAGTTTGTTTCTGACCATATACCAGAATGCACTACTTATATCACCGACGACGACATTCGGGTTTGACTCTATATAAGGCACTCGATCATCATCAATATATATATTCATTGTGATTTTTGCAATCAGTGCTTATATTTTTTTTTTTTTTTAGTGAGGTATAATCGTAACACGTGGATATATTCAAGAAACTATAATAAATTTATTCATCGTTATTGTATGCACATACATTATTTTTGATCTATCGGAATATATGTATAGAAATATCGCGTGCCGGGTAAAATAATTATCTGCAAGGTAAGTAATAACAGGAATATAATTCTTATCTGATTTATAACGATGAAACTAATAATAAAACAAAACTTTCGTTCTGATTTTCTCTTTATTTTTATTTTTAGTTTTATTTTTATTCACGATTTGAAATTTTCTACTCCCCCAAAGTTTCGAGAAATATCATTTTTTTTTCTATACTGCAGGCATACTGATAAGACTACATATCTATATATGTCGACTTTCGAAGTATAGATCCATTCATTTTAAGGCAATAGAATCAAATCTGCGACGTTTATATATCCCTATATATTCATATTACTCTAAATACTTCGTCCTTTGTATATCTTATACCATTACAAGTGGTATAATCCTATACACTATATCGCAACTAGTGCCGTTTTGGCATTATTCCAAAATCGTAATGTTAATTTTACCAGTATTATACTGCGTCCAATTCTCTGAATAAACTTTTTTTTAATCGTATCAGATCTTTCAGATTAACAGAACAATAAGATGGATTTATGGAGCGAAAATTTCTGAACTTTATTCAACATTGCCACCGTAATAGTATTTCGGCGTTTATTCCTGAACTCTGTGTTGTAATTTGTTATATTTTTCGATATCGATTATCCGGATATTATAAGTTTCCTATTTCAATAAAACATATTCGGACTTTCTTTATTTCTTTCCTATATATAGTGTAATTATTTTCGGGATAAATTGTATAGTGATATACTAACGGAAATATTGTTTAATTTTGTACAATTTATTGATAATATACAGCTGCTCAAGACTAGTATTTATATACCAGTGAAAAGAATTCATGCAAATTTCATTGTTATTATTGAATGTTGAAACTGCTTTGAACCGCGTAATGAGTATAGAGTAATCTATTAGTAATTAACTATATTAATATATCAACATATAATATATATGACTTCGACAACACGATAAAATACAACATATACATTAATATTATTCAGCCACTTTGCCTAGACGCAAAGAATATCGTTATTTTTTTTTTATTAATTTGCAATTTAAATATAAATACGCGAATATAGATTGAGACATAGTAGATATAGATTTATAATTTCACCGATTCAATTTCTTTGGTATGTTCTTATATTTATTTATCGTTTTGATTATGAGTAATTTATTTGGCCTCGAAACACCCTTATTCATATACCTATGCGAGAATAAAAAATAAGATGATGATGATGCTATTTCAGTATTCATTTCTGCATCAAATAACGAGAGAAAAGATTGAATTTTCATACGTCTGATATCTCGACTTATAAAACGTAAATAAAATTAATCGAGTTAGCATCAGGTACATATCTTTCAGGTGATTTATAACTAAAGCTTATATATAAGTATATCGGATAACTAATACTACAATATTATTTTGCTGAAAAAATCGACATAGCATAATATATAACTGAATATGAATAAGTTTCAATCATATGGTTCAATCTTTTCACAGATCTTTCCTCCATTTATCATAATATCAACGTTAATAAGAAAAATTTATACTATACTAAAACTAGACATAGAGAGAGAATCAAATAGTTGTACAAAATTATTCAGGTAATGTTTGCATTTAACTATTGATACCTGGCACTGAGAATATCTTATACTCTTGAAACTCTAAATGAATATAAATAGCTGAATTTAGGGACAAATACAACAGGGATAACACATTTCGTAGAAAAATACTGCCTCTTGTTTTTCCCTATCTAACAACCTAGTAGATCTAAATAGTTTCTTCTAATATTAATTCTATCACATTATTTCAATGATGTTACGTTGAAATTCGGTCTCGAAGGTATGCGAGGATTTCTTCTGTACCCTTTGACAACGTTGATTGCCGGGGTTGCTTGAAGCAATTACCAGATAATGCGAGGAACCTGTAAATAGATTATTGAAATTGGTATTCATTTCTTCTTAACAAATGACAAAAAGGATGCGTAACGTTGAATCAGCTAATGATTCGAATAAAATAATTCAATTACTTTAGCTTCTTCAGATTTCCAAGTTCCGGTGGAACATATCCAATATTATTATTTGACAAATCAAGATTTGCCAGCCTTTGAAGTTTTCTCAAAGACGTAGCGTCGATTTTCTCAATCTGATTATTATTCGCAATCAATATTTCTAATCCAGGAAGATCATAAATACACTCTGGAAGTTCAGGAAATCTGCAATAATTTAATCCATATGTGATCCTTAAACATCGAGGCTGCAGCTATGCTATTTCTGCATTTAAGATGAAAATTATCCCAATTAAATGAAATAATGGAATTTTTTTTACCTATTATAAGCTATATTTATCTCCCTCAAATAAATAAGCATTACGATACTGTCAGGCAGCGTGGATAGTTGATTATTCCCCACATCCATGAATTGTAAGTGCTTATACTTTTCCCCAATCCATTCAGGCAAACGTGGTAAATGATTGCATGCCAATTTTAGCTCTTTTACAGTCGATACCACAGATAATTTATCTGGTAATTCTCTGAACTGATTTTTACTCAAATCAATGCAAGTTACTTCAGCTTCAAGCGCATCTTTTGCAATAGAATCGGATACCTCGCACAGATTTTTATTAGCCAAGCTTAACAATTTTCCATTTCTTAAAGCATATCTGTAAAAAATTGTTAATATTATATTTTCGAGAAAGATATGAATCGTGAGACAATGTTATAATTGCAATTATTATTAGTATCGCTGTATTTATGATACCTATCCCAAAAGGTAGACATACTAACTTGTCCAAAAACTGAGCTGGAGAAGTGTTGCAAAATGGTAAAAAAGTCATACTAGTTTGTATATCCTCAACATTTATACTTTCTCTGAGATAACGTAACAGTCTTGAAGTTCCGCACTGAATTACATCACGTCTAACGTTTCGAACGTCGTTTCCATCGATCAGGAAGGTCTGCAGATTGGGCATAAGACTTATACAACCGGGTATGCTGTAATTACAGACACAAATATGTACTTGTTTTTTTCTATCAGTTTGAGAAGTAGATTCCAATTTTTATAATGTGAAATCTTTGAAACTGAATTTCATACTTAACAATGTTGTTGTTTGATAAATCTAGTCTTTCTAGATTACAGAGCTGCACAATTTCATCAGGAATTGTTACAATCTCATTGTTTCCTAATGTCAATGTCTTCAAATGAGCCATACTTTCCAAACTCGATACGTCTATCTCCTGAACAAAATTAATATTAAATCATTCAGACTGAGGAAAAATGACATTTTATTACTAATTTCTCTTTTTTTTTATCAAATTAGCAAACTGTAAACAGTGAGCCGTTGCTTCTCCAAACGGTTTCAATATCATATAGCGAAGATATTTTACTTTCATCGAAGTTTACTGAAATTTATAGAATTTTCTCATCGTTATCAATGTGAAAACGAACCTACACTTATTTTATTGTTGCCTAGATGAAGCTCGCGCAGAGCAGTACATCCTTCCGTATCAGGTGAAGTACTCAAATTGTTTGTATGAAGTACAAGGACTTCCATTCTGCGTAGCTCTCCCATAGGTGGAAGATCTTCTAATTGATTGAAGCTAGCATCCAACTTCTTCAATGCTGTATAATACGCATATAAAAGCATATTAATTTCATAGAAATATGCAGATCCTGTAATAATTCTCTCTCTCTCTCACACTCTCTCGCTCTCTGCATGCACTTTTTGTATCCTCGAAAACACCACGTTGATAAAACTAAAGCTATGAATCATCATAATACAGCTCAATAAAAATAAATCATCAATTTTATGTATTTGACAATTTGTCTTGATATAACATGCATGTACACATGCATAATGACACCAAAAACCCATTGCAATAGTAAAATATATATATTCAATATCACAACCATACAATTTATCAAATTGTCTGTTCTACGAATTGTTATTACTACTTAGAAATGAAATGAAATCTTTTGTTAAAGAACTAAGGATATAGGTCGCAGTGTTTGGAACAATGATTCGTACAGTCGCACTTTGAAGCATATTGTCTGAAATTTTATACCAATGATAGAGATTGAAAATAAGAATAAACAGTGCATTACACCAATAGGAACTACTGCGGAGGTTGTTTACTGTATGACTTGATGAGGTGGTAGATCATCAACTAAGTACTATTAGAACGTAGTATATATGAGTCAATGAGTTATGACTATAGAATAATATGATGGAAAAATCTTTCAGATGTTTCTTGGAAATGATAAATATACGCATTGGTATCATAAGTGAAAAAATGCATATGAGATCTAAGATGAGGTGATCCAGTTAAAATATGGATATTTCACCTGTTAATACAAACCATGCGATCTCCTAACAACTAGGTATATGATATTGTTGTTTAAAATTGAAAACATCAAGAAATTTTTTACAACATAAGTTTTCATAACACACCTCTCATGCTCATTATGTCTGGAGGTAATTCTTTGAGCATATTGTGACTTAAATCGAGACTGACCAAACGTACCAGGTACCCCATTCCAATGGGTAAAGTTGTTAAGTTGTTACACGATAGATTCTGAATAAATACAGTTAGCAGACAAGAAGTATTTCTACATAATGTCCCAAACCCAAAATAATTTTACATCAAACAAAGTAGTACCAAATTTTCCAGCATTATCAAGTCTCCAATAGCAGGATCAATCTCTTCTAATAAATTTGTTCCAAGATCCAAATTACGCAACTCGCACAGCTTATACATATTCACAGGCAACTCATGTATTTTGTTTGAAGCTAAGTTCAAATTTCTCAACTTGCTCAAGTTTCCTATTTCTGGTGACACAAGCTCGATAATATTGTCGTGCAACTATATATAAACAAACAATGAGAATTGCTGTTATCAGTTTATATTTTAGGATAAAAATTTGTTCCTCGTAACAGTAAGTATTGGTATCAAATCAATCGATTATGCCAAAGATAAAGTTAGAAGAACTTTGGGCTAATAAGACAACATTTTGAATATATTTTGCAGTCCAAATTTACAATAATGAAGTATTTCCACATTTCAACGCCGAGAATTGTTAGGAGAGAATTTTTAATCGTGTTTGAGACAGAATCTCAATAACTGAAATTGATGTGTAATATTTTCATACGATTTACATACATCCAAAACGTTTAGTTCCGACAAGAACTGGACTTTTGAATCGAGTTTGGTCAAGCTGTTTGAACTCAAGTTTAAAGTTTTAAGCTGTTCATGTTCCCACCATCGTTCCTTCTCCTCATCAAAGTCCAACGACATATCTAACTTTCTTAATTCTTCATTAGTCAGTTCGTTTATGACCCATACTTTTTCTGGCACTACAAAGAACGGACAATAACTTAATCGTCGATCTTTAAAACCAGCCAAAGCAATTAATACTTACATAAACAAAAAAAAAAAAAAAACAGCATATTTATAAGAAGAAATTATGATCGCTGTGATGAAACACAACAAATAATTTCATCATAAATAGATTTAAAAAATAGATATTCTTAGTCTTAATTCTCCAAGATTTCAAACATGGAACTAAGGGTTTAAATTCTGATATATAATGTATCGATTAATTAAAATGCTCTGAGAAATAATTTACTTCAAATATTACAAAGCTTTATAATCTGAATATACAAAAAACAAAGTAAGACGCTAATAATCTTGAACTGATGTATTTACCGAGTAAGATTTGTGTCAACACTTATAATCTTATCTATTTGTTACTATAGAATATTGGATTTCCACAATACTTGTTTGTGTAACATTATAACTTAAAAGCATTGAATTTTTATTTCAAGATAATCTAGATCACGTGTTATAATGCTGTCACGCTCTAACATATAAGTGTCAAAAGTGTTAAAGCGATAGAGATTATGGCTCGGTTCAAAAATATTATGTATTATACTTCTTTATGTGATAAAAAAAAAAAAAAAAGAAAATGTTACGTAATGAACTAATCTTTTTCTTTTGAGAAAATTGATGAAAAAATTATCCAATTTACCAGAAGATAATCCTTTGGCTGATAAATTTAATTGGCCAGTTTTTCTTGCCGATATTATTACACTTTCGGACAATTCGGCATCGTCGTCAGTTCGTGTTCGAGGTTTGAACAATGAACGATGATTTAATACTCTTCTTCCAGCGAAATTCATTTCAACAAATATTATTAGTTCAAGGAAATGTTTCACAATTTGATTCAATTTGATTACAACAATAACGGAATGAAAAGGTTAAGGTTAGGGAGGTATAGGTACTAGCTGACACATGACATTGTTGTAGACCTATTTCTAACAATTGGAAATAATCTTGGTATATCTCGGAAGATGAGCCTAAAGGCAAATCTTCAAATGTAACGTAGAATTGCGACAGATCAGACATTGCGGATATTCATTGGATATTTGACGTATACGAACGAAATCAAAGAGCTGATTGGTTGGAAATTCTTACTCGTTTGAATACAAAAAAAAAGCGCGGGATAGCCACAGAGGTATATAAACCGAAATTCGTCTCGTGAACTACACTCGTCTATTCGCAATACGAATATCGCCAAGTCAAATATTCCATAACGTATATATCTATTTGCTAAACGAAATTTCATTCGAATATAAATAATAATATAAAATGCCGGTTTTAAGAAAAGGCTCAAATAATGTGGTGAACAATAGTCAAACACGACCCGTATTATTCAAACCGAAGACGATTAACAAAGAGTCAAAAAAACAATCGAATGAAATTATAAGCATCAGATGGAAAAGATATCTTCATAAGATTCTACAACAAGTGAATAATGATGAAACCACTATATCTCAGATGGCTATGACGATAATGTGCCAGTTGATGGACGACTTGTTTGAAAAATTTTCTGTGCTGTTGTCGGAATTGGTAAAACGCAGTAATAAAAAGACCCTTAAAGAAGCGGACGTACATGCTGCGGTGAAGTTAATCTTACCTGGAGAATTATGTTACCATGCAATCTCAGAGGGACGAAAAGCAGTCGAGAGATACAATCGCTCCATGGAATGAGAGTGATAATTTTATTGATTTTATGAATATATATATATAATTAATTGAAGAAAAATTTTATGTAATATTATTTATTAATTATTTAATTCTGTATATCATTTTAACTAAAATAACTACGAGTATCGATAATTTTCATCATTTATTTTATACGAAATGATAGAAAATATATATTATAGAAAAATGTAAATTTCAATTATTGTTTAATATTTAATATTTTTGATATCAGGATATATTGAATTTATTCGCAAAAAATACTTAATATACATATGTTATAAATTATAAATGATATTAATGTATGAAAGATTGAAAGATTGAGAGTATATTTTATCGAATGATTATTGAATTAAGAAGTACAATTAGTTTGGTATTTAATATTGTTATATAAAGCAAAGATCTACAAATCAATGCATATATATGTAACAACACATTTGTGTTAAATAAATATATCTGTTTCAAGTTTTTGATACATCGTCTGATTTTATTATTTCATTATTTGCCTATTATCCTGATCCAAATAACCGTTCACCTAAATGATAATAAATCTGCTTCAGGTAGTTCGATTTGTTTGTTTGTTTGTTTTTTTTTTTTTTTTTTTTTCACGTTCTATATAACTGATACCTATAGTTATAATGACTTTAAACCGACCCTTTGCAAAACCAAAATATTTTACATTCAAACAGGCAACCGTCTCAATTATGTTTGTTTGTGGTTTTTGTCTAGACCTTTTGTTTTCGTTCATTCGTATATATACTAATGTCTATAGTTCATTCGCTTGGATTGTATGGGCAGCTTTTCCAGGTTTTATTTTATTACCATAACGTTGAGATATTCGATGAAGAGAATTAGAAGTATATATATGAACACAATCGATTGTCTAACAGGCAATATTGAGAGGCGGGAACGAACGAACTGCTGTTTAAATACTGTGACGTAAAATATCGGTAAAATTACGTTTACTCTTAGTAGTGTGAGATGACGCTGCCATCGCACTCAAGATGCGAGACACGGAATGGCGTTTCAATATGCTGACAAGATAAGAAAATAGATGATTAACTTTATATTTCCATAAAAATCACTGGATGTGAAATTTATATCGCGAAATCAGATTCCTTAGATACTAAATTCAGCTCGAAACAAGAAATTATTTATTAGAATAGCGTCATGTATATTTATAGAAATTGACTCTAAACGATTTAAAATAAAAAAAATATCACGAGAATACTGAATGAAATTCATTTTATTCATACCGTTGCAAGTAAATTTTACATAGAAAGGTAGTAGTAATAAGTTCAATTAATTAAACTAAACTACTACTCAATGAAATCAATCGATTTAATAATAATAAAACTAAAGTATTTAAGCATGGTATGTATATTACAAAGACCAAATGGTATCTATGGTATATTATCTTCTCTCTCTATATCTATATGTGTAAATATATATATTTATAATAGAAATTAATTCATCACAATTATGATAGTAGAGTAGTAATAGAATTTACAAAGATTTTTGCAAGTATTCGTCAAACAAGAATACAGAAACAGACTGGTCATTGATAGTAAGAAGACTTTTGAGGTCAGTAATATGACCGGCTAAGTTGCGGACACAGTCTGCTTGCGGCTCCATAAATCTTTCCTCCAAATAATGGGCAACAGATCCATCTCTGTTGTCTTTATGAGTCTGCGCATGGGCATGCAGATCCAGAGTCTGCTGTGCTAGCCATTTCTGAGTGTCCAAAGCCTTGGCCAAACTGTGGAGCTCATCGAGGTCGAGTACTGATCCGGAGGGTCCCTCCTTCTTTTTGAAGAAAATATGAATGTGACATTAGATAAAATATAGAATGAAGAGTTGTAGATTAAATTCCGAACAAAAATAAAAAAAAAATAGAAAAAAAAAAACACACTAAGATTGTAAACTTTGAAATCATTTACATCTGTTTTTCCTGGTTTGCTCTGAGAGAACTCCATAAAGTTCATAGTACCACCACGCTTGGTTATGAATTTAATGAGATCTTGAGCGTCATCCCATGCTTTGTCAGACAATTTACGATAAAGGGATTTAAATCCATCACGATTAGTCAGGTAATTTCCAAAGTATGATGACAGTAGCAAGTATTCAAAACTCGCTTCGATCTGGGCAGTGACATATCTCTGTAGACGAACTTCATTCGCTTCAAATTTCCCATACTTGGCACTACAATTGGCCATTAAAGCGCGCTCTAAAAAATAAAACAATTGTTTTCAAATGGTTCTTTGCATCCAGTTACAGCAATTATGGTTGTAATAAAATTTTGGTTGAAGCAGTCACTGAAAAAAATACAACAAAACTAATAATTGTTAGAAATTAATGTTCAGACTTAAAACTAGAAATCAGTTAGTATCAAAGAATAATACCACTTTTCTCATCCGACCCGTGGTTGCAAGCCCCAGAGACATTACTCTCACAGAACTGAGCCGAAGCTACGGCGATTAAAACGGAAATAACTACGAGCACCTTCATGTTTGCTGAAAATTAAAAGTCTGATACAGAGAATGGAGGAGGTATGAATTTGTTGTAAAATGTTTAAGCCTTGAAAGGTCTGTTGAATAAAGAACAAAGAAGAAGAAAAAAAAAGAAAAAGAAAATGATTCAACAGAAGATAATGTAGGTATGTAATACTTATATAAAATAATAGATATAAAAGAAATAGAAAAACAGAGATATTGCGCATTATTGAAATATCGTAAAATGTGATATATGCATTATTGTTGTCATAGAATACTTCGGAGTATTGAAAACTATAAATAATTGAAAAGTATTTTATACATATATGTAATGTCATGATGTACGATCGTCACTGATTCAGATTGTGTTTACTCGAAGTCCCGAGTATCAAAGGTTACTGCGTTTTTATCGAAACTCTACTTGTGACACCCCTGAAATATTTCATGAACTGTCCGCAAGATGACGTATGTTGAAAAAGATATGCCATGGATTAGTATAGATAGCTGAATTAATTGTCTGACAAGAGAAAACAATAAAGACTAAATGAATAAAATAAGACTACGATTCCTATTGCGACGAAATGACCGATTAATTATTAAATCGCTAAATCATGATGAATTTTTACGTACCTCCGGAGAACGTTCGGCTGCTTAGCTAGTAGCGTGAATACTCTCGCTTCGACGCTCTACTAAACAATGAACATTTAACGGGGCGAATTTTCCTGAAATTGAGTGGTCAGCTGATACGTGTGAGCATGCGCAGTACGTAGTGCGTAGTAAATTTCTGTCGACGATGACAATGCTGAACCGTGATTGCATACGCAACAGTATACTTTGTTTTTAAAGCGCTGATGGCTGATTCGAGAGTTTAGTTGCGCATATTATCTGAACGAGCTTTGAAGCCACCTTCTATGCCAGTGTGTATAAAGGTTGCTTCGAAATAAGAGGTATTCTACATTTGACAATCTTCGATTGATACGAGATTCTCAATTCCTGTTCTAACCTACCTAAGTGATACTTTGCGGTACACATTCGGTATAGACAATGAAATTTATATACGGACTTCTCCTCGCTGTCGGATGCGCAAGCACGACTTTAGGAAAGGAGTTGCAATGTAAGTAGAAGATTATTTTATAACTACTATTTCTTAGATTTATACATATTTCGATTCAGCTATATATTTAAATGCATTCATGCAACGTGCTTATTCATATTATTCATGAATCGCACCGAAACTCGAAAGGCGACGTTTCTAATTCGCTTGGTACAGCCCTGGTACAGCGTTGCCATCGTCTATAGCACGTTCTAGAAATCAGGGGGTTTTTGTTGTTGAATATATTTATTGCTCACGTGAGTCAGTCGATCATCTGACCTCCATTCTGATCTTTGACCTTATAGATCAAAGTTCGTGATTTATTTTTGGTTCCAAATTTTGTTTTCCCTTTGTCACGCATCAGCCTGATTCATATATAAAACAAAATTCATGCACACCTACTCCGATTTAGGCAAAATATGATTCCGTTTTATTCTATTTCAGGAACCCCCCTAAAGATGTTGAAACAACAAATTTCAATTTTCATCAATAATTAGAAAAATTAATAGCAATTAATAGGTTCAATGATTTTGCAAAATGTTGAATGGTAATTACTTTCTCTCAAGTCTAACTACCACAATTATTGTTCAATAAACAGGACAGAACTTATGTATGTACTCAGTACTGTAGTGATAATAACAATAAACCAAGAGGAGGAGATAAACGAATCATTGGTAGCTTTGAATTGTCCAACACGACCGGACTTATATTGTTGTCGACAAGTGAAAGTCAGATAAGAATATATCAATAATCCAAATAATTAGGCCAAGATTTTTAGTCTCTCTGCCACACACATGCGGCGTAAATAATAAAACCTTAGATCGCCTTGTCATTCTTACCTTGATAAAATATCCACTGAATATCGTGCTTGGCAAAAAGCAGTCTACCTTTCTACTACTTATTAAATTCATTGCTCCGAGGTCATTGAATTTTGACCTGGATTATATCGAGCAAGTGCCGTTCAGATGCTCCATCAACCAATTCAACAACAGTTAAATATCATCTTCCAAATATAATTTCTTCTTTGTCCTAAGTGAGAAAAAAGTTTTATGATCAGATGATTTCTACACCACGCATTATATGCGTTGTTATTGCAGAAATAGATTTGCCATCAACAAGCTAAGTGCTAGAGACAAACAAATGATGAAATCTAGCACAGAAATGCTCTCCTTTGTTAGAGATGAACTTTTTCCTTAACTTAATCTATCAAATGCATAACGATAGATTCCCAGAATAAAAATGCCAGGCTAATGCTCAGGAATAACGCAACATTGATTTTTTTGCACTCAGCTCGTCATTAAAATCATAATCTATTTTCTACGTGTTTGAAGTATTAATCTGTTCGGCGGATAAATTATAACGAATACCGCCCACATCACTCTCGGCAACAGTGTCCGCTGTTCACAAATAGATAAGAATTATCGATAAGTTTCACGTGATCGTGGACAAGTACACAATATATCCGGTGCAAACTCCATAGTCTGCAGGGTACAATCTGCAGTGTCTCAGTTCTAGATAAACTAGAAATATTGTCTAAGCTTCCGTCATCCACTCATTGAACATACTCGACTATGAGATTCTTTTATAATTATCAAAGGCCTCTACTTTCATTGTTGTAGCATAACAATTGGGGAAGGATATCTAAAGTCCACAGTATCTCTTGACTCATTTATATTTTATGATAATTATTATTATAGGTATAACCAATGTCTTCGAACCAATTCTGGGAATTACAGAACATTAATCATGCTGTTTTTTTCTTCATGCTATATGACGATAGTCTGCGCTGATGAAATACAGAAGTCATTTAAGTTGACCCTGCTTCATCTTCATATGATAAAATGATATTGACAAAAAAAAAAATATAAAAATTATTAACTAACTTACTGTTGCGCTCTTCATTATTTACAGTAGTAAGGCAGGTAAAAAAAATTCTCATACTTAATAAAAGAAAATCGAATCAGATCAGCAATTTATAATTTATCTTGCATCAGCAATGATAATTCCAAGACTTGAGATTTCATGTAGCATACATTGTCGTTCATACTGTGAGCTTCTAATGGAAAATAATGCGGTATAGCTTCAAGTATCATAATCAGATAACAATAATCTACGCTCTTAATGTACAGACATTTTGATATTTTACATCTTATTATTTTATCACATGTCGATCAGATGATAATTGCAACTACCTGCGTGTAAAATGAGTTTTTATTGCATCAAGGAATATTCATTTCTTGAAATATTTGTACAATATGCTTCTTGCCATTGTCAACAACATGTATAGAATAACATGTAGTTCTCTGGCATTCTCTGCAGTACCATTTTTATTTTTTGAATCATTGAATATAATCCTTTGTGCCTCTAGATATTTCTTCTTTCTAATCCATAAATACATTTAGTTGAAAAGAATTAATTGTTCTTGGGACACAAGTAGATAGCGATTGATAAAATAAATTGTGGATTACGTAATATGATTGATGAATGAATTATAAAATACGACAAATTTCAATTGACCAGAAATAACAGACGTATCGACAGCAGTGTTCATGATTAACAAATATTGGTACACCTGTATGAATACTGTATACTGTATAAACCAGCTACAAGTAAGAGTATTTCATCCACTTGTTGTTTCATGTCAAATGAAATCACATAGGTCCAACAATAAGCTTTCCTGCTGCATGTCGCAGATGAATAAACATGACGTAGTTGTCCACTTCCATAGACCAGCAATTTATGGATGATTTTTGTAATTTTGTTTTTTCTCATTCTCTGTAAGGCACGTTCCCGAAAGTGGTAATGCCGACAGGGTGGCTGGACATGGACACGAGATGCATCAAGGTTATGAAGGAGCAGGTGCAGACGGAGGTTAACGCAGCTATGACTTATCTTGCTATGGTAATAGGCAATTTTCATTGCATCAATTTCATAAGACAAATTCCTTTTCAGAATTTGAAGGAAAAGTTCACTATTTCCATTTCTTTTTATGCTCCTAGGCTGCTTACTTTGCGCGTGACACTGTGAACAGACCTGGATTCAGTAAGCTGTTCTTTGAAAGTGCTAGCGAAGAGCGTGAACATGCACTAAAAATTATTGAGTACCTATTAATGCGTGGACAACTCACAAGTGATATCAACAGCCTGTTGGCATCCTCATTGGTAAGTTCTAATAAGATCCAGCTCAACCATATGAAGATATACAGTGATGCTAACACACAATGTATAATTAACAATGCTAATTGAACAAAACGAATCATATTTTTCAACTGATAATATTCACTATTTAAATGTATGCTGATGTTCTAGTATTCTACAAATGTAAACTCTGACACTATAGCATTGAATTCTACAGTAAAATAACATTAAACATTGAGAGCCTATTCTCAGCTTTGGTTTGCAACAAGAAGTTTATTAGAAATAAAGCACATATCATTAATAAATTAATGTGTGTTCCATCAGAAACCAAATCAGCAGAATTGGAAAAATGGATCGGAAGCTCTGTCCGCCGCTCTCGAACTGGAATCCGAGGTTACAGTCAGCATTCGAAAAATCATTCGCGAATGTGAAGAGCCGGCCAAAGATGGCACCAATGACTATCATGTGAGTAACATTTTTTGACTAAAAGTATTAGTAATTTCAATAATACGAATGCATAGAAAAAATGTAAAAAATAATAAAGAACGAGAAGATAATTTTGTCATATTATGTACCCTCATTGCATTTATTTTTGCATTGTTGCAAAATAGATTGTAGGATTCAATATCTTCAAGTCTATAAAATTCAGCTTCTAGAAAAGTATTTAACAACCTTAAAGAGATGATAAACTATCTATCAATCAAATAGGATTAGATAGGATAACAGTCTTATGAAAAAAAAACAATTTATATCATTACAGGTAATGTTGCACGTACGAGATAAAGCTGAAAAAATCATTGTCTCTGTTCCTACTAATCTATCGCGATCATTTATCATGTATAGCTGATACTATTTCTCAGATAATATATATTTTTTTATATTTTTTTTCATACTTGAAGTTTAAGATAATGTACGAGCACACATCTGCAATCATATTTTATCCAAATGCGTTACGTAATTGACATTATTTTCGGAAATATAATTAGTTTTATTTTTTTTTAGTTGGTCGATTACCTCACAGCTGACTTCTTGGATGAACAATACAAGGGACAGCGCAATCTTGCTGGAAAACTATCCACCCTTGGTAAAATGATGGCAAATCATGGACCTCTTGGAGAATTCTTGTTCGATAAGAAACTCCTTAATGGTGAAATATAAACTGCTTTTATCTTCAGGATAAAATGAAATGTGTTACATTCTCGTTTTAATACAAGTCAGTCATATTTAGAGCGAAGTAGCGGTTGGATTTACAATTATTATTAAGCGTATGATGCCAGTGTAGTTACACTTGACTTTTTAACGCCCTCTGTTAATATTATCTTTTTTTTTTTATATAGTATCAAATTTATTGCCTTTCAATTATTTTTTTTGTGTCATTTCTGAATATGGCTGTATATATTGATACCTAGTATAATAGTTTCTAAGATGATCATGTATAAAGAACAGAGTTTATAGTGTTTTGTTATTCTGTAATAAATGTAATACTGTAAACTATATAAACTAATAATAAACAAATACTGTTCAAACATTAATCCCGACCCATTTGATTAGAACTAAAAATCTCATCGTTATTGAAAAAAGCAAGGACCAGCGTGTTCGCATTGATCTCAGGTTTTGATAACTTTGAAACTGTAGTAAGTACTATGGAGTACTCAGAGCTACTTTTTCATTGGCTCAGATTGTACATAGTGAGAAAGAAATAATTGAACACTCGATCTTTAGATTCGTAACTTTAGTTTGAAACTATTTATCAGATAAATCTATGATAGCAGTAGTTCGTTCGTTGGAAAATGAATATAAGTAAACAGGTGTCGTATGTTCAGTTGCCTATAGTAAGGCGCACAGATTTGACAATTTGGCATGGATAACACAGGTTCCCTTTCCACGCTACCTATAGATTTTACATTTACATTTACAGCCTTGCGGTGCAGTAAGAATCGTGAATAATAAACACGAGTTGTGGCATGTGACAGCAAATAATACAATCGAAGATCCTAATATCTGGTATTTAACCAGCGACGTGATTTACTGATTGCGAAAATCTCCAGTCTCTTATCAACGCTCACAGTAATTTACAGTACCCTTTACGCACTTTCATATATTAGGTTAGAAAGCAAGTAACATTTATCATGATAAATAAATAAATGAATCAGTATTTTCGTCTTCGTATTATTACTTTGTATCGAAATCAAGCTCACAACAGCCAAACAATCGAAGTATAAATATAAATACAATAATTGTTATTAGTGTAAACAAAAACAAATAAAAAAAGACGAGTTACTGATCATTTTCATTTTTTTTTTTCTTGTCTCTACATTATACAAGATAGAAGAAGATGTACGGAAATATAGACGAAGTGTGCGTGGCCTTGGACGAGCTTACTTTACAATCTTTAGAATTAATGGAAGAAAAGGTATCTGTGACGCTACAGATGGAAGAACTCTTGCGAGATGGTCACATCGAACTAGCTAAAGCTAGATATATTCGGGGTATGGAGACTATTGGGATACTACAAGTACCGACTGAAGCTGGTCAGTTTGAATCACTGTTTGAGATTCAGAAGAATGTAGACCAGGCCAATATTCCACAGTTCGATATAGTTAATAGAAAAAAAAACAGCGATGGTCAGGAAATTCAAGATCCTATCAAATGGTTTGGTGTTCTTGTACCACAAAATTTACGCAACGCACAGAAACGATTTCAGGCTGCATTGCAGCTTAGCGCTAAATGCGCTAATATACGTACGGAAATAATAACAACAAGGGATAAACTAGAGGAATTAAAAGATATGAAAATCAAATTATCCGAAAAGGAAGAATAGTTTGTGTATTACAATTCAGAATGATATATTCATAATGTTCACATAATATATTCTCACTATTTAATTAATAAATGATATACCTAAATTAATAAACTCATCTCATTTTTTACACCCAAACCCAATATACAGCCAGAATTAATAAAGGAACTTAGAAATCCATAGAAATTACGATACTTATTCTTTTTTTATTATGAATAATTGTGTTATTTTAAACATATATTTCATGTAATCGCTAAGTATCCGTTTAACAAAATATACATACTTGATACGACTAACTATAAGATTAAATTATGCTCAAGTTATAAATCGGAGTAAAAAAATGTCAATATTATGCATACCGCATATACGTTGAGTTTTAAATTGATTGTTAGATAAAAAATTGAGCAATGTGCGCACAGTTTCGAGTGTAAAATTAGATTAAAAATATCGCACGAGTATATACTACGTATATACAATATATTAATACATCGAAATATTTTGTACAATGAAATAATCGTCAGTATAATAATAAACCAGTATGAAAAAAAAAAAAAAAAAAAAAATATGTATGTATGTACGTCTAGAGGAATAGGAAAGGGAGATAACATAACATAGTTGCGATATTATAATACAAATCGTTAGTTTTCGAGTCACAAATAATTGCTATTGTGTTTTAACAATAATTTCAAATTTTTGTCAATGATGATGATGTCCTGTGGTAATTAGAGCTGGTAACAAAGAGCCAATTACCAGGGCCAATAGCTCCTTAGATTTAAGACCTCCTACTGGTACAGAACCTCCCTCAGTAGTTGGTAGATGTGAGTGAGTCGCACTGCCTCTGACCATTAATTCTGGTAAAACATGAACAGTAGCTACATACAGGAACGTCCCTGCACTGAATAGCATCGCTAAACCCGTTGCGTTAACGCTACTCAATGTTTCTTTGCCTTCCTGAAAATCAATTTCATTTTTATACATTTACGATGATACTTAGACGTATTTTAATTAGCAATCAAATTTTATAAGTTTATTACTAAAATATATAAGAAACGATATTGTGTTAATCAATGATTGACTTAAATTGATCTATCCTTTTCTCAGGAACTCTTTTGTATGGTATTACTACTCTGAAAATCTCACCTTTCCAATACCAAAGAAGGTAAGTAAAGCAAGGCAAGGTGCTGCGAGTGAAAATACTAGTAAATGTCTTCGTATCCTATTTCTATCCACACCTTCATGAAGTAGGAAAGAAACTAATCCAAAAGCTGCTGGAGCCTAGAAAACAATGTATTGCAATTAACAGTGGTGATATTAATATTGTTTGTATAAACAATGGGAATTGCTTTAATGCCTATGAAAATATTTCCTCCATATAAAATCAACATATATGAACGTATACCTTGTGCAACATAATAGCTAAGAAAACAATCATCTCCACATCAGCCTGGGAGGTAGTCGCAGCGGCTCCTAACGCAACTCCATCTGCCGCGGAATGAACTACAAGCCCTAATGTGGCAGTGAGACTCTTTTCCGTGGGTTTACCACCGTCTCCGGTACCTCGGGATGAACACTGGTCCACCAATAGCATAAATATAAATCCTAATACCAGAGAAATGCCTATCAGGCTGTGAAGATCACCTAAGAAAAAATAAATAATTGTCATATTTACGATTACATAGAATAATGCAGCGCAACAGTATTACCACCTGCATCATGGTGCGCGTCGCTCCCTCCAGCACTAAACAGTGCTCTAACACCTTCTGGAATGATAACTGCTAGGGCTGTGCCTACGAGCAGACCTGCTCCCAATACTGAAACTAGCTGTAACTTGTCCTAGAATTGGAGACAAAATTATGTACATTGTATACATAAGTGTGAGAATAAAAATAAAAAAAAATAAAAAATTTCATTACAGTTTTAAAATACATAGATGAAACGTAGTTTTGTTATGTCATTTTTGGGAAAACTGGTCACGTGTATGTTCTATATTGACATTCCGAAAGATATTGGTAAATAATGTTCAGATGAAGTTTGGCCTGTTTAAACGCAAGTGCAACAGATGTGATTGTAGAACAAGACGTTGGTGTTTGAAAAAAAAAAAAAACGTGAATATGAAATTTTATTTAGTGTTAATATAATTTTGACATACCTCAGATAAGTTGATAACTAGAGGTAATGATCCGGCAAGATAAGAACCGAATAACATAACCAGAGCAAGCATCCAAAGAACCCCAGTCTGCTCCATTTTTAGTTTGTTTGATGAAAAAAAAATGTTACATACAAACGACGACAGCTATTCATACGTTGGCACAATGTTTACGACGGTAGATTTTACTGGTAAAATTTGCTGACTTATCAAATAGTGTATATGTATTGCGTTAAGTGTTTTCGTATGCATCTTTTCTGCTACGTAGCCATATTTAAAGGTAAATCGTAAAATGTGGCATGCCACGAGCGGCAAATCTCCTATAAAAACTTTGCAACCAGTATAGATATAAAAGCAGCGATTGTAAACATATCAAGAAATTCGAAACCCGTTAGTTATAACAACCTGGTGTCGCTTCTCTGAACTGGGAAAAACTAAACGCGGTTTGTATGCATTCCTTTCATTTTATAGAGACGCGATGTGATCTTCATTGTATAATAGTAATTAGCGTGAGCTTACGATGATGGATAAGAAATTAAGACACTACATCTGATTATGGTATTTAAAATTTTTTTTTTAAAGTAAATTTAATAAACGCAAATTTATTGAGCGATTGTACTACATATTTTTAATAGTACGATGCTCATCTATGTCATGTTGATTTCATATCAAGATTTACACAACAGCGAATCACAGCCAAGTATGTGACTATCCTATGCCTACGGGCGCCGTTATGACAGCTGTCAAACTCAAAAGATCTGCTCTGCTACAGAAACTATAGATCAAAGTTCAGACTAGTAAATAGATCATGCGACCAAGCTACGACACTTCGTAGATTTTTGTTGAGTCTGATTAACGACATAGCGTAAATATGAAATAAAATGCAAATTGGATTTGAATACGAATATCAGATTTTTAAATCAAATTCAGTTTTATTTATATAATCGACACTGAGAAATTATGTAGATAGATGTAACTCTGTATACTTTCCGTAAACATAATACTTACCTGTAAGTTTTTTCAGTTGTTTCACCCGATGGAATATCACTATGAACAATCTTTGAATTTAGTATAATTAAGAAAAACATTGAAGTAAAGGAAAAAACCTAAACATAGACATTACTTTGTATTTACTTTTTTCTCATCTCATTTCATATAAATTGACAAACTTAAATATATATCATTAAGTTTAATAGTAATCATATTACATAGAATAAAATTTATTCATATTTTTTTTATTTTTTTTTATTTTCATTTTTTTTTTTTTTTTTTGTTTATTTTTATTTTTTATATTTCTTCTTGTTAATGATAAGAGTGTCTTGCATGATTTGCTTTATTATCACTGGGAATAAATGCGCAAATCTTTTAATATAACTGATAATAACTAAGAGTGACTTTTTATTGTCCAAAAAACAGGGTCGATTTTTTTTTTTTTTTTTTTCTTTTTTTTAACAGGTAGTTTAACTTCTCTATTGGTGTAAGTTGATAGCTTATTGATCCAATTTTGTTAAATCAATCACAACTATGAAATAATAATAGAAAAAAAAAATAATAATGATAAGTAACCAACTAACAGTCTTAGTATGTTGTTATGAGTTATCCCCAATATTTATTAAAGCACTTGTCTGCCATTATTGGAAATTCAGCTTTTCGATATGTCAAAGTATGTAAAACTCTTGGCGTTTATTTTAACTCAATATCTTTTCGATTTTGATTTTTCAGTCTTGACTAAAATAGCTGATTTTCCAAGCATGATGTTTCATGTTTCATTATTCGTTAACTATCTATAATCTTGTCTCATTGTTCCAAAGTCGTTGTAAAAATATTAACAATTAATTAATTTTTAACTCAACTTTCAATGAGCTGACGAATTCACATTTTTACGTGAAATTTTGAACATTTATTCCCAGATCAACTGGTACCATAGACATACGAGATAGACAAAAACAGTCTATAAAATTATGGCTGTACAATTGAATACGAGAAAATATGTTTTCATTTTATTTATATATAATATATAAATATAGATATGATTTACATTCAAATAGTCAAACACAGTCAGAAATATCTTTTTTCATTTGAATTTTGACTAAATTCTCAATATTTCTATCCCTATAAAAAGACTGATTTTGTAAATAAATTTAATCCCAAAATCCGAAACAAGGTTTTTTTTTTTTATCAACGTAGGCTATCTTGTATGTCTCTGATAGGTACTTCAGTTCAGCGGTTTGTTTTAATTCTCCCTTTGTGTTTTGCGTGCTTTTTTTTTTTCTTTTTTCTTTTGTTATTATTTCTTGTTTCTTTTCTTCTAATTACCAATTGTAGCACAGAGGTATTTATTTGATCAATTAATTCAAACTCTTAAGACAGCTAATAGCTTTAGTACCCTCCTGTCCTCATCACTCGCTGCATCTTGTAAATATGTACACTGTTTGGGTTAATAATTAAAGGCTATGATAATTATTAAGGGGTCGTTAAGGGCAAAGGGAATTTAGGGGGGCTAATCAGCATAAACAATGAACTGTTGGTTGTCCACATCAGCTACCTCCACCTGAACAAACTGAGGTTGTTGCAACTGAATCTGTGAGACCTGTCTACCGATAGCGTTGCGAGATCTGGAAAAATTAAATTGAATTTCAGTTAAATTTTAAATCGAGTTAATATCACATCATGTATCTCAATTATGCAACTATTGATACATTGTTGCAAATAAAAGGTAAAATAGGGGATTCATTAATTACGTTGTGTCGATAATAATACTTACTTAGCCTTTGCATGGGTCAATATGTGAGATTTCAAGTTTGTAGATTGAGCAAATTTTTTGCTACATCCGTCGAAGGGGCAGACATATGGTCGATCACCAGTGTGAATTCTAACATGAGTTCGAAGATTGAAGTCCAAACTAAATCGTTTTCCACATCCTTCGAATGTACATTGAAAAGGTTTTTCCCCAGTGTGGACAAGTTGGTGTCTCTTTAACTTAGAACTTTCAACAAAGGCCTTTCCACATTCCGCGCATACATGTACCCTGGGGCCATGGGTATGGAGGTGCTTGCGCATTGCGCTGTTGTCACGAAACATCTTTGTGCATCCTTTGTGTGGACAGGCAATGGTACGTTCGACTCCATCTATGCTGGGCGGCTTGCGTACTTTTAACTTGTGGCCAGGACGTGCGAATTCTGCCAATTGTTTCGGATCAGAGAGGTCAAGGCCCGGCATACCGTCGGAGACCGAACTGCCAGAGTGGTTGAATTTGGTAACAGACTTGCCAGTCATGTATTCTGTGTAGTCAGGATCGGGCTCTGGGTTGGAGCCCTCATCTGGAACATCCACCAGGTGAGACGCTAATAGGACACTCCCTTTAACAGCAACAAACAAGCAAACCCAAACGAAAGCTATCGTTCTGTTCCATTTTTTGCGTAAGAAACAAGGGAGGTGGCCTGACGTTTTCATCGTTATGCTACAACGCCCTGTAGTAGGTCTCAACCAAAAATTGGATACATGTTCTATGTCTACAATTTTGTCATAGAGTAGTTACTGAATCGTTACTAGCTGACAGTAGCAATGCTTGTTTTACTCAAATAAGTTGTTGATTCTGGTAATTTAATAACAAACTAAGACAGTTTTGTTGCAGTTTCTTTCTTCTTGTTACAACTAGGCAGAAAGTAAGACAAAAAAGTTTCTCCTTATTATAATCACAACAATCTTTAAAACTACGTTCATTAAAATCAAGATGGGAGAGTCTTCAATGGGTGCATTAAGACAATTTTGTTTTTATCTTGGAAGGAATGGATCTAGAAATTGCACATACCGCCACGCATAATCAATAAGTTTGCATATTTGAAAGATATCAATTTTCACAAAAATGACAAGAAGTATGGATGTCAAGCCAGATGTTTTAGCAGCAGAAAAAGAAAACTACTTTTTTGAATAGTTGTGACACGATTGCATGAAAACTAATCGACCAATCGGGCTGAAATTTTTTCCATTTCATTTTCGTTTGTTTCCCTACAATAAATGTTGATGATTGAAGTTTTCAACAGAAAATATGGAAAGAATATTCAACAATTTTTTAAAGTTTTCTGTTTTAGAGATGATTTTTAAAGCTATATTGCTTTATTTATTACGAGAAACATTCCTACAGGAGATGACTGGGATTAATGGGATGCTTGTGTGAATAATTAAAAATATGTGAATTTTGCAATATGTATATATTACATATATAACTAAATAACTCAACATAAAATTATCCCAACATAAACTGTTCTGTTCATTTACATTCGTATTTGGGGAAAAACTCAATTCAGAAGCTACCAAGTGATATCCACGTCTATGAGTTAGAAAAAAAAAAAAAAAAAATCCGTAAAGGAAATAAAGAGTCATTTAAAGAGCTTAGCAGTTGTGTCATTAAATAATTGAATGTACATTATGTGTGCTATAGAAACATGTTATAAGCATCCTAGAAATAATTACTACGAGCAATGCCACCTCCCAGTTTCTTTGCTGCATTCTTAAATAGATGTACATCAAAAGGAAGTAACGAACATGAGAGCTTTTGCGTAATTAATAATTGTCTACTGGCATTATGCGCTGGGAGTATAAATTAAAGTTAACGGGTATCTCAGTCGATCATTCAATTCCTCATTCTCGGAATAGTTATGTAAAGTGATAATCAAGCGATATATCTGAAGCTCGAAAAATGGTCAACGACATTTGTCGCCTATGTAAAATGACTCGTGCTTGTGAATAGCGTTCATGCAAAATATAACTAGCTTTTTTCGTGAGTTTGATATAGACATTGTTGGCAACTACGTCGCATTCAAATTTCGAACTCCACGAAAGCAAAGCCGCAGGGCATCTTGGGTAGAAATTAAAATGGTGACCCACATGACGCCCAGTATCTTGCCTTAGATATTTTGCGAAAAACATGATTTAGAGACTAATAAAATGATGATTCGAAAAAAAAGCTTTCCAGAGTTGTTATGTGTCAGTCAACGTGTTTAGAGACAGAAAATTCATGGAACTAGTCACGAAATCATGGTTATAAAAAAATTATTTGACCCCCTCGAGGCCTTTGTTCGGTTGTCGGAAGCCTCCTCCGCCATCATCTCGAAATGGCCGATGCAAGCAAAAGAAGCCATTTTCAAAATATGGCTGCCCCCCTGACAGCATAATGGCGTTCCCCCGATCAAAACAAACAACACGGACTGTCAACAAAATCGCCGGTATTAAAATACTCGTAGATTTGTTAAGTTTTTAAAATTATACGAGTGCTAGGAACGCGGTATTGATCAGAGCAAACCGGAAGTGCGCGGCGCGCGTGTGTGCGTCGAAAACTCTCCATGCGTGTGCCGTTTTTATAGGTTTGGGAATAGTTGTTGGGCTTTTTATAATAATTGATAATTTTGATTAGCTTACCGTCGTCAGTTCCCGAAGCCCACATCGTTACGGAAAACTCGCCTTCCAGTGTTTTAATCTGGACCTGTTTCTGCTCCCACTTCCTAGCCTTCGTCTCCGTCCCCATGTCTCCGAATATTGCGTGATCAGGGGCTCGAAATCTCGAACTTCCTCCCTTACGCGCTTTCTTAGGACCTTTCCTAGATGGTCCTGGGCTTGATTCAACATAAATATCGTTTTCTGGTACTGGTATTTGGTCGTAAACGCTGAGCGGGTCTCCTCCAACGATCTCTTCTTGAGTTTGCAATATGATTTCTTCACGCCCTGGCTCGGGTAGAGATTGCAACGCGATCATAGGCTGCCCATCGTCGCCTTCGATCGTCGTTTCTACAGTTTCGCAGGGTATTTCCACGGGAATTGACTCGATTTCGACTTCTTGGATATCAGGCTGAATCTCCACTTCGGTTATTATGTCCGAGGACGCCATATTAATCTCCGCTGACGCCATGTTACTAATCAAAATGGCTGGCCGCGATCGCTCGCAGGGCGGCTCGTCGTGTGTCACGTGATCTTCCTTAATTCCCCCACTCTATACATTTTACAACCAAACCCCATCTAACTAAATTCTCTCAAACTATTTGAACAAATTTCTGTATCGGTATGACAACAGGAAAATATGGTAAGGGCAGCATGCATGTTTACTGTTTACTCTGTATTCACGTTATCACGTATAAATTAGCTGATCAGTGATCAGTTATCTAATCACACATGTGAATTATTGAATCCGTCATAGACCGAGTGTCTATTCGAATAACTATTCAGTAACTTAAACGAATCTAATGGTTCGCATTTTGTCGCAGGATCCTATTTTGGCAAAATTCATAACCTCGGATACCCAAGTATAAAAATTTCGGATGAGACATGGAATCAAGTGAATTTGTGGAGTTGATAAGACGCCACCCTGAGCTAATACTGGTTTCAAACTCCCCAGTAACTTGGGAAGGAATGTTGAGTGTTCCTGTTAATTCAATCGAAAGAAGAAAAGTCAGGTTGAAATTGACCTTACCAAATTTTCCGTGCTTCAATGACGCGAATCTTAAGTTTGGAGCAAATTCGGCACTTTTATTTAACAGAGATTTTGAAAAAAGAACAAAATCTCTACTTAAAAGTGCACACTCAGTTACTTCCTTTCTTAAACAGCTACAGATATTAATTGTATGCATTATATCATCAGTCACAATCTTAATGCATAACAATTTGAGACAATCTCTGATAGTATTACTTCCCTTTTATCTCTCAGGGAGAAATCTTACATCATAAAGTTTCCAGTCTTATTACAATTGGCGACTACTCAGTCATCTCTGAATTGGAATCTATGGTTTGCTCATCTTGCGTGCGTATTAAAAGTATAATAGTTATGCTTGAGAATGTATATTTGATAATTTAACAACAATGCCATATAGGTAATGGTGAAATCTAATGTTGATTAAGATTATTCTGGCAATGCGATAAATTGATGAAATATTGACATAGAAACTTGAATGTTACTGACTTTCAAGTGCTTGAAACTTTTTTTTTAGGAAATACAACTTTCCTCAAGCCTTGGATTAAATTTGGTCAGATTAGTTTTCAAAAATATATCAGTTGTATTGAACAGAGATACAAGCTCTTCGGAAAGATGGAAAATAGTTTCCTGTGATCTGGCACAGCTGCAAGATACGGAACTTGTGATAGGGGCGACGATTAGCTTAGGTGACGCAGCAAACAAACTTGAAAAACAAGTAAATTCATTAGAAAATGTTTGGGTACATCTCCAAAATATCGATAGGTATGGTTGTTTGGTAATATAGAATACAAACTAGCTTGAAGTTTACCTAATTTTGTCAAATTTCAGAAATTGTTGGGTAATCGATCCTCTAGCACCAAAGCCTCATCATCTGTATCGGAGAATAAGAGTTACGTCATCTTTGTCAATTCTAATTAGCATCAATCCATCACAGCCAAGTAGCCTTCCAACTATTAGAATTTTGGGTAGTGAAAAAGAAGTTTTAAAGTACAGAGCAATTGTTTCAGACAATTTTCAGGTGAAATTTCTTTTCAATATGAGATTGCTTTATTGATGAATAATAATTACACAGCCATTATAACAACATCATGTGATTAAGTACAAATCCAACGTAAAATTTTCAGCTATGGGATCCTAACATCACTATGTCAGAAAATTTATTGATATTGTTAAACTTGGAAGAATTTCCTCAAATTTCTGAGACAAATAAAAAAAAACCTAAAGATGGTGGTCTCTTCAATGATGAAGAATGCTGCATTTGCTTTTCATTAGAATTAAACGAGAATGAATTACCTGATAGACTCTGCGACAATGATAAATGTCAGAAGCAATTTCATACCGCGTGTCTGTTGCAGGTGTGTATAGGCACTGTATATAATACCTTTCATTATTCTATTTTAAAATACTATGGTTCAACTTAAAGTATCTTCAAGTTATTTCAACAGGCTATTTACAATTATTGATAAATCATAATCAGCCAATGTTGTATACAGATACCTTTTGAGACATCATGTGCCACCTAACTAGCAAAATTCTGTTTTCCTAGAATCTAAAATGTTTACATAATAATAATTATTTTATTATTATATTATTTAGTGGCTACAGGCAATACCTGGTAATCAAGTGGTATTTAATCAGCTTTATGGTACCTGTCCATATTGCGGTCAGAATATACCATGTCCTGTAGAATAAGATAAGTATGTGAGAAGATTACTGGAAGCCCGAAAAGTGATCTTTCGACAAATTAACTTGGCTGATGAAGATGGACCAATGACTACACTTATTGATTGTGAGTCATATTGTCAATTGTTGAGGAGTACACTCTGTGTTTGTAATATAATTTTTCTACGTAAGCAATAAATACTAGGTATATAAAAAAATATTTTTTCCTATTTTTAACTAAGAATTAATCTATGAAACTGAAATTAAAACCTCTAGAGTATTTGACGTCAATCAAATACATGAAAATTTGTGAAATTTAAATTTTCTATCCATTCAGTAACGGCTTTATTAAATTCTGGAGTTCCACAAATTAAAATTAGCGTAGATAACGGCGAACGGGATTCTAAGAAACCTATAACAGTCTCCTTTTCTATGTGACCATTTTCTAGTCTTACACCATTCATTCTGTTCTCGCTGTCTGCAATAATTTCGAAATAAAAATTAGTTTTTTTTTTCATATTATCCATATTATTCTAAGTATAGATCACGTATATCAGCACCGGGGGAATCTTATCTACTTGACCCACTTGCTTTTCATAATAATACTGCAAGTTTAGTCAATGTGTTTCGAGTATGTATTTACAAACCTTTGTTAGACAATCGTATTGTACAAGAAAAGTTCCAATAATGTGATAAGTCGCGCAATTCGTCTGCCAGCGGGATGTGAGCGTAAGATTTGAAGCCACATATCAAATGTACTCTTGTTTCTTCAAATTCGTCATCTATCAGAGATCTTGCAATTGGATAAAGTGCTGCTATGCCAGTTCCAATACTGAGCATAAGGATCTCCTCAAAACTGAAACCAAATTTTCTTCAAGATCGCTGATTCATTGAAAAATATAACATTATACCTATAGTATAAAACCAACCTGTTTGATTTATAAAAAAAATCTCCATAAGGCCCTCTAACATCAATCTGTTCGCCGACTTTCATTTTTTCTAAAGATTTACTAAGTTTTCCATTAGAATAGATTTTTATGACTAGAAGTATTGAGTCAGTTCTCCATGATATCGGTGTGTACGGTCTAGATGAGGTCGAAGTACGCAATATCACATGCTGACCAGGGTTTAAAAATAATTGTGTATCGGCATCCGGTACTCCTTGAAAAACAGAGTTATCATGCATTTCTCTGATAATTTGAATCCCAGAGTTTCCAGTAAACAGAAATATTGTTCAAAACTAATTTTCACCTCTATGAGACAATCGGATTAAAATACAATTAGCGCAGGCTTGCTTTAGTTCAGAAATTACAAATGATTTGTATTTTGTGAGGGATAACACATTCTTCCAGGTAGGAACTGTCTCGTTTGATGTCTGCTTCCGTTTCCATTTTTCAACCAGCTCTCGGTGAACATCGAATATACATGGATTACAACCGTCTCCGCAGCAATCAGATTCCAGTGGTGATACCGGGCGGTCATTATCATCACAATAATTCATAGCTAGATCAGAAACATAGCAATGGGGCATTTCACCTCAACTCAGCATGTCCCACATCATTCCTATTTTTCTAGCCTGGCTAGAAACGTTTAGGTCTGAAGGATATTGAGGGGAGATGCAATGGCCCTGCTACGAATTTTTGCCTTGTGAATATAGCAAATACGACTTAAAATATACATAAATAATCATAATATGTGGAAAAGTTATTTCGGTGAACTTTGGCTGCTGAAATTCCTGATAAAGGAAGATGAATTTTGGCGGAAGAAAAAAAAAAAACTAAATAGGACAAACGTCCAAATAGTCTTCTGGTGAATCCTTACATTATTGTTAATGTAACTTTTTACCAGATTTTTTCAAAATTTCTGCGAAAATATTCAAGTATAAGTGCTCATAAATATATATAGCAATATATTGCTAGTTCCTACGAGTAATTGAAATTTCAAACGATAAACATGCATACCAAACATAGCGTGGTTGAATATTACACTGTTATTCGCATTTGTTTGTTACTTAATCACTATGTGGTAAAACGACGTTTCTCATTATCGTGCTGATCTATCGTGAAAGTGACGCAAAAATATACATCGATAAATACACTACTTTCTAACTACATTTTTTTAATCGATAATAAATAAATATGTAATACATATTAAAATACGTGTAGTACATAGTACGGCGAGATATACGATCTGTCACGTAACTGGTCACACGTGCATGTTTTAGATAACTCAATAATAAACTATCTTCACTTTTATATAAGTAACATATTCTTTTACAAATGCAATAGTCAAGATATTGAATTATTATTTTTTAACTTAGATGCTCCTCATCACCCGCTTCTCCCTTAAAGCGGAGTTGAGAAAGTTGCGAGATCAATAAGTACCTAATCACTAAAATTTCTAAAATGTTATATCAAATCTCTTGAACATAACCTCAACGACTACTTCGTCTAACAGCCCGTCGAAATGTGATTGTGAAAAATGTATTTGTTTCAGCCATGACGAGGAAAGAATGACAATTTCAAACAATTCAAAAGTCGATTGAATGTGCGGCGAAATAATGGGGTTTACATATTTTTATTCTTGCCAAACAGTAGACATTCAATAAAATCCTTTGCTATTGACAATGCTGGTACAAATTAATAATCATGAAGAGGAAATAACCTACTATAGTTTATCGGTGGCAACTGGCAAACTGTAGTGCCCACTGTATACACAGTGGTCAGCTGGTATAGATAAAAGATATGCGTATATCAGTAGCGGTACCATGTGCTAGAGTCTGCATTTACAAAATTATCCAATTATTCGAATTCGATTTCCTCGGCGAACAATGTAAAAACCATCTGTAGACTATTTTCGCACGAAACGTGCATTTTTTTGGACGTATGTATTCGGAATTGAAATAGAATTTGCGCTAAGTTGGCCTTTTTTGCGTTTTTGACGCCTGGGCTCAGATAATAATCAAAATGTGACACATTTCGACCAAAAGGAGTTGGGCGACTAGGGATGGTCCTTAACGCGCGCTGTGTTGAAAAATGAAGTTCGATACACGCGCGGAAGATGATTCTCGACTCGTGTGATTGTCACCCTCGCTTCGCTCGGGCGAAAAACTTCACACTCGTCCGAGAATCAACACTTTCGCACTAGTATCGAAAAGTACTATTGTGATTTTCGCCTCGCACCGGAGGTTTTTATGATTATTAGAGATCCCTATAGTATAAGGGGATATGAAAAAGGGGATATATAGAGCTATAGTGAAGATTTTCGGTACTTATTTTCCCAGCCGGTGAATGGTACTACACAGAAAAAAAGAATAACTTGACCCAAGAAATTTTTTTTGAACACCCGACAATCTCTCGAGCGAAGTGAAATTCTCTGAGACCAAGTAAAATCTTTCTTGAATCATGAAAATTTTATTGGTTCCAGAGAATTTTAACTTCGCTCGAGAGATTGTCGGTTGTTAAAAAAAAAAAAATTCTTGGTCCAAGTTATTCTTTTTTTCTGTGGAGGATTATTCTGTTAGTGATGCTAATCAACAAATCCTGAGTCTAGCAAAAATTTTCCGATGCGTCCCATAGGTGGAAAATACGAATAGTTGAACTTATTTTTCCAGTTATGAATCTTTTTGATGTATAGGCTAGTTGCGTACCTCTACATGCACAGAATCAAGCTTGTATCGTTGTATACATACACATAAATTGTTTCCCAGTTACGCCTCAGCCCCAAATAGGTGGCGCTGACGGGCGTATATGTGCAAGTTCTATGATATGTGCACAAGAAACACACACACTAGTAGCGTGCTTGTATGTACGCAGCTAGCCTATACTAAATCTCTAGTTGAGGAAAGTAAGACTGGCTGAAGTCTTTCAATGAATCCGCTGATCAGAAAATCAGATCGATTCCTCGGATACGAATTAATATCATCATGGAATATAGTTAAAAACAAGTCTGGCTGATTTATGAAATCAGCAAATGAGTCTGGCGGCATACATCAAAATTTGCAGAAATAGAAAAACTTTGCCCTTATTTTCCCTGTCGTGAATTTTTTTTACATAATAGTCCATGCTATAATTCCATGAGGAAAACAGATCTGGCTGTTATTCACAAGCACCAAAGCCTCGCCAGACTCTCTCGAAGTTTGAAATAATACGCGCTTAATTTGGTGTGCTCTGAATTTCATAAATCTTTCCTTTTTCAAGTTTTGCGGAGGTGGGGGTATATTGGTGGGTAAAATTTGAAATGGGTAGAGAGCGAGGCATTTTCAGCGTTGCGAGCAACTGCGCCTAATACGTAGAACTTTTTTTTTCGAGAAGTTCAGCTTACTCGACATCGACCAGTGTGACCGGTATATATATCTAGTGGAAAGACGTGTGCGTATAAATATTTTGGCAGAAATAATGACGCCAACGTCGGTTTTTTTGTGTGATTTGCGGAAATTCGGGGAAGCCAATCATCAAATTTTCGAAATAAATCATAATTTGTGTACTCTACATATTATGCACTTGCTTTTTTTATGCTCGAAATTATGAAAGAACATAAATATAAGAAAGTAAAACACCAGTGGTCTGTATAATCGAACGTGGCAATGGAGCACGCCTAACGAGCATACCTATACTTATATGATCATCTTTGCATTAGACGAGTCTGACAATTAGGTTTTGGTGGTCTCTCATTATAGTCAAATTGTATTTTGAGCTATTTGTTATAATACAAACTATCATTCGACAAATTTTCGGGCAGATAAAATAAGAGCAATAATTGTTGGAATAATTTTTAGTTTTTCACGTGCCAACCATATTTTCCATGCCTGTATACAGATCAGTCAGACATTTTTTTTTTTACTTTATTTTAGTATATACGACTTATTAAAGTACATAGAACCATTTTCATTACTGTGAAAATAAGTGGAATGCATTTATATTTTCCAAGGTATTTTCTTACTAAACGCAGCGGAAAACCCGTACATACACAATATACGATTTTCTTTACGTAGAATCACAAACTGAACAATTCTATCGATGTTTAATACTGACTGGGAAAATAAGTGGCGAAAATCTTCACTAGCTCCTTGGCTATATCGAGAACATTTTGTCCAACAAAGAGGAGCTTTTTTGTAAGAAATTAAAAAAGATGACAGAAACAGAAGATGCGGAAATGATAATCATTCGAGATGGACGATTCTTTATTCCAGCTGGCCTGCGATTGCATTGGTGCTGATGCTTTGAAAATTGATCAAGTTCCGCTGTAATGTGCGGCGCGGGAAAAAAACTACGGTGCAAAAAGTTTGAATTCTTCAAAACAGATTTGAAGATATAGCCAGCTACTATTATAGATTTAACAAATCATAAACCTATATAAATACATAAGAATTGCGAAATCCGATTTCATTTGCCCAAACGGGATTATTTTCAATTTTATTTCGTATTCCGAATTTCAGCAGAAATTGTTTCTGGAAATTTTACCCTGTCTTAGAATAGTGTATATTAGGGTGCTTCAAAAAAAAAAATCTATTTTTTTTTTTTTCAACTCTTACCCCCCCCCCCCCCCCCCCCCCCGCAAATGTTCGAGGTGGATGAGAAAAAAATCCTCGCGAAAGTCGGTCGCTGTAGCTCAACTCTAAGAGGTCGCAATTTTCATTTTAGTTTCCCATTCATTTAACATGGGAATTTTCGGTTTTTTATTCAAAGTGAAATTACATCTATTCATTTTAATTTTTTTTTAATTAACCATTGTATATTCAGAAAGCTGGTTTTTCAAGCTTTTCAAATCTATATAATAAGAGTCGATTACCTTCATTAGAAGATTAAATAAAATCATTTAAAATCTAGAGATTTTAAACTAAAATGAAAATTGCGACCTCTTAGAGTTGAGCTACAGCGACCGACTTTCGCGAGGATTTTTTTCTCATCCACCTCGAACATTTGGGGGGGGTAAGAGTTGAAAAAAAAAAATTAGATTTTTTTTTTCGAAGCACCCTAGTGTATATTTGTTCATGAGAGAGCGATTAGGCTGATATTGATGATCATATACTGTAGGTAGTTCAATTAAACTTAAATATTTCTCGGGGATTATTTACTAAAGTTGTATTCAAGTAATGAATACTAGTTTTTCAGTTACGTTTTCTCAGTGTCATTTGAATTTTTTTCAAACCTTAGCGTAGATAGGTAGTGATGTGAGACACTGGACATACGGCGTTTTTGAAACGAAAAACGAGATAGTGCCATTTTCTTCAAAAATCCTGCACGCGTCTTTGGTACCAACTCAAAATTTAAGAGAACATATGTTCGTTGGAAGATATTGCGGTTTTGGAGCCGAGCACGAGATACTGCGATCTTGAAGCCGAGCGCTAGATACTGAGGTTTTAGAGCCGAGCGCGAGATACTGCGATATTCGACTGAACCATCGAATTGTTTCTTTTGAAGCGAGCAATCAAGAGCTCCCGTATCTTGTATACCGGTCCACGGCTGAGTCAAACTACATGTAATATCTTATGTCACCCAGTATACGTAAATAGATAAATAATAAATTGAATAATGCAAATAAACAGAATATCTTTCAACTGTTCGAATAATAGTACAGAACAATATTGATAATTATACTTGGTTCTGACATATATTATGTTCGCTATTTCCTGAACAGAAAACATCATAATAATCATTCAATGTAGGTATACATATATCTTTTTTATCACCATGTTATCGGAGAATATTTAATGTGCAAAGATTATGACCGTTGTCGCAGTGTTATTCTGGCGATGAATCCAAGTGGTGATTATGCACACGGAGAAAATTTTATAGGAGAGATTCCCATACTACGTATAGTTGCGGTGGGATATACTTGCGATATGGCGATCGTCCCTATACTGTATACCAAACGTCACCACGAATATAGGAATGTCTTTCTTATTTTCATGGAAAATTAAGTACAAGTATCGGAACCATCGCCATATTACAAGTATGTCCCACCGCAACTATACGTAGTATGGGAATCTCTCCTATAAAATTTTCTCCGTGCATTGTCCTCAGAACGATCGTGATTAGATCAAGGCAGATAATAGTATTTCTGTGTGTAAATGAATGACTTTCGCTTTTTTTTAAATGATAAAATGATCAATATGGAATAACATATGCCTACAATTAATGATCATATAATGTACGAAATAGTTATTTTTCATGATTATAATATTACTATAGCCATTGTTCTGTGTACTCTTCGTTTTGGAAATCATACACAAAATATGAATTTCGACGAGAGTTTATAGTATTTCTGTATACGGGGGGGAAAAGAGATATAAATTAATCATTTCTTCCTACAATCGTACCAAATTATACCTATATGACGATAAGAGAGGATCGTGAAGTACAAAAACAAAATGCTCAAATCAAAACAATAGCTGATGAATTATGAATTGAATAAATCTTTCATTCTGCATTATGATAATAGGCTAATAGGTATATCACACAAATTGTATGCATGCAGATATAGTTGCGTGACGCACACACACCCACACACAATATTGCTTTTGGCCTTTGTTGTTGCGGAAAAACGCTCCGCATATCATTGCGACGCAACACAGTATACCAAACAGATGTTCTATGCGGTCCACGAAATTGACAGCCTTATCGTTCTTTACCGAAGTTCAAACATAACCTAAAACAACTTATGTTCAACTATATCTATATGTACGAGAAAATTGGTCTTGCCCATAATGGAAAAGAAGGTTGATCCAAAGAATTCAGAGGCCGTGAACAGACGAGAATATTCATTGGATTTGTGCAGTTCATTTTTACTCTAGCTAGTGATTAGTTGTCATTTTATAAACAATCTCGCTTTGAAGTTTGATCATTCGCTTGGCACGCAATTATATAGCTATGTATAGAACGTGTTAGGTATCTCCTTTGTGGCGTTGGTGGAAATTATTTATCGCATTCGCCAATTGTCCATGAACGCACGCGCATAGATTATCATTGCGAATTCGGTAGTTATCTGAAACTGCCCACTCGCTGCAATCGAAGGAATTTCGAAATTTAAATCAACGAAGGAGAACCGAGTTGTGGAAATTCAAAAAATGACGGAATCGGAAAACGAGGACATAAATCGAAATCGATGGCGTTTCTTTATCCCAGGGCCTCCGATAGTCCTATTCTTGTTTGCCCAAGCATTAACAGGTATGAACATTTATTCCGCTCAGAATAAATTTTTGTCATAATGTATCACGTATTGACATAATCTCCGTGACTCGACGATATTAGGCGTTTTTTTTCGCGAGCTCTGCTATAGGTACCAGAGTGTACCAGAATAATAGTGTGTGTCACTCGAACTATATATTGGTACCCTTTGATACCTATACCAAGCAAACCTATACCAGAGGCTCGCGAAAAAACGCCTATTATTTAGACTTTTATTCTTACCCACTGGGGCGTCAGTAGATTTTTTCATTCGTTTTCCTTTCACATTTCAACAGGATATCGTATCCGGATTTTATATTTTTCAATTACAGCTGCTTTCAGATTCTGTATATATCAAATGTTATATATATATCTCTGTTTTGCCTTCATAATCGCGAAACCTTGTTCCTACACTTTTCGTAAAAAGATAAATGTCAAAACGAACTCAGCTATTATGAGTAATGTGTATTATACTGACGTCAGTGTGCTTTATGCAATAACATCATATAATAAATGATAAATATACAAACATCACTGTGTATACGTATCAACTTACTAACAAAAGATCAGTTTATAATTTGACTAATCGCTATACATAGTTTCGAAAGTGTATTGTCTTTTCAAATCTTTAATAGCTCTGATGAATTCCCAGACTAAAACCGTTCTTGCTTCATGATCTTTTTACGCATATTATCAACTGTTTGGAAGAGTTAGGAAAACAGTATCTAAGATACAGTACCTTGACACTCTCATAATTATCTTGTATCTAAATCATATTGCCTGACAAATGGAAAAAGATCATAAGCAGTACACTTACGCCCTCTTGCAATTCTTAGAGGTAAAAGGGCGTATGTATATATACATATATACATACCGTTATTCGATGGGAAAACTGTAAAAACGAAGAAAGCCGCTATTTTTTTCCAGTCAAAAACTTAAAGGCAGAAGGGCGTAAGCGCCGCACCGATACGCTTTTCTGCTATTAACCAATTTTCGGACTAATACCAAAAAGGCGTATTCACCAAAATGAAAATTTAACAAAGAATTCAATATTTGTAAAGTAACTCTACGGAAAAAAAAATCATGTTAAATGATGCCACAAGGGCGTATCCACCGAAAATATTTAATTCTCTTTACTTTAATTTTGGCGAATACGCCCTTTTGGCATATTAATTCATCTAATTTTTCTGAACAGCTGCCATGGCGTACCTCCTGCGTTTACGCTCTTTTGTTTGTAACTTTTTTCAATTTTCAATATCGACGTTTTCTTCCGTTTCAAAGGTTTTCTAGTCGAATGATGAAAACAAATATATATATATGAAAACAAATATATATATATATTTGTTTTCATCATTCGACTAGAAAACCTTTGAAACGGAAGAAAACGTCGATATTGAAAATTGAAAAAAGTTACAAACAAAAGAGCGTAAACGCAGGAGGTACGCCATGGCAGCTGTTCAGAAAAATTAGATGAATTAATATGTCAAAAGGGCGTGAAAACAAATATATATATATATTTGTTTTCATCATTCGACTAGAAAACCTTTGAAACGGAAGAAAACGTCGATATTGAAAATTGAAAAAAGTTACAAACAAAAGAGCGCAGGAGGTACGCCATGGCAGCTGTTCAGAAAAATTAGATGAATTAATATGCCAAAAGGGCGTGAAAACAAATATATATATATATTTGTTTTCATCATTCGACTAGAAAACCTTTGAAACGGAAGAAAACGTCGATATTGAAAATTGAAAAAAGTTACAAACAAAAGAGCGCAGGAGGTACGCCATGGCAGCTGTTCAGAAAAATTAGATGAATTAATATGCCAAAAGGGCGTGAAAACAAATATATATATATATTTGTTTTCATCATTCGACTAGAAAACCTTTGAAACGGAAGAAAACGTCGATATTGAAAATTGAAAAAAGTTACAAACAAAAGAGCGTAAACGCAGGAGGTACGCCATGGCAGCTGTTCAGAAAAATTAGATGAATTAATATGCCAAAAGGGCGTATTCGCCAAAATTAAAGTAAAGAGAATTAAATATTTTCGGTGGATACGCCCTTGTGGCATCATTTAACATGATTTTTTTTTCCGTAGAGTTACTTTACAAATATTGAATTCTTTGTTAAATTTTCATTTTGGTGAATACGCCTTTTTGGTATTAGTCCGAAAATTGGTTAATAGCAGAAAAGCGTATCGGTGCGGCGCTTACGCCCTTCTGCCTTTAAGTTTTTGACTGGAAAAAAATAGCGGCTTTCTTCGTTTTTACAGTTTTCCCATCGAATAACGGTGAAAGAAAAATATACAATATACATGTATACGCCCTTTTGCCATTTGAATGGCTCTTTTCGTCGCGTACGAACTTTTTCCATTAGTCACTTGACATATCTAGATATATTTGAATATCGAACAAAAGAAATCATTTTCGTGAATAGATATAATATTTCATGCGGTTGTTCGATAATTCCCTGATAAGAGGAATGATATATTATACAGTATAGCTCACATATGATCGTTGCACTTGATTAATTGATTATAGAATCTTCGATTAAACAAAAAATAAAAATGCACTTCCATCTCTTCATTCTAAATAGCATCGGTTGTAGACTATCCAATTGAATAAGAATTGAAACCTAAGAGTATCTCAATCTAAATGTTGGTATATGATATATGTACATTTTTCCACGAAAGATTAGACGAGTTTACAGAATATTTTAATTTTCAGGCACTGTTTTAGTGGACTTGATAATGTATCGCACTTGTCGAGTTACGCTAAATATATCTCATACCAAGTGCTTTATGCTTCGTGCTAATGCTAGCAGCGCAGAAGCAAAAGACTTGGAGACTGAGGTTGAACCATATGCAAGTATGGTTGTGATGGCTAAGTCTTTGCTTGAAAGTATACTGCCAGCACTGCTTTCTTTATTTCTTGGACCTTGGAGCGACCGAGGTGGAAGAAGACCTCTTCTAGTAGCAGGTTTTACAGGTGGTTGATTATTCCTGCTGAATCTTCATCAAATATACCTCAATATCCCTGCTGCTAGTTATCAATCTTAGTTGAATATTTTTTGAACATATTTACTGGGCCCATAATTTATGATTTAAATTGAAAACTCTAAGTATAATAGTGTTAGGAATTCGTATTACTGTATTGTACAATTTTAGGTTTCACAATAATGTTTGCTGGGTTATCTTTAATTTGTAATTGGAACATCAGTCCTTGGTATTTGTTAATCCCTTCAATCCCGGCGTCCTTGATGGGTGGATTTGGTGCCATAATATTTGCATCGATCTGCTACGTTTCTGACACAACGGCAGAAAAAGATAGAACAATGTTTTTGTCTTGGATACAGGCATCAGTTTTAATTGGATATTTGCTAGGCATATTTGCCGGGCCTTTTATTTATAAACACTATGGTTTTACCATTATCTTCAGTACCGCAGCAATATGCTGTATATTAGCGCTGCTTTACACTTATTTTTGTATTCCTGAAACAGTCAGAGATGCTTCTAAGGTAATTCTACAAAACAGCTTCAAAACTTACACTTATTCAAAATCGCGTCATTTAGTTACTAACTATTCCACCTTTTATCTCAACTGCAAACACACCAATTGAATACTCAACGAATTGCTATTCTGAGTATTTATATTCAAGGAACTCAGTGTTTCATTTTACTGACTGAGAGCAATTGGTTTTCCAATCAATGTTCTATTGTAATACCATTTATATTAGAGGTTTCATAAGAACATATGTTAATACTTCCACAGGAATCAATATGTGGGCTGTTTAAAATCTCGTTTGTAAAAGAGCTTTTTACCAGTTCTTTCTTGAAACGAGATGGCTTTCATCGATCTGTTGTTTGGCTTGCAATTGCTACCATCACTATCGGCGTAATGGTTCTGGAAGGAGAATTCACTATAGCATATTTATTCTCGAGAGAGCGATTAGGCTGGGATGTTCAACGGTTCTCTTATGTTTCCGGTGCAGGAATAACACTAAGTATGGCGGGCGTTTTGTGCGGAGTCCCGCTACTTACTCGTGTTTTAGGTAACAGACTCAATTTAATTTATTCTATAAAATAAATTCAAGTTGGAAAAATTAGAAAATATTTTAGTTACAGCAAAATTATTAGAAATATTTGATTGAATGTTTCTTTGAAAAATGTTTCTTGAATTATTATTTCGAATTCTTCGAGAACTTTTAATACTCCATACTAATCATTGTAACTTTAATTTCAGAGCTTTCAGATACATCAGTAGCTGCTATAGGTCTTTTGTCAGCGCTGGGTGGTGCAATAACAAGATCCCTTACAACAAAAGACTGGCACATGTACCTCGCAGCTTTTATTGGAATGTTTACTGGAATTGTAGGACCTGTTCTGCGATCTGTCATATCAAAATCTGTACCCGCGCAAGATCTAGGTAAGTTCAATATTTAAAGCCATCTGTTGATAAATAAAAATGAACTTTTTAATTTGTAGGTAAAGTGTTTTCATTCACTATGTCACTGGAAACGTTGAGTCCGCTGGCTGGAGCTCCGCTATACTCGCTAATTTATAATCATTATTTACCACCGATCTATCCGTCGCCAGTTTATTTAGTTTCGTCAGGTTTTTATGTACTATTATTAGTTTTGGTGATGTGGACAAAAGTTTCGATCCGAAAGTCTGGCAATCCAAACTATATTACTTTAGTTCAATCCGAGTAGTGACAATATATTAATTTACAATTTTACGATATATTTACATTGATTAACATCTCTGACTGACATGTTTGAAACCAATAGTATAAAATTAATTCAAAAATTTCCTATATCTACAAAGTTTTCTATGTAGATGTTTTTTACTGTTTTAGAACAGGCCAGTGATACGATGTTTTGTATCTAATATATATGGCGATATCTTCAGACAAAAAGATAAACTGAATATTTATCAAGTATATATAATACAGTGATATTAGCAGGGTACAAAACAATACTGCAATACGTATGAAGATATGTAGTACTAGATATTGAAAATAATTTTAACTTGATGTATAGATATATAGATATATATATATATGTATGTATAGAAAAAATAGACAATATTTTTTATAATGTTAAAAACATGGATGTATACATTTGAAAGTTTTAATAACTAAAACAAACGGTTTTCATATTAATATATTCAGATATACATATCACTCAAAATAAGTCGTACTTTTTCCTACCAATATTTTTACAGTTATAGAGAGACACGTATGCATCATGCGTCTTGATTATTTCTAAGGGCAGAACCCTGTATAAAATTTCCGATAAGAACGATAGGATCCGGATACAAAAACCGTATACCATATACGGTTTTTGTACCCGGATTCTATCGTTCTATCGGAAATTTTATGCAGGGAAGGTATTCGATTCTAGAAATTCAAATAATTATTTGAAACGTACTAGTGATACTTCGCCGAAAACCTATACTTTTTCTAAATAATAAATACGTACGCAGCTACCTTGTGATTGCCGTTGCGGAAAAAATTTTGTCACATTTTCGAACGCGTTTCACATCATGCGTGAGCGATCTTGTCGATCACAACAGATCATCTGATGTAACTTTCACCAAAACTGTGAAGTATTATTATTAATTTTTTTTTTTTTTTTTTTTTATGAACACAACATGATATATAATTGTGTCTAATTGTTTATATTAAGGCAAACAAATAAATCAACAGGTTCTTTCGTTTTGAAAAAACTGAGTACAAATAGTCTAGTATACTATAGTCTAAGTTTCAAGCTGATTGGTTCAGTGCAGCCCAGTGTAGCCCGATTTTTTGTAAAACGAACGAATCTAATGAATTGATACTCGAAAATGAATATTTATCAAGATTTCATAAATGCATGGATCATCATACGAAGAAACAAGAAGTGGTCGATATAAGCCGAATCAATTGGGGTGACAGAGCGGACTCGGCCGTAATTTTTGAACGGTTTGACGAATCGACATGAGTCTGGTGGTATTTTGTTCTTTATAAAATGTAAAATTTAAAAAAACAAAAAGCTATAATATCTTTGTCACGAATTTGTTGTATGTATGTCCAATGCTTGAACTTTGAACATCGTTTGAATTGGCGAAATGCTGTAACTTTAGTTTGAAATATCAGAATCAATTAAATTGTAAAGAATCAAGTAAATTGTATTTCCCTAGTGCGTTATATACTAAATACCAATAATTCACGAAATTTAAAATTATTTCACAAAATAAAATAAAAGACTCTGCGGTTCATCATAATTCGTTACGCTATACAAATTAAAAGACTCTTACGATAATTGGGCTTAGGGCTTGGAAATGAACATTGAAAATTGTATTTGAATATAAAATATAGTATCAAAGAGACTTGGTAGAGTCTCGCGGCGAATACATTGGAAAAAAAAAAATGTTTTTTCTATGCACCGCGCGAGATTCGGCCTATGGATGCTTGGCAGTAGCATTTAATTTCCGCGCTCATTTTTTTTTCACGAGGAAGGAATTTTTGTATGAAATAATAATTGTATATATTTTTACGGCATAAAATAGTATATTGTGCATCAAGGGAGCAAACAATGTTTTAAGCGAAAACGTTGCTCCCGTGGTGCACACTATATTTTTCTTTACACATGAACATGTGCATGTAATAAAACGAATAGAAAATCGCCCATTTCTAGCGTCGACTTCTAGCAAGACTTGCCTTCGGCTCGTGCTGCAACCTTACACTCGTCAGAAAAAGTTTTACCAGACTCGTATTATAATGTACTATTATATTTCATTAAAAATGTAATTAGTGACTCGTAACACTGAGCATACATAGGTCAGCAGTGTGTGGGGGATCCTCAAATTTTGCCAATGTATTTGACGAATTACCCGTAAGATGATATACTATATGAAGGAGTCTCTGTCGACTCAGCCACCCATTTAACTTGAGGTCTCCGAAAATTTTGTAATAATTTGATGTTGTTGGGGATGAAAAAAATTGTGGGAATTTTTTGTTGAGATGAAATTTCTTTGTTTTTTTCCAGCTCTCCAGTCAAATTTAAAAAAAAATTCCGACCCATTTAAACCTCTTCATTCCCTTTCGCTATTTCCTATATAAAATAAATCATCAATCGAAGTTTTGGACGAAAAAATGTTTGTGATAAAAGAAAAAGAAAAAGAAAAAGAAAAAAAAAAAAAAAATAGAATAAACAATGTCTTCACTTTTTTTCATTTCGAGTTTTCGAAAATTGAGAACTCAAAAACGGTTGGGAGAAAAATTTTGAAAAGTATTAGAAAAGTGTTTTAAACCAAGAGTTATCGTGAGAAAAATCGCTGAAAAAATCGAAGAGGGTCAATGTTTTTGATTCATCGAGTTGATGTGGAATTCCCCATATATATGATAACAAAAAACAAAAAAAAAAAACACCTCATTTTTCGGTCTTTTATAAGCCCACTATAAAGTTGAAGACGTCCCTTAAATATCCCAAAAAATCGGCGTTTAAAGATAATTTTAAGTTTAAGAATTCTACTTTGGTTGCCCGCATCTAATACTCATAGATATATTTTCGCTGACTTATGGGCAGCCCGTGACTATTTTTTAACAAATTGAAATACTGTCTGTTGGTCGAGTTTGTTACCTACCATCGGTCATTTTTCTTTACACCTTGTGGAGTCTTGCAATGCGTGACTCTATAATATGTATACGGGATACGGCACAGATATGCATACGAGATTGAATGAGGAGCAGTAGAATAAAACCACACATGCGTCGATCTTTTGACATTTTTTTAAAAGGAAATCAATCAAAACAATTCTATTATTCGGCTAAAATAAAAAACGGCGAAAAGTAAGATACAGTCGAACCTCAGGCACTGACAACTCGGGCACTGCTTTACCTCGGGTACTGACAGCGATCTTACCTCAGGCACTGACAGCTTTATAGCTTCTCGCTAGGGCCGTCACTGAATGGTGCGCTTCGTAGGGAGGCCTCAGTCTCGAGGCTACATAACCTCCAATCCAACTTGTCAACCGGCAACTGGCAACTGGCGCGTGTTAATCATTATGCCTCATTACGGGATCGTGCCGTTGTGCTTTAGATATGTATGTAGTGAAGTTGGAAAATATTAGTACATGAAAACGGTTATCATCAAATCTTGGTGAACATTCTTCGGCGAGAAATTATTGTAGTAGGCAGAAAAAAAAACATTAGGCCCCGATTCGCAATAACATGACTACGGCCCTGGCCCAACGACGCTATTGGTTCGCGGGAAAGTTAGGTTATTTTGTCAGTACCCGAGGGAATGTTTCCCGAGCTCTGTCAGTGCCTGAGGTTCGACTGTATATGTTAAAATTTAGACACCTCCCTGGTGGAAATCTCTACTTCTACGAATTTTTTATGAATTTTTAGAGAAATTGGAACATTTCATAGTTTTTCATGAAAAAATTGTAGGTGTGCGTCATTTCTCATAAAAAATTGTAGATTTTCTCAGCATTTTATGGAAAATTATAGATTTCGGCGGATCATCATAAAAAAATTGTAAATTCTCGTATCTTTCCAGAAAAATTCGTCGTTTTCGTAAATTATATTATGAAAAAACTACAATTTCTTATGAAATGCTACGAAATGTTCCAATTTCCCTAATTGGTCATAAATATTCGTAGAATCATTTCCACCAGGGCTGTGATTTTATTCTGTTGCTGCTCAAATGTCTGGTTAATAATTTTAATATTAGCTTTGTCGGCTGCTATACTTCAATTGTTGTTCGTCTGATTATTGTATTAATAATGAATACAGCATACCAGTGTCAGCTATCATATCAGAAATATACAACACACATTATCCTTATGAAGATCCTTGCGGATTGCGATAAATTGTGTAAATGTGTTAACAAAATGTTTAACTTACATTTACATAGGTGCGGTTTATATCAACTGCCAAGGGCGAGTCTACATAAGTCCCCTTGCGACTTTAAAATTATTCTGTAATCATTCTGAAAAAGTTCAGAAATCGGTATGTAGCCTTACCGGTCTCAGAGTGTTTCCAGAATGGTTTTGTGCCTGTTTTTCAGAGTAAATCCAGAAAAAACCCAGAGTGTAATCTAAAGTGTTTCTCAAGCAGAACTAGAGTGTTTCTAAATAATTTCCAGTCATCGAAGAGTGAATCCAAGGTGTTTATATGAATCACTTCAGAGTGTTTCCAGAGTCCAACCAGAGTGAAATTAAAGTTATTTCAGAGTAAATTTAAAATGTTCCCTGGATGAACCAGAGTGTTTCCAAAATGAAACAAAAGTGTTTCCAAACTGCAACCAAAGTGTTTCCACAGCAAAAACAGAATATTTCCAGAACAAGACCAGAATAAATTCAGAGTTTTTTCCAGAATCGTTTCAAAGTATTTCTTGAGTGGATCCCGAGTGTTCCCAGAGTCAAACCAGAGTGAATTTTAAGTGTACTTCCGATGTATCTAGAACGAATTCACGTTTATTTCAGAATGCATCCAGTATGAGTGCATGTAGAATCTTCGGTGGTTAAATGATTTCTTCACAATAAATACTTATGAAAACCTAGGTAATTAATACCTCGATAGCTTGTAAATTGATGAGGTTGAAGTTCGTAACGTTAACGCAACAAAATATTCGTCAAATAATTCTCAAATTCAAGGCTCGAACGTTCCAAACGGATCAAGAACGGTGCATAATTCCTCAAATTGTGTGAAACATGTGTATATCGCATAATTTAAAATTCTAAAAAAATTTGAATCACGAAATATTGCATTTCTTCAACGAATATTCTGTTACGTGAACGTTACGAACTTCAACCTCATGTAAATTGAAGATATGCCAAGCTTGCAATAGCTGCTATACAGTTTACTTGCTATATTAACAGCACAATAATAATAAAAATAATAATAATTAAGTGATAACAATAATTTTTTTGTTGATAATCGAGGCGACATTCCTATTCATTTCGTGACTGATGCATAATATTTCATTTGCCTATATTCACCGAAACAATAGCAAAAAAAATGTGTACACCAGTCGTATAACGGTTTGAAATACAGTTTCAATTATCAACTAATATTTTATCGATTCATACGACCATTGAAAATTTGTTATATAATCATTATGATAAAAAAAATAAAAAATAATAATAACAATAATAATAAATAACATTGATATTAAATATACAAAAGCCAATTAGATGTACTGTGTAATAACCAAAGTTTTGACCAGTATTAATTCTGGATAAGCTATGTAACCATTGAGAGCTCGAGATGCATCAACACTGGATACATTCCAAAATTAACGTGAATACATTTTGCGTTCACTTTTAAAACACTCTGAGTTCACTCTGAAAACTATCTAATTTTGCTCTGGAAAGACTCTGGATCAACTCTGAAAATACGTTGGGTCCGCTTTGGTTTTACTTTAAATCAAGTATGAAACTATTTTGGATCCACTCTGAAAAAACTGTGGGCCCCCTCTGAAAACTCTCTTTGCTTACTATGGAAACAATCTGATTTTATTCTGGATTCACTTTGAGTTCACTTTGGATCTACTCTGGAAACACTCTGATTTCAATCTAAGTTTACTTTGGGTTCACTCTGGACCAAGTCTGGAAACACTTTGGCTTGACTCTGGTCTCATTCTGGTCTCATTCTGGAAAAAGGGCACAAAACCATTCTGGAATCAAACTGGACTCAGAATGTTTTCGCTCTGACGCTGAGTCCAGAGTGTTTCCAGAGTGAGCTTAAGGTCGCAAGGGTCTCAATATGAATTTGCGGTGTAAAATAATTGATGTTAATTATAATATCGTAAAGTATGCCAAGTTTGACCACCATTAGATTACGAGAAAAATGTCTGATCTTTACTAATTCAAAAAAAGTAAAATCAACTTACGCAATATCTTAGTTTTTACATGACCGTAAAAAAATTTACTATAAATCATGGGGTGGTCAAAATGATAAATGAAATTCGAAAAAATAAATCGTCTGCTTTGCCTTTCTGCCCGTTTTCCCCCATCTCCCCTATATATTCATTGATTTAAGAAAAAAAAATTCTCAGTTTTACCCAGGGTAAACAGTCCAGTCCGTGACCACCTACCAGTGAATGACCGGCACGAGAAATAATATTTATAACAATTCAGAAAATTCATACCATATGTGAATTTATCGGACCAGTCGAACCAAATTTTTAAGTCTTCTAACTGAAGCTCACCTCTATATAGAGCGTGCAATCTCCAGATAGACCGAAAAAAACGGAAGTGCATCATAATTATTTTTTCAAGTAAAAATTCCTTCAGCTTTTTACTTGAAAAAATAATTATGATGCACTTCCGTTTTTTTCGGTCTATCTGGAGATTGCACGCTCTATATAGAGGTGAGCTTCAGTTAGAAGACTTAAAAATTTGGTTCGACTGGTCCGATAAATTCACATATGGTATGAATTAATAGGTTTCGAACGATAGAGTCACTACACAATGAAATTCAGAAAATTGATAGATATTCATGACACATCTATTTCTGCAATCTTATGTCTCTTTTCTTATTAAAATGCAACACATAAACGAATTAAAAAACGTGTATATCGAAAATAATTAAATTTATATTGACAGTTTGCTTGTTAAACGATTTTTGCTGAATTTTAACTAAAATCATGAAATATTAACATTTTATAAACTATGTATTTTGACGATCGTATTGTTTTTTTTTCATTACTCACTTGATTTATAATGATTCAATTGAGTAAATGATTATTTACATTGACTTTAAATAGTTGTAACGTTATTAAATAATTAGTTTTGATTAATTTTATGTTGGTCATTTACTGGTATGCCTAATTAGGGTAAATGTACCAGTGAATGAACACGCACCAGTGAATGACCATTTTCACGCAAAGTATATCTGTATACAGTGATTTTAACATGGCTGTTCATTCACTGGTGACGTTCCTTAACCGTTCATTCACTGGTACATTTACCCTATAATACTCAGCCAGTAAATGACCGACTAAAATAAGAACATGTCCGTTTTCATCTGACAGCTGTCATGAATCGCTGTTAACCTCCAACAGTCCATGAAGGTTGAAATTTTCAATTTTTAAGCTTTTTCTTATACATATATTATTATTTAATCGTGTTGAAAATAAACTAGAATGAATTTATCAACAGTTTATTGAATATTTATTTTTAATAGGTGGATAGATAAATCGGTCATTCATTGGACCATACCCGGTCATTCATTAGACGCGAGTGGTCATTCACTGGACCTCTGGTTTTTTTACTATTTATAGTTAATTTTGAAAAGCTTATGATCAAATTCCGCTAATATTATGATGAATATTTGAAAGAAAATAAATTCTCAACCCAATAGTAACGGTTGTTTTGGATTTATTGATTCGTTAATTATTTTTTCAAATCAATATATCTATCGATGAAACAAATCGGTCATTCACTGGACGTTTTACCCTACTATACATATCGGTATCATATATTATCTTCACAATGTGTATTTGTCATTGGTCCAAGACGTTATTGTTATTCATAAAAACAACAATTATTTCGTTTCTTGGTACGTCAGTTCCTGTTCTTTTCACGTATGCATATTTCCAACTGTCCTAACAAGCTGAAATATTTTTATCGCAGCATTATGGCTTTCAAGAACCACGCATATGCTTCAGCGTCCAACAGTGCTATACTACAAAACTTTGTCAAAAAAGAAAACAGAGAACAATATAAAAAAAAAAAAAAAAAAAAACAATTTAAAGCTTGTTCTTTCTACTTTAAAAACTTTTTATTTTTTTAATTCTCGCTACGATTTATATCAATCTAAATGTCGACCTTTCTGTTCGCGTCAAAAATTTCAAAAGTGCGATCGTGAATTTTTTAACAGTAGGGGAAACCGTGGGTACATATATAGTGGACGCAACTTCGCAGTTAACAAACGTGTTAGATGTGTCGGTAGCTATTTGAGTTTCTGCGAACTTCTATCAGTAGAACAAGTGTCTCGTGTGTGACTTTTTTTTTTTTTTTAAATAGAGGGAATAGATATCCGATGATATGCAGACTTGAAGAGTGTTTAAAATTTGTTTGACCGAAAATTACTTCTTCAAAGTATTCCAATTTATTATTACTTGCAATAACAATCTGTGAATGAGAAAACTTCACGTGTACTGCAGGTATAATACATGTGAATAGTAGGACAATAGTACGTGGGACATATTGGGTCAGTATAGGTATACTTGTAGTTTTCACTATACACGTAGATTAAACGGTATTACTGGTATTTCAGATCCGAATATATGAGAATAAATTAACAAATATTTCTCAAATTTACTGTTTATCTTTGTTATATGTGGAATAATAGCTTTCCATAGTTTGGTGCACATAAGGAGCATCGTTACAGGTTTTTTTTTTTTTTTTTTTTTTCTTAAGATTTCTAGTCCTATGTCATACACCAATCTGAATCCCTATATTATGCAATGTGCTATGGGCCACCATAAGTTTCAAAAAAATTTGTAATGGTTTCGCTGATTCAAAACGAAAAACTTCAATCGTTTTTTCCCTTCTGTATTCAAATAAAAATATTACAATTGAAAAAAAAAACACATTTTTTGATTTATCATGAGGTTTGCGATTTTTTGTACATATCGAAAACGGTCTGGTAATACGGATCGGCTAGGGTGTAGTAAATATGGACCGGTGCAAAAATGATTTAAATAAAATTATTCAAGTTAAGTGACTAAAAATGTCGAAATTTTCCTTGCTATATAAAAGCAAAATTACATACGTCCGATTGTTTAAATACTATCTATCATGGTAGATACGTGAAATTAACTTCATCGCAAATTTTTTAAAACCCGTGCTTGAATTCTAAACGTTATCATGTGCCTGAAGTTCCGAACGTTCATTTGAACGAAAATTCGTAAATGGCAAGCTTACCACGATTGTTAATCGACTACAAATATCTACAAATTTAAGATGGATTGAAGATCGAAGGTCAGCTATAGAGATTTCGAAATTTATAAATTTCGGACGTCAAATAAGTGTGATATAGGGTTTTTTCAGAAGTTTCATTCAAATGAACGTTCGGAACTTCAGGCACATACGTTATCAGAATTAGCGAAATGCTGAATTTAGTATCACTTTGATTTCAAATATAAACATAGTACTTATATTGTACCAAATATCAGTGATTCGTGAAGTTTCAAAATTTGTCATCAAACACAATAGGAGAAACTTCGCGGTCCATCAATCCGCGTAGCTCGGAATTTCAATTTCAAATTCACAGCTTTGTCAAGATAGATTAAGACTTCCAAATAGTACCACACCGTTAGAAATAAAATGTTCCAGGAGCCCTGCTAAAAATTTCCGATAGAAAGATAGATTATCTTTCTATCGGAAATTTTTAGCAGGGAGGTCCACTATAATTATTTTTATGTTTTTATTTATATATAGGTCCACTATATTTATTTTTATGTTTATTTCAAGACTTTTTTCAGTTGAAACAACAGAAAAATTTGTCGTTCAAGTGAAAATAATGTTGTTTTAACTAAAAAAAAGTTTTGAAATTTACATAAAAATGATAGTCGACCTTCTGAAACATTATTTTTTTCCAACAGTGTATGACATCGTGGAAGTGTCTTTTCCCGCAGCATTTCAAAGTGATATAACGTACAAACGATATATATAGCGTCATTAATGCCATAAGGTGGTAAGCGCCAAAAAAAAATTTCGTGTTTTTGGTGGCAAAATCTTTTTCGTGCCATATAACATCGTTTGGGCATATCCGAAAGAAAAAAAAAAAAAAAAATTTGGCGCTTACGACCTTATGGCATTAGTGACGCTATATATGAGCTAATTCACAAATTTTCGAAAATTTTTTTTCATCATCAATGGTTAATTTCCGTGGAAATGAGTCAGAAGCCACCGCAATATAATTTTTTTTCTAATTTTTTTTTTTTTTTTCTAATTCATTTATTTTTCATTCTCGTTTAATATCACACGTAGTACGATCGTTTCATGAACATTGACTGCAGCGCGCTTCGCACATAATTATAGTTATCATATGACTGAGTAATCACCGTTAATAATGTGGCAATGATTATTGAATCAATCAGTTCCACTACTATGGGATAAACGATGTAGTCGAGTAATTTAATGATCAGCAATGTAATTAGGAATGCAGCTAACAAGACAATTCTTACATCAGCCCCTATAATAGATACGATAAGCATTTGGTATATATATGCCTTAAAAATCCAAACTACCGACACAGAGTACTTACTGCTTATACCTTTCCGTATTCATATTCAAGCGTATGATCGAAGAATTAGCATCTATACTTCGTTTTATGCATATACCAGCTGCATTAATCGAGAAACGAAATGATTTACATATAAACCATTAAACCATCACAGGACTAAGACTATAGTGAGAAAAACTTGGGCGCGGCATACATACAGACATTATTTTCTCTGTAGAAAAAAGATTATTTTCCTACTTATACAATACGATTCAATATATAAAAATGTAGTTATTGTTCACACTCGATACGAACTTCCGCAATTTATGTAGTATGCCTGTGTGACACTCCTTACTAGTTACTGGAAGCTGTACGGAATAGATAAAACATATTCGATCTTTATGCTGTATGGGCGTTGATTGTCGCATATAGGAATAAATCATTATATATACAAAGTCTATAATTATAAGTGATTATTGATAAATTATACTATAAGATCTGGCTATTGCGTGTGCGCGACAAACTATGAAAAATAAGAAAAAAATATTCGCGCATAATTATGTGTGCTACTCAATTAGCCCCCTTCCGAGGGTATAATTTATTTCTTATTTATAATGCCATTTGGTATGATTACAGGTAAGATCGCTCATGCAGATAGTCTGGATTTTTATGTTATACGCACATATATAGTGCAATTATTGATTGATCCTTATCTCATTCGACCTACTTCAACTTCATCAAAGAAAATTTGCGATTTGATATTGAATAAAGAAAGGAGAGCTGATGAAGAATATGACCTTAGACACAGACGTCCGAGAGGAGAAAATGCACGGATACAAACGATTCTTTATCCTGGGATTTCCGAATGCATTATTCAGTTTTTCACAAGCTCTTACAGGTTCGGAAACTTATTCTACCCGCATTTGCGCATTCCCATCTTTTATATTCACAACCGTAATGATCATTGACACACAAAAATATTGCGCCGGAAAAGGTTCAGTTTTTGAAAACTTATAATTTATTTTCTATTTTTTTAAATTTTGCAGCTAAATCAAATTATAATTTTACCGATAATTAATTATTCATTAACGTAACATGTCCTTTCGTAAAAAACTAATTGAGTATCAATCGAAGCCGCGTGTTGTATTTTCTATCAAACTTTGCAGGAAGTCTTCGAATTGTAAAAATTAGTAGTCTGTGCAGCGTAAGAAGTTTAGATGGACGATAGAGAAATTGGGAGCGAAAAGTTAATGTTCTTGTTATACAACACGAAAATTCAGGCTCAATTAATTCCAAAATTTAACAGAATTTAAGTTTCAGCAAATCCTATTGATTGAGATCCGAATCATCAAGATCCGTTCATCCGGTTTCGTAATATCACCAATCGAACATTTTTTTTCTCGCTTCTTACTGAAACTTGAATCATCCTGCTCCTCATGTTATACTTGGCTTCTCATCCTGTTAATCGTATTGAATGATATTGTCTTACCTGGTGTGCATTTTGTAACGATATTATCACGATAAACGTCAAACTGATTTACAGGTATTATCCTGTCGGACTTAATAGTGTATCGCACGTGTCTAGTTTCACTAAATATTACTGACACAGAGTGCAATATGCTTCGCACCAAGTTTGGTACCCCAGAATCTCTGCATTTGGAGGCTCAGATTGAACCCTATGCAAGTATGGTCTTGATGACCAAGTCTTTGATTGAAAGCATACTGCCCACAATCCTCGCTCTATTTCTTGGGCCTTGGAGTGATCAAGGTGGGAGAAGACCTCTTCTACTGGCAGGACTCAGCGGTGAGCTATTTTTCTTTTTTCTTTTTTTCAGACCTTCACGTATAATGAAACTTGATATACCTATCTCAGCTCCCTATAGTAAAAAGTTAAGTAGGTACTCGTGGCTCAATATATCCGCAGTATATAAATTATATAGTATATACCTTAGGGTGGTCCTTAATAGGGGTGTTGACGAATTTTGACAAGTGCGCCCCCCAGATAGGTTCGAAATAAATAAATAAAAATGTGTGCGAAACCCAAGCACTGTAGTCCAATGGAAAGACGTGCCTCTAAGCTCGTTTTGGTTCCCATTTAAATAACATGGGCCTTTTGACTGTTTCAATCAATTTTTTTCTCGAAGACCCAATTATTCGTCAAAAAATCTAAGATTTGGCAACAATGTCGGTGATGATACTCTCTTCCAGTAAAACAAAATTTGTCCACATTCATTCGGAATTCCATGTTGGTTCCCATCCCTAACTTATTGTGAGACTTTCGAGCGAAGCGAAAAAATTGTTCTATCCTACAAAGTTGTTGAATATTCTTCGTCAATGTCGTACCTCATCAACTCATCAGAATGTGTAGCTCGCATTCATGTTCATAACTTCCAAAATCACCCCTATCCCCTAAAAATCGTACTAAAAATGGTGGGTAAATTTAAAAAAAAAAAATGGTTTGGCTATAAAAATGATTCGTCTTCAACAGGAGGGTGACAAAAAGAAATTTTTTTTCTACATTCTTCTTCGATACATTCTTTGAGTACCCCCATCTACAAAAATTGGAATTTTTTCGCTTCGCTCGAAAGTCTCACAATAAGTTAGGGATGGGAACCAACATGAAATTCCGAATAGATGTGGACAAATTTTGTTTTACTGGAAGAGAGTATCATCACCGACATTATTGCCGAATCTTAGATTTTTTGACGAATAATTGGGTCTTCGAGAAAAAAATTGATTAAAACGGTCAAAAAGCCCATGTTATTCAAATGGGAAACAAAACGTGCTTAGAGGCACGTCTTTCCATTGGACTACAGTGCTTGGGTTTCGCACACATTTTTATTTATTTATTTCGAACCTATCTGGGGGGCGCACTTGTCAAAATTCGTCAACACCCCTATTAAGGACCACCCTAATATACCTATAATATACAATCATATACATTGTATAATATATCACATCTTTTTTTTATCGATTATTTGATTGATTTATAAATAGAGCAATCTATATCGTTTCGACCTGCAGCCCCTGTACAACACTTCTTTCGAATCGGAACTTTTTTCGTAAGGAATTATGTGAGATACTATAGTTTTCGAATTTTTAACTTTCCTGACATTTTACCATTTTCGCGTGGTCCCATCTCAGAAATTGATGATTATTTAAAAAATTAGTGTGGACCAAAGTTGCGTATCACCTTGTCAGTGAATGTGTAAAAAAAAAAAAAAAGAACTGTTTATCTAAACATTAATTTCAAGTTTTCATGTCTTAGGGCACGATTCATTTTTACCTAAAAAAATTACATGAAATTCCACGAGGAGAGAGGAAGGTTGAGATTAGATAGGTATGATACATGTGCAGGTCTTGGTTGATAATTAGATGGATTACCTCATATATATCTCCGTATAATGCGCATGTAATTCAAAACATATCTAATTGCCGCATACAAGATCTTATAATACTGAAATATATATAGATCTCTGTATTCAAACTATATGAATTTCAATGACACATTTGTTGCAGGATACATAATAATGTTTGCCACACTTTCCATGATGTGCAATTGGAATATTGGCCCATGGTATTTATTGATTCCATCGATTCCTGCTTTCATTACGGGTGGGCCGACTACCGTAGCAATAGCTTCGAATTGTTACATCTCTGATACAACGGCACAAACAGACAGAACCGTATTCTTGGCTTGGCTACAGTCATCAATTTTCACTGGAGTTCTACTAGGCATTCTCACCGGGCCTTTACTTTACAAAACTTATGGATATGCTACAGTCTTTACTGTAGCAATGCTTTGCTGTTCATGTGCACTACTTCACACGTACTTTTTTGTCTCTGAATCAGTCAAAGACACATCCAAGGTAAATCTGCACATCATTTACAGTTGGTTGTAAAGTATTTTTTACCTATCTTCATTCCCAAAGTGATAATGTTTGGTTTTATCATAGCGCTATATAATTGATATTAAATTTTGAATCTTAAAAATTCAAAAATATTTATGCTGACTCTAAACTACATACTCCGATATTCACACAAATAGGGATTGCCGCATAAGCTCTTCAAATTCTCATTCGTGAAAGAGATTGTTACCAGTGCTTTAATCAAGCGAGATGGTTTTCATCGACCTGTGGTCTGGCTTGCAATTTTTGTGTTTACCATGTGTGCAATGATTCTCTCTGGAGATGTGAACATGGGATTTCTATTCACCAGAGCACGTTTGGGCTGGGATGTCCAACATTTTTCTTACTTGAGTGGAGTAGGTATAGTGCTAACTATAGCAGGCTTGTGCGGAGTTTCGATACTAAGTCCCTTCTTAGGTATGTAATCAATTCACTTCAAGTTATACATTAATATCACGAAGTTCAGCTGAGAAAGTCTCAAACTCTTATGATTGAGATTTGAGATACCATTTCCGATCATGAAAATATTCTTTACTAATTAGTGTTGCTATATTTTCAGGGATTCCAGATACGTTCTTAGCGGGTATAGGTCTCATATCAGGTCTGAGTGGTGAACTTGCAAAATCCTTCGCATGGCAAGATTGGCACATGTATCTAGCTGTGGGTATTGCATTATTTGGCGGGATCCCAGGTCCAGTTATGCGATCTGTTGTTTCAAAATCTATACCTGCCCAAAATGTTGGTGAGTTTGGTGTTTGCCACGATGAATTCATTCAATCATAGAGTATTCGGTTGAATTGTGCTTACTACAGAATTAATTTCTTCATTTTCAGGTAAAGTATTTTCACTCATGGCGCTACTGGAGACACTGAGTCCATTGGGCGGAGCTCCACTACTTACATTAGTTTATTCTCGTTATTTACCACCGGTCTATCCGTCTCCTGTTTTTCTGCTTACATCAAGTATTTTCTTTTTATCAATGCTTTGCGTAGTATGTATAGAAGTACTAATCAGGAAATCTAGCAAGTGGCCTTATATTCCTGCTGCTCAAGAGGAATGTATTAAGTCATAGTGAAAATTACTGTTCCCTTCTTATTATCTAGGTAGAGCATAAATTACGTAAGACATCGTACCTAAAGATATGAAAAAAAAATGTACCTGAAACTCTACTCTATTATGCTATATTATACAATGCTATTTGCCATTGCATACTTTCGGCCTACTATGTATTATAATATATATATACACTAACTCGCACAATTGCTACGATTCTACGAGTATATTTCAACAGCCCTTATGATATATAGCTTCTAATTATTACAGTTGTGCGAAAATTTCAAGTGGCTCCACAGTTTTGAGCTTCAATAGTAGCTGCTCTGATCTACCTAACTTATACTGTATCGTCAATTATTGATGTAAACTCGTAGACACAGAAGAGGCGCCAGCCAGCAGAAGATTATTTCTCGATCTTATTTTTTGAAATGACTTAAGCATATACAGAGTGATTCTGTGGAAAGTAACGCGCCTAACAGGTATAGGCAAACGGAAACGCCTGCATTGAGCAGATCAAACATCGACGATTGGGTTTTATTTATTATGTGGGAAAGAAAACCCAATTGTCAATAATTGAGCTGCTCAATGCAAGCGTTTCCCGTTTACCTTCCTTTTAGGCGCGTTACATTCCACAGAATCGGTCCGTATAGTGCTCAGATTCTCAATATATAATAAATAATTTTGTATAGTTGTCTAGTATAATATAATTAAGTGATTGAAAGAAATTGTAGAGAATCATCTGCATACAGGAGCAATATGCACGAAACGATACACTGCATCCGAATTCGAATCTCTAATGATGTTAGGATTAATAGTCAGCATTTGAAGACTAGAGATTATATGTTCACTAATGACTTATAATGTCGTGAAAAAATGAATATACAGCTCATTATAATTGGGGAGAGATTATAAATTAATTAGTGCAATAAAATTTAATGTAAAATGATATTATATCAAACTTCTTGTACATACTCAGAGAAGCTATTCAAATGCTGATATATATAATTGAATGCTTATGTAACATGTATCAATATGAACTAATTTTTATGTAAATAATTTATAGTAACTACACGTATAGTACCTTGTAACCATACAAAATGCCATCTCATAAAAAAAAAAAGTGGTGTAATATGTATGATATTGCTGTATTGAATAAATTCAATATTTATATATTCTGTATTTCTTAGTGTTCTTATATGAAACAGAAAACTGGAAATAAATTCCTTTGACCAAATATTTTATTGGAAGTTAAGCATACTTATCCCTTATTCTAACGTGTGCTATAGGATATATTCCCTGTGTGATCTTACTGCATAATATATATTTATATCATAGTATACAAACGCGCAGCATATTTTCGGACTTAGCTAAACATCCGGTTTGTGAAAAGAAGCACGTACGTAATCACCTGACTTATATTTTTGCAATTCAAATATTTCTAAGAGACAGTTGACTGTTTGCTCTGTTGTTAGCACAGAGTTACTTGCTCTAAACTGTTTGAACAACTCTTTCGTATCTTGATGTGTTACAGTTGTGAGTGCTGTATGTAGCATATCGGTATCCACAGGGCCAGGTGAATAATTCAATACATTTACATCTGGATTTTCTATGGCGAACACCTGCGAAAGTTTACAACAAATAAAAATAAAAGGCATTAAGAGTTGATGCATTGAATTTTTTGATCCAAACTGCAGTAAGTCAATGCAGTCGTGAGTCTCGTTATAATTTAATATTATGAGATCATATAGGCAATTCTGAGGCTTATGATTTATGAATAATAAGAACAGAGTATAAAATCACTAAGACACTATATATATTCACCCTGAAGAACATCGCCCTTGCAGCTTTTCCTGAACAATAATATCCCATCGACCCGAGAGGTTTAATTTCTGCACCAGATGTGAGGTTTATAACAAATCTTGCAGCTTTCGTGTCGTCATTGAAGAATTCCATAAATATGGAATTCAAAACAGCTGGAGAAAAGACATTTAGATCATAGTATTCACGCCAGATTTTAAAATCAGTCATAGCGATGGTTGGTTTTGTAAGATCACCGATCGATGCTGCGTTGTGGACAACTACAGCCTTTTCAAACTGTGTTGCACCAGCCGGACCTAAAGCTTCGTTGATGATATCTGGAAAGTAGTAAATGAATAACTATAACGTAAAGTGTTAAAATAAGACTTGTGCAAATATTCTCAATAATCTCAATATTAGGATGTTTATATATACCTCTGAATTGATCTGCAGTTGCGGTACTCAGATCCACACTCGTAGTTTGAACCCTTATTCCTTTAGGCAGCTTGTCGGCAGTTTCCTGCAATCCACTCGCATTTCTGGCCAATAATAATACCAAAGATCCAACGCCCAATGAAGATCCAAATGATTCTGCTATTTGTCTACCAATTCCTCTACTGGCACCAGTAACGAGGAGAAAAACCTTGCCAGATAATAACGGTGAAGACATGTTGTGCGTTTTTGTTACTGGTACTAGTAAAGACGATGTCTAGTGGTACTCCGTTACTGCTTGGCAAACGGTTGCCTTGAATAGTAGTTGTGTGAATCTCACCCTATATATATACATATATATCTACATATTTTGGGTACAAAGTCGCTACACATTATAGGTGTTAGCAATAGGTGAGAGGGCAAAGTCCAAGCAACGGACTTTCGGAGGGACAGAGGTCTGCCGACCGGGAGAGTGTCGACATCGCTGATAGTTGAGTTCCCATTTTTATCCTGACTTCACGTCCATTGGACCCACTATACACTTATTGCTTGTATATCTGCACGGAGTTGCACTAAACCTGACAATTAACAAGGAGATTCTTCAAACTCAACGCTATACCATTGGATCCGGACCTGCATTCGAGACAACGAGATCTGTCGCTAGCTGAAGAAGATTGTAATCGATAGCAGATAAGCATAATTGTATCGCTCAATAAGTCCCTTCCATTGGAGAAAATTAATAAATATTATTTGAAATAGCAACTATCAAACTAAATCCCTTACATAGTTTTGCCAGTCAGTGTCACATGCACACAACTCTGCTCCAAGCTTGCAATTGGTTGAAAAAGGCTTTCAGACCAACCCAATCACAGTCCTAATTATAGGCACTTGAGCTCTCAATAATAATAATAGGACAGACCTGTTGCATGGTTGGCGATACTCTCCAAACTGAAGGACATAATAATAGATATGGGAATACTTTGTAAATATACTGGATTAACGGTGAGCCAATCGCAAGTCAGCCAACGAGACAATCCTCAAAACAAATTTGAAACTTGCTGACACATATATCTGCCGTTGATCTTTGAAGCAGATGTGCTAAGTTACAGCGTTCAAGCCGTCGGTTTTTGCCTGAAAATTAGTCTATTCATAATGTGAAGATGCAAGAAATCATTATTGCCGTCTCTAATAGTATTATTTATGGAACCCACTTTACACACCTGAATAAAGTACATATTATGCACTAAATAAACAAGGATAAGGGATGCTAATTGGGAGAATGAATTAAAAAGATATGCTTTAAATGTAGATTGATTCTTTATTATTGGAGTTGAGTTGATGAATGTTCATTTCATTTCGCAATATCTCATGTGGTATCGCCATGTTCATTGAGTTGTTGTCATATCTCTTGTAACTTCTTTTGTGGCGCTTCAATTATTAAAATAATCAAAGTGATCACCAGACTTGTAGTTCTGTAATTTAAGTACTTCTAAGAGACGGTTGACCGTTTGCTCCGTAGTGAGCACAGATCGCTTTGCTGCTAGTTCCTTAAACCCTTCTCTACCCTCTACTTGTCCTATGACAGTATGTATCGATTGTAACATATCAGTCTTTACAGGCCCTGGTGAATAGTTTAATACATTCACACTGGGATTTTCAACAGCAAAGACCTGAAAATGTTTCTCGCAGATTAGTTGATAGTCTCAGATATTCAACCGTTGAATAATAACAGATGTGAAGAAAAACTGTAAGGTCTGATATAAGTACTTAACAGCAATTTCGTATGAGAATAACACATATATGGCGCGTGTACCTTGAAGAACATTTCCCGCGCAGCTTTCCCTGAACAATAATACCCCATAAACTTAGAAGCATGTATTCCGCTAAAAGATGTTATATTTATAACAAGTCTTGCAACTTTTGTATCATCATTAAATACTTTCATAAATACACCGTTCAAAACAGCTGGAGAGAAGACATTTAGATCATAGTATTCACGCCATATTTTAAAATCGGTCATAGTAACAGTCGGTTTAGTGATATCACCAATTGATGCTGCATTATGAACAACTACAGCCTTTTCAAACTGTGTCGCACCAGTAGTACCTAAGGATTTTTCAATAATAACTGAAAAAAAGAAAATAGATTATAACGTATGTACGTCAGTAGAAATATCTTCCTAGAGACACATGTCTTAATCTACTTTATAAGAAATTACCTTTCAACTTATCTGCTGTTGCAATACTAAGATCAACACTTTCAGTGTGAACAATCAAACCTTTGGGTAACTTGTCGACGGTACCTTGCAATCCAATTGCATTTCTGGCTAATAATAATATTGAAGATCCATCGCCTAACAAAGGAGCAAATGATTCTGCTATTTGTCTACCAATTCCTTGACTAGCACCAGTAATTAGAAGAAAAACCTTCCCAGATAATATTGGCACAGACATTTTGGATGTGATATACTAGATATAATTACGTAAAGAACCACTTTGCATTATCGTGTATCGACCGAGAAACAGTTAATGCCTATTTGAAAACATGGATGTTTGATAAAGAGATTCCATATCAATGTGTGTTTATACACTTTATACACAAATACGATAATACCACTGGGTGCGGATGATATAACTCTTATGAATAGCTCTATGGAATGTCGACAGCAATACGAAGACTGCGTCTCAGACGTTGAACCATAATCTCTCCTGAGTTGATATACCTACGTCGTAAGATTTTGAAAATAACGTTTGACGATATGGATCTCTAAACTATGAGTACCTATAGCTTTCTTATATTTTCAGTTATAAATACATATTTTCGGAAGATTTAAATGAATCCACCTGTTAATTCTTAGCTTCGGAAATACTAGTCTATAGGATTGATCATTTCGCGAAACTAATTGATAGTAGTGCATGTTATGAGTGAAAATATTAGACAATAATATCGATGGCCTAATGCCAAACGGGCGTAAGCGGCAAAAAAAAAAAAAAATCCGTTTTTATAGTGGCAAAATCTTTTTCATGCAATGGAGAATATTTTGGGCCTATCCGCAAAAAAAAAATATTTTTTGTCGCTTATGCCCCTATGGAATTAGTCCATCGATATCAACTTTTAATTATGTTCACTGTGTTAAATTTATTCACACATTACGATACATTAATAAAGATATTTTATTTATATTTTGATAAATTTATAGTAAATAAAATTATTATGGAATAGATCAAGGACAAAAATTACAGCAAATGTTGAAAATTTTCAAATTTTATTTCGAATTCCATCTCCTCTATAGTATTCTCTGAAAAATCTTCAAGTTAGACAGTAAACTTATACTCGAAAAATTTAAATCGAACAAAATGAAGAGCCGTCGATTTTCATCCCACCTTGCATTGCATTTAAAAAGTTAATAATTTGGCATTTATATCGTAATACCAAAATCTTCCCTTAATTGATCTTTTTTCATATTATATTTTTAGTGTGATACAGATACTCTTAGATCTCGAATTTCTCAACTACCGAAAAAGTCAGAAAACCGAATCACAAGAATATTACTCGTCATAGTAATCAACGTGATCACCTGACTTGTATTTCTGTAATTTGAGTATTTCTATAAGACGATTTATCGTTTGCTCCGTTGTTAGCACTGAGCCACTTTCTTTCATTTCAACAAATACTTTTTTAGTCTCTGGATCTCCCAAGTTTGTACGTATTGTTTGTATCATTTCAGTTTCCACAGGTCCTGGTGAATAATTTATAACATTCACATCATTGTTTTCAGCAGCAAAAACCTGTAAGCATTTATAGTGCATTAATATGTATATTGTTTAAAATCTATACATCAAATTCTCGTAAGTGGGGTAAGAGTTAAATATTCATCTATACCTTGAAGAACATCTCTCTTGCAGCTTTTCCCGAACAGTAGTACCCCAGTGTTTTGAAAGGCTGAATTCCACAGAGAGACGTAATGTTTATAACTAGTTTTGAAATGTCCTTATCGCCATTGAATAGTTCCATAAATACGCCGTTTAAAATAGCCGGAGAGAAGACATTTAGATCATAGTATTCACGCCATATTTCAAAATCAGTCATATCTGTAGTCGATTTTGATACATCACCAACCGATCCAGCATTGTGGACAATCACAGCTTTATCAAAGTCCCTCGCTTTTTCGGGAAGTAAGGCTTTATTGATAACATCTATAAAAACCAAAGAAAACATATGACTAAGCTTAAAGTCTCCTTTCTCCTTCAAATTTTTTATCAAGAATACTAAATTGAGTTATAATTGAAAAAAACCCAATTAATTTAAAAGTTTCAATATAAAAAATCGCATTTTATTCATCTACCGCACAACGATCAATCACCTCTTAATTTATCCGCCGTTGAAGTAGCAAGATCAACGCTAGCAATGTGAATTGTCAATCCTTCAGGAAGTTTATTAGCAGTTTCCTCTAATCCGCTCAAATTTCTTGCCAACAATAATACTAAAGATCCTTCTCCCAACAAAGGACCGAATGATTCCACTATCTGTCTACCAATTCCCTGGCTTGCGCCAGTAACAAGTAGAAAAACTTTGCCGGATAATAACGGTACAGACATTTCTTATGCTGTTCTTAAACTTCTCACTTTATCAAATCTCTATTCTGTCTTTGTTGTTTGATCGTGTTGTTCGTCAGTTACAGCTTGAAGAACATCTGCCTTAAGAAGTTGTACCAATTCGCTAGCAGTTAGTGCCTTAAAAATCATAAGAATAAAATCATCAATTTTCACCTATAGATGAAAAAAAAATTAAATCTCATTCTCTTTTCTTATATTTCTTGCACATTTTTATCGCAGTTAACTGTTGTACCCACCTGTAAATGTGGAGCGATGTGACGTACCAACGGATTAGCCGCAAGCTCAGATTCTTCCTCAGACTGCGGTGTGTAACCGTCGGTTAACAGTCGAGCAATAGAATCCTCTTTAACAGCTGTTAGAGAATTGACAAGATCCTTTTTTGATGATCCTCCTTGTACAGCTCGTAGCTTTGAATCTAATCGAACGAATATCGAATAATGAAAACTTGAAAATAAACCGAGAGATTAATGATCATGTGACACAAGTATGAGAGTATAATCGCGTGTGATTGATACCCTAGATAATTAAAATATAATATGATTATAAGTATATATAAGACTTACAAAGGCTTTGTAAATACTGTTCCGAGTCGGGTAATTTTGAAGTATGATTAGTATTATTTTCTACGAAACAATCCTCGAAATAATTACTTTCTGAATCTAATTCTGGAGATATGTTTTCACCGTTTGTCCACGGATCGGATATACTGGTCTTCATATCTTCGAATATTATTCACTGTTGGCGAATAGCGAACGAGAGTGATAGAGGATTGGAAGTATTGGAATATTGAGAGGAAAAAAACAACCGATAAGAGGTTATTTTACGCATTTATCAAGACAGTCGCTTCTCTTGACAATATGCGATGCGATGTTATTCGACCAATAGAGAGATCGATATTCTCGGTTGATTGCGATACTACTTGAACGCGGAATATACGAAAAAAAAAAAATCCGGACTGCGTAATGCGTATGTAATTTATTAATTATTACCTATAGCTAGCTGTTGTTGTCAACACCGTGCTAACTATATAAATACAGGATTTACCGCACTGCAAGATTATGCGTTCATCTTCTCATTGTGCCTTGCGGTCAAACCCAAGCTATGCTTGGATAAGAATCCCAAGATTGTAATACGCGTGGAAAAGCGTGACAAATTTTTTTCTTTTTTTAATGCTAAACATACGAGTTGTAGATTATTTATATTACCTACTACTTCTTTTTTTTATAATTTAAACAATTTGAATATTTATGTAATATATTTACGAATTCTTATTGTTATAGTTAAAATAAATGCGATTTTCAATTTGTAGAACTCATTGATCTGCCTTTTACATACCTTTGATGCGTTTTTTTTTTATGTTAAAATCGAGTTGATGCCTTCTCTGTACAGCTGAGAGGTCAATCCCCGTATCAGGATAACGTATGTTTTATAAGGATTGCATGACGTATAGTAGGTTTGTATGTCAAGTAGTGGTGGGGGATTGAATGGAAAGGCGTATATAAAAAACCATGTGAAACTAGATTCGCCTTTAATTGTATAAATCGTAATTGCAAATTGCAATGATGTATATTAAAACATCGTAAATTCAATATAATTGTTATTTGTTAACTCGTTTTAAGTTCGAGATTCAAAAACCAGATTTGAAAAAAGAGATATTAAAAATTAATTATTTAGGTGAAGTTGGAAAAGGAAATTGTTTGATTGTAGAAAATGAAAGACAAATTTTTTTTTTTTTTTATAAAAATACCATGTGCTTTTACTATAGAGAGTAGACACATAATAATATTAAACAATTATGCTAATTTACTAATTGTGACAGCTCCTCAGTCTGAAATAGTGTTTCCCTTAAATATTCTACATCCTTACAGAGTTTTCCTATCATTACATATGAAATAATAATAATAATAATATGAATAATATAATAATATATATACACATTAAATTGGTAATATTAATAATACTATTAAGAGATGCTATACCTATAATAATTGAGGGTATACAATTTCGAAAATATTTATAACAATATGAATATAGAATTTCATACCGAAATTGTCTTGCAAATTCCGAGAATAAAATCTGGGCAAGATAATTTTATTTTTTTTATTTTTTTTTTTATTTATCATTATTTGTATAAAATCTTGTTAAATTCAATAATCTATTAACTACGTTAGTCTGCTGTGCTTGAAATTCATCATTTATAATTGTGTATAAATAGTTCTATTATTCGATATATAATAAATGTATATCGCATCCAATTCTATATAACATAGAAACCTTCATCTATATTAATAAAATTCTATTTTTTGTCTATTTATTTATGTTTACGATATTGAATTATATAGGTATGGTCATTGCTATTATTCGATTGGCATAAATGAATAAGAAAATTGGCAATACGAAGGTAATCAAAATCATACATAAAAAGAAAAAAAAAAGAAAAGAAAAGACAGATAAATGCAAAAGCATGTATAAATAAAAGACGTAGATATGAATAAAATTTAACAATCTTATTATTACGTTGCTTTCGTTGTGGATTGTAACGTAAAGTCAAAATAATCCAACATATTTTATAAATCATTTTAATATAATTAAGGAATAGCCTCTGCATCATTAATTAGAATATTCATAAATAAATCACAACCGGCGAGTTGCCAATATTTCTAACGCAAATGAAATAAAAATTAATACAAGAATAAATATTACGCCAGTACAGGCATCAGGAATATTATTAGGAGAGGCCTTTAAAACCCAGCCGTCAGAATCTGTTTAATATCTTTAATCTCTTATCACTCGATACGATATTCCACATTAATTTTATAACAATTTAATTTACATTATAATTTCGTTCACAGTGTGAATGTGTAAATTTTTTGTTTAATTTTTTTTTCAATTGTCTACATGTATCTATATTCAACATAAAGACCCTGTATGTATTTTGTTCGGCGGTAATTCTATCTAGCGCATAAATAATTCCTATTATTGGATATTTACAATTTATTGGACCATATTATCTCAGACTACTAAACGGATGATGAAATAAATTCATAAAAAATATAATTCCGATATTACCTAATCTCTCTGTCATTTATCTAAAATTTGACTGTGAATGAATGAAAAGTAAGGATCAAAATAAGCAGAAAATTCTCCAACAATTGACTCACTCTAAAAAAAATTAGTGCATTCGCATTCTATCACGCAGTAGCCTACGTTATTAATATCTAAAGGAAAAACAAATAATCTATTAACAATAAAAGAGTAATAAGTTATAGTAACCTGGGCACTGGAAGACAAAAATTTCTTAAATTAATATTCTAAGCTGCTTAGTATTCAACACATATTTCAAATATGTAATCACTTTTAATATCCGCACCTTATTTCCTTCCCTATATTCTTACATTAAGCTAATCACTAACTTCTGAATTCAATACAAAATAATTTTCGAATTTTTATACACATAGTTGAACAGACGGTAAATTAAACGAAATTTCATCGAGCTACTGGCAATTTTTTTCATTTCTGGTTGCCAAAAATTGAATTAGCAAATAATATGGAAAGATAACAACCGAAAAACTTTCTCATTATAATCTAATTTTTAATTATTCAACAATATCTCAGTCCTATTCGTAAGCTAAAAGCTTACTTTAGCTATGTCAGAATTTTTCAATATTTATTATTTTTCTTTCAAATAAGATATAAGATTCTGACGGCAAGGCAGCCACGGTTGATCACAGTGAAAATCTAGAGAGTCTAAGTGTAAATTTCTACGCGTCGGAAGACCTCTGTCTTTCCGAACAACACAGCCATCTACGCCATAATGGTGGTGGTTTTCTACGTCGATAAAGCAAGTTTGCACCACCGCGTCTCGTGCTCAATGCACTAACTATTGCTTGGTCAAAGGCTTCCTTCAATTCCTGTTGAGTTAGCGCAGATGTTTCAACATAACTCACAGCACCTAATCGTTGAGCTAGTTGATGACCTTGGATTGCTGTAATTGGTCCCTGTCCATATCGCGCTAGTTGTAACGTCAGCTGAACATCTGATCTTAGATCACTTTTTGTGCCCACCTAAAATTGATAATATTAAATTTCTTAAATCTGGATCAATCTTCATACGGGGTTCGAGCCCAAGTTTCATGGATAAATTAGTAGAACATAATTCACTTGCAATTAGTAAGGAATTCCATGCTTCAATGGCTTAGATGTGAAAATATTTTCAAGATAACATACTGTTTAGCCTTTTGATAAACTCTTTTTACAATTATGCCACTTTTCGAAGGTGACATTCGCCGAGATTCAAGCTATTTTTAGATACATACTATATGATTCAAATTCTATAGACATTTGAAATTATTGAATAACATTATATTTACGTGTACGAGGTAGCGTTTAAACCAAGAGATGCTAAATATTAAGAATCAGCTAGCATTGTCAACAAAATTGAATATTCAGTTATCAATTTAAAGATTATTTCACATACATAATCCAAGTTTTCTGCACGTCGATATAATCACCTATCGCTATTCCTATCAATTGATATTAATCTAAAAATCAGCTTGATAGAATATGAATTATATAAACAGTTTCGATTGAACAAAGAGATTGTATGCAAATGTAAATATAAATAGATTGAACTATTGTAGCTTGTAAAATAAAATATAATATAACTCATAGAGCAGACAATGATGATTACAAATTCCATATCAATATTTGCAATTGCTTAATTACCCAAACTAATTAACAGAGTTGATTTAAATTTGTAGATTTCTAAAAGTAAACACATTTTCGTACAGCTATCGTGTTCCATTCCATTGTAAAGAGGCTAACATTGTTAAATTCAGAAGTGTTCTACTTTCAAAATTTCTGGTTGAAAAGTAATGACTTAGTGCTCACAATAAGATAGACATAGTCACTCTTGAACTATATAACTTAAAATTGAGTACATATTTGCACAGTTTATTTTGTTATGACATCAGTAGGTCATTTCCTAAGAAAATAATGTAATCTTTTCAAACAAATAAAGATTAGAACATTTTATCCGCGCCCCATGTTTATCTCATTCATGAACGGAAAGCAGAATAATTACTCCAATATACGTGTTGAATAATTCTCTGCTCTTCATTCATTCGAAGACAAAGACAAGGAAGAAAAATAACGAATTCTTTATAAAATCCTAGAAAATATAAACAGAAAATATTTTCAACGGCATCAGGCTGAGGTCAGACAGATTCCTAAATCTAAATAGACTAAAAAAAATCTGAAAAAATAATTTACCAAAATAATCGGAGCATTTGGGCAATTTTTGCGTACTTCTTCACCCCATCTTGTCGCCACACTGTGATAAGAGGATGGGCTTACTACGCTAAAGCAGACTAAAAATACATCTGTTTCTGGATAGCAAAGCGATCTCAGAGGATCGAAGTCATCTTGTCCAGCGGTGTCGCATAGCTGAACGTTTACAGGCTGTCCATCGACATTTACAACAACTGAAAATATCAAACGACATATAGCGTTGTTAATTTTAACTAATTATATAATTTGATCGGTGATATTATTGTATAATTTATGTATAGATATTGTTAAGATATTATTTGATTTAAGATCTTTATTAATTTCATTTCAATTGTGAATGATAATTTTCTTAATTAATACAAATATATTCTTGTCCAGTTTTTTTTTTTATCATTTAATTCTGAAACTTTAGCATTCATGTGGCAAGTAAGTTTCTATTATTAATTGATCAATCGACACGAAGCATTGGGTTGACTGTTTATAGTAACGAAAGTATGTGAAGGATAGGAGGTAATACAGATTTTAGTCAATGGTGAAGAAAAAAAAACATATGAATAAAACATGATGCGATGACTAATGTGATGATTATGAGATAAATATCAAACCAAAAGTCAAATTTGCAATTCATATAACACGAAGTGTGTACATACTTACATACATTAAACATACATACTTTAGATTAGACATTTCTTTATCTATATCAAAAATCATAAGCTAATGGTCATTGTGATTATTGAAATCATATGTTAAAGAGTCTTAACAAAGTTTTTATTTTTGAACTTTGACAATTTTTTGATCATGAGTGACGCTATAAATTCTGCTAACTATTTGTCATCTTTATAATTTATGTTATGACTATTGATTCACATAATGTCATGTTTAAAAATGACCCAGCGATGAATATCAAATTTATATAAATTCATTTTTCTATTTTTTCTCCTCAAATTCTAACTATAACTTGAATAAGATATTTATCACTTACACCTAAAATCGTTAGATAATAATTCTTAAATTCAATGCATATCATTAAAAAAATCGAGGGTTGTTTTATTCTTTTTTTTTTTTTTTTTTTTGTCTCGTCAATCGGACGTAAAGAATACAACAAACGAAAAATCTAAATTTTGAGAATGAGATTTTATACTAGTATAAAATATATTATACACACTATACGGGATTATCACATGAATATTTCGCCAATTGCTATACGAGTGATGACGTGCTGCTCTTGGCCCAGAATTTTTATTCACCTGAATATTATGTTGACATGCGATATATTTTGAAGTATATAGATAAAAATAATATTTTAAGAAAAATGAGTAAGTAATAAAAGAGCGAATATAAAGCTAGTAAATTGAGTGCCATGAGCTTACCGTTGTAATTATCGAAGGCCGTGGGAACGTATTCACCGGGGAAACCATTAGTTGAGTATGAAACGACAAGGCTAGTTTTACCCACAGCACCATCGCCAACAAGAACTACTTTAATTCTTCGATCTAGCGGAGCGTGATCACCAGAACTGTTCTGATTCGATCCAGCGGCCCTTTTAACTTGCATCTGCATCATCTGACCACCCTTAAGCAGCGGTTTCGTCCAATTCGAGTGTGACGAGGGTGGCATAATTTTATTCTTTTATCTATATATTATCGTTTTACTCTTTCTTTATATTATTCCTATTTATTTACGCGATCGATTATAATTTTATAATCGAATTAAATTACTGCCAATAACCTCACAATACATAAATGACACATCGACACTTATCTATATTGGTTTACGTATAGCTATGTTTCACTTATTTTACTGCATTGATTCTCTAATCGGTTTTATGACACTTGTGGATCGACGAGACTCACGACTAACCCGAAACCCCACTCCGACACAACAAACCTATACCGAATCGTACAAACTCGGTATAGAGAAAACAATGGAATGACGAGTCGGATTGCCGATCTGTACCGAGGGGGCCCGAGGGGAATCTGTTCACCTGCCGCAACGGGGAGCCACCAGATGCGCACCTGCGCACCTGCCTCGCAACAAACGTGTGGCCCATGCGCTATAATACATACTATAGATATTATGGAAGTATAGCGGCACGGGCATATGCGGTGTATCGTGTATTTTGTATACGATATTATACCTATGTAGTATGCTAACTCTAGAAAACTCGTCTTCGGAAGCCTTTTTTTGTGCTTCTGCGCCCCCGATGTTATAATATATACAAACTATACCTATATGTATACATATAATACAATAGACTACTTTAGTAGCATATACCTATATACATATACCCAACGCTCTATAGATTTCAGCAGACACGTACAGACCTCATTTTCTACTCTATAATACATATAATATTATTATTTATCGGTTCTATTTCTATACCTTTCTATATCAATCTGCATCTAATAACTGCATAACAGACTGCAGGATTAAGTATACTTATACCGCTATACAATTAGTCCACACATTTGAAATCCGATTTTATATGCTTTAGGAAATTAATGCAGAAACGCTATGCGTGGATCAATTGTTAGATTATTTGATATTTTTGATGCTCTTGTTATTTTTAGAACCGCATGCTTGCTTATTCACATACGTAGGTATATTATACGTGTCTCTACTATAGTTATAATCTACTGGAGGCCGCAGATTGAGAGAGGGATAAAATTGCCCGGCAAATAATCTCTTCCGCGCATTAAACATAATAGTTTGAAATATTTATATTATCTCGGACACTTGGAATCACGCTCTTGAAAATTGTGATTCTTGTCCAAAGAAATAATTCAATTTAACTTCCGTCAATGTGCACAGCAACAATTATATAGTTTATTCAAATATAGATCATTTTTTATAGAATACTATCTATACCCATGTGATCATCGAAATATTCATGCGCAGGTATGTGTTTTAACTCATAGATAATATTTATCACTGTACGAAATTATGCAATTTAGTTTCGATACATGTATAAATTAGTAGATAATAATAATTGAGAGTTTTTCAGATTTTCTAAACACTGATTTCAGTTAGTAAAAACCCAGATATACTTTATGAAAAATATTTTTGAATTGTCAGCGATCACTCTTTGGCGGACTTTTCAGACAATTATCGTGCCGCGCTGTAGGGAGTATATCATTATCATAATGACTTAAATATAAGTTATATACGAATGAAATAATGAGAGAATAAAAGATAAAAACGTTAGATGTACATATATTTGTACTTGATGTATAAGGGGCCGTTTCAGTGCAGCATAAAATGGCATTAAGGAATGAATAATTATAATTCCATAATTCATACTATACTGCACGGATACAGTCGACGGCCGCCTTCCGGCCGGTTACGGTCTTTGTTCGTCATGTGGGTTTGATAGTCTCTGGTCAGCTGATGCGTTTAAACATTAACACTATTGAATATAGTATATATACATAGAATCGTCGACGACGAGACGTATATACAAGTATATTAAACTCGGATAAGATATGAAAATCGTACGAGGGTCTATCTAATATTGAGTTTAACTCATCGTAGAATGAAAAAGTTTATTTAACTTATTTATTTTCTCCGATAGATTCCCCTACGCTATTCATTATTGTAATATAGCTACTCGGTACATACTTTGTTTCGATTCTGACAAAACATAACCTCTGACACGTCGTAATTCCCTAGTAGTAATCCAATTATAAAAATCCATTTATCCATGTGAGGGATGTCGGTTTTCAGGATTCTGAGATCATCGCGACACGCGAGGTTCGTTCAGCTGTAGAATTAACAGAACCGCGAATATTTCTAACCTAAATCAATTCAACTTAACTTAACTTAACTTAACCTAACCTAATATCATTATTTTCTTTTTATTATTCACAGAATCTACCGTTATGTTTTACCTCATCGTAGTTTTCTAACGAAAATAAATTTCAACAATTTTCGTCATCATCAGATTAGAAATTATGCATCTAGTCCCACTCCGACAACTAACAAAACAAGTATGTGGCATACATTTACCAAAAGATGGGAATGGACAATTCCGGCCGGTGTCGGTATATCATTGCTTGCCATTCTTCAATGGAAACATTTCTGGAGGCATTCGCATAACGAAAAAAGCGACGACGCTCGTGGACCAATAGATGGATTCATGGTAATGATTAATCATTAATTAAACAACATTAATGAAGAATATTATTATTTTCACTAATTTGCATTGTTTTATTCATTATCTTAGACAAGAGTCGAAAATTCACACAGTAATTGCGATTACTTCAATTTTTTGTCTGACATAGAAGTTCGTTCTTTATTTTATCCATACCATAAATTTCTATCAGAATTATTTCATCTTCATCTTCATCTTCAATGGAGATTACTGATTTCTGCTTTCTAAGTAAATCAGGGAGTCTTAAAACTCGTTTTTGTTAAGCGTTTGTGTATCAGATTCTATTTCTGTCCAGGTGGAATGTTACTGCTGCCTCCCTTTGAGGATAACTAGCCGACTATGGGGCTGGCTTGCAAGTATAGAAGTACCGTTAATTTTGAGGCCAACTTTCTACGGCTTGTATGCAAAGGCCTTTCGTGCCAATTTAGAAGAAATTGATCTGGATCTTACCACGTTTCCAAATCTAGTCGAGTTCTTTGTTAGACCACTAAAAGACGGCGTTAGACCGATAGCTCAAAATGTTGACATAGTGAGTGAAGTTAATAAAAGCTAATTCAATCCCATAATGCGTTTTTAATTTATACTTGAAATTCTTATTTTCTAATCAATACAATTCAGGTTTCACCCGCAGACGGTAAGGTGCTTCACTATGGGCCTGTGACATCATGTCGAGTAGAACAAGTTAAAGGAGTAACTTATAGTCTACGACATTTTCTCGGAGACCCTGACTGGTCAAGATCTGGCGACGGTATAGAAAATATCGAAAATGATGACTGCAGGTACCTGAGATCGTTGCTGAAAAATCCAGCCAATCATCTCTACCAATTAATCGTATATCTGGCCCCTGGAGATTATCATCGATTCCACAGTCCAACCGACTGGCAAATACAATTTCGTCGACATTTTCAAGGTGAATTTCTTTCTAAAGATGCCTGAAAGTTGAAACGTACAACAAAAACGGTAAAAAGGTTCATCGATTTGAAAAAAAAAAAAAAACAAACTAAAAATAAGACAAAGAATATTAAAATATATTTCCATATTCCTTAACGGTATTAAAAATGATAAAACTTTATTTAAATATCAGGAAAATTGTTGAGCGTTAATCCACGAATTGCTGGATGGATGCCGGACCTGTTTTCTCTCAACGAACGTGTCGTATACATTGGAGAATGGGCTGGAGGCTTTATGTCGTATGCTGCTGTTGGAGCTACAAATGTTGGATCTATAAAAGTTTATTGTGATAGAAACTTGGTAACAAATACTAGAAAATGGCCTAAGGGAAAACGATGTGACGATGCTAGTTTAGGCTGTACTAATATGTCCAAAGGCCAGATGCTCGGAGAGTTTAGAATGGGATCTACAATTGTATTGTTATTTGAAGCTCCTCCAGATTTTAAATTCACCTTGCATCGAGGACAGACTATCAGAGTTGGACAGCCTTTAAGCAAATCTAAATATATACTTGACAATCGATTAGAATCTGTGACTAAATGAATAGAACTAAAATGAAATGCAATCAAGTTCTGTGTAATTAATTAATAGATTGATATACATTGATACAGTATTCATTTTTTATTTTCACTGATCACGAGTATAGATATTGTGAAAAAAAAATTCTATGACGACCTATTATTAATACACATAGTATATTGTATGTATAAATGTAATTATTAAGAATTACGTTGTATAGTCTGTAAAATAAATATTTCGATACTACTTTATATATCAGATGACTTTAACTATGTGCCATTGCTTATGCAAAAAATGAAAATGATTTTTTATTAAATATATTATATTGAATTCATTCAGGCTTTAATATCGTTCATTAATCAGAACCCTATCCTTCGTGTAGTTCAAGCTAATCGAATTAGAAGTAATTCTACATATGTAGAATATAAGCTGCTGAAATTTTTTCATTTGCGTATTAATTCTACTCTCGGAAATAGGCCGAGAAAAAAATAGCAATAATTGGTAAATATCAATCTAGATTCTGAAATGTACAAATTGCGATTTTGTTAACACAGGGTAAGTAGATTTCTCAAATTTCTGACCACGAGATGGCGATGAGTGTCGAAATTTCGGGTACAAAATTTCCAATTCCCGGTTCCCGGGCATGAGCAATTCGACTTAGGGTTGGGGCTCGAGAGCCAGGAAGGGAGGCTTGGGCAGGGGGGGGGGGGGGGGGGGGGGGGGGTAAAAACGTCCCGGGAGGCTGAAATGAGATGTGCCGTAGAGACTCCCGGAGAAATTTTTACTCTTTCGTGATTTGAAAATGAAAACAGTGGCTTGTAATTCATTAAATAAATGATTTATTAAATGCGCACTTATCGATACTTACTAGTTAGATAATAAAATATTTACATTATTAATTAATTGGACAATTTTTTAAAATAGAAAAAAAAAAAAAAATTGTTTTATAAATTTTCACTATATTTTGATATAGTATACGGTATTCTATATACGTAATATTATAGTATGTATAATATACCTATACAATTATTATACGTATATAATATTTTTTTTTTTTTACCGCGTTATTCAAAAGCGTGGATTTAATAACATACATAATATAATAGTATATGAGTTCGCTTCGATTATACCAACTAATATAATGATAGTGTAACGTTCAGCAAGCTCGAATATAACAAATTTAATTATATAGATTGTGTATCGTGTACGAAGGTCGTCGGAACCGAATAGTCTATTCATAATATGTATATAGTGTACTGGTAAAAACTAAAAAGTTTAAATAAAGAATAAAAAAAATTCTGTGTTCTGTTTAGCTATTATACTAGCTCATGAGAATGAGCAAAGAACGAAGGCTGTAAAAACATGATCATTGTTATTTCAACTTTTGAAAGAATCGCTACAGACTCGATGCTATCGCATATAATTGAGATTAATTTTTCGCATGCGTGTTTCTGAATTCATTTTTTTTTTTATAATTTTTTTTTCTGTTATCAAACAACTATAGAACTCTATCTTATACATATTACGTGTAGTACCTAGTATACACGGGTAGAAGATAAATGATAAGATCCGAAATTACTAACTTGAGAACTGCGCGAACCCGGTCATTATAGATATATGGGCATATATATCATTAAAGATATATGGGCGGGTGGGGGTGAAACGAAACCGTAAATCATTGTGTAACAATAATTAGTATGATAATATTGTAAATTAGCTCATTACCGATTACAATTAAAAATATTTAATACAGAAATTCGCGCTGAACAAATTCATCCGTATTTTTTTTTTTTTTTTTTTTTTTTTTCAAAAGAGCGGGAATGATGGATTAGCTAACAATATATAGGAATCAGCTCGCTTGATATGAACGCCCCTACTGAAAATTTCCAGATGGATTTATCTGGTCGTTCGAAATTCTTATGGATTCCATCTGAAATCTAGTGGATTCTTAGCAGAATCCAATAAATTCCATCTAAAACCTGCTGGATTTCCAGCAAATTCTATATAGGAATTTCGAACGACCAGATGAATCTATCTGGAAATAAATAAATAAATAAATAAATAAAAAATCCTGTATGTTTCAGGCGGGTGTGAGCGAGATGCTTAGCTAGAAACGCACTATGATAATTCGTAGTAAATACCTATACGTGAATTAAAGGATGAAAATTGAAGAATGGAGTTACCTGAATACATTTCAAGCGAGTCAGTGCGTCTTTCTGGCAATGTGTATTCAGCAAGGATTAGCTGAGACTACTCTGAACGACCTGCAGGCGCCTATTTCTTCAACGCCGATGACTAAAGCTGGACAATCCGCCTTTATTACCGGTATAATCTAACATGCAATGTTCTCGCTTTGAATTATATTATGATTCACTATATTTGAATTATTCTGCTATTTTAACACTACGCAGGGACATTCCGGGATTTTTCATCTCCTGAAAGTTTGTATTGAATATAATAATCATTCAATTGCGAGCTTTCAATTAGGGGTACACTTCTTCTTCTTGACATGATACACCATGTAGACATTGAATCGTATTATAACGTTAATCCGTGAGGATTGATTTCGATCAAGCTTTCCTAGATTGTGTATGCATACAATATATATATATACATACTATATACATGAACATATATATACCTATAGTGCATATATAATATGTATATATCACCAACAAGCACGAGTAGACTATGTGATTAAGCAATCTTACCTGTTGAATATTGTAATCTCGTCAAATCTGCACCGCAGTAAGCCCAGTATGTAGTTATACCTATTGGCTATTACAAGTATCTACATTCTACATCTCTAGACATCTTATACTAAATTCATATATAGTTATGCATTTTCGACACCTAGGTGTAAATTTTCTTCTATGATACAATGAAAGATTTTTTTTTTAATGTTATTGCCAACTCATATTTATTACCTCTGAAATATTCCATTGTCGTCAAAATATATGCAGAGAAAAAGCGAATTGCAATAGAAAAATAAAAATTTTGTTAGAATGGCGGTGGATTTCCGACGAACGGTACAATGCTGTTGACAATTGGAGCCCTGGGCCACGGCTCGATTATGCCTTTTTTTCACATAAGGGAGATCAGTGGCTTTACGGTGGGCATATAGACGCCAAAAACTATTACGATCTTTGGTTAGCCAGCGGGAATGAACCTTGGACGAGAATACCACTTCCTTCTGGCCTTATTCAAGCTGGACCACCGAAACGAGCTGCTCTTTGTGTAGTCAGTGGCACTTTGGCTTTGTATCCTCTCGCAGGTGACACTGTCTGGCTTTTAGACGTGAACGATAACGTATGGACAGCTTTCGTCTGCTTTGGAAGTTCTATCGTTGCCGCAAATGGAACCACGAAAAACTACTGCCCAGGTATTAGTTTGATATATTTTCTTATCCTGCTCTCTAAATCTGAATCAGCGGAAATTTCGCTATTCTAATCAGTGAACGATATTTTCACTGGGAATCAGCGAACTCCGCTGCCCGAATCAGCGAGTCTCGCAGATTTGAATCTGTTTCAATTTCGAGACAGTGACATTTGTCCGTTTCTTGTCCTTCGGTCTTCTTCCGTCGGGTCAGTGAGGACTTTCTGCTACAACATTGGAACAGCACAAGCTAGGTAACGAAATTCCTTATACAGATTCCAGTACGATTTACTTGATATACGATTTATACACACACCAGCGTTTGAAATCTTTGACGCAAACATAACCTCCATCAATTAAGGGAGCCGAGTTTTCCGTATGACCTCGAGTCTTATGGCATCATTACTTGAATAATCGTATCTTTTTTCAAGATACAATTACAACAATCTGCCCCGAAGACGTCATGAACGAGCCTTACGAAGACGACGCTCGTGAAAATCATTCCATACGAGACCTGGAATATTGTTTCACTGATTCGAATATTGAAACATTTACTGGTTGAATCAGTGGAATGATTTTTCACTGATTCAAACAGCGAATAGTCGCTGATTCTCAGTGGTATACTTATAGCTATTTCAATCAGCGACTATTCGCTGACAATCAGCGAAATTTCGCTGATTCAGATTTAGAGAGTGGACCATGTGCTATATTTTTTTTGTTCTCGAAATTCCACTGTATGGAATAAAATTTCGGAGATCGTTTCGACGCCCGATACGAATAACAGCACATTTCAATTTCCGGGTGGAAAAGAGCACATTTCAAATTCCGGGTGGAAAAGAGCACGTTTCAGATTCCGAGTGAAAAAGAGCATGTTTCAGATTCCGGATGGAAAAGAACACGTTTCAGATTGAGAATGAAAAGTAGCACGTTTCAGATTCACTCGAAAACCAGCACAATTCAGGCGAAGCGAATATTACTCATTAGTAAGTGTCAGGTAGGTTTATTATGAAATTGGAAATGCACAATTATGTACAAAAACTCGATTCAATTTTATCATTGAATGATTAATTCAATCCTATAATAAACCTACCTGACACTTGCTAATAAGTAATATTCGGTTCAACCTGAATTGTGCTAGTTTTCGAGTGAATCTGAAACGTGCTATTTTTCATTCTCAATCTGAAACGTGTTCTTTTCCATCCGGAATCTGAAACATGCTCTTTTTTACTCGGAATCTGAAATGTGTTCTTTTCCACCCGGAATTTGGAACGTGCTCTTTTTCACCCGGAATCTGAAATGTGCTGTTATTCGTATCGGGCGTCGGTTTGGTCTGAAGGGTATTTCACTTTGTGTTCTGCAAAGTGAATTAATATATTATCTAAAATGTTGTAGAAAAAGTAAGAAATTTTTTAGACAAACGGGAGGAAAGGTTCAGATGAAATGTCCTGAAGTTTTATACACTGGCCTGACATTTATGGATATTGCATTATACATTCTAATGTCCCCTTCAACAAAAACCAATTTTTTGGTATAAGCTCCGGTTTTAAATTCAGCTTAAGCCCAGTTATTCTATATTCGTTTAGGGAATCCAGGTCAAAATGCGATATCCTGGTGCGACGGCCAAGAAGGTCGTTTGTTCGTGTACTCGGGAAACGTGACCTGGTCTTTCAGCCTATCGTCGCCTCACTGGTTAAGTCATGTTATCTCGCAGCCTGATGCCGAGCGGTTATCGCGATGTGCATCAACTATGCAGGCGGGTTTAGCTGAGAGTGATAAGGCAGGATTATACTTGCTTTGTGCCGAGGATGATTTTGGATCCAGAAATGTGCTAAGACTGAAGGTAGAGCAAAGGGGAGTAGAACTCGATGATTTGGGGAGTCTGGTTCTACCACCAGGCAATGTTTCCAGTCTTGGAATGACAGTTGCAATATGCGACGAAATCGTGGCGTTGGTTCTCGCGCAGGAAGATAATCTTCCAGTTTGGGTGATCGAGAACGAGACCGGATGTCTTGTAAAGACTGGAAATTCTTGGGTTGGATACGCGCTCAAGTGGTTCGTATAAGATTCTTGAAACGATATAGGGAGCCTTCCAATTCCAATTTTCACAACAGCGACACAAAGTTGTGTTATTGGTCACTTCTTTCGGTTCGCACCAATAACAACAATTTTGTGTCGCACTGTGCCTGAAAATTGACGTAATTGGAAAGTTACCATAATTACTTCGCAATTGTCATTTAAATATCTTTCAATTTCTCGTTATTTCTATACAGGCTGCACATATATTCCGCGGTGGATTACACAGTGACTTGCGCAGGGAACACGTACAGATTAAGAAACCCTCGGGTACAACCCGAAGTTACTGATTCCAGTAGGAAAAGGAAGTACTGGCCAAGTAGAAGAGGTAGTTTTCAGATGAGCCTTATCGAGCTTGGCGAACTCATAAAAGTCGACCAGGATGGGTTGCATCTTTATCATCGTAGAACGGCGACGGAAGCTTTGGTCTTCTTTGCTCTAAGTTTGCTAATGTTCCTAACTTTCGGTGTTGCCTGGTTTTTCAAACGGTGAGCTAGCAGTTTTACTTCATTTCTTCGTTTCATCATTAGGCACTATAATTGAACCGAGAACAATTAGCTATTCATTAAATAATTATCCATACCTATATAGGCACGTCTGACCTTAAGTCATTTTTATCTCGGCTTCTTTTCGCCCAGTAGGTGCGTGACCATGCCAACAGTTCCGAGAGGTTGGCCCGGAAGTTGGGGAAGGTCGACGGGATATGGGGGTGCGGGAGATTGTACTCCAACAGCACGCTACACCCCGATACCTCGTGGAGAAATTGGATTGATTACTTGATTGCGGCTTTCACGATATCCGTGCCCTGCAGACATTTCCGTACTTGTACTATTTTAAAGTGCCGTTGTTAGGTATATCGCAGTGAATTATTCAAGTTTTTTTTCTTGTTATCTTTTTTTTTTTTAGCTATATATAACAGAAATTTACTGTTCTTCCAGTCTTCAAACAGTCAGAAGAAGTCATACCGGAAATGAGACACTACGATCCCCAGATAACAAAATGTGGTCATGAAGCGCTTATTATTGTTATGTCACATCGTGAGGGCCATGATCTCAGTAAAGCACACATATACTATTTATAAATACCCCCTACGTCACGTGAATGCATGTGGCTCACACTGTGTCCTCATGGCATGATTTCATAACTCGATATTATACGACATGATTAGATTCATGAATGTGTGCAGATTACAGAGTTTGTTTAATAGCTGCTGGGTGTAGTAATAATAGGGTACACACTACACCCTGTATCAGAAATACGTGATATTCATTATTAAAAGTTATATAATAACTCCACATAGGTATATCTGCAGAAAGTACCCTTTATCGTAATAATTGTATGTTTCGAATAAGAATTAGATTTTTCGCTGAAGCTTTCTTAAAACGTGATCTTAAAACTTGTGAAAATGTACATTTCCAAAAATGTTATCAGTATCAATATAGGTACACCTTTTTTAAACAATCCCTTGACAGAAGAATAGAATGAAAAAATGGTATAAATTCAGAAAACTTTCCTCTAGTGCGATGTTTTTCTTGATCGAGATAAGGTGGTCACAGAAAAAAAAAGAAAAGATATATAGGTATATTGTTCACAGAGTATTATCAGGCGCTGACACCATATGTTGGAATTCATACAACAACACGGTATACAGCTTATATAGCCTGATGGTAGCTTGTGTTCACGAAGTCACGATGAGCAAACACGTATGTTATCCATGTAGTAACTGGCTGCACCCTCCCTGTCAGGGTGATGACTGCTCGTGTCCTTAACGCGTGCGACAATTTACGTATTGTTATCTGGGGAGTATTATGCTACCTCATACTATAGTATATTATATCATATCATATGCATGATGCATATCGTTATAGATAGTCGTATATAGTAAAATCTAAGCCAGTAATCGGAGCATCGTTCTATTTTTTATGTGTATATCATATTACAAGAAACGTATATAAATGTATAGATATATTTATTTATTTATTCTGCTCAGGAGTGATTTTTAACGCGTCTCTTTACACGATTGATATGCTTGGTGTGTATTCAGCAGCAGGATAAAATGAGAGAGATATTGAAACTGGTAGAACGTCTGCATTAGAGTTTCTGATTTACCCATTCAAAATTAAGACACTGATCGTATCAAAATTCAATAACAGGATTTAGGCTGTTTATGTATCTCTGCTGATTGATGTCTTTCAAAAGTTATAACGTGTATAGTATATATACACCTATATATGTCACTCGTTAAAAAATAAAAATAAAAAAAACTCCCAATATTTACGAAACAAATTGAACTGAATGGCGACTGTATACATAATTTCTATATAATCATGTGATTTAAATGAAAATGTATATATATTAGGGTGTGCCAAAAAAAAAAAAATTCAAACGCACATCAACATTCCGGTAGAGCATCGCAAATAGAATATCTCAGCCAAATATGAGCTCTTAATATTGATATTTCGAACTGCCTAATTTAGTTACTAATTTTAGTTACTAAAATAGGCAGTTCTAAATATCAATATTAAGAGCTCATATTTGGCTGAGATGTTCTATTTGAGATGCTATACCGAAATTTTGATGCGCGGTTGAAAAATAAATTGTTTTTCCCAGAGTCGTATGATTCTATGACGCTATGACTCAATGTTTATAGGCGAATATCTCTTAATCGGTGAGAGTTAGGAAAATTCTATCTCAGTACTTTTTTGTAGAGCGTGAAATTTCATATAAGAATCTGTATTCAGATAGTTTCTAAATCAAGCCGGTTACGAGAAAAAAACAATTCGAAAATTTTCCAATTTTTTTTCACGTTCTATTCAAATCAAAAATGGGAAAACTGAGTTAGGCAGTTCTAAATATCAATATTAAGAGCTCATATTTGGCTGAGATATTCTATTTGAGATGCTCTACCGGAATGTTGATGTGCGTTTGAATTTTTTTTTTTTTTTTTTTGGCACACCCTAATATATATATATATATATATATATGGGGAATTCCACGTGAACTCGACCAGCGTTTGACCCTCACCATTTTCTATTCGATTCATATTTTTTTCTCAGATTGACCCCACCCCTTGGAGTACCCCTGAATTTTTTCAGAATTTTATATGTATTCGTTTTTGCCTGACGAATTTTGAATCATTTCCTGTTTTGTCATTTCAAAGAATTTTCAAAGAACTGTATCTTTGGACGCATGCATCGTATCACAACGAAAAGCATATCAAATTCTTCGTCTTGAATCGTTCTTTCATGCGCAAATATTTCCATAATTTTCCGACCCCTTTGTGAACGATATTTTCAAGGTCAAAGTGGAAAAATCGAAATTTCGCAAAGTTGGACCATTTTGATTTTTCTGAAAAAAATTACAAAAAATCTATTCTCGAAGACGTAACTTTTGAGCCCAAGCCCAGCGTGGCTCGAATTTTCCTCAATTTTTTACAGAATTTCAAAGTTCATAAAAAATTTTATTCAAGGCAATGTAATGGTATAACCGATCGTCAATGCAAATATTCTTTTAAAAAAATTCTTAATAATAATATAATATTAATTAATAATAATATTAATAATAATATTAATATTAATATTATTAATATTTATTAATAATATTATTTTTTTTAAATTCTTTTACACTTCCATACACTCTGTAATTGACTATTTATTTCCTGGTCATATTCCAAATTCGAAGGATGGCTTTGTCCAAGGACCACATTTTAGCTTTGGACAAGGAAACTTATTTTCTTTGTCGAAACGACGTGAAAAATCATAAGTTATAAAATAATAATCATAGCTATATGATCATAGAGAAATCATAAGCTATAAAAAAATAATAATATAATAGTAATAATAATTATAATAATATATAAGCAGGTCCTAAGCTCCCCCACTTTCGACGGTTATATAGACCAAAGGGATTGCAGCACCGGTCACGAAATTTATTTGGTGCCATATTTGCGTGAATAACGTAAATTTGTAAATCATTCATCAGCAAAACGTCATCAACGAAACAGGGCAGAGTAGGGCTATGTTCCTATTTTCACTGCCAGTACTGCGAGCTTATGGTAGAAAGAGAAAGCTGTATTCACGAACTCACAGGTGCGAGAAAGAAGCAAGGAAAACTCGCAGTACTACCAGTGAATATCGGAACAGGCCCTAGGTACGAACAATCGAATAAAAGCCGAATATTTGCATTGACGATCGGTTATACCATTGCATTGCCCTGAATAAAAATTTTTTTGAACTTTGAAATTCTGTAAAAAATTGAGGAAAATTCGAGCCACGCTGGGCTTGGGCTCAAAAGTTACGTCTTCGAGAATAGATTTTTTGTAATTTTTTTCAGAAAAATCAAAATGGTCCAACTTTGCGAAATTTCGATTTTTCCACTTTGACCTTGAAAATATCGTTCACAAAGGGGTCGGAAAATTATGGAAATATTTGCGCATGAAAGAACGATTCAAGACGAAGAATTTGATATGCTTTTCGTTGTGATACGATGCATGCGTCCAAAGATACAGTTCTTTGAAAATTCTTTGAAATGACAAAACAGGAAATGATTCAAAATTCGTCAGGCAAAAACGAATACATATAAAATTCTGAAAAAATTCAGGGGTACTCCAAGGGGTGGGGTCAATCTGAGAAAAAAATATGAATCGAATAGAAAATGGTGAGGGTCAAACGCTGGTCGAGTTCACGTGGAATTCCCCATATATATATATATATATATATATATACTACATGTGTACACCTACGACGCAAAAGTTCATGGCTAAAAAAATAGATAAAGGTAAGGTTACAGAGTCTATATATTATGGTTACGGTTCATTGGAAATCGATGAATATAGTATACAATTTGTAAAACTGTCTACGCATTGGACTGAGTCTGTCCAACTGAGGGTTAAGGGGTTGAATAATATATGCGCGAGGTAGGTATATACTAACTCTGATATCGATATCGTTGGTAGAAACAAAGCCTTTACCTCTATTAACTGTGCTTTGAAAAATGAAACCTCTGTTCAGCTTTCCCGCATAACTCAACGTTTATAAATACTGTATCAAAGTTAGAACGCGGAGTTTCGTAAACAACATTATCCAATTCCCTGACTACCTCATATATCATTTTTTTTTCCAGGATATTCGAGTTCCATGCGAGTGCTTTCACATTATTTCAGCATCGTTAACATCGTTCTCCGGTCCGATAGACAGTATACGTTATATATCCATAACTCGGACTTGATTAAAGCTCTGTACCCTTTCTGGTATTTCCGAGCCCCACATTAGAGCTATTAGATTTCAGACTTATGAACTTAAACAAGTTATCCAGAAGTCATAATTAGCCACGCTTATAAGCATTTGGTGTTCAGTTTGATCACGCTTGAAAAAATCACCCCCTATATATATTTACCTATGTATAATTTACATACATACGTATATAAAGCGTGAAAGAAGCCTCAAAGCGACACTGCCAATAGCTGCAGGAAAAGACGCTACGGCGAATGGATCTACGGTCTCTGCTGTGACCGTAACCTGAGCAGGTATACATACCTACATATGACATATCTTCACCCTGGATCGTTGCTTGTTGGCATTGTATTGATCTAGCCCTGCCCCTCAGAGTCTAGCATATATCTCAAGAGGTTGATAGGTAACTTGTTGCTGCGTGGTGGTCGGATACGTACGACTTAACTGCGTGCAAACTTCGATTTTCTGGGTCAGAACACACTATTCTTTTTAGGCATGCAATCTAGGCGTCCTAATTGTGTTTAAAAATATCCCGAAACTCGTGTTTTTTTTTTTTTTGGGAGGTTTGAGGAACGAAGCGCGATGAACAAGCAGATCAGATATATGCGGTCATTTTTAGAGCATGCCCATTGCAGATCATCATAACGAGAGATATGGCTGGGCGTAAAATTCCAATTTGCGAACAAACACGGCTTGTGATGTTCTAACTCCTCGCAATCAGTGATGTAGAACAGAAAGGTGCGCAAAGACGGGTAAATCTAATAATGAGAGAGCTGTAACGTATTTCCATAATTGCATTGTTCTTGAGGTAAACTTGTAAGTTGAAAAGCCAAGATACCGTGATTTTATACGGTACGATAAATATTGTTGAGGAGAATATAAATAATTAAGAACAGCTGAATTTCATATATATAGTATAGTCGCGTCTATCATTAAAAATTTCTCGAATGAACTTAGAAGCTCGTTCTCATCCCCTATCTGAATGAATAATAAATGTATATATACTACATATATATAGAAGAACCTGGAGGTAAATAATAAATAAATCGATTCACCTTAAAGACTCGCGAGCACAAGGGCGGGGGAGTTGGATATATACGTGACGTGAATGTAAATTTGATCGTCCCGAGCTGTAAGATTAAAAACCTATCGTGTTGTCGCCTCCAAGACGCCAAGGGCGACGCGAGGGTTTGCGTGGGGTTAGTTTCCCGCACTCGTTCGTATTGCCCCGTACACTGTGAAGGCCTTGGCACCAATGAGGGAGTCAGGATTGAGGCTCGCGCTCGACAAGAGCCACGGTCAGTAAGCGTCGCGACGTCCGCGGCGTAGGGCGCGGGAAATAAAATTAAGGGCTGACGAAGTGTTGAAATGGGGCCAGATGGGGGGTGGTGGACATTTTCGGGTAACTTTATCCATAAGAAGAGAACCCGGGGCCGGTCCAGTGTATTGCAAAATGGAAACATCCGCGAGATTTCGTCAGCTAAAGACCGTCAAGTTGAGCTGTAAAGCTACCTACAGGCTAGACATCAGTTTCAAGCCACCTCAACTACTGCAGTGGGTACAATGAGTGAATTATAAACCAGTAGAAATATCCGTTCAGGGTTTGGCACGTACCGCGATCGTATCTTTCACGCGCAGTATATTGAAAAAAAAAGAAAAAAAAAAAAAACAACTGCATAGATTTATAATTTAGGCCATGCCTTGACTGCAATAAAACATTTCGTGATTATTTACACTGACGTCAGATCTTTAGCTATATAGGTTTTACTCCCTTTTATTATTATCTTCAATATTTTTCTCTCAAACGCAGAACAAAGTCCCGTATAGTTTTGTCGTATCTATGTATAGCTTCAGCCGCCCTGCGGCCTGGCGACAATCGACTTCCAATTAGGTTTTACGGACTACAATATATATAGCTATTGTGGGAAAAAAGAAAAGAAAGATTTTCGTTGAGCTAGTGTAGTGACACGTGGCTCCATATTCCCCAATGCTATAATCTGTATATGTAAATACATACGTTCACTGTTGTCGTCGCACATCCCGAATTACGTTTTGAAAAAAATGTTCAACTTGAAGATGAACTTTTCTCGCGTGATTTAATCCATAAGTTTGTTCCCCGCAGAACGAAATCCAAAATATACAACGCTTGACGTCATAATATACCTGCACAGCCCGTAGCGTTTCGATACTCTTTTTTGTTTATACCGCGCTAACGTGGCCGACTGCATAGAAACCATTACTACTGCGTCCGATCAACGAGTTACCTACTACTAGCGTATAGTCGGCCGATTACTGCAGGCTGCAAGCTTATACTCATATACTCGCGGATGGACAAACAGCGTACGTCTTAGAGACTTATACGGTAATCTGTGTATTTTTATACATTCACCGTTGAATTATGACGCATTTATACGACATGATTTAATGAACATGGTGCAAACTCGTGTAATAGGTAGTTTTCGATGAATTTGCGTTTACAATTCTCCTTCATATTTCAGCGATTGAATGATATCAGTTTTCGAATGAAAGACGGAACCCCGCGTGGTGGTACTTGACCGGAAATTAATAGATTTACATGTGATAATAATATACATGTATGTATAGAAATGTAACGCGGTATTAACTGTAAATAACGAATACACAAAGTGAATGCTGCTATTCTACATTATTACGTTTCGCTCTAATTATGTTATCCGTCGTCCTCCGGCGAATGGAATAGCTGTAGGTACTCGAGTTTTGAATCAATCGATTCCAATAAGGGGCTGTTCGTGTTCTTTCGCGTTTTACTTTAATGTCTGTATCAAAGCTGTGCCAATTTCGAACTATGTCTAACCGAAAGTAAATTGTACTCATTATTATACACACAGAGCGGAATTCACATTATAAGTATTCGGTTGTTCGATTCCACGATAATCTAACGGCTCACATGCAAATCTGCAGACAATTTAAAATTCGCGTTAAGGGGAAATGAAAGGAAATGATTACACATTGTTGAGTTCCATGCGTCTTTCATTTCCCCTTGACAGGGTAGTGGATGAATCCTTGAGGTAGATACCAGGTAATACACCTATACCATGTGTTTGTAGTGTATACCTCAGCACAGCGGTGGATTAAGGTAGGGGCTTACCGGGGCTAAAGTCCCGAGCCCTACGCAGCTCGGAGGGCCCCAGGCTCAATGGCTCAATGGCTCAATTTGTTGTTTATCAAGATATATCTTGCGTTTTGATTAAAATTTATGACTTATGACCCCAAATTCGTTTTGTTATTTCTATTTTGTCTTATTTGAGGTTTTTGTCTGCCCTTAAGTGGATCGCGGCGTGATTTAGCAGCCCCAGGCCCCTCGGAATCTTAATCCGCCGCTGCCTCGGCATATTATAGCGCACGATTCGAACGTAGTGAATTTTTTATGAATCTCTCCCCTGACCAGTTGGAATTATAGTTATATACGTCAATGATTTAGTTTCACGTCGATGAAAAAAAAAAAAAAAAAAAAAAAAAAAATTAAAAAAAAAAGAGAAAAAAGAAAAAAAAAAAGATTACATGGGAAACTAACGCGCTGTGTGCCTCACAAACTTAGTTTCCGGCACAGATTAGATAACCCAATTGTTATTGATGCGCATTGACGTGCGTAATTAAATACATTAAATGGGGGAATAATCGGAGCTGCGTAATTAAATTGTGCTTTATAAAGCATCCAAATGCGCACAGATCGGATTGCCCTAGACGAATTGATTCGCGGCTTACCCCAGGTCTACAAATATTTTTTTTTTTTTTTTTTTCTGTTGACCGTATGTACATAGAAAGACAGGGGAGGGGGTAAACTTCACGATGATTGATTATAATTGTTTTTCATTTTAGCTGATTAATCTAATTATACTGTAATTGCATCTTTATTAATATACTGTTGTGAAAAAGTAATGTTTTACTGTTATACCTACCTACATGAAGACTGTTGTTTCTTTGCTAGTACAGAAGTTCAGTTCTCTGTATTTTCGTGGACTCCCACTGTTCACATATGTAAAACAGTAGACCACGATCTAACAATAAGTCAACCTGCGAAATCTTAAATGTCAAACTGTAGGTGAACTATTCTGGGAAACGAAGTTAAATCAACAAATGTATTATTATAGTGACAGTTGAATGATGTTATAGTTGGCTATATCGCTTACAAACAATCAAATTTCAAATCTAATTCTCGACGCGATGATGCTACCAGTACCCCAGTTCCCATGTATGTAGTCTGTCGACAATATATCTCGACTGTTATAGGTAATAAACTTTCGCTATTAGTATTCGCGGGAAAATTTTCATCTTATATGTTATTCTTGCATTTCAACAAGAAATATATTGCTTGTCATTAGTCTCTTGGTATTGGGATCCTTGGAATGGGCGTGGCTTTGAAATTTTAGTCTTCTTTGAGCAGTTCTATTTTCTGCCACTAGTTGGCGTATCGAGGTTCTGAGCCCTCTCATTGGTTACTGTAGCCTTCTTTGAGTAGTTCTATTTTCTGCCACTAGTTGGCGTATCGAAGTTCTAAGCCCTCTCATTGGTTACGGTAGCCTTTTTTGAGTAGTTCTATTTTCTGCCACTAGTTGGCGTATCGAGGTTCTAAGGTTCCCAATACAACTGGTAACCTGGTAAGCTATAAGGTATTATATGGTAAAAGTAAAAGGAAGATGATTGGCGTCACGTTGATCAACAGTTTTATACAGTTGAGATGTCTATACGCTCTAAGCCTCTTATAGACTGAAGAGATAATATTTGAAGAGATAAAATAAATTAGTTCCAAGATAATGGCAAATAAAATTATCGGTTTTTTTTTTTTTTATCATCGGCATTACATAATTCAAAGGAGAGCATGTGGATGAAAGGCGGAAGTCGTTTTCCACGCTGAACCAATATATACTTATGAAAAATCGATTCGTTACGTAATTTGAGTGAAAATATGTATGAATGCATGTTAGATACCTATACGTGTACTCGAACTTATTGCATTCTTAATAACAATTTCAGGACACTTACGATCGGTGGAAAGCAAATTGAAGCTGTTGAACGAGCCAGAGATGGTACAGCGTGTGCTTACAGCGCGTATCATAATACTGAAGGTATAATTGCAAGCAACCGAGGACATCGTGAGGAACTACAAATCGCAATGAGAGTATTAGGATCTGGTTTCCTGACTACGTGCTTGCAGATAAAATACTATCGAGCTGATGATCAGAGCCATTGCGAGTGGGGCTCGCGTCTACATTGTATAGAACTGGATTGCTCGAGTGTCGAAGGAAGATTGGTAACAGTTGACAGAGAGACCTACAGAAAATTGGGCATCGAGTCTTAGCATTGTGGGGAAATGCGTTTATCCGATATACATATATTCATTATTCCAATCAACTCGATTATTTTATTAAATAATAAAAAAAAAAAAAAAAAAAAAAAAAAAAAAAAACTCGCGATTTTAAAATTGCTCACGATTGCGGGCTGTGCTCTAATTATAAAATTATAGGTAATTCGTAGAAAAAATATTATACGAAGTCCATAATAATTAATATATAATACTACATTATTATACATTATACGTATAATATTATACGCGACAAGATATAATTAATTAAGGCACACAAAAATCGGTTGAATTTTTAAATATATTATTATTATTATTATTTTTTTTCTTCGTTCTTTTATAGTTAACAACAAATAAATGGACGCAAAGAAAATTCCTCTGACGATTTACCAAGTTAACTACTACAATGAAAATATCACTCAAGATATGCCATCTGGACTTATTTACCTCGACACTAGAATTATGTACTGCTATTACTTATAAGTCATTTTTAAAACACGTATAATATTATTATTTTATTTTATTTTATTTTATATGCGTATAATTTTGTTCATTTTACACCTACACGGGTAGATATCCCGGGGTAACTGATTATCGCCACATATATTTTAGCGATCCCTTTTTTTTTTTTTTTTTTTTTTTTTTCATCCTGGTGAATAACAGCATCAATCTTTTAGCTAGACAGTATAAGGGAAAGATTGATGTCTATTATACGAAACCATTGAGATTGAATACAAAGAAGTTAATGAAAAATCCGAATGCCTTAGGAGTTCCCATTCTAATCTATATTACCCCACGATCTATACTCGTGTAGGATTGAGATTACCAATAAGTCAGATCTTCAAGTTCAATAGTAATAAAAAAAAAAAAAAAAAAGAACAAGAACATCGTGAAAATAAATGCGTGACAAATTTTTTGCTCAAGAAACTTTTGTATTATATCTCGCATTAGTTAGAGTGCACGCGGAAGATCTAATTCAAAAGTATCTAGTTAAAAAAAAAAAAAAAAAAAAAAAAAAATGAAATAAAAATAAAAAATAAGCCACGAGTTTGAAAGACTCAGTACCTATTTTAAAGAATATTTCTATGTATTGTGTGTATGATTTTTTTTTTTTTTTTTTTTTTTTTTCAGATAATTGCTATAATATCGAATCGTGTTTGTTTGATGTTTTTCGATCTAATATACGCGCAAGGCTTAAAATATCGGATACCTAAATATATTCCGAATATTCGATATCGATAATGAAACTGTTTAACTTAACGGTTGAATTTAGATTTAAAATCAATGACAGCCTGCACACATACGAGTGTTTGTAGAGATTAATTATATAGAAAAAAACAAAAAAACAAAAAAACAAAAAAACAAAAAAACAAAAAAGAAGAAACATTTTCATATAATACTAAACATATCGTAAATAGTTCTTAAAATCTTGACGAATTTTTTTTTTTTTTTTTTTTTCACACTGCAGCTTATAGTATCAGTACTAACACAATTAAATAGAATCAGCAGTCAATGAACAACGACCAATTAGTGCCTCTACGCTTAATTGATACATAAAATAAAATATGAATTTATATGATAACTAACTATTACATTATTGCGTCTATTTGAAACAACACGTTTTACATTTACATATATATTATACAACGATATATATATATATATAATACGATAGAATGTATCAGTATGTATGTTGAAAATAAGAAAATAATGCTGCATATCTAGCAAAAAAAAAATAAAAATAAAAATAAAAACAGAAGAAAAAAAGAAGACACTTGCTCAATTTATTTCATGAAATCCTTTTTTTATTTTCTAGAAATATTTTTATTCAAGGATCTACATATAAAGAAAAAAAAAAAAAAAAAAAAGAGTAAAACTTTTCATATTGTAATATATTTAATACTTTATTACACTACAATCTTCGTAGAGACATTTAATCAACGTAGGTATCTAATTTTGGTGAAAAAAAAAAAAAAACGAAAAAAGAAATGATAATTTTTTTTTTTTATATGTCTGGGAAAACCCAACCTTCATCTTATTAATCTTCATCTTACATAATCGTTTATGTACATTATATCTGTTTTAAATTGATACTGAAATCAGTTTTTTTTTTTTTTTTTTTTTAGTGACTTAGAATTCAGGCGGAACATAGTTCAACAATTCATTTCGCAAATTAACATTACCAAGCTTTTCTACTCTCGGTTTAAACTTTGCACTAATTTTACTACTTTCTTTTAAGCTCATTGAAGCGTGGTGTAAAGCCACGGTGTACATAACTGGGCACCATTCTTTTCTCACCGTTCCCCTAGCTAATGAAGTTAAATAACATTCGATCAACGAAATGTCTTCTTCGATTGGGTATAAATATTCCTTTATCGGTATAGACAACTTTTCAAACGGTGTTCTCAAAGATCTTAAAGCACCCGCGTGTTCGGACCATAACAATTTTCTGTAATGTACATCGTGCCGCTGTGCCAATGGCACTAATAAAGCCATTCCAAAACCTTCATCTCCGTAAGATGTTGCAGAAAAATGTTCGCACAAAGCTGTAAACAAATCTGTGAACGAACTTAGTCCTGGAACGTCGGCATTGAAGTTCAAATCTTTGTAAGATCTTTGAACAAGGTTTGACAAAGCCCTTGTTAATAACGGTGATACATTTTTATCCAAGAATAAAGTATCGCATAAATATGCTAGCAGTAATCTACTGTATCGCAAGCTAGGTGATAATTTTTGCACCAATTCAGGCAGCGTCAATTCTAAGCTTAATATAATTGCAACAAGTCTACCGTCGTCCGCGCTGCAGTCGTAATTATTTCTACATTTAGCGTATAAATTGACAAGCGGTAAGTATAGCCAGTCTTTTGGCATAGCGGCCTGATCCCAGGATCCGTTATGAATGATATAGTATTCGTAAAGACAAGCCAGATCTTCGGGAAGATCTAAATTAATGTCTATAATACTTTTGTTGAATTTTAATTTATTAAGGTCGTTCAGCAACGTTTCTATCTTTAATTTTTCTCGAGATAAAGCGGTGTGCACCATCTCTCTAACGTACAAAGGAGCGTCAGCGGGCAAAGCTGATATCAACTTGATTGATAATTTCCAAATAATTTGTCTCAATTCAAAGTCTAAGTCATCAGCTAACAAAGTACCGCCGCGAACTATTTCTGTTACTAAAGATAATTCCATACGCGTATACCAACTCCTTTCTAAACTCCATTCAAGCGATTCCAGCTTGTTGATGTATCTCTTGAATTGTGTCTGATCCAAGATAGTCTGGATTTCAGATTTGCATAATGATTTCGAAAGCACGCTCAATACTGTTGCCAAAAATGGTATGCAGCTGTTATAAGAAACCGCTGGTAATAGTTGACCCTCGTGTACCAGAACTCCGAGATTGGGGAGAGACGGTGGGTCTCGGTCCGTAACTTGTACCAAACCACTCAGTAGATTTGAACTGGAACTGAATAGAATTGAACTTATTTATTATTTCCTGTAAATCAGAGGAAAGGTTCGTTTAATTTTTCTTACCACAGGGTAGAGAAGATGTTAGATCCTCGGGAGACCAGCAAGGGTTTCATCAGGGCAATATCGCCCGCTGCCATGAGAGTCATAGCAACAAGTTTTGTACTAGCCCACTGAAAAAATTAATATCAGTTAGTATTTTTATCCTGCGGTTTGATCGATTCCAGATTCAACTAAGTCGTGTTAGAATTGAATCAAATTTACCGTCGGAGATGCAACGGATGCTAATTGTGTACTCCATTTAGACAACAGAGTTGAAACGTGTGATCTTAGAGAAGGTTCAAATCCGGCTACAGTTATCAAAGCAGCTGCGTGTTCGCACGCTAATTCAGACGACGATCCGATGTCATGATTACTCAGTAAGTTTCGCAGTTGCGATACTATTGTCAACTGAGCACCGCCCACACTTTCCAATCCCACACCGTGAAGCAATAACATTTTCCAGAGCCTGAGACTTTCGATGCCTAGATTGATGCCGTGTTTTCTAAAAATATAAATACACATTATAGCAAGAGGTATTTTAAAGATCGTAGAATTTCATCAAATATTTTTGCCTACCCAGAATCACCAGTGATATACGACAGCAGAGAATTTAAAACTTTGTAATAATAGAGCCTCTCGGCAATTGGTCTTCCGCCGTAACAGACAAGAATTCGACAAAGACGAATAGCAGCTAATACAGGAACACCATATACGTCGTTAACTGTGTCCTCTGAAACTGCATAAAAGAAAGACAGCAAGTGGAGATTAGAGTATTCCTTATCGATTTGCATATCAGAGAATAATATATTATTTTTAAACACAATATAAATACCTAGACGATCAGTCGTCAGTGGAATAAAATTTTGTATAATGGTTTCCAGAAGTTGCGGAGTACAAGCGATCCCTAATGCTGTTTCATAAGAATTCCTCGCTAATCGAGCCAGGATTTCTAAAGCTGCTGTAACTCCGGTTGGCGGTGGTCGCATGTCGCTCAGAATGTACCTAAGCAAATAAAAAAAAAACTAGTTAGACTTCATCGGATCTAATGATCAGCTGCTTTTCTGTATAAATGTTCGATAATAATGTTTCAGTATGTGCTTTCATCGCGCTGTAGAAACATTACCTGATTCGTAGAACAATATCTGTTCTAATGGCTGCAGCGACTGTGTCGACCTGGGCTAGCTCGTGATCCTTCAAGTTAATCATGTCTCTAACATCGATCGGTGGAACTGTGAGACAAGGTTCTTTGTAATCTCCTAGCCCCATCAATCTGTCCAAACATATTTCGTCGGTCTCGCTGAACAAGAAGGATCTTAGAGCTTGTAAAGTTGCTGTGACAACAGCTACGGAGGAATCATCCAGCGAGAATCTTAATAATAAGAATATATTCTTTTCGTTTAATGCAGGTAATGGCGGCGGTTGTAAAGCCTGGTCGTACCATCCTTTACGACTCTTAGCCATGATATTTGCCAGCGTATTTAAAGCCATGCATCGTTGCTGTTGCGTTGACGATCTACTCAGCTGTAATAACTCTTGAAGAGAGTATCCCGGGCGCTCAGGCTCCTCTCCGTGGTGGTGAAGACCTTTGTCTACAGTCAGACTATCGTCTATGAATGGAAGTAACATCCCTGTAACAAAGTTTCTTCATTTTAGATAGCTATTTAAATTCTGGTGTGATTACATTGTTAGATAATGTTTTGGCAATGACTAAAAGCTGAAATGTAATAATTCAGATCCCTTATTTCATTACCATTAAAGTCGAAGCGAGCGTTGTAAGGTTTTTCTGATTGTGAGTCGTTTGTGGTCACAGGTATTTCTTCCATCCATTCAAGTTTCTCTGTTTCTATTGTGTCCATATGGACCCAGCCCTTCTCTTCAACTTGTTGAACAATATCTGCCGGTGGTTTTGGTATACTTTTAATTTCCAGTTGGTTAGAAGTTTCTTCCATATAATTAGCCGCAGTTTTATCTTCCGCTACACCTGAACTCGCCTCACCGCGGTCTTCTCTGTAAGATTGGTACGGTTCAATGTATATCTTGGCCGCCTGTGGCTTTTTCTTTTTCCTAGTCTTTATAAATTCTATCAAAGTTGGGTCGAGTGTTGCCTGAAGCTTCCTTTTCTCTTTCATTATATCGTCCAAATCCATTCTATCAAGTTTCTGAATATTAGCTCTATGTATTTCCGTCGCCCATGGGCCATCGACCAATAGGCTTTTATCCGTGCTTGACGGAATATCAGATTCTACTTCCGACTGATTTGAATCACTAGATTTTTCAACCAATTTAACTTGTTGACGGAATAGACTTTCATCGCTATCAGATTCCTGTGGACAAAAAAGGAGAAACAAAGAATATCATTGCATGAGATTAGGTGATTAATGATTATGAAACAAAGAAAATCCCAAGAAATATCAATCAACCGACCGTTTTTTGGGATATAAAAACCTCCGGAAAACCAGTTCTCGACGTATCTGATAATAAGGTTTCATCAGATTCAGGTTTTGGGGGTCCGTCAAATCTTTTTTCAACTATATTTCCTAGCAGAATAGTTGACGGTGTTGCATCAATATTTGACATCGAGACTATAGGTCTTTCGACAAGCTTACTAGAAACTGTTTCTTCAAATATTTTAAAGGTATTATTATCTTTGTCAGGTTGAAATCTGATTCGTCTGCGTTCTGAAAATTTAGACCGCGGTCTACCCGGAGGTTCTGTTTGTATATGTTTACTGGTTTCTGGTCGAACATGTATAACCTTAGCTGCTGGTTTATTATTCGATTTTAGAAACTCTTCTTGCATAGTGAACAACTCTTCTTCACCGTCGTCGGGTTTCGGTCGTTTAAGAGAAGCTGGTTCCATTGTCTTTGCGTTTATTCTTTCTTTTTTTTTTCTTTTCTTTTCTTTTCTTTTCTGTTCTCTCTTTTCTCGTCAACGATTTATATAATTATATATATATAAAAAAAAAAAAAAAAAAGTTTCGAAGTTATACAATTGCAATGATTATTATTCGAGTGAATTTGATAAACCCGGTATTTTACTGCCTCGGTTAATAAATCGACAATTATTTTGTTCTAGTATTAAAAAGGAAGTTATATTAAAAAATATCACAAATCATAGGTTAGTTTTCAGAATTTTCCACATGTCTTGCAACGTGTATCGTAATCTGACCATAATCGACGGTAAATAATCAGTCACAAATTTTATCGTTTATTATCAATCACTAATTATGTATTTTGTATACATATTTATAGCATACGGTATATTTTAAAGCAATTTGTTGACGCGCTTAAATGTCAAGTTTTATAATCGGCAGCCATGCTGCATTTGAGTCGTTTGACCAAAGACTATACTCCTACCTCTAACTCCATGGTGGAGGGAAATCATAGGACAATCGATTAATTCTTTACGACTGAACGATAGTATAATCGATTTTAATTACCTCGGCATTGCCACGGACTTTAGGGGATTCCAGCGTTGGCAGACGTACAATAATTATTGTACTACAAGTACAATAATTCATCGATTTGTATGTACAATCTGCAATCCAAGGTGTACAATACAGCCTAAAAATACAATAATTCTCAACGTTCGGCTATTTGATAAAAATTTAATCATGTCAAGTTAAATTTTTTCAACTAGTTGTATTTTGCCGACACAAATTGTGGCTTAATTATACTAAACGGCAGTTGTTTTGGCTTTCTAGTATATTATCCAATGCGACAACCAGATTTTCCGATGTATCTCACTATGATTCGTCAGTTCCAAATTTTTAAAATACGAATATTTTAATATTTTTTTAAGCTACGATTCAAATACGAATATTTTTTTGGATATTCTCTCACAATGTAATAAATGCCAAACTCCGAAAAGTGAAATTAACTGTTATTACCTTTCGTTCAATTTGGTACTTTCAATAGGAGTCAGTTGTTTTATGTCACGAAAAATGAATAAAAATTATTAAACGTTTATTTTTTTGAATTTTTGTTCCAATAATCTGTTTTTTTTTTTTTTTTCAGTGTCGGTATGATTGAAAGATTAATCATATTGCCTAATATTTTTCGATTCATAATTTTCAAACGAAAAAATGTAACAAAATGCCCGCCAAGATCAAACAGATTAGATCTTTAGTCTTGATCAGTTAGACGAGAAAATATAAATAACTTGAGGAATTACAGTAATTTTTAAGCTTTTCAATGATTTTTATATAATATTTTTGATAACTAAAACAATTTGTTAATTATTTATGATAATTAAAAAATTTACAATAATTTGGCCAAAAGTACAATAATTCCACGGCCCTGGTACAATAATCTCTTTCCACACATCTTCCAACGCTGGGGGATTCCCATAGTATGCATACTATTGATTCGTAAATTACGGTTCATACATATTTAAAACTCTTGTCTATGAATTAGTAACAATTTCTTGCATACGTAATTTACGGATTGACTGTAGTAGGTATCAGACATTAAAATGTGTTTGAAAAATCATTTTTCTTCCAATGAAAATCTACAATATACTCAAGAACTGAAGCATAATACCTATAATTATTTTGTAGGCGGGGTTTGAAATAACTTTTTAATTTAATTAAAGACACAATGTATTATATCTAATTACTAAGAACAATTATAAATTATAAATAAATGTATGTACATGATATTGTATTTCCCTATTTTGACCCTTTCACAATTCTTGCTCCAATTTTACCGAGCAATAGTTTTTCCCCAGCTTCTAACTCCACATCCTCAGTTTCCGCTTTAGTAAAGTGCGAAATAATCCCTGCACCCAATACGTCTCCGATAATATTTATAGCTGTTCGAAAACGATCTCTACAAACCAATAATCAATTTGTTACACATTATATCTATGAAAGCGCGATCAAATACTTCATTATATCATAGAGATCAACTAATGGTGAGATGAATATTACTCAATGCATTAAAAATAATGTTTATGTGATAGTTACACTAGACAATCAATAGCGACAATCAGCATGACATCTTCAGCTGGAACTCCAACCGAATTTAAAACCATCACTAGCATAACGTAGCCTCCGTTTGGTAGCCCAGCTGCGCCGATACAAGATATCGTGCAAGTTATACTGTATGAATAATCAACACAATTATTAGACAAATAAGTTTTTTTTTTTTTTGCTGTATTATAAGGTGTTATACCTAATTGCTATTATTCTGGCCAATGAAAATTGCAGCCCTCTTAATTGGATAATAAATACTGCCCCAAGAGCTTCATAAAGTGCGATACCATCCATGTTTATCGTAGCACCAATTGGTATAACAAATCTGGTCACCTTTGGGTCAATCCCTATTCTGTCAAGGCATCGGATTGTCATTGGCACAGTTGCTGTACTGTAAGAATGAATTTTAGATTATCTGGCCTTGACTGATTTGATTTTTGAACAAGTGTGATAATGCGTAATTATGGTGAAGCAATATGTATCCAATGTCTCATGAAGGTGAATTGATCGATAATTACCTTGATGATGTTCCAAAAGAAGTTGCAAGTGCCGGACCAATTTTTGATATTATCTTAAATGGAGATTTTTTCGTACAAACGAAATAGATTAAAGGCACAGTAATCAAGCCATGAAGAATCAAACCAGTAAATACTGTCAGTACATAAATGCCTAGTCGTGTGATCATCACGTTAAAGTCATCAATACCAAGTATTTTACCTGGGATTAGAAAAAGCACTGCGATTGGGGCTATCCTAAAATGTGATCATGATTAGATTGTTGTTCTTGAACTACAAAGTTTTTCAGTGAAAATATATGTGAGTGTATAGTTTATTGTCATTCTTTTTACGATTCAGTTTTCACTTGATTTCAACGTACATCACTACCCAATTCATGATGATCATTGAAACTTCGGAAAGGGTTTGAAAGAAATCCAATACTGGCTTTCCAGCGGACCCCATCTTCCCTAAAGCTAGCCCTAGTAACAAGCTGAAAAAGACAAGACCCAACACGTTCGTTCCATCCGTATGCTCTTTTTCAATCTCCCATTCGGAAATTGGTACTGTTAATATACAATAGCATTATAAGCATATATATTGTTCATCGTATCATTGACCAGATCTGGCAGAATGCATAACTAATCTACAAACCTGCAGATTTATTCTCGGGCTCCGTCAGAACCGTGTGATACTAGAAGAAGAGATAAATTCATTGTTAAAGTTGGGTGAGCTGACAAGATTGCTCTCCAAAACAGACTTATTGTTTTGATTTTATTTATTTTACAACTCAGATTGTCCTTGAACTGTTGAATCTGAGGCATCAGATAATTTATAATATGGCGTCGCGTTTCAACAGTGACATTATGATATCTAGAATAACATCATCAACGTGTGATTTATGATGATTATTCAGAGTTGCAGCAAGAAAAAAAGATAATACTATGTAAATTGCAGCATCTGATTATTTTGATAAGAGTCGAGTTTTAATAAAAAATTATTGTAGTATTCAATAGAACAATTATTCATCTTACTTGGGTCAGACATGCATTTATCAGATTGTCCGGGACTAAATTTCTGTAAAATTAAAAGTAAACAATGGTATTACTATACATACTGATACCGAAAATGTCCATATATGATGAATTTGAGTACATATTTAATTGATAAAAGAAGTTAATCACAGCCGAAATAACGACATGAATATTTACCGAAGTAGATCTAGCAGAGTGTCTGTGGTAACAAAGTGTTGAGTAGATTCGGTAAATGTTTCATTTTTATTATAGTGCCACTGGCCAGGTCGAATTGTTTGCACAAGTGTCACACTCAAACTTATTGCTAATGTTGTTGTCAGCGTGTAGTAGTACAGTGTATTCATTCCGATACTTCCTACAAAAAGTCGTTGTTTGTAATGTCTGCGGTATATGTATATGTGCGAGCAGATGAAAAACGCAGACACTATATTGGTATGAATAATATAGAATACAAATTTGATAAATAAGCCTGTACAATTACCTGATTTACTTAAACTGCAGCTAGCACTGACAATGCTGGTTACAATTAATGGTAAAATCAAACAGTTGACCATTCTGAGAAATATCTCGCCAGGAAATTGTAAATACATGATTTCACGTTGGGACCATGGCTGATGGGTGAAATTCTTTAAAATCAATCCGATTCCAACTGCTATGGCAATACTGAGCACAGTTATAATTGTCAACCAATTTTGAGACACACATGATTTTAATTTAGCCATTTTTTCAATACTACTATTCTTTTCGCTAGTAGTCTGTTGGCTCTTGATCGCACACCGTAATCACCTTGAGGAAAATATCGTCGGTGATAATGCAATACCGCGTAAGTACAAAAAAAAAAAAAAATGAGATTGTGTGCATTCGATGTATTTTTTATTTCTACATCGAATGCACACCAAATCTCGTTTTTTTTTTTTTTGTACTTACGCGGTATTGCAAATGTTAGTTACGCGGTATTGCATTATCACCGACAATATCATTCTAGTATCTTCTATGTAATAGAACGTTACTTTTCAAATGTATTGCTAAAACTTAAGGCTGGTGTATGTACTCACGTGTCGATCAGAAGGGTAATAAAATTATTCTCAAGGATGTAATAGGACGAAATTTGTAAGACGTTGATTAGTTGATGATATAGTAGAAGAAATCGCCAGACGTACTGCTGTGTATGTTCAAGTATAGTACGACACAATTCAGTCAGTCACTGATTGAAAAAAAATTACCGAAAATCATAATAGTACTTGATGTGCGTAATTCTGCTATTCTGTAAATAAGATTAGCTGTTAAAGGTAGATTGAACGTCGATGTAGTATAAACAGCGAAACTTTTCAAATGACGCAAAGATTCACCTACTATAAAGGCTTATATAGATAAAATAGGACATATTCATATCTTGAGTGACTTATGAGCATGTCAGATTCAAACCTGAAGTGGCACCCCTAGGCTGAAATTCTAATGAGTGCCATTCCCACTCGCAAAAGAGACACGAATGAATTACATTTTTTAATTATAAAAGATACAAGTTGTTAAATTCCATAATAGTTTTGGAAAACAAATATAGGAAATGCTTTGAAATACTATTACAGTCTATAACAGTTGGACCGCAATAGTAGCTAGTACTTTTCATACTTGCGATCTTTATACTTTGTTAATCTCGTTGCAGTACTTTTGTTTGGTGAAGTCACACATTAATGAAGTTATCGAGAGATAAGCTCCGAAGACCGAGGCTTGTCCCTTTCTGTGCACAATATGCTTTTTAACAATAATTATTACTGCGACGTTCTTGCTGTCTTTGAATTATTTTTACCGCCTGTTATTTACCCTATGTTGAAAGGTTGAAGTTGATCTTTTCCCAGGGCTCTCCGTATCGCGATACCCTTAGCCGGAGCTTATTCAGCCTATACATAAATCTGGCGCTGCTTATGACCACTTGATATAACAGGATACGTTCTCAGAACAGAAACTTAGCAGGTAGTAATTTGTACTGTAAGATCTTGCGGTGAAAATCTCCAATTTGAATGAAACTTGGAAGACTTTTAGTAGGGGAAAAAACATGTGACATAGATAAATTGATGTCGTCTAAAATGAGGTCTTGCCAAACATCTTGGACTGAATTTAGCAGTCGCTGATACTCTAACTGAGTGTGGGTCCATCTAAGCCTACTTTTTGATAATCTATTTCTATACAACAGCTGAGAGCACAAAGAACATGTTTATGACCTGAATTGTTCAGTAGAGAAATATACTCTAAATTTTAAATGGAAACACTGCAGATAAAGAGGTTGAATGTGAAAATATTGTTCAAATAACTTACATCTCGAACATTTTTTTTATATCTCAAAAAGATTTTATTGAATTGCAAATAAAACCTAATTTAAAACAATATGAGAATATGTAGCTTCTAACTTTTGTCCTCTGTGCAAACTTCTGACAGAGCTTCATTTCAGACGAAGAAGAGCACCACAAGATGTTCCAGTGCCTGCAGTAGTAACTTTAGTACGTCCAATCTGTTCTCACATGTTTTATAGGTATCGCACGTAGGAGTTACAAGTGAATAAGTGCCTCATTATGAATCTTTTAACTATTAAAAGTTATATCCTTTATTTTTATTAAGCTTGTAGCTATTATAGTTTTGCCGAATGAGAATCTCTGTATTAAATATCAAGTAATGCATTTTTTTTCATTATTCAGTAGATAGATATTCTAATTATTATAAGTACTGAAGATTGATATTGATTAAAAATGTGTTATATTTTGTTGCTGCATAACATGAGGAACTGTTGATTCATTCCGGAGATTGTTTGCAATTTTATACAATACATCCTTCAATTTATTGCAGATCTAAGTTTCGGAGAGTTTGAATTAAAATTCGAATGATTATTTGACGGATTGTTGTTAAATATTTGTACAAAGATTTCAGAGTAACACAGGGTTTTATTCCGTTTACTATTTGCATATTACAGGGTGCGCTAGACCGTACACCACTTTTAATCATAATTTAGTTAATTATTTACAATGTTATTATTAATAATAATAATTAAACTACTTTAAACTTTGCTAACAATGGTTTTTACTAATTATACTATTTATATCTTTCTATATTAACTCGATTCTAAAAATGTTTACTCTCTCGACGTTTTAGCATTATTTAAATCACATTTCTTTACCTAACAAAATCACACAGAATTAGTCAATTGTACATGCTAACTTTGATTGACGTTAAATAGTTTTCATTAAAATTAGCATGAACAACATATTTTTATACGTAATTAAAGCTATACTCAACATACATAATATAAACGGTTATTAAATATTAAATAGGCTATTTACTAATGTTAAATTAAACCGTTTTCAATATAATTTCTAAAAACTAAATACAATAAACGTTCGTTAATACAGCTAGGCCTTGGTTTAACAATTTGTTGATGTTAAATTATTATCTATATTCAAAATATATACGTCTAAATGTTATAAGAGAAGTTTTATTTTCTTCAAAAAACATTGATTTCGTCCTCCTCTATAGTGTGAGGATTCATAAGTACGGATTATAAAAAGGTCAATTCCATAAAATTATTCCAACGTGGTAGCTATAAGTACCAAACTCTAAGCAGTCCGAATATTGCCAGATCAATAATTGTATGTACTCAATAAGTACTATTGAATGGTTTAAAACAAGATAAATTTTCATATATTTCTCATATAGTAGCGATGGAGCGGAGTGAGAATATCTTTGCATACATATATAGTTTATAGATATACAACATTATCAAGTTCGATTCCGAAAACAAAATAGGTATACCTCTTACGAATTATAGGGTCTATAGGTACAAGAGATGCTACAACGTTTTTTTTAGACGATAATGAAAATTGACAAAATTGTCAGGGAATTGATGAATTTTTTTTTTTCTTCTCTTGTAATTAAAATATAATAAAGTGTATATTTCATCGAATTTCAAAGATTCAAAGATTCTATTCGTCTGGTACCAATTTATATATATATGAGAATATTTTCTAACACACGAAAGAATTGACATATAATTATAATATATAATATTATGATATAGTAGGTAGTGTAGAAATATTTATATATATTATATATAATATTATCATGTTATTGTTATAGTTATTAATTATTACTTCGCAAGTAGGCACACTTTGATCAATTTTTCAACAATGTTTCCTTTTCATTCACTATAGCTTATAAGTTTCCCAAGACTTTTTTTTTTTTGTTCAAGATTTTTTTTTCATCTTTTTTTTTTTTTTTTCGTTCATCGGAAATGAAGGCAAGATCATAAGGTTCTTCTTAAAGAATAAAAAGAAAAATATCAATAGTTGAAAAAAAAAAGAAAAAAAAATAATTATTTTTCTTAACTTTGACGATGTGATTATTTATTTATTTATTTTTATTTCTTTTACTTAATCCTGTTGGTAGTCTTTGGTTAGCTCGCATAGAAAGTAGGTTCGGTATCTATTTTGCTTTTTTTTTATTTATTTTTTAATTTTTATTTATTTTTGTTGTAATCGCAATATTAAGATCGTTAATTGGTATGGTGGAATGTGAAGCAAGTTAGTGCGGAGTGTCCAGCGTTGAAAGGCATCACTATTAGAGTATCTATAAATTAAAAAAAAAAAAAAAAAACAATTGTTATAAGTTTGTAATGTAAATTATAAAGGCCAATTTAATAATAATATTAGAATTATTAATTGATGAGAATTGATGAATGTGTAGCTTACATAATGATAATTCATTGAAGTACTATCGTGATATTAACTAATGATGAATTCAGTTATTATTACTTACATTGCATAAAAACTCCAGCAGCATTTCCCATTCAATGATAGATAGTTAGATATATATTTTTCTTGTTCCTGTGCTATTTTTTCCTCCATTATATATTCCATTGGTGCATTGTATAGATCCAGAATAAAATTGTCCCAATTTAGATGTTTATTTACGTACTCTACTTCTAATTGCAATATAGTATATCTAGCGTGTTGTAATAATAAATACGATCGATTGTTGTGCACAATACATAAATAACTTGTACTTATATATATATACATTATCTAGGCTTTGCTCCGTATAGGATTTAGGCCATAATTTTACGTATTTCAAGAATATTTTGCGTCATGACTTCATCTTTCCATCAGGATGTTTCATTTTTGAGACGATTTTTTTTTTTCTTTCTATCTTTGCTTCTTTCTCTTTTTCTCTTATTTTTTTTTTTTTTACATATCTTTATACAATTTTTATTATTCTCAAATTCCATTTAAAATGTCAAATATTTGTTCGATCCGTGTGTACAGTCTTAATAAGAAAAATTTTGCAATATTTTTCATCGTTATGTCAATTATTATTATTTCTTAATAATCTTCAAAATATAATTAATAGATATTAGTATATATGTAGTATTAGTGAGATCAGTACAGAATTTCGTTACCATTACCTTTATACAAAGTGTTTATTTTTTTTTTTTTTTTAATTTTAATTATTTTTTTTTTCTTTTCATAAGATTATATATATATATATATCTTAACTTTATATACCTATATGTATGTATACTTCCTTATGCAGTTTAATATTTGGTTTTTTTATGTGTTAGGTAATTTTTTTTTTTTTTTTATTTGTTCATTTCAATTTCATATTTAGTAGTACTTTTGCCATATGTATTAATTTTTTCATCGCTTTTTCACTTGAGGCAATTTGATTTTGCTCAAATAAAAGGAGAAAAATTTATTAAATGACTTTCGTTTTTTGCTTATAAACGTTCGCAAGCCATGGTAACGATTTGTAACATCCGTTTGAGGCGTCACAAATTGTAAAGCCTAGAAAAAAAAAATATCACTTCAAATTAATTCATGATTATCCTCAATTTGAACAACACTGATGAATGTTATTTCACAGTATGTAGGTATATAGAAATCTCAAGAGGCATTTGAAAAGCATCCAGAATGTGATTCTACAATCAATGATTACAGCTACTATTCCATGTGTTGTAATTAAACTTACGGACAATTAACGTCACAATTGCTTTTATTTTGCAAAATTTTTCTCCAAGCTGCCCTACGCATACTTTGCCATTATCTCAGGCACGTAGTAAGTAGTGCAGCAGTATGCCACGCCTCGTGATTTTTGAAGATCTGTAGATAACTCGAGGTATATTTCCTGACGGCGATGAAGCTATGGCTAGAGTGTGGATGAGCGATGGCTGTCCACTGGAAATTGTCAAGAAATACTACTGATTGGAAATGTGCTGATTTTTTTCAGCTATCTGAGCATAGAATACGACTTTTTCTTTCTTTAAGCTTTTCGATCACGCATGGTATCTAGTATATAAATAGCGCATGGCAGACTAGCAACAAAATCAATTCAAAGAACACAATAATTCTGGAAACTTTTAAGCAGCCCCTAGTGTGTAACAAACATCAACGTTTAAGCACTAATTTTTAGCAAAACTCTACCTGCTCCTATAAGGGAGTTTCTTTGCGCGTCTCTGCCTTCCACTGAAATCCATTTACTCTTGTGGTAATTGGCTTGTTTCGATTTGTAGCATTTTCAATACCGTTTCTTACTCCTGCTACTAGCCTCATGGCTGGATTCGATACTAAGCCATTACGTTTTGGTTTTGGATTACTGCCACTGTAAAATACACGGTAGAGGCAAACGATTAGTTAAGATATCATATACAATACTGAAGTAGACTTGGTGATCGGGTCTTGGACTGATCTTAGAATGAATTTTGTCAAGGCGCGAATTGAACATTTCTGAGAACTCACCTTCCGGAAGTATTTTCCGGTACGTGTTTGACGTTTCTGCCAACTCCCGCACCGCTGTTACCCAATATTATCCTCATATGGGTATCCCGTGTGAAATGAGTATCAGCAGAATTTCGTTTTTCATCGTGCCCATTTTTCTTATCTTTCCCAATGCTTAAGCCTAACATTTCATTGGTCAAGTCGAACGGTTTTGTACCATCATTTCTATCAATAATTTCAGTTTTTATATTTATTGGCTCATAAATGGCGGTCATGTGATTGTACATTCCTCCTTGCGCCTTGTACTGTATGCTTTGATTAGCCGTCAATAAAGACACACCCAATTGACTTTGTATTACACTAGCCGCAGTTTGGGCACTGGGCGGACTCGTATTAGTAGGTGAATATGGAATCAAGCTATCGCTTAGCGGAGAATGAGGCGGCGATGCGTAGATCGGACTTTGAGGCTCACTTTTCAATGGGGATAACAGCTTACTAAGAGGGCGACTTTTTGCTCCTCTGGAGCACTGTTGCAGTTGTTGCGTAAAAGACAACGGTGCCTGGAATAGAAAATTATCTAAATAAATACCTTGAATATGTGGGCACAAACAAAAAAAGGTTTCTGATGCATTTTGATTGATCAATAAGTTACTACACAGATTTTATTATCAACTCTACTAATGCTGAGATTAATACAAGGGATGAGTCATGAGAAGAAATAATCGTTCAGTTTAACAAATGATATAAAATAAAAATTATGAGATGATTGGCTACCTACTTTAATTACCTGGTTGACCATCGAGTTCTGACTGAACTTTCCCTGATCGCTCTTAGTACTGCCAGTTAAATTGCTACTCGATTTACTATTACTCGAGTTGTTACCAAGTGATACACAACTTCTTCTCTTAGTAGAATCCGGCGATTCGGCAGGGCTATACTGTGTGGATAATGGATTCAGGATAGCCGAGGATGGCTTAGTTTCTGCAGTGGAGTTTGATGTGACGGAAGTTGCACTACTGCTACCACCTGAAATAAATTGGGTCTCAAATAATGTGGAATATAATGAATATCAAAGCAAAGTTTTCACTCTTTTTCTGTTTACAAATAAATGTTTCTAAAAAGTAGATTACATACGTTAGAGAATCTTCATTCATAAATTTGCATTACTCACCTCCATTAACTCCTGGTCTCAAATTTCTTTGACTTGCTGTATGTTCTTCAAGCAGTCTTACAACGGTATCATGTCCGCTCTTAGCAGCTACTTTGATGGCATTTCTTCCGCAATGATCAGAATGATTTGGGTCAGCTCCGTGATTCAAAAGAGCTCTGACACAGTGCTCGTGACCTTCTTGTGCAGCAATACCTACAAAATTAATGTTTTTATCAAACAATAGAATGAGCAGTGTTGATAAACATTCTAACATTTGCACAGTCTTCATGAATAAAATTACATACATCAATTGTGTTGAGATGTGATGAAATATTCTTAGTCTATTCATATGCATGTCTTACAGAGTTTCGATCACTCCCATTCCCATATGATGATGTTTGAAAATTAACATACAGTTTGTAAAGAGAATATAAACAAGTTCTGACGAACCTAATGCAGTTGCACCTTGATTACAAGTATGATCAGGAGTTGCCGCATGCTCTAGCAGCAACCTCACAATAGCTGCGTGTCCTTGCCACGCTGCGGAATGTAAGGGAGTTCTCCTTTCATTGTCACAGGCATTCACGCTAGCCCCACCTTCTGTTAGAAGCAATGCCACCATCTCGACATGACCTTGCCATGCACTTACGTGCAACGGAGTTCTTCCCTGTAATAGACATGTGATTGAACAATTGGTATCAATTTCGACTCAAGATTTAGTATGACGTGCGAAGAAACTGTGGAGTAAATGTTTATCCTCTAAGATATTCACCTCTGAATCTCTACTTTCAACGTCAGCGTGAGCATGCTCCAATAAAAATCTAGCCATAGCTAATCTGTTTTCCAATGCAAGAATGTAGAGAGTACTTCGTCCATCGGCATCCTTAGCATTAACGTCAGCGCTATGAGCTAGTAATACTCTAACTGTGTCATAGTGTCCCTCTAGCGCTGCTAATCTGTAAATATAAATGTCCGAATTGTTACTTGTACCTAATGTGTTTAAATACTGATATTTCGGGTCACGTGTGCCACGAGTCGGAATTTCGGATATCTTGCCATGTTTCAATCCAATGATTGGTAATACAAATGATAGTTAAACAATCCATTTTACATCTGAAGTTTGATATCCTAGGTAATACCTTAGAGCAGTTTTTCCGTCATGTGCATGTTGGTCTATTGGAGCTCCATGGTGTTCCAGGAGCCTTTCCACCAAAGCACTGTGTCCTTCTTGGGCAGCTAACATGAGTGCACCTTTACCATCGTTATCAGTTTCATCAACCTTTGCTCCAGCTTCTAATAACGCCTCGCATACATCAACATGTCCTTCAAACGCGGCGTAGTGTAATGGTGTCCAGCCAGAGTTGTCTCTATGCTGTTCATCTAAGCCTGGAAAAGAGTTGAAAAAAAGTTAACATCTTCCTCTAAATAGGCGAAGATTTTATCTCAAGACTATCTGGCTCACAAAATCTAATAATCTGCAGCTGTGGTAGCGAATTCTCAAACATACCTCGATCAAGGAGCTGTTTCACCACATCTGTACCACCTTGTGCTGCAGCTACGCTAAGTACAGTTCTGCCTTCATTGTCGATACTGTCTACATAGCATCCCCAAAATAATAGTAATGCTACAACGGATCCATGACCCATACTCGCAGCTGCCCATAGCGGGGTTCGACCCGTTGCGTCGCAGTGATCAACGTCTGCTTCATATTCGAGAAGCAGTTCGCACACATCTCGGTGTCCCTCAAAAGCTGCGACTAACAACGGAGTCATGCCATCCTTATCCTGATGGTCTACCGCAGCACCACGCTCTAAGAGTATCGTCACCACCTAAATTCAGACACATAAATATGAATTCCAATCATAGAATTTTCATGTTAGAGCAGATTGGCAAAATTTAAGAGGCAACGAAATGTTCTCTCATGATGTTCTAAGCCAAGAATTATTCTATAAACAATTAAGAGACAGATTTTAAGTACCTTAGCGTAGCCATGATTAGCGGGCACGCAGAGGGCTGCGACGCTGAGCGCTGTTCTGCCATCACTATCTGCATGGTTGATCTCTGCCCCAAAATCTAGGAGATGTTCAACGATTTCACTGTGCCCCATATAAGCGGCAGCAATTAAGGCTGTTCTGCCTTCGTCATCTGTTCTATTAACGTCTGCACCATGTTGCAGCAGCGCTTTTACGATATCTTCGTGTCCTCCCCAAGCAGCTGCACGAAGCGCTGTGCGCTGATCCCAATCGGCACAATCCACCATTGCTCCTCGCTCTAGAAGCTGCTCTACAACCTGTGTAAACGAAATTTTCGATATTTGATCTTTAGATTGTTTAATCAAAGGGGATGTACTGCGGTGAAAAAAAGTAACGGCTGTATTGATATTTAGAGATCTTTTTGATCTATTATACAACTGTTACTTGTCGTTAACTGATGGATAGATCAGCATTGATCTATTACTCTCACAACAGACAACAGATAAATGTGAAAACCAGAAGTGAATTTAAGAATCTTGGATCCAGCATTTACAATAATCTATTAATCTATACATGGAAAGCATTAATACATAGAAATGTTATTTTTGGTGAGTTAGATTAGGTATAAGCGATAAGAAAAATTGAACTGGCGGTACAAGCACGTGCGTAGCAAGCATACCAATGATCAACACGTAACTTAACACTAGACTGATTATTATCTTAGCACAAGAATTACAGACGGACAAATTAGACCTCATGCACACCTAGGAACCTTATTAATTTACTTTGATTTCACCCTCATTTCCCAATAACTTTTAGAATCAGATAATTAAAAAGAAGAATTGCAGAAAGCATCTCTTCCGTCGTTGCTGCAAACTGTTTTCACCTATGTACTGATCTTTCATGTTTTATCTCCGAGAACTTGAATTAGTAAATGTAGTGCGATAGTTATATGGCACGATGAATAATTATACCAGAGCCAAAGTTTGGAACTCTAAAACAGTATATATACAGCGTGATAAGTTTGGTTTAGTTACTATATAAAATAGCCATATAAATAATAACAAAGAAATTAACCACAACAATGAGAACGAAATAAAATAAACCAACACTAACTACATCGGGGGTACTTTTAACACTGTTGAGGATGCGCGAGGAGTGAGATGGCTGTAGTTGTACCTGGGTGTGCCCGCCCCAGGCGGCTGCCCTCAGGGCGGTCCAGCCATCACAGTCCGCATGATCTGCGCTAGCTCCAGCTGCAAGTAACACTCGTACTACATCAGCGTAGCCGTGTCTAGCAGCAAGATTTAAAGGTGTTTGACCATGTCGATCCGTAGCTTCTAGTTTTGCCTGTGAAAACTTTGGAGTTAGCTAGAGTGTAAATCATTATTTCACCATAGAGATGAACTAATTGATCAGAAATTGGTGCTCTACTTATTTCCAGTCTGGATAAATCAATGAAATGGTGAAGTCAAATATTATTATTTCACCTGCGGGCAGGCAGCGAGAGCCAATTCTAGAAGCGATGCATTACCATCAGCAGCAAGAGTGTGTAAAACAGTACGACCACTAGAGTCTGCCTGGTTGATATCCCCGCTTTCTCCAAGAAGTTCGGTCAAAGGTTCCCCAAGAGATTCTTCCATAGGACTCACATCCTGCGAGACCTTTTTTGATTCCGCACAGCAAAAGTAGAATTTTATTTTAAAATCCATTTTATTTTCTGGCCAATTGATATCGATTAATAAAAAATACGTGTGGAATGATTAAGACTGTTAAAGGCTTGGAAATCACGGTTTAAAAATAACACTTCTACGCGATTAGTTACTCACAGTGGAAACCGATGCAACTTTATCTTTGAGGTGAATGAAACTGTTGTAATCAGTGACTAATATTATGCCTTACACCACATTCTACTTCAGCGATTTTATAATAAAAAATAAATAAATAGCAACAGAAAAATATTTTACAAATTGTCATGTTTATTATTAACGATTTAACGAACTTTTAGACGATTCATAACTTCGGAACCGACTTCTCTAAGGCCATTTATCAACTAGGTAAAGTTAATATTAATTTGCATTCAAAGATTCGGTTTTGTTCTGTAAATTCACTGTCAGCTACAAGTTAAACGAATAATTCACAACAGAGACCGCGGGGCTCTGCTTCACATTCAAAATACGGTAAGACTGACGAATGATTAGGCATGCCATATCTTATCGAAAACTAAGATTAGCAATGCATACTGCGATTGTTTCTGATACTGTATATTATACTATGTACTGAATGGGCGTGTGTGCATAACCCGTAATGTACGACCAGCGATTGGCTAGTATTGGATACTTGGAAACATTGCCAATGCCAATGTATGCTAAGTTACGCATGTTTCACGTTAAAATAACAACAAAATCCAGGAAAACAGATTACTCACTTGACTAGCAGATACCACGTCCCTGCTTGTATCCTCTTCAACGATTTTTTCGGAAGGCTTAGCGCCAGCGTCTACCAGTAATCTCAACAATTTAGTGTCCTGTCTTGGCCAGAGAATGCAATCGGAGCTGTCCAGGTAACATTTTTCAATTGGTGCACCACTGCCGATCATCCATAAAACCTGAAGAGTATGAGCGTCCAGGGTACAGCTGGTTGTACTGAGATTTGTCATGGATCGTTGAAGGTGCTGTCCTAATACGCAGATCTCGTCGGAGTTCAATTCTGGACCACGAAGAGTGTAGTAGGCGGAAAGCATTGCGTGACCTTCGGGAGCTGAGCACAGGTACTTTTGGGTGCAATGTTTTACGTCCAAGAGCCATTCGGCAAAACTGTGATGAAAGAGCATTAATGCACCGGCTCTAGATACCGAAATAACACGTCGGAGTAGGTGAAGTCGTCGATTGAAGTCTTCTATTGTGATGGAAGTGTTTGCGGTCCAAACACACTTGAACAAGATCTCTTGAGTGACTGGCAATTTAGCAGCTAAAATGACATTTAAAAGAGGCTGAACCTTGGCGAATTGTTTTCTGCTAAACAAACGTTGACACAGCCAGAGATAAAGACCGTTGAGTGTTCCTGGGATTTCACGAACTTCTCTTAGGACGATAAAGTTCTCGGCAACTCCATCCAAAACTTTTTCTAAGTAGAGAAAACACCCGTTACTCTTTATGTGCAATTGATTCAGCATCTCGGCCGTGTCTCTGGAGATGTGTTGCCGGAGGGCATCCTCTTGGTCAAGTCTAGCAAGAATATACTGTTGAACGTCCCTCACAACTTGGGACTTTCTCAGATCATCCAAACTGATTTTTCTGAATCCAGTGAACATTCGCGAGATAGTTTTACTCTGTCGTCTCGCTGTGCAAACCAGGAGTAGCCATTGGGGGAACAAATGATGATGATTAGCAAGAAGTTCAGCTATCGTTCTGCTGACATTGTCACCTTCACGTCTCGAGTCTCTAGTTCCAGTCTGCGGAGGATTTAGTATTTGTCCTTCATCGATCGAATCGACGAGTAAAAAGAGGCAGTTTTTTGGCGGTTCAACTTCCAAAAGTGGAAAGAGTAGAGCTTTTTTCAGAGCATCGTCGGGATCACGGTCCAAAACGTCGGGCTGAAGAGCCGCCTGAATTTCCGAGTCGGTTCGCAGCTTATCGGCGTAAGATTCTGCGACAGCTTCTCTCGATGTTAGAGAAGTTGTCCCAGTACTAGGTGTCGGGGATGTCGGTGAAGAAAGGTGAATGCCATCGGCACTGGCTTGCAAAAGCTGAGCGACTAACGACCTGACGAATTGTGCCGGTGAAAGAGACGCCTCGCTTCTTGCCTGGCAAAAATGTCTGGCCAACAACCTTCTGTTTAATGCTCTTTGGTGCCGAGCGCCAGGACCGGACGATGGCCAGGCCAGTTCTGCACATAGGGCAGTTTTTCCACTTCCTGGACCGCCGACTATCAGTGCTCCGCACGTCTTGGATGCTGGTCGTTGCTCCAGGCAATGGGATAGCTTCATGAAGGCCCATTCACGGCAGAAAAAACGTTTCTTTTCTATTACAGGAGCCGCCATTTTTCGAGGGGAATTGGTTGCAATAGTTTTGGATGAAATTTTGGCAACTTTTTGGTCCTCGCTCTAGTCGAGGATCGATGCACACGGTGTCGTTAATAGTTTTACTCAAATTCTGAGAAATTTGTTTTATAATTTCACGAAAGAATGAAGAAATTCGTTCTTTATATTCGCAAATGATCAATTCTCGCGATTATTGCATTCGTGCAAATTGACACATTAATATAATGTACTCTTTATTTTATTTTTGATCGTAGTTCGAACTGCCACTGGTCTTCAATGATTTGAATAGACGGTGCGAGGCCATCAAATTTCGTCGAATTTGATTCACGGTTCAACTCCGCCGGAAATGAATGAATTTTAGGGAAATTCGTCGGCTGTGGCAGAAGTAGGTCATCTGGGTTCGTCCCGTTAAATCAATTCGCTGGGACACGTGTTCGAGGGCGAATCGATGCTGAACTTTAACTTGAGTTAAGATTCAAGTGGTGCGTCTCGTTGGTCCGCTAACGTGGTGGTAGGAAACAGGAAGTTGATCCAAGCCCCAGGGGGCTCCGCACCTTCGTCGGTCTCCATCCGGACAACTCATCGCCTCGACTTGGGACACTTCTCCGAGCGTCGCCCCTGCATCCTGGCTGAAACATAAGATCGAGTGCAACTTTATCGCAGGGAGGCGTTTTCAGGATGTAAAATGATGAAAGGCCCATCCCTTCAAAACATCCTTTATCGGATCTAATTTCAATGGAAACGGGGAATATAATATGTGAGCCTACTATAACTTGAGGTTCGAAAAATCTGTCTAAAATCCAAATTTTAAAGACAGTCTGAAGATAAATGAATTCCAATATAGTTTTCAGATTGAAAAATCGCCTTTAGGTCACGTATTCATCGATAGTTATCGAATGAACCGAGTATTCAATTTATCGGTACAGTTTCCTTGGTAGTATGTATTGATGAGTTTCTAAGCTAAAATTGAATTTCAGTTTCGCTATTGCGAGAGTTATATTTGCCAGGGGTGACATTTGTCACCCAGATGTCTCCCGGGTAACGTAACTTTAAATGGAAGTTCATCGGAGCCATTTCTCGGAGATTTACGAGAGCTGTATAGGGATGTAGTGTTTTAATGGATTTCGAAATTTCAATCGACCGGCGACGATTTCACTTCTCTTCACATCAGGTGAGAAAATTAATCGCGAATAGGCGAAAGCGCCTAGACTATTTTGCAGCTAACGAGTGTGGGAGGATAATGATAAACAAGTTCTCTTAATTAAAGACAAAGATCCATACAATCACGTCGTTGTATCTTATCTGAGAATAATCTCCTACTAGCAGTAGTCTGAACAAACCGCTGGATCATCCATTCTGGCACCTTGATCTTTCGCGTCATATTGTTCAAAATCCGAATTTGTATGAATCGGACCGCGTTGTAATTAAATTAGGTACGTGAGATCCAGAATAATCTCACGGGTTTGTATAGCGGCTGATAACTATTTGTACATCAATTTAATTGAAATGAAGTATTTAACGTCGTTCTATGTGTATTTATATATAGAATTTTATGGCCTAAAAATATAGCAGATGACAATTCGAAATTGCTTTCGGAACGTTCGCGTTCGGAGCTGTTATTTTTATAACCGATGGCGCATATGTTTCACAGTAATTTGATAAACGATAATTCGGATATGGATATCTATCGGCTAAAGTTTTTGCAATCTAGAGAACAGATTGGGTTTATCGGTAGTATCTCCTATCCGATCTGCTATCAATATTCAATTTTGGAGCACGAATCTTTTTTTTATTTTTTATTTTTGGTTGTGATTAACTTTTTACCTATTTGTTAAAAGTTTCGATCTGTTTTTCTCACTTTTCCAAATTTTTAGATAAACTAACTTTTCCGGAAGTAGGAATAAGTATTATCTCTCATTTACAGCATATGGATACGTGTCTAATTATAAATCATATATTCATAATACGTTGTGTTCACGTTTCAGGAAAGAAATGCGTTAGGTATATAATTACGGGGTGAAAAAAGATCGGATGCTAAATGAGACTTAGAAACGATTTCCGTCTCTGTATATATATAACGGATTGTATACGCACGGACGTATACAACGAATAATTCCCGTTAATTATAATTCATGAAAAACTAAATTACTGGTTTAATGTTATAAAATCATCACTCCCACCTATATGGCTGCACACATATAGATATATATATATATATTTTCAGACTCTAGGCATTCTATAGGAAATTCACACGAACCTTGTGTACAGGGGTGGGAGGGAGGGCGGGCACTCAACAGATTTCCCTAATGACTTTAACGAGGGCTTGTTTCACCTCGACAATATTCCGAGCTGCGTATACTTCCGCATCTCTATCTCCCCCCTCGTGGGAATTTCTGTAAATCCGTCTCGCTCTTCCGAAGGTTTCGTATAACAGCGTCAGAATTTACAACTACGTTGATTAATTAACCCACCTATATACGTGCCGGGGGGGATCCAAGTTTTCCAATTTTTCTTTTTTTTTATTTGATGAGAAAAAAAAAAAAAAACTTTTTTTTTTTTTTATCCATTATCATTGTTGTAAAAACACGCAATGTATCTGTGCGTATTGTCTCGACGTTTGCTTTTACGAAATTAAATCTACCGAATTGCGATGGATTTGAAAGGACGCAGAGAACGCGGAATTAATTCTGTTTTTAATTCACGTCAAAGGAGAGAAAAACAAAAAAAACAAGGAAAAAAATAAAAAATTGAAAGTAAAAAGGAAATATAAATAAAAAGGATTTTCCTCACAGTCTTTGATTTTATTTTTATATATATTTTTTATTTTTTGTTTGCAAATTTTCATATACGTAACTAATCCTGACCGATATCACTGATGTGTAAGGTGAGACGAGGCGAGAACAGATTTGAACTTCGAACAATATAATAATTGAAACTCTGTCAAGAAGCGCGAGACGAGGGTGAACTGTGAACTAACACGCGGTTGACAATGGCCGCCAGCTTTCAAGTGAATTCAAAGTTTAATAAAGCATTGTATACCTACCTCCACGCCAGCTTGACTCTGCAACCGACACGAACCAAGTTGGAGAAAAGCAAATTGAGAAACGGTTTCATCACGTTTCGTGAATATGGAAATTATTAGCGCGGATATACCTATATTATATATCAAGTTTTATAACTTTTTAAGTAGGTGGACTTAGGATTTGAAAAAATATTCTATTGATCAACTTTTTTCGCATCTGATTTAGTAATTTGAAATTTATTATGAATTTCTGACTTACAGACTCAGATCGGTTTTTCTTAATTGCTGTGAGCACGTAACACACCCCCTTTTCTCAACGTTTAAAAAAAAAAAAAAAAAAAAAAATTGTTTCAAAGTTTAATCTATGCAAGTCGAATGCCCATAAAATATGAAACAATTTTAAATTGTGACTCAAAATACTATAAATCACCTGAGTCAATAGTATATTTCTTACCATGGAATCGAAAATAATGAATTCCAAAGCAGGGTACGCGATCATTCATTCATTCGATATAACTTTCGATTTAACTAGTAGATATAAAAGTGAAATATTATGATTTCGAAAATTGTTTGATTGAGTAAATTTGGTTTAATCCGCTTAATCGTAAGAGTATAAGCGTTGAGAGGTATAGGCCCCGCGTTAGTTGGTAGTTAAATCCAAGTTTGGAATTTATACCTTTTGAAGTAAATCTGGATTAATTGGAGTCGGACAAACGACGGCTGTTCCGAACTGCGTAACCACGGTTTCAAGCCTCTATATATGAGGGAAAGGACGAAACGAAGGACAAAGTTGTTACGTAAGCTTGATTTAAGTCTCGGTTATCTGTTTTACACGCGGTTATACCTACATATATAACGATTCGCTGTTCAAACCTCGAACGCATAGCATCCAGTCATATATATATAAACGTCATGGGTATCCATATTTGGCAGCTTGGCCAACGGCAACAACTTATCCCTGTTTCAAGCAGGTCAGTACAAGCCTGAGGTCAGATTGGTTGTCGACAAGCACCTACCTACCTTGTAGCCTCTCGAACATCAAACAAGATTAACTCTGCCAATTTATACGGCCAAGATTTTAACAAGATATATACCTATATTACATATTTTTACTCAAAAGTTCATAAACGATACTCATAAATGATTATCGATAGATTATAAAGTGTAGGAATTAATTTTCAGTCGAAATTCAATTGACAAATTTTCAAAAATGTTCACAGAACCATCGAAAACCCTTTGGAATAAATTGACTTTGGTTCAAAGTTTTTAATCTCTCACTTTACCTACCCGAACAATGAGAGAGCGATGCTTAAAATTTTCGAGCTTCTATATGGGAAAATATCGACGCTGCTTACGAAGACTAGCACGTTTCAAATTTCTCACGAAAACTAGCACGTTTCGGCTTCTCACGAAGACTAGCACGTTTGGATATTAACCACGAAGACTATCACGTTTCGATATTCACCGCGAAGACTAGCACGTTTCGGTTATTGCTATGGAAGCTAGCATGCTTCGGTTATCCTTGCGAAAATGATTATTTTTAGATCAATTCAACAAGGATTTTCTGAAGATTATTATGCGGTCTCCGGCAATTAAATTGAAAGTTAATTTGCGAATGCAGGAGTGCGTTTTTCGCGGTGAAAACCGAAACGTGCTAGTCTTCGTGGTGAATATCGAAACGTGCTAGTCTTCGTGGTTAATATCCAAACGTGCTAGTTTTCGTAAGAAATGTGAAACGTGCTAGTCTTCGTAAGCAGCGTCTAAACAAACTTGATTAATCATTAAAAGCCGAAACGCATGAAAGTATAGAAAATCACTGCTGAATCGATCCAGCGGTTTTAATGCACTTCTTTGGAAATTCTCGAAAACATTTTGTCTGAATGACCAAAGATGGGTTAAACTTCATTTAGGAAGTATTATTTGATTGAACGTGTCTCTTTCGTTATAGGAAACGTGTACGATACTCTGTTTTATAAAAATTTTTTTTTTTAAATCAAATATAGTCGATTTTGGTTTGTCCGTGTGAATAAACGGTATAAAATTAGAGTTAAAAATATTATTTCCATGTTTATATCAGAGTTCGAGGAACTTTATCTAAGGTCGTTTCGTTAACAGGGTGCACGCGTTTCTTGTTCCCTCAAGAGTGTTCGGGCTATTGAAATAAATCGCAAAGTTCCTAATCCGAATCGTTTTGCGAGAATTGAAGGGATGGAAATTGGACCACGATTCAATCCGTTAGTGAAACAAAGGAGTAAATAATTATCAATTAGAGAGTTTCTGAAAGTCCTGTGCGCGAATTTGGTACCTATATATAGGTATAAGCTATTAATCCTTGAGCCTTGAATTTTGTCGCTGGCTCTACTGTGCGGGTCTACTATACGGCTAAATTGGCACGTAGCCGAGTCTGTCTGTCTCCGTAATTTTGAACGCCAAACCGCTTCTAGTTCGTTAGTTTTTTCATTGATCGACAGCCGCGTTGGAACAACGGGGGAATAGCTGCAGCAAAGGACTGACTTTCGGCGATAGAATGTCGGAGTTTGAGTTAATTCGGAACGGAGCTTAATTGTAATTTGTTCAGTCGACACGCGCCGGCGCTAATCACCGCAGGTAGACAAGCGAGAAGGATAAACGCGCAGAAAAAGGAAAGTAAATGTGAGAAGATACGCGGTTATACCTATATATCCGAGGCCTCGGGACGCGGGAAGATTGAATTAGTTTTCTGCTTAGGTACGTATAACCGTCCGTCGTCCCACCCGCACGACGCTATATACGCGCGGAAGCGTAGAAACGAAAGGATTGCAAAGACCTGGGACACAATAAGAAATAACGATAGGGGGAACAATAACGATAACAATGACAAGCCTAACGATCTTCCGACGCGATAAGAAAGGGAAAACCCAAAGACTGAGGCAAAGAAACTAAAAAGGGACAGCCGTTTACTCGGACGTTTATCAAACAAGCTCTGATTAGAAAGACACGAGGCAATCGTTGCCGATCTTCTGTCCGTGTGCGTGATTTTTTCTTTCTTTCTTTTTTTCGACGTGAAATATGGTGTAACATTTTTTCTTCCTTTATTAGAAAAAAAAAAAAAAATGATCTTTTCGGAGCGCATTTTTTATCTTTTATACCTGTGTATGAAATTACGCGATTCCTGGGTCGCAGGGGAAATTTTGCTTCTACTCTGACGCCACAAATATCTTATCGCTTTCCTGTGCCGTTTGTTTATTCACGTATTTCGCTAGGACGAGGGTCTTAATCGGGGATTCTCCGGTTTCGCAATTCTAACATGCGTAGTACTATACACAAACACGATCAATTATACATGAATCTAGGAGTAACTGATTACTGAGCCGGGAACTGTTTTGCAGACTCTGAGGCCTCGATGTATAGTACGATGCGTATTCGCGCAAAAACTATTTACCGCAATTTATAATCCTGGTAAGAAATGGCAAATGAATATATATACTACGTATACCCGTAGCCCGTGCGGAAATTATCTTCAGCTTTAAGTATTTTTTCGTCCAAGTTTTTTCTTAAAAAAAAAAAAAAAAAAAAAAAAAAAAAAAAAAAATTGTAGGAATATAAAAAAAGATAATTTCCTCGACAAAATTTCTCTCAAAGTTTTTTTGAATGAATTTTTCAAAGCCTCAAGTCTCATCAACATTAAAATAACGTCCCAGTGGTCGAGCGAGACGCGGCACGGCAGTGCCAACGCCAGGGCATACGCGGGGCTGAGCTTGGGCGAAAACCTTCCGACCTTTTGCACAGGAAAATTATTCCACGAAGTGGATAAAATCTCAGCCTGCAGAGAACGAGAGAAGAGGTCTGAGTAGTCTTTTCAGATGTTTTACGATCAAGAGACAAAGATGGCTGTTAGTGGATGAGCCAGTTCCAGTTCGTATTCGCAAAGGCTCAGCACATGTACATTGCGTGTACCTATATAGTTTTATGACCTACACGTCGAGCATATCGTAGTTATGATAAGACGATATATATAGTACGCATAGATCTCGCATAGATCTATAAATCTGTATGCGTGCATGTATCCCCTCATATATATGCCGCGTGATAAAATATTTGGAAAAATGGTATCGCGCAGTAAAATTTTTTTTACTTATACTTAAACCAACTCTGACAATTTTCTTCCTGATGCTGTTGAACCCTTTTGCTATTGCTAGCTACCATAGAGCGCGTCGACTACTACCAATTCCAAGTGACAAATGGAGGCTCCTTCCGTTGACAGAGGATCATAATTCGTCCTTTGCTTGGGGGCAAAACTTATTTACCGCTAGGCGAACCAACACGACCTTTATTCGACCTTTGACCGACCTACGGATCGTTCAGCCAATACTTTTAGCGATAATATATATGTATATATATCGGGGTGGTATATATATATACTATATGCATGTAGTTTAACCATTGTGTACATAGCTAGGTAAATAGGTAGTAAGGTATAAGGTATAAGGCTTTCGCGTTGATGATAATAAAGGCATGATATCGTGAAGACTGCAGCACCAGCAGCAGTATCTAAAGGAATAAGGATGAGAAGAAGAACTGTTGATGAAAGATAAATTTCTTCCCACAGATTGCAATAGAGTTAACGGTGTTCGGTGTGCCTGATCTGATCCGTGATGCTGAGTTGATAATAATATCATAATAATACTTCATGAGGTGTGCTTAATCCCCATATATATAATCGTTGATAAATCTTTTATATGTATAACCGCGTAGAGGCATAAACTGCAGCATATGCGTTATTAACCACATAGCTAACATATATATGACGTATTATATACCTATACTGATCCATCGATTCGTTAGAACGGTTAAATGCTTAGATTTGTCTATCTGACTTTTAGAATCGATTGTCAGTCTCTCATGTGTCAGATCATCTTGAGCACACCGTTATTTATTTATTTTTTTTTTTCCGAATCGTCGACCTTATATATCACGCCTTAGGCTTTTAGTATATAGTAGATTGAAATATATTCGGCTAATCGTTAAATTTCACCCAGGCTTGCGCGCTTGCGTGACATTCAATTTAAGTAATTAGACTTCTTTTATCTGCGGGTTCTGACTTTATAATCACTCAACTTGGTTTTATGGATTAATTGGAAATATCTATTGAATATATACTTTTCATATTCAATTATATTAACAAATTATATTAATCGCGTATATTAAAGAATAAAAATTCGTAAGGGTAGAATTGAACAACGTAAATATGCCATTGCCAGATGTATCGCGTAGGTACTGCAGTGTTTAAAGTAATTTATCTTTTGAATTGGGTCTTCTAATTATGCGGAATGAGTAATATTATGTTTTTGAGTAAAAGGGAGAACGCGATGTTATATATACATATATATGTAATAAGGTAAATGGATCCTTGTTTTTGGTATAAGCTTTTTAGCCGTAGCGTCACGACGTGAAATTTTAACGAGCTCCGAGGTAAGAAAATTCTGAATGCGGTTAACTCGTTGAGGGTTTAAGAAGGCGTTAGTTGTTGACAGTAGTCGCCGCATTCTAAGGAAATGTTTAACCTGCCAGTGCGGATAAAATGATAAAAAGACCAGAAATACGGAAGGCATAGTTTTTCTTAAAGACTGCACAGTGTGACATACAGTCATCGTCCATTCATTCTGTTCAAAATGCGATGAAATCTGAAAAAAGAAAATTCTTTCTTTTCTTCTTTTTTTTTTTTTTTTTTTTTTTCACAGAAATGATTGTATGGCGAAATTTTTCTTATATACGCGGTACGACTGCGACGAGCCGGTTAAACATACACAGAAAGAATAAGGTTGACTTGATTCAAGATAATTTTGCGGTACAAAAATGAAGACCGAAATTTTCTCGGATCAAATCAAAATTTTTCTCGAACCAAGAAAATTTGAAAAATTTTCTTGGTTCGAGAAAAATTTTGATTTGATCCGAGAAAATTTCGGTCTTCATTTTTGTACCGCAAAATTATCTTGAATCAAGAATAATTTTCTTGGCTCAAGTTGACCTTTTTTTCTGTGTACTAACGGTGTTGATAGGCGAAAATAAAAATGATGATTTCTTTGACAGGAAAATATTAAACAAAACTATTGAAAAGTAGACGCGTATATTGGGACTTGCAGCAGGGTGGCTAGGGTGCAGAATGCAGAAGCACGTGTATCTGCAATGCGGGCAGAGTTCGAGGGCCAAGTATTTAGTTGGTTGGCTCGACCGACCGCGCGACTGTAGGATTCGACTTTTTGAGGAAAAAATAAAGTAGCCAGTCATTTTGCGGAAGGTAAAACGCATCGTGCATATCAAATGTATGTAATTATCAAAGACTTACGTCAGAAGATAAGAATATAGAGTATAAGTTTTCGGTGAATTCTGATGAACTGAAGAAGAGTCATAATAGCTGATAAGGTATACTATATGAATGAGAAGAGCCCCGGTAATTGCAAATATCTTATTAAGATACTCTGTACACATAAATTCCGTGTTAAATTGTATGAAACAATTTTAAGGCGTGAGTCATTCACTTTACTGACTGACAATGAGTCAATGAAACAACGTTCGTGTTTAATTGCAAATTATGAGCCTCAGGCCGAGGAATTTATTATACGAACAAACATTATGGCGCCTCAATGACTCGGAATATACTAATCTAAAGAATGTGCGACTATTACGTGAGTTATATATATATATATATATATAGTATTTGAGTAAGATTAATTGCAGTTAATTTATTGTTAATCGAATTAAACCTTACAACGAACGTTCCGGGGTTATACAGCCTAAAAGATTTCCTTCTTCCGCAAATTTCTACTAAAAAAGAAAAAATTACACTATAATTACAGTGATGCCCTGTAGCATGCTATATTTATATATATAAATCACTTACGAAACAATAACGTCGTTTCACGTGAAATCGAGTATGTTGTTAATATATATATATGAGAGAATGCGAAGGTATATTAATTAATCAACTGATAATTATCGCATTCGAAGAATGGTTGTCAACGCCAAGACCAGCTAGTATATAGCAGGATTGAACATATAACTGACGTATATATATCAGTAAAGTTTTGCCAAGATGGAAGGATTTCACCCACCATGAAAGGGGAAACGTCTTATCAAACGTACCGTACTCCATTTTTATTCATTGTCAGTTAGACGTCAAGATATTATAAAGGGAAAACCGTTTCCAAGGGTGAAACGTAGATATATTATACCTATATGTATAATATATATGTTATATGTTATAACCATTTCGGTTTTCTTGGCATAACTACTTTTTTTTTTTTTTTTTTTTTTTTTTTTTTTTCTAGAGATGAGAAGAAATGGCTTTTTTCATGCGATGTTATACTAACATGGATTTCTTCGTTCTTTATACATTGAGACTAACTTATTCATATGTGGTATTCCACGTGAACCGGATCAGTTTTTGGCCTGAGGTCATCGAATTTGACACCAATGCAGATTCAGATTCCTTGTTACTACATGAGATGCCCCCAACAGTTACAGAGCTTGAAAATAATTGGTTCAATTTATATCGCTGTCATAATTATGCCAAAAATTTAATTACCACATTTTCAACTTCACTTATCTCAGCCATGCATGAACAAAATCATAACTTCCCATAGTGCATTCTACGCGCATAAATGAGCTCCTTCGAAATATGTAGCACTTGAATTATTTTTGGAATTCTTAAACATGTAAAACTTTGAAAATATGCGATTTCTTTGTTCTTCTACCGAAGGGTCACACACCAATTGCCCTGAAATTTTCACCGAAATTACTTCGAGGTGGCACTAAGAAGTGATCAAAATTTCAGCCTCCCGTTTTTCTTCTTTTTTTTTTTCACAAAACCGGTGAAGCATATAAAACTTGGAAAATATGTGTTTTTATTTTTTTGCTACTTGAAGGGTCACACGGATTGCCTCGAAATTTTCACTGAAATTACTTCAAAGTGTCACAAAGAAGTGATAAAATTTCCAGCCTCCCGTTTTTTACTTTTTTTTTTTTGCCAAAAAACCGGCCCGGTTCACGTGGAATACCCCATATATATTATATGTTATAAGTTATAACCATTTCTGTTTTCTTGGCATTACTACTTTTTTTTTTTTTTTTTTTTTATCAAGAGATGAGAAGAAATGGCTTTTTTCATGCGATGTTATAAATTATACTACATGGATTTCTCCGTTCTTTATATATACATTGAGACTAACTTATACATATATTAGAATTAATCTAAAAGTGCAGTAACCTTACCCTATAGCGAGTTTAAATAATCACTCATCATAATACATATAAAACGATCAATGAATCGTATATATATATATATGCGAATGTATATAATAATGTACTATATTATGATTTATTTATCAATAAAATGTGTCATTATAACGTTTTTCGCTATTTAATTTTTTTTCTCTAGGTACCCCCCCTTTGGCTCGTATAATTTCCATCGCGGACAAATTGACTCGTAACTAATACGCGTACTATGCACGTTACAGCTATCGGCGCGGTTAACTAATTTGCTGCTACAATCTACATCGTTGAGACAACTGATTACGAGTACCAATTAGTGCAGCGGTTGTGGGCACAACCGCGACCACCATATAGAATTTATATTTATATAGTAACAGAAATTGCGAATGTTTTAGGATCGAATAATATATATAATGTATCGCTATATGTTATGTTAGATGAACGATAAATAATTTAACAAAAAATTTGTCAATTAACTGCGTTAATGAATAATTCCGAAACAGAAAAAGATTCTCTATAGTAATAGGTATTTATAGCATATTCAAAGGAAATGTTCTAAACTGTTTATAAACTGTTGTCAAACTTCTAAGAAAGAGAAATTCTTGATTTTAATTCTAATATAACTGCGAATAAGCTTTGACTAATTACTTTATTGTCAAGGTGTGATATTATAATATTAAGCTTTCACTAACTTTCTGCACGTATATTTATAGTATATATGTGTATATCAGAGTACTACGTCATATATATATTGTTATACCAATGCATACCTATACACATATATACAATATTGTATATATCTAATACCGCGTATAGCAATTACCTGCGAAGTTATATTATACTCACGATATTAATCTGTTGTTCAGCCGCGATATAGGTGTATGTATATTTTGTATATATATATATATGCCTGGTAATAGCTACATGCATTTATTTCAATTAAATTAAATTACCCAGAAACACCTATATGGCGCCGCCCCTTATCACGCTTCGTACTTTGCAAGTTTCTACGAATGAGATTTATCGTATGGAATCGAACTAATGCGGTAATTTCACAGTGTATATAAATATAAATCTCCACTTCAGCTATCATTATTGGTTTTTTTTTTTTTTTTTTTTTTTTTTTTTTCTTTTTTCATTTTATTATACGATTGAACTTCGATTACATATAGAAACAAACCTGATAACCCTATCGCCAAAATGCTACATATTATCAATATTTAATTAAACATTTTCCTTCTTTTTTTTCTTCTTTTTCTGCATGTAGGTATATCTATAGATGTACCTATCGTACAAATATAGTAAATATATTATATACTAGACCGGTTCAAAAAAATCGACTATTCTTTTTTTTTTTTCAATTTTCGCATTGAAATACTTTCGGGGGGCTGAAAAAAGATGCCTGTTAAATGCGGAGCTCTTGATATTAAGATTTACAGGTCGCTCATCGCGGATTTCTATTTTCCATTTAAATAGCATAGGAATTTTTTTTTTTTTTTTTTTTTCTTCAGAATTTCGTAGCTCACAAACCAATGAACAAATCCAAATGACTCTTACATATTTTGATAGGGGATTGAACACTCTAAAAAATGTATCTATCATTGTGGAAAAATAAATCACAAAAAAAAAAAATAGTTAACTCAACTATAAATTGAACTTTGAGCTTGAATAACTTTGGAAGGAGTCAATTTATTAAAAAATGATAAGAGAAGCTTTTTGTAGAGTGTTCAATTTCCTATGAAAATATGTATGAGTCATTTGGATTTGTTCATTGGTTTGTGAGCTACAAAATTATATAAAAAAAAAAAAAAAAATTCCTATGCTATTCAAATGGAAAATAGAAATCCGCGATGAGCGACCTCTAAATCTTAATATTGAGAGCTCCTCTTTTAACAGGAATCTTGCCCCCCCCCCCCCCCCCCCCCCCCGAAAGTATTTCAATGCGAAAATTGAAAAAAAAAAAGAATAGTCGATTTTTTTGAACCGGTCTAATATATTATACCTATTGCGTTCAAACGATTCATAAAAATAATTTATGCATTGATTAATCGAACTACTATATGCACGTATGCAGCAATAAGTGAAACTATAGCGATTCAGTCGCAGCATGAAGTCGTGTATATAAAGATCATTAAAATAATGATGCAAAACGTACCGAGAGTCATATAGACTTGCATATATAGCGAAAGAGATCGTTGGCTCGTTATACGCGCGTTATTAGTTACGCCTTCGTAAAGTCTTGCGTACATGACTTTGGCTACTGGGTTTACCTCGAGATTAGTTTATTTTACGACTAAAAGAGCCGCGTGTATCGTATAAACCGGCAATATCAATCGTAATATTAATCTGAAGTATCTATATAATTTTTTTTTTTTTTTTTTTTTTTTCACCATTAAATTCGATGTCGTTATAGCTATATAAATCATGTTAACTTTAGATTTTCATTAATTATTTTAACTTATATTCCTGAATCTAAAGCTCATCACTTACTTATATTTATTCAAATAGCGTTGCTAAGGCCTGCAACGTTTCAGAGCTTAGAAAAAATTCTATAAGAGATCAGTAGGTACTACTTTTTTTCTTGATTTTTTTTTTTTTTTTTTTTTTTTTACATCTGTGTCTTTAAATTCCGCCAAGTAACTCGAGGTATAAGATGAGAGTAAACAGCAATTATTGCAAATTCTAAAGCATTTCGTTAAAACGAATTTGTGAATCTTTGTCTTGACCTCTCGAGTCTTCGGAGTTCTCAGTTTCCGCGCTCGTTACGTTAATTGTGGATATCCAGGAAGGTCGGATTAACTTCGTAAGTAAGTATATTGATTTTCTTAACCAAGTCCCAGCTGTCCTTCTCGATTAAAGGCGCAGGAATTAGACCAGATCGGATATACCGCGGGAGCCAGATGCTTCCCGTAAATTTAATCCTTGTAAAAGTCTTATATAGAAAAGAAAGTACAAACGATGAGGGAATAAAAGTTCTAAGTTATTTTTTCTTTTTAAACGCGTCAGAAATCGAAGTTTATTAAACTATACATATAGCTAAATTATGAAAAGAGGAAACGTATCATTAAAACGTATCATAAGCAGCTTATATAGTACGTAAAGTTGAGAAAAAAATAAATCAAAGGATCTTCAAATTTTTTATCTTTATTTTCTCGTGTGACACGAGGCGGCATGGTAGAATTGAAATCGGGCGAGGCTAACCGTAATAGTATATCAAAAGGGTATAAATCTCAGAAGAACCTCGCTAAACGAAGATTACTTATACCTACGGCAAAAAAATAAAAAATAAAAATAAAAGTAAGGTATATATGGGGAAAAATACGAATTTTCACCTTACCCTGCTAAACTAAAGTTCGCCTGGCGATCTTAGCTATGTATACAGACAGGCGTAAGCGGCGAGAGTAAGAACTTTATCCCCCATATACACCTATGTACACCTTATATACCTGTAGGTATATATCTCAGCCTCTAAATCTATCCTCATTTTTCCTTGTAAACGCGTTTATTTTTCGCAGAGGGTAAGAATTTTTCGACGAATAGCGAAAAGAAAATACTACGTTGAGTAGTAGGTATAGGTAAGTATATAAAGAAAAGACCAACCCAGCCCTAAAATAGATTGAGATTTTCTATAAGTTTATTATATAGGTATAACGGAATCGAAATTCGGTGAGGTGAGATCGACCAATTAGACGGTTTGTTGGGCAGACTAATTGATTCTGCAGGCGCTAATCTTTGCAGTAGTGGTATGAGAGGGGTCTCTCGTTTCCACAGTAGTCCATAGTCGCTCGACTGGGCAAATGGCTTCGCTCGAAGATCAGAGAACTTAATCAACCCCTTCAAGTTCGTATATAGAAACGGTATCTGAAAGCGCCTGGAGCGCAGGATGTTACTGTAGTATAACTCTCGCCCTACCACCTCAGCTCAGCTAGGTGGGTCCTTCGCTCCTTGCCCTGTGCACGCTTCTCGCTTACGGGCTGGTTATACTTCGTAGGATAGGTATAATCGTGTCTGTACCGAAAACGGGGAGATTAACTAAAGTAGAATTTCCGTTTGGGTTCAGGGTTCAAAATGGGTCCGCGATTTCGCAATTAATACGCTCACGGCAGGTAGGTGGTATAGGGTTCTGTTTATTTACCAAACAACCCCTCGCCGTTTCATCGTCGTCGTCGTCGTCGTCGTCGTCGCCAACGCCGTTGTGCCGCGCTGGTTGGATTATCCCGGAAAGTATAAAGCTAAGCCTGGAAACTTTGAGCCTGGAACTTATCGGCAGCTATGATATCGAGTGATCGTGTGGAAAAGGTCAAACGTTCAAAGTTTTAAATTCAAAAGGGGTATTGTTCCTTTTTTTTTTTTTTTTTTTTTTTTTTTTTAACGTAGGATGAAGGCGACGAAGATGGACCAGTTCCGAAAGTTCGACCACACATTTTTTGAAAAAAATCATCCAAACAGATTTGGTATAGGTAAAAAAAAAAAAAGGTGCGTTTAATCAAACGAGAGAAAAATCGTCGGTAAATTTGAAACGCTGTCGATTTTTTTTTTTTTTTTTTTTTCTTTTTCTTTCACCGTATTTTAGATATACGATAAAGAGAAGAAAAAGAAAAAAAAAAAATGCTGCCCATATAGAACGCGCGGGGTTCAAAGAAATTGAAAATCTGTTTTAAAGAAAGACAAACAAATATATGGTCAAACGAATCGGTAGATTCATACAGATTTTCGGCGATTAACCAAATCGGAAGGATTATAATTGAATCTGTGAAAATTCGGAGGCGTTAGACCGATTCAAATATACATTTCCCGCAAGTATAAAATCCGTACCTACTGCGTGGAAAGCGAGCTGAGGCAGAAAGAGCGAAAATACGAGAGGTAGGTAGGTAGGTAGGTAGGTAGATAGATACCGAAGTGTGAAAGTGTAATATTTATTACGGTAAAAGTACGTGTTAATTTGTCACCGTAAACCAGGTACATATATCCTGACGTGTTAAATAAGTAAAAAGGGTGTAGAAAACGGTCGATGAATAACAGGTAGGTAAAGAAAAATACCTGCATGGGCTATGTAATCGTATAACAGCTCGTATATCTTATATATATATATATACACGGTAAATTTTTTTTTGATATCCCTGGTAGAAATTCATCTAGATCTGCTAGCCTGCAATATAGGCCTGTCTAGATTTTTCAAGATTTGCTAGATTCGCTAGGTTTTCGTGATTTGCAATACAGACCTGCCCAGATTTTTCTAAATTTGCTAGATTCGCTAGGTTCTTTAGATTTGTATTATAGCCCTGTCTAGATCTTTCTAGATTTGCTAGATTCGTTGAAATAGAGTGAAAGATTATGAGACAGAAGCCGAATGATGAAATATCATCGTACAATATGAATATGTTTCATTACAATAAACATAGTCAAGTTAGTTCTGACCACGTTCACACATTACTAAACAAATTGACATTTGTTACATTACTCATCAGACGCGATCAATTGAATAAGTTTTAAATAATCAATATTAATTAATTAATAATCATTAATAAATAATAGCTGTAAAAATATAAGCAAAATTTACATAAAATCGCATTCAAAACTCATTGCTTTTATGAAAAAACAAGCTGTTGGTTTCGAAAGTAAGAAATCCAAAGTCCTAGCATCAGATGACGTTGAAAAATCTCCGAATGAAGCTCCCGATCAAATTCGTTTAGCATAACAAAAGTAACTGAAAATTAATCTATTCGTTAAGTAAAATCTTGTCACTTGAAATTTTACTAGAGTTATGATTATTTATACGATTACAGAATGCTTTAATTTTTGGAATCACGGGCGGGTGTCGAAGAGAAGAGTAGAGTAAAATGACAGCGAATGATATTCAAGATTACAAAGAAATTTTATACTACTGTCAAGAATTATCAAGTACTACGTCCACCTAATTGTAAATGTGATCGACCTTCTTTCAATTACGTAAATGGAAAATGTACACAGCAGCCAGTCGGTATCTATAAATAAACGTGCACCTCAAAAGAAATTTGTTTCTCATTATCATCGTTTTTAGAAAATAACCTAAGATTTCTAACAAAACCTGCCTAAGGACACGTTAGTACTGCTCAGAACTGTACAGATATAATCTAGCGCTACTAGATACTGCTAGATAGCATTGCTAGATAGCATCTAGAAGGGACAAGTGTTACATTTCTGTCCGGGCGTCTGTACAGTTTTACTAGATAGGCCTAGATGGCAGTCTCGCGAATCTAGCTAGACCTAGACAGATTATGGGAAAAATTTCTACCAGGGATAGTACCTAATATATGCAAGCGAGTAAAAACGTCCAGTGAAAATAAGTAGCCGAACATCGTTTCTAGTCTGCAGTAGTGGCTACCTTTAGCCATATAAATGTAGGTATGGGGGAGAGACTGAAAATAAAGTCTTCTATATTTACTCGAAACAAGCTTTCGAACGTTGCGGATGAGCCGATGGTGAGCTCGAAGAAAGAATCGAGAGTGCTGTCTGCACAATTTCATCGTATTTTGAATACGTACAGAAAATTCACGATGAATCATAATAATAATAATAATAATAATAATAATATGAATAAAAAATTAATGAAGGATCAATATTGACTTGATCACAATATGGTCTGTATCAGAGTTTCTCGTCCCGTCAGCTGGCGAACATAAGAATCGGTCAACAATTTGGGAGTAAATTTTCTAACTCAAACGACTTGACGTTGCAGCGACGTATTAGGTGTCGATCGTATATAAGAACCCTTCTATCGCAGTTATCAGGAGTTTCGTTCAAACGCGATCCTCTTCTGTAGCGTTAAGTGAAAGGTTAAATTAACGAGCTTTTCCTTGCGGTGAGTTTCCATTCAGAAGCTACGTTAGACACTTCGAAGGCCCTGGTCTGTGCCTCAAGTTCTCTTACTGATTAGATTACTACTATATAGCTTCGAAGTGGCTGGTTCTTAGTCGCACCTTTTGACGCCCTTGATTCATTCGACTACGTCACGATCACGTTTATTATATTTCACATCGTATCCTCGATTCAAACGATTTTATAATTCTCGTCACCCTTGTGACACACTCAGAAAAATAACAACAAAAATTTGGTTATTACATGCACAATCACATTTTTTGTTCAGTCAATCAAATTTTTTGTTCAGGCAACCAAAAATTTCGTTGGGACAACCAAAATTTTCGGCTATTCCAACAAAATTTTTCGTTGACTGAACAAAAAATGTGATTGTGCATATATTAACCCAAATTTTGTTTTTATCAACGAGACGACTTTTTTCTGAGTGCATAAGAAGAGTATCCACAATATGGCTTTTGCCGAATTCATAGAATCTTCACGTCTTCGAATCGCGAAATAAAAAAAAAAAAAAAAAAAAAGAACACAGGACTTTATATTGGAATGATGTGGGAATGTCTCGTTTAATTCGAACGGAAAAAAAGGTTCGACTTTTAATTTCTGGATGCCGCGATATATTCTGATCATACTTGACATTAATTCTGCGGTAATCACAGGGATTTTAGGGGTGCTGATCAAAAGTACCGTGGAAAATGGTCTTTTTTCGCCTCGTTATATTTATAATCTGCGACGTTTCTTGATGAGAATTAAAGAGATTTGAATGAAATTTGCGACGTTACACACCAGCTGCTGCTGCTGCTGCTGCTGCAGCTACGGAGATAACTGCCCTCGCTATTATCGGCGCTATTCTATATCTAATTTACAACTGTTAAAGAAGAAACCAGCAGCCCTGGTGCACTTTAGGACTAAACTTGTAGTATACCATGGGTGTATTACGTTTACCTATACATACTATATCTCGTATATGGTGAACCTGCTCGACGAGATGGTGATACTTAGGTATATAGGTATAGGTATAGATACCTACCGTGGCAAAATTTATAGTATCATTAAAATAGTTCGAGTATAGTTTAGCACCGTAGGCGTAGAAGTGATACTATCAGATTCCATCGTTGCAAAATACAAATTTTATTAGCAGCCTATAGTAGGTATATAGACGCCCACTGCTTTTCTCATTTCGTCCATATACGATACCCATAAGCTTAAATTTCGTTAAACAAATTTTTGCTTATCCTCGATAATTATTTATATTATGCAGATTGACGCCAATCATCTGATTAAACTCATTGTATGAAAATTAGAAATAGCGAAGTACACTCAGAAAAAGGTCTTGTTGACACAACCAAAATTTGGGTTATTATAATATGCACAATCACATTTTTTGTTCAGTCAACCAATAATTTTGTTCGAATAGCCAAAATTTTGGTTGTTCCAATAAAATTTGGTTTTCCCAACAAAATTTTGGTTATCCGAACGAAATTTTTGGTTGACTGAACAAAAAATTTGATTGACTGAACAAAAAAAATGTGATTGTGCATATAATAACCAAATTTTGGTTGCTTCAACACCTTTTTCTGAATGTAGTAGATATAGGTACCACGTCTCGAATGTAAGACATTATCCGGAATAAGAGACATCCGTGAATGTATTCCGATGTCATCTAAATTGGTATTCGATGTGGCGGAAGTGAGTTTGTGATATTTTTGGAGCATAGTAGTAGTATATAAATCGTTACTTTTCCCCGGTTACGTTTTTTTTTTTTTTTTTTTTTTTACCAAAGAATGAGAAAGACAGAGACACAGAGAGAAAAGTTATCGAATCATAACGTACTTATAGAATAATTCCAGATACTATTGCGCCACGATGTTTCTATATACCGAGAGAAAATTGTTACTCAAATTTTTGTATTTATTTATTTTTTCGTATATATTCTCATCAAATCCCAATTAATATTTAATGAGAAAATTCTCGTATAGGTATACTAAAATCGCATGTATGTGTGTGTGTGTGTGCGTTTTTTGTTTTCTTTCTTTTTTTAAATTCATTCAATCTCTTCTTTTCATTTATATCATATAATATATGCATATGCATATGTTGGCATGATATACTTCATGCGAGAAACGCAAAAAAAGGTCTCGAGTGTCTCTTTTCAAGTGAAAAATAACTCTCGCCTAGCTAGCGGCGGACAGACAGCTGGAGAGCCATGCATATATAGAGAAAACTGAGAAGTTACTCGGCTATATACCAGTTATATCATATATATATAATACATATACCTGTATATATATTTCTATGCAGTTAGGGGTGAGAGCTAAGCTAACCTGGTTTTATCTAGGCACACCGGTGGCGCAGACCACAAACACGTTTCATTAGTGGTTACAGACCGTTGTTGGCCAGACCAGTAGGTAGGTATATAGGTACGCAAAAGGGAGAGAGAGAGAGAAGGAGAGAAATATATATATATATATATATAGAGAGAGAGAGAAAGAGAGAGAGAGAGAAATCAGAGCCCTAGGAAATAGGTTGGTGTTTGGCGAAGATGAGGCTAGAACAGCTACTATCTCTATACGTTAGAGTCTAGCTTTATCCCCTAGGTGGTGGTGCCGCGAGCAGATTTAGATTAACCTGGTAATTGGTGAAATTATTTTCCAAGATTAAAGAAGATTACGACTAGATTGGATCTACCGAAATTCAGTATAAGTATAGCGCGGGTTGAGTAGACGTTCGAGTTCTAGCTTGTAGTCGCGGGACCCCATTTGGGGGGGGGGGAATCCGCGATAGAATTGCATGCAATTTTAGGAAAATCTCTTAACGGAATGCGCAAACATATATAATATATTTTAACCACTTTAACGCTAGTTTCTCACGAATGGTCCCACCCTCGTATCATCAAGCCTATATATATGTATACCCACTTCTCTACCCCTGCAGAGTCATTTCACAAACGCGAGAAGCTTGGCTTAGAGTTGTTAGCCTTTATTTGGCATGACGTCGTAGTCGTCTATACTCTATAGAGTTCTTGCGAAACCCTCGTGGAAATGGATACGACGTACCTACATCGTCAAAGAGGCTTTTCGAAAAGTCTCTCCATGATACTATATACGCCCATATATAGGCTTTGAAAGTCAAATTCAAGAGAGAAAAAATGAGGCGGAAAAAAAAAAAGTACGAATTCGAATACGAAAATCGTCCGAGCTAAGGACGCGTAAGCAGATTTTGCATGAGGATTAAATCACAATTGCAGTAATTCCAAATGGACGCGGTACAGCTTATTAAAAAAAAAAAAAAAAACAAACGAGAATATCGAAGATTCTAGTTATTCTTTCTCATTTCTTGTAAAAATCAGTCATTTTTCACACGATTTTTTTTCTTCTTCTCCTTTTATATCTACTTGCTTGAGTTTCGTTCGTATAACGAGGACGCCGCCTTCGCGGCTCGAGTAACGTGTATAGAATACCGATAAGCATGGGGCTTCGATTAATCGATTAGGTAGACAGAAACTTGATACTATGCAGCAAAGTTGGCGACCCTTAGGGAGTCCGCGGAAACCATTAACGGAATTTAGGGACTATTTTCATATCAACACCGCGGCGAGTAAATTAGACGAATATATAATATGTTTGGTTCCTAATTTACTGTAAACGCGAAGGTTGTCCAAATATCCTCTGATCCGGGTTCACTGCAGATTCATTTAACAACGAATTTCGAGACTAATCGTATTTAAGGTTGTTGGCCTGTAACTTTTTTTTTCGACAATGTTTTTTGAATTTTTTATCGTAAATAGCTCCAATAATTAGCTACAAAATAAGCCTAGGATGATCGCAATTGGCCGTCTCAAACTCGAGATAAAAAGCTTTGAATTTTTTCGAATTTTAATGTGTTTAAATGCAAATTCACCGGTTTTAATTATTAAAAAACGAACAACTCGAAATTTTTTGATAAAAAAAATATCTAGTGGTAAATTGTCATCTTCTGAATCGTTTGATTCATCATTCAGCATTTTCGACCGTCTCGTTTGGATTTTATAGTTAAAACTGAAACATGAAGCGGCGCGTATCTCTCTTGCTCTCGAGTGAATATCTCCTGGCTCTCACTCTCACAGAGCCATACATTGTCGCTGACTAGTACGAATATTATGGGTTTTAAGTTTTGGGTCGGACTGTCGCACGACAACAACCTTAAGCGCAGACGAATTACCTACTATGGTATTGATACATTGGCAAAATTTTAACGTTTTGAAGGATTTCATTCGTTTTTTATTCACAAAGACGAAAGAAGGTATAAGAAAAATCTTCAGAGGACTAGGCACGAGGCACTCGAGTTAAAAAAACGAGAAAAAAAAAAAAAGAAAAAAAAAATATGGACCGAGGACCTGCATCGATCGTGTTCTGCAATATTTCCTTTTCATCACTCGACACTCAACCGTGAATTTCCTCTCGACGAAATACAATATTAAATTTCAAACTTTTCTGCACACAAATCTACTGCGATCTTATTGAAATATCTACTCTTGTATACCAAGAACCCTTGTAGTATACAAGATACTATATAATATATTATATCAATATTCAACGAAATCGATCGGACAAAAAATGATCAGAGATATTTCATTCTTAATTGTTTATCAATAAATTATCGAAACATTATGATTCCTCTCTAAGACGGGGCCGGTTCGAAGTTCCGAATTTTCAAAGCTCCGAACGGCCAAATTTCCGAATTTTAGTGCAACGAACTCACAGGGTTCAGAAAGGGTATTTTACCGAAAGTCTATGTAACCGATTTTAAAAATTCCGAAAGTAAAGACCCGAAAGGTCAAGACTTCGAAAGCTCAATGATCCGAACCGCCAAAAATCCGAAACTTATGAACATCAAGCCGTTGCACGTCGTTTAGTCGACACGTTAAGAACACGTTCGATCTTTCGGAATTTTAGACTTTCGGAATTTTGGATTTTCGGAACATCGGTCTATCGGAGCCTTGAGCTATCTACATTTCGACCATTCGGAATTTTAATTTTCTGAACTTTAGTCTTTCTGAAAATTCGAAATCGTTTAGAATAAATTCGGAAATTTGACCGTTCGGAGCTTTGAAATTTCGGAATTCTGAACCGGCCCCGTTTCTAGAGATATATATTATACAGAAACAGAATTATTCATACTTCGTATCGTGGATAACGGAGAGTGAGTTACTGAATAGAACTTGCACGGTCGTATATATTATTATGTAACCTATTGTGCGTAGTTCTCGACCTATTTTTCAACGACACGATCCTATATAGGCGTTTATTATTCGATATATAGGAGACAATCATACTCTGGAAGGTGTGTATAATACGGGGTTGGTGTTTAAACGGCTGCGATTGTCAGGTTGTCTCCTCTTCTCTATAGTCTAAAGGTACTATACGTATAGATATATGTAGATGAAGATATAGGTATAAGTACAAGTACAAGTACAAGTACAAGTACAGGTACAGGTACACTGTAAAAAATGAGCCGTGTTGATTTTACCAGGTGTTAGTGGTTAAATCTGTGGTGTTACGATCAGCACCATTTCGATAATATAGTTGACCACATACACCGTACAGTGTTACTAGCACTAGCAGGTCACACAGAACGGGGTGGACCACTATAGAATCTGTGAGCTGTGTTGAATTGGTGTTAAATTCAACACCACATTTTTTACAGTGTATACAGGTAACACCACCTTCATTTACACGAAGTTCAGATTCGATCGCTGAAAATAGTTTCTCTATCGTTATATACTACGCGACCCACTTTGAATTCTATGACAGCCTGATGCGCGGAATCTATTACAATAAGCTAAAGTTCCTCTTCAAAAGATTGTATCTATCTTATTTACGATAAATCGAGGAACAAACATAACTAGATATATAGGTAACTACACTCAGAAAAAAGTCTCGTTGACACAACCAAAATTTGGGTTATTATATGCACAATCACATTTTTTTTGTTCAGTTCAGCCGAAAATTTTGGTTGTCCCAACAAAATTTTGGTCATCCCAACGAAATTTTTGGTTGACTGAACAAAAAATTTCATTGACTGAACAAAAAATGTGATTGTGCATATAATAACTAAATTTTTGTTGTTATTTTTCTGACTGTATACGTAGTGTCAAATATACTGCAAACACTTCAAACAAATATCTTTCCACAAAATTTGCATTTCATTTTTTTTTTTTTTTCAAATTATTAACTAACGTGGCCGAAAAAAAAAAAAAAAAGTTGCCACAGTTTGTTACTTGTTGGCAAATTTCTCACATTTATTATAGTGTCAGATCTGAAAATTATTCTTCACAGAATGTGTGTACAATATTATATTCAAGTATTCAAGTATTCAAGTATCCATCATTTTTTTGAAAACATGCGTGAAGATACCAATTTTTCTTCCCTATTTCCAACAGCTGTTTTTCTTCGAATTTATAGAGCCAAGAGTGGATAAAATATTTGCCAGGTTGGAGACACGCGATATTGAAATTAGGCGAGCAAACGGACTTGTATATTTTTCCATCCCGAAAGCCAAATGTATAACCTTTTCAGACCATCGTTCAACCTGATTGATATTATTACATACGGTGTTAAACGGAGAAATTTAACTCAAATTTAACTCAAACTCACTGAAGCGTATGTTAACATTGAAATTCGATATAGATAAACCGTATAACTTGCGACTGGATTCGATTATAATAGTACCTACCTACGATAACATTTAATTTATCCATTTATTCCTAGATTTATGAAAAATTCATTTAAATATACTCTTAGATTTTTCAAGTAGGTATCTATAAAATCCCTACGATATTATTCGCTTTTAAAAATTCATTGAAAAATGTAAAATATATGTTTAAAATTTTTCTCTAAAGACTATATGAAATATATTATGTGAAATTTTCGCTACCGAATAGTAGTATACACGATTCATCGTCGTATCAATTAATCAATATATAGCAAACAATAAACCCGCATTTACGTCTGTTTCCCGATTGAGTGGCGCGTGTCCGTGTCGCCTACTCAACTCAGATAATTATCTTATGTATTGATTGATTATATTTATACTCGTATACGAAAGTGGGTAAAGGTATGCTCATTCGTTTATTCCCGAGTCTGGAATTGATATAAATTTTTTTTTCTTTTTTTTTTTTTTTCTTGTTATCAATCAAATTAAACCCACGCGCGTTACTCTACCGCATCTGCAGGCACGCACGTTTAATTATTGACTCTAAAATACGTGACCCGAGAACTTTGGAACTAATCGTAATGAGTCGAGGGTCAGAGGGCAAGAAACGACATTAAACGCTATCCTAAAGATGCGATATCGATTCTTATCATATAACTTCACGTATCTATAGGTATATATATATATTCGGTATATACCTAGATATGTGGCAAAAAAACGAGAGCAAACGAGAGTAAACGAGGTTACGTATAGAGACAATTCGTTACATTCGATCTCTCCGTCTCTGCAAGAGTCAAGAGTGTCGAGATTTTTTCGACGAGGATCCCTATACCTCGGGAGATGTTACACCCATGTCGAATTTATTTTCAGTGATACCCGCATATATGTTTGTATATTATACCTATAATCAGTTTGAAAAATCTCCGCTACTCCTGTTTCACGATTAGATGTTCTGGACTGTTTGAAAATTTCTGTTCCTGCGTCGAATAGATAAAATTAGTTCAATTTTTTTTCATATTGAACTCCAAAGTTAACATATTGACTAAAAATTCGACACATCTTTCAAGTCAAATTTCATGCAGTAAATGAAAAATACGTGATAATTTGAATTTGCGAATGTGTTATATTTGAATTGAAAAGCAAAAAATTGAAATTCCAATTCCAATCAAAATGAACGTTGTATACTTTGATTATCTAGGAACTCTATACAGTGTTGAAATATTAACATAAACTTTACGTTCACATTTGACGTATAGTATGACTGTTCTGTTGAATTAACGTAAATTTTTAAGTGGACCAAAATGGGACACGCAGAATGGGTTGAAATTGATATAAATTTAGTAAAATTGTACGATGGAAACCCGTATGTGGGGATGGGCAATAATTGGAACAATTTTTAACGCAGTTATATATGCTGTGAGAGAATATATATTATACCCACCTATATATGAAACGAGAGTTAAATAATCGTCGAGAATAATTATTATTGTACCTATATACAATAAAGAAAACAAATCTGTATTATAAATTTTAATAGATGTTAAATATTTCATTAATAAGTACTAATATAAATTCTTGTATAATATTATACATGGAAAGATTTTAGTTTTTATTTTTTATTTTATTTTTGTTTTTTCCATTTTTTTTTTTTTTTTTTTTTTTTTTTTTGTGTTATATAAAATCTGCTGCAATAGCGTATCTATTTTAAAGCCAGGTAAGCAAGTTCGCGCATATTACGATTGTAATAAGGCGATGCAACCGCAGGCGCATCGCAGGCTGCAGCATGTTGCGTGTCTGCGCCAAAGGAAAGATGCAGGTCGAGAACACAAGCTGAATATATATGTGGCAAACAGGTTTTGCTTAGCGAAAATGCAGCTCGGCGGCGCCAATAATGAAATTTTGTTAATTTTTTTTTTTTTTCTTTTTTGTTAGATACTTTTAGAGGTAGCTTTAGATTTTTGCAATATTTTTTTATGCAGTTATATCTCTTAGTTTTTTTTTTTTTTTTTTTTTGTTATACTTTGACTCACCTCGAATTTAGAAGGCTGAAATTGGCCGCAGCTAAATTTTCGAACCTGAAACAAAAATGGTCACATCAAAATTAGATCTTGTTCTTCGGAGTTTTGAGCTGTTATGTCTGCATTCACACCTTTCGGAACTTCAACTTAGCCCCGAAATTGTCATTTTTATTCGTACTTATACAATTAGCAATGTTGAATTTATTTTTTTATAATGAAATGGCATTCGATTCCAAACTGTTGGAAAAAAAAGTTGTAACATAAAACCTGAAAATAATATAATAAGTGCGTCTAGACAGGGCTCGTAATCGCTGTTATCAGTCTATCTCATTTCTAATTCAAATATCAGTCATTTCCTAGCAGAATTTTATATATATATATATAGTAGATATAATATGTATATACGTATATATATGGCCGGTCAATAAGGTAAATTATTTACAATCGTCGGACAATTGTTATCCACGCTTGTTAGTATTTGTAAACGCTATATATATATATATATATATATATCGTTAGTATAGATATATATAGGGATATATATATAAATATTTGCACAGACCTCTAATGATGTCGGCGTTTGCTTTCTTCATTAATAATATACAAGTTTCGAAGTAGTTATATATGGCGTATATATATATATATATATATATATTAGGGTGTTTCATTTTTAGGCAATATTTTTTTTTTTCGATGGCATACCAGAGAATCTTATACTTTATAAAAAATAAAAAAATTTGCCGCCTGGTAAAAGGTTTTAGGTCTCATAGTTAGCTCATTCAAAAATTCGATTTCCCACCTAAATAACACAGGACATTTTTTTTTTTTTTTTTGTTTAATTGAATTTTTTGTTGTTAAAATTTTTTTTTCGAAAAAACCTTCGTATAGCTTTTGAAGGAAATTAAATTCTCTACAAAAATGTCTCTGTGGTCGAAGACCGTACAACCAGTAGTTTCGGAGTTATAGCGAAAATTGTTCATGTTTGACGCGCAATAAACTGCTAAAATTTGTATTAATATAATCGAAAGCGCGTATGGGTTTAGATTAATTAAAAGAGAGCAAAGGGATTGAACTGCGTTGTGTTTTGCTTGTTCCGATTGCTCGTTTCGCACGATACCAATGTTGAAATTTATTATACGTCTCGTGAAGAACGCTTGGATTCAAGAATCGCGAAAAAAAAAAAAGCAGAAGAAAACAGAAATAGAAGAAAAAATTAAATTAATCAGAATCTGAAATCGGAGAGAATCCGTCCCAATTTGCAGCCTTCGGTTTCTTTCGACGACGAATTTCTTGTATTAATTAATTTTCAGGTAAACTCGAAGCAATCGCACATGAATGGAATGAATTATTTAACTCTCCGGGAGTTTTTAGAACTCTCGACGATTTTGTAAATCTGGATTTCCTCAACCGAGGCAAATATGAATAATAATCAATGCGTTAAAATTAATTGTTTTACGTATCCATATACCTACCTATGTATCTAAATTTTATCGAAGAACGAAGTAGATATCTATATAGGTAGATATAAATTATAAAGCGTATTTCAGCTCTTTCAGACTTTTCTATATCACGTTCGTGAGAATGCCAAGGATCAACTCGAGATCCAAGGTAATCGAAAACGCTTTCTTAGCTGAGCCACTTAATCCCGAAGGACTTCCTGTTCCGATTTCCATCGTACAATAGCCTCCAAGAGGAAGGAAGGACGTCTGAAGTATCTTCAAATCGTGACGTCGCAGCCAGTTTAGGATTACCCAAATCTTATAGAATTTTTTTTTTTACGAAAATATAACTAATACACAGAAAAAAAGGTCAACTTGAGCCAAGAAAATTATTCCTGATTCAAGATAATTTTGCGGTCCAAAAATGAAGACCGAAATTTTCTCGGATCAAATGAAAAAAAAATTTCCAAATGCAAAATCGCAAAAAAAAAAAAAAATTCCAAATGCAAAATTTTCCAAAACGCAAAATGAAGACCGAAATTTTCTCGGATCAAATCAAAATTTTTCTCGAGCCAAGAAAATTTGGAAAATTTTCTTGGTTCGAGAAAAATTTTGATTTGATCCGAGAAAATTTTCGGTCTTCATTTTTGGACCGCAAAATTATCTTGAATCAAGTCAACCTTTCTTTCTGTGTATACGCATCGCAATGAGATGAAAATGAAAATAAAATAAAATAGTAATAAAAAAATGAAACGAAATGAAAATAAACGCAATTCAAAGTTCAAAAAGTTTGTATAGAAACACTTGACGACATAATTTCTAAACATTAATTAACATCCTCTAACAGCCGGCGGCTGCAGGTTGTTACCAAATATATATGAAACCAACTAGGGCGTAGATATACAAGTAGCTAATGCATCACTTCACAGGACTATCCATCAAGTTGGTCTGACGTGTTTCTAGGTGAAAATAAGAAAAAAAAAAAAAAAAAAAAAAAAAAAACGGCGTAGAAATTTATATTATCTCATCTGTCACGCCATGGTTTCTTAATTGTTAGTCAGACCGATTACATACAGGACATTATTAATTTTTTACTGATTTTTCTAATTTTTTTTTTTTTTTTGTTCAGGAGCCTCGTAAGGGTTTAAAATCGGCGAATATACCTTAGGGGTGAGAAAATCTTAAATAGCACGTGGCAAAATCCCCGTTAACCCTTACGAGGGTTTTCAACGAGTTTATGTATAGCTGCCTAACTCTAAAGTCTAAGCCTTTACGCCCTCGATACCTATACCTACTATACGAACGAGTAGAGTTTCAACGGTTTTGAACCCGTGGCGCATAACCGGTACGGGCGCGGAAAAAGGTTTCGGCAACATCTTGGCTCTTGGTCATAAAATTTGGGACCAGTAACAGCAACGTGGCAACCGTAATCCATTGACACCCAAGACGTGTCGTTCGAGCTGAAGAACCAAACCCTCTTCTAGTTCTGGGTCACGCGTTGCCCTCTAAAAGAAAGGGTTGCGTTGACCCACGGGCTAGGGGAAAAAAGGGTAAAAAAATTATTTTCTATTCCCATAGTTGTATAAAAAAAAAAAAAAAAATATATATATATATATAATTAAACGAGCTTCGCCCCCTTCAAGATCTTCTTCGGCACAAGAAGATTCTCGAGCATTTTTATTCAATGCGATTCGATAATAATAATATCTTCTTTTTCCTTTTTTCTACAACGAGAAATGAAAGAATTAATTCATCGAGATCTTTGACGTGAATTATATTTTACATTTAAAACGTATCCGCCAGGGTGTTTTAAGCTCTTGACTTTGAAGAAGTAGAGAGGAAGAAAAAAAAAAAAAAAAAAAAAAAAAAGATAAGAATTCGATTTCCGCGGTGGAATTATTTCGTCGAATTTTCATTCTATTATAGACGGATTCTGCGAGGAGCACATTTTTATTTCAGACCAAAACCGCGATGAACTGAATCACTGGTAAAACTTGTATCGAATAGAGTTTACAGCCTTAAAACTGGTCGTATTTCTATGGGAGAAAAGTTTTCAAACTTTACTGCGGTACGACGTCGTTTGGTATGTGACTAGAATCGAACTACATATATATAGAATTTTTTCGTTTGCGAAGGTTTCTCGTAATAAAGTATAGAAGGATGTTTGTTGAAAAATGAAAAACTGCAGGCGAGACACATTTATACGATTTTTTTCGGCGATCCTTTATTTTCTCTATATTATATATCTTATCCAACGCGTCTACAGTAGTATATGGTAGGGCGTGTTGAATTTATTCCGTACTAGAATAACGCTACGTAGTACCTACTTTCATGACGTATGAGCGCGCGAGGGTATAATAGAAAAATATGCGCAAAATTTAGGAGTCTTTAGAATTTTATGAGAATTTTTAAAGACTAGTGCGGGGTATCTAGCTTCACGCTGTTATCCCCCGGTTCCCTTAAGCAAATAAATTTACTAGGAAGAGGGTTGAGTTTAGAATAAAGTAGTGGGTCTGGCAGCCGGCCGGCAGTTAGAGGTTGAGTTCGCATATAGAGGAGCTGTTTTCTCTTGAATGGGTATAATAAGGGCTGCTTTCTCAATATTTATTTTCCCAAACCGAACATATCTACCCTAACGCAAAAAAATTCTCATCTTATTTCGCGTTGAATTTTAAACGAATTCGAAACTGCAGGAGAAGTAAAGATCCTCGATTTTCAATTTTACCTAATTATTTCAGCTGCTGTGATTAAAAAACCGCAATATTTGTCTATCGCATTTACCCTGGGTCGCACATCGTCAAATGATTTTTGCGGTCCAGTCGGCACATTGTCTTTCAACGGAATTGGAAAATTGCGGACGATCCTTTGTCCGCAATTTTATTGGCACAAACCGTGATGAAATTTCATTTTCTATAGGTACGTACATACTTGAGTTATATTCGGATTGTTTTAACGTTACAAAAGTTGCGTCTGGCAACTAAACGTATTCTCGGTGAAAACAAAAGAATTATTTTATATCTGTATACCTACAGGCTAGCTAGATATGGGGGAGGATCCGAGAAGAATATCAAATAAATGGAAAACGAAGAATTTTTATTCATTTTTTAAAACTTTTATACACTAGCAGTCTGCCGTAAACCAAATACGTCCATATATATATATATATAGAAGGGGGGTATACACCTGGTTATACGCGAATAGTTTGTAGAACGTGTCTTTGAAAGGCTCGTAATTACTCCGAAAATAATTAATATCCACACCGGACCAAAATGTTACAAAGTAAACGTGTATAGCCAGGGTTGTGTAAGCATCCCACGCAAATCATTGCAAGCATCCAAAAACAGGGTTGTTATACCACCCCAGGCGAACATATACAATAAATTTAGCTATAGATTCTAGTCGGCTGTTATAATGTACGTCGTCCCTTGGATTTATACCAAAAATGTATAAAATAAAGGATCCGCGCAGTAATACGAGTCTAACGAATTTATTATTTCCGAAATTTTTGTGAACGAATTTTCGGCACTTTATAGACCTAAAGAATAGCGGGAAAAAAAGAAAAAAAAATTTTAAAGAAAAAAGCAAAAAGCTAGTCATTCGAAGACAATATTGCGCAGAAGATAGACGAATGCAGGCTTCCACGAGCTGACATCTCAATAGAGAGAGGTTGATGGATATGGTTAGCAGGGGCTGATATTTTATCTCTCGTATACTACTGAGCAGTCAGTCACTGATGTTATTTATGGGTTTTTCTCTCTGTTATAGAAGGAAGGAGGAAATAATGTAGTTCTTCAGAAAGTGGAGAAACCAGAGCTATTTGTATTAGTAAATTATATTTTATTAGCCTGGATATTATAATGATATAGAAAATATGAATTGTGTATAATACATTAGACTGTGTCAAAAAAAAACAAAAAAAAAAACGACATCTTTTTTTTGTTCGGGCCCTTTCGAAAATAGTTAGTGCTTAATATAAAGAAAATTGTCCCCAAAGTTTAGCTATGTAGCTCGAACACAGAATTAGCGCAATTTGAAAATAAGATTTCCCATGTATTTCAAATGGCAAAATTTGTTTATCTTAGTTTTATTTTTATAATTCTCTTTATTCAACTGATAAGAATAAAGTAAATATACGGTTTTGAAGGGAAAAAAATTTCTGAGAAAATGCATGAAAAAAAAATTTTTAATTAATTTGTCATTTTTTTTTTTTAAATATACATATGACTTTTAAACGACTGTAACTCGTTAACGGTTCAATCGAGCAACTTGGGCGAAAGGACTATTTTTTTAGATCATAAAATTCTCTACAAAACCGTATATCTACTTTATTCTTATCAGTTGAATAAAGAGAGTTATAAAAATAAAACTAGGATAAACAAATTTTGCCATTTGAAATACATGGGAAATCTTATTTTCAAATGCGCTAATTCTGTGTTCAAGCTACATAGCTGAGCTTTGGGGACAATTTTCTATGTATTAAGCACTAACTATTTTCGAAAGGGCCCGAACAAAAAGAAGATGTCGTTTTTCTTTTTTGACACAGTCTAATAATACATACATACGTCTATAATACAGCTGGCGCAGAAAAATTATGCAATTTTTAAAAAATTCTGAGATTATTTAATACGCAATACATATAAACGGATAAGAAATATTGTGGTGGTATTTCGTCGAAGCAATATATATGCAGCGTCGTTGATTAATATGAAATAAAATAATAGTCAAAGGAATAACTTGAGCGAATGAAATGACGGAATAGGTTTACCGTAGTAACGTTCGACTCATTTAAATCAGATTACGATAAGCATTTCCTCAAGAATTTTAATAGCCATTTATTATACATAACTGTGTAGAGCATGTTGTATGTTGATTGAAAATTATTCTATAATTATAGTCAATAAAATGACAATTTTGGTAATAAAATATAAAATAATATCAAATTAATTCAAATATTTAATACTTAGATATTTGTATACTAGTCGTTAATTAATTAATCACTTTTTATAGTGCGGTTATAAATCGAACGTAATCACATAGAAATATTTTATAGGCGTGGACGAAGGTTTTGATGATTCAATTAAGTAGTAAGGCCAAGCCCAGTTTTTATAAATGGATTCGTTCTAATTTGATAAAAAAAAAAAAGGAAACGACTGACGATATTAGCGATTAGAGTGATAATATCACGAAATGAGAATAAAGATTGTTGAGTTTTTAAATTAATTAAATTCGTTAGCTGTGGAAAAGTGCATTTAAAATTTCGTTACAATACGTACGTTGTATAATCAATAACAATAATTATAGTTGACCGTATGTAAAAGAGAAAGGTTTTTTAACATAGCTCATGCATCCGGCGAAAGGAATGATGCGGTAAAATTAAAACAAACGAATGTAGAAATCGTGAAGATAAGTTATTATGTAGGTCGCAGCTTTATTAGATTTTTTTTTTATTTATTTATTTTTTTTTTAATTTAACTTCTTAGCATCGCATTAATTTATGCGGATTTGTAAAATACAACCTGTTTTCAACCGGAAAGTGTATAACATTAGCAGATATATAAAATAGAATGCATATAAAACGGTCTTAAAATAATTATTCATCTATTTTTGCTTTTTTTTTTTTTTTTTTTTTTATCACATTTTTTCCCATTTTAATTTCTTTTACTATATCAAAAGCAACGACAGCTTCACAGACTTCATCCTTGTAGAAATACATGTTACTGAAATCGAGAAGTATACCAATTCGCGAAATAAAAATTTGCAATGAGAGAGAAAGAAAAAAGAAATTTTTTTTTTTTAAATAGCTACCCGAAATGCAATTTGTTTTCTCAAATTTTCGATCCTTCTTCAAGTCGATGTTAAAATTATATCGCCTATAGATAAAATTCTCTCTGTCATATAAATGAAATGAAAAATATAATTTCAAAGAATTTATAGTATGTTGAAGTTCAGTGATATCTATTTATCGTTTCATTGCATTGGTTTAACAGCTGTTGAAATTCCTGGATTTCATTCAGCTTCAGATCTTCCGAATCGACAGACGTTCAAACCGCAACTTGAGACGACGACTGCTGCTGTGGTAAAGAGCGTGTGTAATCAGATCGTACCGGCGAAAGGCACGTATGAAAGAGTTGGAAAAACACGATGGGTTTCCTGCATCAGACTTTCTCGTATATTAAGCCTGCATCTGTCAGATTGAGTTACAAGACAGCCGGGTTTTAGATTAAAATGTCATTTCATAGACAGAAGGTACCTACAGTACAGTAGCTGTACCTTATACCTACGTACAACCATAAATGAAGATGATTACGTTCTCAAGTTTAAAATTAACGAAAAATAAAAGTCGAAATAAAGAATACACAGAAAAAAAGGTTGACTTGAGCTAAGAAAATTATTCTTCATTCAAGATAATTTTGGAGTCCAAAAATGAAGACCGAAATTTTGATTTGATCCGAGAAAATTTCGGTCTTCATTTTTGGACCCCAAAATTATCTTGAATCAAATCAACCTTTCTTTCTGTGTATCATACATTTTTCTAAGAAAAATTGTCGAAAAAATTTAGCCACGAGAAAATTTGAACAACGATACTTCATTTCATAGAGTATTGCGTATATTAGTGGTTATTTCCACTATACACGAATATTGCGAATAATTGATTAAATCTCTTTTAAGCGGCAAATCAAGATTAGATCTCATTAACAAAACATTGCGGGTTGACGCGGAGAAGCTTTAGCCGATATATGCATAAATTGTATAGGAAATTACAGCTGTCGACTGACTGTCAATCAATTTTCCGTAAATTATATTAATAACGACTTGCGAATCAGTCGCCAAAATCGCCAGAGCACATAATTTAGTACATTTAGTATATACAGAACATGCGGCGTATTTCTCATATTATTATCACCAATAATAACTACCTATAGGGGCTGAGTGAGCAGCTCTCTCAGCTAAAGATTGATAAAATTTTTTTTTTTTTTTGTTTCAATCGAGAAATTCTTTTCCTAGAAAATTTTCCTTCAAAAAATCATTTGTGACCATAATTTATTTTTCTGGACTGAGATTATCTTCTGCTATCAACGGCCCTGAGAAGAGTAAAAAAAAAAGTAGCTACGCCAACAATTTTCGAAGAAAAAAGTTTTTCGGGAAAAAAATAAATAAATAAATTTCATCAATTTTCAGCTGAGGGCGTCCACTTTGCTCCGGTATTCCCTATGCATACGTTGTTAACATATTATATTGTATATATATGTAATTCCATTTGGATTTAGATTTCGTTATAAAAATCTCTATTATACTATATACTGTATATTTTACGAGATATCGATTTTAATAAATAAAACCGTATAATATTGGTCAATGGAAAAAGCAATTTCATTTCGGTTTCCTGGTAGGAAAATAGCCTACAGAGAACCGGGAACGAGATAACGCGACACGGTAGGGCTCAACGAGGTACCCATGAAGGGATTTCTCTGGGTAAATTAAGGACCCAAGCCAAACCCAAGATCAAACCCTTAAATAAATATCGCTGATCCCTGGATTGGAGGAGAAACTCGCATTTCCAGACCCCAAACTTTCCTATTTTATTATAGTATACCGAGAAATTCTAGTTCGAAAAATTGGATTTCTAACACCTAAAAATAACGTCCGAATATCCATATAATACGCTTAAACTATACTTGACAATTTTTTTTTTTTTTTTTTTTTTTTTTTTTTACATCTAAGACGTATAATTTATGGTTTATAATAATCATTTCATAATCTTTGGCTATAAATAATCTGCATACAGGATACGATGAAGATAATTTTTATAACCAGAACTGCATACATAAATGATATACGCATTAATTCTCGATCGAAGTTCCCTTTCACAGTTATTATTATTAAAATAAATAATATAACGATTTATCAATTATACGACAAGCTTACACTATACGATTAGATATAGTGAAAATTATACTTCAAACACTCATGCAACGACGTTGAACGGCGGAAATTGTGGTTTCCCAATTTCTCTTGTGGAAAGAAGAAAAAGAAAAAAAAAAAAAAAAAAAAAAAATGATATAAATAGTTTCTATCATATCGCTCGTTACACGTGGCGCTGTAGCCATTATACCATATCGTATAAAAGGGTCTGACTATCTGTTACTGATCTAGTATCGCTTCCTTTCGTTCTTTTGTCGTCTTTGTAGCATATACCTATGTATATCTGCAGGGTATAAGAAAGGGAATTTCCGCCTCCAATGGCAACGGACGTAGGATAGCAGGCCGGAAGTGGTGACAGACTCGTTATCTGCGTGGTCACCCGGAAATGCGAACTGATGTGAAGGTGGTCGTTATCAGTGAAAATATTCGTTGGAAAATTTTCATCTGTAGATGAAGAAATTGGGTCAAATTATAAGAACGTTGTAAATAATCTGAAATATATCCAAAAATTTTCAGATTTCTGTCTATTTTCGTCTGCGATTAAAAAAAAAAAAAAGAAAAAAAAAAAAAACAGACCGGCAATATTGTCTCTACTAATAATTTTGTTGATAAAATTAATCGAAGAAGGTGGATCTCATTTTCCTCTTTTTTTGTAACAAAAAGTGGAATTTATCAGCCTGGATAAAACGTGAGCTTTTTTTTTTTTTTTTTTTTTTTTTGTTTCAGCGAATAAAGTGGTTGAAATTATTTTTTAAAGTACTACATGTACAGCTAGCTACGACTTAGTGGAATAATTTTTTTTTTCTTTATAATAACGAAAACTCGAGGTTGCGAAAGAAAAGGGTGCGAGAAATAATACGGAAACTGAGCAGCGGCAAATTAGAGCGACAAAATAAACTCAATTTTCTACCGTCTTAGGGCACGTTTTATTTCTCGTCCCTTTTTTTTTTTCCTACGTTTTTCTTCTTCGTTTTTTTTTTTTTTTATTTCTTCCATCCGGAAAACAGCGTCGCCTGTTCCCCCCTCCATACCATCCTGCGACAATTTTCATTTCTCTTTCGCTATAACTTCAAATAAGATTTTCTTTTTCCCAGCTCTTTTCTTTTTTTTTTTTTTGTTGCTTTTTTTTTTTCTTTTCCGGCCGGAAGTTACAACCGCCTGTATCTACCTCTCGCTACTCGCTACTGCGAATATTGTGGGGGTTACAGAGCGGCGAAAACTCGCTACAATTATTATATGACCGAGAATTTTAATTACATTCGAAAGCATTTCACGATGTACTAAATCTTACTCTTTATTATTACTTTTCCTATACTCCAGAAGCATTATAAGCACCAGTCTAGACCCACGACTGCGATTATTAAATATTCTATGAATATAATTTAATCATAATTTCTGACAGCCGCGAACACACAATCTTAACTATAAATTAAGACCGATAAACAATCTACAACGATTATCACACGGAGTTGAAGGAAAATTAAAAATAATTGCTGAAGAAATTTTTATATCAATATTAATCCGTGGAATAGAAAAATCGTGATGATATACAAATTTCGGAATTCTGATATGACATTGCGATTAATTTTTTTTTTTTTTTTTTTTTTTTTTTCGTTATTTAGTGAAAGAGAGGGAGGAATTTGAACAACATCGTTTGCACTGAAAACTGGTAAAAATTATTTTCATCTAAATATGAAAAAAAAAAAAAGTTTTCCTGTTCTTTTCAAGAGGTATTAGTAAGTAGTGTATATACCAGTGCTACACAGTGTATGGTATGGGTATACTGCAGTATAGCGAGGAATACTACATGTCGTTTGCATGAAAACGTTCCGTGAAGAGGATAAAACTTTTCCAAGTTTTCCTGTCTTTTTCCTCTTTTTATCACTACTTTCACAACACACTTTTCTGAGTCACATGTTCTTTTCCCATGAAAAAAAAAGGTTTGAAGAAAAAAAAAAAAAAAAGAAAAAAAAAGAAAAAAAAAAAACGAAAACTAACCTGAGGCTCAAACGTCGTAAAAGTTTTCTGCTTGCGCGTCTGTGAAAGTTAATAATTTTTTTAATAATTTTTTTTTTATTCAAGTTCCAAACGGTGAAAATGTCGAATTCGTTGAAACGATTCCGAATTTTCCGAAATGTTGAAGTCCTGGAAATGAAAATTCCGAAACGTCGGATCCCCGAAAAGCCAAAAAATCCGAAATCGTTCATTTCTCAGGACGTGCGTTCTATTAAATCGAGACCCTCACTACAGAAACCCATCTTATCTACTTCAATCGATAACTTCATGATGTCATAAATAATTGATAGGATATTTTGAAACTTTTTTCTGCGTAGAAGTAAATCTCAAGACGATTAATTTGACCACTTATTGTTTTCGATACGATCAATACAGCTCGAATTATATTAAACAATGAATGAATACATGCGTGAATTTCAAGATTCTTAAGGCCCATCTCTAGTCGTCCATCTCCTTTTGGTCGAAATGTGTCACATTTCGATTATTATCCGAGCTCAGGCGTTAAAAACTCAAAAAAGGCCAACTGAGCGCAAATTCTATTTCAATTCCGAACACATAGGTCCAAAAAAAAGTTCAGTTCGTGCGAAAATAGAGTCTACAGATGGTTTTTACATTGTTCGCCGAGGAAATCGAATTCTAATAATTTTTTAACAATGTAAAAACCATCTGTAGACTCTATTTTCGCACGAAACGAATATTTTTTTGGACGTATGTGTTCGGAATTGAAATAGAATTTGCGCTAAGTTGGCCTTTTTTGCGTTTTTGACGCCTGGGCTCAGATAATAATCGAAATGTGACACATTTCGACCAAAAGGAGGTGAGCGACTAGGGATGGGCCTTAAGCTTTCGGAATTCTGAACTTTCGGTGTTCTTCGTTTGAAAATTTTTAAAATCCGCTACATTATAGACTTTAGAGGAAATACCCTTTCTAAAAACTGCGTGAGTCGATAATATTCAAGCTCGCAATTCTTACCGTTTTCGGGAATTTAAAAATTCGAAACTTTTCCTAACTTGCATCCCTTTTGTTGGGGAAAAAAACAAAAAAAAAAACAAAAAAAAAAACGAAAGAATCTACAAATATCTTTAGAAAAATCGGACGAGGTAAGCAAGCGAGTGAGCGAGGAATAAAATGAAACAGATTTTGTTCACAGGCAAAAAGCTCTGCGAATACGTTTCAAGAGGCATTGTCGCGGGCGGTACAGCCCAAGGGTGTCGTTGCAAACAGGGGATTCGCCGGCGCAATGCCATGCCGGGCGAGATAACGTTGGGAAAGTCGCAAAAGGGATGGGAAACGGGCAAGCAAACCATAGCACAGTATAGCACAAACGGTGACGTCACAACAGATGGCGATAACACCGCAGTTGTAATAAAGCCAGGCTCACACCGAACTTGAAAAACCGGAATATAATGCAAACGAGTCTAATTGAACTGAAGTTGAAAACTTTCAAACGAGTTTTCAAAATCCATAAGCTCAGATTCGGCTTACCGCACTAAATTAATTTGATTTAATTAATTAATTAATTGAACTTTTATTATTTCATTAATTAAAGGCTTTATAACCAAAATCCTTTTTTTTTCTTTTCTTTCATTTGAGCCGATAATTAACAGCGAGTATTGAAATTCTACCTGGTAGAAAATAATTCTATAAGTATGAAAAAGTACAATCGAATATCGGTGTACGCTACCACCAATGCTGCCATGCCGTCACCGCCTTTGCAAGTCTTCAATTTCAATTTCAATTTCAATTTCAATTTCAATTTCTATTTCAATTTCTATTTCTATGAATTCAGGTGCGAACAATTGTGCAATAACCGACAATAAGACCCTATAGTCGTTAAACCACCATTGTACGACTATGTTGTATGCTTCAATATGCATTCGTATAAGACGTGTGAAACGTATGTCATAATGATTTGGTCAGAAATTTTGAACGAAGGTAAAATATTTTAGGAAAAAATTTGAAGATACGAATTAGGTGTTTGAAATTTTCAATTATTCTTGATTCAAGATAATTTTGCGGTCCAAAAATGAAGACCGAAATTTTCCTGGATCAAATCAAAATTTTGGGAAAATTGTCCCAATTTTCTTGGCTCGAGAAAAATTTTGATTTGATCCGAGAAAATTTCGGTCTTCATTTTTGGACCGCAAAATTGTCTTGAATCAAGTTAACCTTTCTTTCTGTGTAGGTGTACCTATCTATAATAATTTATAATGAATGTTGATTAAAATATTTGAAATAAAACACCGGGTAGGTATATATATATATATATATATATATGTTTAATGGAATTATGCGTGTAATATTTATGGGCTAAACCGTGTGCGTGACATCGCGGTATACCTGGGCATCTGCGCAGTACCTATATACCTATATAAATACATTCAACTACCCACGTATAGGTATATGTATAATATATATAGATATGTAAGAGCCGAGTCTAAGCAACAGTAGTAACAACTGTGCAGAGTATTGTTATCAGCCGTCTCATTGTCTACATACGTGCCAACACAACCCCTTTGTTAACAATGGCGTATATACCAACGGTGCCCCATAACAACATGAATAGATAGATATACAGGGTGATGCAGATTGAGCCGGGCCATATCTTATATATATCTTGATGGTTAGATTCCTTGTGGTGTTCTAAGACTAAATTTACTTTACCAAAAATTCGAGAGTCTAATAGTTTCCGAGATACGTGTAAGATCTTAGTTTACCAATCACAAACTCAGACCAGGGCCGGCCATGAGTGCGAGTTGCGCAGTGACTCATTTATGTAACCTATACCGTCTGCGATTGGTTAACTTAGATCTTCAGTAGCTCGGAAACTAGACTTCTATCGACTTTTTGATAAAGAAAATTTAGCCTTAGATTTTCAGGGGGAATCTATATCCAGAATATGATCTGCTCATACTGAATCACCCTGTATATATATACAAAGATATATAATAATTACATAAATTCAACGCACAAGCGAACCCGGACCACCCTATAAGGTAAGGAGAAGCTTAATTAATGCTACGGAGGAAGATGGTGCAGCAGCTTCGTAGGTACAACGTGTGTGTAAAGTCTGATAACTGCAGAAGATGGGATGAACGACGACCATAATAATAATAATAACAATAATAATAATAATAATAATAATAATAATAATAATGATAATGTTAATGTTGATGATGATTATGGTAAGCCGGTTTATTGACGTAGATTAAAACCGATTTAAATCTCGATATAATATTATAGAAATTGTTTTAGCTGATTAAAACGTTATTATTATACTTTTTACCCCAAATTATTATTGTAGCTAAATTTTATATTCCTATTCATAATATTGGTTTATGTTTTCTATATAGGTAATCTTCTCTATCTAACTCTTGTTATTTCGAATAAAATTATTCTGACGGACGGATTCAATTTTGCCTCGTAATAATTCATGATTTTATGATCTGCAACAATTGGAATTAGTAACGAATCGCTAGGTAAACAAATTGTTAACCGAGAATTTAATCATTGGAAAAATTCGCATCTTTTAATTTCATTTGTCATATTCCTCGAGTCATATCTAAAAGACTTTTGATTTTCACCTGCTGGGATCTGTATTCGGAAAAATTCAGCCTGGATATACCAAAATAGAACAGAAAACTATGATTTACAGTCTCAAAAAAGGATTTGATTAATTTTGAGCTGAGGATGCCCACTTTGCCTCGGTCTTCCCTACATAGGAAACTATTATTTCCAAGACGTTTATCAATCAGTATCTATGTGAACAAAAGTCTAGAGTTAAATATTAACTATATCGAGTTCAATTAGAGAAATATTTTAGAAAGAATAGAAATGTAGGAATTGTTCGAGTGTGCAGGTTACGGGTATCGATATCGTAAGTTGATTAAACTCGACGACTAGTAGACGTACTGCGGGTTTGTAGTACCTATATATATGTATTACATCAAGGTATTACCCCTCGAGGTAAGTAGAAAATCAAGAATTGTTCGGTTAGAAAAATATTGACTCGAAACTTTTTGACGATATGAAGTTAAAATGAAAACGAAACGTCGCGTCGTCTAGACTTTCAATCGTTTATAGGTAAGCAAAGGGCTTAGAATTCTGAACTTATCATAGCATAGCATTCTTTCTTTCTTTCTTTCGTTCGTTCGTTCCTTCGTTCGTTATACGAACAAAGAGTTTAGATATCCAAGATATTTGAAAGTTTATCTCTTTTTTTTTTCCTTTCCCTCAAAGTTTGTAAAAAGTCTACTTAAACGAACGCGGAAATATTGCACCCAGCGGAAATTCCATCGTGGACGAGGAGGTCGAAGAAACTGCGTCGGGTTAAGAAAGTAAAACTTAAAGACTTACTTTTTCGAAAGTCTTAGCCGTTATATTCTTTCCTCATCTCGTTTTCCCACCCTTTCTTTCCCTTCCCTTCCTTTCCGTTCCATTTTTATATTTTCATTTTTTTTTTTTAACGTCTAAAATCACCCGGAAGGATGAAATTAATCAGTCGGTTTATAGACCGAGCGAAGGTAAACCGAGATTAAAAAAAACGGAAATGAATGTTTGAATTTAGTAAAAATGTTAAAAGCTCGCTATACTTAAATATAATCTAAGCACAGATTTTTCATATTTTCAAACACCTCAGCAGCCTCTAGGAATACGGAAACTTGACAAAAGCGACTTCCGTTTCAGCCAAATGTCCGTGGTTCTGGAAAAAGGCGAGTAGTCTTTTGACGAGAAGCACAAGGCGGAAGTTAAACAAAAGCTAAAGCTACGCTGTACACCAGTTTCTCTTTGCAAGTGGTTTTTTTTTGCGGAACAAGGGATAACAAGGACAGCCCTTTGTGATCGCGAGCAGGAAAAGTAGAGAAAAGTAAGACGGAATCGTCTTGACACATCGGATATCAGTTTCGGGAAAAATCTTAACACGCTGTTTGATAAGGGAATGAAAATTTCTCACGATATCGCGTCACTAATGCCATAAGGTCGTAAGCGCCAAAAAATTATTTTTTTTTGTGGATATGCCCAAACGATGTTATATGGCATGAAACAGATTTTGGCACAAAAAAAAAAACGAAATTTTTTTTTTTGCGATTACGACCTTATGGCATTAGTGACGCGTATACTCGTTTTTTTTTTTTCTTTTTGTTTTAATCGTCGATTTATGTATATACAATGAATTCTAAGACCGAGTGTATGTATACTCGTCGCTAAAACCAAAGACCATATAAGAGTCAAAACCGAGGAGAAGACGTAACGTCTATAAATTGAGAAACGTGACTATACTGTGGGATCGAAACAGTTAAATCTCATAGCGTCGTTCTACGTCGTTTCAAGATACGTCAAAGTTTCTGAATCTTTCAATGCTACGATCTGCTCTCGAAGTCGATACGATACATTCACGTACGACTCCTCGCGTACGTGATCAGGATAAAATAATTTTCTACATATAATATATATACACAAACCTGCTACTATAAAATTGAGAGTTTTCTCATCTCAGAGTTGAAAAGTTATCATTTTTGACCAAACAAAAAAATTCTAAAACAAAAAAAAAAAAAAAAGGATTATTTTTTGATTTCATAACGAAATTATAGACGATCCTACGTATAATATCTGCTATATATGTAACGTATCTTGTGCGATAGATCGAGGGTCAAGATTTATCGGTAAATGTGGTTTGTAATCCGAGATATGGCAGCCTTCTTCTCGGATTTGACAAATATTAAGTTTTATTACAAAATAATACAGGATTATCCCGCATTACGTATAGGTAAGATTAATGGGGTAGTTATAGGTGGTGATGCAGTTGGGAAGAAATTTATTCGTCGTAGCGGTTTTAGTTTTAACGAAGGATCAAGTTGAATGCTAATGTGTTGAATCTGTCGATGCTGGGATTAATGTAGGATACCTTGTATATATATCATTTTACGAACGTAGGATATGCGAATCTGTGAATAATTTATTTAACTCGCAATAATTATTTCATGAAGTAACGTAAAGCGTTTTACATCTATTCAAATAATTCATTCTATACGTACGTTACGGTAGAATCGTCGAAGTTGGATATAAAATGAAGAAGAAAAAAAGAGAAAAAAGAGAAACTGAAAACTCGTCTGTTAAAAAGTAAAGGTACGGAGTCAACGGAATAAGGAAACGGGATCCCCTCCGCGAAGAACCACGACTTCCTCACCTCGCGCTGTTCCCTCGAACTGAATATACTTTACAGTGGTTATAAATCTGAATGTAGCATAGCAGAGCCAGAGACAAAAACTATACCAAGACTCAGATTTCTATATTATTTTTTTTATTTATTTTTCAACACCATTTATCAACGAAATTAGATCCGTTTAGAAATTCTAGTTAGAAATTCGAACCACGTATAATCAAAGTGAATTTATAACAGATTTCAGATTCACGAATTCCTCATGCCGACCTTTCCCAAGATTTTCAGATTCATTTCTATAAAATTGATCATTTTTTTTTTTTTTTTTTACAGGATTTGATTGAATTATAGGAATTGTGATGAAAGCATTGATCCGTCGATTGTTTCATTCAGTCTTGAAAAATTTTCAGAAATTTGTGAATTAACGAAAGAGTAAGCAAGTATTGTTAGAAAATAAAGTAGGAATTAGAAATCAAGCGAAACTTAAGACTGTTGATGAAATCTTTGGCTATTTCCCGGATTCTATGGTTCTAAAAAATCTCGAGGTGACTCTACACTCAGAAAAAAGTCTTGTTGACACAACCAAAATTTGGGTTATTATATGCACAATCACATTTTTAGTTCAGCCAACCAAAAATTTTGTTGGAATAGCCAAAATTTTGGTTGTCCCAACAAAATTTTGGTTATCCCAACGAAATTTTTGGTTGACTGAACAAAAAATTTGATTGACTGAACAAAAAAATGTGATTGTGCATATAATAACTAAATTTTGGTTGTTATTTTTCTGAGTGTAACGCATCGTAGTGTTTTTTATTTTTACTTTTTTTTTTATTATGGGTATGTATTCCGCAGAACTTAAGAGAATAAGGAAATAAAAGATGGCGAGAGAGATATAGAGAAATAGCGAGGGTCCTGAGTTCTTGGTGCAAAGTGGTGTCAGGGGAACAAAGTCTTGAAGCCCGTGCAGAGAATTTTATATATATATGTTCGAGAAGCCAACCCCATTTCCCCGTTTGAACCCGCATAGCGTAAGACACTCTATGTACATGTCTACCTACCCCTAAAAATCTACTCTTTTCATTCGCGTTGCGTATATTTGCAGATCGCATGTGTGTGGGTAAGATACGCGGACATATGTATGTATGTTATATGTATATGTATAGATAAATTTGATAGAGACCTTGCCCCGGGCAGTCGCAACCGCGCGGGAAATATAGAAAATTCTGAAATATGAGATATCAGACGTAGGAACGTGGGTGGGTTTAGACGTGGACCACGTACCTGTGTGCGTGTGTATCTTTACCCATATATTGTGTATCGATTGAAAAGTATCGATGCTAAAAGCGAAGAACCGTTTGCCTTTTTCAACCTTTCGGAGTGAGACTGGCACTCCGCCAAATTTAGCAAAAAATAAATTTTCATACACTAGTTACTTTACTCCTTTTTTCACTTTGTTTTGCTTATTTTTCTTTGACGGTAACAAAAAAAAAAAAAAAAGAAAGAAAAAAAGAAAATCGGAGGAAAGTAGTAGCTGCGGACTAATTGGGTTTCAGATTTTTTTTTTTTTTTTTAGGCTCTTTTAATTACTCAGCTCAGATTTAGTCAATAATTACGTCTGGTCAGAAATAAATAAAGAAAAACAAGTAAGTAGACGCAGAAATTATTTTTCCAACCGACGATTTCCTAGAAAAAAAGGATCGAGCACCAATCCTAGGTATTAGCTTCAATCACCGGGATCAAAGATTCATAAGCCACATTCATCATTCATTACAAAGAAATCATTTTTATTAGTTTTTTAATATTTTTTTTTTTTTTCAAATCCACTGACTGATTGAAAGCAGATTGAAAAGCATGATGAAGAATGAAAATGAAATGGAAATGAAAAAATTGAAAAATCGAAATCGAAATTCACACGTGATTAATTCGACGGATTTGATTCCCACGTGCAAAAAAGAAAAGAAAAAAAAAGAAACAACAAACGATTTAAAAATAAAAGAAAAAATTGAAAAAAAAAAAATAAATATATATTTGTTCTTCCTTTTGCTCTCTATATGTCACCCGATGTTTTATCGTCGTTCTCTTTATTAAGTTTCCTTCGGCTTTGCTAACCATCCTCGGCAGTTTGCTATACGAGAAAAAAAAACTCACCCAGACACATGTCTTTCCCTTTGGGATTTCTACTACCTACCATTTGTCCCTTTTCTGCGTTTGCTACGTTTCTGCAACCGGATTCTCTATATATTCGTGACTATCAAAGATTACAAACTAAATGAAATTAAATAAATAAATAAATAAATAAAGAAAGAAAGAAAGAAAATGAAAAGACATTTTTTCACCGTTATCAATACCAAATATGAACACACGTAGATCGCACAATCGTTCGATTAGCAAATTTTCTAAAATCGCTTCGAGGATATGCAAAAAAGAAAGAAAAAGAGAAGATCATTTTTTTTTTTTTTTTCATTCTCATTTGGCATCGTCGGGTATGAGAAATATTCTCCCTTGCGTCGTTTGGCGAGACGAAGACGTTTCACCTCGCATTAACGAAACCCTAGAGCGAAAAGGACCGAGACGTTCATAAATCTGGGGTATAGGCCTGTCCCTTGAAATATATATATGGCAAACCTTGGTGACTAGAAGGCATCGGACTCCTCAGTCATTATTATCGCGGTTAAGATTTGCTGCGGAGTTCTGAGAGGGGTCCGGGTCTATATAAATTCATCTTTGGATCTTCGTGAGTGTCGAATAGAACCTCCAGACATTTAAGTTTACGTCGCCCTTGGGGTAAAAACGGAGAAAGAACGAAGCTGCTACAGGGTCAAATGAACGATTTTATATAGTAAAGTGCATCTAGAGTAGGCAAGCGAAGTCCCCTGACCGTTTTATATGTACATCGTTTTGTGCACAGCAATCCATCCGACAAATTTGTCCCTCTGCCTTAAATACGGAAATTTTTTAGCATTGGTATTTTTTGAGGGTTTTTTTTTTTTTCTTCTTCTTAATCTTTTTTCTTTCAAAAGAGAAAAAAGAGAGAGAGAGAGAGAAAGAGAAATGCTTTCATGAAAATATAACGGCATAAAAGGAAGCAGAGAGCGGGAGGTAGAGGGATCCAGGAAATGAGACACGTACCTATACTCGTAACAAAATGTACAGTAGGCTTTAAGTCTCAACAATTCGCGTACTGAGTAAAACAATGGCGTTTCCCCTCGGTGACTTGGTACCCGTACCTACTTACAGCCATACTGTACATGTATACATGTACATAGATATATATATATATATATATATATATATATATATATAGGGGAGAGCGGGGCAAAACGGGCAGCGGGGCAAAACGGGCACCTCGGCCAAATTTTCGAAATTAAATTCAGAAAAAAATCAAAATTCATTGGGAAACAATTTTTATTGAAAAAAAAAAAAAATCTAAAATTTTCCAACATTTTTTTTTATTTTTCGGGGGAGCTGCCCGTTTTGCCCCGCTGCCCGTTTTGCCCCGCTCTCCCCTATGTATAACTGTGTATAGGGTGCTGCGTCGGGTTCGTTGCTTCAAAGTGCGACGATCAACACGAGATACACGGACGAGGAGTAGGTACATCAATTACCCTAAAATCTCCGTTACGGAACCTAAGGGACCTTTTTCGTTCGATATTTTTTCTTATTTTTCATTTTTTTTTTTTTTTTTTTGTATTTCAGGAATGTATTTTTTCTCCGAATGAGGTAATCCACATGGTTTTCCTTCCATTTCTTTCTTTTTCCGTTTTTTTTTTTTTTATTTTTTCATTCTTTTCTCCTTTGTTTCAGGTCGCGTAACAATTTCTGATTTACGCAATGGAAAAAAAGAGAATTCTCTGAAAGAAAAATGTGAAAAGCTTGTGCAGAAAATGAACAGAGCTGGATGGGGTTTAGAATTTTTATCTCAACGTACGGAAGACTGTGTGCCTATATAGCGATTTATTATTTTCAATTACTAATACCTACAATCGTGATTATACGTCGGTTCATTTAATTAATAAATTTCATATATAAAAGGTGCTAAATTAATGGCACATTTGTATATACACGCTGATCTCTCGCGTGGATCAATGAGAACCGTAATTGATTGGATACGGATTTTATACCCAACCGTGAGAGGCGTACTTTACCAACTCTTGAACGAAGGTATGATTATTATATGCGAGAAGTCAAAGGTTAAAAGCTTCAAGTAAAAATTTTATTAGCTGGTCTCAGACGTGTAAGGATATAAATTTATTTTCAAAAATTAGGTATGCAACGGTGCGTTATCTCTCACGTTCGTTTCAAAGTTCATTACAGTTTCAATTTTTATGATAAAATTGAAAGAAAAAAAGAAAAAAAAAATATGTCGTTTTATTTCATTTATTATTCACACTATTCTCTATACTATTTTATTATCAAGATCGTAATAAACCGCAGAATAAAGAGTATATAGCGATTATTAAAGCGTATCAATCTCTCTCTCTTTTTTTTTTTTTTTTTTTTTTTTTTTCGTTTAGCCTGTATATTACTGCACGCACTTTACGCGTGTCTGCCTACGTCTAAAGTGTCAGACATCCGGTACAATACCCTCGGTTGTAATAGGCCGCTAGTTCCTTGCATTGTTTGAAAGGTTGGTTTCCGCGCATTATACACGAAACACGTAGCTCTACGTTATGTCTAAACATGTCATGCTAAAGTCGCGCCAAAGAATTTCAATGCTAATTTCAGGAATTTAGGTATGTATGTACACAACAGAAAAAAAAAAAAAAAAAAACATCGAGACCTTTTTTTTTTCAAGGACTGTGAAAATTTACCCGAAACATATATACATATTATAGTTTTACGACGCAGGTCCTTTTAGCCATACCTACTGAAGTATAGGTCAAAACTTTTTAGCGATCGTTTCTCAGAGTTAGATAGCAAAGATCCACCCAAAGCAAAAACGAAGGCAATTTAATCAGCCAATGATCGGATTTCAGATTTTTGGGTCTCTAATTATGATTCAGAAAGCGAACCAGCTCTATCAGATAAACAGATAACTCCATCATACTGCAAGAATCGATCGAGTAATCAATTTTTTATTTACCAAGTGTTGAAATTTCTTTTTTATCTTCCTATTCACCTATTTCGCAAATTTCTAGTGCACGGAAAAAACAGTGCTGTCGAATTTACTCTGGAGCAGTAAATATAGGGACAGCATTTGTTTGCAGTAGAAATTATCACAATTGTATGTGGCAACATTCACTCATATAGACATTAAAGGCCACTTGCTCTAATGTACCCAATACTAGAATTGTGATAATTTCTACTGCAAAAAATTTTTGTCCCTATATTTACTGCTCCAGAGTAAATTAAACAGCACTGTTTTTTCTGTATGCAAAAATCGACGAATTGAAAATTTGACGGTTCATCTAGTAGAGGTTTGTTTTTTTAACAATTGCATACCAAAAAATGAAAAATCTGAACAACAGTTGTCCTAAATATTTAGGATAAGGACTTTTTTGCTTTGATTGCATCTAGGCATAAGATGCTAGCTCACAAATTTTAGCTTGACTTGATAGTTTAGTTGAACTTTGATAGCAAAACTGTATTTTTGATCAAATTTATTGAGACACATCTTTAAGCTTAAAAAAAAATAGCAACTTTTTGAACAAAAATCATTTTTGTTCAACAAATTTGAATTTCATGAAAAATTCTCTCCATGAAAGATACGAAAGTATATGACTACAGTCCGTTCAAAGTAGAAGAAGCATAATGCATATCCCGAGAGAATAATAATCCAGAGCTGATAATCCAGACTCGGAGAAATGGCGGATGAAGTGTTGCAAGCTGGTATTATACGGCAGAGCGGACGACAAGTAGAGGCGCAAAAAGGTATTTTGTATAATTCACACGCGGTGCCTAGTAGTTTTTCATTGCCTTCTCTGTCGCTATGCAGTATGTCGAGCAATAAAACTTTCAGTAAGAAAAACGGGGCGGGAGTGAAAGACGACTGTTAAAGACACGGTCCAGGCGACTAAACGAACTTTTATATATATACATATCTACAACGATATGCATGCATATAGAGAAATAATTTGAAAAAAAAGTACATTTTTATTCATTTGTTTGAGAAACTAAAAGAGAATTTATTTTCTAATATCAGTTTTGTAGAATGTGCACGGAAAAAAAATTTTTGCTGAATTTACTATGTTGAGCAGCTACATATTGGCTGGGTGCACGAAAATACTAATACTATTTCATTATCGGTGTGTAACATATTCATGCATACTGTCAGCGCCATCTAAAATCATGCTCAGCATTTTTCCATGCTTAACGTATACACAATACACACTTATTTTTAAAGTAGTATATGTGCGTGCACCCAGCCAATAGGACAACACTTTTTTGTAGTAGA